>CM060898.1:37597537-39059412 GCA_030762935.1 Hymenopus coronatus | reverse complement strand
AACTGGATTTGCTATTAAGACCTTTGTTCGGCATTCAAAATACAACAGTGGCGGGCTAGCGAATTTTAAAGGCGAGTGGCCGGGTATCAAAATGTGTCTTACAGCCGCAAATGAGACTTTACAAATATTTTTCGGACATATAATAGAACCCTGACACCTTTTCTCGACACAAATTTATCATTGTCAGACTTAATGGTAGACACAGAGGGACGCAATTCATAGAAGGGTACTTCATTTAAACTGGAACATTAATTATATGCTGAACTAAAATATTAGGTTTGGTATTTATATAACTCTTCGTATTTTGAGTTATGCTGCCCCATACACACACACATGAATACAAGCATACATTCAATGTTTTGTTATAAATATCTGACGTGTTCCATTCACATGCCTTTCTCTGTTATAAAAACCTGTCTTACGAAAAATTGTTATTTTTATACAAGCTTTAGCAGAAATTGCCTTACTACTTGTGAAATAATGGAATATACTAGGCTAAAGCACTAGTCAAACGTTTTAAAAGCTGTCTCTGAGATTGTCGTTGAAATTCGCTTCTTTGCATGATCAGGAGTAAAAGAAAAGAAACGCTGTCAACTTCCTGTTTGAGAAAAGTATATGTATTTTAAAATTGAAACCTATAAGAAGAAACATCTCGAAAATGATTAACTCTATAAAAAAACTTATATGACATAAAATGTGTGTTTTAACAAGATCTGCATTTTTTGTGTTGTAAGCTTTGTCTATCTCTTACGGTTTACCATTTACCTATAAAAAAAAGTCGTCCACAATGTGGAAGTCTTCTGAGGCTATTCCCAAAAAGCTAAGATATGCATTTCATTTGGCATAAAAATATGTTTAACAAACGCTATTATAATCAAAATCATTATCCGTTTTTGAGATAATCAAAATTTTCGAAAAAGCTTCCATGTAAATGGTAGCTGGGGTAGGGTATTTTCCTGAAAATCTTCGTGTCACATCCTTACAAGATGTTCAACTTAATTACCAAGTTTTGTATTTAATGGTCCTTAGTCTTTCAGTTTTACTGCCCCTTACACACACACACACACACACACACACACACACACACTGAACTTTATTTCATTATTGTTTTCTGGATTTAGGGGTTCTCAAACATATATTTCGGGTGAAATTAGTATCGAACTTTTGGGTGGAATACATACCCTCTCTATCTACTATACATAATATACATATGTGAAAAGTATGTCATCTTAAACATAAAAGCTTGTATTTATCAGACTCTAGAATTGCATTGTTCAGTATCTCTCAACGATGCAACACTACGATTTTTCAAGGAAATTCCCCCACCTTAAACTACCCTTTACATGCCTTTTCTTTTTTAAAACTTTTGTTTTTTTTTGTTTGTTTGTTTTTTTTTGAAACTTTTGTTTTTTCTCAAAAATGGCAATAAAGATTTTGATTAAAATGCTGTATATTAAAGATGTTCATATAAAAAATAAAATTCATATCTTAAAAGTTCTAGAAATGGCCTCTGAAGACCTCTTCATACTGAAAGAATTCTGATTAATTGATAAACCGTAAGAGATAGACAAAAACTTACTATATAAAACGCATTTATGTTAAAACTCAGAACGTATGTCATACTTTCATTTATTCTAAAGTTAACCGTTTCAGGGATATTTCTTGTTATTGGTTTCAGTTTAAGCCGCTTAAACTTTTCTCAAACGGGAGCTCAACCTTTGTCTCGTCTCTCTTTCTTTTATTCCTAGTCGTACAAAGCGAAAAAAAGTTTGTTTCACATAGCGCCCGGCTTTTATAAGATTTCACTATCGCTTTAGCCTAGTTAAGAGGAACTAATAAGCCATACCTGCTAATGTTTATCTCTATTACAACGATGTAGATAAAGGAATAAACTTTTGTAAAAATAATTGTAGAGAATATCATGTGAATGGGACTCATATATATTTTTTTTTATTTTTGGGTGCTACGCAATGCTTCTCTACTATAATAGGTAAATGCATAGAAGAAGGTAAAAACCATTCGCCATTAGAAAATGTCTCTAACACTGAGTATAGGCTAGGCATTTACTTACATGGGACGTATAATTAGAGCCTAATATCTAGTGTCCTAACGCGTCAAAGTGATGCATTGCTGGTAAACAAACTCGAGGAAACGGAAAGTGTTAAAATATGAAGACTAAACAATGGCAAGAAGTTTCTCACTTAGGAAACTTTAGAACAGTTTTCTATGGACCGGAAAATCTCTCTAGAAACTTTTCTGCGCCGTCCTTCACAACAAAGAGAACTTTATGCAGTTCCCTGCAAATGGCTAAAATAGTATTGAAGTTAAAATCCCATGAAGTTGTTATGACGCAAGCACTTAACCAAGGGATCTGGAGTTTAAGTAGACGCTGAAGAAGAAACTGAACCATGAAAATGAAATCCTTTGAAGAATAGTCCTGTTTTCTGAAATTGGAACCATTTTGCATTATATGAGGGCCCATCATCTCATTGTCTCAGTGGCCCAATGATCGGATCAGCATTGTATCGGTGTATCTTTTTTACGAATCTCTTTGCTTCGGCTCCGGTACTATTGTAAGATCTTCCTTAATTAAAGGTTTTCCATTGTGACGTGAGACCCTCTCTGCCGTGTGGCCAGGGTTGGAGTCTCGAGTGGGTTGAGCGCAGTCGGTCGTGAGCTTAACAGCTGGAGGTTAGAGTCCGGGTCTCGTGCTGTTAGTTTAACTCGATATGAGTATTCGTTAGTTTTGTTTTTTTTTTTTTTTTTTTTTTAACTATTTCTGTGCTGCAAAAATTATTTTCAAGTTGTCCGTATAAAAAAGAATTTCTCAGCCGACATTATTGTTATTACTGGTCTGAAGTTTTACTCAGGAAAGGGTTTTTCTAAGATTTGTTAACTACGGTAATTAGTTGTATTCGCTATGCCGGGAGTTATTAGACCTTTGAGAGTTGAAATTCAATCGATTTCTTAATATCCATTAAGGGCGCCTTTTCCTTTGTACTCAACCTTGAGTGACAATCCACGTGTGTGCTCTTTGGGGTAAAATGGAGACAGGCGCGGTTCAAGTTTGGTTGTCAGAGCGTGTGGTTGTGGTTTTGGGGGAAAATTTGACATTTTAAAATTACTGTTGCACAACATTTTCTTAGTTTTCGTGTTTCTTATTTGAGAAGTTTAGTATTGCACAATCTGGCTTCATTGTAACCTTAGTGTTAACGCACGCACTTTCAATTTCCTTGCCTTCGCTTCTTGTTTGGAGCTTAGTCCTATTTTGAGGTACGAGTATTTTAGTGGAAATGCGTGTGCTTGCGTAATATTTCTATTAACTATATGTACCTATTGGTAGTTTAATCACGTCACATCATTTTGGTGCAAAAATTTAGCATATATGTTGGTGGTTGTATAATATTTTAGTGAAATTCCGTGTTCCTATTTGCAGTTGAACCACGTTTTACGTAGTGTTGGTGCACAAATTTATATAAACGTTGGTGTTTGAGTAATATTTTCGTGAATTTTGCGTTCATATTTGTAGTTGAACCACATTGCATGTAATTTTCGAGCACGAACCTTTATCTAATAATCCTTTTTACTCAAGGAACCTCAAAACATATTGCTCTTACATTATTAGGTAGATTCGAATAAGTATTTTTGAAGCAGTTGTGCAATGGTCATGAAAATAATTTACCTGGGATTTCTAAATAAATGAAGCAGAAATGTATCATTGGGTAATATTCTTAATGAGAGGCTTTTTCTCTAAATCTCTGCAAATACACTCACCAGCTTTTCGAAGTTATATATGT
This sequence comes from Hymenopus coronatus, assembly GCA_030762935.1. NCBI lineage: Eukaryota > Metazoa > Arthropoda > Insecta > Mantodea > Hymenopodidae > Hymenopus > Hymenopus coronatus. Next base: position 39,055,615 of record CM060898.1, on the reverse strand, counting down.
TATATTTGATATTAAAATAAAACAAATTCTACAACAAATTAGGTCGCTAAGACATGGACTCGTGAACTCGTTATAAATGCAATAATGATGGTCAAATATTCAATAACTGGACGCTGACCTTAACATTCTATACTGATTCCATGCAATCCCAAGACAACTGAAAATCCAAATTATTTTAATTTAATGAGAAAAGTATTGTGAACTGTCAGTAGCAGATTATTGGAAATGTCTGATACTGCAAGAAAAAACTTATTTGGAGTAAAGTTTTGTTTTAGAGAGATCTATATTTACTTTCTCCACTTAGTACATAGTACATAAGTAGAGAATGTATTGTCTTTCACCCCAAAATTAGATACCGAGAATGCAGTGGAATTATATGTTTCAAAGCCCTCTGAATAAATAAACAACATTTATCAGAAAAAGGTCTCTGTACGTGTTTGTGAGCACGATAACTCAAAAAAAGTTCTGAAATGTCAAAATTTAGTGTTTCACTTTAGTACCTTTCAAGAATGCAACAGAAAGATTTTAAAAATGTTTTATTAAAATGCCATATATTAAACATATTGATAGGACAAATAAAATGTAAATCTTACATTTTTGGGAACAGCCTGTGAAGACCTCTTCACTCTGGATGACTTTTGCATAACTGGTAAACCGTAAGTATTAAACAAATACTTACTACAAAAACAATGTATATCTCGTTAAAACATACAATTTATGTCAATTTATGTCACATACATTTTTTCGTGGAATTGACCATTTCAGAGATTTTACTTTTTATTGGTTTCAGTCTTAAAATATTTAAACTTCTCTCATTAGGGAATTTATCTCCTCCTGCTCATGCGAAGAAACGAATTTCAATCACATAGCAAACAGATTTTAAAATATTTGACTACCGCTTTAGCCTGTAAGACTCCAATAATTGCCCTTATACTTGCAAGGAAGCAAGTAATAAGACCAATTCTGCTAATGTTTATCTCTGTTACCATGAAGGAGATACAAGAATAAAGCGCTTTAATAATAGTTTGTTACGGAATTGTAGAGTCATGTGATTGGAATAAATAGCATATTTTTATAGCATGTTTTTGTCTATGGCATAAGGTATACCAATACAACGTTTTACAATTTTTTTCCAAGTGGGGAGAACTTCAAAGACTATTGCAAGAAAATATTATAGTTGTATATTTTGTCACAAATGTTTTCAATGTATGACATTTTAATTATTATTAAAAACGTTAAGAGGTAAAATATTCATAAAACATTACGTGTAAAAGTTAGTTGGAGATAAGGTGGCTTACATGAAAAAACCTTCCTGTCTCAATTTCGCATGATTCTGAAATATTTACCAATTTGGCTTTATTATACTTTCCGCGTTTGAATACTATTAAGACACGCACACGGACGGTTTTTAAACATCTGATGTGCTGTTACATTCTTTTTACTGTCTCTACCTATTCTGCAGCAAGCTATTTTTACTTTCTCTATACGCACTATGTACATAGTGTATAGAGAAGGTATTGCACTCCACCAAAAATTTCGATACCGAGATTTCACCGGAAATATACGTTTTAGGGTCCCCTTTATCTAAAAAAGCATTTTCGGAAAAAGATCCGTGTGTGTGTGCGTGTGTGTGTGTGCGTGTGTGTGTGTGTGTGTGTGTGTGTGTGTGTGTGTGTGTCCGTGTGTCTTTGAACACAATAACACAAAAACGAAATGTAGGTAACATACCAAACTTGGTATTTAAGTTTAGTATCTTCCAGGGATGCGACACTAAGATTTTGAGAAAAATCACCCCACCCCCAACTACCCTTTACATAGAACTTTTTTCGAAAATGTTTATTTTCTCAAAAATGGTTCTAACGATTTTGATTAAAATTAGGTATATTAAAGATATTTACCTGACAAATAAAATGTATATCTTGAATTTTCTGGGAATAGCCTCTAAAGAGTAGTTTGTTCTGGATAAATTTTACTGAATTTTGAATAACTGCTAAACCGTAAGAGATGGACAAAAACTTACTACACAAAAAATGTAGAGCACATTAAAACACACAATTTATGTTATATACATTTTTTTCGTGGAATTCGTCGTTTTTGTGACATTCCTTATTTTTGGTTTCTGCTATGACAAACATTTTTCATACAGGAATTTGTTAGCCGCTGTCCATACAAACAAAGGAATTTCAGTGACATAGCAACCAGCTTTTGATTATCACTTTAACCTATGGTACTCCCTTATTTCACCTCTATTTACAAGGAAGCAAGTAATATGGCTATTTCTGCTAATGTTTTACTGATTAGCATGAAGTAAATAGAAGTATAAGCTTTTTAAGAATAATTCGTTGCAGGGATATGGAGAAAGTCATGTGAATGGTACACATCAGATTTTTAAAAATCTAATTCTTCTACTTCCTACTGAGATAAACATTAACAGAAATTGCTATACTATATATTTCCTTTTATTTACAAGGGGGAATAAGGGGATACCAGAATACTAGGCTAAAGCGATAGATTTTTTTTTTTTTTAAACTTACTCGTTTTGTGAAGGCTTTGAAGTTCCGTTTTTTTGCATGATCAGGATGAAAGAAAAACAAATAATTGAATCCCATTTGAGAACTGTGTATGCATTGAAACATTCAAATAATAATAATAATAATAATGGATATCACGAAAAAGATTAACCCAGCAAATAAATGGATATATACAGTTAATTGCAAGACTTAACGTCTACATTTTTGTGGAGTAAGGTTTAGTTCATCTCTACAAGGCTAGTTGCCAAAAAAATGTGATGTTCCATTCACATGCGTTTCTCTTGCTATTCTGCTGTAGATCATTCTTACAAAAGCTTATTCTTCTCTCTAACTTCTGCTAATCGAGATAAAAATTCTCTCCTTATAAATATGTGGAAGGTAAATAAGGAAATATTTAGCTAAAGCGATAGCCATATCTTTTAAAAGTTCTTGCTTTGCAATAATTATCACTGATATTAGCTTCTCTTTCTTGGCCAAGAGTAAAACAAGAGATATGAAACGGATGAGGGATTCCCGTTTGAGAGAAATTTAAATACCTTGAAATTAAAACAAATAACATAAATATCTGGGAAATGCTTAGCTCTACAAATTGATATAATCTATATGAGATGTATAAGTTTTGTCTAAATATTACGGTTTACTAGTCGTGCAAAGCCACTCGAAATGAAGAGGACTTCGGTGCCAATGTTCATATTCAGGGTATACGTTTTATTTGCCAAGCAAATATCTTTAATATACTGTATTTTAATAAAAATATTCTAGAACATCCAAAACGACCAAAAATGTTTCATGTAAAGGACAGTCTGGAGAATTTTCCTAAATATCTTCGTGTCGCAGCCTTGGAAGATACTGAACCTAAATACCAAGTTTGATATTTATCCGACTTTTCGTTTTTGAGCTATACTGTGCAAATGCGCATACCCAGAGAGAGTGAGAGGGGAGAGGAACCATTTTTTTAATTCAATGGACCTCAATATATGCATTTCCGGTGAAATGTCGTTACGGAACTTTTGGGTGGAATTCATTACCTTCTCTACCTTATATGTATGTGCTAGAGAAAGTAAAAGCTACTGTATCGTATGAAGACAAATTCTATTTGAATTCTGAATAGAGTACTTATATACTAAATGTGAGGAATATTGGAAGTGGAATAAAATTTAGTTACAATGTCGACAACATTTCTTTTTGAGTATAACATGAAATAACTTACTCGTTAATCGATCTTCTTTCATGTCTGATGCAGTTACTGTGTTAAATATGGGAACTCACCTGAAACAAAAGAGTTTAAAATATTAATTTCTCTATTACTTAATCTTCAAAATAAAATAAAACGTAACAAGTAAGCCTTTACAACTAATTTAAGATGTGTAACTTCCAGATCATATATTATTTCTTCATATTTGTATTATTCCAAAACTATCTTCTCTGTTTTAAATGTTCTTAAAGTTACCATTAGTTATTTGTGATATAAAAAGGTTATGTAAGGCTTCGTGCCGCATCCATGGAAGATCTTGAACTTAAATATCAAGTTTAGTGTTTAACCGACTTTTCGTTTATGAATTCTGCCCCCCCCTCTCTCTCTCACTCTCTCACACACACGGACCTTTATCTAATAATCCTTTTTACTTAGGGGCGCTCAAAACGTATATTTCCCGTGAATTATCGGTACCGACTATTTGGGTGGATTAAATTACTTCTACTTACTATGCAAAGTAGAGAAAGTAAAACTTCGTTTTATGGATTAGGGACCAAAACATATTTCTGTTTAATTTTCGGTATCGACTGTTTGGGAGGATTAAATTACTTCTACTTGCTATACGTAGTAGAGAAAGAAAAATTAGTTTTATGGAATAGGTGGACCTAAAACGTGTAACATAACTCCATGGCACGACAGCTCACGGGGAGCCTTGGCCTACCGCCCGGCCGCTGCGTCCCCCATCTCGGTCCACTACAGACGTCATGGATGGGGTGCAGTATTGGAGGGTGAGACGTGGTCAGCGCCTCGAGCCCCTCCCGGCCGGTTAATGCGGTCCTCACGACCTGGAGCCGCTACTTCTCCATCAAGTAGCTTCTCAATTGGTCCCCCAGGGACCTCACGAGGCTGAGTGCACCCCGGTCCAGGTCTCCCAGCGGGGGAAAAATCCCCGCGCCGGTACTGGGGATCGAACCCAGGTCTCCCGCTTGGTAGGCAGCTGCGCTACCACCGCGCTAAGGAGACGACCACCTAAAACGTGTATTCCGGCGAAATTTCTGTATCGAATTTTTTAGTGGAACCGAACATTTCTACCTACGATAGGTAGGTTGGTAAAACTCATAGTTATTGTGTTTTGAGTACCATGCTTTCGCACTATCAATTAAGTTCGATTCTGATTTCTGAATAAGACAACAATGAGTCGCCATATTGACTGAAAGGCAATAATTGTCAAATGTATATAATTATCGCATATAATAATATGTAATTCCACGACAGAGTACAAGTGTATTGAGGGATTCGCGAGTCATGAGGTTGTTCCATGAATAAAACATAACAAGTAACTAAATGAAATAACCAGAGGCTTCCAAATTAGCTGTTATTTCTTTTTACTTTGCAAATTTTTATTGTAAATTAATGATAGTTACTTATAATAATGCAGATATTGACAATGGAATTTAATGCATAAGTTAATAATACAAAATTGTAATTACTCATTTACTAGAATTTTAAATTAAAAAGCAACAATTACGATCTCATCTATTTTTAAAAAGGACTGATTGAGTATCTATTAGGCAAATTTAGAATCTCGGTCTTCAGAAGTAAAAATCATTAGATTGGCACATATCAGAGTCCTTCCGCTGCCCACGGGATTCGTCGGTATGCTTCGCATGGCAATAGAGAAGACCTGAGCTGTACATTGTAGTAACTCCCCCTTCACGTCTCGCGAATATCATGCTACTCTTGCCTGAAGACAGGCGTAAATGCTACATTCCCCTATATCGCAGCACAGTTCTGTGTGACTGGTCTGGTAAGCATGGCAAACAGAGTCTAGTTTTATCGCAAGAAGCCCATTTAATGCCGTAACAACAGCCTAGAGTGCAAATAGATTAGGAAAAAATACTTCGCTGCTTATAAGTTAATAGAAACGTTTCTTATCGAATTTACCGGGCTTCGCTGCTAGTCCACAAACAATGCCACTTACTAAGGGTCACCTTTATGCAGTCAGTATGCCTCCATGGCTATAGTGTCATTGGCCACGCCGTGGCCGAGTGGTTAGACCACTCGCCTCTCGCCTCTCGCCTAGACGGCCTAGATTCGATCCCAAGCGCATGTAAGATTTGTGGACAAACCGGCGTAGGGGCGGGTTTTACTTTGGGTTCACCTATTTTCCTATATTATTGCATTCCACCGGTGCTCCATCTTCATTCCATGTATCACTAGTGTTATTGCCTGCGGTGCCACAAGTAGTAAAAACGTTAAACACTACCAAAAAATAGTGTCATCAAATCCTGATCGAAAATCCTTCACGGTCATCGTCTAAACTGAACTATCAATCATTAATGATGTCTGAATGACATGAGGTTAAAAATGCTAGAGGTCGTGAGGCGAGATAAGAGAAAAATATTTAAGTTGCGCAATGGCAACTCTTTGTATGAAGAATTGATGGTGGAAGAATTTGCAACATGTATGCGCGAAAGCCATAACGTTTCTGTCCAGGAAGGAGTGAAGTACGGTAACGCTAGTTTTATTGCAGCATTCTTTATTGTTAGCGCAAATAAGCAATAGCAGATTATTGTTAATTTGGAAGACGACAGGGATGCCGATGATATCAAAAGCGTTACTGTTTATGAGGACGAAGGATTAAGGTGCTGTAGAAATGCGTGGTGAGCACATTGATATTGGTTATGTCAACAATGTCTGTCAACTCATTGTGTGATGTGCTGGATCGCAATAAAAAATAAACAGTCATATTTCTTTGAACAAACACACTGACTCACACTCTACATTTTGTTAATGACATAGTTAATATAAGTATAAAAATTAGCTTCATAACAAAGTGATTCCGCTATAACTATGGATATGTGCAAACAATTTCATGTGAACTACAATAATTGTTTAACGCTGCACGCTGTTGTAGTTGTGTTATTCGCGTCAAGCTGGCAAAATTTGTGCATGTCTCGCCTCTCAACCTATACCTTTCACATGCTTTCTTACTTTTGCCTCTCCTATGCCGAACTTTAAAACTGGCCACGTTGGAAATATTATTGCATGCGCGCTTGTTGTAACGGCAAAATAGGAAAGACTGTGTTGGATAGTAATCTGAAACTAAAGCAGGTCACGTATTGGACAATCGATAGATATCGGAAACTGAATTCATATGCCAAGTTTAGAACTTCTATCCTCTGAAATGAATGTTTCTGTTATCTATTTCAGTGTAAGTTAATTTCACATATTTTTTTTAACTTTATTTTAGGTCGCAGAACTACTAGGTCTTAAAGTGATCACATTAAAAGCCTTATGTACAGTTTTACATCCAGTATACAATAAAATTTTTGAACATAAGTAAATCATTATGTATATAGGGATTAAAATATACCCATAATGCTTATTGACATATGAAAACAGTGGTTTAAATATAAATAGTATAACAATATTAAAATTATATTACAACAAACCGTGACAATTGAATTAGATATAACATGTTAGTAATTATACTTCTGAGAGCTATATACATTTATATAGATTGATTTTTTAAAGGTATATTAATACATTGACTAAACCTTTTGTGTCTGTAAGTGTTAATGCAAAGCTTTTTGAAACTGTATTTAGGACACTGAAATATAATATGTTTAACTGTAAGAGCACTTCTACACAAACCACAAAAAGGGTGATTCTTTTGACAGCAAATAGAATTGTGTTAGTTTTGTATGGCCTATTCTTATTCTTAGTATACTAACTTTATCTTGTCTGTTGAAATTGTTATTAACAGATGTGAACACACATTTACTAGACTATCGTACGAAATGTACTGAACGAGGTTCTTGAGTTGCTCATTATATGCACTTAGTGCTTACTATGACAGATGAAGCTGGTGGAATGCTTAGACGTAAAAATCCTTAGTATGGCTCCGTTCGGAAGGAATGGAAAACCAGTGGTATATGTGTGTTTATATATATACGTAAAAGAACCCCCTACCTTGAAAGAGAGGGTTCCGTGTTAAAATTCAGCCATTTCTTGTCCGTAAAGTCGTAATTTCATTCCTGGTGCCATCTGTGGGCAATGGACAGATTGTCATTATGTGCACGTTGTGGCGACATTGCGTTCTAACATCGCTGGCTGTTTCAACTCATCGATTGAAAAATGAACTTCATGCAAATAAAATTAAAATTAACTCATTTTGTTAAATTTAAGGACACGTCAAATTAAATATTTTAAAAGGAAAATGTTATATTTAATTCAAAATGTATTATTTAGTCTTACTTTTAAAACTTCAAAGGAAAGAAATTCATTTAATACATATATTTTTTGTGATGAGTATAAAATTAGTTGATTAGAAAATATACTTTCTGAAGAAACAAAAAAAAACAAAAAACAAAAAAAAAATCGGTGATATTTCACAGGATCTGGTTTCATCACCAAAAATTCTAATTGGCTATATATTATGTTTTAATTTATTTTCAAAAGTAATCTTATTTAATTCCATGAATAATTTTGGGGTTTTTATATGAAGGTTTGGGTGCTGTAGTTACATTTTGATTCTTAGACACTTTAAGAATTTTCTCCACAATTTACATAATCTCCTAACGAATGAAATGTAATTATTTAATGAAGTGTTTTAAATGATCCTTGTTCACAAGACTAGGTAGAAGCTGGTAGTATTTCTCTACATTTTTCTGATCCTCACTTTTAATTCTTGCATATTAGAATCGTTCGTAAAAAAGGCTTTATATTTCAAATAGTCCTAATAAAAGGTAAGAAAGCGGGCAAAGATCCACTAACATAACAACCAAACATTTTTGTCAGATAGATCAAAATTTTATACAACTAAGTAAGAAAAAATTAAATATGTAAGTTACCTTTTAAAATTTTTGTCAATGAACGTCACTTGGAAACAGAGTTCATAGTTTGCAAAATTTTCCTTTAAAACAATAAATTTGACATGTCGGAGAATTCTAAAAAGAAATCTGATGTGTTACACTCACATTACTTCACTACCTATTTTGCAAAAAACTATTCTTACAAACGTTATTTTCCTAATTACTTCACGATATATGTACGTATATGAACATTTTTATTAGATATGTACTTCCATCTAGGTATGTGGGAACAAGGAAATATACTAGTTAAAGAGAGTCAATTTTTTCAAGAGTTGGTCACTATGTGATGCATTGGCATTCCGTTCACTCTACTTGACCAGAAGAAAGGAAAATAAATAACGATTTTCTAATTGAGAAACGTGTCTTGTAAAACTGAAACCAATAAATATAAATATCTTGAAAACAGTTATCTTCGCATAAAAAGTATCACATAAATCGTGTGCTTTAATGTAATCTACATTTTTCCATCCCTCTTGTGATTTAAAATTTGCAAAGGTCGTCCAGAATGAAGAGGGCTTCATAGGCTATTTCCAGAAAATTCAGTATTTAAATTTCATCTAATATAAACAATATTAATTGTGATTTATAATCAAAATCGTTAGAACCATTTTTGAGAAAATAAATTTCGATAAAACTTGCATGTAAAAAGTTGTTTGGAGAAAGGGGATTTTCTTGAAATCTTTGTGTCGCAACCATGGAACATGCTGAACTTAAACGTTAAGTTTTGTATTTAACAGAGTTTCTGTTTTTGAATTATGCTGTTTAAGTGTATGAATCTTTTTCTAAAAATCTTATATGTTCTATTTTCTTTACATTTAGGTAACAAATTATTGTTAAAAAGCTTATACTTCATGCTAATCAAGATAAGCATTACCAGAAATGGTCTTATTTATTACTTCATTCCTTGTTAGTAGAAGCATAAGGGAGTACATCAGGCTAAAGCGTAGTCAAATCTTTTAAAAGTTGATTGCTATATAATTGAAATTTCTTTCTTTGTATGGCTAGGAGCTGAAAAATTCTCCTAAAAATTAAACCAGTAAAAAGGAATATCTTTTAAAAGGTCAACTTCACGAAAATAAATAAATAAATATATAAGCTGATAAGTCCTGGGCCTCACACACACATGACGCCCCTAGGCCAGTTAGACAAAAAAAATGTAAATGTAAATGACGTGTTATTTATGGAGGATCTTTAACTGTCATGGTTCTCGCGCCCCATTCTAAACTGGGTGTTAAAGACCGCTTAATTTTGCTCAGAGGCCTCTCTTATCAGGCTTGAGATTCTTTTACCTACCGTAAATCTACGGCATGGAAACAACGGCTTTACTTCCCTTCCAAAGGAAGCCATGCTAAGGATTTTTACACCCGAAAAAATTCATCGTCCTGCGCCTGGTTTGAACCGCGACCGGGTATATAGAATTAGCATGGTAGCCATTACACCACGAAGGGTGTTACTAGTTAGACGGTAGCATCATATAGTTTAACTCTAGACTAGCTTGTAACCATAGATACAGGTCAGTAGCTTGTTTAGTTTTCGAATAACAGCATTTTAAACAAGAGTACTTTAGATTTTTCACGAAAATAGAGGATTTGGAAAAACGAGTAGTGATTAAATACTTCCATTTGAAAGCCTTAACATCTAAGGAAATCAAGGAGAAAATGGACAGTACATTGAAAAACTCTGTTCCTTCATATTTATGATTAAAAGGTGGGTTGCAGAGTTTAAAATGGGACGTACGAGCACTGGTGATGAGCCTCGCTCTGGACGCCGAGATCATTGACCGAAGATTAAATTTGAGATAGCAGAGACCGTAAAATATCAAAAGAATGTGCAGGTAATATTTTAAGTAATGTTTGTTGACACCTGATCAAAAGTTGCAAAGAAAAACTATTTCTGTTAAGGATGTGGAGCTCTAGCGTAAATCCCGGTACATTTTTGAGCTGGCTTATTATCACTGATGAAACTTGGATACATCACTACACTCCAGAAAGTAGTTCGCAGTCAGAACAGAGGATTCCGCCAGCTAAACCAGCTCTAAAAAAGGCAGTCAATTTTGTCAGCTAACAAGGTTGTGACGAGTGTTTTCTGGGATGTACAGGGAATGTTTTTATTGATTACTTGGAAAAGGGTGACTACTATGAAAGCTTACTGCAACAAGTGAGTGATGAGTGAAAAGAAAAAGACCTCACTTGGAAAAAAAATAAGTTTCATCACAAGAATGCTCCGGTCCATCGTTCAGTCATTAAAATGGGAAAAACGTGCGAATTAAAGTTCGAATTGCTTGAACATCCACCCTATTCGCATCCAGATCTAGCACCCAGTGACTACCACCTGTTCCGAAACCTCAACAAATTTCTTGGAGGACGAAGATTTCACAGTAACGAGGGGGGTCATTAATGCGGTAAACCGCTATTTTGAGGACCTTGATAAATTGCACTGCAGAGATGATTTAATTAAATTAGAACACCGATATAACAAATGTATTAGGTTTATTTTGACAAATAAAGCAATGTTTATGCTGTTTTCATTGAGAGGCCCGGGACTTATCAGCCTAGGGTATATTAATAAAAATCGTTAGAGCTACTTTGAGAAAAGCAACATTTTCGAAATTTTTTCCATGTAAATGGTAGATTGGGGTTGGGGAATTTTCCTTAAAATCTTCGTATTGCTTTCTTGTACGTTTTTAATACCAGATTTGGTATTTTTCGGCACTGCATTTTAGGATTATCGCGTTCACGAACATACATGGACCTTTGTTTATGAAAATGCTTTTTTTTTATTCTATTTAGTGGAGCCTAAAACCTATACTTCCAATGAAATCTTGGTATCGAATTTTTGGGTGGACTGCAAATATTTACATACTGATTAGAGAGCGTGAAAATGCTTTTTGGATTAAGGGGACCCTAAAACGTGTATACGAAGTCGAGAAAGTAAATATGAATTAGTTGTATTTTTATATGCAATATTCCTAAATTAAGGAGAAAGTCAAGTGAATGTAATACATAGGTTATTATATTCCATCTTTATACAGAATATGCTTCTAATATTTGTTCGATGGTGTCGTCATTTTTAAGGCCCATGAACTAATACACAGATCAAGATGCCTCAAGAATGTTGGAGCTGTTTTCCATCTGAACGTCTACCAAAGGCTTATATCATTCGCACAACATTGCACTCGCAGATTTGGCATCGACATTCGCCCCTTGCTGAGTCCGCAGCTTCCGGTCCATATCTTCTGCCCCTTCCTCCATACCCATGAATAGACTTCTAGCTTCAACTGAATCGCACGTTATCAACAAGATATTTCTTCACCTCCTGGTCACTCTGAGGGAAGTGCGCAATTACCGGGAGATACACTGTCTTACAGCTCTACTAAACTAGGTATTTATGGACTGCTTAAAAGGTCTGTTGACAAACGTTGGAATGGAATGTTTAACACGCTGTAAGTTTCATTGACGACCCAGAAAGGCACCCGAGTCGCAGAAAAGATATACCAACAAAATGCGATAAAGTTAACCCTCTATTGCATGGCGTTACCATTTGGGAACAAAGATAATTAGTTCAAGTTTTAACATATATATATATATATATATATATATATATATATATATATATATATACAGCTGTAATAACCCTTTCACTAGCTTTACCTATATGATTAAGCTTTATACTTTTTGGTTGAATCAACAATACTAAACATATATTTGCTCATTTAGTCCAAGGAACTATAGGTGCCGTAATACCTTTTTATAGTATGTATTGAAACAATCAGAAATATTATTCGACCTGGTAGTTAATGTGATGTACTAAAATAATTTAAAATATTATAGAAATGTATGGTTCAAGGCTAAGTATAATGCAGGAGTTTAGAAAGTTTGATTTAAAGCTACTCGTTCTTAAGATAATTAAAATTCTCTCATATATCGAACAGTGAGATACTGTCCATGGATTAACTACTTTCTTGCGTTAAGTAGTCTAATATTTATTAACTGCTACTGTGACTTAACGCCATGATCCGAAGGTCATAATTTCGTTTCCTGCCATTTTTTTCTTTTAAGTCCATGTGAAGAAGTGTTGCTTGGTGGAGAGATTCGAACTTGAAAACAAATACTGCCTTTTGCGCGAAGTTAATGTCGAAACCATTACACCCGAAAGGTACGCTCTATAACAGCCCTTCGTTTTTGTTGTGTTCTCGAACGGTTTCATCATCAACCAGTGGCCGACTGGTACTTTAGAAACCCGCAACTTCGAAATTTGAACAAACAGACCCGAGGTCGTCTGTCTCAAATTACTTCTTTAAGACATCTCCTTATTCTCTGAAAATATTTCGGTGTAGCCATTGACATCCTGTATATGTAAATAACTGTTTCGTAGTTGTTTTCATTTGATACTGTCACTTATCTATAAAATGAAAGTAGTTGTTACTATTTAATATTCTAAATATCTTAATTTATAAAATATACATTCAAATGCAGCAAAGTGTAACAGTGTTAGTGGATCTCCGGTTTCCCGCGCCATCGCATTTCACCGGTACTCCATATTCAGACCATGTATCATCACCTGCAGTGCCATAGTAGTAAAAGCGGACGTTAAACACTATCAAAAACTCTATCATGATCTACACCATTATTTTGCGTGGCCCCTCCCCGTCCTTTATCACAAACTGACATGACCGCAGACTCTGCAATTTGAATTGTTGGTCAGTCCATTATATATAGCCTTAACGATCATGGCTATTTGAACAACTTACGTTAAGATGTCTGTTATACGGATATCTAAACCGGTTCAAGAATTAACAGAAGAGTGGTATATTGTTGAAAGTTTTATTGGCAAATGGCGGAAGAGAAATGGCGCTGTAAGTTTCGTTGTCGACCTACAGTCACACTTGAATCGCAACAAGACATTTCAAAAGAAGCGGTAAAGTCTTCGAGAAGTTTAAAAAAGCTGTTTTTATAAGCTCCATGTCATATGTCCTGCAAACGTTTCACCCCTTTAGATTCACTCAAGAATCGCATAGCATTTACAATATTGTCAGTTCCTAGGCTATGTCCTTAACAATTCAACGTCAATTGGAGTGCATATTTGTGACTTTAAATGTATTGGCGGTCTTTAATGGCAAATAAACGCAAATCATTTATTTTATAAGAGAGACTCGAAACCAAGTATGTGCAAAGATAAATCTTACGAGGTACTGTCATCAGACCAAGGCAAAGTGGGGAAATGATGAGACACATATTGTCATATACGTTTAGTGCGAACATGCATTTTTAAGTAAATACAAACAGAATGTCTGCTTCAAAACGTGGTAAGTATAATTTTCAGGACATTTTCGATGCTCCACGTGAACTTTTTCTACAAAATTGCAGAAACATAAAATGTTCCAAAGAAATATATTTGAGGTATTTCAAACATTTTCTAGTTATTTTCCAAACTGCGATTATTTACATCACAGTTAATGGTAATGTTTGCGAGCGAAGCTTCTCTGAGTAAATTATGTTAAAAACCAGTATCCCATAAACCACGCGATGCTCATTTATTCATCTATTTAGGTCCTGTACATCATCTTAGCTGATGGACTCGCCCAAAATAAAACATATAATTGAAGTAAAAACAAAAAGACAACACTAAATGCACATGAGGAAGATCTTTTGTTTGCAAACATTCCATTATGTCGCATACAACACGCCCAATGCTTCGCAAGGAGTTGAATGAGTTACTATACCTTCCTCTCTGCTTCTTTAATCTGAACGTATTAAACTGACTCGAGCCAGAGAGTTCTGCCGTAACTAATGTGAGAGTGAGAGGTTCCTGAGGTGATCCCGGGTTCCCCTTCTTGGAGCTTGGTTGTTGGGTTTTTTTTTTTTTTTTTTTTTTTTCTCCTGTTTTCCCGTTAATGCTGGGATAGATTATACAGAGTTTTAGGGGTGTGAGTGCGCAAGTTTTCGCGCGCTGAAAATCCAAATATGACGAATAATCAAGTCCAATAACAATTTTATCTATCTAGATAGGTACAGAGATCATTCAACATTATTGAATACAGTCTGGCAACAGAGAGGGGTTCAAGTTCCAAATATTTTGTTTTGGCTGCGGTAGGCCAATGTTTTGTTTTGGTTTGTGCTTCTGCATTCTGCCCAAACTCTACAGCTACTTCAAACTCACTTGTGTGAAGATCAATGCTAGAAACCTCGTCGATGTTCCCAGAAATAATAATCTAAAAGATTGACTTTTGCCATAAGCAAAGGTGCTCTTGATTTGTAAAGACATAGTTCTAAATGTATTTAACGCATCTGAAGCTCTGACAGAACCAGCTGTTGTGCAAGGTGTCGAGGCATAACATTGTCAACATTTCAGACCTTCCTCTTGCGCAGTTGCCAAGCTGGAATTATTTTTTTTTAATATAATGTTGTGGTTAAACGACTTATGCTAGCATCAAATGGAAAAGCATAAATAACTCATCCTTTGTAGCTCTACCTTGCTCTTCTAATTGCAGAAGTAAACAATAATAATGGTGACATGTTCGCAATCAAATATTCGACCAATTTTATTTTGTATTTATGCAACCAAACAAAAGGATACATGAACTTATGTTTCTGCCTAACGCTAGAAAGTTGCCGTTGAAGTCTGCGTACTTATGTCCCTAACACCTTGTACATATCCGCGAAGTTTCTTGTTCCTTTGCTGTAATTTAATCTTCCATGTTTCAAGGTCGTATCATCAAACGGGATGATGAGCGAGTCATGTGACTTCTGGAATCTCGTAGGCTAGTGTCACTAATAGTACTCCTGACTTTTGGTTGATGCCGGGTCTTCGTATCTTTTGTTTATACCAACGTTTCGGATGGACAAGGAAGAACCGTTAATGCTACAGCTCCCTCATTGGCCAATACGGGAAAGCAATCAGCAACCGAGAGACACGGACCCGCGAGAAAGATAAAATTCTGGCTGGTTTTCGCATCTCGGATTGGTGGTGTCAAGCGGACAAATTACAATAAGGACCTTCTAATATAAACAGGGTGACAACTAGGATAATACACTTCAGAGTAACCCTGAACATAGCCCCAACAAGAGGCCGAAACGTAATTCCATGGCACGACAGTCCACAAGGGACCATGGCCTACTGCCCGGCCACTACGTCACCCATCTCGGTCCGAAGGCGTAATGAATGGGGTGCAGAACTGGAGGGTGAGACACGATCAACGCCTCGAGTCCCTTCCGACCGGTTGATACGGTCTTGTCGATCTGAAGCCGCTAGTTCTCAAACAAGTACCTCCTCAATTGCCACCGCCAGGGATCTCACGAGTCTGAGTGTATCCCGAATCTCCCAGCGGGTAACGGGAATCAACCCAGGTCTTCTGCTTGGCAAGCAGCCGCGCTACCACTGCGCTAAGGAGACTACCCGAAACGCTGAACAAAAGATACGCTAGCACGATATCAACTAGAAGTCATAAATACTGTGGAACTCTTGACTGGCGACCCGGAGAGAAAAAAATCGAAATAAAGATGGACCGAAACCGCCTGAGCCATCCTGCTCGGTAGTGCCAGGTGTTCAGTGAATACCTCCAAAAATCAGTAAAACAGATAGCTTCAGAAAACGATATCTAAATGACGAAGGTTAGATTTCCTATACCACTTTGTAGGAGGACGGGAGGGATAACAAACGCGAACCGAAAGACATGCGAGTCGGTAGTTAAACTTTAGCACCACGCCCTCTCGTGGAAGGGGAGAGTGCTTCCTGAATGAATTTATGGAAGAAGGAAGTGGAGCAATGTTAGCGAAGCTATCTCTGCTAGTGTGAACTTTGCCACACTCGGACAGTTAACTGCAGGCTATCTAATCTATCCCTTTCTGTGACAATGCATCAGTATCCAACACTGCACCTCTTTTCCCATCTTTCAATGTCCTTTCTACATTCTTTCTTTCTTTTTACTTTTACTTTCTCTACACGTACTTTTACTTTCTCTACACGTACTATGTACATAGTGTATAGAGAAGATATTGTATTGCACCCTAAAATTCGATACCAAAATTTCACCTGAAATGTTTTGATACCCGCAGAATCCAAAAAAGCATTATTAGAAAAACATCCCACTGTATGTGTGTGTGTGGGAAGGGGATGAAGAAGCAGCACAGCTCAAAAACGAAAAGCCGATTAAATGCCAAACTTGATATTTAAATCCAGTATCTCCCGAGGATGCTACCGCAGACTACTCTTCACATGGAACACGTTTCAAAAATTTTGATCTTCTCAAAAATGGCTCTAATAATTTTGATTAAATTCCTTATGTTTAAAATAGTTTTATGACAGACGAAATGTGTGTCTTGAATTTCCTGGGAATAGCCTCTGATTACTTTTTCAGTCTAGATGACTTTTGTATAACTGGCAAACCATAAGAGATACACTTAAATTTGGTACACAAAATATGTAAAATCTCTTGCGTAAGCTTCGGCGGCTAGTGTCCATTGTACCTATCTGGAAGACATGTAGATCTCATTAAAACACAATATTTTTTAGAGTTAACCGTTTTCGAGATATTCTGAATTATTTGTTTTAATTTTAGCCACTTAAACTTTCTTCTTTAATATTTCCTCTCGTTTCTCGTTTGTTCACTACTAGCAAGCAAATTGATTGGAATTTCAATTGTTTCATATTTTTTTATTACCCTTCTACTTGGAAGGAAGCTTGCAAAAGGCTACTTCTGCTTATGTTTATCTTGATTAGCATGGTTAATGTTTTGAGATTACTTAATTTTCTGATGTAAACAGCTCTTGAATGACAATATATAATGACGTAGTTTTGATGAAAACTGTAGTGTATTCTATGTCATTTGAGAACGACATATTTTTTGTATGTACTAAGGGTAGAGGTCTATCCCCACGTTTCCTCATCTTCTCCCTGATCTACCTCACTGCAAATTATCAGAGGCTGCCGAGTTGAACCGATGCACGGTGCAGAGAGGTTCTGCTCCTTAATTTGCACATGTGCCATTTTAGGTTTTAAGAGGCCTTGGCCTATAGAGTGTGCAAGCCACCAGTCAGCCGCAACCCGCCAAACAGTCGCCTGCTACTTCAGCCCAAAACAAGGAAATGTTGGGAGCAGGGATTGGATAGGAAAATTCGGGAACCAGAAACCGTCTGGCAACCTAGGGAAAGCCCCGAAATAAGCATGGGTCAGGTAGGCCTGAGACGGGAATCGAATACATGGCCTCTTAATTCAAGCGGCGCCTTCCTCAGGCGTGAAATCTTCATTACTCCTGTAATAATTTTGTTATAGTCAGGGTCTCTTAAACGTGCAAGCAAACGTGCGACCAGACTCGGCTCGGACACTTCGCAGTGAGGTTGAGGAAGAGGAAGACAGGCGAAGCGAGCCAGGCAAACGAAAGGAAAGAGAGAGACAGTGCTATTGATCAAAATGAGAAGGGAAGAATTGCACTGTGGTCAACCTAGTGAAGTCTTTTTTTCTCCTTGCGCCGTGCAATGCAGCGGCGCATGTACCCTAAGAAAGAAAAGCTACATTAAATCTTTTCAGAACCAGTCGCTATTTTTGGGCTTTGAAAATATGTTTTCCTTGCATGAAAATTTAAAAAGAAAAAAAAAAAACGGCTGAAGTTTTGAAGTTGGAAAAAAGTATAAAGTTCTTTTAAAATCCAAACTAATAACAAAGAATATCTCAGAACTGGTATAACGAATATTTTATTTGGCATAAATTGAGTGTTTTAATGAGTTCTATATTTTCTATCTCGCGGCTTCGACCTGTTTTGTTTCACCAATTTTACAAAACTCATTTACAATAAAGATGACTTAAAAGGCTATTCGTAGAAAATTCAAGTATAATATTTCATTTGTCATGAAAGTATAATATACTAATGGTATTTTAAATAAAATCAATCAATTTTAAGAAAATTCAAATTAATAAAATATGGAAGGATTTACCTGAAAACAGTATACTTTAAAAATTATATCGATTTATTGCAACATCATAACTAGAAGCGTTACCAACTTCTACTTTAGTTTCTTAACTCGCAGCAATTGCACGAAAGAACAGCCTTGATGACTAAATATCGCCAATAAAAGCTAATATAATTCTCATAATGGAGAGCCAGCCGCTTTGGAATTCCATTGCAGTTCCTGTTGTGAGAAACGTGACCTACCTTTACAAAGCAAATTCCCATCCGCCTTTAGATGAAGAGCTCGGTTACCAAAGTCTTCCCGATAAAAGTAATTTACTTATAAATCTTCCAATATATTCTTCAAACATTAGCCTACGACTGTAGAAGAATCGCACAATTTCAAAACTATATTATGAGAGTTAGGCATTTGGAATATTTTCCAAACTGACAAATGCTACGCTTTATATTTGGATTTTTTTTCCATTATCTCAAATTATTAACCCTTAGTTGCCTAAATTAGTATGCTAAATATGCCGTTTTTTCCTTTAATCAAGTTTAAAACTAGATTTCTAGTAAAAATATATGGGAATAAACCTATGAAATTATTATATAAAGTAATAGAAAAAGTATTAGAAATTACAATATATGTAGATCCTTTATTAATCTATTTCTTCCCAATTAAAGTTTAAATTCTTCTAAACCATTTCATAATCCTGCCTAAGGCACTTCCAAAAAAGTGATTCAAATGGCCATGAGTGTTAAGTGATAGGTAATGGACTGACTATGCAATCAAAGCCAAATGTTGCAAGTTCAAATCCCAGTGACTGTGATACAGGACGGATAGGGCCCAAGTAAAATAATCGGTGTGATGCTTGGAAGTTGATGGGGTTACATTTGACTGTAGTTATGTGAGTTTTACTCTTTTATTTATTTAAAAAAATCACTGCAATTTTAGGGCAAAACTTGTATAGGTTTTACTTGTCGTAAATCTAGAGTGCAACCCTATTTATATTGCTGCGCTTAAAACAAGCGTTACTTATAGGTATTGACAGGCAACAAAGGGTTAAATGACATTTCATCAAATTCTTGAGAATACCTTTTGATAAAGTAAGAATCTAAATAACGCGTTTTTGGGTAAAGACAGTTTCAAAAAAATCTCAGAAACATCCTGAACGGTAATGTTTCCGATTTGCTCTCAAATATTTTTAATGTTCGTTCAACAATAAGCAACTGGCGCCCGAATAGGGTCCCTTATCTCTCTATATTTCTATCCAAAATTGTTTAGGAATTCAGTTAGAATTAGGATTCTTAGGGATGTTCCTTATATTCCTAAATTAAAAATAAAATATAATGCACCAATGATTTGTTGAAAATAACCAATTTTGCTATCAATAATTCGAACCTATGGGAATGATCGTTTTAATTTATTTGGTTTATACAATTCTAGGATGTATTTTATATTTAATTGTTTAAATTCCTTTATATTTTATAAAATCAATTGTAATTGCAAGCTGAATTCGTCATTACATTCTTCAAAATGCAACAATATCGATGTTTTAATTATGAAAACAACACTTTTTTAAACATAACAGAAAGAATAAATATATATATAATATAAATAAATATATATAATATAAATAAATATAAATAAAGAATAAATATAAATATAAAATAAAATATAAATATAAAATAAAATTGCAACATGAAAAAAAAGTTATTAAAACAATTTTGGAAGAATAAAGAATATTACACGGATGGAATTTAAAAAATATATCTGATGTGTTACATATGATTTTCGCTACTGTTAGCGGAATATAAAAACTACTGTTACGAAAGCTCAAAATTCCATTAACTTCACTTTAAGTGATATATCTTTGCAAAAATAGCTAGTGTACACATTTTGTTATATGTACAAAGAGAATAACGATAGTCAAATGTTTTAAGAGATGGACTCGACATACAAGAGCATGCGATCGGGAAAAAGAACTGAATATCGAAAGGACTTTTAAAAGAATTGTAATCCTCCACTTATTCAATGGATATTGCAATGAGGAGGCGGAGGAAAGATTAAGACTTTAATTTAAACGTGAGATTAAAACGGCCAGGAAAACTTGATCTCAAAGGAATCTAACCAATTACCAGAAATGAGAGCACGTTCAACTTAGCATATATTCAATGTAAAGAGCAATAACTACTACAAAAAAATCTCAAGCAGAAAGTAGAATATAGAATTAAAATCATTTAACATAATATTAATAAACCTTACGAGCTCTATTTTAAACACAGTATTTTACAATAGTAGCAGAATTAGTTAACAGTGGCCATATGAAATGGTCTATGGAGACATTCAAATACTAAATTTAAAGTTTTCTTTGAATTTTAACTGTACAAATGGTGCAAGGTAATTACTATATTATTATGATTTGCATATTTAACTCTAACTGTGAATACAAGTGAAAACCTTACATATATTATACATGAGTCAATTATGAAAATACATTTCTTTGCCTTTGGTGTACATATACTATGCAAAATGGAGAAGAGATACTTTATACATTTCACAAGTTTGTTCTAATCTGAATTTGAAAAATAGTCGGAGCTTTTAGTGCCGTCTCTGTCTAATAGTCATGAGTAGGGATAGTAACTTGGGGACCGATAGCGGCTCACATTCGCATACCAGTTGCATACCTACCAAGTAAAGACCGACCTGCATTGGCGACTGCACGCGCCGCATGTAAACAACCTGTAGTAATGCGTTGGGGAACCTGGATCCTTGCAGCAGTATATTGCAATACTGTTTTACAGGTAATTAATTCCTTTCATGATAGCGCATACTCCTCAAACAAGATTACAAAATCTGTTTCTTCAAATGGATTACATAAAGATTTTGCAATTCATACAGAAAAGAACTTTGCAGATATATCTACGACATTAACATATATTTGAAAACATCGAACACTGAAATGCCTCGAGCCCTGAAAGTTGTCTTATAAGCTTGTACAAGTAATTAATCGGAGATCCGTGACATCTGCTTTAGATTGTGTGAAAAAGAAAGCGAAGGCAGTGTTTGAAAAAAAAAAATCTGACTTTCAATAATGCGTGAAATACGAAATGTACTACGAGGTGAAATAATTGCTAATAGAGTATCTTATCCAATAGTCGATGATGTGTCCTATTTCCATTTTGCTCCAATCACATCTTCTGATGTGAAGTGAACTTTTTCAAACTATAAAGCCTGATTAGTGCCAATCGGAGAGGATTCACATTTGAGACGTTACGATTGTATGATGAGCATTGTAATATATGAAAATGAAGCAGATAATGATACTGATGACTTATTGCATAATAGCAATTGAATGTTATGTATGTAAATATTAAAATTGTTAGTTTCCGTATGTTTACCACCCATCCAATTACAATCGCCTTCCACTGCTGGTGAAATAATCACAGTCTACCACGTAACCACTGCCCCATTTTCCTACTATTTGTACCACTGCACACACACTGCATTGTCAACATATCACAACTATATATCATGCTGCGATAACTTTGATTCTGTTCCGCTATCAGTCCCTAAGATGCTATCCCTTGTGATGAGTCCAGAGCTACATGTTTTATATAGTACTCTTTCGCCTATCTTAATGTACATATATCGGTTATGCAAGATTATAAATAATTCCTTCCAGGTGAAATGGATTTCAAAGGATATTTCCAGAAACTCAATATTATACCTTTTTAAGTAAATATCTTTAATATATGGTATTTCAATCAAAATCATTAGACCCATTTTAAAAAAATATAATTTTCTCTAGCTGTTCTATAAACAAACTTCTTACAAAAGATTATGCTTCTCTCCACACCATGCTAATCGAGATAAACATTAGGAGAATGTCTAATTACTTTTTTCCTTATAAGTAGAAGGGAACAAAAGGAATGCACCATGCTATAGTGACAGTCAAATGTTTTAAAAGCTATGCTTTCTTTTCTTGGCCAGAAGTAAAACAAAATCAACACGGGGTTTTCCCTGTCTGAAAGAAGTATAAGTATTTTAAAAGCAAACCCAATAACGAGGAATATCTCGGAAACGGTTACCTCCACAACAAAAATGTATGGGATCAACATTTCTTGTGTAGTAATTCTCTCTTACGGTTTATCAGTTATGAAACATTCATCAAAATGACGAGGACTTCAGAGGCTATTCACAGAAAGTTAGAGATACACATTTTATTTCTAATGTAAATATCTTCAATATGCGGTATTTTAATCAAAATCGTTAGCCATTTTTTGATAAAATCAAAATTTTTGAAAGTTTTTCCATGTAAAGGGTAGTTTGGGGTGGGAGAACTTTCTTGAAAATCTTCGTGTTGCATCCATGGGAGATACTTAATTACCAAGTTTGACACAGATACAGAGAGAGAGAGAGAGAGAGAGAGAGAGAGAGACCGACACACAAATTACCTTTTTTTCTAAAAATGCCGTTTTTGGATTCAGGGTGTCTCAAAACTCATATTTCCGATGAAATCTCGGTATCGAATACAATACCTCCTGTATCTACTATTTACGATGTATATATGTACTAGAAAAAGTAAAACAAATTCAAAAAAAGTTCTATGTAAAGGGTGATAATGTGGGTAGAGGATAGTTTTGAACACCTTCACATCTTGAAAGATGTTTAACTTAAACATCAGGTTTTCTATTTATTCCACTTTCCCTTTTTGAGTTAATATGTCCATACACAACTATAAACACTTATTCTTTTTGATTCAAGAGAGCTGAAAACATGTATTTTCAGTGAAATCTATATCGTCATTTTGAACGCAGTATCTTCTCTTCTTACTGTGTAATGTGACCTAGCGTCTCTACCGGGGAAAACTCAATTCTGTTGTAGAATTCGAAGTAATTCATATATAAAATTTCATAAAAAAATTATTTTTCATGACAAACTGACATGAATTTTAAATCTTAAGGAAAATATATCCTTTCCTCCATTTTGCGCATTTATTCTACCAAATAACTTGAGCTATAAATGGAAAAAGCGTGTTATTTATGGACGCTCTTTAACTGCTATGGTTCTCAGCGTCCCATTCTATACTGGGCGTGAAAGACAGCTTAATTTTGCTCAGAGGCCTCTCTATCAGGCTTGAGGTTCTTTTACGTGCCGTAAATCTACGACACGGACCCACGGCTTTACTTCCCTTTCGAAGGAAGCCATACTAAAAAAAATCTGAAAAAATCCATCGTCCTCCACCGGGTTTGAACCCGCGACCTTGGGTATATGAAGTTAGCATGGTAACCATTACACCACGGAGGGCGACTACTATAAATGGACATGCCCAATGTTGTCAATAGACACCCAAATGTAACTTTTATTTTCTCGTTAACTTTTTTCAGAATTTTTCCTTATTCAAATTGCTCCATACAATGCAATTTTTATTATTTTTTTCAAAATTACTATAACACCTCTTAAAAGTATGTTAAAGAAAATTCCAATTTTGAGAAATGAACTAACTTTTGAAAAAAAATTAGACATTATAGAATTAAATACAAATTTTCTGTAATAATTAGGGGTAAATATAAAGTATATTATATGATAGAATTATTGGTAAACTTATTTACTGTGTAATTTGAATTTGTGTAAATGTTTTCATCTTCAAAAATTCATCGTGTCACGGATTCTTAATAGAACAGTGAATCCAAATACAAATACAAATTGTTACTGAATAATCATGAAAGTTATAATTTTGAAATATGGCATAATATAATTTTAAGTAAGTGTATCCCAAATTTCAGAGATGCATCACCTTAATGTCCTACTGCGTGTCTATTACAACTTAATGGTCAGAGCAACCACTCGGAAAGCGGGAGATTAGTATTCAAATCCCGACTATGGCATTAGTTTTTCTCTAATTCTAAGTCTATTAAACTGAATGAAAATGATGTGTACTTTAGCCTCTTTGGAGCCAATTACTGTGTAATCGTATATTAGATTTTATAGTGTAGCAGGCAACGCAAATGGCAGCCAAACCAGGTGCAGCCCTTAAAAGAAGTTAAATGCTAGATTTTCATTCCCCCTTTTACTTTATCTACCATGTACGTAATATGTATAGAAGATATTGCATTCCACTCAAAAATCTGGTACCAAAATATCACTAAAAATATATTTTAGGTCCCCTGAACGCATAAAAAGTTATTTTAGAAAATACTGTATGAGAACTGCATAAATATGTATCAAACTTCATACATATTTATGTAAGTTCAACATCAATCAAGGATGCGAAAAGAAAATCTTGAAATATTATTTTCTCAAAAATGACTATAAGGATTTTCTCTTAAATACCGTATATTTAAAATACTTTCATGACAAACAAAAATGTACATATTGAATTTTCTGGGAAAATCTCTGAAGTCCCTCCATTCTGAATCACGCTTATGTAACTGGTAAAACGTACCACAGTACAGTTTTCTTTTTTGGATATTCCTTGTTATTTGTTTTAATTTTCTAATACTTACATTTCTCAAATGGGAAACCGACAATCTTTTCCTTCTATCGCTCTCTTTGTTTTTTTTTTAATTTAATATAATAGAACCGCACTTCAAAGCCATCTCATAGAAATCAGCTCTTAAAAGATTCGTCCTTTTAGCCTAGTGTATTCCCTATTTCCCTTTTATCTGCAAGGAAAGATGTAATAAATCAGTTTACGTGTGTCTGGATTAGTATGAAGTACTGCAATAGAATAGGAGTAAGTAGTTGCAGAAAAGATACGTAAAGGCATGTGAATTAACACATTAGATTTTTGTTTTAGAGTTGCACTTCCCCCCTCTCACGCTCTCTCTATCTTCTCAAACACACGCACATTAATGCTGTGTTTCATTAAGCAATCTTCAAAAATATATTTTCTATGAAACTAAAATGCCATTTCCACCACTTGTATCAATCATAATATAAGAGATATTTAGTGAATTGATTTAAAAATCATTAATCAAATTCAACAAAATAAAAATTATGTCCTATGAAGGCAAATGTTGTATTAAGAGTAATGAATAAAGATTAATTATATTTATGAAATCATTAATTCATATAGTATATTTGTAAGTAAAATTACATCTCACATTAGCAAAAGCAGATATTAGAATAATGATAATGCAGTAATGAATGCCGGGAGAGAAGCTTCGGATTAAGTTCTGCATGTAAATTTGTGAATAATAATCGAATTGAAAATACACACTGTCACCTATCTATACAGTCATTTATCTTGGAGAGGCCACGCCTCTCAGTTTCGATCCCATGCGACCGCGTGTGGGATTTGTGGTGGCGTTTTCCCTGGTTTTCCCCGCCATCGCATTCCAACATGCTCCATCTCATTCCATATTGTCATCAGTGTCGCCACCTGCGATGCTATATGTAGTAAAAGTGAGGTTAAACACTATTATAAGTGTTATAACGAGAGCTCCAATTTATCTAGAGAGTAGGTTTACCTCGAGTTGTATTTAACAAGACTATTTCGTGAATAAAATAAGTGATTAGCCTATATGGACACGAAGAATAATATTCCTAAACTCCCATTTTTCTTGACGTACCCAAACCACTGCAACTTGGATGTCCATACCATAAATTTTAGATATCTTTGTATTGCTACAGTCTATTATTTTGGCTTAGTGAAGCACGATTGCAATTAATATGTCTATTGGAACTTCCGCCATTATGTACGGGAATGTCACTGCATATTGATTTTCAGAGAGGAAACAAATAACGTGGGTGCAATAAATTTAGAAAAATGTATGGATGTGATAAAAAAAAATATTAAAATGCAGAAATAATGAGTTCCGATTGGTTGGAACTTTACGCGCCAATGTACCGGATTGGCCACTTCCTACGATCACGTGTCATGAACGAAATATGCAAAATAAAACGTATCCTAGAATTTCCTGTGCATTTTCTCTAACGAGCTGAGTGAGAGATTGAGGAGCTGCGAAAGTTTGGAAGTCAAATGTGAAATTAACGTTAATGTCAAAGCGAAATCAATTTTTGGATCTTTAGACTAGCACATAAATCAACGAATTTACCAAAAAGTCACACTAATACCGCAGATTGAACTGCTATCTTTGTAGTGAAAATACATCGGAAACAAAAACACTCGTGACTCGGCTTTCTCTAGCATTGGGACTCTATTCGTCGGAAAAAAAAAGTTTTACGCTGACTGATTTCGGGTTTGTCTTCCGCTAAACGATCAAATGACAGGTGTGAATAATAGACTTTGCCTCCACCGAGGTTATAAGAATCTGCGCGCAAGACCGCACTAAAGCTAACTTGCAACCAAGAGTTCATTTACAGAGGGATATATCGACCGTAGATGTTCTATTTTTACTTTCTTCACTTATTGTGTAGTACATAAGTAGAGAAGGTATTCCATTCCGCCCAAAAACAAGGTACTGGGAGTTCATTGGCAATAACATTTTAGTGCCCCTTAATTCACAAAACATTTATAGAAAAATGTGTGTATCTGTGTATACTCAAAATGAAATGTCGGTTAAATTGATTATTAAGTTCAATATCTTGCAAGTATGTGACAAAAGAATTTTTTGAGAAAATCCTCTCACCCGAAACTACTCCTTACATGGAAAAAGTTTCGATATTTTTTATTTTTCCAGAAATGGTTCTTGAGATTTTGATTAAAGTACCATATATTAAAGATATGTATGGCAAATAATATGTATATCTTCTGAAAACGACTTTTTGGATGACTTTTGCATAACTGGTAAATCACAAGAGACAGATATAAAGTTACTACACAAAAATTATTAATCTCGTTAAATCACCAATTTATATCATACACGTTTGTTTTTATTAAAAATTTCGAGATATTCCTTAATAGTTTCAATTTTAAAATACTTGAAACCTTTCTGAAACGGAAATAATTGTCGTTCCTAAATCTTTCCTTATACTCCTGAGCATACAAAGAGAACTGAATATCAATCACATAGTAATGAACTTTTAAAATATTTTAATATCACCTAGTGTATTCCCTTATTTCCATTGTACTTACAGGAACCTAATAATAAGGCCCTTTCTGCTAATGTTTATATTGATTAGCCCCAAAAAATATATCCCCCAAGGTTTGAACCCGCAATCTTGGAAACTAGAAGCACAGTTTTCTCTTACTCCAAACACTCATTGTAATAAATACAATTAAAATATTAAAAAACACACAGTATGTACAATACCGTAAAACAGCTTAAAATTAACATGACATTATGGGGGGCCCATTACAGTACGGTATGTACAGGTATAACGTTCAGTCTGTTACTGCTGTAAAATGTGTATTTAAGGATATTTTAATGAACCACTGTCGCCGAGTAGGGATTACTGTATCAATACAATAATATTTCTGAAAGGTTGGTATACACTGTACAATTGATTGACATGCGGTCACAGCTACTGAATGGTCGACGAAGAAAGAGCAAGCGCGCTCCTACAAACCTATCAGTGTCTTGTCAATCTGTAATAGAAATGTAGCCGAGCCGTGACCGAGTGGTTGGACTACTCGTCTCATTAGGCGGCCCGGATTGATCCCAAGCAACCGTATGTGGTGGACAAAGTGGCGCAGGGCGGGTTTTTCCTGGTTTGCCGATTTCCCCCGCCATCACATTCCAACGGTGCTCCATCTTCATTCCATGTATCATCAGCATCATAGCCTGCGGTGCCATAAGCAGTAAAACCAGCCGTTAAACACTATAAAAAATCTTATGTTTTCAATTCACATGACTTTCTCTACATCTACACAAGAAATTATTGTTAAAAAAACTTGGGCTTTTATTTACTTCATGTTAATTGAGAAAAATTAGCAAACATAATCTTATTACTTGCTTCCTTGTAAGCATAAGGGAAAAAAGGGAGTAGAATAGGTTAAAGTGATAGTCAAAAGCTGGTTGCTATGTGAGTGAAGTTCCTTTATTTGTATGGATAGGAGTTGACAAATTCATGTATGAGAAAAGTAAAAGTTTTTAAAGGTGAAACCAAAATCAAGGAATAATTAAAAAAACGATCAACTCCACGAAAAAATGTATATAACATAAATTGTTTTAACGAGCTCTACAATTTTTGTGCAGTAAGCTTTTCTCCGTCTCTTGCGGTTTAGCAGTTATGCAAAATTCCGTAAAATTCATCAAGAGTAGTCTTCAGAGGCTATTCCCAGAAAATTCCAGATATATATTTTATATGCCAGGTAAATATCTTTAATATACGATATTGTAAACAAAATCGTTAAAGCCATTTTTGAGAAAATCAAAAATTTCGAAGAAAGTTCCATGTAAAGGCTAACTGGGGGTGGGGGATATTTTTGAAAATCTTCGTGGAAGATACCAAAAATTAAATACCAAGTTAAGTATTCAACGGTCTTTTCGTTTTTGAGCTATGCTGCCCAAACACAAACACACGTGGACATTTTTCTAAAAATGCTTTTATTGGATTCAGGGAATCTCAAAAACATGTATTTCCGGTGAAATTCTTGTATCAAATTTTTGGGTGCAATAAAATAGTTCTCTCTATACACTATGTACATACTGCGTATAGAGAAAGTAAAAAGTGTAAGGCCAAAGTTATTCTGTCCCTAAGTGGAAGTATTTTACCTGTATTGTAGATGGAAATTTGAAGGAAGGTTCCTGATGTAACACATTCGAAAATGCGAGAAACGTGCATGTGTATAAAACGGAATTTAACTCTTAGTTTTATTTAAAATTTTAATTTTCTAAACTAGCTCCAAGTACACGGAACCTCGAAATACGGGTCTCTACTGTATATATTTAACTTTGTGCTTCGTATGGATTTGTGGAACACCCTATATTATTTCTAGCCGCTAAAAGTTTAGATTTTGACTGGTACAATAATGTATATACAGAAACATTTGATGTATTAAAACTTAATATGGCACACTGCGTTAACATCAACACATTAAACTAAACTCCTGTGCAACAGCCCACAATGGGCCAAGGCCTATCGTCGGCCGCTGCATCCCCCATCTTGGCCCACGACAGGTGTTATGGATGGGGAGCAGTATTGGAGGGTGAGACGGGGTTTGCGCCTTGAATCCCACCCGGTCGTTTAATGCGGTCCTCTCGATCTGGAGCCGCTACTTCTCCATGAAGTAGCTCCTCAATTGACCCGCAATGGGACTTCACGAGCCTGAGTGCACCCTGGCCAGGTCTCCCAACGGGGAAAAAAATCCAGGCCGGTACCGGGATTCGTACCCAGGTCTCCCGCTTGGAAAGCTATCCCCGCGCTAAAGAGACGACCTCACCAGAATAACAACAATAACAATAATAATAATTAACTCGATCATTCTTCATCTCCCTAAAAGCAAAACTATCATTATAGGATTATCTGATATAAGCTTTTAGGGTTTCACTTTTTTTTTGAAAAGTTCTTTTCCAATGAAAAAGACACGCACAAAAGCTTAGAAGCACCCTTGAGGTCAGAACAGGCACATGCTTTTATCCATGATGTACGCAAGGAGCAGCAGTAATATTCTAAACAACATTGAAGCGCTTTTATGCGGTGAATCCGGGAAAGGGCAGGACAAATATTTCGCTAGGTGAAAACGACAAGTTCACTTAGCTACAAGAGCAAGAGGCAGAATTCGAGCGTAAAGATCGTAGAACGCGATGCCATTTTACTGCCACTCCGTTGTCATCAACTAGATTCACGCTCCGCGGTTTACGGGGCACTTCAGGGTGCTTCGCCCCGAGCGCTTATTGGTTTCTCGGAGACCTGAATGCTTTTCATTACACCCTCCTCGGAATATATAAAGAGCAGCGCTTGTCAGTCTCCGCCACCAACCAGCCAATCTTCTGCCGCCGTCTGAAAACGTTTTCATCTGCTCTACGACTTTCATAAGCATAAGTTCGCTAAACGACCATCCGAGTAAGCTGCATTCAAAGCGAGAATGCAAGAGAGCGCATAAAGCATCAAGAAGGATTTGCTGCTGCACTTTCAATATTTTCGAATGACAGTTTAAGTACGTTTGATATTCTCTCTGATTTTGATGTAAACTACATCAACCTTCCAAAGTAATCGCAAAATTAATTTGCACAATTCACACTATCAGGATTGCAGTTGGGTGCGCGCCAAAAGAGCTGCAAGGTTCTTGTAACTCACAGGGATCTGCCTGCAAAAAGCATTATAGATGGGTATTGAGGGCCAGCTATCTTCACGGCTGAATCATCTGTTGTAATGAACTGATTTATGCTTGAGTAAGCGTGAGAACGCTTGAGACGCAGACGAATCGAGTTGAACAGCTGTTCTAAGAAGTCCAAACCGAATGCTAAAATCAAGCAGTATTACAGTCATGTGACGTAATAGCATTGCATAAATTCGTAAACAAAATTTGCAGAGGGAACATAAAGGTAATTTTTACAGTCAGCAGGTATACATTCCCCTCTCCCCAATACTCTTTTCTGATGATAATTACGTTTTTATACTTTCTTTGCTTAGCACATATTGCATTCCACCCAAAAATTCAACACCAAAATTTCAATGCAAATACACGTTTTAAAGTCCCTTGAATAAAATTACTTTTAGAAACAGATCCCTGTGTGTGTACGTGTTTGTGTATCTGTGAACACGCCAACTCGGAAACAAAATTTTGTTACACACCATACTTGATAATTAAGTTCAACATATTCGAACGATGTGACACAGATATTTTCAAGAAAAATCCTACCACCATAAACTACCCCTTGCATGGAAAACTTTCCGAAAATTCGATACGAGATTTCACCGGAAATATATGTTTTGAAACACCTGAATCCAAAACAAAATCATTATTAGAAAAATTCCAGAAAATCCCCCCACCCCCAACCACCCTTTGCATGGACATTTTTTTTCGAAAATGGCTCTAACGATTTTGATTGAAATATCGTATAATAAAATATTTAAATGAAAAATAAAATATACCTATATCTTGAATGTTCTAGGAATAGCCTCTAAAGACCTCTTATTCTGGATGAATTTTGCTGAACTTTGTATAACTGGTCAACCTAACAGATAAGACAGAAACTTGCTACATAAAAATGTAGATGTCGTTAAAACACAATTTATGCCATATACATTTGTCATGGAGTTGTTAATTTTAAGATATTCCTTATTATTGGTTTCAGTTTTAAATACTTCTTTCATACGGGAGTTTGTTAAAACTTGACAATGCAAAGAAACGGATTTCAACCTAATGGCAACCAGCTTCTAAAAGATTTGAGTATCGCTTTAGCCTAAAGTATTCCCTCATTTCTCTTCTACTTTCAAGGAAGCAAGTAATAAGACCATTTTTGCTTATTTTTTCTCAATTGACATGAAGTAAATGGAAGAATAAGCTTTTTAACGATGATTTATTGGAGGCATGTAGAGAAAGCCACGTCAGATTTTATTTTTCCTTTTTTACTTTTTTTTTCTCTCACTTAGATCCTTTCTCCCTGCCTTTCGCGCTCTCTCTTCTTTGTACAGCCAATAGTAATGTAATATTTTGAAAACTGGCAGTAAAATTTTTCTTCCTGCATTTGCAAAAGATATAATATTAATCTGCTCGAATTATGGGGATTAGTCTCTCTTTCTTTCTCCTTCTTTACCCATTTCTCTGTCTTTACTCTCATTATCTATCCCCTCTCCATCTCATGTTTCTTACGCTTCTTTTCCACTTTATTTCTCCTACACTTATCCCTTTCTTTTTCTCTGGACAACTTGCATGACTCGATAATTTTGCTAACGCCAATAAAGGTACATTTTACTCGGTGCCAAACTTTGAAGCATGGAGAAGAAGATGCGGATGGAAATAGAATAATACAATTAATTGTATGGATATGACTTATTGCTTATAATAAAGTATAGAATTAGGATATTTTTTCTTTCTCTATACATATAGAGAAGGTATTGCATTGTACCCAAAAATTCGATATCGAGACTTCGCCAGAAATACATATTTTGAGACCACCTGAATCCAAAAAAAAGGCATTTTTACAAAAATGTCCGTGTGTGTGTGTCTTGTCTGTGTGTATGTGTGTTTCTGTGGGCAGCATAGCTCAAAAACGAAAACACCGTTAAATACCAAACTTGGTATTTGAGTTCAGTATCTTCCAAGGATGCGACAGATGGTTTTCAAGAAAATCCCCCCACCCCAACTACCCTTCACCTGGAAATTTTTTCGAAAATTTTGATTTTCTAAAAAATGGCTCTAACGATTCTGATCAAAATATCATATATTAAAAGATATATACTTGACAAATAATATGTATATCTTGAAATTTCTGGGAATAGCCTCTAAAGACTACTTTATTCTCGATGAATTTTACGGAATTTTGTGTAACTGTTAAACCGTAAGAGATAGACAAAAACTTACCACACAAAAATGTAGAGAACATTGAAACACACAATTTATGTTATATGCATTTTTTTCATTGAGTTAATCGTCTTTAGATATTCCTTATTTTTTGTTTCAGCCTTAAAAACATACCATTCTCATACAAGAATTTCAGTTCCTGTCCATACAAACAAAGGAACTTCAGTCACATAGCAACCACCTTTTGCTATCACTTTAACCTATGTTACTCCCTTATTTCGCTTCTACTTGCAGGGAAGCAAGTAATAAGATTATTTCTGCTAATTTGTTCTCACTTAGCGTGAAGTAAATAGAAACATTAAACTTTTTAACAAAATTTTGCTGCAGAGATATAGAGAAGGTCATGTGAATGGATTACATCAGATTGTTTCTATACATAAGAAGGAAGTAGACGGCTAGAATATCAAATTCCAAGTTAAGTCTTTTCCGTTATGCTCAAAGCATCAGTGCAGCGGAACGGATTTTTACTTTCTCTACACAGTACATGGTACAAAGGGAGAGAAGGTATTGCACCCATCCAATCGATACTAAGATTTCATCGGAAATACACGTTTTAGAGTCGACTGTATAAAAACATGCATTTTTAGAAAAAGGTCCTTGTATGTATCCATATGTCTGTGTACACGATAGCTCAAAAACGAATGGTCGGCAAAATACCAAACTTATTATTTACATGTTACATCTTTCAAGGATGCGACACGAAGATTTTAAGAAAAATCTCCCCACCTCATATTACCCTTTACGTGGAAATGGATTTCAAAAACGTTGATTTTTTTTAAAAATGGCACTAACAATTTTGATTAAAATACCTTATATTTAAGAGATTTACATGACCAAAAGTGTGTATCTTGATTTTTCTGAGGATAGTCTCTGATGATCTCTTTATTCTGGATTAATTTTGCATAACTGGTCAACTGTAAGAAACACGCAGTGTATATCTCGTTTTAGATATTCCTTGTCATTGGGTTCAGTTTTAAAATACTATTTTTCATATGAGAATTTGTCAAAGCCTGACAATGCAAAGAAACTGATTTCAACCAATGGCATCCAGCTTTTAAAAGATTTGACTTTCACTTTAGCCTATTACATTCACTTATTTCCTTCTACTTACAAGGAAGCAAGTAATAGGACCATTTATGCTAATGTTCATCTTGATTAGCATAGAGCAGATATAAGAATTAGCGTTTCAACAATAATTTGTTACAAAGATGTAGAGAAAGTTATATGAATGGACACATTACATTTTTTCAACACTAGCACTCAAATAAATAAAAACTTAAAATACCTATCATACAGATAAATACCAACAACGCCATCTTAATGATTTTTATGTTTTCTTTTTTTTTATTTGTAATGATTCTCGTACAAGAATAATGACAACGAATGCTTGATATAACTTAGTCAATCTATCGAAGAGTTTTGGAGAAGAAAAATATTGTGTGTTACACTCACATGACTTTCTCATTTGCTGTTCTTCAAACAAACTTCCTACCAAAGATTATTCTTCTTTCTACACAATGCTAATCGAGCTAGATGCAGAATGTTCTTATTACTTAATTCCTTATAAGTAGTAGGGAACTAAAGGAATAACCTATGCTACAGTGGTAGTGACATGTTTTAAAAACTATCGTTATGCGATCGTCATTGCAAATCGCTTCTTTGCTTGGCCAGGAATAGAACAAAAGAAAAACGAACACTTCCTGTCTGAGAAAAGTATAAATAATTTTACAATTGAAACTAATGACAAGGAATATCTCGAAAACGACCAACTCCACGAAAAAAATGATATAGCATAAATTGTGTGTTTTAACGAGATCTATATTCTTTGTGTAGTAAGTTTTTGTCTATCTCTTACGGTTTACTAGTTATACAAAATTCAGCAAAATTCATCCAGAATAAACAGGTATTTAGAAGCTATTTCCAGAAAATTCAAGATATACATTTTATTTGTGATGGAAATGGCTTTAATATGGGGTATTTTAATCAAAGTCATTAGGACTATTTTTAAGAAAAACAAAGTTTACGAAAATTTTTCCATGTGAAGGTTAGTTTGTGGCGGTGGGAATTTTCTTTTAAATCTTCGTGTCGCATCCTTGGAAGATACTAAACTTAAATACCAAGTTTGGCATATTTAACCGTCATTTCGTTTTTGAGCTATCCACAGACACACACATGGACATTTTTCGAAAAATGCTTTTTTTTTGGTTCAGGGGGTCTTAAAACATATATTTTCGGTGAAATCTCGGTATCCAATGTGTGGGTGGAATACAATACCCTCTCTATCCACAATATGCATGTACATACGGGCTAGAGAAAGTAAAAAGTTTTTAGAAACCTTGAGCTATGAACATTTGTTATTCAACTTTTTTCCAGAAAACTCAATAATAAACTGAATATTTAGATGTTTGGCTTTGTATCCCGTTATAAATCCTCCCCGCTATCTTTTGAATAATCAAAGTCATTAAGATAATTGAAAAATAATCAACTAAAAATGCAATGCCTTAGCCAGGTTTTGAAGCACGAATCTTCAGTTTTCCGTGCTATTGCCTACCACTGAGTTTGCATAACAGCGTCCGAGTCAATTGAGAAATTTAGAGCTATGGACTCGAAATATCCCTTTATAAAGTTGTTTTTTAAAAATAGAAAATTACCAGGAAAGAAATCTGTTAGTTTTGTCATGTTTACAGATGA
The DNA here is from genome assembly GCA_030762935.1 of Hymenopus coronatus. NCBI lineage: Eukaryota > Metazoa > Arthropoda > Insecta > Mantodea > Hymenopodidae > Hymenopus > Hymenopus coronatus. The sequence continues at coordinate 39,020,054 of CM060898.1, read as the reverse complement.
ACAATGTATAACATCTTTCAAAAGCCTTTTCGACAGAGAACAAAAACGAAGCTTTGCTTATATCAGCAGGATGTATGCAAACAATGAAATTAAACCGTAGATTGATGTTTACATTTTCCACGCCAGCTCGTATGCATTAATAATATTTTCTGGTTTCAGAGATACCAGAGGTCATATCATGAAAGAGACGTCGGAAGTATAAACAGAGACTAAAAAAGCTTTAGCTTTCATATAACACCTGTCAACACAGAATTTCGGAGAAGTTTTAGCTGCAAAAAAGTCAGTTAAAATTCTTTCTCGTGGAAAAATAATCAATGTTGCAAAACCTTTTTTTACTATTTATAGCTTTAGATTTGTTAGAGAGAAACAAATATTTTCCCCAGCAGTAGTATTGAAGTTAAAGCCAACTATATGACTACAGAAGTTGTGTGTGAGACTACAGAACTTGAAAAACAAGGGAGGGGAAACAAACGTTTTTCAAATAACACACCTGAAAGAAATAATTTGAACTCTTTGCAGATAATTCGCCATGTTCTATCCCTAAAACTGGAGCCTTGATATAACAAATGCTTACTGCGTTATAAAGGAAATTCATACTTAAAGGTACACAGTTATATGTAAACCACGATAATTTTTAAAATGGATTGCCGATTTTATAAAAGCATTTGCTCGGCGTCGCTAAGTTAGAGTAAATCAGAGAGAGCAAATTTATTCGATGTTCCTAAAAATCCCCTGCGGTGTATTGCGTGATCAACTGCGTCGAGAGCAAGACCAACTGTGGTAGCGAGCAACATTTTGCATAGGTTCATAAACCTAAAATAGGTTCATGACTGATAGAACAATTGGTCCATTAACTCTCTTTCATCAGTATTTATATTTCGACATGAACATATACATACTTTCATATTTTTGGTAGTCGTAATATAAATCATAGAAAAAATAATGATAATTATTACAGTATTAACATTATAGTGTAAGAAACTCCTTAACTTGATCAGGGTGCAAATGATTGTCAATATAATATTTTCGGTCAAAATATGACATTTTTGCAGAAATCAAGTCAATCAATTGTTCTTTTTCTTTTTATTTTTAAATTCTCTACGCTTACTATGTACATACTGTAGAGAGAGAAGATATTAAATTCCACCCAAAAGTTCGATACCGAGATTTCACTGGAAATACATGTTTTAGGGTCCTTTGTATAAAAAAATTACTTTCACTACACGTACTATGTACATAGTATATAAAGAAGATTTTGCATTCCACCAAAAAATTTGATACCGAGATTTCACCGGAAATTCATTTTTAGGTTGACCTATATCCCCCAAATAAAAAGCATTTTTGGAAAAAGGTTCGTGTATTGGTGAACACGATAACTCAAAAACAAAAAGTTAGTAAAATACCAAACTTAGTATCTTCCAGGGATGCGACACGAAGAGTTTTTAAAACTCCCCATACCACAAACTACCCTTTAAACGGAAAAAAATTAGAAAATTTTGATTTTCTCAAAAATGGCTCCAACGAGTTTGATTAAAATACCGCATATTAAAGTTATTTATAATGCAAATAAAATCTATATATTGAAATGCCGAATTTTGCTTAACTGCTAAACAGTAAGAGATAGACAAGAACTTAGAACATAAAAAAATGTAAATCTCGTTAACAACACATGTCCTTTACGTTTTTGTTGTGGAGGTAACCGTTTCCGAGATATTCCTTGTTGTTGGTTTCAATTGTGATGTAATTACACTTTTCTTATACATTTCGTTTGTTTTACTCCAGGCCAACCAAAGAAGCTAACTTCAATGACAAGTGCATATCGAAAGCTTCTAAAACATTTGACAATCGCTTTAGCATAACCAATTCCTTTAGTTCCCTTGTACTTATAAGGAAATAAGTAATAAGAACATTCTGCTAATGTTTATCTCGATTAGCATTGTGTAGAAATATCAATAATCTTTTTAAGAGGTATATTTGTAGAACAGTTAGAGAAAGCAATGTGAGTGTAACAAATCAGATTTTTAGAAAAAAAGGTTCGTGTGCCCGTCTGTCTGTGAACACGATAATTCGAAAACAAAAAGTCGATAGAATACCAAACTTGGTATTTAAATTTAGTATTTTCCACGGATGTGATACGAAGATTTTTAGGAAAATTCCTCCACCCCAAATTACCCTTTCATGGAAAAAATTTCGAAAATTTAAATTTCATAAAAGATTTTGATTAAAATACCATATATTAAAGATATTTATATAAAAATAAAATGCATGCCTTGATTTTTCTGGGAATAGAATTTCAAGACTTCTTTATTATGGACGAATTTTGCTGGAGTTTGCATAACTAGTTAACCGTAAGAGATAGACAAAAGTTTACATGACAAAATATGTAGATCTTGTCAAAACACAGAATTTGTCATATACATTTTTTTACGTGGAGTTGACCATTTTTGAGATATTACTTCTTATTTATTTTGGATTTAAAATACGTGAACTTTTCACGTACGGAAATTTGTCAACTCCTGGCAATGGAAAGAAAAGATTTCAGTGACATGGCAACCAGCTTCTAAAGGATTTGACTATAATTTTAGCCTAATGTATTCTTATTATTTCTCTTCTACTTTCATTAAAGCATTTATGCTAAGGTTAATCTCGATTAGCATGAATTAAAAGAATAAATGTTTTAACAATAATTTGTTACAGATGTGTAGAGAACATCATGTGAATGTAACACATCAGTTTTGTACTTTCTCTAGCCATGTATACATACAATGTACATAAAAGCTAGAGAAGGTATTGTAATCCACCCAAAAATTCGTTGTCGAGATTTCACTAGAAGTGTGTGTTCTGAGGTTCCCTGAGTCCAAGAAAGGCATTTTTAGAAAAAAGATCGTGTGTGTGTGGGTCTGTGTATTTGTGGACAGCATAGCTCAAAAACGAAAAGACTGTTAAAAACCAATCTTGTTATTTATGTTTAGTACTTCTAGGAATGCGACACAAAGATCTTCAAAACATTTCTCCCACCACAAACTATCACATGCAAAAGTTTTTGAAATGTTTGTTTTTCTTTAAAATAGCTCTAACGATTTTGAATAAAATAACGTATATCAAAGATATTTACATCACAAATAAAATGCATATTTTGAATGTTCTGTGAAGAGCCTCTGAAGATCTCTTTATTCTGCGTGAGTTTTGCAGAATTTTGCATAACGGTTAAACCGTAAGAGATAGACAAAAACTCAATACACAAAAAATGTAGGTATTATTATAAATCACGTTCAAATACAATTTATGTCATACGCTTTTTTCTAAGAATTGACCGTTTTTGAGATATTACTTGTCATTGGGTTCAGTTTAAAACTACCTTTTCTCAAATGGAGCCATGCAAAGCGAACTTAACCTGAATTGTTTCACATAGCAACCAGCTTTTAAAAGAGTTGACTATCGCTTCATCATAATGTATTTCCTCATTTCCTTCCTACTTATAAGAAGCAGGTAATAAGAGCAATTCTGCTAATTTTTATCTCGATTGTATATTATAGATAAAAGAATAATCTTTTGTATGAATAGTTTGTAGTTCGTACGCGTAGAGAAAGTTATGTGAATGGAACACATCAGTTTCTTTTTTCTATATAAAGTATTAATTCAGTATAATTAATGCACCATAAATTGAAGAGTTAGCCGCAATAAAGACGCATACAGAAAATGGCAGTTGTTAAGAAAAAAGTTTTAAGGATTAGAAGCCTGTTTACTACACATTTTGTTACAATATAGATATTCCTATTAACTCAATAAAGAAACAATATATCATCCTAGCCTTAATGCACAGAAAGTGCTTCATAATTAAGTTTTATATTCATAGTTGTACATATTCATATCCACAGTATAAGCGTTTTTTTTTACAGATTTTTCCGTATGCGGAAAGAATGAATGCTTTTTTTATGAACGCTCTTTAGCTGATGTGGTTCTCAGCGTCCCATTTGGCGTGAAAGACCGCTTAATTTTCCTCAAATGCCTTTTTACCAGGTATCAGGCTTGCGATTATTTTACATGCCGTAAATCTATGGCACAGGGCCAATGGCTTTATTTGCCTTCCGAAGGAAGCCATACTTACGCCAGAAAAAATCCGTCGTCCTCCACCGGGTTTCAACCCGCGACCTTGGGTATTCCGTATGCGGGCATGATTTCAACCCGCACACTCCCCATTTAGATGAGATTGGCTCTATTTGTTATACTATCAAAAAGCTCTCGTAATTTCTGAAGTCGATTTTTGGCTTTTAAGGTTGAATAAAACACGAGATTTATTTCCTTTCACGTTCAAAACGATCCTCTCCTTGCACATTTAAAATAATGTAGCACAAAAAGTATTTATAACCATGGTATATATATATATATATATATATATATAAACGACGCTGTTACTTGCCCAGATTATCAGCGTCTCCCGTGAGCCGGAATTTCGTCCCCAGGAATTAGTTGCTGTAAATCTACTGGTATGGGGATGTCGCTTTTAAGTTAACTTAATAACCATCTGTTTGGGCCCAGGTTTGAACCACTATCTTGGGATCAGAAAGCCAGCGCCTAACCAACTGAACCACGAAGGCCAATAATGTGAATACTGCAATACATAACCTCACAACTGCAGGTACACGTAAAATCACAGCACTGTTTTGTCACATTTTGTGTATTCTATGGTCAGTATTTTTCAAATTAATGCAGACTTCATCACTTATTTCTTTGGAGACTTTGGAAAATGTTTATTTGAATTAGTATTACTTATTATGAATACTGTTACACATTCCTCATGCTGTTGCTATAACTCAAAATAAAATTACTACTCCTAATATTCATGTATAATAACATGTTTCACATGTACCGTAAGATATTCCTCGTCCAATATGTAAATAAATTAAAACAAAAAATATTGAAGCACCATTTGCATGAAGGGTACGTAGAAGTCAACCATAATTTACGTCTCGGCAAATGTAAGCTACTTGAAACGAATCGTAGACCATTTGATTTTGCTGAGGGCGAATCTGAATTAGTTTCAGGGTTTAATGTTGAATATGGGAGAGGAGGATTTGCATTAATTTCTTAAGAGAGTATTCTAATATTTTATTTATAAGTATATTAATATTAACCTTTCTTGGTTCTGATTTAAATTCATTTGAATTTCATATCAATAAAGAACTGCTTCTGGTATGTTCAAACACACAGAAGCATGAACTACGATAATTGTACTCTACATTTGTTCATACAAACACTGCTACCACACTGAAAAATCAACAAATATCGAAGATTTTTATGTGAATATGAATGTGGCTCTTGGCTGATCTTTTGGAACGTGTGCTGATGTGTGCCCCGATTGGAGCTAATTTCTCAATTATCTATACACGAGGGGAATTAATGATAACAACTTAAATGCCAAGTTTGGTAATTAACGGCCTTTTCGTTTTTGAGCTATGCTATCCACAGACACACGGACCTTTTTCTAAAAATGTTTTTTATTCAGGGGGGCCCAAAACATGTATTTCCGGTGAAATCTCTGTTTCGAATTTTTGGGTGGAATGCAATACTGTCTCTATACACTATGTATATAGTACGTGCAGAGAAATTAAAAAGCATTTTAGAAACATGTTCGTGTGTGTGTCTGTGGACAGCATAACTCAAAAACGAAAAGGCCGTCAAATACCAAACTTGGCATTTAAGTTTAGTATCTTCCAAGGATGCGACACGAAGATCTCCAAAATCCCCTCCTCCAATCACCCTTTACACGGAACTTTTTTTGAAAAGTCTTAATTTTCTCAAAAATGGATTTAACAATGTTATTAAAATGTTGTATATTAAAGACATTCACCTGACAAATAAAATGTATATCTTGATTTTTCTGGGAATAGCCTCTGGAGACTGGATGAATTTTACAGAATTTTGCATAAGTGCTAAACCGTAAGAGCTGGACAAAAACTTAATACACAAAAATTGTGGAGCAGCTCAAGATGCACAATTTATATCCTATACATTTTTTCGTGGAGTTTGTCGTTTTTCAGATATTCCTTGCTTTTGGTTTCGGCATTAAAAAAACTTGTACTTTTCTCATACAGGAATTTGTCAACTGTGTCCATAACAAACAAAGGAACTTCAGTCTCATAGCAATCAGCTTTTGACTATCACTTTAAGCTATGGTACTCTTATTTCGCTTCTACTTACAAGGAAGTAACTATTTCTGCTATTTTCTTTCTCGAGTAGCATAAAGTAAATAGAAGCATAAGCGTTTTAATCATAATTTATTACAGAGATGTAGAGAAAGTCATGTGAATGGAACACATCAGTTTTTTTAAAACTATCATAAAAGGTTTTACGCAAGGGTTTACAACATGTAATCAAAGGCTTTATCTCATTCTGTGACACAGAAATGTGGTAGTGTAATATACGAGTAGGCTAAGCAAGGCGTTACACATTTTCAGCGATTCGGTTGCTCGGCGCACTCACAGTATACTTGAAGTTATTTTCGTTCTAAATAATAATCAGTGACTAAACGAGGAAAATAATGGCTTCTGGAATTAATGCATTTAAAGTGCAATACAAACAAAAGCCATTTGCATCATTATTTCAGACTGAGCGTAGCAAGTAGAGAGTTTTATTGCGTCTGTACTTCTATTCAGTGAGCCATAACCAACGAGAGCACTTACAGATATGCGTGATGTATTGATTGCTTGATGCTAAGATTTTTCGAAATCTTTCCATTCATCCTGAGCCATTAATAACGAGCTTCTTATTGGTTACAATTTTTTAGCTCTATGGCAGCGCTTATAATTATACGTTCTCTATACGTACTATGTACATAGTGTATAGAGAAGGTATTGTATTGCACTAAAAAATTCGATACCGAGATTTCTCCGGAAATATATGTTTTGAGACCCCCTGAATCCCAAAAAAAAAAAAAAAAAAAAAGCATTTTTAGAAAAATATCCTTGTGTGTGTAGGCAGCATAGCTCAAAAATGAAAAGACCGTTAAAAACCAAACTTGGTATTTAAGTTTGGTATCTTCTGAGGATGCGACACGAAGATTTTCAAGAAAATTCCGCCACACCAAACTACCCTTTACTTGGAAAAAAAATCGAAAATTTTGATTTTCTTAAAAACGGCTCTTACGATTTTGATTAAAATCTCGTATATTTAAGATATTTACTTGGCAAATAAAATGTATATCTTGAATTTTCTAGGAATAGCCTCTGAAGACTACTTTATGCTGATTGAATTTTACGGATTTCTGCATAAATGCTAAACCGTAAGAAATGGACAAAAACTTAACACACAAAAAATGTAAAGCACATTAAAACACACAATTTATGTTATATACATTTTTTTCGTGGAGTTGAGTGTTTTTAAGATTTTTCTTGTTTTTAGTTTCAGGATTGAAAAACATAGTTTTCTCATACAGGAATTTGTCAACTCCTGTCCATACAAAATGCTGAAAGCCAGAGTGCTCCACTGTGCAGTGTGTACAAGATAATGTTATTCTTGATTCTGATCTGTTTAATTAAAAACACTGAAATGCTAAATTCCTGTGCGTTGCATTTTCTACTTTTGTTACTTATTACTTTCCCTAATTAGTACACAGAGAAGATAATGTCTTGTACCCAAAAATTTTATATCGAGATTTCGCTAGAAATATACCTTTTAGGATCCCCTGAATAAAAAAAGAATCATTGTACTATCTCTAGCACTATTTGCGATGAACGTTTGGGTAGAGAAGGTATTGCAATTGTGTTTTGAGACACCCAATCCAGAAAAATAACTTTCAGAAAAAAGATCAGTCTGCGCGCGCGCGCGAACAGCATAATTCAAAAATGTAAAGTCTGTTTTATACCAAACTTCGTAATTAAGTTCAGTATCTTCCAAGCATGCTATACGAAGATTTTCAAGAACTCCCCCCTCCCCCATTAAATTGGCAAGTATTCGAAACATTTTATTTTCTGAAAACTGTCTTAGGATTTTGATTAAAATAGCATGCATTAAAGACATTTAATATATGTTTAAATAAAATGTATATCTTGAATTTCCTGGGTATAGCCTCTGATGACCTCTTCATTTCCAATGACTTTTGCATAAGTACTAAACGGTAAGAGATAGACGAGGGCTTACTACACAAAAAAATCTGTTCCATTCACTTGACTTTCTTACTTTTCTGCAACAAATTATTTTAAAAAGTTTGTCTCTATTTACTTCATGCTAATTGAGAAAAAATTATCACAAACAGTCGTATTAATTGCTTCCTTGTAAGTAGAAGCGAAATAAGGGAGTACCATAGCTTAAAGTAATAGTCAAAAAGTGGTTACTATGTGACTGATGTTCATTTATTTGTATGGACAGGAGTTGACAAATTCCTGTATGAGAAAAATGTTTTTAAAGGTGAAACAAAAACAAGGAATACCTAAAAAAAACTATCAAATCCACGAAAAAAAGGTATGCCATAAATGGTGTGTTTTAACGTGCTCTACATTTTTTGTGGGGTAAGTTTCTGTGTATCTCGTACGGTTAAGTAGTTATGCAAAATTCCGTAAAATCCATCCAGAATAAAGTAATCTTCAGAGGCTATTTCCAGAAAAGTCAAGATACACATATTATTTGTCAGATAAATATCTTTAATATACGATATTTTAAACAAAATCGTCAGCCATTTTTGAGAAAATCAAAATGTTATAGAAAAGTTTCGTGTCGATCCTTGGAAGAAACCAAACTTAAATACCAAGTTTGGTATTCAACGGTTTTTCATTTCAATGCTGTCCACACACACACACACACACACACACACACACACACACACACACGGATCTTTTTGTAAAACTGTTGTTTTGATTCTGTGGGGCCAAAAACGTGTATTTCCGGTGAAATCTCGTATCGAATTTTTGGGTGGAATTCAATATCTTCTCTATACACTTTGTACATAATACGTGTAAAGGAAATAAAAACAATAACAAAGAATTAAGACTAAACACGAACATAAAAAGACAATGATCTTCAAATACAGCAATTGAAATTTACAACACAGAGCATATCTTATTCGGATGCCCTATTTTAATGTACCCTATTTTACTAGACAAATACACTGAAAGAGAAATATATATATATATACACAATATATAACACCACAACACAACAATGATATAAGTAAGACGTAAAATATATGTATGTAAAACATTATAATCATTTTAGTTAGCTATTATAAGGTGCTAAGTAATAAGATCATTCTGGTAATGCTTATCTAGATTAACATGGAGCAGAAATAACGATAATCTTTTGACTGCCTCCGTGGTCGAGAGCTGACTTCTCACCCGGAGGTCCCGGGTTCGATTCCCGGCTGAAGTGGGGAATTTTTCTCTAGCCAGAATTATTTCCTATCCCCCACAGGGTCTGGAAGTATGTATGTGAGAATGAATGTGTGTGTGTTTGAGGAAAATAACATGATTTAAACCTACAGACAAAGAGTTGTTTCAAGTGCAAAGCTCCCGAAATGACCTTAGATGTTAAACAATAAAAAAAAATGTTGTAAGATGTTTGTAGAACAGGTATAGAAAGTAATGTGATTTTTATGAATATCTAGCATTCTATTGTAGCACATTTATGGCGTAGTATATTTCCAGCGTGTTCTTATTCCTGGCATTTCGTTACGTGTGGTATGTGCACATATTTTACACACCGTGTGGCTGGCAGTCATTGCTCATTCGACCGTATACATGTGTGGCATTCTGTGGGATGACATAACTGGCCAAATTCCAAAGAGTATTAACATAATATGCCTGATGTTTTAGTAAGCAACTATTTAGCCCAGCTCAGCATTCATTTTCAGTATCTGTCATCACATAAGCTGCTTTTCCATAATAAATGTTAATTCTCACATAATATAGACGAGTTATACCAAAAGCAGCTTTAGGTTTTGATCATCTCTCGCGTAACATTATTCTATACATTGTCAAAATGGAATAACTGCTAAAAATCTTCGCTGATTAAAGTTATTTTAGACAGCATGACGTAAAAGCATGGCTTTTAAAATGGTGCGATAAATTTTTTATATCACTCCAACGTGATCAACTTTGGTTATAACGTAGAAATAACGTTGAACATGTTTATTTTATCTAGCACATACGTACATACAATGTATGTACATATGACCTAGAGTTGGCATTCTACCCAAAAACTCAATGTCAAGATTTCACCGGAAATATGTTTTGGGGTCCCCCGGTCAAGAAAAGCATTTTTAGAAAACGTTCCGTAAGTGTCTGTGGACAATATAACCCAAAAATGAAAAGACCGTTAAATACAAAACTTGGTATTTATGTCTAGTGTCTTCCAAGGATACGACACAAAGATTTTCAAAAATGTCCCCACACCTCAAACTACCTTTTACATGGAAAATGTTTTTAAAAATTTGGTTTTCTCAAAAATGGCGCTACGGTTTTGATTAAATTTCGTATATTTAAGATATTTATATCAAAAGTATATTTTGAATTTTCTGGGAATGGCCTCTTGAAGACCTCCTTATTTTGGATGATTTTTCAGAAATTTGTATAACTGTTATGCTGTATCTAAGTGGTAGACAAAGAACTACCACACAAAAAATGTGTTAAAACACACAACACATCATAAACGTTTCTATTGTAGAATTGACCGATTACGAGGTATTCCTAGTAATTGGTTTCAGTTTTAAACTATGGAACTTTTCTCAAACGGGAAGCTACCTTTCGTTTTATCACTTGTTTTACTGCTGTTCATAAAAAGCGAACCGAACTTCAATGGTTTCACATAGCAACCAGCTTTTAAAATATTTGATCATCGCTTTAGACTTATTTTCCTTCTACTTGCAAAGAAATAAGTAATAAGACTAATTCTGCTAACATTTATCTTGATTAGCATGAGTAGATAAAAATAATAAGAATAATTTGTGTATGGAATGGCTATAGAAAGCTACGTAAGTGGAACATGTGAAACTTTTAATGATCCTAGTCGTTTTTATTAGGTTTTGCTTTTCATTGAGTCTCTTAAGATGATTAGATAGCTTCTCACGGCATTCTCATCTGTTCATAATACAAATCGTCACACCTTAGCTTATTACAAATTTATATACGTTATATTGACAGCCTTCTCTTTTCTTCGGTCTAAAATGATATTCTTTTATCTAGTGAAAAACCTACATAAAAATGAAATGGCGGAGATATGAACTTAAAACAAATGAAATGGAAGAACCAAATGAAACTCTACTGGCTGCAGAAAGAATAACACTAGAACTACTATCCAGAAAAAAAAAATATAGAAAGAAATATGTTATATAACGTTTAATCATTATACAACGATTATATCGGCAAAATATGTTCAAAATAATTTCACTGAAAATATACTCTTGGCATACAAAAAATAAGAAAAATCTAATGTGTTCTATTCACATGACTTTCTCTAGCTGCTCCACAAACCAGCTTTTCTAGCAACAGATTATTCTTTTACCTATATCATGCTGATGGAGATAAACGTTAGCAGAATTGGTATTTTTACTTGCTTCTTTATAAGTAGAAGGGAAATAATGAATGCCCTAGACTAAAGTGAATGCCAAATCTTTTAAAAACCGGTCGCAGTGTGAAACCTTTGAAATTCCGCTCTCTTTGCTTGCTTGGAGTCAAACAAAAGAGGCGAAAAGAAAGATATATTCTCGTTTGAGAAAAGTTCATGTAGCTTAAAATTCAAACATATAACACTAAATATTTCGAAAACGATTAATTCTGCAAAAAAAATTTGAGGTAAATCAAGACCTACATTCTATGTAGTAAGTTGGTAGTGGGAGGATTTTCTTCAAAATCTTCGTGTCACACCCTTGGAAGATACTGAACTTGAATATAAAATTTGGTATTTAACCAACCTTTCGTTTTTGAGCTATGCTGCCAACACACACAAATACGTACATTACGTTTTTCTAAAACGATTTTATTCGGGTTCTCAAAACATGTATTTCCGGTTAAATATCGGTATTGAATTTTGGGTGGCATCTTTCAAGGATACAACACGAAGATTTTCTGGAAAATACCCCCACTCCAAAATACCCTTTATATGAAAACAAAAATCGAAATTTTTGTTTTTCTCAAAATGTCTAATGATTTTATTAAAATACCACATATTAAAGTCATTTCCATCACACACAAAATGAATATCTTGAATTTTCTGGGAATAGCTTCTGAAGACCTATTTATTTTTGGATGAATTTTGCTGTATTTTGCATTACAAGTAAACCGTAAGAGATAGACAAAAACTTACTGCACAAAAAATTTAGACCTCGTTAAAACACATAATTTATGTCATAGATTTTATTCGAAGAGTTAACCGTTTTCGAGATATGCCTTGTTATTGGTTTCAGTTTTTAAAATGCTTAAAACGTTTCTCATGCGTAAACTTGTCAACTTCTGGCGACACAAAGAATCTAATTTCAATCTTAGAGCTATCACATTTTAAAATATTTTATTGTTGGTTTAGCCTAGTGTATCCCCTCATTTCCCTTCTACTTATAACTAAGTAATAAGGAGCGTTTCTGCTAATGTGTATCTTGATTAGCATGAAGAGATAGAAGGATAAGCTTACTAACGATAATGTGTTACAAAGATGTAGAGAAGCTCAAGTAAATGGAACACATCAGTTTTATGTTGAGTATGTATGTTTTCTCTCTCTCTCTCTCTCTCTCTCTCTCTCTCTCTCTCTCTCTCACGGTTTACAAGTTATACAAAAGTAACCGAGAGTAAAGAGGACTTCAGAGGCTAGACTTCCCAGAAAGTTCAAGATACGTATAACTGCATTTGGTCAAACAAATATATCTTTAACCTATGATGGTATTTAAGCAAAACCTTTTGAGCCATTCTTGGGAAAAATTTGTTTTTGAATTTGTTGTTTGGAGAGATACCCACGCGTGCATGGATATTTTTATAAAAGAGGCTGCGGAGGTGGCACTTCACCGTGGTGATGAATGCGCTTTGGAAATACAGCTCTCGACGGCAGGAGGCACCTGGAATCGTCAGCAGAATTTGAGGAATTCTGTCAGGCTCATAGCGCGAGCTCCTAGCGCTCACCGCGTTGGAACGAAGAACTGCCTGGACTCGGGACCCACCACTGGTCTTTCCTGTGGTCGGTTTCCACCGCCTGTCGGATACTCTCATATCATCCTATTCTCCTGGGTTCTGACACATATATGAACCCATGCTGGTTGAAGTGTGGAACCCCCTCCGGAAAGTACCAACGAATATCACATGCTGATCTGATATTGCTAAATTATTTGTAAAAGTGTGTCTGAAATGGACATAGAAACAAACCAGTACCTAAAGAGCCCTTGAAAGCAAACATAAGCTAAGAAATTCAGTGATAATAGAGATCTTATTGATAAAGGCTTTCCTAGATTTGTGCACCGGATTTACACCGGTCAGGACGCAAATGGCGTTCATTTTCAACAATTGTTGTGCTGTCATATTTGTTACAAATAATTTGTTACAGATAAGTGCACTACAAATTTCATTGCAATATTTTCATTTGTGTTGGAATTATTGACAAAATGCTTGGTCCATTAGGTAGCGGACATCCCGTCTAAAGTATTTGAAGATGAGAAAGTATAACGGAATTAACGATTGCGTGTAGGAAAGGAATATCTTAAGCAAGCAAATGTGACCTGCATTCCTAGAGAACCATAATGAACATAGAAAAGAGATAACAATGACCTAACCATTCATGGAAGAAAAATACAAGAAGAATTTAAGAAAGCTGGGTCGGCAAATAACTTTTCATTCTTCCGCATATCTTTGTTACCATCTAGGTAGCCAAAGTGCGGTGATTCAAATGAAAAAGAATAAAAGATAGCTATTTTTCTCTATTTTCGTTTTGGATTGGATAGAATTTTGCGACGTTCTCCATTCTAAATGCTTTCCTATTATTTCCTTGTTTTGCTTTTTTAAACATTTCGCACTGAGGAAGAGAGAGAATGCAGTGATTGTAAAACGGTATCCCGCCTGTTCTTTCTTTAACAGGGTTCTCCTCACGCAAGAGTACGTGCCACTGCATTTGCTGTTCCCATTTTTCCTGGCTATCTGCTCCCCCCAAGGATTTGTTCAGCCTGTAAAATTACCTATCGTATAAACACCGGTCTTTATGGGAGCTTTGAGTTATGAGTCTAGCGGCGCAATTTCCCAGTGGCAAAGCTCAGCAAGACGAAATGAAAACTGCACTAAGAACGAGCAAACCATTGCCAAGGACATTTGCCATTATTCTTGGAATTGCGGTTGGTAAATACAGAACGCCTGCTAGAAATGTTATCTATTATTTCTATAAGACCTCTTTTGGTATGCGGTCCTTTTATGCTGAATAGCTGAACATTTTGAAGTATCGCTTGAAAGCTCCTTCCATAAGCTTTTGGGGAAAATATACCTGTGTCCTCAAACATTTCATAATAAAGGAAAGAAAATACGATAATACCAATGCACTTTATTTAGATATATGAAGTATACTCCAAAAAGTTTTCAAAATGGACAACAATGATTTGTGGCAAGCCAAAGTTCATATAGCGACATATGCAAGACTGAACGCGCTCCAACAATGTCCATCAGCACCGCGCGGAAGTGTTGCTACGCAATATTATTCTAGGATGGACCTCATTCGTAAGCATTTCCGTGCTATTATTTTCTATGACTTTAAATTATGTTTTGGAGGAAGAGAATGGCTTTGTGTGGATCTTTGTAATCCAACATTTATCTATAATATGCAGAGTTTGGAAGACGAAGGAATTCGCTCAAAGATGGAGACCGAGTAAGACGGCCGGCTACAGCAACAATGGATAAAAATGTGGGGGAAAGCAGAGTGCATGTTACGGTAAGGTCATCGTTGAACATTTGTTCAGGTTCAAGAAGCCCTAAATGTTGGATAGGCAGCAGTGAAAACAATCGTGAAAGAAAACCTTGACGTCATGAAGCCTGTTCCCCCTACGCCCCACCCCACATATGAACAGAAACAAGCAAGTGTGCAATTGTGCCATGAAATGATTGTAAAGTTCAATGCAAGAAGATCCAAAAACATATTTAACATTGTAACAGATGAAATTGAAATAGTTTTATTTATGGACTCTTTAATTGCTGCTGTTCTCAGCGTCCCACTCTATAGTGAGAGTGAAATACTGCTTAATTTTGCTCAAAGGTCTGTTTATCATACTTGAGGTTCTTTTACTTGCCATAAATCTACGCAACAGGACCAACGACTTTACTTCCCTTCCGAAGCCTTGTTAAGGATTTTCCACAAAGTGACTGCTAGAAATGTTCGCCCAATAAACTGAGAAAAAGGGCCCTAAAATTGGTCTGAGTGGAAGTTTGTTGCACCACACTGCACAAGAAACAACTTAATTTCTGCAGCAGTCACATATTTGTCCCATTCTTCCTATGGTCCAGATGTTCTATTCCCCAAAATGAAAACAAAAATTCGAGGTCAACAATTTGAATCTTCTGAAGCTGCAGTAGCTGCTTATGAAGCATGTATTTGCCCTCTCTCCAAAAAAAAATGACAATCAGTGTTTGAAAAATTGTTTGAAAAAATCCAATGTAAGTATTTTCAAAAAATGCAACAGTCAAAAGTTTAAAATTGTATTCCGTTCATTCTCAAAATGTTGGGATTATGTTCTGCTGTTGCACTTTCGGATGTCATCCTAAATAAATTTGACTCCGTCACAGAGTGGTTAATTTGAATTACAGTAAAAACCGATTAATATTACTGGTTAGTGAAGAGATTGGCTGTACAAGCCAAAGAGGCGTTTATTCCCGAGGGACGAGACTTTCTTTTACTTTATGTTTACTTGCTTTTGCTTTCGCGAGAACTCTGCCAGCGAGAGGCGACCAGAGCAACAGTATCCAGGAGTGTGTCTCAAGACTAAGGCAGCAGATTCAGGTTAAAAAGAGAAGTGGATAGACTTTATTGACATGATTTTCCCGTTTGCAAATTCAAGATTTTTAGTGCACGAGACACACAGATTTTGATTACTTTCCTCTGTGCTCGCTCTTCGCTCATGCGAAACTCTACCAGCAAAATACGACGGAGGATCTAGCGCGAGATTTATCTCTTAAGACGACCAAGAAGAAAGGAAGAAGCAAATAGTTTTGTTGGAGGGTGCGATTTAGCTAACTCTTTTCAAATTATTCTTCTTCTCCCGTTATTTATCCTCCTCGTATTGAGGATTTACACCCTCGGACTTGCAAGCCAGCGTTTGTATTCAGATACCTGTAGAGAAGCAGACTCTGGATCAGAGAGAGAGAGAGAGAAGCCAAGATGAATGATCAGTCCGACGCCTTATATGAGGGTATGAAAGATATAATGGAAATGGCAAATGGATGAACGTAAAGGTGATTAAGGAGCAGGTAGTGGAATGAATGGCGGGGAAACCGTGAAACCCGGAGAGAATCCTATGACGCCGCTTTGTTCTCCATAAATCCATATGCGGCCACTTGGAACCGAACCCGGGCCACCTTGGTGAGAGATGAACGGTCTAACCACTTGGCCACAACACCATCACCAACACTTCTTATGCACATATTTGAAATTTCACACGACATCTTACCGTCATAAGGAAAACTCATCCGATGATTGTCAACGTATCCGAAGGAACCACATCTCATTCGTTCAAAATTAACGCTGATATGCAAGAGGAGAAGCGAGTGCCACTCTCGTTCATACACGCCACTAACCGCCGTATGCTTGGATTTGCTCCGTGGAGTTCTGCAATTTTTAAAACCCAGGTGAGTTATCTCCATAAGCGAACCTGATCTACGTTGTATACTAAGTACCTGCCTATTTATTTCTTACCGTTTACCAGCTATACAAAAGTCCTTCACGATAAAGAAGGTTGCGGGCGCTATTCCCAGTAAATAAAAGACACCTCTTTTTTGTCATATAAGTACCTTAAACATATGGTACTTTAATCCAAATCTTAGAGCGATTCTTGAAAATTCAGAATTTTCGGAAAGTGATCCATGTGAAGGTTAGTTTGAAAATCCTTTGTTGCTTCCTTGGAAGTTTGCTTTTATCCAACTTTTCGTTCTAGAGTTATATTGCTTCACAGATTCGTGGACGTATGGGTCTTTTTTTTTTTTTTTTTAATTTTGTTTTAATTCACGGGACCCTAAAACGCTTATTTCCAGTGAAACTCTATTGAATTTTTGGGTGGAATGCAACACTTCTCTACCTAGCTAATATATATTAACTGGAGCTCCGGCATATTTCAGTCTCGGTGTTCGAGATGCACTGACTGGTATCTACCATGACAGATGGATCGGTAGAGGAGAACCAGTATCATGGCCTGCACGTTCCCTCGATCTCATTCCTTTGGAGTTTTATCTTTGGGGGTATTTTGAACAATTGGTTTGTGCCGCAGAGATTCTGGATGAAGGAAATCTTAATCTACCTGCCATGGAGGTCTGCGAAACCATACGGCACCGACAGGGAGTATTTGACAGTCAATGGCTTCGACGAGTGCATGCGTGTCAAGATGAAAGAGGAATGCATTTTGAGCATTTGCTGAGAGCTGTGTTTGTGTTGAATACCTCCTAGCAAGCCGACAACGTCAAAAATAAAATAATGTGCCACTTTAAAATGTTATGAATAATGATTATAATGGACATTTTTCTTGTTTCGATGCAAGGAATTAGTTCTCCATCTTTGTAAAAGTATTTAGCTCTCGTAGTTAACTTCAGCCTCGCATAAAGTTAGTCAAATTTATTACTCTTGTCTTCTGGTATTGTAGTCATGTGTATCTTCTAACTGCTATGTGTGTATATTTCTTTTTATATGTAATATTAATTCACATAAATACACATTTTTGTAAGCCGTTAATATTTTCTATTTAATAAACAATGACTTGCAATGAGTTACTGTAGGAGAGTCAGTTAAAAGTCTAACCACTTTTTCTTTTGTAGCAGGAGTATACTATTAAAATGTTTACTGCCATAAAATATAAGCCCATAAGCAAAAACGCTCTGAAATAAGGTGAAATATACTTGTCTTAAATGAAACTTAGGAACGTAATTCACTAAACATCTAAATAAATATATTACCCTAGAAAACTTATGTCACATACATTTTTTTTTTCGTGGAGTTCACCGTTTTCGAGATGTTCCTTGTATTTGGTATCAGTTTTAAAATACTTAAAACTTTTCTCATACAGGAACATGTCAACTCCTGGTCATGTAAAGAAATGGATTTCAATCCCATAGCAACCACATTTTAAAACATTTGACTATCTGTTTAGCCTAGCAATTCCCTTATTTCCCTTCTACTTACAAGGACTAAGTAATAGGCCTGTTTCTGCTAATGTTTATCTCGCTTAGCATGAAATAGAAGAATAAGCTTGAGCATTAAAAATAATTCGTTAAAGAGATGTAGAGAAAGTCATGTGAACGCACAAAATAGGCAGTATTATACATTTTTATGGCATTCATACAACCCATTCTTGTGTGTCAGCGGGAACAGCGCGAAATACAATACAATAGAGCGATAGCACTACCTTTGTTGGCAAGTGTTCTGGGTTTTGTAGAATAGTAACGGAATGCACAAAGAGCTGTCTCCCCAAGGACCTCGTGGTCATCATTCCGATAGGTTTGCATTATTTGACGTGCTCCAGAGCTTGAAATATAGATTACATGTCGGTCATGCATGTAACCGCGTCACACTTTACCGGACAGTTTTGTTCTTGCGACGTATATATATGTCTTACCTGTTTCCCTTTCAAATTGAGAAACTGTCTGTTTCTGCAAGTGAGTCTCTGGTAAGCAAGTGAGTTTTCAAAGCCACAGGAGTAAAATTCGATTCTCGGCTGGAGGTGGGAATCTTTATTTACCCAGGAATATTTGATTATTATTTTCTCAAGTCCATATGACGTACAATGTTCATACTGGAAATAGAAGGTATTGTATTCGACACAAAAATGAAAAAGTAAACTCCAATGACAAACACAACAGTAAAGGAGTGAACACCATTGCCAATGAACAATTGTTCGAAAGGTAACGTCTAAATTATTTAATATTTTTGGAAAGGTGGAATCGGACTGAAATATTCAATGCCATATCTATTTCCTTCCGGTTGATGTGGCAAGAGATTTTCAGAAGTATTGACCATTTTGGCATGAGAACCAGACCGAAAAATTCAATGCCATACCTGTTTCCATCCGGTTGATGTGACAAGAGATTTCCAGAAGTATAGACCATTCTAGCATGTGTCCACTACACCTAGGTGTGGCATGCTAGGCTTTGAGGCACTGCGCCCGCTCTTCAGTGTTATCCCCAATTCCCCTTCTATTTAGAAGGAACTGAGTAATAAGACATCTCAACTAATGTTTTTGTCGATTGCATGAATTGGATAGAAGAATAAGGTTTTTAAGAATAATTTGTTACAGAGATGTAGAAAAGGTCATGTGAATGAAACATCAGTTTTAATATAGTATTTCAAGTCAACCATAGAAATCATTGGTACGGCTAAACAAAGCCTTATGTCAATTATACTGACGTGTATAAAATGTGATACATAATGTAATGTAGCTGTTTATGTTAGTACACAAAAAATCTGATATGTACCATTCACATGACTTTCTCTATATCCCTGTAACAAATTATTCTTAAAAAGCTTATACTTCTATTTACTTTATGCTAATCAGAAAAAAATTAGCAAAAATAGTTCTGTTACTTGCTTCCTTGTAAGTAGAAGCGAAATAAGGGACTACCATAGGTTAAAGTGATAGTCAAAAGCTGGTAGCTATATCAATGAAGTTCCTTTGTTTATATGGATAGGAGTTGACAAGTTCCTGTATGAGAAAAGTATGTTTTTCATAGCAGAAACCAAAAATAAGGAATGTCTCAAAAACGACAAACTCCACGAAAAAAATGTATATAACATAAATTGTGTGTTTTAACGTGCTCTACATTTTTGGGTGGTAAGTTTTTGTCCATATTTTACGGTTTAGCAGTTATTCAAAATTCAGTAAAATTCATCCAGAATAAACTACTCTTCAGAGGCTATTCCCAGAAAATTCAAGATATACATTTTATTTGTCAGGTAAATATCTTTAATATACAACATTTTAATCAAAATCGTTAAGAGCCATTTTTGAGAAAATCAAAATTTTCGAATAAAGTTCCATGTAAAGGGTAGTTGGGGGTTGGAAGATTTTCTCAAAATCTTCGTGTCGCATCACTGGAAGATACTAAACTTAAATACCAAGTTTGGTATTTTACCGACTTTTCGTTTTTGAGTTATCGTGTTCACACACACACACACACACACACGGACCTTTTTGTGAAAATGCTTTTTTTGGATATTGGGGATACTAAAACATATATTTCCGGTGAAATCTCGGTATCGAATTTTTTGGTGGAGTGCAATACTTTCTCTATACACTATGTACACTATGCATGCGTATAGAGAAAGTAAAAACCTAGCCCAACGTTACCAGCGTGACCACCTCTATTATCCGACCATAATTCTATCCCCCTATATTGCAGAATATTTTACTTTCCCCAAACTGCTGAAGGGAAGCGTTTTTGCTTAAATGTTTATATGCTCAATCACACGACCATTTTCTTAATTCGGATTTCTTATTGCCGTTTAGTAGCAGCAATAAATTTAACCTTCGTCTCCTTGTCATTTTTAGGCAAATATCATGTGCGTAATACCTAGTCTTCAGATTTATTTTGCCTTTAGCGCCAGTGGGTTTAAATGCACGACGTCAATATTACTTCAGCTAGCCCCTTAATTCAAAAAGGAAGATGCGGAATTGAATCTTAGACTAAATCTGTTGCCGATTTTTTTTTCTTTGTCCCTTACAAAGCATTTATTGTAATCAAAGAAAGTTACAAATACGGAAGTGATAGACTCTTCTTAACACATTGCGAGCTTGCACCGTAATTCGATTTCTTAGCACTCTTGAAGAGTTGTGAAATAAAGATATTCTTCTCTTCTTCTATTTTTTTTTTTTTTGAGGAACATTTCTTAAAATTAAAGCACCACTAACATAACACACACACACACACACACACACACAACTCAATCACAGCCACTTCGTAAACAGGCTGATCTACTGGGGTGCAAAACTGGGCGTATTACTAATATTTTCTTTAAATTATTAGTCCCAATTCAGTAGAATTGTATTAGGTTGGAAATTTATAGATTGCTATACCTTTAACTTCTGATGTTTTTGTTTACTTAATCTATTCTGTGTAGGTTAGTTTTCATTTACTGCTGTAAAGAATATAAACAAGCGTTTATTGTAATGGGGAAGTTGTGCCATTAAAGTTCTCTAGTTACCATAACCGTCCACCAATTTGAGTTCCTATCAGAATAAATGCAGCGATTTTGAGATTACGAGACGTAAGCGAATGATCCAAATGTAAATTCTGGAGAGGTACAAGTCCCATTTCACTAAGGTGGACTCGAAACTGTTGACATCCACCCCTTCTACTCATCATTTGCTGGTCCTCTGCAAGAGGCAATACATGTTAAACTCTCTACTTAGTATTGAAGTCAATAAACAAATGACGGCAAAGGCCAAATAAACCTGAAGACGCTGTATAACCACAATGCAAAAATGCTTCACCACTCCATTTAGAAGGGCAAGTTATATTGTATTTGATTTAGCATTGATTACCAGTAGTAGCAACAATTTTTCATTTTATTTCACGTAGATTATAAACATTGTTGATTGTTTAGTTCTTATTTCCGAGATATTGTTTTAGGACAGTCACACAAAGAACCGACTGGATGGGGTCAAACATGATTATATGAAGGTGGAAACTTTACAGAGTGAAATATTGCGATCTGGGAAAATTAGCTATTTTTATGAACCTTGGTGCACATAAATATGGGATCTTTGCAAATAAATGAATTGCATAAGGAATATCAGCAAACGTATTTGGGAGTAAAACTTTAAAAAATTTGACTTTCCATCCACTTGACTTTATCTATTTTGTAACAAAACTATTTTACAAAAGTTTATTCTTCAATTTATATACGATGATCAAGATACATTAGTAGAAATGATTATATTACTTAGTTTCTTATAAGCAGAAGAGAAATGGGAGATACACTAGACTTAAAGTGACAGTCAAATCTTTTAAAAGCTGGTATCTGTGTGAAACAATTGAAATTCGGTTATCTTTGCATGCCAGGAGTAAAACAAAGGAGAAAGGAAACGAAAGTGGGCTTTCTGTTTGAGAAACGCTTAAGTAATTTAAAATTAAAAATATATATATATATATCTGACAAATGAAGATAAATTGTAGGTTTTAACGAGATTATAGTTTTTGTGTGGTAAGCTTTGTCCATTTCTATGGCCGCGCCGTGGCCGAGAGGTTAGACCGCTCGCCTCTCACCTAGACGGCCTGGGTTCGATCACAAGCGACCGCATGTGAGATTTGTGGTGGACAAAGCGGCGTTAGGGCGGGTTTTCTCCGGGTACTCCGGTTTCCCCCGCCATCTCATTCCACCGGTGCTCCATCATCATTCGTGTATCATCAGTGTCACCGCCTGCAGTGCCATAAGTAGTTAAAGCGATCGTTAAACACTACCAAAAAAAATTGTCCATTTCTTATGGTTTACCAGTTATAATGCAAAAGTCATCCAGATGCTATTTCTGGAAAATTCAAGATAAACATTTTATTTTTAATGTACCTATCTTTAATCCACGGTATGCTAATCAAAATCGTTGAATCATTTTTCATCAATGCTTTCGAAATTTTTTCCATGTAAAATTTAGCTTGGAGCGGAAGGATTTTCCTAAAAATGTTCGTGTTGCATCCTTGGAATATATTGAACTTCAATATCAAAGTTTTTTTATTTAACTGACTTTATTTTTAGTGATACTGTCCCCCCCCCCCACACACACACACACACACGCAACGAACCGGCCGCGCCGTGGCCGAGTGGTTACAACTCTCTCTCTCTCTCTCTCTCTCTCTCTCTCTCTCTCTCTCTCTCTCTCTCTCTCTCTCTCTCTCTCTCTCTCACTCTCACCTAGACGGCCTGGGTTCGATCCAAAGCGAGACTTTGGTGGACAAAGCGGCGCAATATCAAAATTTTTGGGTGTAAAATAATCATCTACAATCTCTATCGAAACGTACATTGTACATACATGCTAGAGAAAGCAAACACATCGATATGGTAGACCCGAAAGAGAGACGCTTGGAGTGAAATTATTCGCAAGCAGTGCAAGTTAAATAGGTAAAGAAAATACGGCAAGCGAGAGCGAGATAGAGATATTTGAACAAGAATCCAGGGCAACCACTGAAAGGTGCAAAACCTATGAAATGATAAATGTGTGCTAAGCGAAAAATCTTTCGAGTTGTACCCATATGTTCCTTCTTTCATTATTTTTTCTCCCCCCTAGTTCTGGAAAGCCGTTCCTCCTCATCCATGTCTAAAGGCACCATTACCTCTTCCTGCTGTTACTTCAGCTTAGCCCATACCTTCGTAACCCTCTTACCTGCTGCTTAGAATTCTACTTTGGTATACGTTTTATCGCGTGCAGATTGTCTCTCTCTACCAGAACACAGGAGCGCTGATTTGGTTAAGGAATAAGAGGACCATCCAAAATGTGACACACGATTTGCCATAACTAAATAATAACGACAGTTATCATAAGTAATATAACGAGAGCTCAAACTTTTATCGATAAATTTGCGAAAAACTTTTCTCTAAAGTTGTAGCTCGAATTGTATTTAATAAGACTATTTCGTGAATCAAAGAACAACATTCCTAAAATCACATTAGTCTTGACGTATATTTCCACCGAAATCACTGCAACTTGATGTCCATATTATAAATCCTGGCCTCGCTACTTAAGTATTGAGTTCTTTGAACTGATTCCTTACACACTCTGTTGTTTTTAGTATTCTGCGGCTTTGAGTTTTCAATTAATATGTCTATTTTCGCCATAGACCTTTCCATGAAACGTTTTGGAACGTCCACTACTGTTACGGGAATATCACTGCACACTGATACTATAATTCAGAGAGAAAACAAATGCACGTGGGTGCGATAAATTTAGAAAAACAGTTGGACGTGCAGATAATGAGTTCCGACTGGTTGGAATTTTACGCACCAATGTACTGGATTGGCTACTTTATACGATCACGTGTTATGAAGGAAATAGTCAACGTAGAACTTTATTTACAAAGTTACTATACCTTATTCTATTTTTCAACGTAATCGTCATTACTATCAAGGTATTTGTTGTCACGTGGGGCCGGTTTTTCAACGCAGATGTCAACGCTAAAGATCTGAGCCAAGATGTTACTGCCACTTTGAGGCCTTCATGTCTGGGAAATCTTTTCCATCCAAAAAGTCGCGTACAGTGTCCAAAGTGAAATACCGGTTTTTCTGAATTCTTTATCGGCATTTGCTTTCAATTCTTCCATAACGATTGATGAACTTCACTTCGGCCCTATTTCGTACTCGCTAATTCATCCTTGATTACTGTAAATAATGCGTCATTTCCTCATTGAAGACTCCTTCATTGCATTATCACAATACAATTCCGTTATTTGCCTATAAAAATCGATTGGCTGAACATTTTGTGCATTCAAAAAACGAATAAGTTCTTTGGCGATAAAAAAGTATAGTATCGGCATTGAAAAACTGGTTACACCTGACAATAATAAATAGCCTGGCAGAATGGAGACTGCGTTGACAAATTTTGTAACGTTATTTAAAAGTTTTGTGTTGATAACGTTCGTTATTATTCAGTTAATGCCAAATCATCGGCCACTTTCTGAATGACCCTCGTATAACAGAACTCTGTTATTTTTGTGGGGGATGAAGGTTTTATAATGGAAAGGTTATAGTATCACATAGAGTATCTGTGTATAACGAATCATTCTGAAAAAAATCTGTGTTTCATTCACATGACCTTCTCTACACCTTAAGAATATTGTTAACGAGCATATTCTTCTATCTGCTTCATGAGTTGTAAGTGTTTGTCTATCTCTTACTGTTTACCAAACGTGCAAAATTCAGAAAAATTCAACCAGAATAAACAGGTCTTATGAGGCTATTCCCAGAAAATGCAAGATACACATTTTATTTTTCATGTAAATATCTTGACCATCACAAATGTTTATCAGAATCGTTAGTCATTTTTGAGAAAATCAAAATGTTGTAAATCTTTTCCATGTAAAGGATTGATGGGGAGGAGGGCAAATCTTCGTGTCGCATCCTTAGAAAAAACTAAACTTAAATATCACATTTGGTATTTAATAAACTTTTCGTTTTTGAGCTATGCTGCCCAAAGGCATACACACAAACATATAGGGGATATTTTTCTCGATTCAGAGGGCCCCAAAATATGTATTTCCGGAGAAATCTCGGTATCAAATTTTTGGATGTAATACAATACATTCTCTATACACTATGTACATAGATAGTACTTTAGGAGAAAGTAAAAAGCTGATGTTACATTCACTTGATTTTTTATAGCTATTCTGCAACAAATTATTCACAAAATCTTATTCTTCTATATACTTCATTTTAATCGACATAAAAATCAGTATGAATCGCTTTAATACATATTTTAGATTTAAGATGAATAAGGGAATCGACTACAGATAGTCAAATATTTTAACAGCTGGGTGACATTTGATAACCTTGAAATTCTCTTCTGTTTGCTTGGCCAGAATAAAAAGAATCTGGTGTGTTCCATTCACATAACTTTCTCTACATCTCTGTAACAAATTACTGTTAAAAAGCTTATTATTCTATCTACTTCATGCTAATCGAAATAAACATTACTTACTTAAAAAGGAAAATAAGGGAATAACTAGGCTAAAGCGATAGTCAGATGACTTCAAACTGGTTGCCATGTGGCTGAAATCCCGTTTCTTGCATGGTCAGGAGTTTACAGATTCCCGTATGAGAAAAGTTTAGGTATTTTAAAACTGAAACCAATAAAAGGAAATGTGAACTCTACGAGAAAAAAATTACATGACATAAATCGTGTGATTTAACGTGATCCACTTTTTTTGTGCATTAAGTTTTTTCTACCTCTTACGGTTTGCCAATCATGCAAATATTCAGCAATTCATTCATAATAAAAAGAACTTCCGAGGCTATTCTCGGAAAATTCAAGATTTACATTTTATTTCTCATGTAAATATCTTTAATATACAATATTGTAATCAAAATCATTAGAGCTGTTTTTGAGAAAATCAAAATGTCGAAACATTTCCATGTAAAGGGTACTTTGCGATGGCGGGATTTCCTTCAAATGCTTCTTTTTTATAGTGTTTAACGCTCCCTTTAAATAATTTTGGCACCGCAGGCGATAACACCGTAAATATGCCGGTGGAAGAAACCGGAGAACCCGGAAAAAACCGCCCCTGCGCCGGTTTGTCCACCACAAATTTCACATGCGGTCGCTTGGGATTCAACCCGGGCTATCTTGGGAAAAGACGCCACGCCGCGGTCTCATATCCTTCTTGTCGCATCCTTGAAAGATATTAAACTTAAATACCAAGTTTGATATTTATGTGTTTGAAGAATCGCGCTCAAAACCACACGCGGACCTTTACCTGAAAATGATGGGTTTTTTTTGTTTTTTTATAATCTCTATCTAATGTTTGGGAGGAATGTAGTGCGTTTTCTGCCTCGTACCATGTAATATGTAGAGAAAGCAAAAAAGGAAAATTAATGATAACTTCTCATTTGAGACATGTATAATATTGGGAAATTTAAACCATAAACCAGGAAATATACACGATTATCTCGGAATAGAAAACTCCATAACAGAAATAAAATATTGGTGTTTTAATCAGTTCTTTGTGGGTAGGATTATGTGCATTTCTTACGGTTTACAGTGATGAAAAAATCATTCAGAATAAATAGGATCTCGGAAGAACAATTGTATTTCATAATACAAAATACAAGAGAACAATTTAAAGGGTCCCCTTACTTAGCTTTCAGCAAATATGGTCCAATAATTAAAATGCCATAGTTGGTTCAAAATCATGTCTCAACTCTTCGCTTCTTCAAGAATATATGCATTTAGAATATGTTTCATGTTCTACCATTTTTAAAGATCCTTATAGCTTGATTTTGTCAGCTTGCTGGTAGGAGCTCAAACCCGAATAAAACTCTTCTCAAAACAAATTTTATATTTTCTCTACACGTACTATGTACATAATAGTATTCTACCCTAAATTTGAAGAAAATTTTGTTTGAAATAAATGTTTTGAAGTCGACTGAATAAAAAGCGTTTTTAGAAAAAGGTCCATCTACGTGTGTGAGTGAGAGGGCGGGGACGGAATGGCACGAAAGTGAAAAGTTAGGCTAACTAACAAACTTGATATTTTAAGTTCACCACCCCAAAGCACCCCTCACAGTCTCATTTTCATGAGAAATGAAATATGTGTTGTGAATTGTCTGTGAATAATCTTTGAAGATCTCTTCATTTTGAATGAATTTTGTATAATTGGTAAACCATAAGAGGTAGACAAATGCTTAGTTTACAAACATTGTGGATCTCGTTAAAACAAACAATTTATGCCATAAACTTTTGTTCTTGTTTAGTAAAGTAAACCAAGTCAGATATAATCCTTGTTATTGGTTTCAATTTTAAAATACTTAAACTTTCTTAAACGTGAAGTCCCCATTCGTTTGATATTTCTTTTTATCTCCTGGTCATGCAAAAAGAACAGAATTCCAATTGCATCATACAGCGACTAGCTTTAGATTTATTTCTGCTAATATTTAATATCGATCAGCATTATGAGATAAAAATAATCTTTTGTAAGAATAGTTTGTTTTCAGAATATATAGAAATCCTTGTGAATGAAATGCAGAAATGTTTACCATGCATAATTCTCTCTCTCTCTTTCTCTCTCTCTCTCTCTCTCTCTCTCTCTCTCTCTCTCAAGCTTCACGTCCTTTAGCCTGCTTGATCATATTGGACGATAAATGAAATTGGTGAAATTATGCACAAATGGTTACGGGTTTATAGAACTTAAAGTTACTCGACATTCGTCTTCTCAGGATAAAAGAAAACCCCGAAAAAACCTTATTCGGGTAACTGACCCTAAGCGAGATTCGAACTCATGACCTGTTGAATGTGAAACGCACACGCTGCCAGCACACTGCTCAGGTGGACCCAACCCTGTTAATATTTTAGTATTACATATTAAATATTATTTTTGTGCGCATTGGTACTTTTACTATGAATATAAATAGGTATGCATTACTTTAAACAATTGCGCAGTTCATGTTATCATAATGGTTGCTGGGACACATCGTGTAATGCCATAAATGACTTTAGTTGATGTGATGCTTTGCTATATATCAAAAAAATTGAATTTCCTTCTGGTGTAGGAAAATATAAAGCCTTCCACTTAGGTTTAAAAGTAGTACGGGTATAACCACATATCTTGACAGATACCTTGCGCCGTAGGGTAACAAATGTGGTGAGAATAGCGCCCCCCACCCCCAGGATGCATTACTCGCGTAAGTTTACGCGAGAGGAGCACGAAACCCAACCTGAGTTAATAATTCTGCACTTGTTTACTGACAACTGTCATGTGTCTGACCTTCCTGCTACTTTGAAATGCTATGAAATACTCTGAAATGCTGTCATTAGCTTCAGCCGAGTAATCAAAACCCATTGTATTGACAAGCTGTTTGTTTTCAGTTGTCACCAACCTCTGCTCGGCTGACGGGTCCTTGGCTTTGTCTTTTGCCCTTTGCTTAAAAGTAATGTGCCTTCCGATGCCTGATCTTGTATTAATGCGGCTACTCCAAAACGACTCGTCTGAGTAAGGATACACACCCGTTCTCAACAACGAAACTCGGAGCAGAGCTGGAAGGGGAGCGTGATAGCTAATACGTCACTGGGCAAAAACGACCATTGGATGACTAAAATTTCTACACATTAGGTAGCTATTCTATTTACAGCTTACAACTTTTATGAAGTGTCTTGAAAGATTTAGTTTCTTCATCGCAGTGTTTACATCATTTCTCCCACGGTGAGAGACATAGTCTTCTTAAACATAGCTACAGGCACACAAACAAAGGGTTTGAATATATGCACTTATCCTAGTGCTGGACAAAACGACAATTGACACTCGTAAATTAGAAACATCATCTAAATAATTTTCAACATTACTCACATTTGTGTGTGTTAAACACGTTGACGCAATTTTCGTTAAGGGAAACATTTAAATATACAAAAGTCAATACATGTGTACGATGTATGGAAATGCTATGGTTCTCAGCGTCCCATTCTACTCAGCCACGTAATTTTTTTTTTTTAACTTGTCGTAAATCTACGACACAGGTCCAACGGATTTACTTCCCTTCCGAAGGAAGCCATGCTAAGGATTTTTATGCCTGAAATAATCCATCGTCCTCCGCCGGGTTTGAACCCGCGACCTTGGGTATGTATATGAGAATGTATATTTTCGTATATCTATAGGCTTCTACGCTACAGCACCGATTTCAATCAAACTTGACATAGATAACCTTTGACACAAGGCAAAAATTACTTTCTAGCTTAAGAGTTAGAAATTTCGTCCCATTTCAGAGGATTAATTATTTAATTTCGTGCAATGCCTACAAGAGCTCGCAAGAGCATCTAGCTACATAGTTCTCGATCCTTGCCATAATATCTCGAACATTGGCAATATAAGAAGACTAATTACTTATTGGGTTTTTAGGTCCTCACAAAATACAAAGTAACAACTACTTCACACACTATTCTGGCATTGATGTAATGAGTAATAAACAGACAAATAATTATAACAAATATACTTGCACAAATGCAAAGTCGATATAATCGATTGATACATTATATCGGACAGTAATAACACCACCAACATCAAACCTGATAAAATACCCTTCTCCATTATCATAATTATTTTCACTATATATTGATATAAAATAACAAACTATTCAGTATAATTGCATTGATTACAAAGGTTCTATGGCACTCGATAATTACTAACATAGAATAATAAATATGTCAATATTAACATTCACACACTCTGTGACAAACTCCGATGTTCGGATCTTCACTTTTATAATTTTTAGTTTCTCAGTTGTTGTAACTAGCTGATTTCTTTCTCTAAAGGAAGTTTGATTTTTTTAAGCAGAAAAATAAAACCTAAAGAGTTATAAAATAAGTGAACATAGATAACAGTGCTTTTTTCTTTATATGCTCATTTTGTTTTGTTTTTCTTTCTTGTCTTTTCATAGTGAATTTATGTATTTTGATTACTGAGAATAAACAAGGATGTATTGATTTCAACTGGTATTATTTCTAGAGATTTTCTCTGTAAATTGCGATGAGTCACCCCAAATGTTACAACGCGAAAGTCGCAACTGCGTTCACAAGAAACCATCATTAAAAACTGTGATATTTGTGGTTGTTCAACCGTGCTTTTCTAAGTTGTACTTTTCTTTCTTTACAGTGTCCTGAGTTTTAATTGACGATTGGGCGTGTTGTTTAACAATGTTTAAATACTTCCGAAGAAAGGCACAGTTATTGGACAAATACAACCTGTGGCGAAGATGGTAACGATAAACCGTCATACCACGGGGAAAATAGCTTATAAAATCAAACGGAAGTGCATCTGCTTCCAGAAGTCTGCGTTCTTCCCGATCACCATAATGTCAACTGCAAAGCAGAATCTTAGCTCCCCAAATTAGGCACAATTACCTGTATTTCTTAATTTATTTTTAAAATCGCCAATTTATAGGTCTCTTGAACTGTTTTTCCCAATTATTGCCAATTCGATTTGAAAATTATTTATTACTCTATACAAAAGCATTATGTGTGAAGCTATTATTAAGATAATTATTATATTTTAATATATTTATAAAAATTTGAAGTGTTTCTTTCACATAGCTTACTCTACCAGCTCTGCAAACAGACAATTTTATTTAAAAAGAGATTCTTTTATCTACACCATGCTAATCGAGCATTAGCAGAGATGGTCTTGCTACTTGATTCTTTGTAAACCAAAGTAAGAAATGCTAAAGCGATAGTCATGTGTTTTAAAAGCTGATTGCTATGTGAAGAGTTGAACTTAGGTTCGCTCTGCAAGGCCACGTTAAACAAAAGCGAGATATAAGGAAAGGTAACTAACTCCGTTTGAGAAATGTTACCTAGTTTAAACTAGAAACAAATAAAAAGGAATATATTGGAAACGGTTTACTCAACAACAAAAATGCATATGACATACAGTGTGTCTTTTAACTAGATTTACATTTTTTGTCTATTTCTTACGGTTATGCAAAATTCATCCAGAACGAACAGGTCTTCAGAAACTACTCCCAGGAAATTCAACGTATATATTTTGTGTTGTAAATATTTATAATATACGGTATTTTAATAAAAATTGTTAGCTTTTTTCAGAAAAACATAG
Source organism: Hymenopus coronatus (assembly GCA_030762935.1). NCBI lineage: Eukaryota > Metazoa > Arthropoda > Insecta > Mantodea > Hymenopodidae > Hymenopus > Hymenopus coronatus. The sequence goes on along the minus strand of CM060898.1, from coordinate 38,988,615 downwards.
TTTTCAAAAAAAAAATATTCATGTAAAGGGTGGTTTTAAGTGGGGGTTACTCTTCAAAATCTTCGTGCCACATCCAAGAAAAATATTAAACTTATATACAAAGCTTTGTAATTTAACGGTCTTTTAGTTTTTGAGCTATGCTGCCGACAGACACACATGGGGTTTTTTTTCTTTTCTTTTTTTTTTATACTCTTAGGTATATGAAATTATGATGAAAATTAAATTAAAATGCAACTAAAATATGATTAAATGGTGATTAGACACACACATACACACACAAGGGCTACCAAGGTTATGGTCAAGTTAAATAGATTATTTTGTAAAAAAGAAAACGTACAGAAGTTGAGAAAATACGAGTAATTCCGATATATAATGCACAAATTCAAGTATATTGCTAGATAAGTAGCCCACGAAGCAATCAGTTTGAAATTAGGATAACGAAGGTAAAAAGGTTCCAGGAATCTCGGTAAACAATAAAACTCATTTGGCTTAAGAGTCTATCGAATTAGTGTATTCACAAACCTAAGGTACTCTAACAGGTGCATTAAAGAAATATCTAAGAATAAATTATAACTAAGTTTTATTTATGGACACCATTTAAATGCTGTGGCTCATTGCATTCCGTTCTATATTTAGACGATAAAAACTACTTAATTTTGCTCAGATCCTCTTTGTCAGGATTGAGGTTATTTTACGTGCCACAAATCTACAACACGGGATCAACAGATCTATTCCTTTCCGAAGAAAGCCATGCTAAGGATTTTTAGGGCCGATAAAAGTCCTTCGCCCTTCGCTAGGTTTGAACCTTCGACCTTGGGAACTTGAGTACTATAAATTAAAGTGTGTCTGATATGCTAAAATGAAGTATAAAATTTGGCAACACAGAGCATAGGAACTATGATGGGGTAGTGTAATGTAGGCAGGACTTAGGATAGTCTAAGGGGCATTTATTTAGATAAGTTTGTTACTTTGACGCCTCCTGGGCTTCAAATCACATACTATCTGGCGCTTCTTGTGTGCCTTATCTCTTGTACTTCTCGCGTTTAGACACTTGCTACGGTGCTCAGTAGCTCAGCACTAGGCTCATCTTCCGTTTAGCGGTGATTGCAAAGGGATTGCAGTTAGCGAGCCACGGTAACTTAAACTCTTTATGACGGAAACAAATTTTCACAAGTAAAATTCTCAATACCTTGAAAGTTAGCAGATTTAATATGATGCAACCATAATTCACTGTCTCATGTCTCGTGTAATTTTCTTCAACAGTTTCCTAGGTCTTTCTTAAAAATATGCCTATACACGTGAACATGTCTTAAGTGTTGTTGTTGTTCCCGAGTAGAATGAGTTTGCGTACCTATTAAAAGGAGTCGAAATGGGATTTCCTTATTTTTTTTCCATTTTAATGTTTTAATTACATATAAATATCTCGAGATTGCCTCCGTGGTCGAGTGATCAGCGCGCTGATTTCTCACCTGGAGGACCCGGGTTCAATTCCCGGCTGGGGCAAGGAATGGTTTGCTTAACCAGAATTATTCCCTATCCCCCACAGAGTCTGGGTGTATGTATGTGAGAGTGGCTGTGTGTGTGTGTGTGTGTGTGTGTTTAATAATATAAAATGTTTTAAACCCAAAGTAAAGAACCTACAGACAAGTGATAGCCAAATATTTTAAAAGCTGTCGTTATGCAATAGTCGTTGCAAATCACTTCTTTGCTTGGCCAGGAGTAGAATAAAAGAAAAACAGACACTTCCATCTGAGAAAAGTATAAGTACTTCATAATTGAAACTAATAACAAGGAATACCTGGAAAACAGTAAGCTACACGAAATATATATATATATATATGACATAACTGCATTTTAACAAGATCTGCATTTTTTGTATGGTAAGTTTTCGTCTATTTCTTACGGTTTATTAGCTATGCCAAATTAAGCAAAACTCATCCAGAATAAACGCGTCTTTATAAGCTATTTCCTGAAAATGCAAGATATACAATTTATTTGTGATGGAAATGGCTTTAATATGTGGTATTTTATCAAAACCGTTAGAGCCATTTTTAAGAAAAATATTTTCGAAACTTTTTCCAAGTAAAGGGTAGTTGAGGTTGGGGGTATTTTCTTGAAAATCTTTGTGTCGCATCCTTGGAAGATACCAAACTTAAATACCAAGTTTGGTATTTAACCGTCTCTTCGTTTTTGAGCTATGCTGTCCACACTCAGACAGACACACACACAGACAGACACACAGACACATACACACCTGTTTCTGAATTTTTTTTTATTCAGGGGGTCCTAAAGCATGTATTTCTGGTGAAATCTCGACATCGAATTTTTGGATGCATTACATTACAATACATTGTACATACGATGCTAGAGAAAGTAAAAATTACTTCTTGGATTCAGGGGTCCTTAAAGCCTGTATTTCTGGTGCCATTTCAGTATTGTAATTTTTAAGTGGAAGATAATACCTTCTCTGCCTACTGTGTTCGCACATCGTACTTAGCAGGGAAAGTAGTAATAATTAAGAATATTAATTAAAGCATATGAAAGTTTATAGAAGAAAACCCGCCCAATGAATTTCAGAAGAAAAGAACGAAGATCCTCTGGACCAACTAAAAGATAGGCTCTGAACATACGAGAATTTGTCACGGAGAAGAAGAAAGAAATAAAATATGAAAATTCACATTATTTGCGTTTTAAAACATGCCACTCTAAAGGATTTGTTTCAATATAAAATGATATATTAAGTTCTTTAAAACACTGAACTGTCATTTTTTGGTACGCTGCACAATGTGGCTTTAATTTGAGGGCTTCTTTTTGTGGAAGAGAAGGGAATATTTATGCTAGGTTTTTAGAATCATTACATATATTTTTGCACAAAGAGGTAGACATTTTCATCTGCTTAGATTAAAGATGTTCTTTTGTTCTTTTTAATGCTCACAATGAAATGCTTCCATGTGAGTAAAGTGGACTTATGTGCTATTTGTCTTTATTAGATTTAATTAATTTCAACCATGTCGTCTTTTAGAATAAGAGCTTAATAACTCCAAAAAGCTTGTGTGTTCCATTCACATACTTTCTCTACCTATTCTGCAATAAACTATTCTTACAAAAGCTTATTACTCTACGTACTTCATGTTAGTCGAAATAAACTTACTAGAAATGGTCTTTTTATTTGGATCATTATAAGTAGAATGGAGATACGGGATCATATTAGGCTAAAAGCTTTGCGATTGTCATTGAAATTCGGTTTTGCTTCCATGGCCAGCTGTTAAACTAATATGAGAAAATGATTTTAAAATTTAAACTAATAATAGGAGTATTTCACAAATGGTTAAACTCTACGAAGATATCATTTATGAAATAAGTTGGATGTTCTAACGAGATCCACTTGTGCAGTAAGTTCCTTTCTGTTTCTTGCGATTTCTCTAGTTATGCATAAGTCAGTGTAAAGAGGTTATTCGTAAGATATTCAGGATATACATTTTATGTTTCATATAAATATCTGTAATATATAGCATTTTAATCGAAATTGTTACAGCACTTTTTAGAAAATAGAAAAAAAAAATCGAAAAATGTTCCACGGAAAAAGTAGTTTGGGGCGGGGGAATTTTTCTGAAAACGTTCATGTCACATCCTTGTAAACCACTGAACTTAAATACCAGGTTTGGTAACTAACTGACTTCCATTTTTGGTTATGCTGTTCACATAACATGTCTTTTTCGAAAAATACATTTTACTTTCTCCAGCCCCGTAGGTAAAATGTATACAGGGATAGAGAAGGTATTGTATTCTACCAAAAAATTCGATGTCGAGATTTCACCGGAAATATATGATTCGGTTTCCCTTAGTACGAAAAAAGCATTTTTAGAAAAAGTTCTGTGTGTGTGACTGGACAACATAGCTCGAAAACGAAAAGACCGTAAACATCAAACTTGAAATTTAGCTTTGGTATCTGTGACACGAAGATTTTCAAGAAGCTCCCCACCACAAACTATTCTTTACATGGAAAACATTTCGAAAATGTTGGTTTTCTAAAAAGTGGCTCAAGCGATTTTGATTAAAATCCCGTATATAAAGATGTTTACATTCCAAATAAATTTTATATTCTGAATTTTCTGGGAATAGCCTCTAAACGCCTCTTTATTCTGGATGAATTTTGCTTAACTGCTAAACCGCAAGAGATAGATATAAACCTACTACATAAAAATGTAAATTTCGTCAAAACACACGGTTTATTCCTTTACGCTTTTGTTCTGGAGGTATCCGTTTCCGAGCTATTCCTTGTTATTGGTTTCAATTGTGAAGTACTTATACTTTTCTCAGACAGGAAGTGTCCGTTTTTCGTTTGTTCTGCTTGTGTTCAAGCAAGGAATCGATTTGCAATGGCAATCGCATAACGAATAACGACGGCTTGTAAAACATTTCACTATAACTTAGTCCCTTCTACTTATAAGGAACTGAGTAATAAGAACATTCTGCTAATGTTTATCTCGATTAACATTGTGTAGAAAGAAGAATATTTTGTAAGAAGTCTGTAGAGCAGCTAGAAAATGTCATGTGAGTGTAATATGTCAGATTTTTTTTTTTTTATTCAGGGGCCCAAAATTCATGTATTTATTTCCGTTAAAAGCTCGGTATTTAATTTTTTGCTTTCTCTTCCCCTACGTGCATTATACACATACGTGCTAGAGAAAGTAAAAATATGTATTTAATTTCGCAGCTTTGTCAAATAGAAAACTAAGTTAATCCCACCAGTTTATAAGTGCAAAGATCCTAACAAATGACATTGAAATTGAGTTCTGCCAAACAGAAGATGCTTGCACAAGACACGAAACCCAGTTTGTTGCTTATAAGGGATATTACGTTATCTGAGATTATTTACGGATAGAGCATACGGAAGGGTATTGCTAAAGAGGAAGAAGACGTTTAGCCCTCACTTACAGAAGTTTATGCGCTTTCCTCAAGTTTAACATCAAACGTCGATAAAAGCAGTCGACTTTAGCAGTGGAATATGAGAGGTATGCTAAGTTGGCGTCTACCGTTTACCATATCATTGCCATTCCGACATTTAATGTCCCTCAGTGACTTCGCAAGCTTATATGTAATTGCAGAAAGATTTCCTTGTAAGGTTTATGCTTAAGTTTTAAACAGAACTTGGAAGCAGGTTTCAAGGTTTATTGCAAGTTCTAAGCGAGGATGCACTGCGTATCTCGAGCTGAATGTAGTGGCAATTAGTTGCTACATTAATTCAGGTCTATCGCTGATTCGCGTGACGAAAGCTACGCATTACTTGCTTCTCAGCTAGGTGGCCCGGGTTCGATCCCAAGCGACTGCGTGTGGGATTTGTGGTGGACAAAGCGGCGCAGGAAGCGGGTTTTCTCCGGGTCCTCCGGTTTCCCCCGCCACTCACCCCACCAATTTCTACAATCATCAATTTAGCTTACATTTCATAACATCCACTTCCTCATATACGGGCCGACACCTCGTAACAGGTTCTCCATTCTGTTAAAGTTGAGTTCTGCAAACGAAGGGATATATGCAAACGTCAAATACGGGGAGGATGAGCATCCTAGTATAAGTCAGCCTGTTTGCGAAAGAGAACCCGTTTCTGAAAAGACATCAATAAGGTGTTCAGATTTATTCGGTCTTTGCCTTTGCCGCCAGTCGTTTGTCCGAGCACGACGTCAATACTAGGTAGCGAGTTTATTACGCATGGCCTCTGATAGGTAACTATCAGGCTATGGTAACGTAGAGGCACAACTTCCCCATTACAATAAACGTTTGTTCACACTCTTTACAGCAGTAAATGAACAGAATCAATTAAGAAAACACAAACACTAAAGAACGCACAGTATGTCTTGGTGAAAACAGTTGCGCACCGCCCAGGACGTCAACCTGTTTACGGGGTCTGCAATGCAAAGGTGCTGCTGCTACATATTTTAATACGCGGCTACGTCACGATGAAGAGTGAAGCAACAGTGAAAACTGAACCAAGGTCACATTAGTGAGGTGACTATTAAGTTACTTAGATCATATTAGTGAAGTAATTGAGATTTTGGTGAGAAGGCAATGAAAACTGACCAAAGTAAGAATGAGATCGAATTGCGTGATTCTGTCGAATAAGATCACTGATAATTGTATGTGAAATACTTTTCAAAGATGTTCTTTAGTTCTAATGTACAGGGTTATTCAATTGGAGGTAGTTTCACCTTTTTATGAGCTGTGAAAGATAGTTTCCTTCACATAAAAGACTTTATATGGAAGAAAATTGTATTTTTACAAACAATTGCATTATCACAAGCAGTTCTTCTAAGCTGATGTATCTACTGCGTGAAAAATGAAATGGAGTTCTATTTAAGCTGTGGATTTCAGAATCCCATTCTATGATGGGCGTAGAAGACTGCTTAGTTTTACTCAGAAGCATCTTTATATTCTTTGAGGTTCTTTACGTAAATCTACGACAAATGGCTTTAATCCCTTCAGAAAGGAGCCATGCTAAGGATTTTTACTCCCGAAAAAAGTCATCGCCCTCCACTGGGCTTGAACCCGCTTGGGTACAAAAGGCTAACATGGTGATCACTACACCACGAAGGGCGAGGCCGAGCCATGGCCGAGTGGTTAGGTCGCTCGACACTTGCGTAGGTGTCCCGGGTCGATTCCAGGCGACGTATGTGGGAATTGTGGTGGACAAAACCGCGTAGGGTGGGTTTTCTGAGTTCTCCTGTTTTTCCCGCCATCGCATTTCTCCGGTGATCTATCTTCATTCCTGGTATCATCAGTGTCATCGCCTGCGGTGCCATATGTAATAAAAATGGGCGTTAAACACTATAAAAAAATCTGATGTGTTACACTCACATGACTTTCTCTAGCAGCTCTACAAATCTCCTACAAAAAATTATTCTTCTTTGTAAACAATGCTAATCGAGATAAATACTAGCAGAATGTTACTACTTAGTTCCTAATAAGTAGAAGAGAATAAGGGAATGCGCTATGCTAAAATGATTGTCAAATGTTTTAAAAGCTATCGTTATGCAATTGTCATTGCAAATCGCTTCTTTGCTTGGCCAGGAGTAGAACAAAAGAAAAAAGGGCACTTCCTGTCTGAGAAAAGTTTTAAATACTTCACAATTAAAACTAATAACAAGGAATATCTCAGAAACGGTTACCTCCACAACAAAAACGTAAAGGACATAAATTGTGTGTTTTGTCGTGATGTACATTTTTTGTGTAGTGAGTTTATTTTATCTCTTACGGTTTAGCAGCTAAGCAAAATTCATCCAGAATGAAGAGGTCTTCAGAGGCTATTCCCAAAAAATTCGAAATATAAATTTTATTTCAGACATAAATAGCTTTAATATATGGGATTTTAATCAAAATCGTTAGAGCCATTTTTAAGAAAATGAATTTTCGAAATTTGTTCCATGCAAAGGATAGTTTTTAGGGGGGATTTTATTGAAAATCTTCGTGTCGCATCCTTGGAAGATACTAAAGCTAAATACCAAGTTTGGTATTTAACGGTCTTTAACACACACTGACATTTTTTAAAAATGCTCTTTTCGGACTCAGGGGACCCCAAAACAAATATTTCCGGTGAAATCTCGGTAGCAAATTTTTGGGTGCATTACAATACCTTCTCTATCTCTATGTGCATTGTACATATGGGGCTAGAGAAAGTAAAAACTGAGAGCGACATCTGCGTGGCCAGGACAGATACTGAGCGGTGGAAATGTGTATTAGCTGCCAATGGACGGAAATACTTTACTTTCCACCTATATCTTCTAAACTGTGGTCGTTTTAATGCTAGTTACAGAAACGTGTTACAGATCTGTATTGCTTATGATAAAAAGAAATGGCTTTACATAATGTAAAGTGAATTGGAAAGTGACATAAACTTCGTAAATTTAACAAGTGACCTTCCACATGTTTAAATAAAAATATCTTTGACTTTTTGACATTTCCTTTAGTTATTAATAGAATAGGAATTTTGAAACGCTAAAACCAGGACAAAAGGAAATTAGAATGAACTTCCGGGACTTGAGCTACAACCCGTAGATAGCAAACTATCTCTATCCCTGGTACAGTCTGTTGGCGTGTGCAGAGTTATCATGAGACGATGTAGGGGTGACACTCCCTAGGACTTATAAGCGGATGCAGAGGAGTCGGAAGTCTGTCGGGGAGCCAGCGAAATCTAACCAGAGAATGGAGAACCCGGAACGAGTGATTGGCCCGTAGCCAGGCATGAGCGATAGGAAGGGGATGACATGAAACTCTAGCGATAAATGAAAGATAGAAAAGGTTACGATGGAACTATTGGTGGAATGAGTGGCGGGGGAAACCGGAGGACCCGCAGAAAACCCGCTTCGATGCCGTTTCGTCCACCATAAATCCCACATGTGTGGGGAGTTAAAAAATGGAATCTATGAGTATAAAAATAAACTAAAAGTATTGTTAATGGGAACAATGTTTTCATTTGTTTTTAAAAGTTTGAATTTTGGGCAGAAATTCTTTTTTTTTGGGGGGGGGAGGAAGGGCCTTTGTTTAATTTTACTTAATTCATCCCTCGACAGTCAATCCAATTCATCCCTTATCAATCAATTGGGATTAACAAAAATTTACTGCACAAAAAGATATATCTTGTTTCATATCTCCCGACCTTTCAAAGAGAACCGAATTTAAATTTTCACGAAGGTACAGCTTTTAAAACATTTAACTATTGCTCTAGCTTAGCGTAATCCCTTATATCCCTTATACTTACAAGGAAGTAAGCTATAAGACTATTCTAATGTTTATCTCTATTAGCATGATGTAGATAAAAGAAGAGTAATAACAGTTTATTTGCATAACAAGTATAGAAAGTTATATGAATGAAACACCTCGGATTTTTTTGACATTGTCTTTTATAATTTTTACTTTCTCTATACGCACTATGTACATAGTGTATAGAGAAGGTATTGCACTCCACCCAAACATTTATACCGAGATTTCACCGGAAATATATGTTCTAGGGTCCCCTTTAACTAAGAAAACATTTTCGGAAAAAAATCCATGTGTGTGTGTGTGTGTGTGTGTGTGGTGTGTGTGTATGTCCGTGTGTCTGAACACGATAACTCAAAAACGAAAAGTCGGTAAAATACCAAATTTGGTATTTAATTTAAGTATCTTCCAGGGATGCGACACGAAGATTTTGAGAAAAATTCCCCCACCCCCAACTACCCTTTACATGGAACTTTTTTCGAGATGTTTGATTTTTTTCAAAAATGGCTCTAAAGATTCTGATTAAAATATCGTATATTAAAGCTATTTACCTGAAAAATAAAATGTATATTTTGTTTCTGGGAATATCCTCAGAAGAGTACTTTATTCTGGATGAATTTTACGGAATTTTGAATAACTCTAAACCGTAAGAGATGGACAGAAACTTACTTCACGAAAAATGTAGAGCACGTTAAAACACAATTTATGTCGCATACATTTTCTGCGTGGAGTTCATCGTTTTGAGACATTCCTTGTTTTTTGTTTCTGCTTTGAAGAACTTAGTTTCCTCATACAGGAATTTGTCAACTCCTGTCCATACAAACAAAGGAACTTCCGTCACATAGCAACCAGCTTTTGACTATCACGTTAACCTATGGTATTCCCTTATTTCGCTTCTACTTACAAGGAAGCAAGTAATAAGAATATTTCTGCTAATTTTTTCTCGATTAGCATAAAGTAAACAGAGGCATAAGCTTTTTAACAATACTTTGTTGCAGAGATAGAGAAAGTCATGTGAATGGAACACATCAGATTTTTTAGATATGAGAAGTCAAATTAGCAGACTTAACATTGGCGAGATAAGGCTTTCATAATTTCATGAGGAACAAAATGGTTGAGTTACTGCGATAGAGGTTGTAGCTGTCCATAAATATGTCAAATGAAATGTCGGCCGGATATCGAAAAGGGTTTTGAAGCTAAACTTTACTCTTCTATAACAGCTTTTGAAATAATTCACTTGAACACTGTGACCTAAAACTTGACTATCAATACCTATGCGAAGATCTTGGCGATATTTGTCGCCTCTTTCGAATTCACCGTTACTTCTAATATTTTCTCTAATTTATTTGACCAGGAATTTGATTCTGCCAGCTCCTGAATTCCCGATAATGTTAATATATTCCTCCCGTTCCGCTGGAAAAGCAACGGTAACCTCGCACCATGTGCAGCTGTGTCTGCTGGTTGAAAAGTCCGACTGATCGATATAGGAATGTCAAGTCTGAATACAGATTACAGAATAATGCTCGTAGTAACGTTGCAATTTGTATCTTGTGGAAACACGCAGCCACTGAAAAATGTATATCCATAACTTAAAACGAATCACTGGTGAACTTTACTCAACGTTTTACTATAAAGTTTAGTAAACTTTTCATAAGGGGTATTAGGCAATTGAGAAATGATAAAAAATCTTTGTTCCATTCACTTGACATCTCTGTAACAAATTATTGTTAAAAAGCTTACGTCATGCTAATCGAGCTAAACATCAGCAGAAATGGTCTTATTACTTGCTTCCTTGTACGTGGAAGGGAAATAAGGGATTACCATAGGTTAAAGCGATAATCGAATCTTTTAAAAGCTGGTTGCTACGTGATGAAGTCCCTTTGTATGGACAGGAATTCACAAATTTCGGTATGACAAAAGTATGAGTATTTTAAAACTGAAACCAATAAGAATGAATATCTCAAAAACGGTCGTCTCCACGAAAAAAATGTATATAACATAATTGTGTGTTTTAACGAGCTCTACCTTTTTTGTGAAGTACGTACTTGTCCATCTCTTACGGTTTATCAGTTATGCAAAATTCCGCAAAATTCATCCAGAATAAAGTTGCCCTCAGAAGCTATTTCCAGAAAATTCAAGATAAACATTTTATTTGTCGTGTGAATATCTTTAATATACGATATTTTAATCAAAATCGTTAGAGCTATTTTTGAGAAAATCAAAGTTTTCGCAAATTTTTCCATGTAAAGGATGCTTTGGAGTGAAAGGATTTTCTTGAAAATCTTCGTGTCGCATCCTTGGAAGATACTGTACTTAAATATCAAGTTTGGTATTTAACGGACTTGTCATTTTTTAACTATGCTGCCCCCCCCCCACACACACGGACATTTTTCTAAAAATGTTTGTTTTTTGTTTTTTTCAGGGAGCCCTAAAACATGTATTTCCGGCAAAATCTGGTATCGAATTTTAGGGTGCTTTACAATACCTTTTCTTTGCACTATGTATACAGTGCGTGTAGAGAAAGTAAAAATCTGCTGTGTTACATTCACATGTTTTTCTCTACATCTCTACAACAATGCATTACTAAAAAGCTTATTCTTCTCTCTACTTCATGATATAGAGATAAACATTAGCAGAAAGTTTACTTGTTACTTTGTTTCTTGTAAATAGAAAGGAAAAATATGTGTTCCATTCACAAGATGTCCTCTAGCTGTTCGGTAAACAAACCTTCAAAACGTTAATCTGTTATCTACATCATGCTAATCAATATAAACATAAGCAGAATTAGTCCTTCTAAGTAAAAGGGAAATAAGAAAATGCACAGGCTAAAGCAGTCGTCTCATCCTTAAAAGCCACTCGCTATGTGAGACAGTTGAAGTCCAATATCTTAGCTTGTCAGGAGTAAGCAAACGATAAAAAAAATGTAAATGGCGTGTTATTTATGGACGCTCTTTAACTACTGCGGTTCTCAGCGTCCCATTCTAAATTGGATGGGAAAGACCGCTTATTTTTGCTCCGTGACCTCTCTATCAGGCTTGAGGTTCTTTTACGTGCTATAAATCTACGACACGGAACCAATGGCTTTACTTCCCTTCTGAAGGAAGCCATGCTAAGGATTTTTACGCCCGAAAAAGTCCATCGATTTGAACCCGCGACCTTGAGTATATGAAGTTAGCATGGTAACCGTTACACCACGGAGGGCGAAAGTAAACAAATGATAATGAGAAGAAAGATATCTTGCCTTTCAAGAAAAGCTTAAGTGGCTTAAAATTGAGAAACCAATAATCCGGAATATCTCGAAAACGGTTAACTGTACAAAAAATGTATAAATTGTGTTTTAGTGAGAGATACATCTTTTGTGTAGTAAGTTTTGTATATCTCTTACGGTTTTCCAGTTATATAAAAGTCATCCAGAATGAAGAAGTCTTCAGAGACTACTCCCAGAAAATTCAAGATATATGTACATTTCGTTTTTCGTAAAAATATCTTCGCATAAGGTATTTTAATGAAGATCGTTTGAGCCATTTTTTGAAAGAATCAAGATTTTCGAAAATTGTTCCATGTAAAGGGTGGTTGGGGGTGTGGGGATTTTCTTCAAAATCTTCGTGTCGCATCCTTGTAAGATACGTAAGTTAAACATCAAGTTTGGCATTTTACCGACTTTTCGTTTTTGAGTTATCGTGTTCACAGACAAGGTGCGGCCTGTCTCATTGTTGGGGACCCGACCCCTTCTTCTTTCTGAAGTATTGGTTCTTTGTATCCCCAACTTACTGCGACAGAATTTGAAAAACTTACTCAGCGGGCCCTTCTAGGACGCAATCTAGCGGCCAACTCAAAAATAACATCTACCTGAGCAATTGATAAGCGCACGTTAAACAACATTCCACGATTGGCGGATTTGGCATAGGACGGAACCACCTGCATACAGTCGCATGGTGTGCACGACCAAGCATCGTATTTTCATGAACCAAAGTTATTTTCGATCTACTATTTCAGTTATTCAAGGAACGTATCATTACGTTGCTGCCCGATACGTACATAAATATCTTCACGCTTTACCTATATTCAGCATCGCCCTCCGTGGTGTAGTGGTTACCATGCTGGCTTCATATACCCAAGGTGGTGGGTTCAAACCCGGCGGAGGACGATGGATTTTTTCGGGCGTAAAAATCCTTAGCATGGCTTCCTTCGGAAGGGAAGTAAAGCCGTTGGTCCCGTGTCGTATATTTATGGCACGTAAAAGAACCTCAAACCTGATAAAGAGGCCTCTGAGAAAAATCAAGCGGTCTTTCACGCCCAATATAGAATGAGACACTGATAATCACAGTTAAAGAGCGTCCATAAATAAAACTCCTTTTCATTTTTTTTCTAATTTCAGCAGATTTGACAACGTTCTATAAAAAGGGTTTATAAGTACGTTGATATAATAATTACTAAACAAAAGAAACACTAAGGAAAGAAAATAAACATCTGTCGTACGGGACATGTATCAGCCCCTAGAGCCCCTATCTGGTCCTTTTTCAACTCAAGTTTAGCGCGCTAGAAGTACTACTATAACCATAGAACTCTAAAATGTAACTCACGTTTAGAACAGAAAAGGCACTAATATATCCATAATAATCCGTCTTGACATAACTTTCTAAATGGGGGTTTGGTGCGAGTCACTTATTCACCTTTATTGAGCATAGGTACACAGAAGCAGGAACGGCAGTCAGGTGTTGTATACGTTATTCTCATGTTTCTGCGCTGCAGTAGTACAGTCACTACAAAGCAAGCATCACATTTCTAGTGATGTTAGTCACGTATATTCACCCTCAACCACGGTTACTCCTTACACTTGTATTTCTTCTACTCCCGACATTTCTGCCCAATCTTCTTCCTCAGAATTGCTGTCATTTTCATTAATAATTAAGCATCTCTCGTTAAAACGCTGGCAATGACATAAAGCTGTGACGCACAAAACTTTGTGTATTCTCAAAACGTAATCATAAGTAAGTAGAACTGTTCATTGTAACAAACTATTTGCTGACCTGTTTATCAAGGCTAGGCTAAAGGTTATTTTATCTTCGCTAAAGGTTATTTGTCTAGAAGGAACGAGCAGCCTGTAACTCGCGTTTTTTTTTTTAAACAGTACCGGAGTCTGGTCAGGACTCCGGTACTGACCCACGATCCTCTGCCCACGAAGCACGAAAGCGAGACGCCTTAGCGAGCGTGGCCATGGGGACCAAAGGCGCTGATATATACATGCTAGTCTCTCCTGCTCTCAACTATCACTTTGAGCCTTCTTCAGCCGATCCTCGGAATTGTTCGACTACATTAGGGATTTATTCTATAACAAAGTCATCAATTAAAAACCTTTCGCAGTAAGCACCGAATAAATTTCTCACTGGGTACAAACGTTCCATTTATATTTCAAAAACAATATAAACAGACTTATTAAAAAAGGGACCAATTTCAACCGTTTTATATCAAATAAACTGTGAAATATAGTAACTATTCTACATATCAGTGTATAGAGAAAAGTTTGAAGTTTATTATGTTACGATCATTGGAGTATGTGTTTGTCTAACAAGAATAGCATTTTTTGCTTAATTTCTGCAACAATCTGATCAATTGCTTCATGGTTATTAAACTTCCGCCATGTGTAAATTTCCTGTTTACAATATTGACAAAGTGAACTTGAATAATGGGGTTCATAAAACCATGTGATTGAATGGAAGTTAGTTATTTTTAAACCTTTGTGGTTCCCTTTACACAGTGATGTGCGGAATAGATGGAAAAAACAGTTTCATTAAAATGGGATCACGACTATAGCGCCAGGAGCAATTTATTGATATCTTTGAAAATGGATGTTGCAGGGAGACGAGAAAAACTGAATGCTAAACACTGAAGTCCTTTGTAAAATACTGATAAATATTTTAAAACTGAAAAAAGGAAAATTGCAGTGTCTGTTGATGTGTAAAGATGTAAAAAAAAAAGCTCTTGTGTTATTCACATGACTCCCCCACTCATTCTTCAGCAAATTTATATTAAAAACTTTAGTCTTCTACCTACTTCAGCTAATCGAGAAAAAACATGTGGAGAAATATTTGTGTTACATGCTTCCTTTAAGATTTTACGGAATTACAGAAATACAGTAGTCTTAGGCATAAGTCCAGTCATCAAAGTAATCAACATTTATATGAGGCTTTGACATTCTATTTTCTTTGCTTGACCAGCACAATGAAAAACGAATGACTTCCCATATTATGGGAAAATTGTAACCAATAACAAGGAATATCTCGGAAAAGATTAACTACACACAAAAATATTGGTGTTTTAACGATAACTATATCTTTATGTAGCAATTTTTGTTTATCTCTTACACTTACAGTTCATACAGAATTCATCCAGAATGAAGATTTCAGTGGTATTCCAAGAAAATTGAAGCTACATTTTTCATTTGCCATAAAATATTTTTAACATATGGTATTTTAATAAAAAATCATTGTAGCCATTTTTGAAGATTTTTTTAATTGATAATAAGTAATGTTTACGTTGACCTGAATTATGAATATCTGTCCTCAAATCATGTCTTTTATGAGAGGTATGTATAAATACTAAAGTATTTAAAATATAAAGATTATAAATAGTTAAAATTCCTAGCTCAATAAATAGGGGTCTACATGGGGTTATATATGACCTATTTTTAATTATCCTAATAATTTTCTTTTGAAGGCAAGAAAAATCGTTATTATTCTTTTATATAAATTTGTAATAAAGTAATTTATGTAAATGTTTATCTGGATTAAAATGTAAATGGAAGAATGCGTTTTAAGAATAGTTTGTTGAAGAATAGGTAAAGTAAATTATACGAACGTAACATCACGCGCGTGTGTGTGTGTGTGTGTGTGTGTGTGTGTGTGTGTGTGTGTGTGTGTGTGTGTGTGTGTGTGTGTGTGTGTGTGTGTGTGTGTGTGTGTGTGTGTGTGTGTGTGTGTGTGTGTGTGTGTGTGTGTGTGTGTGTGTGTGTGTGTGTGTGTGTGTGTGTGTGTGTGTGTGTGTGTGTGTGTGTGTGTGTGTGTGTGTGTGTGTGTGTGTGTGTGTGTGTGTGTGTGTGTGTGTGTGTGTGTGTGTGTGTGTGTGTGTGTGTGTGTGTGTGTGTGTGTGTGTGTGTGTGTGCGTGCGTGTCTTGTGTACCTCTCTGAACAGTATAAACTCAACAACGAAAAGGCCGAGTGGATAGACCACTCGTTTTCACTAAGGCGGCCCGGTTCGATCCCCAAGCGACCGCATGTGAGATTTGTGGTGGACAAAGCGGTGCAGATGCGGATTTTCTCCGGGTTATCCGGTATCCCCCGCCATCACATTTTACCGGTGCTCCATCTTCGTTGCATATATCAGCAGTATTATCGCCTGCGATGCCAGAGTAGTAAAAGCGGGAGTAAAAAACTAATAAAAGAAAACGAAAAGTCGGTTATATACCAAACTTGATATTTAAGTTCTGTTTCTTATAACATATTTCATTATAACAAACAACGAACGAAAGTAAATGACTGGAAACAAATCTGATGTGTTACACTCACATGACTTTCTCTAGCTGCTCTACAAACCCCCTACAAAAGATTATTCTTCTTTGTACACAATGTTAATCGAGATAAATATTAGCAGAATGTTATTATTTAGTTCCTAATAAGTAGGAGAGAATAAAGGAATGCGCTATGCTAAAATGGTTGTCAAATGTTTTAAAAGATATCGTTATGCGATTGTAATTGCAAATCACTTCTTTGCTTGGCCAGGAGTAGAACAAAAGAAAAACGGACACATCTGTCAGAAAAGTTTAAGTACCTCACAATTGAAACCAATAACAAGGAATATCTCAGAAACGGTTACCTCCACAGCAAAAACGTAAAGGACATAAATTGTGTGTTTTGTCGTGATGTACATTTTTTGTGCTGTGAGTTTTTTTCTATTTCTTACGGTTTAGTAGTTAAGCAAAATCCATCCAGAATAAAGAGGTCTTAAGAGGCTATTCCCAAAAATTCGAAATATACATTTTATTTCGGACATTAATAGCTTTAGCATACTGGATTTTAATCAAAATCGTTAGAGCTATTTTTAAGAAAATCAAAATTTTCTAAATTTGTTCCATGTAAAGGGTAGTTTTTAGTAGGGTGATTTTTTTTTTTTTAAATCTTCGTGTCGCATCCTTGGAAGATACTAAACCTAAATACTATGTTTGGTATTTAATGGTCTTTTCGTTTTGGGGTTATGCTGTATAGACAGACACACACACACGGACCTATTTTTAAAAGTGTTTTCTTCGGATACAGGGGACCCCAAAACATATTTCCGGTGAAATCTCGGTATCGAATTTTTTGGTGCATTACAATACCTTCTTTATCCCTATGTATATTGTACATATGTGGCCAGAGAAAGTAATAAGCTGGAATACATATGCCACTAATACCATATTTTAGAAATAATTTAACACCAGTGATCTACAGGATGGAGGCAAGGATATGATAACAGAGATAAGGTACTGCAGGATAGTGCCAGAGGATTGTAGATAAAGTTTGAAAAACCCAAATTATTTTTAGTGAGGTAAGAAGTTTATTTTACTGTTTTTAAATTGCAATACTTAATGTTACATTTTACATTTAGCAACAAGCTCTTGTTTATATTTACGGTGAATTGAGAGTTTCCTATAGAATAATTATAAAATGACTAGGATAATAAGTAGGCAAAGATACTCCTTAAGGTAAAATAGGAATATTTCGCATTCAAGAACAATTTGAAACTTCTGAGGCATTAGTAGTATTTTGAGTGCATAACTTCCCTTTGCCCCTTTACCTGAATTTTATGACACGTTTGCTAATAAGGAGAACCCGCTTGCAAGTTACGAGCCCTATGTCGTCTTCCGTGGTCTAGAGCTAACAGGCTACCTCTGGTTCCCAAGGCCGCGTGTGCAAACCCGGTGAAGGGCATTGGTTTTTTCCTGGTATTTGTCCCACTGTCATAGATTTACGCATCAAGGCTGATAAAATGCCTCTGAGCTAAATTATGCTGTCTTTCATGCCCAATTTAGAGTGGGTCGTTGAGAACCGTAGCAGTTAAAGAGCGTCCATAAATAAAATTAATTACCAAATCCTCCAATTATAATAGTGATAACGGTTTATTAAATTTAATAACGAGAATGGCATTATGGCGGTTTTTATCTTCTTGTAGTATAGCGAGCGATACAATGAAATAAAAATATCTTTAATCAATTATTACAATTCTGAAAATAGACTGCCTGTCTGGTCGAGTGTTCAGTGAGCTGACTGGGGCGGGTAATTTTTCTTTAACCAGAATTATTCCTTATCCTCCCCCCCCCCCCCCACAGTCTGGAAGTATGTATGTCAGAGTGAAGTGTGAGTGATTCAGGAAAATAAAATGATTTAAACCCAACGTAACAAACCTGCAGATGAGTTGTTTCTTGTGCAAAGTCCCCGATATGACCTTAGATGTTAAAGCCTGCTTATATAAATGAAACAGTAAAAATAAATGTCTTAAAAAGTCCTTTGCAGTATTCATAATCTATAGTTAACAACTGATGTGTTCCATTCACATGACATTCTACATATCTGCAAAAAATTATTGTTAAAAAGCGTATTTTTCTATTTACTTCATGCTAATTGTGAAGAACTAGCAGAAATGACCTTATTACTTGCTTCCATGTAAATGTAAGGGAAATAAGGGAGTAACATAGGCTGAAGTGATAGTCAAAAGCTGGTTGCTATGTAAGTACCATTGTTTGTATGGGCAATAGTCAACAGATTCCCGTATGCGAGTATTTTAAAGATGAAACCAATAACAAGGAATATCTCAAAAACGATAAACTCCTCGAAAAAAATTAATATAACATAAATCGTGTGTTTCAATGAGCTCTACAATTTCTGTTAAATAAGTTTTATTTATGTTTATCAGTTATGCAAAATTCCGCAAAATTCATCCAAAATAAAGATGTCTTCATAGGCTATTCCCAGAAAATCCAAGATATATATTT
Source organism: Hymenopus coronatus (assembly GCA_030762935.1). Taxonomy (NCBI): domain Eukaryota; kingdom Metazoa; phylum Arthropoda; class Insecta; order Mantodea; family Hymenopodidae; genus Hymenopus; species Hymenopus coronatus. Next base: position 38,969,837 of record CM060898.1, on the reverse strand, counting down.
TATATGTCATGTAAATAACTTTAATATACAATATTTTAATCAAAATTGTTAGGCATTTTTTTTTAGAAAATCAAAAGTTTCGAAAATGTTTCCCAATGGTAGCTGGAATGGAGGAATTTTCTTTAAAACCTTCGTGTCGCATTCTTTGAAGATACTGAACTTAAAACAGAGTTTGGTATTTAAGAGACTTTTCGTTTTTGAGCTATGTTGTCCACACACACACACACACACACACACACACACACACACACACACACACACTGACATTTTTCTAATTTTTTTTTTTTTTTTTTAGGATTCAGAGGGTCTCGAAAACATCGAACTTTTGGGTGCAATACAATACTTTCTCTATATATATTATGTACGTAGTACGTGTAGAGCAAGTAAAAATTGTAATTTAATTTAATTACACCTACCCTCTAAAGTATGTGGGCATCAGTGGTGGTTCGTGCGCTGCCGAATCTTAAAATGATGTAATTTTCAATATTACATAAAAACATACCTAAAAGAGCTTCGAGGTTGCGACATCAAAATTGGAAGTTCGAGAATAAGCTACATATATTCGTTTGGTGTCATTTTAAAGCAGATGCGCCTAAACCCCGCCGTTACCTGGCCAGCGTGGAAAATCTAACTTGGTGTCTGGAAAAAGCACGATTTAATGATCTCTGGTGGATACACATTGCACGTGTAACTTGCGGCTTTTGGAAGAGGATTTTATTTACCCGTACCTATGCCTTCAAGGCATGTGAAAAGTTTTCTTTACAAACGCTTTACTTCAGGCCAATACTGACATACGAGAGATAGCCTCATATTAAAGAGAGAGATGATTTCGCTTCTGTAACATTTAGACTAAAAGGCTGAAGGCACAGCCCCTCTGGTGTACTTTCGCATGCCTCGACGCTATTTCACATCTCCATAATTTACATGTAATGGCAGCCAACCTACTCGTAATTAATACATTATTACCTTCTGCGTGTGCGTGTCAACATTAACTGTGATGTGTTCAAACAGTAGGCCAGACTTATTGTTAACACTGGTCTCTAAAGTTTACGTTTGCCACAAAACATGATAACCCTCAAAACCCAGTACTACTGTCACTGGGCATTAACCATTAGCAAACAAAAGGCGACCCTCTACTAGACGCGAGAGGCAACATAGTAAAATCTCTGTTTCCTGTAGACTCTGTAGCCAATTCAGCTTCGTGTTTCGTGTTAGTACGTGTCCAAACCAGTGAGTTACTGCACATATTAAGGGACCAGTAAGTAGAAGAATTGGCAACTGTGAGAGTTGGTTTTGCAGCCGCACACCTCGTAATCCCAAACTTTAAAGCCAAACCTCCTTTGGCAGAGGAGCGGAGCAGGGTTATAATGTTCTGAAAACACTGTACTGCTATCTATTTACAGTGGACATCAACTCGTTTGATTTTGTGCTAACGCAATCAGGCTTGCTCCATGCACTGAAATGGTTAAGACTCTCACCTAGGCGGCCTGTGCACGATCCCAAGAATGTGGGATTTGTGGTGAACAAAGCGGCGCAGGGGCGGGTTTTACCAGGTTCTCCGGTTTCCCCCGCCATCTCATTCCACTGCTCCATCATTCCTGTATAATCAGTGTCATCGCCTGCAGTGCTATTTGTAGTAAACGTGAGCGTTAAACACTATCAAATAAAATGAAATGGTTAAACATGTGACATCAGTAAGAGGCAGGCTCTGACATCAGAGGTGTACCGGTCCATAACGTTGGAACAGAAAGCAACTCAACACGCAGGTCATCTAATCCTCCCGATAAGAAGGGAAGAAAAAGCCTTGTCTCTATAAGTCGGTACCCATGCTCTAAACACTATAAATATGTGCGGTCGAATGCACGGAACTGTGCCAATGCTTATGTTTCCTATACCTAGTGTTTATCTTTAATGTTGGCATAAATTCGTTAACGTCTGCGACCGAGCCATTCGTTTGAATTCAAATCCTACACACAACACACACATACACATACATATTAGCCCATGCACGAAAGTCAGGCCTAGATGGGGGCGAAAGGAGAGAAGTAGGGAAAATTTTACCTAAATGGCTGGAAGGCATTCCTTGCAACGACGATCCACGTGAGACCCTGGCTTGAGTCCATCTTGTCTTCGTAGGGGGAGGAAGACTTCGACCTCTTCAACTGCCTTAATGCGGGAACTACGGACTCGTGGTACTGCCCGTTCTGTAAGGGGGCTGTTAGGATTGGGTTGGACTCGGCGGGGCAGTAGTTCTGATACTCATCCGATACACAGATTAGGCGGTTATGTCTGCGGGGTTGTGTGATGCCTTAATGTTCTCCGGCAAACAACCTGGTGAGCTTAGTAGACATCAGCTAGTTACTGCTGCCCCCACTACCGGAGGCTATTCTGGATGGCTTTTGTGTAACTGGCAAACCGTGTGAGGATAAAAAAACCTTATTACACAAAAAATATAGAACACCAATTTAAATCATATGTATTTTTGTTGCAGAGTTTCGAAGATATTTGCTGTTGTTGGTTTTAATGTTAAACTACTTAAATCTTTCTCAAACGAGGAGTCCTGTTTTATTTCATACCTCTTTTGTTTTACTCCTAGCTACACAAGAGAACCGAATTTAAATTGTTAGCGATAGTTTTTTAAAAGATGTGATTATCACTTAAGCCTAGTGTGTTCACTTATTTTCCTTCTACAAGTAATAAAACAATTTCTACTAATGTTTTCTCAATTAATAGGATGTAGATAAAGGAATGCTCTTTATTACAAAGACAATGCAAGGCAAATGTGAACGATTATTTTTTTGTTATAAGGAACTTGTGTTTCTAAACTATAAAATATATTTGTTTATCGTGTAGAACAGCTGTGTTTATTTTGGACAGTTATGTAAACGTGGATTTGGCGACAGAGGTCCAACAAAAATATTTATAGTACGGTAGAGTTAATGTATGCGCATGCAAACAGATTCAGATGAACAAGAACACTGCTGGATAAAATTATTGTGCAATGTGAATACAAACAGAAACTGGACATTTACTACTACGTGTGCCAAAGGTGTTCTGGCAGCAGAGAGATCGTAACTTGCTGGAGTCACGAGCAACTGACTGCAATAAATAAACCAGATGAACACCTTTATAGCCAAACACTTCAAAGATTCTCATAGGTGTGTACACTTATTAGTTTCCTTAGCTCTCATTTTGATACAAAAAATATCTGATGCATTCCAATCACATGAATTTTTATAACTATTCCAGAAAAGTTATTTATGATACAAGAGCTAAAAATACTTTTAACTTGAGTGTCATACACTAGTTTTTAGACAACACAATATTTCTAGATTTATCAATAAATTTATAATGCAAAGTTCAACATTCCTTTTGTTCAAGGAATATTACGTTTTCCTATCGCTTGGAGGCGCATGTGTGTATATGGGGATAGAATTCGTCCATCGATATAGATTGGTAAGCGATGTAGTAATGTCAGTTCTTTACTTTTTACCATAAATCTTATAAATTAACAATCCCATTCCATTCCTTCTGCTATTAAATGATAAACTAGAGTATGTTACAATCAAATACCCAGCAAACATGTTTTATATATTTGAAGTGTCAATCGAAGAATATTGTTGTCCAGTTCAGCAAGTTTAGACACGAGAACGGACTAGTAAAGAAGGCGGTGGTACTATTGTTGATTTTATTTTTTTTCTCGGGAACATAACCTCATTTATTTTTATACAGATAAATAACAGAAAGCATATACAATCCTTATTAATAGTAGGCAACATTAAGTTCTTAACTATGCGATTATGATGAAAGTGTGATATTTATTGTACAATTATTAAAATTGGAAATATTGATTCCTTGTGATGAAGTACTTGGTGTGTGTGTGTTATTAAATTCAAACATCATTATCAGGTGGTATTGGTAACATTGGAGTGTTATAAATATGTTATAAATCTAGAGTTATAAAGAACAATTTTAGTTCGAGTGTTTTGTGTTAAAAAGCTTACTTTTAACAATGTCTAAACACAAACTTTTCTTACAAAAGCTTAATATTTTATCTACATTCTGCTAATGATATTAAACATCAGGATAATTTGTCTTATTACTTGCTTCTTTGCAACTAGAAGGGAAATAAAGGAATACGCTAGGCTAAAGCGACAGTCAACTCCTTCAGAAGTCGGTCGCTATATAAAACAATTGAAATTCCGTTTCTTTGCTTCCCAGCAGTAAACAAAAAATCTGATGTGCTCCTTTCTTTGCATCTCTGTAACAAATTATTGTTAATAAGCTTATTCTTCTATCTATTTAATGCTAAAACATTAGCAGAAATGGTCTTATTATTTAGTTCCTTGTAAGTAGAAGGGAAATAATGGAATACACTAAGTTAAACCGACGATCAAATATGGTTGCTATAGGACTGAAATCCGTTTCTTTGCTTGGCCAGGAGTTGACAAGTTCCCGTATGAGAAAAGTTTAAATATTTTAAACCTGAAACAAATAACAAGAAATACCACAGAAATGGTCAATTCCACGAAAAAAAGTATATAGCATAAATTGTGTGTTTTAACATGATCTACATTTTTTGTGCAGTAAGTTTTTCTATTTCTTACAGTTTACCACTTATGCAAAATTCAGCAAAATCAATTCGGAATAAAGAGGACTTTAGAGGTTATTCCCACAAAATTCAAGATATATATTTTATTTGCCATATGAATTTTTAATATAAGATAATTTATTCAAAATCGTTAGACATTTTTAAAAAAACCTAATTTTAGAATTTTTTCCAAGTAAAGGGTAGTTTGGGGTGGGGGGATTTTTCTCAAAATATTCCTGTCGTATTCCTAGAAGATTCTAAACTTAAATATCAAGTTTGATAATTTTTACAGACTTTTCCTTTTTGAGTTATCGTGTTCACAGACACACGGACACACACGGACCTTTTCCTAAAAATACTTTTTTTTTGATACAGCGGACCATAAAACATATATTTCCGGTGAAAGCTCGATATCGAACTTTTGGGTGGCGTGCAATACATTCTCTGTACACCAGATGTATAGTACCTACGTGAAGATAATGTAAAAATCTTCTGCGTTCCATTAATAGAAGCGTAAGCTTTTTAACAATAATTTGTTGCAGAGATGTAGAAAAAGTCATGTAAATGGAACACATCAGACTTTTTTTTATTTAGGATTAAAATTTTCTTTTAAAGTTTTAGTTAAGTAAATAACTACATGGTCAAACAAAAGTTGGCTCTAAGCACAGTTCTAAGAAAAACCATAGGCAAATGATAACATGTTTAAAGACAAAACATCACAAAACTATGGCTGAGAGGTGTTATGACACCGTTACAACAATCCAAACCGCTGTAGTACTCTATAATCCTCTGACACGAAAAGGTTTGCAATCAAAATCATCCTACGGAACAGCACCTATATTGCTCGATGTCGAATGTATAATATCTACTTCTCCTATTTGCTTCAGGTAGTAGAGAAAGTGAAATAAGCCTGTTAAAATATAAAATTTGTCGGAAAATTTCCTTCGAAGCGATTGTCGTTTCGTAACATTCTACTCTAATGTTTTGCAAGTGATGAGTCCAGCACCTGTAGGAAGATTTTCGGAAGTTTTTTCCTCTTTTTTCCTTCGAGAGAGAACTTGTTGCTATGATTATGGAGGAATATGACTTGTGTATTCATTTCTTCTTGTTCGCGCTAAGCATTTGAAAGTTTATTACATATATTATCGGAGTTAAATACATTTTCTAGATGAAATAGTATATTGCAATACAAGTGTGGGAATCGAGAAAAAAGTTGAAAAGCCGAAACGAAGTTGAGTCTTTTCAATTTACGAGTTTTCGAAATCCATTTAATACATTTTACACGCGTGTATCGCATATTAGTTTTGGACGATGAGTATTAATAGTAATTAAAATACAGTAATAAATTAATTAAAATATGTTAGATGCAAATTACTTCTATGACAAACATCTTGTAGTCTTTGTCATGTAGCTTATCATTGTTTATCAAGTTTTGTTGGCTGTGTAGACATTTTTATCTGTAGTACCCTAATTAGAATCTATTTGACAATTTTAGTATGGAGAAAATTATAGTAGATGACTGAGAAATCGAAGAAGTCTTGAGAGTGGGATATTCTACAATAATTCCGGAGAAGTCTAAAATAATGTACGAGTTAGTTGACATGCAACTTGAAGAAAATGTCCAATACAAGCAATAATTGTAATAACTGTACTTTCACATTCAATACTTTAAAATAAATATGTATTTCAACTGTTTTACGTGCGCTTTTTAAGCCCATTTCAGTATTGCGATTTCTTTTGTTCCCATAGCAACCAGGTTAGATATGGAAATGTTAATTCACATCCAGCAACAGTAATATTAGTTCACATCGTCCAATATTATATTGTAAATGCTACATGTAAGAATTGCATTTTAATACATAGTATAATGTATAAGATGTGTGCAATGTTTTAGTTGGTAAATTCATTTATGAGAGTGTACCACATCAGTTTATACTCCGTATTATCACAGCTTCATAAATGAAGTTTTAGGAGGCTTTGATTGCTCTCAAAACAAGCAAGTAAACACAGCGCATATTTAGCCATAGAAATTAAACACAAATCCTTGAGCAAACTTTGCAGTAACCTAGCAACCATCTAACGACTTCGCCTTTTGACTGACACTATCAGCTGTTGGTGGCATAAGATACGGCGCGGTGATCGGACTTTTTCATTAGTTAATCACAATATGCACCAGCTGTAGTTAAAAGTGTTATATTGTTATACAGTCGTTACATTTTAGCTAGTCTGGGCTTTAGAAACATAAGAAAATGTACTTAATGAAAATAAATAATAAATCCTTTAAAATTATGGTTCTATCAATTGCGATGCAGAGGTAAAAACTTGTGTACTCTACCCACATGACTTTCTCTACCTGTTCTGTAATCAAATTATTCTTACAATGGATTATTATTTTATTTACATCATGTTAATCGAGTTAAACATTAGCAGAAATTATCTTATTACTTGCTTCCTTGATAGTAGAAGGGAAATAAGGGAATGCACTAGACTAAAGCGATAGTTAAATCTTTTAAAAGCTGTCGCTACGTGATACAATTGACATTCGGTTCATTTTGCACAGCCAGAAGATATGAAATGGACGACAACCTTCCGTTTGAAAAAAAAGTGTATTTTATAATTCAAATCAATAAAAAGAAATATCTCGGAAATAATTGACTTCACGAGAAAAAAAAATAGTATTATTTTTTTTTTTTAGTAAGTGTTTGTCCATCTCTTACGGTTTACGAGTTATGGAAAAGTCATTCAGAATGAACAGGATTTCAGAAGCTATCATCAGAAATTTCAATAGTTACATTTTATTTGTCATGGGATTATTAAATATAGGTGTTTTAATCAAAATCATTATACCCACTTTTGAGAAAAACTTACTTTTCGAAAATGTTTCCAAACAAAGCATAGTGTGGTTTTCGGGAGGGGGGGGGAAGATACTTGAAAATCTTAGTATCGCAACCTTGTATGATATGAACTTGAATAACCAGTTTTGTATTTAACCGACTTTTTGTTTCCGCATTATGCTCTTCACAAACACACATGGGGACACACACACACACGCACACCCACTCACTCACATGGAGCTTTTTCTAAAAATGCTTGTTGTTTTTATTCAGCTGGCTCTAAAACACGTATTTACCGTGAAATCTCGGTATCGAATTTTTTGTTGGAATACAATACCTTCTCTACCTATGCAGTATGTATGAAGTAGAGAAAGTAAAAATGTTTTGTGTCACAATTACACAAGTTTCTCTCGCCATTCATCGTTTATTTCTGTATAATATTCTTGCAAATGCTTATATTTTTATTTCATATTAATTGAGATTAACGTTTGCAGTAATGGTTTCATGGTACAGTTCGTTATAGGTACAAAGGGAATATAGAAGGCTGAAACGATAGGCTTCATAAGCTGGTTTTCAATGGTACCGGGGGAAACTAGTGAATGGTGACCCGCTCAAAAACTGACAAACGGGCCTTTTTAACTTCTAATGGTATTTCGGTACAGAATATTTAAACAAAATGCAATTCTTCCTCTACCTGCAAAAAAATTAAAGTTTGATTCCGTGTTCGAATCTCTATTGCGGTGAATTACCCGGACAAGGTGTTTTCTATGTTTTCTCTTAGTCTAAGAAGGCGAATATCGAGTAACTCAAAGTTCTATGGATCCTGCGTTCATTTGAGCATAATTTCACCCATTTCATTTATCGTCCGATGTGAGGAATCAGAATAAAAGACGTTAAACTAGACTAAAAATATGTTTTAACTATTTTTAGCGATGCTGTCAATTCATATCAGCACTGCCAGTGTGCCAGAATTTCGTCCCACAATAGATCTTTCACACGTCACTAAACTTACTGTCATGGGGTGTCACTTTTAAGCGCACTTGAATACCATCGTTCTAGGTCGGGTCTGAGCCCACGACCTTGGGTTCAGTACCTCTGACTACTATAGATAGATTCAAAAAAGTAAAGTAAACAATAACGTAGAAAATCTAGACCATCACGACGAAACAGATTACAATTAATTTGCTTCTTAATTTCAACTAAATAAGGATAATTATTTATGGTTGGTGAGAGAGAGATTGTTTTGGTTGATGAAGGATGGACTAAGTAAAATTAAATAAAGGCCCTTCCTCCCAAAACAAAAGCCTGATGTGATCCATCCACATGACTTTCTCTGCATCTCTGCAACAAATTATTGTTAAAAAGCTAATGCTTCTATTTACTTAGTGCTAATCGAGAAAAAATTAACAGAAATAGTCTTATTACTTGTTTCCTTGTAAGTAGAAGCGAAATAATGGAGTACCATAGGTTAAAGTGATAGTCAAAAGCTGGTTGCTATGTCACTGAAGTTTCTTTGTTTGTATGGACAGAGTTGACAAATCCCTGTAAGAGCAAAGTATAAGTTTTTCAAAGCAGAAACCAAAAACAAGGAATGTCTCAAAAACGATGAAATCCGCGAAAAAAAATGTATATAACAGTCATTCAAAATTCCGTAAAATTCATCCAGAATAAAGTGTTCTTCAGATGCTATTCCCAGAAAATTCAAGATATACATTTTATTTTCAGGTAAATATCTTCAATATACGAAATTTTAATCAAATCGTTGAGAGCCATTTTTGAGAAAATAAAAATTCTCTAGTAAAAGTTCCATGTAAAGGGTAGTTGCTGGTGGAGATATTTTCTTGAAAATCTTCGTGTCGAATCCTTGCAAGATACCAAACTTAAATACCAAGTTTGGTATTTAACTGTCTTTTCGTTTTTGAACTAAGCTGTCTACACACACACACACATACTCGGACCTTTTTCCAGAAATGCTTTTTTTTTGGATTCAGGGGGAGCCAAAATATATATTTCCGGGAAATCTCGGTATCGAATTTTTGGATGCATTACAATACCTTCTCTATACACTATGTACATGCAGAGAAAGTAAAAAGAATTTTCGCTCAAAATTGAAATTTTAAAAACAAAACAAAGCATTGGTTTCATAAACATACTTCTAGTCCTCACGACTACGCAACGTGCTATAAAAATCTGATGCCTACATTCACTTGATCTATGCTGAACAAACTATTCTTACAAAAGCTCACTCTTCTATCTCCTTCACGCTTTTCAATACAAACATCAACAGAAATAATTTTATTGTGATATTATTTCTTTGTAAAAACTAAATAAGGAAATGTAAAAATCTGAAGCGGCAGTCAACTCTTTTAAAGGCAGGTCGCTATATGATGTTATTGTAACTGCGTTCTCTTTGCTTGACCAGGATAAAATATATAAATAACTTTCCATTTGAGAAAGTTATAAGTATAGGAAAATTAAAACCAATAAAAAGCACTATCTCGGAAATGGTTAACTTCAAAATAAAAAATAAAAATCTGATGTTTCATTTGCATGACTTTCTCCACATCTCTGCAACAAATTATTATTAAAAAGCTTCTATTTACTTATGATAATCGAGAAAAAATAGCAGAAATAGTCTTATTACTTGCTTCGATGTAAGTAGAAGCGAAATAAGGAAGTACCATAGGTTAAAGTGATAGTCAAAAGCTGGTTGCTATGTCACTGAAGTTTCTTTGTTTGTATGGACAGTTGACAAATTCCTGAATGAAAAAAATATATGTTTTAAAGCTTAAACCAAAAATAAAGAATATCTCAAAAACGATCAACACCACGAAAAAAATGTATATAACATAAATTGTGTGTTTTAACTTGCTCTACATTTTTGTATTGTAAGTTTTTGTCTACCTCTTACGGTTTAGCTGTTATGTAAAATTCCGTAAAATTCATCCAGAATAAAGAAATCTTTAGAGGCTATTCCAAGAAAATTCAAGATGTAGTAAATATTTTGAATATACGGAATTTTAATCAAAATCGTTAGAGGCATTTTTGAAAAAATATAACTTTTCGAAAAAAGTTTCATGTAAAGTGTAGTTTGAAATGGGGGGATTTTCTTGAAAATCTTCGTGTCGCATCATTGGAAGATATCAAACCTAAGTACTAAGTTTGGTTTTTAACGATCTTTGCGTTTTTGAGATATGCCGCCGCCCACAGACACACACATACACGTACACACACAAACACACACGGACTTTGTCTAAAAATGCTTTTTTTTTAGATTAAGGGGATCTCAAAACATGTATTTCCGGTGAAGTCTCGGTATCGAATTTTTTGCTGCATTACATTACTTTCTGAATACACTATGTACATAGTACGTGTAGAGAAAATAGTATACTTTACATTATTGGCGAGATGTTCATTTTTTGTGTAAAAATGTTTTGTCAGGTTTTCAGAGGATATTGCCTGAAATTCAAGATAAATATTTTATAAGTCACGTAATATATTTAATACGTGGTATTTAGATTAAAATCGTCAGAGCCATTTTTCGAAACTTTTTCCATGTAGGTGGTTTGGGACATACTTTCGTGATAACCTTCCTACCGCATCCTTAAAAGACAAACTTCGGTATCAAGTTTGGTATTTAGCCGACTTTTCCTTTTTGAGTTATTTTGTTCACACACATGAACCCATGGATACACACTTGAACCTTTTTCTAAAAATTCTTCTTTTGCATTCAGGGGAATATAAAGTGTCTATTTCCAGTGAAATCGTGGTATTGAACTTTTGGTCGAAGCAATACCTTTTCTACCTATAGGTTTGCTAATAGTGAAGGTGACTAATGTGACATCAGGAATAATAACATAATAACTCATTTACCATCTTGGCCTATTTTACATTTGCAGGAAAGCGACTAAGCGAAGTTTTAGATTCATTACTGGGTCTCTGCTTAAGTTTAATTTGTATACGCACATCAAAATAGGATAATAGCTAATTTTAATTGTAAACACAATTTTAATGGTTTGAACAATTGATACTTCAAAAATAATTGCCTAACTAAGGATGGTTGGAGTACATGATTAAATAGCTTACTATGCACCAGCTAATTTTATAAATGTATTTAGGGATAAATTCCCGGAAAATAGCAGTTTCCTGTCTAAGTAATAGTGTTTTCACATGACTCAAAGCTAGAGCAATTAACCAAACGTATTTTAGTCAGAATGTCTTAAGGATATATGAGGAAGATTTTAAAGAAAGGCTCGTCATCTTAACTTTTCTTTAGTTGTAAAGATATCAGTTATTTTTTTCTCAAAAGCAGCTCTAAAATTTAGTTTTAAATATTATATGCGTGGCATTTATCAGCACAAATAAAATATATCTTTTAACTTTCTATTTAATATTTAAGTTTGTATGATTGTGTTTAAATTGAAACTTCTAAGGTGATAATCAAGGAATTGCTGAAGAAACACTTGTAGAACGCATTGAAGTATAGAATGTGTACTGAGTGTCTTTCTATAGTTCTGAAATTATCCAATTTCAAAGCATGCATTACTCTGTTTAATTTTTCAAAATCTGAAAACTGGATTGGTCGTCGCTCTCCCCACTCCCCCTCTACCCCCGCTTGCTTAAGTAAGAGCTCATAACAAAACCCTACTTGAAACAGCTGACTGCCGCTGCCGCATCTTGCATGAAACAAGGGAAGAATGAGGTACCTAAGTTCATGTAGCCTAACATGAAATTATTTCTTTTTGTATGAAAGATACATGTGAAATAATAATGGATAGGATATTTCATGTGAAATTCTTATAATTTTATGTCCTTTGCTTCTAAATATCGGTATTTAATTAGAAAATATTCATACTTCTAACGCAAGTAGTATTTAAGAGTTTCAAAAATAAAAAATTGTATACAAATATCTTTTAAAACCAACCTAAATGTATCTAAGTCATGAAACTGTTACTTCTTATTGTAAAACCTATGCAAGTGAAGTGTATCACGGAACATTCTTGTAGTGTGATCACTTAATATGTGCCTAAAGGCAAAAACATTAATTGAAGTCATTATATGGCTCTTAATCTAAACACTGTGTCAGATTAGTAAATTGAAAGTAATCAGAACCTTGTTTGAAACGGTTTTTGGTACATAAATAGCTCTAAAATAAAATTTAAAATTTTGGAATAGAAGTTAAAGAAATACTACATATAAATGATGTGTATAAAGCATTTATCTTAAAAGCCAAAACTCAACTTAATAACTTGAAAGAATGAACACCCCCGCAAAACAGAAAAAGGCATGAGTCTTCAAAAAACATTGATTCAATTCTGTTATTGGAGTAGAAAAGTATGCCTTGCGTCACGAATGAGATTTTTATGAACGAGTGTAAGGAATGGGTCGAAATTTCAATTCAAAATATACACAAATTTAGTAAATACGATAAATATTATGTACAAGTTACATTATTTCCATTAACTATCGAAATAAATCAATATGTAATAAATAATACAGACAAATATTTAGTACATAGAATATAAAACATTCAAATATGTTGTTTTGTTTTCTGAAGTTGGATTTAGAAGGCTTTTGAGAGTTAGGTTATGTGCGCTAAAGGACAATTTGTATGATTGATTTTTCTTTGAACGTTGATAAAAACCTTTCAAATATTCAAATTTGGAATAAATGCTGTACTATAGTATGTGTATATTACCGTTAAGCATTACTTTCAAGTATTATCCTGCGGTAACCTGAAATGTTTTTCAACATTATATTTTTTTTTTTTTTTTTTTTTTTGAAATGTTAGCCATGCAGAGTGGAAAAATATAGCTCTTAAAGCCTAAGTTTCTATTTCCCTACAGATTTTAATTTGAAAACAAGTAAATCTTTACACGGTGTAAAAGAAAATATTTTCTAGGCTACTGTTGATATGCTGGTCATTAACAAATTGATAAATATAATACTGAAGATTAATAAGTAATTAAAGTATCACTAAATTTTTCAACAAACCTTGTAATATTGATAAATAAATACAGCCTATTAGAGTGGGTCCAAAAGTGCTAAGAGAAACGATACGCGAATGTCTGGTGTTACTACGGATAAGTTTACAGCACTGCGAGAAACAGTTGGGTGTCACGCCACATCTCTTAGAAGTAAAACAGTTGAACGTCACACCACAAGTAACAACACACGTGTAGTAAAAGGTTGCACTACTTACCGTAAAAGTGTGATGCTGCCCGGTCCAGTGCCGACTAGCTAGTGCTCGTAGCATCCCATCTCACCGGGAAGCGAAAGCCAAAGGCGTCTCGACGCATGCGCCATCTCTTTTTTTCGGTCCCATAATCGGGTCGCTGGATAGAGGGTGGATGGTTTTTTGCCCATTTTCGCCACAAGAGACGTACCTGTTACGCGGAGTTCTGTTTTTCTCGATTACTGGAAAACTTCTCTAGATATTCTGGGAGATGATGCGAACACGACAAGGCCGGCTCGTTCCTTTTGTTTGCTAATTGAGTCTGTAAGTGCATGAAAAGCAACAGTGGCAGTTTTATAAACACAATAGCGCGTCTCATAATGCAAGTTAGAGAAAATGTGTTTCAAATTTCTGACATAAATCATGCTCATGCTGTTTCCGGTGCGAAACACGCATTTGACTTTACATTCTGGATGTTACATTCAATATATAACACACACACGTTTATTTTGTTAACACGCCGATCCACGTGGCCACGGTCGCTAAAGTGCCTCACTTTGGGGCTTCGTGGTAAAACAAAGGAAATGTAGGAAACTGGAAAAAAGAGTAAATTTTAATTTAATTTTATTCTAATTTAATTTAGGGTAATGCACCCGTGAAATTTGGAAAATCCAAAGTGTGTGAAATATATTGTTAATATTTATACCAGTTATAGTAAACAAAATGGTGATTTTTGCCAAGTATAAAAATTCTAGCTTGCATGATTGTTAATATAATAATTTTACCGTCCAAATTCACTGTTATAATGAAAATAAGCCACGTGATATATTTTTAAAAATATCCACATAAATATTTCAGTTTTACAGTAATCGAGTTCACAAATACGTCTGGCATATTATATTTTATACCAACCTCAAAGTTGAAAAAGCATTACTTTTCGTATTCTGCAAACATCTTTAGTTTTTAAACGTTTAATAATTTTTCAAAGTTGCAGCATTATTTCGAAAAAGTGTACAACAATTTTCGGTGGTGTTCTTTGGAGAGACAGTATAAAATTCTTCAAACAAATCAGTAAAAATTGCATTGAGTGGAGACTTTTTAGTGTATATATGTTGGGAAAAGGTTGGGAAATGGTATAAAATTCTTCAAACAAAACAGTAAAAATTGTATTGTGTAGAGACTTTTTAGTGTATACATGTTGGGAAAAGGTTGGGAAATGGTATAAAATTCTTCAAACAAAACAGTAAAAATTGCATTGTGTGAAGACTTTTTAGTGTATATATGTTGGGGAAAATAAGGTCTAAAAGTTGGGAGCGCCTATCACTAAGCATGCGCCATTTATAGTGCGCCAAGTGGGAAAGACGATATATTTGCTTAACGTTTTGAATTCATTTAATTTCGGCATTTAACCGAGTTTTCGTTTTTGAGCTACGCTGCCCAGACATACACATACATAAGGACATGTTTCTAAAAACGCTTTTTGTTTATTTAAGGGGACTCAAAATATGTATTTCCGGTGAAATCTTGGTAACAAATTTTTTGGTGAAAAACAATACCTTCTATATCCACTATGTACATTATACCTTCGTGCTAGATAAAGTAAACCAAAGGAAATTTAAATTTAATTAAGAATTATGAAGAAATAATTTTAATACCTACAATTACTATTAACAAACTCGACAGCGATAATATGGTAGCAACAGACAACCAGGACTGGTTGAAACCCAACGCTTCCCTGTGATTTACTGGATGACATTGTATAAGTGAAATGGTAAACGAAATTTTATCATACTTTTTTTTTTTTTTTTTTTTTTTTAGTGTTTTAACGCCCGCTTTAACTACTCATGGCACTGATGATAAATGAATGATGATGGAGCACCGGTGGAATGCGATGGCGGGGGAAACCGGATGGAGCGCCGCTTTGTCCACCACAAATATCACATGCGGTCGCTTGGGATCGAACCCCGGCCGTCTAGGTGAGAGGCAAGTGATCTAAACACTCGGCCACGGCGCGGCCATACTCCTATCTGAAAATTCATCCAGGTTGAGAGCAGGGATTTTTCTAAAATGTCGGCGCTAACAAATCAATACGGATATATACATACATGATTAAATGGCATAAATGTATGTTTTGTGTATGTATGTAATTATGTATGTAATGTATGTAATGTAATGTATGTTATGTATGTATGTATGTATGTGTTTTCTCATCTGCTCTAAACGAAAGAAGCTCGTAGGCGAAAAATATACCTGCTTAAAATCTAGGGTATTTATAAAAAAATCTGATGTGTTCCATTCACATGACTTTCTCTACATCTCTGCAACAAATTAGTTTTAAAAAGCTTATACTTCTATTTACTTCATGCTAATCGACAAAAAATTAGCGGAAATAGTCTTATTACTTGCTTCCTTGTAAGTAGAAGGGAAATAACGGAGTAGCATAGGTTAAAGCGATAGTCAAAAGCTAGTTGCTATGTGACTCAAGTTCCTTTGTATCGACAGGAGTTGACAAATTCCTGTATGAGAAAAGTTAAGTTTTTCGAACCTGAAGATAAAAACAAGGTTATATCAAAAATGATCAACTCCACGCAAAAATGTATAGGACATAAATTGTGTGTTTCAATGTGCTCTACATTTTTTTCTGGTAAGTTTTTGTCTATCTCCTACGGTTTAGCAGCTCTGCAAAATTCCGTAAAATTCACTCAAAATAAAGTAGTCTTCAGAGACGATTCCCAGAAAATTCAAAATATACATTTTGTTTGTCAGGTAAATTTCTTTTATATACGATATTTTAATCAAAATCGTTTAGAGCCATTTTTAGAAAAGCAAAATTTTCAAAAAAAGATCCATGTAAAGGGTAGTTTGGGGTGGGGGATTTTTCTCAAAATCTTCGTGTCGCATCCCTGGAAGATACTAAACTTAAATACAAAGTTTGGTATTTTACCGACTTTTCGTTTTTGAGTTATCGTGTTCACGGACACACACACGGACCTTTTTCTGAAAATACTTATTTTTGGATACAGGGGACCCTAAAACATATATTTCCGGTGAAATCTCGGTATCGAATTTTTGGTGAAGTGCAATACCTTCTATATACACTGTGTACATAGTACGTTAAGAGAAAGTAAAAATTGGTAACTATTTTCCTGCTTACATTTTTACTATCGCTTCAAAAGCATGTTATACAGATATACCAACGCCATGTTTCTAAATGAATGAATGAAATGAAAATGTTTTAATTGGATTCTCGTCGATCGCTTCAATTATTCGTTTTTACTTTCTCTATACGTACTGTGCACATAATGTATAGAGCATCTACTGTATTCCACCCAGAATTTCGATGTCGGGATTTCGCCGGAAATATATGTTTTAGGGTCCCCTGTATCCAAAAAAAAAAGTATTATCAGAAAAAGGTCCGTGAGTGTGTCCGTGTGTCCGTCTATATATGAACACGATAACTCATAAACGAAAAGTCGGTAAAATACCAAACTTGGTATTTAAGTTTTTAGGTCCCTGAGTCATAAAAATCATTTTTAGAAAAAGGTCCGTGCATGTGCGTGTCTGTGGATAGATAGGCAAAAATCTAAAGTATTTTTAGATTCCAAACTTGGCGTTTAAGTTTAGTATCTCCCACAGATGCGACACAAAGATCTTAAATAAAATTCCCCCACCCCAACTACTCCTTATGTATAATTTTTTTGAAAATGTTGTCAAATAATAAAATGTATATATTGAGTTTTCTGGGAATAGCTACTAAAGATCTATTCATTCTGGATGATTTATTCTGAATTTTGCATAACTGGTAAACTGTAAAAAATAGACAAAACCTTACTCAATAAAAAATGAAGATCTCGCTTAAACACCCAATTTAAGTGCTATACATTTTCGTTCTAGAGTTGACCGTTTCCGAGATTTTCCTTGTTGTTTCAATTTTAAAGTATGTAACTTTTCTCAAACGGTTCACCTTTTGTTAAATTTTTTTTTTCTGCTAGCAATGCCAAGCGAACCAAACTTTAACTGTCCACATAGCCACCAGATTTTAAAGCATTTGGCTATCGCTTTAGCTGGTGCATTCTCTTCTGGTTGGAAGAAAGCAATAATAAGACAATTTCTACTAATGTTTATTTCGCTTAGCCTGATGTGATAAAAGAGTAATCTTTGTAAGAGTATTTTGTTTGTAAAACAGGTAAAGAAAGTCATGTGAATGGAATACATCATAATTTTATTTATTAGTATTTCTTTGGAGGTTTTATTTTCTTATTACACAATATGGAAGATCATACTGCTTATATTAATCTGAACTTCTGCGGCAATAAACAGTGAATGTGCTTCTTTACGGCAGCATTAATGACAAGGGTTTTCATGTATTGAGGATTTGTGATAGAGTAATCAGAACTGCTTTTCTGGTGTTTTCAATATTTTCACAAATTGTCCTTATTGATGCTCCATGCAACTGAAGTTTATCAACTCCTTTTTCTGTCAGTTGGCCAATACCACTTAGCTGGCTTTCATAGAATTTTCTTTTTCCAAATTTTTTCACATGTGCCAAGAATACTCCAAAAATAAACAGAACTTCTAAATTAGCAACTTCTAAGATTAACTATGTGGTAAGCATTAAAGCTTAAGAAGTGAAATATATCCAGCAGAATAACTGTTGCTTCATATATTTTACTTTTGTGTTTGCCAAGTTATAGACAAATGAATGAAGCAATACATAAAAATCTGATGTGTTCCTTTCAGATGACTTTCTTCACATCTCTGCAACAGTTTATTGCTAAAGGCTTGTTTTTCTTTCAAAAACATTAGCAGAAATTGTCTTATTACTTGCTTCCTTATAAGTAGAAGGGAAATAAAGGAATATACTAAGATAAAAGGATTGTCAAATGTTTTAAAAGCTGGTTGTTATGTGAATGATATTAGTTTCTTTGCATGGCCAGAGGATTTCAAATTCCCAGATGAGAAACTGTTAAGCATTTTAAAACTGAAACCCATGGAATATCTCGGAAATGATCAACTCCACAAAAAATCTAAGTGTACCATTCACATGACTTTCTCTATATCCCTGCAACAAATTATTCTTAAAAAACGTATACTTCTATTAACTTCATGCTAATCACTAAAACATTAACAAATAGCCATATTACTTGCTTCCTTGTAAGTAGAGGTGAAATAAGGGAGTACCATAGGTTAAAGTGATAATCAAAAGCTGGTTGCTATGTCACTGAAGTTCCTTTGTTTATATGGACAGCAGTTGACAAATTCCTGTATGAGAAATGTACAAGTTTTTCATAGCAAAAACCAAAAATAAGGAATGTCACGAAAACAACGAACTCCACGAAAAAATGTATATAACATAAATTGTTTTTTAACGTGCTCTACATTTTTGGTGTAGTAAGTTTTTGTCTATCTCTTACGGTTTAGCAGTTATTCAAAATTTAGTAAAATTCATCCAGAATAAAGTGTTCTTCAGAGGCTATTCCCAGAAAATTCAAGATATACAGTTTATTTGTCAGGTAAATATCTTTAATATACTAAATTTTAATCAAAACCGTTAGAGCCATTTTTGAGAAAATCAAAATGTTCGAAAAAAGTTCCATGTAAAGGGTAGTTGGGGGTGGGGGGATTTTTCTCAAAATCTTCGTTTTGCATCCCTGGAAAATACTAAACTTAAATATTAAGTTTGGTACTTTACCTATTTTTCGTTTTTGAGTTATCGTGTTCACAGACACACGGACACACACACACACACACGGTCCTTTTTCCGAAAATGCTTTTTTTAGATAAAAGGGACCCTAAAACATATATTTCCGATGAAATCTCGGTATCGAATTTTTTGGTGGAGTGCAATACATTCTCTATACACTATGTACATGGTGCCTATAGAGAAAGTAAAAATGTATACGAAATAAATTGTGTTTTAACTGGATCTACATTTTTCTGTATTGTAAGTTTTTGTCTATCTCTTACGGTTTTGCCAGTTATAGAAAATTCTTGATTCTTTAGAGGACATTCCCAGAAATTTAAAGATACAATTTTATTTGTCATGCAAATGTATATTTAATATAAGGTATTTTAATGAAAATCGTAAAAGCTATTTTGGAGATCGTCACAATTTTCGAATTTTTTTCCATGTAAAGGGTGGTTTAGTGTGGCGGGATTTTGCTCAAAATCTTCGTGTAGCATCCCTAGAAGATAATAACATTAAATACCAAGTTTGGTATTTTACCGACTTTTTGTTTTTGAGTTATCGTGTTCACAGACACACGGACACCGGACACTCTGGCACACGGGCGTACACATGGACCTTTTTGTAAAAATGCTTGTTTTGGGTACAAAAATTTAAATGGCGTGTTATTTATAGACGCTCTTTAACTGCTCTGGTTCTCAGCATTCCATTCTAAATTGGGCATGAAAGACCCTTAATTTTGCTCAGAGGCCTCCTCATCAGGCTTGAGGCTCTTTTACGTGCCCTACGACATGGGACCAACGGCTTTAGTTCTCTTCCGAAGGAAGCCATGCTAAGGATTTTTTACGTCCGAAAAAATCCACCGTCCTCCGCCGGGTTTGAACCCGCGATCTTGGGTATATGAAGTCAGCATAGTAACCATTACTTCACGGAGCGCGACAGTTTTGGATACAGGAACCCTAAATCATGTATTTCCGGTGAAATCTCGGTATCTAAATTTTGGGTGAAATCCAATACTTTCTCTAAACGCTATGTATATAGTACGTGTAGAGAAATAAGAAACATGAAAGAACCTGCTATCACAAAAACTGAAATGTCAAGTAACTTTAAGCTCCATGGACCCCGAGATCATTTGAGCATCATTTCACCAATTTCATTCATCGCCCGATATGACCAACCAGGTTAAAGGACGTTAAGCTACAGAAAGCAGTGTAGTAAGTATTCGTCTTTCGTTATGGTTTACCAGTTATGCAACGTTATACAAAAATCATTCGGTATGAAGCTGTCTTCAGAGACTATTCTCAGAAAATTCAGGATATATATTTCGCTTGCCATAAAACTATCTTAAACATATAGCATTTTAAACAAAACTGTGGGAACATTTTTCGAAAATTTTGATTTTCTCAAAAATGGCTCAATGTAAATGGTAGATGGGAGTCGGGAGATTTTCGTGTTGCACCCTTGAAAGATACTAATCTTAAATTCCAAGTTTGGTATTTAGCCGGCTTTTCGTTTTTGAGTTATGCTGTCCACAGATACACACACTCACGTATACACCCTCACACGCACTGACATCTTTCTAGAAACGCTTTTTTTTTATTCCGAGGACTCTTAAAACATGTGTTTCCGGTGAATTCTCGGTATCCAATTTTGGGTGGAGTACAATACCTTCTCTATCTACTATGTACTTTACATTGTATATACGTGCTAGAGAAAGTGAAGATAACTTGGGTGTGCCAAAAATGTCAGTAATTACGAGATTTTAAGGTGTCATTATGGTATGCCATCTAAAAATAAACTGGGGTTGTTTACCGGTAAAAATCTCAGTACTTAAGAGTTTGTAAGTTGCCATTGGGGCCTGTTATCTAAAAATTGTTTGCTTTTCATTCATATTTACATTACGCTAAAGCGATAGTCTTTTAAAAGTTTTTTACTGTGCGATTCACTTTGAAAAGCACTTCTCTTTGCATGACCAGAAGTAAAACAAAAGAACGCGGATGACTTCCTAATTGAGAAAAGTATAAATATTTTAAAATTGAAATTAATAAGGAATTTCTCGGAAATGCTTTGCTCCACAACAAACATGTATAGGACATAAATGTTGTGTTTTGAAAACATCTACATGTTTTGTTTAGCAAGTTTTTGTCTGTATCTTGCGGTTTACCAGCTATGCATAAAGATGCACATTTTATTTACCATGTAAATATCTTTAATATACAGTATTTGAAACAAACTCATTATACCCATATTTGGGAAAGTCAAATATTTCGAAAATGTTTCCACGTAAAAGGTAGTTTGGGGTGAGAAAATTTTTTTGAAAAAACAGGCACGGATTTTCTGTAAAAATAATTTTTATGGATTCAGTGGAACTCTAAACATGTACTTACGGTGAAATCGAATTTTTAGTACTGTTTTGGCTATTCTACCTACTATGTGCATTGTACATACATGATAGAGAAAGTAAAAATTAACTTGGGTAGGCCTTGTGGTTTACCGGTAAAAATGTCAGTACCTTAATAAATGTCTTTCAGTTGTTGTATACCAATTTTTATACCTCGTCGTTTCGACGCTCGTGTACTAAGTTGTCGAGTACTTCGGCTATCTTTAATCCAATTGCACTCTCTGAGCTCCTTTCTCACAACTGATTTTTTCCGATTCTGGCTGCCGTCCTTAATTCGGTCCCGCTTACTCAGCAAGAAACTCGTACATGTGTTCACCTCTCTATAATGCTGCCGGTTACATAACACTTCGTGCTCACCTGCAACAATTCAGTGTGTGCTCGATCCGCACGTGCGCATAATACTTCCAAGACTGTAAGTTTTGGGTTATGTATCTAAAAAAATTAATATTTTATGGTTTGGGGTAAAAATATGAGTATTTAAATGAGCGTAAGTCATCATTGGGATATGCTATATCAAAATAAATTTGAGAATACCTTGCGACTTACCTCTAGAAACGCGAGTCAATGTCGTGACTGCTAGTTGTCGTAGTAATTCGATTGTAATCTAACACTTATTGTTTAGTTTTAGAATATTTCTAGACGTGAGTAGTGTAACGTGAGTATATTGGTCACTTACGATTCATGTTGTAATGTGTAGCGTAACAGGTAGAGGAAGCTGTATGGCTACACTACACCAGACTTTTGAGTTATGCTGCTCGCAAGCAAGCATATACAATATATCCTTCAGGTCAGTTCTACATTGTGAGTTTTAGTTTGAAAACAATAGCTCCGTTCAGTTCAGCAACTCTTTTAACGCACAAAGAGATGTCTGCCCAAGTCAAATGTGGCGCAAATGGGCTACCTGGTATCTGTATATATAATCATTATATGTGCACGAAGATCTTTGCTAAAGCGTACTTGTATTTATTTTGCTACAATCTCCTTACATGAGTACATCTCTTACGAGATATTATATACTAAGCGATGGTTGGACCCATTTATTAGTTGCAGGCACCCCGCGATGGTAGTTGACGAGAGGACCTACAAACTACGAACGTTGGATCTATGTGGTTTTTCTTAGTAGTTAATCAGAGATGAACACCCTTTTAAACTTAAAATCTCCAGAGAATGAAGCATACAAAGTCGTCATTGAAATTCTGAATTACACCGATGAGTTTTATCTATATTTATTAATTTAAGAGACCTCAATATATGTATTTCTGATTAAATGTCGATATCAATTGAGTACAATATCTTCTCTGCCTTAAGCGATAGAAAAAGTAATCAATTCGTCAACGTATTTAATCAAATGGCAGTGGAACTGCCACCTACAGATATTCTTTTTGTGATCTTTCTTTTTGCAGAAATGCTAAGGTGCGTGGGTTTAGGCTTGCATTTCTTTGAATCCCTTGATTCTTCTCCGGGTATAAAACGCACGAAGGTCAGAAGCGGAAGCAGACGGGAAAAAGAGGGATGGAAGGGCAAGCTAAGCGAAATCCGTTGTACATTGTAACGTCGCCCTGAACGGAAAGGAAACACGTTTGGTTAGTCTGGTAATGGGTGAACGTTTCCGGCTCTAAAAGGACTTCCTGGTACAGTTACCTGAGTGTAGATTCTTGAGCGTGCACGGACATCCTAAATAAGAGCGACTTCGTCCTCCTGCAAAAATGAAAACAATATAATTAAGAGATGCGAGCTTCTGCAAGTTGGAAATGAGGCAAATTAATACGGCAAACAAAACAAAACGACCAACTATACGACCTTTGTATCGTAAACATTGCGTCTCTGAAATCTATTAAAACTTTGTGTTGCATACTATCTGCAATTTTATGTTTTTCCATCTCTAAACCACTACATAAAATGTAATTTTTCCTTTGGTATTTTCTTACTCCAACACCAACATATGAGTATGAGTACATCTTTACCTTCTCTAGCGCATGTGTACAATGTATGCAGTAGGTACAGGAGGTATTGTATTCCACCCAAAATGTTGATACCACTATTTCAGCTGAAATGTCTGTTTTGAGATCCCCTCAATAAAAAACAATTTTGGAAAAAGGTCAGTGAGCGTGTCTTGGCTGTGTGTTTGTGTGCGTCAGTGGACACCATAACTAAAAAACGAAAATTCCGTTAAATACTAAACTTGATATTTAAGTCCAATATCTCCCGGGCATGCGACACAAAAATTTCCAAGAACCCTCACCCCAGTTTACCCTTTAAATGGGAAAATTTTCGAAATTTTGTTTTCTCCAAAATGGTTGTTTCTTTCTTAAAAGCTTGAATTTTGGGTTGCTTTTTTTTTTTTAGAAGGATAGACCTTTGTTTAATTGTACTTAATTCACCCCTCACCAACCACACCAATTTACCCCTCTCCAACTCAACCAACTGACCTCTCACCAACCACACCAATTTACCCCTCTCCAACTCAACCAACTGACCTCTCACCAACCACACCAATTTACCCCTCTCCAACTCAACCAACTGACCTCTCACCAACCACACCAATTTACCCCTCTCCAACTCAACCAACCACACCAATTTACCCCTCTCCAACTCAACCAACCACGCCAATTTACCCCTCTCCAACTCAACCAACCACACCAATTTACCCCTCTCCAACTCAACCAATCACACCAATTTACCCCTCTCCAACTCAACCAACTGACCTCTCACCAACCACACCAATTTACCCCTCTCCAACTCAACCAACTGACCTCTCACCAACCACACCAATTTACCCCTCTCCAACTCAACCAACTGACCTCTCACCAACCACACCAATTTACCCCTCTCCAACTCAACCAACCACACCAATTTACCCCTCTCCAACTCAACCAACCACGCCAATTTACCCCTCTCCAACTCAACCAACCACACCAATTTACCCCTCTCCAACTCAACCAATCACACCAATTTACCCCTCTCCAACTCAACCAACTGACCTCTCACCAACCACACCAATTTACCCCTCTCCAACTCAACCAACTGACCTCTCACCAACCACACCAATTTACCCCTCTCCAACTCAACCAACTGACCTCTCACCAACCACACCAATTTACCCCTCTCCAACTCAACCAACCACACCAATTTACCCCTCTCCAACTCAACCAACCACACCAATTTACCCCTCTCCAACTCAACCAACCACACCAATTTACCCCTCTCCAACTCAACCAACTGACCTCTCACCAACTACACCAATTTACCCCTCTCCAACTCAACCAACCACACCAATTTACCCCTCTCCAACTCAACCAACCACACCAATTTACCTCTCTCCAACTCAACCAACCACACCAATTTACCCCTCTCCAACTCAACCAACCACACCAATTTACCCCTCTCCAACTCAACCAACTAACCTCTGACCGACCACACCAATTTACCCTCTCCAACTCAACCAACTGACCTCTTACCAACCAAAACAATTGATTTTGATTAAAATACCGCATATTAAAGATATTTATATGAAAAATAAAGTGTACATCTTGAATTTCCTGGGAATAGCTTCTAAAGACCTGTTCATTCTAGATGAATTTTGTTGAAAGTTGCATAACTGATAAAACTAAGAGAAACAAACTTACAAAAATTTAAGATCTAGCTAAAACACACAATTATACATACATCATATACATTTATGCTGTAGAGTTGACTGTTTCGAGACTGTCCTTATTACCGGTTTAAACTAACGGGGTCACTTTTTTTCATCTCTTTTGTTTTGCTGGTAATGACAAACGAACTGAATATCATTTGTTCACATTTCGACCATCTTTTAAAAGATTTGACTATTGCTTTAGCCTAATGTATTTCTTTATTTCCCTTCTATTTAGAAGGAAGCAAGTAATAAGACAATCTCTGATATCGATTAGCATGATGTAAATAAAATAATAATGTTCTGTAAGGAAAGTTTGTTTGTGGGACGGCTAGAGAAAGTCATGAATGGAACACGTTCAGATCTTTTGTTACGGTGCCTATATGTTTTTTTTTTCTCTATAATGGTTCTAGTGTAATATTAAATGAGAACAATGTATACACAGTTCCAAAACTTAAGTATTGACGGATTCTATAGGTAAAATAAAGACCTTTTAAATAATTTTCAATTTTAAAGGCAACTTCATTCTCTTTAAAATATAAGCTCTGTAACTGAATTCAAAAACATGTTAACCTTTTTGACCTGTTTGTACTGTACTTGTATACGAAATTGCAGATTCTTAATACAAACCTGGTAACTGCTCTCAATGAGCGAAATTTCCTCACCGATTACGTTGGATTGCAAGAGGAGTCGAAGGCAGGTCGCTACTGAGCGGTGTTGACTTGGATTTTTCTCGTTGAGCTATGCAATTCTGTAAACGCACGAAGAGTTATCTGCTCACGTGAAATACAGCGCTGTTGGGCCACCTGGTATATACCCCACACATAGAAGGAGGTTCCGTCCGACCTCTTCAATTGACGTCTTGCGAGCGCTGTGAATCCCTAGCACTTGTGGTATTTCTAACGTTACTAGAAGTACGATGGGCCGAATATCTGTACCCCTCCTGAAAGAGACTGTTCAGATTGGGTTGAACTCGGCGGGTTAAGAGTTCCCGATACCCTGGTATTGGTATGCTTGGGTAGTAATGCCTGGGCAGGATCGTGAGACGCCTTAAAGTCCTCCGGCTACAAACCTGGAGAGCTGAGTGGACAGGAGCTAATATCTGTCGCTTCCATCGAGGTTTCGGTTGTCATCTGCTAACATCTGCAGATGCAGATCAAATCCGCACACCAAGGTAAAATTAAACAAAGCATTCACCATGAAATGTCATCAATCTCTAAAGACAAATTGTATGGAACCAGTGGAAATTGTAATGCTATGCATGCAAGCCGAGGTTAAGCTAAATGGAACAACACTGGCGACACCATATTGATCTTCTTTTTTTGGTAGTGTGTAACGCCCGCTTTTACTACCTTGGCATCTGAGGCAATGTCACTGATGCTACAAGGAATGAAGATGGAGAACCGGTGGAACCTGCGCCACTTTGACCACCATGAATCTCACATGCGGTCGCTTGGGATCGAACCCGGGCCTAGGTGAGAGGCCAATGGTCTAACCATTCGGCCACGGCGTGGCCCCCACATTCCTCTGGAAAATTAGTGAAGCAAAGACTGCCGATTTAAAAAAAAATAAAGTTCTTACTTTCTTTATCATCTAAACGAAGAAACGAAAGAGGTTTTAGTTTTAAATGCAAAATGCAAATAGAGTAAAAATATGATCTGATGGAGAACCGGTGGAACCTGCGCCACTTTGACCACCATGAATCTCACATGCGGTCGCTTGGGATCGAACCCGGGCCTAGGTGAGAGGCCAATGGTCTAACCATTCGGCCACGGCGTGGCCCCCACATTCCTCTGGAAAATTAGTGAAGCAAAGGCTGCCGATTTAAAAAAAAATAAAGTTCTTACTTTCTTTATCATCTAAACGAAGAAACGAAAGAGGTTTTAGTTTTAAATGCAAAATGCAAATAGAGTAAAAATATGATCTGAAAAGATTATTCTGTCTACTTTATTATAATTAACATCAACAGAAGTTGTTTTATTTGTCCTAGGCTAAAACGATATTCAAATAGTAAAAACTCTGATTTGTTATACTCACATGACTTTCTCTAGCTGCTCTTCTTACAAAAGATTATTCTTCTTTCTACACAATGCTAATCGAGATAAACATTAGCAGAATGTTCCTATTACTTAGTTCCTTATAAGTAGGAAATAACTAAGGGAGTAGATTATGCTAAAATGATAGTCAAATGTTTTAAAAGATGTCTTTATGCGATTACCATTGCAAATCGCTTCTTTGCCTGGCTAGGAGTAGAAAAAAAGAAAAATGAACACTTCCTGTCTGAGAAAAGTATAAGTACTTCACAATTGAAACCAATAACCAGGAATGACTGCCTCCCTGGTCGAGTGGTCAGAGACCTGACTTCTCACCTGGAGGTCCCGGGTTCGATTCTCGGCTGGGGTGGGAAATTTTTCTTTAAACAGAATTATTCCTTATCCTCCATAGAGAATGAATGTGCGTGTGTTTAGATATAAAGTTGATTAACCTAATGTTCTGAACCTACAGTGAAAGCTCCCGATATGACCATTGAAGTTAAAGGGGGCTATACAAATGAAACAACAAAAAAACAAGGAAGATCTCGGAAACGGTTACCTCCACAACAAAAACAAAAAGGACATAGATTGTAAATTGTATGTTTTAACGAGATCTACATTTTTTGTAGTAAGTTTTTGTCTATCTCTTACGGTTTAGCAGTTAAGCAAAATTCGGCAAAAGATCCAGAATAAAAAGTTCCCTAAAATTCAAGACATGCATTTTACTTTGGATGTAAATGGCTTTAATATACGAGATTTTAATCGTAATCGTTAAAGCCATTTTTGAAAAATCAAAAATTTTGAAAATTTTTCCATGTAAAGGGTAGTTTGTGGTAGGAGGATTTTCTTCAAAATCTTCGTGTCATATCCTTGGATGATACTAAACCTAAATACCAAGTTTTGTATTTAACGGTTGTTTTTGAGCTTTGCTGTTCAGACATACACATCCACACGGAACTTTCTCTAAAAATGTTTTTTTCGGATTCATGGGATCCAAAACATATTTCCAGTGAAATTTCGGCATAAAATTGTTTGTAGAAACTATACCTTCTCTATCCACTATGTACAGATAGTATAAGTACTGTAAAATTTAAATAAATAGTAAGGAATATCCAGAAAATGGTTAATTTCACAAAAATATATTTGACATAATTTAACAAAATTTACATCTATGTGTAGTAAAATTTTGTCTATCTCTTAGGTTTAACAAGTTTCGCGAAAGTTATGCAGAATTAAAAGACTTCAGAGTCTATTCCCAGAAAATTCAAGATATAGATTATATTTGTAATAAGAATATCGTATTCAAAATCATTGGAACCTTTTTAATACAATCGAATATTTCGAAAAACACTCCATATAAAATGTAGTTTGGTATGTGGCGGGGGCGGGGAGGTTTCTTTTATCCTTGAAAGATGCTCTCTACAGACCTACGCGCGCGCGCTCCCAACTTTTTCTGAACGTGCTCTTTTTTTTGGCTTCAGTGACACCAAACCCTGTATTTCCAGTAAAATCTCGGTACCGATTTTTTGTGTAGAATGCAATACTTTTCTCTACCTATTATGTACATTATACGTCATAGAAAAAGCTAAAATCAGTATTGTTATAAACAAATTAACGTTGCACTATATTTCTAGGTTAAATGTAAATACGTGCCCGCTATTTCAGGTTCACAGAAGACCGTGGCAATTTCTAATTATACCTTTCTAATACTTTGTTAGAGCCCTTTATGAGAAAATTGAATATTTCCCATGTAAAGGGAAGTTTGGGGTCGGCTAATTTTCTTGAAAATCTTCGTGTCGCATTCTTGAAAGATATCAAACTTAAAAACTAAGTTTGGTATTTAAAGGTCTTTTCGTTTTTGAGCTATGCTGTCTACAGACACACACTGACCTTTTTCTAAAAATGCTCTTTTTGGATTCAGGGGGACACAAAACATATCTCGGTATACATAGTAGGTACGTATAGAGAAGGTAATACACGAACTCCTTGGACGTCGCCAATTCCGCAAACACCTTTCTTAGCACAAATTTTGTCGCCATCGTGCTGAATTCCTATGGACCCATAAGTTTGACGTCACAGCTAGTCATTACCATGGAGATGGCCACTCCTCTTTCTAAACAACTGATTCCTAACGCAACTTTGTGGAAGCCTCTAATATAATTAATCATGATTACTATAATTTTCTGCAATACGCCAGATTCAATTAATTCGGGTAGAGCCACCATACTTGGAATAGTTGAGACAGGACCAAGAATGTTTTGCTCGTGACGGTTGCGTGTTTCGTCCCTGAGTTCAAACACTGTAATGACCGAGAGGGTCTTGTCGATACAAACAACAAAAAGCTAATGTGTTCCATTCACATGACTTTCTCTACATCCCTTGAACAAATTATTGTTAAAAAGCTTAACCTTCTACCTACCTCATTCTAATCGAGATTAATATTGGCAGCAATGATTTCTTGTAAGCAGAAAGGAAATAAGAGAATACACAGGCTAAAACAACATTAAAAGTTGGTTGCCATGTGAATGAAATCCGTTTTAATGCATTGCCTGGAGCTCACAAATTCTCGTATGTGAAAAGTATTTTAAAACTGAAACAAATAAAAAAGAACGATCTCAAAATTTACATGGCATTGTGTCTTTTAACGAGATGTACATTTTTGTGTAGTAAGTTTTTGTCTATCTCTTACAGTTTGCCAGTTATAAAAAGCCATCCAGAAAAAAGAAGTCTTTAGAGGCTATTCCCAGAAAATTAAAGATATACTTTTTTTTTTTGCCATATAAATGTATTTAATATACGGTATTTTAATAAAGATCGTTACAGCCATTTTCGGAAAAACCAAAATTTCCTAAATTGTTTCCATGTAAAGGGTAGTTGTGGTGGGCGGATTTTCCTCAAAATCTTCGTATTACATCCCTGGAAGATACTAAACTTAAATACCAGGTTTAATATTTTACTGATTTTTTGCATTTGAGTTATCGTATTTAATTCTGTCCTTTTACTTTCTCTAGCACGTATGTATAATGTACACAGCCGGTAGAGAAGGTATTACAGTCCATCCCAAAATTCGAAACCCAGATTTCACATATAATGCAAGTTTGAGTCCCCTATATCTAAAAAAAGTAATTTTAGAAAAAGATCCATGGGTGTGTCCGTGTGCCTGTGAACACGGTAACTCAAAAACGAAAAGTCGCTAAAATACCAAACTTAATATTTAAGTTTAGTACCTTCCAAGGATGAGACACGAAGATTTTTACAAAACTCTCCCCACCAAAATTACTTTACATACAGAATTTTTTGAAAATTGTGTTTTTCTCAAAACGGCTCTAACGATTTTTACTAAAATACTGTGTATTAAAGATAATTAAATGGGAAATAAAATGTATATCTTGAATTTACTGGACCTCTTCTGAGGAGCTCTTCTTTCTGGATGACTTTTCCTAACTGGTAAACCGTAAGAGATAAATTAAAACTTACTACAGAAAAGTGTAGATCTTATTAAAACACACAATGTATGTCTTATACAACTTTTATTTTGTGGAACTAATAGTTTCCGGGTTATTCGTTATTACTGATTTCAGTTTTAAGCTACTTAAGCTTTTCTCAAACGGGAATTCATCTTTCGTTTCAACTCTTTTGTTTTACTTCGGGTTTATTAAACGATTTGGTCATCGCTTTAGCCTAGTATATTCCCTTCCTTCCCTTCTACTTGGAACCAATACAACCATTTCTGCTGATGCTTATCTCGATTACCATGATATAGATAAAGTAAAAATATTTTGTAACGATATTTGAAGAGAATTCATATGAACCGAACACATAAAATGTTTGTTTTCTCTAGCCCACATGTACAATATAAATGGTGAATAGAGAAGGTATTATATTCCACCCATAAATTCGATGCCGAGATTTCACCGGAAATATATGTGTTTGTATTCTCCGAGTTCGAAAACAGCATTTTTAGAAAAAGGTCTATCAGTCTGTCTGTATGTACCTGTGTGTGTGTATGTGGTCAGCAGCATTATTCAAAAACGAAAAGACGTAAAATACCAAGCTTGGTATTTTTCGAAAATTTTAATTTTATTAAAAATAACTAACGATTTTGAGTAAAATCTCGTGTATTAAATCTATTTACATTCCAAATAAAATGTATATCTTGAATGTTGTGGGAATAGCTTCTGAAGACCTCTTTATTCTGGATGAATTTTGCCGAATTTTACTTAACTGCTAAACCGTAAGAGAGAGACAAAAACATGCTGCACAAAAAATATAGATGTCGCCAAAACACACAATTTATGTCCTTTACGTTTTTGATTAGGAGGTAACCGTTTCCCAGATATTCCTTGTTATTGTTTTCAATTGTAAAGTACTTATATTTTTATCAGACAGGAAGTGAGTGTGTGTTTTTTTTTCCTACTACAGGCCAAGTAAAGAAGCGATTTGTAATGACAATTGCGTAACGCAGCTTTTAAAACATTTGACTGTCACTTTAGCATAGGGCATTCCTTTAGCTTTCTTCTACCTATAAGGAACTCTTATTATTCTAAGTAATAAGAACATTCTACTAATGTTTATCTCGATTAGCATGGTGTAGAAAGAAGAATAATCTTTTTAAGGTAAAGTCAATCGTTTTGTCGCTCAACTCGCGTCGCCAATATCACTCCATTGTGAATCCAGCATTAATTTACATATTTCAACATTATGCTTTATTTCATGTCAGCCAACTCTCTCAGAGACGGGCAGAATAAGCTGCAGTTGGCGGCCCTTGAAATGTCCGGGACGCTTGCCAAAAGTACCGTGTAGTATACCTTCTGGAGAGATGGGAAGTTGTTCTTCACATGCTGCATGCTGAGTGAGGTTCAAGGACACTCAGCCGGTCATGTCTCGTGACCACATAAAGTGCAGTAGATAGAGAAGGAATTGCATTCCACACAAAATTTTATATCGAGATTTCACTGGAAATGTTTTGCCAACCCCTTAATCCAAAAAAGATTTTTACTTTCTCTACACGTACTATGTACATATTGTATAGAGTAATTTGTAATTCTGTAACAAATTAATGGAACACACAAGTTTTTTTGGTTTTTTTGTTGTTTAAATAGGTCCGTGAGTGTCTGTATGTCTGTTTTGTGACTATGTAAACAGCATAACCAAAAACCAAAAATCGGTTAAATAATAAACTTGGAATTTTAATTTCAGTATTTTCTAAGGATGCGGCACGAAGATTTTTAGGAAATTTCCTCAAACCTAAATTATCCTTTACATTGAAGATGTTTTAAAATGTTGATACTCCCAAAATAGCTCTAAATGTATGATTAAAATGTCTATATCAAAATTATTTACATGAAAATAAAATATATATGTTGAACTTCGTAGAATAGCCTCCAAAACTGTGTTTATTCTGAATGACTTTTGCATTGCTAGAAAACCGTAAGTGAAAGAAAAATAATTTCATACAAAAAATTATGTTTTTTAAAAACACACATAATATCACATACATTTTTAGATAATCGCTTCCGATATATTTCTTTTTATTATTTTCAATTTTAAATACTTTTACTATTCTCAGATGTGAAGTCATTCGGTTTTCAATTCTCCTGGTCAAGTAAAAAGAATAGAATGTCAATATTACATAAACGTTTGACTATTACTTTAGTCTAGTGTGGTGCTTTTCCTCTTTACAAATAAATAAGTAAAGAAATAATTTTGCTAATTTAGCATGAAATAGATACAAAGATAAGCATGTGTAAAAATAGTTTCTTCCAGAATACGTAGAGAAGTCATGTTAATGTAACAAATCAGATTTTTAAATATGTTTTAATCAAAATTGTTAGTTGTTTTTGGAAAACAAAATATAATGTAATATTTTTCTTATAAATACACATTTGGTGTGGATTAAATTTAGTGAAAGTTTCTATTTCTATCCTTGAAAGGCCCTGGTCAATTTGAAGACAGTTTAACACAAACATAGATGAGCACGTCAGGACGTTTATGCAAAATTGCTTCCTTTTTACTTTCTCTACACATACTGTGTACACAATGTATAGAGAAGGTATTGTACTCCACTCAAAAATTGATACCGAGATTTTATCTGAAATACTCGTTTTAGAATCTCCTGTAAAAAAAAAATTGTGTGTGGTGTGTGTGTTTGTTTGTTTGTTTGTTTATGTATATCCGTGTGTCTGTGAACTAGATAACTCCAAATCGAAAGGTGGTAAAATACCAAACTTGGTATTTAAGTTTAGTATCATCCAAGAATGCGACGCGAAGATTTTAAGAAAACTCCCCCAACCCAACTACTCTTTACATGCAAACATTTTGAAATTTCTTTTCTCAAAAATGGCTCTTAACATTTATATTTAAGTACCGCATGTTAAAAATGCTTACGTGACAAATAAAATGTATATCTCTACTTTTCTGGGAATAGTCTCTGAAGACCTCTTTATTCTTTATGAATTTTGCTGAATTTTGCATAGCTGGTAAACCGTAAGAGACAGACAAAAAAAACTGCAGATATCGCTAAAACACATAATTTGTGTTATATACATTTTTTCGTGGATCCTATCATTTACACGTATTTTTTGTTATTGGTTTCAGTTTTAAAGTACTTTAAAACATTTGTCATGCGGGATTTGTGAACTGACCATGCAAAGAAACGAATTCCAGACACGTAGCAACAGCTTTTAAAAAATTTACTATCGCTTTAGCCCACTGTATTCCCTTCTTTCTCTTCTACTTACATGGAATCGAGTAACAAAGACAATTTCTGCTAATGTTTATCTCGATTACCATGAAGTAGATAGAAGAATAAGTTTTCTAACAATAATTCGTTACCGAACTGTGGAGAAAGTCAAAGTAATGGAACACATCTCTAGCCCGTATGTACAATGTGCATAGTGAATAGAGAAGGTATTG
This sequence comes from Hymenopus coronatus, assembly GCA_030762935.1. Taxonomy (NCBI): domain Eukaryota; kingdom Metazoa; phylum Arthropoda; class Insecta; order Mantodea; family Hymenopodidae; genus Hymenopus; species Hymenopus coronatus. Next base: position 38,935,568 of record CM060898.1, on the reverse strand, counting down.
CATTCCACCCTAAAATTCAATACCGAAATTTCATCGTAAATATATATCTTTAGATCCCTAGAGTCATGATAATCGAGATAAATATTAACAGAAATGGTCTTATTACTTTGTTCCTTATAATTAGGAGAGAAATAGGGAAATACAAAAGGCTAAACCTACAGTCAAGTGTTTTAAAATCTGGTTGTTATGGGATTAAAATCAGTTTCTTGCGTGGCCAGGAGTTCCCGTATGAGAAAAGTTCAAGTAATTTAAAACTGAAATCAATAACAAGAAATAATTCTAAAACGGCCAACTCCACGAAAAGAAATGTAAATGACATAAGTCGTGTGTTCTAAAAAGCTCTACACCTTTAAGCACAAGTTTTTTGTCTATCTCTTACGGTTTACTAGTTAAACAAAATACAAGAATATTCATCCAGAATAAAGAGGTCTTCAGAGGCTATTTCCAAAAAAATTCAGGACATACATTTTATTTTTCATATAAATATCCTAAATATAGAGATATTAATCAAAATCGTTAAGGCCATTTTTGAGAAGTTGGAAGTTGGAGATGGGACGAAAAAATTCGCATCCTTGAAAGATACTGAACTAAAGTATCAAGTTTAGTCTTTAATGATCTTTTCGTTTTTGAGCTATGCTGCCCACAAATACTACACACAGACACACACACACACGAACATTCTCTAAGAATGCTTTTTTTTGGATTCAGGAGGTTCCAAAACATGTATTTCCGGTGAAATCTCGGAATCGAATTTTTGGGTACACTACAATACCTTCTCTATACTTTATGTACATTGTACGTGTAGAGGTGGTAAAATTTTGATGGGTGAAACCGCTAGAGAAAGCTGTGTAAATGGAACACATCAAATTTTATTTAGTAGACTTCAAAACGTGTCTTTTCCTTAAAATATAAATGCACTGGCAAGTGAGAGAGAAAGCATTACTGCCGTTTTTACTTTCTCTTCACATACTATGTACATAGTGTATAAAGAAGGTATTGTAACCTATTGCACCCAAAAATTCGATACCCAGATTTCACCGAGAATTCATGTTTTAGCACCCCCTGATTCAAAAAAAAAAAAAAAAAAAAAAAAAAAAAAAAAACATTCTTAGAAAAATGTGTGCGTATGTGTTTGTGTGTGTGAACACGATAACTCAAAAACAAAAAGTTGGTAAAATACTAAATCTGGTATTTAACTTTCGTATCTTCCAAGCATAGGACATGAAGATTTTGAGGAAAATCCCCCCATCCCAAAATACGCTTTACGTGGAAAATGTTTTGAAAATTCTGATTTTCTCCAGTGGCTCTAACGATTTTCATTAAAATACATATATTAAAGAATATTTGCACCGCAAATAAAATGTATAGATTGAATTTTCAGAAAATAGCCTCTGAAGGCCCCTTTATTCTGGATGAATTTTGGTGGATTTTGCATAAATAATAGACCGCAATAGGTAGACAAAAACTTAGTATACAAAAATGTAGATCTCGTTAAAATATACAATTCTTGTTGTAAAGGTAACCATTTCCGAAATATTCCTTGTCATTGGTTTTAATTGCGAAGTAGTTATATTTTTCTGACAGGAAGTGCCCGTTCTATTTATATACTCCTGGCCAAGCAAAAAACCGATTTGCAATGACAATCGCATAACGAGAGCTTTTAAACATTTGGCTATCACTTTAGCCTAGTATATTACCTTAATTCCCTTTTACTTATAAGAATTAAGTAATAAGAGCATTTTGCTAGTGTTTATTTCGATTAGTGATTGTGTAGAAAGAAGAATAATTTTTCTAAGAAGTTTATAGAGCTGCCAGAGAAAGTCATGTGAGTGTAACACATAAGATTTTATTGGACTCAGAGGTCACAAAACATGTATTTCCGGTGAAACCCCGCAATTGAATTTTTGGGTGAAATACAATACTTTCTCTATACTTTATGTACATATCATATGTTGAGAAAGTAAAATTTGTGGAACAGCTAGAGAAAGTTATGTGAATGGAACACATCAGACGTTTATTTAGTGCACTTCTAAACGTGTTTTTTCGATAAAATATAAATGTTTAATTTTTGGCGAGGAGTAATCCTTCCTCTTTTACTGTCAAGTAATAGAGAAAGCAGTAACTGTTGTTTTTACTTTCTCTACACGTGCTATGCAAATAGTGTATAGAGAAAGTATTGTACTGCCCCAAAATTTCGATACTGAGATTTCACGAAAATAAATGTTTTATTAGAGTCCAAAAAAAAAGTATTTTTAGAAAAAGGTCCATGTGTGTGTGTGTGTCCGTGTGTGTCCGTGTGTGTCTGTAAACATGATACCTCAACAACGAAAAAGTCTGCAAAAACTATACTTGGTATATAAGTTTAGTATCTTCCAAGCATGCGACACGAAGATTTTGAGGAAAATCCCCCCCCCGAAACTACCCTTTACATGGAAAAAATTTCGAACATTTTGATTTACTCAAAATTGGCACTAAAGATTTTGATTAAAATACGTATTAAAGATATTTGCACGACAAATAAAATGTATATCATGAATTCTCTGGGAATAATCTCTGAAGACCTCTCTATTCTGAATGAATTTTGCTGAATTTTAATAACTAGTAAACCGTAAGAGATAGACAAGAACTTACTACACGAAATATGTACATCATATTAAAACATACAATTTATGACATTTTTCCGTGTAATTTACCATTTCTGTGATATTCCTTGTTATTTGTTTCAAATGTAAAATACTTACAACTTTTTTCACACAGTTGTAAACTCCTGGCCTTGCACAGAAATGAACTTTATCCACATGACAACCATTTGACTATGCTTTTAGCCTAGTGTATTCCTTTATTTTCCTTCTACTTACAAGGAAGCAAGTAATTAAGACAATTCCTGCTAATGTTCATCTCGATTAACTTAAAGTAGATAGAAGAATATCCTTCTAACAGCAATTTGTTTCAGCGATGTAGAGAAAGTCATGTGAATCGAACACATCGATTTGTATTTATTGTACTTCAAAAGAGCATTTTTTGAAAAATATAAATGCTGAATTGTTGGGCGAAGAGCAATCCTTCCTCTTCCCTGGCAAGTGATAGAGAAATTATAACCGCCGGTTTTACTTTCTTTACACATTCTATGTACATAGCGTATAGAGAAAGTAGTGCACTCCACCCAAAAATTCGATTCCGAAATTTCACCGGAGATATATGTTTTAGGGTCTCCTGTATCCAAAAAAAAAGTATTTTCAGAAAAAGGTCTTTGTGTGTGTTTGAACACGAAAAGTCGGTAAAATACCAAACTTGGTATTTAAGTGTAGTATCTTCCAAGGATGCAACACGAATATTTTGAGAAACATCCCCCACCCCAAACTACCCTTTACATGGAACTTTTTTCAAAAAATTCTATTTTCTCAAAAATGGCTCTAACAATTTTGATTAAAATATTGTATATTAATGATATTTACCTGACAATTAGAATGTATATCTTCAATTTTCTGGGAATAGCCTATAAGAGAATTTCATTCTAGACGAATTTTACGGAATTTTGCATAGCTGCTAAACCGTAAGAAATGGACAAAAACCCACCACACAAAAAATGTAGAACACGTAAAAACACACAATGTATGTTATATACATTTTTTCGTGCAGTTGATCGTTTTTAGGTATTCCTTGTTTTTGGTTTCAGCTTTGAAAAACTTTTCTCATACAGAAATTTGTCAACTTCTGTCTATACAAACAAAGAAACTTCAATCAAATAGCAACCAGCTTTTGACTATCACTTTAACATATGGTACTCCCTTATTACGCTTCTACTTACAAGGAAGCAAGTAATAAGACTATTTCTGTTATTTATTTTTCAATTAGCATGAAGTAAATAGAAACATAGGGTTTTTAACAATAATTTGTTGCCGAGATGTAGAGAAAGTCATGTGAATGGCACACGTCAGATATTTTTCATAGCACCATTGCTAGAACTGAAACTGGTAACAAAGTCAACTTTAGGTTTGTATCTATAAAAGTGAAAAGAAAGCTTAAGCTCAGTTTTTGCCTGAATGTCGGATTTTCGTTTGCAAAATTAGAATTGGCAGAGCTGATGCCGCTTTCTGCGAAACGTTTATAATTCCAGATATCGTCCGTCCCACACACCATCATTGTTAACATCATTGCCCGGGTATGTCGTGCGGATTACACGCTTTCAACAGTCCGTCCGTATGCACAAAGTGCGTGGGAGTTGCTCCCAGGGGATCAGGGCTCCCGCTCCTGCACATAGCTCAGCTTTTTCTTTTTAATTCCCTGCACCGGGAAATTAGTTCCACGGACAAGACTTCCAGCCATATTCCCAAGGGATATATATGTACAACTTGATAGGAATGAGCAGTGGTCTTCTCCGATACCAATAACTGTTCTACTGGAATGTAATTCCGGTAATTGCGGGTATTTCCTCCAACTTCTCGTCTGTCTCTTTCTCCAACTCTCCCTTTAAAAAAAAATTGTGTTCCATTCACATGACTTTCCCCACATCTCTGTAACAAATTAGTATAAAAAAAAGCTTATGCTTCTATTTACTTCATGCTAATCGAGAAAAAATTACCAGAAATAGTCTTATTGCTTGCTTCCTTGTAAGTAGAAGCGAAAAAAGGGAGTACCATAGGTTAAAGTGATAGTCAAAAGCTGGTTGCTATGTGACGGAAGTTCCTTTGTTTGTATGGACAGATATTTTTCTCATACAGGAATTTGTCAATTCAAGTTTTTCAAAGCTGAAACCAAAAACAACGAATATCTAAAAAACGATCAACTCCACGAAAAAAATATATATAACATAAATTGTGTGTTTTAATATGCTCTACAGTTTTTGTATTGTAAGGTTGTCCATCTCTTACGGTTTAGCAGTTATGCAAAATTCCGTAAAATTCATCCAGAATAAAGTAGTCTTCAGAGGCTATTCCCAGATTATTCAAGATATACATTTTATTTGTCAGGTAAATATCTTTAATATACCATATTTTAATCAAAATCGTTAGAGCAATTTTTAAGAAAATCAAAATTTTCGAAAAAAGTTCCATGTAAAGGTTAGTTGGGGGTGGGGGATTTTCTTGAAAATCTCCGTGTCGCATCCTTGGAAGATACCAAACTTAAATACCAAGTTAGGTATTCAACAGTCTTTTCGTTTTTGAGCTATGCTGTCCACACACACACACACACACACACACACACACACACACACACACGCAGACACACGGACCTTTTTCCAAAAATACTTTTTTTGGATTCAGGAGGACCCAAAACATGTACTTCCAGTGAAATCTAGGTATCGAATTTTTGGGTGCAATACAATACCTTCTCTATGCACGATGTACATAGTACGTGTAGAAAAAGTAATTATAAAATTAAAATATTTAGAAACATTCCCAGCGAAAAATATATTTCAATCTAGACAGAAAATAGCTGCTCAAAACATATTCAACCCAGCAATTCCAGAAAATATTCATATTTTTAAAAAATGATTTGTTCCATTCATATGAATTTCTCTAGCTGTTCCACAAAGAAATTCTCCTTACAATAGATTATTATTTTATCTGCGACCTGTAAATTTAAATAAACTTTAGCAGAAATGGACCTATTACTTGATTTCTTTTTACTTTCTCTACACGTACTATGTACATAGTGTATAGGGAAGATATTTTATTGCACCCAAAAATTCGATTTCACCGGAAATATATGTCTTGAGACCCCCTGAATCCAAAAAGTATATATTTTTAGAAAAATTTCTGTATGTGTGTTTGTATATGCCTGCGTGTCTGTGGGCAGCATAGTTCAAAAAAGAGAAGTCCGTTAAATACTAAACTTGGTATTTAAGTTCGGCATCTTCCAAGGATGCAACACAAAGATTTCCAAGAAAATCCCTCCCCCCCTAACTACCCTTTACATGGAAAAATTTTCGAAAATTTTTATTTCCTCAATAATGGCTCTAAAGATTTTGATTACAATATCCCATGTTAAAGATATTTAGATGACAAATACAATGTGGATCTTGAATTTTGTATGAATATCGTCTGACGACATCTTTATTCTGGATGAATTGAGCAACCGCGGAACGGTGTTATCGGTTTCTATTGTAAAGTAATACTTTTCTCAGCTATTAAAACATCTGACTAACGCTTTAGCCTAGTGTAATCTCTTAGTTCTCTTCTACATAAATATGTAAATTTCATTAAAAATCACAATGTTATATATTTTGTAGAGTTAATCATATTCCGGATTATTGGTTTCAATTGTAAGCCACTTAAACTTTTCTCAAACGGTCTTTCTTTTGTTTACTCCTGACAAGCAAAAAACATGAAATTTCAATTACGACCGGCTTTTAAAGGACTTGACTATCGCTTAAGCCTGTGCATTCCCTTGTTTCCCTTCTACTCACAAGAAAGCAAGTAATAGGTCTAATTCTGCTTATGTTTATCTCGATTAGCATGATGTAGATAAAAGATTAATCTTTTGAACAGGTTTGTTTGTGGAACAGCTAGCGAAAGTTATGTGAATGAATATATCTTGAACATTTTCATTTGGGTGAAAAGATCCAAACAAATCTACAAAAAGTTTTTGACATTAAGCGTTGTTTTGAGTGTTATTAAAACGGCCGTTATTTCTTGGGTTTTCAAATTTAATCCGTTTCTTTATAGTCTATATTTTGAAAAACACGTAAAAGAACGGTAAATAAATTGTGGAATTTAAAAATATGGTTTAAAGGAAAGTGGTTTTGGCAATAAGAACTTAGACGAAATGAGGAACGCTGTACACATCTGAATACAGGCATTCACAGTTTCTTGAGGGTTTCATGTCGGCATGACTTGAAAACAGTGGCATACGTGTTGCTGTTTGTTTAGTTAGTGTAAATCAGATGTAATGGCTGGTAAGAACAAAGATTTCTGTGATCTTAAAGTTGGCATGGGTACAAGTGTTACCTTGGGAGAGCACTGTCGGTGTAAAGTAAGACATAAACGTCGAATTCGGTCTGGTGAACCCTGACATTTGCCACACACGGCAGAGATTCGCTTTCAGGAAATGCATGGGGCCCTGACCCTTACTCGGCATGCGGGTGACATTTTAGGGGCGCTCATCCAGAAACTTGAGTTGCTTTTAACTAAACTTTTAAATACAGCTCGTGGTGTGTGCAGAAAACTTCGAGCATACACAAATTTAGTTAAAAGTCACGGATTTAGTGTGCGTATATTCAACGGTGCTATGCACCGGTACAGAAGTACTGCCGAATTATCACCAGAAGCTTCTAAATAAGTTTGTGCACACCAGTACTCTACGTTGCAATAAAAATCCACAAACTTTCTCTAGATTTCTGTATCAAAGTTTGTTAGAAAGCTTATTCTTCAGTCTACTTCATGCTAATCGAGATAAATAGTGGCATAAATGCATTTATTACTTGCGTCCTTGTAAGTAGAAGGGAAATAAGGGAATAAACTAGTGTGATAATCAAATATTTTAAAAGCTGGTTGTCATGAAATGTATGGATAAGTATTTTAAAACTGAAATCAACAACAGGAATATCTCAAAAATGGTCAGCTCCATGAAAAAACCTTGTATAACATAAATTGCGTGTTTTAACGAGCTGTTTTTGTCTATCTCTTACGGTGTAGCAGTTATGCAACATTCGGCAAAATTCATCCAGAATAGACATTTCTTCAGAGGCTATTCCAAGAAAATTCAAGATATACATTTTATTTGTCATGTAAATATCTTTAATACACGATATTTTAATCAAAATCTTAAGTCATTTTTGAGAAAATCAAAATTTTCGAAATTTTTTCCTTGTAAACGGTAGTTAAGGGTGTAGGATTTTCTTGAAAATCTTCATGTTTCATCCTTGGAAGATACTGAACTTAAAATATCAAGTTTGGTATTTAAAGACTTTTCTTTTTTAAACTATGCTGCCATAGACACACACACGGACATTTTTCTAAAAATACAGAAAAACATATATTTCCGGTGAAATCTCGATATCGAATTTTTGGATGCAATATAATACCTTCACTATACACTATGTACATAGTACGTGTAGAGAAAGTAGAAATAGATGCTATTTAATAATAATAATAATAATAGTTATTGTAATAAATGTTATTATTACTATTGTGGTGGCGGTGGATTTTTAACATTTGGTAAGGACAAAGTCAATTTCCAGGATCACCAGTCCAGCGCCACCGGTGTGTCGTAGTTTAGTCCAGCAAGGGTTCTACTGACAAGGGACTGTCGCTTCTAAAGCACACTTAAAAATCATTCGTTTGGGCCTGGTTGAACCCGCAATTTTTAAAACTCAGTCATCATAGAAAAACAAAAAATCTGATGTTACACTCACATGACTTTCTCTAGCTGCTCTTTAAGCTTCTTATAAAAGATTATTATTCTTTCTATACAATGCTAATCGAGATAAACATTAGTAGAATGTTCTTATTACTTAGTTCTTTATAAGTAGATGGGAACTAAAAGAATGCACTAGCTAGTGATAGTCAAATGTTTTAAAAGCGATCATTATGTGACTGACATTGCAAACAGCTTCTTTGCTAGGCCAAGAATAGAATAAAAGAAAAACTTCCTGTCTGAGAAAAGTATAAGTACTTCACAATTGACAAGGAATAACTCGGAAACGGTTACCTACACAAAAAAAAACAAAGGACATAAAGTGTGTATTTTGACGAGATAAACATTTTTGTCTATCTCTTACGGTTTAACAGTAAGCAATATTCGGCAAAATTTATCCAGAATAAAGAGGTCTTCAGAAGCTATTCCCAGAAAATTCAAGATATATATTTTATTTGGGATGTAAATAGCTTTAATATACGGAATTTTAATCAAGATCGATAGTCATTTTTAAGAAAATCAAAATTTTGGAAATTTTTTCCATGTAAAAAATTGTGGGGAGGATTTACTTGAAAATCTTTGAGCCGATCCTTGAAAGATACTAAACCTGAGCTGTCCACAGCACACAGAGACACACACGGATCTTTTTCTAATACTTTTTTTTTCGGACTTGAGGGACCCCAAAATATATTTCCAGTGAAATCTGGTCATCGAATTTTAGGTAGAGTACAATACCTTTTCTATTCACTATGAACATTGTACATGCGGACTAGAGAAAGTGAAAAGAGTACAAAAGAAAACTTTGATTTTCCAAAATGCGCACATTTTAACTTGTAAACTTCTGAAGCATTTTGGAACAATGTACTTGTATTTCCTTTTGATTTGGTATGGCGATGGAAACGATGTCATGTTATTGTGGTTGTGAGGATGATATAGCTATTTTGGGGAGGATTCGCGGTACGGCAGCCGACGCGCGTACTGGTGACCACAACAAGAAAGAAAAACACTGTATAACTTGATTTATCTGGGAATAGCTTGTGTATTGTATAAGTAGTAGACCACAAGAGGTTGACAATATCTTACTAAGCAAAAACTATAGATCTCGTTAAAGCCCACATATTACGTTAAAATATATTGCGTATTCAACTATTTCCAAAATATTATGTTTATTGGTTTGAATTTTAAGATATTTTACACTTTTCTCAACTGAAAATCACTATTCTTTATCTTTCTTTTCCTCACATGGCGACCAGGTTTAAAAAGATTTGACTGTATAGCTTAGGGCTTCCTTTTTATATTCACATACAATGTCAATGAGTAATTTTACCTTCAGAAGTAGATAGAGCAATAAGCTTTTGTAAGAAAAGGCAGAGTCAGACAGAAAAAAATTAATAGCATAACCGGATTTGAGCGATGAATTTCGGGGATTCCATCCGTTTTTACTTTCTCTATACGTACTATGTACATAGTGTATAGAGAAGGTATTGTAATGCACCCAAAATTCGAAACCGAGATTTTACCGGAAATACATGTTTTGGGTCCCCCTGAATCCAAAAAAGAGCATTTTTAGAAAAAGGTCCGTGTGTGTGTCTGTGGGTAGCAAAAACGAAAAGTCCATTAAATGGCAAACTTGGTATTTAAATTTCGTATCTTCCAAGGATGCGACACGAAGATTTTCAAGAATATCCTCCCACCACAAACTACCTTTTACATTGAACTTTTTCGAAAATTTTGATTTTCTCAAAATGGCTCTAACGATTTTGATTAAAATATAGTATATTAAATATATTTACCTGACAAATAAAATGTATATTCTGAACTTTCTGGGAATAGCCTCTGAAGACTTCTTTATTCTGGATGAATTTTAAGGAATTTTGCATAACTGCTAAACTATAATGGATGAACAAAAACTTAGCATACAAAAATGTAGGGCACGTTAAAACACACAGTTTATGTTACATACATTTTTTGTGGTGTTGATCGTTTTTTAGATAATCCTTGTTTCTGGTTTCAGCTTTAAAAAACATACTTTTCACATACAGGAATTTTTCAACTCTTGTACATACAAACAAAGGAACTTCAGTCACATAGAAACCAACCTTTTACTATCAATATAACCTAAGGAACTCCATTATTTCCCTTCTACTTACAAGAAAGCAAGTAATAACACGATTTGTGCTATTTTTTTCTGGATTAGCAGAAGTAAGCAGAAGCATGGGCTTTTTAAGAATAATTTGTTGTAGAGATGTAGACAAAATCATGTGAATGGAACACATCAGATTTTTTCTAATCGTTTTAACTCGCGTTTTCACAATGACGTAAGTACTCTTTAAGTGGTGATTTCATTGCTCAACTAGTCAATCAGCATAGTTAACATTGAAACTTGTCATCAGAGTATATCATCTCAAAATAATTAGAAATCCTCTTGTGGTTTACCAGGAAAAATTCGAGTTAGTTGGGGAATTTTATATCGTCTCGCCATGTTGCCATGATAGCTTAGTGGGCTAGACAAACACCCGGAAATCGGGATCTGCAAATAGGGCATGGAATTTTTCAGTCTGACTCTACTTTTCCAACTCCTATCCTTTACACGGATTGTAAGGAGAAAGCAAATAAAATTCTGACGTGTTCCATTCACATGACCTTGTACATGTTCTGTAAACAAACATCTTGGGGTGGGGGGATTTCTGTAAGAAGCTTCATGTTGCATCCTTGGAAGATGATATGCTTAAATAATTAAGTGTTTAACCGACTTTTTGTTTTTAAGTTATGCCGTCCACACACACACACAGTCAGACACAAATTGACCCTTTTCTATTTTTTTTAGTCGCGAACCTAAAAACATGTGTTTCAACCGAAACTTCGGCTTTGAATTTTTGTGTGGGATGCAACACATTCTCTACCTACTACGTATTTACATAGTACGTGTAGAGAAAGTAACAATTTTGTAAGAATGCTTTGTAAAAGAGAGTCGCCCTCCGTGGTGTAATGGTTACCATGCTAACTTCATATACCCAAGATGGGCGTAAAAATCCTTAGCATGGCTTCCTTCGGAAGGGAAGTAAAGCCGTTGGTCCCGTGTCGTAGATTTGCGGCACTTAAACGAAACTGAAGCCTGATAGAGAGGCCTCTGAGCAAAATTAAGCAGTCTTTCATGCCCAGTATAGAATGGGACGCTGAGAACCACAGCAGTTAAAGAACGTCCATAAATAAAACGCCATTTTGTTTTTGTGCTTTGTATGCAGCACATGACTTTTTTTTTTAATTTTCTTCACATTCGACTTTAACTCTTACCCCGTGTCCAAATGCAACCCATCTCCAACTGCAACTCAAAACACAGCAAGAAAAGAGGACTGCGTATGTGCGAGTAAAAACAAGCAAGCTGGTAAAAGTTTTTAGCGGTTGGGATTTGAGATACCATCTATTATACAAGTGTGGTAAAGTAGTTGCCTCTATTCCAGGCGCTTATGTTTTTGTACAATTAATCACGTCTGGTGGATTCCAAATTATTCCACCAGACGTGATTAATTGTACAAAAACATATTCCTTATGTCTTATTCCTATCTTCATTTAAATGTCATTCTTTGGTAAACCTGTTGGTGCCATTGGTAAGTGGGGAACTGGCGTTTTACCCTTCTTGTTTATCAGAAGAGCGGATGACTCTGATTGAAGGGTTAAAAAGAAGGCTACCCACTGGTCGATTTTGATTTGAAATAGCATGTTGAGTTCTGCAACCCTTTTAACGCACGAAAGGATATCTGTAAAAATCAAATACACAGAGTTAGGCCAGCTAGTATGCCACTTGCAAGCGGTAGAAAGAAACACTTAGGCTAGTCCAGTACCTCGGTCGATGGAGTACCTACCTGCTGTGCAAGAGGTCCCGGGTTTGATTCCCGGCTGAGGTGGGAAATTTCTCAACTTCTCCAGAGACTAGAAGTGTGTGTGTATGTGACATGGATATGTGATCTAGTATACAAAAAATCTTAAAGAAAAACCAGAATTCCAAAATAGCTAACTCCATTGCCGATAGTCACTTTGTTCCAAAGGTAAAAGGCCGCTGGTGTGACTATTGCAGTTAAATAATGAAATAAATGGAACAGTAAAAAAAGTCTATTGCACTGTTACACCTCACTATTTTGAAGATATAAGATATGAGCGATTTCCAAGCCAATAAGGGACCACGAGTATAAACGCCTAAGTTAACCAATGAACGGCAAACTATAAGTAATTATTATTGTTTTCTTAATGAAATGTATCTCTCGTTTGGCTCATAAATGTGTAACTCCTACAGCTACAACAGCAAAACCAAAAGCATGGCTGAAAGAATAACACAATTGAACTGAATTGTATTAAACTGTTATAACAGTAAAACATAAAACCAGACAAAATGCTACTGTATCATTATCATCTTATTTATCTTCATATGATTACTTATTTATGTGCAACGATATAAAATAACACAAAAGGATTCAGTGTAATCGCATTGGTTAAAAAATCTCTGTGATGCTCAAAAATAACTAATATAGATTAGTCGGTATTAACAGCCATATATTCTGTGAGTATATCTTGTACACTTATTGTAATGTTTAATTTTTCAAGTTTTGTAACCAGCGGATTTCTTTCTCTTATGATGTTTTATAAGCATAAAAACCAAACTGAAAAACGATTAAGCGAGCGTGAATAACAGCAATATCATTCAAACCAGATGAAGTACCACTTCTTCCTCATTTGTCCATTTTGTCGGTTCCCTTCTTTATTTTTCTTTCTTGTGTTTTCTTAGTATTATGTAAAACAGGGATATATATATATATATATATATATATATATATATATATATATATATACATACATAACTTATACTTATACTGGTATTACTTCTTCCCAACTGCGATTTTCTCTATAAATAGCAACGAGTCACCCCAAATGTGACAACACATCACAGCCGCATTCATTACACATTGATACTTGTGATTGTTCAGCCGTGTTTTTGCATTGTTTTCTCAGTTACTTTTCTTTCTTTTAAGTTTCCTGAGCTTTAACTATTCGTTAGAGTGTATTGTTTAATAATTACGATGGAAAGAAACGCACGGCTATTGAACAAGCAGTTTAAGGCTAAATGTGGAAAATATTAAACTAAAAAAAAAAAAACTGATGTTACATTCACATGACTTTCTCTACTTATGTGTAACAAATTATTGTTAATATGCTTATTCTTCTATTTACTTCATGCTAATCGAGAAAAAATTAACAGAAATAGTCTTATTACTTGCTTCCTTGTAAGTAGAAGCAAAATATAGGAGTATCATAGATTAAAGTGAAGTCAAAAGCTGAGTACTAGGTGACTGAAGTTCCTTTGTTTGTATGGATACGAGTTGACAAATTCCTGTATGAGAAAAGTACAGGTTTTTTAAAGCTGAAACCAAAACCAAGGAATATCTCAAAAACGAACAACTCCTCGAAAAAAACTTATATAACATAAATTGTGTGTTTTAATGTGCTCTACATTTTTGGTATGGTAATCTTTTATCCATTTCTTACGGTTTAGCAGCAATGCAAAATTTCGTAAAATTCATCCAGAATAAAGTAGTCTTCAGAGACTATTCCCAGAAAATTAAAGATATAAATACTATTTGTGAGGTAAACATCTTTAATATACGATATTTTAATCAAAATCGTTAGAGCCATTTTTGAGAAAATCAAAATTTTCGAAAAAAGTCCCATATAAAGGGTAGTTGGGGGTGGGGGTATTTTCTTGAAAATCTTCGTGTCGCATCCTTGGAAGATGCCAAACTTAAATACCAAGTTTGTTATTTAACGTTTTTTCGTTTTTGAGCTATGCTGTCCACAGACACACACGCGCGCGCGCGCGCGCACGGACCTTTTTCCAAAAATGCTTTTTTTGGATTTAGGGGGACCCAATACATGTATTTCCGGTGAAATCTCGGTATCGAATTTTTGGGTGCAATACAATATCTTCTCTATACACCGTGTACATAGTACGTGCAGAGAAAATAATACGAGCAAGGCCGGGTATTTCAGCTAGTATAATTATAATAAAGGATTTTGACTGTCCTTGTGGAAAGGAAGAAACAATAGAACATATACACTTCAATAGTTGTCCTCGGTTGATGTACAGGAGATGGTGCTTAAAGTTCAATTTAAATATGGAATGTACAAATCCATTGTATAACATTTTAGTAGTAGTGTTATAAGTATTTAGTGCAATTTATTTGTCACTTCCATGGAACATTAAAAACTGTATCAATACAATGAAATTATTATGAATCATAAAACTATAACACTAATATGCAATTTGTAAAATATGGTTTAATTTCTGGAGTAAATAAAAATATGTTTTAGATGTATATTTTGAAAGTTTACTGTAGGAAAGAGACAAAACGCTGGTGTGTGTGTGTGTGTGTGTGTGTGTGTGTGTGTGTGTGTGTGTGTGTGTATGTGTGTGTGTGTGTGTGTGTGTGTGTGTGTGTGTGTGTGTGTGTGTGTGTGTGTGTGTGTGTGTGTGTGTGTGTGTGTGTGTCTACTATACGCTCTCTTGATGTGAAAAGGAAGGGAAGCAAAAGCTGTGTGGCAAAACGGTGTTCTTCGAACAGACAAATTGCTGCCGGCTTAAAATATCAAGTCTGGACTCCGTGTACATCAAACCTGTTGCACGATGGTGGTCTAGTGTTAACGGAGAATCCTAGAACTCAAACAACACCGTAAATGCACGAGTCAAATCCTTTGTTTTCTATCGGGGAAAATACGCAGTATTAGGTCATACTCTATCATTAAAAATATTCTGCAAAATGATGCTAAACATGTCCCAATATAAGTAAGTATCCCATTTATGGATTTCAGCCAAGTTTGAAATCTGCTGATGCTGCGCACACACACACTCACTTGAGGACATTTTTCTAAAAAACTACTTATTTTGGATTCAGGGTTTCTTAAACGTGCATCTCCAGTGAAATTTCGGTATCGAATTTTTGGTTGAACTGCAATACCTTCTCTCCCTACTAGACATGTAGAGAAAGTAAAATATACCCTAAACATTTATTTTAACCCTTAAGAGCCAAATAATTCTTGGGTAATCAGGGCACTATTTTGCGCACTTAATGAAAGTTTTCATAACTTACGACTGAAAGAACTACCTTGGCTCATTTTCAAATTCGTGCATAAATTTGAGCATTTTGACAAAGCTTAGGATACTACATAAGAGTGGCTGCGCCACTCGCCTGTCACCTAAGTGGCCTGGGTTTGCTCCCAAGTGACTGCATGTGGGATTTGTGGGGGTCAAATCGGTGTAAGGGCGGATTTTCTCCGGGTTTTCCGGTTTCCCCCACCATCGCATTCCACCGGTGCTCCTACCTTCATTCCTCTATCAACAGTGTAATCGCCTGTGGTGTCATTTGTAGTATAAATGGCTGTTAAACACTGTCAAAAAAAAACTAGGCAAGAGTGAAAACGATGGGCTAGCCATGAATTTCAATAACCTCTATTCTTTATTTCAAGTCCTCACTTAGAGCATCCATCTCTGCAATGCTGCGCGAGACAGCTGGTGTAGACGGACAGAAGGGCAAAGCAATGCTATTAACTGCTTCAGAGCAGCAGAAAAAGAGAGTACGTCTATTTTAGAAGGAAATGTCGTATTGATTTTAAATTATTTCCATCTTAGTGACCACTGAGCGATGTAGAGAACTGACAGCTGCATTTCTGACCTCAGAAGAGACACCTGTGGGCACAGTTAATATCATTGGACATTTCACTGCAAAGAAATCATCAATACACAGAATGAGAAAGGGTTTTCTTTTAAATACCCAATATGTGTGTACTTTCTCTACTATGTATGGTAAGTGGAAGTTATTTCTAAAATGTCTGTGTCCATATTTAATTGAAAATATATTTTGAGAATTCACTGAATTCCCTGAACTTGGGGTGGGAGACTTTCTTGAAAGCTTCATGACGTTACCTTGAAATATGCTAAGCTTAGTATTTAAGTTTGGCATTTAAAAGAATTTTCGAGTTATGCTGTTTAGACACACATACGCGAGCACACACAGAGATATTTTTCTAATTTGATTCAGCGGATCTCAAAACATATTTGCGGTGAAATCACGTCATCAAATTCTTGGATGAAATACAATATCATCTCTACCAGCTCTGTATATAATACATGGTACAGAAAAATACACGATTTATATTACATAATATCTTTTTATGTTTTACTTTCGCTAGCAGTCTGTGCTATGTACATTACTGGTAGAGAACGTATTGTATTCCACCAAAAATTCGATACCACTGAATCAAAAAAAAATGCTATGTGTATGTAAGAGGTGAGTGTGCGTGAGTATTGGACAGGATTGCTCAAAAACAAAAAGTTGGTATTTAAGAATAGTGTCTTCCAAGAATGCGACAAGATGATGTTTTAAGTAAATCCCCTATCCTAAACTATCCTTTACTTGGAAAGATTTTCGAAATGTTTTTCTCAAAAATGCCTCTAACGATTTTATTAAAATACAGTGTATATATTGAATTTCCTGGGAACAGTCTCTGAAGACTTCTTCATTCTGGATGACTTTTGCATCACGGTAAACCGTAAGAGAGAGAAAAGCTTACTGCACAAAAAATATAGATCTCGTTAAACACTGGATTTTTCATATCTTTGTGTATGTGTTTTTTGTTTTTTTAAGAGTTGACTATTTCTGAGATTGTCCTTGTTATTGATTTCAATTTTAAGCTACTTAAACTCTTCTCAAGCGGAAGGTTATTTTTCGTTTCATCTTTTGTTTTACTCCCCAAACGTGCATAGCAAAATGAATTTCATTTGTTCACACAAAAATCGGCTTTTAAAAGATATGACTATCCCTTATTTCTCTTCTACTTGAGGAAACGAGCAATAAGACCATTTCTGTTAACGTTTAATGTGATTACTACGATGTAAATAAAAGAATAATCTTTTATAGCAATAGTTTGTAGAGAAAGTCACGTGAGTGGAACACATCAAATATTAAAAATGAAATTCCCCATCTCCTTGGTATTGGTGGTATACAATGACGCTTTTTGTCAAACGAGAAGTTGTCATTCGTTTTATATATATAACTTATATCTAGGCCGTACAAAGAGAATTGAATTACAATATATCATTTAGCGACCATCTCTTACAAGAAGGTAGAAAAACTTAATGCTTTATATGACATTTGAACCACAGATGTTCCTGTTTCCGTCCGGTTGCTCTGAGCCACTATAGCAACATGTCGGCGCGACATTAAATCCCCCAACTGGCTCTCATTTTCGTTGTAAACCGTAAGCAGATCTTAAATTAATTTTCATTTGACATATCGCATTGGTGATTTACAATGTTTTACTGCTGTTTTATTTTTTCAACTTTTCTACCCAGAGAAGTACATTTTATTTTCTTTGTACTTAAAGGTGTATATATAAAGGAAATTTACAAGTCGTAACAGAGTGTTCTATAAGGTTCATTTAACTTGCAATGTATTTAAGAATAAATCTTCTAAAGGGTTAGTGACCAAAATAATCTGCCTTACACATTTGTTTCGACTCTTTACTTTCCCTGTTAGATTTTATGCTGTAAAATCTAGTACTGAACCCTTTGTTTTAACAAAACGTGCTGTTTTCTTCATTTACAATATTTTCCAAATCAAATTTGTAAAACGATAACAAGTATAACCCTTACTACTTCCGCATAGCATATAAACGAAGCAAAGAAATGTCCAGCAAAACTGCTAAGTTGTGAAATTCTTAGGGCCAGGAAACGTTGGTAGCTAAATTTTGTCAAGATGGAGATTGCTGGACGTCGTCGAGACCAACTGGTGCTTGTGTCGCTAGTTGTTATCGTTCCAGCTTTCGTGGAGTTCTCGCCAAGACGATATGAAGTCCCCGGCTTCATAGTTTAACCAATTATTAGGTCGTCGGTCTGGGTAGCTCAGTTGGTTAAGCGCTAGCTTTCGGAACTCCAGGTCGCGGGTTTTTAAGGACACTTGGTAGTGTCAGAGTAGCAATTTCCATGTAGAATGTCAATGCAATATACATTAGTGTTTCTTGAAGGCTATGCAATCTATCACAATGAAACTTTTACCATTTATATGTCAGCCTCTTCTAATTCAGAAAGCATAATTAAATCATAAATAAAGTTAATAATGTTTGCTCTATTGATATTCCAATAAACACAAAATTTTTCATGCATTTTCTTCTTTAGGTACACTTTTCTCCTAAACAGTTAAAGTGACACATTTTAAACTTTGTAATCACTAAAAAATATTGCTATGCAACATAGTTGATGAACCATTAAGACATTTTAATCAATAATAGCAATTAAAAAAGTAAATAATAATGTACTCTTTATTTTTTAACTTTTTATATATGAAACTATTTCTTTGAGGAACTTCATGCAAGTGTAACATATTAAGCTTTTACCGAAAAAGCAGTATATTCTGCATATCCACTAAAAATTCAAATCTCTATCTATTATAGTTTTCTAGAAAAGTATACCTAAAGAAGAAAATGCATGAACATTTTTGAAAAGTTTGTGTTTATTGGAATATCAATAGAGCAAAAAGTATTAACTTTATGATTTGATTATGGTTTCTGAATCAAAAGAGGTTGATATATAAGTGGTAACAGTTTCATTATGATAGATTGCATGGCTTTCAAGAAACACTAACATATATTGCATTGAAATTGTACATGGAAATTGCTACTCTGACACTACCAAGTGTCCTTAGGTGTGCTTAAAAGTGACAACCCCATGTTAAAGAACTACTAGGGAACGAAATTCCGGCACACCGGTGGCACTGATATGATTCTGGCAAATGACAGCGTCGTCAACAAGAAAATACTCTTTCTTTTAAAAAGTATCAGGTCAATCGGGGATATTTAATTATTGCTCTTTCGCACAAGCTATGTATAGGACAAGATAGGAAATGTGAGTCAGTTGAGGAATTAAGTGTTGGGCGTGAACGTTGTTACGGTAGCTCAGTCGGTTAGAGCAACCGAATGTAAACCGGAAGATGCGTGGTCCAAATCCGACTGTCACGTTGTATTATTTTCTCTACTTGCTACATACTACTTACCTAGAGAAGGTATTGCATACAATCCCAAAATTTGATACCGGGATTTTACCAGAAGTACACGTCTTATGATCCCCTGTATCCAAAACAAAAACAAAAGAAAAACATTTTTAGAAAAATGTCCGGGTGTGTGAGTATACAACCTAGCTCAAAAATGATTTTTTTTTCTTTTTGGTAGTGTTTAACGCCCGATTTTACTACTTACGGCACCGCAGGCGATGACACTGGTGATACATTGAATGAAGATGGAGCACCGGTGGAATGCGATGGCGGGAGAAACCGGAAACCCCGGAGAAGACCCGCCCCTGCGTCACTTTGTCCAACACAAATCTCACATGCGGTCGCTTGGGATCGAATCCGGGCCATCTAGGTGAGAGGCGAGTGGTCTAACCACTCGGCCACGGTGCGACCCAAAAATCAAAAGTCGGTTAGTTACCAAATTGGATAATTGAGTTCGGTATCTTCCAAGGATAAGACGTGAATATTTTCTAGAAAATCTCCTTACCCTAAGCTACCCTTTACCAACATTTTTGAAAAGTTTAATTTTCTCAAAAATGCCTCAAACTATATTGACTTAAATATATGTCTATGACAAATAAACTGCATATCTTTAATTTTCATCGAACATCCTCTGAAGACCATTCTGACTTTTGCATAATGGTGAAATACAACACTTCCTTGTCTACATCCGTACTAGAGAAAGTAAAGAGATCAGTGTGTGTGTGTCTGTGTATCGGTGTGTAATAACTCAAATTCTAATGTTCCGTTCACATGAATTTCTCTACCTGTTCTGTAAACAAACATTCTTACAAAAATTATTTTACCTATCTTGTACTAATAGAGATAAACATTAGCATAAATGTTCTATTACTTGTAACTTTTAAGGAGCAAGTAAATAAGGAGATATGCCAGGCTAAAGCGATAGTTTAATGCTTTAAAGGCTGATCGATATGAATAATTGAAGTTCGGATCACTTTGCATGGCTAGCAATGAAAGAAAAGAGAAATGAAATGAAAGGTGCCTTCCTGTTTGAAAAAAGTTACATACTCATAGTTAAAAATTAAAACCAATAACAAGGAATAGCTTGTAAATGATCAACTCTACAAAAAAATGTATGTCACATACATTTTGTATTTTAGCGAGAGCTACATTTTTTAGTGTTAACATTTTGCCATTTCTTACGGTTTTCCGGCTATGCAAAATTCATCCAGGATGAAGATGTCTTAAGAAGTTAATCCCCAGAAAATGAAAATATAAATTTTGTTTGTAAATATCTTTAATATACGCTATTTTAATCAAAATCGTTAAACCAATAGTTAAAAAAACAGAATAAGCGAAAATTGTTGCCACGTAAAGGGCATTTTGGGATGGGGGGAATTAATTGAAAATGTTTAAATATTTGTGGCGCATCCTTGAAATATACTTAACTTGAATACCAAGTTTGGTAGTCTTTAAGTGTTTTCGTTTTTAAACTATGCTGTCCATATGCGTGCACACGCTAACCACTTTTTCTGATTTTTTTTAACAGGGGACATCAAAACACATGTTTCCCTGAAACTTCGGTATCGAATTTTTAGTGGAATGCAATATATTTTCTACACTTATGTACATAAAACGAAAAGGTAAAAATTAAAATTCCGTTAAATGCCAAATCCATTTAGAAAAATCCCCTATTACACCTAACCTTTACATGGAATATTTTTCGACATTTTCCATTTTCTAAAAAATGACTAACGAATTTAATCAAAATACCGTATATTAAAGAAGTTTACATGGCAAATAAAATGTATGCCCTAAATTTCTTGGGCATAGCTTCTGAATGTTTGCATAACTAGTAAACCGTAAGGGACAGACGTATACATGAGTGATCTATAAGCTTCATTTAATTTGCAATGTATTTAATGTGAACAGTATAGCTCAAAAGCGAAAAGACCGCTAAATGCCAAACTTGGTATCTATATTTAGTAGCTTCCAATAATGCAACACAAAGATTTTCATGAAAATCCTCCCAGCATAAACTACCCTTTACATGCAAATTTTTTTGAAAATCTTGTTTTTCTCAAAAATGGCTCTAACGACTTCGATTAAAATGAGGTACCCTATTAAAGATATTTACATTATAATTAAAATGTATATTTTAAATTTTCTGGGAACAGCACTAGATGTCTTTATTCTCGATGATTTTTGCAATATTTTGCATGACAGTTAAACCGTAATAGACAAAACTACACAAAAAATGTAGATGTAGTCAAAACACACAATTTGTCACGTATATATTTTTGTTGTAGAGTTAACCATTACCGAAATATTCTGTGTTATTAGTATCATTGTTAAGCTACTTAACTTTTCTCTTACAGGAAGATGTTTTTATTTTCGTATGTGTTTTGTTTACCCCCATAAGCAAAAGGAGCCGAACTTCAACTGTTTCATATAGCGACCAGCTGTTAAAAGATTTGACTATCGCTTTAGCCTAGTGCATCCCCCTTATATCCGTTCTACTTACAAATAAGCAAGTAATAAAACCATTTCTGGTAATGTTTATCTCGGTTAGCATGATGTAGATAAAAGAATAATGTTATGTAAAAAAACTTATGTTTGTGGAAAAGTTAGAGAAAGTCATGTGAATGGAACATATCAGATTTTTGCTTCTCCTGTTGCCCTGTAAACCCTCTCTAACCGTTTACTGTTCATCTCTGATAATTTATATTTACATATCTTAATTTCTGTTATTGCCACATATGTATAAAATAGAAAGAGAGTGTAGAGAAAGCCATGTGATACACAAGATTGTTCTACCTATCACGTTTTCTCTGAACGCCCGAGAAAACTGCAACGTAAGCTGCAAATAAACTGCGCATTTTACATCAAATAGATATTGCACGAGATCTAAATGAAAAGCAATGCCAGTAATGGTACTTTTTTCTGCGCGCATCTCCATCGACGTAGTTAAGCGAAAAGCAGTTATATGAAGAGGCTCTGAAGCTGTGGTTCGTAAAACGGAGGCATGTACAGTCATGTTCAAATCTTTTGACAGCAAATTCCCAGTGGAGGGTTGTTAAAACTGCTACTGCAGTGTGTCCGAAACAGTTATAGACAAATCTTTGAAGTACTTTAATGCTTAATATGCACTAAAAGGAAGGAAAATAGTCTAGTGTTTAAAATGTATGTTACTTGGAATCTCTTGTACCGAAACCGATGATAAGTTCTGAAAGAATAACATATGTCATACGACCAAATGCAGATTAATGAAACCGAAATAATTAACAAAATTATCCCCATCCTCTACCAGCGTGACCGCTTATGCTTTTGGAGTATAATTCTAGTCACTGGATTGTCAGGATACTTTACCGCCCCCAAAATATGGTCAAACTGCTGAACAGTAACATTAACCATATGTATTCAAGCTAAAATATCGTTTTACTAATAAGAGTTTCCTATTGCCGTTTAGTAGCGATAATAACTTCAACCTTCTCTCCATGTTGCCAATGAAAGCTGTCGTAGATGGCACTTTTTAGAGCGCAAGTTATTAGGTTATATTTATCTTCTTACTGGTCCTAATAAAGTTGAATTTGTAGGTATTCTATTTATTATTAAATGTGTCCTGTATTTTCTTTATTTTTATCTTTAATTTTATGAATATTAACCTTCTTAGATGGCAACCTCTGTAGTGTGGTGGTAGCGTGTATGCCTCATATTCAAGAGGTCCCGAATTCGGATCGCGGATAGGGTAAGTTACCAAGATTGACTTTCTTCCCCTTATCCTAAGAAGACGATTGTCGAGTAATTTTAAGTTCTGTGGATTCCGGGCTCCTTTGAGATCATTTCATTCATCGTCCAATATGACCTACCAGGTTAAAGGACGTTAAACTACGTTAAAAAAGTCTTAACGTCATCCCGTTTAACGACGCATGCAAGTAATACTTCAACTGCCTCTAGAAGGCCGAATTGTATTGTTATAGGTTTAGCTTTTTCACCAATCGTAGCGAAAGCTTTTCACAGAGCTGGCATTTGAACCATTCTTTCATTTCACAGCGATTATAACACCGTTCATTGTTTCGTTTTATGCCCCTGAATTGTTATTATGCCAGGGACATGAAAGCTAATACCGTCTGGGTGTGGCCAATGTTGGTTGCCTGATAGTTGAAACGTTATACGAAAAAATATTTTGTCTGATATATAGATATGGGCCACTTTTTAAGCACGCCAGTATACATATTTTAAAGTAAATCTGAAAACTTCTTGCTTCCAGATCCGTTGCAGTAAAGCTAATAAATTTTAGAACAGTCTAAGCAATTGCAAGATTTTTAGAGAGTAAAAACGTCATAGCTGATTCTAAACTTTCATTGGTTTTTGTCATTCGCATTATAAGCATCATTATCAGAGAATTTGTCAGTTATTTTTAACAATTGTTTTTGTGAAAAACTGTTAGCTTAAATACAATGTATTACAGGATCTATCATACTATATTCTTTTTATTGCTTTCTCTACTTATTATTTTCGTTTCAAAATCAGCTTACCTTCCCCGTAATGGTAGAACTGACACTCCCTAGGACTTACAAGCCAATGTCTAGGGGTCAGAAGCCTGTCGGGGAGCCAACGGCACGAAATAACGAGGTGTCAGCCCATAGCCAGACAAGAACCGGAGGACCCGGAGAAAACCCACCCAGATGCCGCTTCGTCCACCACGAATCCCGCATGCGAATGCTTGGGATCGAACCCGGGTCACCTAGATGGGAGGCGAGCGGTCTAACTGCTCACCCACGGCGTCGCCTTATACTTGTTATATAGTTCATAAAGTAAAAAAGGTATTGCATTCCGCCAAAAAATTCGATACCAATATTTAATTGGAAATGCACGCATGTTTAGAAAAGGTGTAGGTGTGATCGTGGGTCTGATAACTCAAAAACGAAGTCGGTTAAATACCAACCATGATATTTAAAGTTCAGCTTCTTCCAAGGGTGCGACACGGAAGATTTTCAAGAAAATCCCCCACCTCAAACTGCCTTCATATGAAAAAAAAATTGATTTTCTCAAAAGAAATGAAATGTATATCTAAGGTACTGTCCATTCTGAATAACGTTAACATAACTGGTAAACGTAAGAGCTAGACAAAAATGTAATACACAAAAAAATGTAGATCTCGTTTAAAAACACACAATTCATGCCATATACATTTTTTAGCACAGTATTCCTTGTTATTTGTTTCAATTTTTAAATCCATACTTTTCTCATACGGGAAATGGTCAACTCCTAGTCATGGAAATAGAACCAAACTTCAATCGCATAGCAACCAGCTTTTAAAAAATTTGACTATTGCCTTAGCCTAGTTTACTTCCTTATTTCCCTTCTATTTAAAGGAACTAAGTAATAAAACCATTTATGAAAATGTTTATGTTGATTAGTATGTCAATCTGAGCGGTTCAGTTGGTTTAGATGCTGGCCTACTGATCCCATGCTCGCGGTTTCAAACTCGGATCAGACCGATGGCTTTTAAGTGTGCTTAAAAGCGTCAGCTCCATAAAATATATTTGCGGGTATGTTGAACTCCTTTGGAACAAAATGTTGTGGTAATTGACAGCGTCATTAACAAACAAAAATATTTAAAATATTTCTTGATTAATATAAAGTATCAGAAGAATAATGTTTTAAAGAATAATTTGTTACAGAGAGGTAGAGAAAGTCATATGAATGGAATACATCCGCTTTTAACCTTAATTTTGTTATGTGCTCTCTCTCTCTGTTGGTGTGTGTGTGTGTAGTGTATGTGTGCGACAGAGAGTATAAAATAACCAAAAATGTAATATGTGAAGTGTAATTTGAAGCGGGGCGATTTTTAAAAATCTGCGTAAGATTTGAAAAAAGTTGATACGGTTTGATATATATCAGATATTTCGTTTTTGAGCTACACTGTTCACGCGTGCGCACTCTCCCCCCTCCCTCTCTCTACCCTTGTGTGGTATAGTTCATAAAGTTATAAAAATGTTATATTTCATGTATCAGTAATCATATTTTGCACCATAGATGCGGCTGGAGATTTTGGCAACTATAGTTAACTAGCAACGGCAACAACCGCCATCTGTTTACACTCTCATTCTCAGGAATTATCCCAAATGCCCCATGTTCCCTGTTGCTGATCATTTTCTTTTCGCAACCTGCACTTTTTCCGTATAAATCGTAGTCCCACATTTGTTATTCCGATTTTATTTTTCTTGCAAATGGTCCAAGTCTCGTTGCCGGATTTAACACAGAGAGTTTGGCTAACATGTTGCAGGGATTTAATCGACTGGTTTCTAACAAAAGACTGTGTTCCAGGTTTGTGCTCTCTCTGGCGGTGTGTCTTTCTCTCTCGCCTATGGTGGATAGAGAAAGTATTGAAGTTTCCATTCAAGTATTTGATATCGAGATTTCACCTCAATATAAAAACACCCTACTCTGATACATTCACATGACTTTCTCTATCCTCTGTCGTTTATTAGTGGCTAAACAATGTATCCTTACGATAGTTTATTACTTTTTCTAGCACGTAGAAGGTAGAGAAGGTGTTGTATTTTATCCAAATATTCGATATCAAGATTTCACCGTAAATACAGTTTCAGTGTTCCCCGTATCCGAAATAAAAGTATTTTTAGAGAAAGTTTTGTATGTGTATGTGTGTGTGCTCATGTGTTTGTGAACATAACTCAAAAACGAAAAGTCGTAAAATTCCAAACTTTTATTTAAGTATAGTATCTTCCCAGAATGCGGCAAAAGATTTTGAGGAAAATATCCACCTAACTAACCTTCACATGGAAAAAAATTTCGAAAATTTTGATCTTCTTAAAAATGGTTCCAATGGGCTTGATTAAAATACCGTATAAGGTACTTACATGGCAAATAAAATGTTGATCTTGAATTTTCTGGGAATAGCCTCTGAAGAGCTCTTCATTCTGAATGACTTTTGCATAACTGGAAAACCGTAAGATATAGATAAAAGCTTATTGCACCAAAAATGTAGATCTCTTTAAAACACACAATTTATGTCACGTACATTTTTCGTGGAGATGACCATTTCCGAGTTGCTCTTTATTATGGGTTTCAGTTTTAAAATACGTATACTTTTCTGATGCGGAAATTTATCAACCCTTGGCCATTCAAACGATCAAAGAAAAGATTTGACCATCTATTTGGCCTATTGTATTCCCTTATTTCCCTTCTACTTACAAGGAAGTAAGTACTAAGACCGTTATTCCCCTCTTCTGTTTATCTTGATTAACATGAAGTAGAGAGATGATCAGCGTTTGTAGGAATAATCTGTTGCAGAATAGCTAGAGAAAGTCATATGATTGGTGACAGACTATTTTCCAAAATTTGTACTTAATTTTAATCGAAAAAAACTTTGCAGAGATAGCTGCATTACACATTTCGTTATAAATATAAAGAGAATTGCGATAGTGAGATTTTTAGAATTGGAAATTATATGTCGATTATAAAAATCCATATAATTCCCACGTTTTCGTGAGAAACAAAAGGACTTAAAAATAATGATAAATAATTTAACAATTTATTTAATAAATAAAGAATATCTCGGAAATAGTTTATGGCATAAAAAAGTTATTTGAATAAATTATGTATTTTAAAGACTTCTGAATTAACTGTGTAGTTCATTTTCGTCTATCCTTAACGATTACTAATCCGGGTGAAAAGGCCTTCTGAAACTATTCTCAGAAAATTCAATATACACAGGGTGGGAGGTGAATAAGTGTGGTAACACAGTTTGTAGACGTTGTGATGATCCAGTATGTGCAGATTTTTCGTTATTTTATAAAGTTACGTGCATGAGAAGAATCACACGATGCTTTTAGGATGGCTATCACTCCCTACCTCAGACACTTGGTGATTGTTTACGTACCAGGTCACAGGTTGATTCCCCTCTGCCCTTGGCCCTGCCCGACTATAGATGGTGTGATGCGAGGGAACAATATTGATCGCATTGAAACTTCAACCTAAGCAACCATACTACCACAACGACGACCACTACTACTACCGCTGCCGCCGCTGCTGCTTTGTCGAGCAGTATCTACATTAAATTACGTAGAAGCTAGAGAAGGTATTGTATTCCACCCAAATATTTGATGTCCAGATTTCACCGAAAATATGTTTTGAGTCCGAAATAAACATATTTAGAAAAAGGCCCTTGTGTTTGGACAGCATAGCTCAAAAACAGAGAGATTGCTAAATACCAAACTTAATATTTATGATTAGTATTTTCCAAGGATGCGACACGAAGATTTTCAAACTAACCATAAACTAACCTTTTCATGGAAAATTATTTGAAATTTTGTTTTTTCGGCGCTTACTATTTTGAATAAAATACCGTATATTAAACACATTACATTCACAAACAAAATGTATATTTTGAATTTTCTGAAAATAGTTTCTGAAGACGTCTTTATTCTGTATGAGTTTTGCAGTATTTTGCATAACGGTTAAACCGTAAGAAATAGACATAAACTTACTGCACAAAAAGATAGCGCTGTTAAAACACATAATTTATCTTATTTATGTTTTTCTTGTAGAGTTTCAAGATATTCCTTATTGTTGGTTTCAATTTTAAAGTTCCAAACTTTTCTCAAACAGGACCATGCAAAGCGAACCGAATCGTAATTGCTTCACATAGCGACCAGCTTTTAAATATTTTGACTGTCGTTTTAGTCTAGTTTATTCCCTTACTTCCCTTTTACCTGCAAAATGAAATGGCGTTTTATTTATAGACGCTCTTTAACTGCTGTGGTTCTCAGCGTCCCATTCTATATTGGGCGTGAAAGACCGCTTAATTTTGCTCAGAGGCCTCTCTATCAGGCTTGAAGTTCTTTTACGTGCCGTATTTTACCTTCAAATAAGCAAGTAAAAAGATCGTTTGTGCTAATGTTTATCTCAATTAGCATGATGTATACAAAAAATTAATCTTTTTGTAGGAATAGTTTGTTTAGTTGTTCCATATACAAAGTTATGTGAATGGAACACATCAGGTTATTATGTTAGTGATAGTGGTAATGGTAGTTGTAGTGTTCATTTATTATTATTTATTATTAATATTGCTTATTATTATTATTATTATTATTATTATTTATTATTAATAGTATTTAGTATTATTAGTAGTACAGCAGGAGTAGTAGCAATAGGATTATTATAACATTAGTAGGAGGAGGAGCAACACGCTAGTGTTATTTTATTGTCATGTGTGCCTTTCGCAGAGGTAAACTTTTATTAATTTAGTAATATTTTATTGATCACTTTATCATGTTCTGAATTTAATTGGGATTTCATGTTACATGTTATATGTACTAAGCTTTAAGCTAAGTAGATAATAGGATGGAAGCGGCTAACCCCTTCCGATGACAATCCCAGTGGGTTTTTCTGTGACATCAACTTCCGCTGTCTACGAGCAGAGTCGCACAGTCACGCGGAACGTCGCTCCTGCAACGTCCTATCGGAACATTTTGAATACTCTATTTTGACCGGCCACATCACATTTAAATAGCGGCCGTCATATTGGAAAACTCTTCCTGGGTAATCTTAAAGCTGTATAAGAATTGCAGACCCAATTTGGTCGTCGTTCGTCTTTTAATCGTAGCTCTTGTGTGTGCATATCTCGGCGCGTCGGAGCCCTTCCATCTTCTTGCCTCGACACTTCTCTCAAGGTAATCAGGCCTGGAATAACCAAATAGATTATAGCAGCCTACTTTCGTAAATCAAACACTCGCAACTAAGAAACTAGTAATATGTAACCATTCGTAAGCTTTAAGTTCAGCTGTCACTATTACTTTGCCATCTGTTTCCATTCACCATTCCAAGTAGATAGTGCCCCAGGCACAACCCCTTAGCTGTGACAGTATTATTAATATTATTGTTATCTTTGTTATTGTAGTAATATTATAATTATTAGTAGGTAAGTAGTAGTAGTAAAGTGTTATGTTGTTATAATCATTAATAGATTAGTAGCAGTAGTAGTAGTACACTATAAGTAGTAGCAGCAGCACTGTTATTTATTATTATTATTACGAGGGCCGTTTTTTCAACCTCCGATAGGCTATAAATAAAAGAAAAGTTTCTTAGAAAACAATTATTTTATTACTAAAAGTTTTGTACACTTGTGGCTACTTTTCAACGTAATCATCGAAAAAATTGAGACATTTATCGTACCTGTGCACAAGCTTTGCAACACCCGCTTCAAAAAAAGGTTGCCGCCAATGATGGAGCCCGGAACCACTATCAATGCAGCTGTTTATTGTGAAGCTTTACGACGTTTGCGGAGAGCTATTCAAAACAAACAAAGAGGAATGCTGACTTCAGGATCCATGACGACGCTCGTGCACACACTCCTGGCACAACCCATCGGCTCCTTGAACAATTTCAATGGGATATTTTCGATCATCCGCCGTGCAGTTCTGGCCTGGCATCCAGCGACTTTCACATTTTCCCTTAACTGAAGACGTGGCTAGGAGAGCAGCACTTTCAAACCAGCGAAGACCTTCAAAACAACGTTAATGCTCATTTGAAAGCATTGGCGGCAACATGTCTTTAAGTGGGTATTGCAAAGCTTGTGCACAGGTACGATAAATGTCTCAATCTTTTCGGTGATTGTGTTGAAAAGTAACCATAAGTGTACAAAACTTTTAGTAATAAAATAATTGTTTTCAATGAGCTTGTATTTTATTTATAGCCTATCGGAGGTTGAAAAAAGCCCTATTATTATTATTATTATTATTATTATTATTATTATTATTATTATTATTATTATTATTATTATTATTATAATATCATCATCATCACAGCCTGAGTAGTAGCAGTGCAATATAACTATTGATGGTGGTGGAGGTGACGAAAAACACGTAAACCAGAATTTCCCTTCAGATGACGTTGATTCATGCCGAAAATATTATCTGTTATGATTTATGACGAATCTCTTTTAGCGTATTGAATACTCAGCTTCAGAATTAAATCAGTTTAACTTAGTAGATTGCAATACACACGGTGTTCGTTCAAAAGGCGTTCAATTAAATTGGTTAGTTTCCGTAATTATCATCATTAGCTCTTTTTATTTCTATTAATGAAGTTACTTTGAACATAATTTTTTTAAAAATGTGCTGTTTCATTCACCTGACTTTCTCTGCTCTCTTTCGTTTATTAGTGAATATGTAAACAATGTATTCTTCTTTTCACTTAATTTTAATCCACATAAACCTTTGTAGAAATGGGTACGTTACATCTCTTACAGATGTATGGGCAATAGCAATAGTTAAGAATCGGACTCTGTGGGCTATTTTTTCAACTCCTCGCAGCCGCAAGAAATAAGTGAATATTGAAGAAATTATAAAAGAATGACTTAGTATTGAACAATTCGATCAATTAATAAGCTTATTTCGTAAATGGCTTATTGCACTAAAAATGTATTCGGAGTAAGTTGTATGTTTTGAAGAGATTTACACATTTTGTGCAGTACCTACGGGTACGCTAAATGTGTACCAGTTAAAGAAGACTATAAAGTTCTTGAAATGGACTTCATAAGTTCTTTCCAGAGGATTTAATATGTACATTTTATTTGTAATGTAAATAGCCTTAATATGTGGCGTTTCAGTCTAAGTCGTTATAACCATCTTTGAGAAATTCGAAAATGTTCCATGTAAAAGGTAGTTTGATGTGGGGAGTGTTTTGAAAATCGTATCCTTGGAAAATTGTAACTTAATTGGCAATTTTAATATGTTATGGACTTTGCGTTTTAAGTATACTGTTCACAGAAGAAACACACACACATACAAAATTGGCATTTTCCTATACAGATTTCTTTAAACACCTGCGGCCTCAGAACGTGCATTTCCTGTGAAGTTTCTGCATCTGATTTTGGTGCAATACACACTCCCACATTTAATTACGAGGTTGAGAAAGTAAAAGCTGATCGCAGGTGCTGGATTACAAGAATTGCATGTCATAACAGAGCAGTGTTAATGCAGGGATTCCCCAAGGTTCTAACGTAGTACTTTTGTTATTTTTGTGATTTATAAATGGTTTATCTACTGCTCTCAAATTGTACAAAAGTATTAGTAGCTTTAAGGATTGCATAGGTTGCATGGAGCATCTAGAAGCAAAAAAAAAATATTTACAATATTAATAGGACACCACTGTTGAAGTGGAGGAAAATATTTAGGAGTACATATATTAAAATAAATCAGATTCAACATACACATTGAATTCATTGTAATAACATGTTTAGTTTTCTAGGCTTGATTATTTGAAATTCGCACAGACTTACAGAAAATAACACATTTATTCTCTTGTGAGACAAAATCTTGAATTCCTATCATTTGAGATCCTAAGACCACACGTTGGTTTAATAGAAACAGTACAACCAATTTTTTATTTTCTCTACATAGTACGTCGGCTGAAAAGATATTGTGCTCCACCCAAAAATTCGATACCAATATTTCACCGGAAATACTCGTTTTAGGGTTCCCTGTATCCAAAATAAGCATTTTTAGAAACATTTACGTTCGTGAGGTGTGTGGGGGTGCGGGTGTGAGAGCGGTGTGTGTATACGATAACTCGAAAATGAAAATTCAGTAAAATACAAAATTTGGTATTTAAGTTTAGTATCATCCAGGGGTCCAATCGAAGATATTGAGGAAAGCCCTCACTCCAATCTACCCTTAACATGGATTTTTTTTCATTCTGGATGAATTTTGCATAGCTTGTAAACCCTAAGAGTTAGAGAAAAGCTTATTAAACAAAAAATGTATATTTGTCATACACATTTTTTTCGTGAATTTTATCACGATATTCCTTGTTATTAGTTTTAGTTTTAAAATAGTTATTCTCATACGGGAATATGTCAACTCCTGGCAATGCAAAGAAACGGATTTCAATCACATGCAAACAGCTTTTAAAAGATTTGACTCTTGTTATAGCCTAGTTTCTTCCTTTTATTTTCCTTCTACTTACAATAAAGCAAATAATACAATTTCTGCTAATGTTTATCCCAATTAGCATGAAGTAGATAGAAGAATTATCTTTTTAACTATAATTTTTTGCAGAGATGTAGAAAAAGTCATGTAAATGGAGCTCATCAGATTTTTAAAATACTAGTTGTGTAAAAGATTTAATCACATATGCTGACGGAATCCTTTTATATAAATATTTAATTTTGAAGCTTTAAATTTCAGAAGAGGCATTATTAGTCAAATATTTCCATCAATACTTATACAATCGATTATTAATGCATATTATACAAACATTCCCTTTAGTATACCACACCCAGAATGCATAAAACTTCACTATTAAACAGAATTAAGTGTTTACATAAAGTTCATTGTTTTGATGCAGATATTTGCAGCATGTAAAATACAGTTCAAAGATACAATAGTACTTATTATTATATGAAGATAAACATCGAATTTAAAAGTGATTGTATAACTTGCATAAAGTCATTTTTTCTTTCTCTACTACGTTTAGTAAATATTATGCATCTCAAAAATTCGATACTGAGGATTTATCTGATTTACATGTTTTGGGACCCTCTGAAATCAAAAAAGCGTTTTTTGGAAAGGATCCATGTGTGTGGTCTGTCTGTCAGTCTGAACGAAAAGTCGCATAAATATCAAACTGGTATTTAAGTTCAGTATCTTCAGTAGGTATTCGACACAAAGATTTTCAACATAATCCACTTAAACAACTAACCTTTAAATGGAACATATACAATTTCATTATATTTTCTCCAAAACGGCTATAATGATTTATTAAAATGTTATATATTAAATATATTTTATGGCAAATAAAATTAATATCCTGGAGATAGCCTGTAAAAACCCATTTCATTCGGAAGGAATGTTCATAATTCTATAACTGGTAAACTTTAAGCACAGATGAGAATGCACTACACAGAAAAATAAAGATCTCTTTAAAACACACAATGTATTTGAAATAATTTTTGTGGCACAAGTCATTTCCGAGATTATTATTATTATTATTATTATTATTATTATTATTATTAGCTTGAATTTCTCAACTTTTTTGCAACTTTTTGTCATTCTTTTAAAGTCCTTTAAACATTCAGTTGGGGGAAAAGCATTAGTATTCAGTTCTTAAACATTTGACTATCGCTATTTCCATTTCATTTATAACGAAATGTTAAAGTAGCTATTTTTGAAAATATTTGTCTGTGTTGAAATCAAGTATATAGAAAAATAAACTTTCATGACAGTATTTTGTATACCCTCTAATAAACGTTATAGGATAGAGAAATTCATGTGAATGACCCAGCAATTTTTCCTTGTTTCTGTTCCTTATCTTTTGTTTGTCTTCACAACTTACATTTATATATAATTGTTCTTTTTTCTATATTAGCTAAAAGAAAATGAATTATAAGTGGCATATGGTTTTTATTTTCATTTTAATAAATAAATTAATAAAATCTCTTATTTTAGTTATTTAATACAAAAAGATTAAAAAGGTTTACATGCCTTAAATTTTAGAATACAAACATGTTGTAGCCATAAAAGAAACTACTCTATTTTAGCAGAATTAAGTACAACATATTTAGAGTTTGTAAATATGAAGTTTTAGAAGTAGACTTTATATTTTTTTACCTGATCAGCGTTTTATTTTAAAATTTTAAGACATTTAATATTCATAATGTTATATTATATATGCTATGAAGTAGAAAATAGTTGACGTTACTCTACAGAACATTTAAAATAAGCAAAACCGGTAGATATTTCATTCCAAATATAACACCCAATTCACAAGGGCGCGACACTGCTAAATTATATATTACTCGCCAGGAAATCGTGTTCACAATCAGACGATATTATTTGGCATTACCGCGCGAAGCTCGGGTAAAAGAACACACATTTTTATTTTACTCTTCCGTAAATTTTAATTTAATTTATATAATCCGGTATAGTTTAATATTTCTTCCGAAAAGAATTGTTGTTCTCAATAAGATCAAACAAACCAGTTCTTTGTATGCCGCCATATTAAGTTGACTCCAGTTAAACTTTCATCGTATTGTTTTTGTCGTGTTTATAGTGAATTCTATTGGTCAATCGTGTTGTCGCTCATCTCATGTCGCAGTGCAGCTGCGCTGTGATCCCAGAATTATTATAATTATACAATAATTAATTAGTTATTTTCTGTAGCTCCTAAGTAGATCATAATGTATTGTTACATTTCCGTAATCGGATTTGAATTTCTAGTTCGTGTGTTCCCCATTATGCGCCCACAGATGGTACTGTAGGACGAAATCACGACTTGCGGATGCGAAATGGTGTAATTTTGCCTAGGAACCTTCTTCTTTGAAGGTTTGGGGTTCTTTTACGTGAAAATAAACATTACACGGAACCCTCAGCTTTACTTCTCTTCCGAAGGAAACAATGAAGGAAGCATTGCTAAGGATTTTTGTGCCCGAAAAAATTAATCGCCCTCCCGTAGGTTTGAATCTACAATCTAAGGTTTTAGAGGCTAGCATGGTAATCACTACAACATGCATGATGACGAATAATTAATTAGTTGCATCCGTAGTCAAGTAGTCAGTGAGCTGACTTCTCATTCGAAAACCCCAGGTTTGATTACGGGCTGAATAGTAGCAATTTTAAAGGTTTTACCCTTGGTTTTTCCACATCCTGAGAAGAGAGTATCGAGTAACTTTAAGCTCCATAGACCCGGAAAATGTTTAGTATCATTTTACCCTTTGCATTCATCGCCCGATATGTCTAACAGGTTAAAAGACGTTAAGCTAAAAAATCTGACAAAATTCCTACAAAATATTTTTTACCTACACCATGCTAATCAATATAAACACATTACTTGCTTCCTTGTAAGTAGAAGGGAAATAAGGGAATACACTTAGCTATAGTGATAGTCAATTTTTTTAAAAGCTGGCCGCTTTATGAACAATTGAAGTTCGTTCTCTTTACAAGGCCAGGTTTAAAAAAAAAAAGATGTAATGAAAGATGATTTTCCGTTTGGGAGAAGTAAAAGTAGTTTAAAACTGAAACCAATAACAAGGAATATTTTGGTTAACTTTACAAAAAAACAAATGTATCTGATATAAATGGTGTGTTTTAAACACAATTGAAGGTACGTCGAGAATTACTACTCAGACCGAATCTGTTCTTCATTGGTACAATTCTGATGCTCTTGGGACCATTGTAAATGGTGCCAATGGAAAACAACATACTGGCCGTCGGCAGAGACCACCTCAATGTAGTCGCCGTGTAGCGTGAGATTGCGTGCCTAGCAGTCCTGTTAAATGTGGTTCCAATAAAATTGCATCTGCTGATGACGTGGATCCCTTCTTGCCTGTAGCGGTCACAATCTCCAAAACATGATGGCCCTCAAACGGGACCGCTCCCCGGCAGTAACCATTAGCAAATAAAAGACGAACCTGTACGGGGGGCGAGAGGCTATGTAGTAAAATCTGTTTCCTGGAGACACTGTTTGCAAGTCGAGAATCGCATCTCAGTTAAGGGACCACTAAATGAAAGACATGGTAACAGTGAAGATAGGTTTCCAACTGCAAATACACTAACCGCAAACTTTGGGAGAAGAGTGGGGCAGGGTCATCATGTTCTGAAAAATACTGTAGTTGATCGTGGTCGACCCCCTCCTCTCCTTGGGACAGTAGTGCCTGTGATTTGGAAGGCTTGCCATGCACCGAAATAATGCTGTGAGCAATATCAAATTCCTGGCTTATACTCGTTGCACTTGTTCCTTCTTCTCGATGATTCTTCCCCGTGTAAAGTATCCAACTGTTTTCAACGGACCATATAAAGAGAAGCACCTGACATCTCGCTGATTGCCACACACTGTCTTGTCCTGTTCAACTGCCCCGTGTTGCGGGACTAGACCCACTCTCACACCATGTGACGTCCAGTTGTCTGTGTACGTGTTAAATACCTCTGGCAACATGCTCCCGTATTTTCATTCATTTCACCCATTAATTTATCCAGTTCGTCCTTAGATTCTGCATCCCAATGTATTTTGCTCGCCGATGGAAAAAATCGATTGAGTATTAAAACTTAGATATTTGTACCTTCTCTGCCACTACATAGCAGGTGGAGAGGGTATTACATTCCAGTCAAAAATTCTATATCGAGATTTCACCAGAAATTATGTTTTGAGAACCCCTGAATAAATTAAAAAATCATTTTTAGAAAACCATTCCTGCATTAAAATATGTGTGCGTGCGCGTGCGCGCGCGCATCTGTGTGTGCGCGCGCGCGCGTGTGTGTGTGTGCGCGCGCGCGTGTGCCTGTGATCAGCCGAACTATTTATTCGTGTGAGAATATCTTCTAAGGTTACAAAACAAGGATTTTCAAAACAATATCTCACCCCAAATAAGCTTTGCATGCAATATTTTTCGAAAATGTTAATGTTCTTAAAAATGTCTCTAAGAGTTTAATTAGAGAACCACGTCGTTAGCATATGGTCATGACAAATGAAGGTATGTGTTCAATTTTATGGGAATATCCTCTGAAGTCCTTTTCATTTCGGATTGCTTTTGCATAACTGATAAACCGTAAGAGATAGACAAAACCTTACTACGCAAAAAAATGTAGATCTCGTTAAAGCACACAATTTACGTAAAATATTTTTTTTTGTGAAATAAACCCTTTTCGAGAGATGCCTTTTTATCAATTTACATTTTCCAATATTATAGTTATAATTTATTCAAATGGGAAGTCGTCGTTCGTTTTTCTTTTGTTCTATGACGGCTCTGCACAGAACCAAATTTCCATATTATCGAATAGTGACCAGCTCTTAAAACACTTTACTATCGCTTTAGTCCAGTGTATTTTCTTGTTGTCCTTGTATCACAAAGAAGTAATACATTTCTACTAATCTTATCTCGATTGGTATGACATAGACAGAAGAATAAGCTTTTATAAGAATAGTTTTCTGCAGAATAGGTAGAGAAACGTGTGAATGGAACACAACAGATTCTTTTTTCTTTATTCTACATTTCATGGTTACATTTGGAATATCATATGTGTGATTTATTTCGATTGTTTTAGGTATTACTTTGTCTATATCCTTTTTAACCCTATTTGAGTTTCTTTTATCTCTTTCCTATTGAACGGATTTTGTTTCCTGGTATAGTATAAGCGAATTCCAGCGCATAATGTTCAAACGGGCATGGTTTAATGTAACCTGTGTTGAAAAGGCGAACACAAAGAAGAAAAGAACTCGTAAACGAAACACAAAATGGCAATAGAGGATGTAAGAAAGAAAAAGATGATCCATAAACGAAATCTAAGAGTTCACACAAACATCTGTTTAGGAGAAGTAAATCGGAAATCGCCGAATAGCATTTCCCAATGCAGACAGAGCGAAGTCTCTATGTCCTGATCGAGTTTAACGTAGCGCTTTCCAAGCGCTACGGAAAAGAGAAGTTTCACAAACAAAAGAAGAACGAAACCCACTCTCTATGACCGTATATTAAAAGGTTATTGCTTTGCGCTATTATATTTCTAAAAAAAAAACGCACCTTAGTGGTATAACCGAGACTTGATCATTTAATTGTGGTCCCAGGTTCATTTATTGATTTTGTGGAAAGAGAGTCGAGAACAGGCTGGAGTAGCGGAGTTCAGAAGCGTTAAATCCATATTAATATTACAAAGACCGAAATTTGCAGGTGTGCACGGGTGAGTGGAGGTTAATAAATGCTACTCAACCGATTTTGATACTTTTTCGTCAATAAATAGCCCAATTCGTAAAACACTTTCTAATTTGTTCATAAATTACTAACAAACTAAAAATGATTTTCCAGGTCGTTGTATTTGAAGACACACTCTTTGGTATTATTAAGTCTCACATTTACGAAAAAAACTTACCAATTGCCGTTAATAATTTAAGTTGCATCAACCCTAACAAGATTCGAATACATTGCTAACCCCGTAAGCTTTAAACGGAGATATTATATTAAAAATTTACAAGCATTAAATCGAGATAAAATGGCGGATCTGTTTAAAGAGATGGTTTACAAGATGAGCTATTGAACATGGATTATTTAATTAGCGTAATAAAGAGTTAATACGACCTATTTATTGTATTTAAAAGAAGTGACCCATTCAACGATAGAATTATAGGAAATGCCATGAAAGGCACAGATCATCTAAATCAATAGTGCTATCACTAGCCGAACAATTGAATAAGAGGTTAGAGTACCCTACTCAAATAAATCTCCAATAGCTCCAGTGAATTGAGTGTGTGTGTGTATTAGTGTAAGTGTGTACGT
Organism: Hymenopus coronatus; assembly: GCA_030762935.1. Classification (NCBI taxonomy): domain Eukaryota; kingdom Metazoa; phylum Arthropoda; class Insecta; order Mantodea; family Hymenopodidae; genus Hymenopus; species Hymenopus coronatus. The sequence continues at coordinate 38,896,850 of CM060898.1, read as the reverse complement.
TACGGAGGGATATTCCACACTGCAGCTGTGAACTTATTACGTCAGATCCCTGTAGGGAGGATGAGATGAGTGTTATTTCAGAAGGCGGCCGACCTACGGACAGGAAGAGAGCCATCGTGGAGGGTCCATAACAGTCCACAAGCAGTTCATCTCGACGCGGGGAGCGCCATCCCGCCGCCGAGAACTGCATTTCCAGAGCGCAGTCACCTCCACGAAATGACGCCTCTAGCGCAGTCCTCGTCGACACTTCCACACTAAAAAAGACCGGCTGGGATAAAATGAAGTTCGAGAGAATGAAGAATTCTCTCCAGCATTCGCCTACTGACCCGAAAACCCCCCAGAAAAACCCATGGGTCAGGGAGGTCGGCCGCAGAGAACCGATCCCATGACCTCCCTTATTATTTTGTCTGTGGCTCAAGTATGTACTAAGACGCTTGTATTATATTCAATCCATGTGTGTGCGTGTGTAAGCAAAGGGTATGAGAGGTATAAATGCTATATTCTGTGGTAAAGTGTGTCACAAATCATATAATCTTTATTCATTTCATTTAACATGCTATTTTCTTCTTTTTTATGGAAACGCCATCGGCTTTTTATTTTTTTTATTTGTCATAATTTTTAACAAGTTCAATCAAGCGAGCGGTGCAGGTCTGGTACACTCGTGGTGAGCCTAGATGTCGTACCTACCCTAGCAAGGGTTTAACCACAGGAATGTAGGGATGCGTTGAGGTTTATTATGGTTTGGTGGAATTGAGTGTTGGTGTTAATGAAGTAGCGCTACTTTTAGGCTGCTTAGTCAACGGTTGCTATTTTCAGGAGCAGCACTCTACCCGCTGCTCCGTTGGTGTCTTTTTTGTTATTTCAGATGGTGTTGAGTTTCAGATGATCACCACCGAGGCTGGGAGGGGAGAGTACTTAGTTCAGATTTTTTGTTGTTGGAAGGGTTGAAGCCGTTTTTACCAGGGGTTCCCATCTGCCATGAGGAGAACCCAATATTGCCTGCATCAATATTGTTAAGTAGTCCTCCGGTGATCCGACAAGGGCGTTCTCATGTTGGCCCAATCTGCCGTAGGTATTTTGAGCCCGGCGCCTAATTACATCCTCCACATATGGGAGCTCTGTTCGCCGCTCCCCGCACGTATTCACGGAAAGTTAGGCTCTGATAGAAGTTGAATATCTGGGAAGCGAGCGGTAACGTCTGTGGCGCACATTACCGGCTCAGCCACTAACATTATGGTGGCCCGTTTTCGGAAGGTCCTGATTTCAAATCTGTGGGCCGACCAATCTGGCAGGGCTTTCTGTTAAACTTAATATATCTTTTGTTTTACTCCTAGTCATAAAAAAGAACCATGTTTCAATGGTTTCACATAGCGAAAACTTTTAAAAGAATTTGCTATCGTAGTCCCTTATTTCCTTCTATTTACAAGGAAGTAAGTAATAAGACAATATCTGCTAGTTTTATTTTAATTGGTATGGTGTAAGAAGTTTGGTTACAGAACAGGTAGAAGAAATCGTGTGAATGGAGCACATCAGAGTTTTATGTACTTACGAAAGTTGACAGAAATATTAACTAATACTAAAAATCTCAAGATTTTCGTAAATTCTAATAGACGCAGCTTGTTCAAATTGTATAGAGACTAGGCAATCGCTTAAAGAAATTAAAGAATGGAAGTTCACCAATATATTCAAGATGGTTAAAAATGTGCAATGTTGTGGAAATTCAGCAACTTGAAAAGCGCCGTGTTTCAACTTCAAAAAAGAGAAATCTGATGTGTCCCATTCTCATGACCTTTCTACCGGTTCTGAAAAGAAACTTTTCTTATACAAGATTATTCTTTTATCTACGTAACGCTAATCGAGACAAACATTAACATACTTAGCCTTTCTACTTACTTTTTTGTAAGGGAAAGCACGGCTAAAGTGATCGTCAAATCTTTTAAAAGCCGGTCGCTATGTGAAACGCTGAAACTAGATTCTCTTTACTTCCCTGGAGTCAAACAAAAAAGCGACGAAAAGAAAGATGTCTCTCCATTTGAGAAAAGTTTAAGTAGTTTAAAATTGAGACCTATAAGACGGAATATCTAAAAAAACAAAAAAAAAACGGCAAAACCTACAAAAAAGGTGTATGACAACCTATTTTTGTGAAGTAGGTTTTTGTCTTTCTCTTACAATGTTCAAGTTATATAAATATTATACTAAAGTCGTCCAGAATGAAGAGGTCTTTAGAGGCTGTTCCCAGAAAATTCAGGATATACCTTTAATGTGTGATATAACTGTATCTAATACGTATTTTAATCAAATCATTAGAGCCATTTTTGAGAATATCAAAATTTTCGAAAAGTTTTGCATGTAAATGGAAGTTTGGAGTTGGGGGGGGGGGATTTTCTTTAAATTCTTCTTATCGCATTCTTGCAAGATACTAAACTTAAATACCAAAAACTTTTCTTTCACATAGACAAAAACAGACACTGGTCTTTTTCTAAAAATGCTTTTTTTTATCGAGTGGGTCTCAAAACATGTATTTCCGTGAAATCTCGGTATCAATTTTTTGAGTGGATACAGTACTTGATCTAACTATTATGTGTGCTGGAGAAAAAAATAATCTTCTAACTACGATTTCTTTTATGGATGAGAAATGACACGCGTTTTCCAATAGCCTTTGACACAGCATGTGCACCTTAATGTATGTAAATAAGATGTTAAAAGTGGATAACTTTTATAAACTGCAAACTTAGATTTGCTTTTATATCGCTGAATGAGTACAAACTTCTATTTCAGTTAAAAACTTATACCTAGTAGACATAAAATTATTGGAAAATGTGTATTCTTCTTCTTTATCTGCTTTCAGAGATTAAACCTTATTGATTCACTCCGCCTCCAATTATTACAGCTACTGTATCCATCTCTTCCGTGGACGTCCCTCGACTCTTTTCCCGCTTATTGGTCGATATTTTGCAAGGCATTCTATTGGTATTCATTCTACAGATATGCTCATACTATTGTCCTCTATATTCTTCTGCCTTATATGTGAGACATTTGCAATTCGTTGCGAACATCTTCACTCCGTTTTTATGCATTAAAGCATATCCTGCTACAAATTGTAGATATTTCATGCCCGCAGCTTGAATTCCTTTGCCTGTGTGCTTTCCCAATGGTCTTTTCAAAGTGCCACATAGATAATGAAATATTTTAATTTATTGTTTATCCCTAAATAAACATCTGGATAACTAAAATATTTTACCTGTTATAATGTTCTTACATTCAACACTTATTTCTTTACCTCACAGGGCCATAATTTTCTATTTTGTAGTTTTTTGCAATCCTGCTTAGTTTGAAAGTTATTATTATTACTACTATTATTATTACATTCAACAAATACCTGTCATTCAATGATTTTTTTCAAGATTCTGAAAAACGAAAACAATTGTCACTTATCTCTTACCACGATGACTCCTCAGTTATGAAAATTATCTGCAATTAATCATGGTTATGATTTTTTCCAATAATAAATATATTTATTTAGTCTAATGCCCAGGGCTTTGAACGATTGTCATCAGCTTTCTGGCCTTCCAATACAGTTGTCCATTTAATTTGTCCCAAAGTTTCTGAAAAGCAGAGCATGTACTAAGATATTTCCAGTGTTGAATGACACCTTCTTGACACAGCATGTAGTTCGGCGAGTTAAGAATTTTCATCCAGTGTAGATGGTGTGCAAGACAATCGTGCGGTAATAATTAATGTTCTGTGTGATTTATTAAAACAGGTGCCACCTGGAAGCTCGCCATGCCTTGAGAAAATCTAGCACCCTAGAATTTTTCTTCCAAAATGTCCTTCCAACTCTTGTGATTTGGTTGGTAACTAGAACGTTACGCTGGATCTTTAAAAAGAATATCCTGTAACAGTAAAGAAGGAAGTACGTTGATGAAGTCCTGATTCATCTTCTATATCCAGTCCTTTATCTCCCGGTTTGTGGTGACGTTCCCAAAGCTGGGAAAAAAACTTTTAGCTTAAAACTATTTACTTAAAAAACGTTGGATTAAAAAAAGAATATGTTTATATTATACCGACTTGTCGTAACATTTTAATAGCTAGTTTGTGAAACAAAGTAACCACTGCTTCTTATTAAAGTGTTACTTATAATAATATAAAATGTAAACCACTAACGGAGAAAAAAGTTCATCTATACCGTTAGCCAAGTAAACCACCGCAAAGCCTCGTAAAAAAAAAAAATCTTATGTTTACCACTCACATTACTTCCTCTACTTATTCTGCAACAAGATATTTTTACAAAACTTATTCTTCTATTTACTTCATGCTAACCGAGATAAACATTTGCAGAAATTGTCTTCTTACTTGGTTCCTTGTAAGTAGAAAGGAAATGAACCTTAGGCTAAAATGATAGTCAAATCGTTTAATAGCTGATCGCTATGTGACTGCAATTCGGTTCTCTTTGAATGGTCAGGAGTAAAGCAAAAGAAAAACGCATGTCAACTTCCCGTTTGAGAAAATGTAAATAATTCAAAGTTGAAATCAATGACAAGAAATATCTCAATGACAGTTAAACTCACAAAAACATATCTGACATAAATGGTGTGTTTTAGCATAGGTAGAGAAAGTATTGATATTATCCTTCATGATACTTAATGTCGTAGCTCACTTTCATTACGTACTTTCCATTTTTGCTATCATAGCCGGATTTATACATTAATACCCATTATTTATCAAAAACTTGATACCGAAATTTCACCGGAAATAATTGCTTTGGCTTGATATTTAAATTTAGTATTTTCCAAGGATGAAATACGAAGATTTTCAAGAAAATTCCCCCATCCCCAACTACCGTTTTCCTGGCACACATCTCGATGATTTTGATTTTCTAAAATAGGCTCTAACGATTTTGATTAAAATACCATAGGTTTAAGATATGTTTATGACAAACGAAATATGTATATATATGTATATAAGCTTACTACATACAAATTTCTCAAATGGGAAGCATTCTTTCGTTTCATTTCTCTTTTGATTTACTCCCGAGTATGTAAAGAGAACCGAATAGTGACGAGTTTTAAAAAAAAATTGACTGTCGCTTTAGCTTAGTGTATTCATTATTTCCCTTCTACTTACCAGAAAGTATGTATTAATATTGTGTGTATGTTTATCTCTATTAGTATGATGTAGATAAAAGATTAATCTTTTGTAAGAATAGTTTGTTTGCAGAACAGGTCATTTGAATGGAATACGTCAGATTTTTTGTATAGCAAGATATTGTCTATGTCTTAAGTTTAATGTAAATATCTTTCAAAATGAAGAGAATATCAGAGATTATTCCCACGAAATTCATTATATAAACATTGTCATGTACCTGAATAAATAGATTTATTATTTTGGTATTTTAATCCAAATCGTTAGAGCCTTTTTCGAGAAAGTCAAAACTTTCAACCATTTTACCATGTAAAGGATCTGGTAACCATGTAAAGGATCATACAGATTTGGTCATCCTTCGGATCTCTCCACTCATCCCTCCCTCCCTAGATTTATGTAAGAAGGCTTGCCCACTTCCAGGTTTCTGACCCATTGTCCTGGGGCCCCCGTCCGAGTCTATTCCTAAACCTACTTTCTATCTATATGTTCTTACTATGAAATGCCAGTATGCATACACTGGTCTTCACCAATCGCACGGGTCCACAGACCGTACGTGCTTTTACAATACACAAAATAGTAAGCGATGTTAAAAAACAAAAAATTAAGAGTAAACACAATAAAAGGACAAAGATATTCAAATACAGCAACTTAAATTTACAACACAGAATAAACCGTATTCCGATGTATCAATGTACCCTTTTAAGAGAAATATATACCCACGATACTAACACCACAGCAAAACAATGGCCGAAAAGTATGACATAAAATTTAGGTATGTAAAACATTATAATCACTTTCCTACATAGTGTATTGTACAGAGAAGGTATTCGATACCGAAATTTCACAGGAAATATATGTTTTCAGACCCCCTCAATCCAAACAAGTGTCTTAGAAAATAATCCGTATGTGTGCGCGCTCCTTTGAGCAGCATAGCTCAAAAACGATGAGTCCGTTAAATACCAAACTTGATATTTAAGTTCAGTAACTTCCAAGGATGCGACAAGATGATTTTCAAGAAATTCTCAACAACAACTATCCTTTACATGGAAAAATTTTCGAAAAGTAAGATTTTCTCAAAAATGACTAACGATTTTGATTAAGATGTCGCATATTTGAGATAGTTACATGGTAAATAACATGTATATTTGAATTTACTGGGAATAGCCTCTAAAGACGTATTTATTCTGAATAAATTTTACGGAATTTTGTATAGCTGGTAAACCGTAAAAGATAGACTAAAAAATACTTGATAGAAAATGTAGATCTCGTTTAAACACACAATTTATCATATACATTTTTTTCGTAGAGTTGACCATTTTTAGATATCCCTAGTTATTGTTTTCAGCTTTAAAATACTTATACTTTATTCATACTGGAATTTGTCAACTCCTGTCCATACAAACAAATGCCCTTCAAGTACATAGCAACCAGCTTTTGACTGTCGCTTTAGCCTATGGCACTCCCATATTTCTCTTCTATTTAAATGGAAACGAATAATAAGACAATTTCTGCTATTTTTTCTCCATTAGCGTGAAGTAAATAGAAGAATAAGTTTTTTAACAATAATTTGTAGCAAAGATGAAAAGAAAGGCATATGAATGGAACACATCAGATTTTTTTAGCTCTTCTTATCGCCTCCCCTCCTACGTAGAAGAGAAAGCAAAACGCATAAAAATCAGTAGTCCATAAAACATCGCTCATGTGGAAGCTGTGATGAGAAACGACAAGGAAATGACACAGAGGATCGTTATATGTAATCATTTTAATCCAGACATTCTCTTAATGGGAAATGGCAATTTTTAGATTTAATTGGACGCATGTCACAGCGATATTTGGACGGCGCTGCGGGGAAGAAACGCAAATACGAAACGAACGACCACCGACACGCGGAACAGATTGGATTCTATATTCCAGCGCCGTTGATAGAAGCATTTGCTTGCATAATAATGGTGTTTTGAGTGATATTCTGCACAAAAATAAGATTTCAGAGGAGAAGGGCGAGAAGGTAAAATCCCATACCTACCACATGTAGCACCGTTCACTTTTTCTTCTCCTATGGTAAATATACGGAAAGTATTGTATTCCACCCAAAAATTCGATGTCCATATTTCACAGAAAATTTGAGGTCCCCTAAATATAAAAAAATTGATTGCGTTCCATTCACGAACTATTGTTACAAAAGATCATTCCATTGTCGAGACAAACATTAACAAAAATGGTGGAATTAGTTCCTCTTAAGTAGAAGGAAAATAAGGTAATACACTAGTTAAAGCGATAGTAACATATTTTTAAAAACTTGATATTTAAGTTTAGTAGGCATCTTCCAAGGATGCGACACCAAGATTTTTTAAAATAAAATCCCACCACCAACTACCCTTTACATGGAAACCTTTTCAAATGTTTGATTTTCTTAACAATAGCTCTTAACGATTTTTATTAAAACACCACAAGTTTAAGATATTTCCATAATAAAATGTATCTTGAATTTTTGGAAATCGAATCTGAAGACCTCCTTTTGCATGACCCACTAACCGGTAAACCGTAAGAGATAGACAAGAACTTACTACATAAAACTCGTTAAAACATACGAAGTATGCCATATACCTTTTTTCCGAGTTAACCTTTGTTATTGGTTTCAAATTTAAACTACTTTTGCAAGTCATTTTCCTTTCATCTCATTCATTTTACAGCTGGCTTTGCAAAGAGAACAGAGCCCTCGTGTCTGCCTCACATTCAACAGGTCGCGAGTTCGAATCTCGCTTTTCCTTATCCTGAGAAGTCTATTGTCGAGAGCTTTAAGCTGCATAGACCCCAAGATCATTTGAGCATCATTTCAGCAATTTCATTCATCGTCCGATATGACCAAACAGGTTAAAGAACGTTAAGTTAATGAGAGATAGAGAGAGAACCGAATTTCATGAGTTTTAGAAGTGCCCACTTTTAAAAGATGTTACTTTAGTTTAACGTATTCTCCTTGTGTCTACAACGAAATGTGTAAATGAATAATGAAGGTTTATCTGCATTTACAGAAAAATTATCGGAAACAGGGTAAGTAGAGTCAGACTGCAAAATTCAGTACTATAGCCGAGATTTGAACCACTGATCTCCAGGTCTCTAGCCGGTTGCTCTAACCACTGAGTCACCATGGCAACATCCAGCAAAGCTTTAAATTCCCTAGGCATTAACTCGCGCGTTTCCCAGTAAATCACAAGAATATCTCAAATTATTCTGAGATGACATACCCCAATGGTGGTTTACATTGTCGTAAGTACGTTTAAGGCCCGAGCTTCATAGTTTGACCAACCTGTATCCTAAGCATGGCTTGTGTGAAAAATATTAACTAACATTAATTGACCTAATAGTTGGATAAACTATGAAGCCCGGAACTTTAAGTACTTGCGACATTGAAGTCGTCATTGGGGTATATCATCTCAAAATAATTTGAGATCACCTTGTGGTTTACTAGGAAACATGCGATTCAGTTGGTAGCTCAGCAGTTAGAACAACGGGCAGGAGACCGAAAGATCCGTGGTTAAAATCCCGGTCATAGTATTGAATTTTTCAGTCGGGCTCTACCTATCCAATTAGCAGAAATGTTATTACGTAGTTCCTTATAAGTAGAAGGTAAATAAGAGAATACACTAGGCTAAAGAGATAGTCAAATATTTTAAAAGCTGGTTGCTATGCGATTGAGATTCGGTTCTATTTGCATGGCTAGGAGTCGAAAAATTCCCGTATGAGAAAACATTATGTATTTTAAAATATAAACCCATAACAAGGAATAACTCGGAAATGGTTAATTCCATCAAAAATGTATATGGCATAACCTGTGTACTTTAATGAGATCTACATTTTTGAAAAACTTTGTTCTATCTCTTATAGTTTACAGTGTACAATATTCATTCAGAAGGATGAGAACTTTAGATGCTATTTCCAGGAAATTCAAGACATACATTTTATTTCGGATATAAGTATATAATTTACGGTATTTTAATCAAAATCGTTAAGAGCCATTTTTAAGTAGAATACGCATTTTCGAATGTTTTTCATATAAAGGCTATTTTGAAGTGAGGAGATTTTCTTTAAAATCTTTATGTCGCATACTTGGAAGATATTAGGTATTTAACCGACTTCCTTGTAAGTAGAAGGAAAATAAGCGAATATATTAGGCTAAACCAACAGTCAAGTTTAAAAGCTGGTCGATATATGAAACAATTGAAATATCAGTTCTCTTTGCTTGCTAAGAAAAAACCCAAGAGAGACGAAAAGAAAGATGAGTTCTCGTTTGAGAAAAATTTAAATAGCTTAAACTGAAACCAATAACAAGGAATATCTCGGAAACGGTTCACTCTACAACAAAAATGTATGTGATATAAATCGTGTGTTTTAACAAGGTCTACACGTTTTTGCAGCAATTTTTTGTCTATTTCTTACGGTTTATCAGTTGCGCAAATTTAAGAAAAATTCATTCAGAATGAACAGGTCTTCAGAAGCTATTCCCAGAAAATTGAAGACATACAATTTATTTGTGATTTAAATATCCTTAAAATACAATATCTTAATTATAATTGTTAGAGCCATTTTTGAGAAAAACAAAATTGTCAAAAATGTTTCCATGTAAAACGTAGTTTGTGACGGGGGGGATATTCTTATACTTGGAATATACTAAACTTAAATGCCAAGTTTGATATTTTACGGTCTTTTAGTTTTGAGCTTTGATGTCCACGACACACACACGCACACGCGCACGCGCGCGCGCGAACCATATTCTAAAAATCTGATTGTTTCCATTCACATGACTTTCTCTAGCTATTACACAAACAACTTTCCTTACAAAAGATTATTCTTTTATCTACGACATGCTTCCTTGTAAGAGAATACATTAAGCTCATTCGATAGTCAAATCTTTTAAAAGTTGGTCCTTTGTGAAACAACTGAAGTTCAGTTCACTTTGCATGGCCTGCAGTAAAACAAGAGATATGAAACGAAAAGTCGCTTCCTGTTTGAGAAAAGTTTTAGTAGTTTAAAATTGAAACCAATAACAAGGAGTATCTCAGAAACGGTCAGCCCTACATAAAATCAAGTATGATGTAAACTACGTGTTTTAATGAGATCTACATGTTCTGAGTAGTAAGTGTTTGCCTATCTCTTACGGTTTAACCGTTATGCAAAATTCTGCAAAACTTACCCAGAATAAAGAGGTCTTCAGAGGCTATTCCCTGAAAATTGAAAATATACATTTATTTCTGGTATAAATATCTTTAATGTGCGGTATATTAATTATAATTTTTATATCCATTTTTGAGAATAACATTTTCAAACTTTTTTCCATGTAAAGAATACTTTGTGGTGGATGGAATTTCTTGAAAATCTTCTTGTTGCATCCTTGGGAGATACTAAAGATAAATCCCAAGTTTGATATTTAATGGTCTTTTCGTTTTTGAACTATGCTATTCACACATACAGACCTTATTCTAGAAATCTGATGAGTTCCATTCACATGACTTTCTTTACATTGCTGTAACAAATTATTGTTAAAAAAACATATTCTTCTATGTATTTTGATACTCGAGATAAAAATTAGCAAAAATTGTCTTAATAATTTGATTCCTTGAAAGTAGAAGGCAAATAAGGGAATACATTACACTAAAGTGAAAATTCAAATCTTTTAAAAGCTGGTTGCCATGTGGTTGAAATGCGTTTCTATGCAGGGCCAGGAGTTGACAACTTTCTGTGCGAGAAAAGTTTATCTACTTTAAACCTGAAACAAATAACAAGGAACATCCACGAAAAAAAACGTATATAACATAAATTATGTGTTTTAATGTGATCTACATTTTTGTGAAGTAAGTTTCTATGCATCTCTTGCGGTTTACCAGTTATCCAAAATTCAGCAAAATTCATTCAGAATAAGGAGGTCTTCAGAGGCTATTCCCAGAAGATTCAAGATATTCATTTCATTTGTTATGTAGATATCATAAATATAAGATATTTTAATCAAAATCGTTAGAGCTATTTTTGAGAAAATCAAAATTTTCGAGTTTTTTTTCATGTAAAGGGTAGTTGAGAGTGAAGGATTTTTTTTTTTTAAATCTTCGTGTCGCATCCTTAGAAGATACTAAACTTATCCATATTCCAAGTTTGGTATTTAATGGACGTTTTGTTTTGGGTTATGCTGCCCACAGACACACACATGGACACTTTTTTTTAAAAAAAAAATCGGACTCGGGGATCTCAAAACATATATTTCCGGTGAAATCTCGGCATCGAATTTTTGGATGGAATACAATACCTTCTCTAGCTATTATATGCATTGTAACGGCTAGAGAAAGTAATAAGTTTCTAGGGTAATTTTCTCATTCAGTCTCCCCTTAATCTCGTTAATTATAATCCAGGCTAAACTATGAAGACGGTTAAGAAATGATGAGGTAGTGAAGAAGTTCGTTAAAATATGATTAACGTAGCCAAGAGTGTTCAAGAAAGGAGTACACTCGCACCTGCCTCTCGTTATGGGCCATGACGCCTTCGTGTTTACTATATCTTGGAAATTACCTGCTACACACGCGGCTTTAGTGGATTGTAACATTATTCCTCGTTTATGAACATAAAATCAGATCATCTACATGAGCGCTTTGATGGTTATGTTCTAGCTGTGGAGCGTTTCAGTTGCATTTAGGTCTGTTTAGCGTACGTCGGTTCCACGTGTTTACCAATGTATCCTAATGGAGTATGGAGAAATATCTCAAAACAGGCTCACAACCATTAGTAGAAGGCAAAAAATGAAGTAAAATCTTGCCTGGGTATGAAATCTGTTTGTCAAAATACAAAATCTACCCCAAAAAAATCTTATGTGTTCCAATCACATGTCCTTCTCTACATCTCTGTAACAAATTCTTGTTAATAAGCTTATTCTATTATCTACTTCATGCTAATCGAGATAAACACTAACAGAAATGGCCTTATTACATAGTTCCTTATAAGTAGATGGGAAACAAGGAAATATATTAGTCTCATGACAGTCTCGTGTTTTAAAATCCGTTTCTTTGTGTGGACAAGAGTTGAAAAATTCCCATATGAGAAAAGTGTAAGTATTTTAAAGCTGAAACTAATAACAAAGAGTATCTCAAAAACGGTCAACTCCATGAAAAAATGTATATAACATAAATTGTGTGTTTTAACGACTTCTACATGTTTTGTGAAGTAAGTTTTTGTCTGTCTCTTACGGTTTACCAGTTATGCAAAATTCCGCAAAATTAATCCAGAATAAACATGCTTCAGAGGCTATTTCCAGAAAAGTGAAGATATACAATTTATTTGTCACGTAAATATCTTAAATATAAGAGATTTTAATCAAAATCGTTAGAGCCATTTATGAGAAAATCAAAGTTTTCTAAGTGTTCCATATAAAGGGTAGTTGTGGGTGGGGGAATTTTCTTGAAAATGTTCGTGACTCATCCTTGGAAGATACCAAACTTAAACGGCCTTTTCGTTTTTGAACCATGCTGCACACACATGACATTTTTCTAAAAATTCTCTTTTTGGATTCAGGGAATCTCAAAATATGTATTTCCGGTGAAATCTCGGTATCGAATTTTTGTGCGCAATACAATACCTTCTCTATACATTGTGTACACAGTACGTGTGGAAAAAGTAAAGAATCTGATGTTTCATTCACATAACTTCCTCTAGCTGTTCCTTATACAAACTATTCCTGCAATAGACTATTCTTTTATCTGCGTAATGCTTATCGATATACACATTAGCAGAATTGGTGTTTTTACTTGCTTCCTTGTAAGCAGAAGGTAAATAATGAGATACATTTAGGCTAAAGTTTCGTTTCGTTATCGGCTTACCCTCCCCATATTTTACTGACTCCCCCTTAGGACTTTCAAGCGGATGCCTAAGAGTCAGAATCCTGTCGGGGAGTCAACGGCACCTAACCACAGAATGGAGAACCTGGAACGACTGGTCGGCCCGTAGCCAGGCATGAGCATGGAGTGCATGATATGAAACGCAAGTGAAATGGATGATAGAAAAGGTGATGATGGATCAGTTGGTGGAATTAGTGGCGGGGGAAACCGAAGGACCCCAAAAAAAAATATTCCTCCACAAATATTACATGCGGGCGCTTGGGATCAAACTTGAGCAGCCTAGATGGGAGGCGAGCGGTCTAACCACTCGTCCTCAGCGCCTGCGCCGCCTTTACGCCAAAGCGATAGTCAAAGTTTCTAAAAGCCATTGTTTTGTTAAACAGTTGAAATTCGGTTCTCTTTTTGCATTTCTGGGAGTAAAATAAGAGCTGAAACGAAAGTTGGGTTCCCGCTTGAGAAAAGTTTAAATAGTTTAACATAGAAACCAATAACAAGGAATGTCTTGGAAATGGTAAACTCTAAAAGTATATGACATATAGGTACTGTGTGTTTTAATGAGTTTTACATGTTTTTGTTTAGTAAGCTTTTCTTTTTCTTTGTTTTCTTTTTCTCTCTTTCAATTTACGAGTTATGTAAAAGTCATCTAGAATGATGAAGTCTTCAGTGGCTATTCCCAGAAAAGTCAACATAAAGATTTTTCATGACGATCAAAATATATAAAATATGGCATTTTAATCAAAATCGTTAGAGCTGTTTTTGAGAAAATCAAAAATGTTCGAAAAATATTCCATGTAAAGGTGAGTTGGATGTGGGGAGGATTTTTGCATCCGTCCAAGATACTAATTTTGGTAATTAACGGACCTTTCGTTTTTAGCTATGTTGCCCACAGCTAAAAATGCTTTGTTTTTTGGATTCAGGGGTCTCAAAACATGGATTTCCGGTGAAATCTCGATATCAAATTTTTGGGTAAAATACAATACCTTCTCTATCTACCATATACATTGTATTACGCACTAAAGAAATTAAAAATGTTGCTTTCGCTATGGCTGTAAGAAGTAAGACTTTTGCTCCCAAATCCAATTCGCATCTGATTTTTCGTTAATAACGTTATAGGAATGCAGACGTGTATTCTGAAACTAAGAAGTTCATGTAGGCACTGACAAATATAGACGCATCCTCTACCAGTGTTATCGTTTCTGTTTTTCCAGCCATTGAATCGGTAGAGCACTTTATCTTCCCAAAAATTGGCGAAGCTGCTGAAAAGTAGCATTACAACTAAAACTTTGTTTTCACGTTACACTACCATTTCTTAATGAAGACTTTCTTATTGCCAATAGCTTTAACCTTCGTCTCCATGTTATTGGAGTTATCGAGTTCACGGACTTTTTTTCTAAAAATGTTTGTTTCCTTTCTCTAGCCTGTATGTACAATGTACATAGTGGATAGAGAAGGTATTGTATTCCATCCAAACATTCCATGTCTTGATTTTACCGGAAATATATTTTTGGTATCCCCTGATTCCGAAAAAAGTAATTTTAGAAAAAGGTCCGTGTTTGTGTTTGTCTATGGTCAGCATAGCTCAAAAACGAAAAGACCATTAAATACCAAACTTGGTATTTAGGTTTAGTATCTTCCAAGGATGAGACACGAAGATATTCAAGAATATCCCCCCACCACAAACTACTCTTTACGTGGAAAAAGTTTCAAAAATATTGGTTTTCTCAAAAATGACTAACGATTTTGATTAAATTCCCGTATATTAAAGATATCTACATCCCAAATAAAATGTATATCTTGAATTTTCTGGGAATAACCTCTGAAGACCTCTTTATTCTGGATGAATTTTCCCGAATTTTGTTAACTGCTAAACCGTAAGAGATAGACAAAAACCTTACTGCACAAAAAATGTAGATCTCGACAAAACACACAATTTATGTCCTTTACGTTTTTGCTGCGAGGTTAACCGTTTCCAAGATATTCTTTACTATTGGTTTCAATTGTAAAGTGCTTAAACTTCTCTGACAGGAAGTGTTCGGGTTTGTTTGTTTTTTTTTTTTTTTTTTTTGTTTTTTTTTTTTCTCCTGGCCAAGCATAGAAACTATTTGCAATGACATCGCATAACGATAGCTTTAAAAACATTTGACTATCACTTTAGCCTAGTGCATTCCCTTAGTTCCCTTCTACCTATAAGGAACTAAGTAATAAAAACATTCTGCTGATTTTCATCTCGATTAGCATTGTGTAGAAAGAAGACGAATATTTTGTAAGAAGTTTGTAGAGCAGCTAGATAAAGCCATCTAACACAACTGATTTTTTTAATAATGCAAACCTTAAAACGTGTATTTCCGGTGAAATCTCGGTATCTAATTTTGGGTGGAATGCAATACCTTCTCTATACTCTATATACACTGTACGTGTAGAGACAGCAGTAAGTTGTTACAGAGATGTAGAAAAAGTCATGTGAATGTAACACATCAGATTTTTACTTTCTCTGCACATACTGTGTGCATATTGTATAGAGAAGGTATTGTATTCTACCCAAAAATTCGATACCAAGATTTCACCGAAATACATGTTTTGGGATCCCCTGAATCCAAAAAAGCATAAAAGCATTCTTATAAAGAAAAATGCCCGTGTGTGTGTGTGTGTGTGTGTGTGTGTGTGTGTGTGTGTGTGCGTGCGTCTATGTATGTGTATGGCTGTGGGCAGCATACCTCTAAAACGAAAAGTCCGTTAAATACCAAACTTGACATTTAAGTTCAGTATCTTCTAAGGATACGACACGAAGATTTTCAAGAAAATCCCCCGACCCCCAACCACCCTTTACATGGAAAAAATTTCAAACTTTTTTATTTTCTCAAACATGGTTCTAACGATATTGAATTAAATCTCCTATATTTAAGATAATTACATGACAAATAAAATGTATATCTTGAATTTTCTGTGAATAGCCTCTGAAGATCTCTTTAATCTGGATGAGTTTTTATGAATTTTGCATAACTAGTAAAAACTTGCTACACAAAAACAGTAAATTTCTATAAAACATACAATATACAACACACATTTTTTGCCGTGAGTTGGCCGTTTTCGAGATATTCCATGTTATTGGTTTCAGTTTTAAAATACTTACACTTTTCTCATAGTGGAACTTAGAAACTGATTTTAATTCCATAGCAACCACATTTTAAAACATATGAATGTCAGTTCAGCCTAATGCATTACCTTATTTCCCTTCGACTTGCAAGGAACTAAATAATAAGACCGTATCTGCTAATGTTTATCTCGATTAGCATAGATATTATTAATAATTTGTTACAGAGATGTAGAGAAAGTCATGTGAATGGAGCATGTATTTGTATTAAGAGGGTGCTATTCAATTCTTTATTCTTTATTAGTTGCATCTCGAGATTATCTCCAAAACTTCTACTGTACCTTTTGTAATAAAGTCATCTTTGACTGCACATTTATCTAGTGTTATCCATACTTCTATCATCATTAGTCTTCGGAAGTATCAGCACTTTCTTTCTTTTTAAGAAATGCAATATTGGGCTTTTATTTTCCACTGAAAATTGAAATGGTATATTCTCTATTCTAGTATTTGGGTCTTGATTTTGCAATACGTCATTCATTTCCTTAGTTTCATACGTCATTTGCCTCAAAATCGCGCTACTGTAGGTTGATAATTATTTTTTTATATTATTGTTTCATTTATATAGCCTCCTTTAACATCTAAGGTCATATCGGGGACTTTGCACTTGAAACAACTCGTCTGTAGGTTTAAATCATGTTATTTTCCTCAAATACACACATACCCACACATTCACTCTCACATACATACTTCTAGACTCTGACTAAAAAAAAATTCCCCGCCCCAGCCGAGAATCCAACCCGGGACCTCCGGGTGAGAAGTCAGCTCGCTGACCACTCGACCACAGAGGCAGTCGATAATTATTTGATACAGTTAATATATGATTTATATCTCATACATCCGTTCATTTTAAGTTTCTTTTAAGTTGGTAACCTGTCTTCATCTGGATTCTTTAAGATTTCTAATCCCTTTCCTTTGTTCTTTTTGTTAATTGCGTCTTCACCGTTACCTTTACTTGATTTCCGTAGAAATTGATTACGGCGAATCATCCTTATTTTTTGTTTCTAAATCATCTTTTTGTTCTTCTTGAACAATCAAAGAATTTTGTAGCAATTCATTTTCCTCGTCATAGGGCTGCTTTCAGTAACAATGAGGTTAAGTGTAAAACTGTTGTTTGCTTTGGATATTTATTTTTATTGTTTAACGTCCGCGTTTACTACTATGGCACCGTAGGCGATGACACTGATAATACATGGAACGAAGATGGAGCACCGGTGGAATACGATGGCGAGGGAAAACGGAAAACCCGAAGTCACTTCATTTTATCCCATGTCGGCGTATAGGGACATCTATCTACTGGTGTTTTCTTGATCTAGTGGAATGCTAGTTTCGCTATTATACACTATGGTGACGAAGGATCAATTCCTCGTTCATAGATGGCACTAGAGAACGAAATCACGACTTGCGGACGTGAAAATGGAACCTTTCCTCTCAAGATACTGGGTTCTTTTACGTGCAAATAGACAATACAAGGGACTAATGGTCATTTGTCCCTTCTGAGGGAAGCGATACTGCGGAGGCTAGCATGGTATGTGCTATATCACGGAGGGCGACAATGTTTTATACTTTAAATAAATACATTCTGATCACTCGTACATCTTGTATCCGTCTTAGTTAATTTGAAATAATTCCTGGAAAAAATATTTCATGAATAACGCAGAACGGATAGAAGAATCGCACTTCACAAATAAATGCAATGCACATGAAATATGTGAATTTGTTATGGCTAGAGAAAGTAGTTTGAAACGCTGTTTTTGTTGAAAACATAAATGGCGTCAACACATATAAATAGCTATTCTGAACACAAAAGTAATTTACAAGGTACTAAAAATTTACTGAAATATCGTGAAAATAAACTCTGCCCAAAGAAAGTCGAAAAGAGAAAAGGTGGAAGGATTTATTGTAATCAATAGTACAATAAACCGAATGCGGCTGCTGGTTCTGATAGATGGGAATGAAGTGCAATAGTATATCAAGATGTAAAGTCGTGAAGTGAGTTTTACAGAACGGGAGAATTTCTCTAAAGTCCTTCACAACAGAGAAAGAAGTAAAATCAAAATCTAATTGTAATTCCAATTGCTACATTTAATCTATACGTATAAAATCAATTCTTTTTAAATATTTCAACTCAGAATTATTATATTTATCGTTTGATTTTATACAAATCATTAAAAAAGAAAGAAAAGGACACAGGAGTGTTTTTTCAGCTGTTTTGGAAAAATGAATTGATTTTTTGTGCAAAATACATGTGAGAAGTTTTAATCCCTTGGGCGTATGTAACTCATGGACAATATTTTTAAAGTGCCGCGCCATTTAAATAGTATTCTCTCCAGGTAAATTATATATCATTTACTGAAGTGTGTTGTTTTTCATTTTCCCATTTTAAAAATCTATTTACTCCCACAAAAATATGGTTAGAGATCGCAGAAATGTATCACAATGAACTTGAATGTGGTTAATAAAATGTCTGGCTAGAATTTTAATTTCAGTTGTGGTTTAGCTTTTAAAAAAATAATTATAATCGTACGCTGTTTTTTATGAGTTTTCCATCTGTTGCACTATATTTAAAGAAAAACTAACCAATTTATGAAATTTTCCTTCAGAAAATATATTTCGAACATATTAGGGAATGTAGATGCAAAAAAATGGCATACCAGTTCAATATCTGTTGGATGCAGGGAATGGCGATTGCTTAAGAGTTGTGGTCCCCCCACCCCCAAGGAGAGGATGGATTTTTTCTGTAAATTGATATGTTGTCATTAGAAGTATTTACTAACTGTGTACATATGTACGTGCTAAGTTATTGCTAAGTAGTGTTAATAATTCAAAATTAATAAAAATTGCATTGACCGTTATTCCCAGCATGTGCAGGTAATCATGGTCTCTAAGATACAGTAACATAAAATAGAGAAGTTAAACATATAAACCTTATCGTTCTTCTTTTATTAGAACACTTCTCAAAGAAATGAAGTTGAATAAAAAAAAAAAAAAGAACTTCTACAAGCTAAGAAAATTATGAAAACGGAAAATTAAATTATTGAATATCCTGTTTGCTGTATAGGTGCGCTAACCAACACATTTTTTTTTTAAACAGTAACGGAGTCTGATCAGGACTCCGGCACTGTATCTCTATTTACATTTCCCCCCGTAGGTTTTACTGTTTCTTTACAAACATATACACATTGCACAAACATATAACACCCATGCCCAAGGCGGGACTCGAACCCACGATCCCCTGCCCACGAAGTACCAAAGCGTCTCGCTTTAGCGAGCGTGGCCATGGGGACCGGCTTATTCGTGCTATTGCCTACACCGTTCTTGTTCACATTTTAGCTACATCAGACTGTATAGCCTACGAGGTTCATTGCAATATAATGATTTAAGTTACTTTTAGGGTCTTGAGCTGACATTTTTATCAGCATAAGCACTTTTATTAATATTGTAAGAAGATTGAATTGTCCTACGATAAATAATAATAATAATAATAATAATAATAATAATAATAAATACTGAATTGAATTTGAAAGGAATGATGGTCACGCGCTGGGAATGGCGATCACATAGACCGACATTAACTTCACGATCAACGTTAACAGAAAATGCTTCATAACCAACAAATACTCTGTTCTCTCAAAACAAAAATTATTCCAATAATCAGCAATAAATACGCTGATTATTGTACATTTAGTATGTACATGTTTTTAATATACGGGATGGTAATCAAAATCGTTAGAGCCATTTTTTAGAAAATCAACATTTTCGAAAATGTTTTCATATAAACCATAGTGGGGATGGGAGGATTTTCTTAAACATCTTCGTGTCGCATCCTTAGAAGATGCCAAACCTAAATAACAAGTTTGGTATTTAACAATCTTTTCGTTTTTGAGCGCGCGCGCGCGCGCGCGCACACACACACACACACACACACACACACACGCACGCACCATTTCATAAAAATGCTTATTTTGATTCAGAGGGTCCTAAAATGTGTATTTCTGGTGAAATCTCAGTAACGAATTTTTGGGTGGAATACAATACTTCCTCTAAACACTATGTACATAGTACGTGTAGAGAAAGTAAAAATAAATGTGTAGCTCTAATACTTTCACTTCGGTGTCCCCTCAATATTTTGCAGGCTGCGCTAGCTTTACAATTATAATTTATATTTCGACCTCACTCTAAACAAGTGTCAGTGCGAGCAAGTTATACAATTGAAGTTGGTACTGTATAGCTTCTCTTTCGTCTCTTGTAATACTAAAACAATCCAGGCAATAACGTTGTTGAAAATATGCTCAGAATAACCTTAAAGTTAACCAAAATATAAATAAATACACTTTTAAGGCAGCAACTCAAATTATGTACCATTTGAACACTATTTGGTTCACACAGGTTTGATTTTAGCAGAAGTTGGTATTGGTCACATGGACTTGGGCAGAGAGTTCAACTGTGGTGTACTCTCTGAACTGGGACAGTGACAATTGACAATCAGTAAACACCATGTATTATATTTATGGAGGTTAAGAATGTCAATTGAAGGTTATGTAAGAATGTTAACGTTCAAAATATTGGACTGCTGTCTTGTCTGGTGTTTGGAAGGTAAGGAAACAAACCTTCATATTCTCAGCATTGGACACGTTAAACCAGAAAAGCACAAATCAAAATTATGCCATGTTGCATCTTTAATTTAAAGTAGGGGAGTATGTCATTCGAATGTATGTCTACGCTCATAATCGCTTTTCATTTGCAGCAGTTGTAAATTGTAATATTGTTTCCGGTACTAGAACTTTACAGTATTCATTTGGTATTTTTAAATTTCAGAACACGCCAGAAAGAACTCAGGAGATGAATTCGATTGATTCAACATGTTCATGTGCCATTCACTGGAAACCACGTGACATACTTGATATAAAGAGCTCCGATTTTCGGTTTGTTCTTATTATACTTAATCAGCATTTGTGCATCGCAAGAGACCATCTGCTCTCATTGTGGAATAAAGGTAAGTATTTTAAGTGCTTGTTACATTTTAATGCAGAAGAAAATGTATTAAAAGATAAGTCACTGGTGTAAATAAGACATGCAATAATTTTCATGTTGCTGGGTGTGATATTGACATCTAGATGTTCTGTAAACAAATTTACCATTTCTGATTACAGCTTTACTAAGAGTTACAGTAGATGGAGGAACAAATCGATGGTATAAATTCCTTAATGGAGAAAAATGTTCGCCTCCAGATCTCATTACTGGTGACTTGGATTCAGCCAATAGTGATATATTGTCACACTTCAAGAATCTTGGGTCTGAGGTCATTAGAACTCCAGACCAGGATGAGACAGATTTTACAAAAGCATTGAGAGAAGTTTCCAAGCGCATAACAACTGCTCACATACAGGTAGCTATGCTTTCTTTGCTAACTATTATCAATATTTTAAAATTCCTCTTGTCTATTCCACTTGATGGTTTTTACCAGTTTCAGTGGACTACCAAGGTATGCATTCAAAATCCTCTGCATACAGACTTGTCAGATTTTTAAAATAATAAGGGGAACCCTTTTCCCCGACTTTAAAGACGAGGAGCACTACTGTAAATCTTAATAAAAATAAAAAAAACACACCCTAAACAATCATTAGTACACTATGTTGTTAAGCTTTTTCCCCAAAATACGAGGGCTGTTAAATAAAGAATTATCATAATTTTATTATGATCATAATTTTTCGCACTAAAATTCAATATTATTATATTCTGTTAGCTTAATGTGAAACAAACACACCGTAGTAGTTTCATTGTTGGTACTCCTGGTTCCCGCCTGTGAGAACCAGGTAAGTTCAGACATGTTCAGTATCGCCTACCGCTACAATGAAGGTAACACGCGAGGAACAATATGCAGCTTTGAAATTCTGCTTTCATCTCAACAAATCTTCAGTTGAGGCCTATACAATGTTACAGGAGGCCTATGGAGAGTCTGTTCTTCCCTACAGCACAGCTCAAAGGTGGTTTAAAATGTTTAAAGAGGGGAGGCAATCAATTTCAAAGGAAGGTGGGCCCGGTGCTCCAGTTACAGTCTCCTTCATTACCAACCCCCCAAAAAGCAAAAGTGGTTGCTTCTGCTGGGAAAGTTATGGTCATCTCATTCTTTGATATTCATGGAATGGTTTATCAGCATGTTGTACCTGCACACACATCAGTAACTGGACAATACTACAGGGATGTCCTGAAAAGATTGCAAGTCCATATCAGGCGCAAGACCACATTTCCGTGAAGTAGGCTGGATGCTGCACCACGATAATGCACGGCCGCATATTGCCAATGTTGTTGCTGAATATCTTGCAAAAATGAAAGTGAAGTGCATCCCTCACCCTCCCTTTAGTCCGGATTTAACTCCATGTGACTTTTTTTCTATTCCCTAACTTGAAGAAACGCCTTCGTGGGAGGCATTATCCATCATCAGAAGCAGTGGTGAAGGTTGTGGAGGCGATTTTGAAGGATCTCTCAAAAATGGTTTCCAGCATGTCTTTGAAGACTGGCAGAAACGCTGGGACAAGTGCATCGCATTCATGGGAGACTATTTTGAGGAGGACCATCAAAATTACGAGGAATGAGTAAAAGTACGTTGTCAAAAAAAATTGTGATCATTCTTTATTGAACAGCCCTCGTAATATTGTAGTAACACACTGACTTCACTCGCTGTAACTGACTGTCCATCATTACTACTCTTCTGTATAAATAAGTTATTTTTGCTTAGAGGAAGACTTCAATGCACTTTTATGATATATTGTAGACACACATTTCAAAGTAAATTCATCAGAAAACTTACAGTTGCAGTGTTACAACATACTTTAAGATTGCTGTTTTTACAGGCAATAGATAACCACAAATATTTTTCCCTTTTTATTTTAATAAAGATATTGTTGCCTTTTATTAGGGTAATTATTCATATTCATTCAATACGTAGCAAATAACCAAAAGTATAGCCACCACAAGCCGTGTAAATGACTCTTCTGGCAACATGACTTCACATGTGACCCTATGACACAAGCACATGTTAGGGGCATTAATGCACAGACTTCAAAGGCAGCTTCCTGATGTTAAGCTGAAACATAAGTTCCTGTACCATTTTCCTCTAAAATGCATGATTGCATAAATAAAAAATAAAATTGCTCTAATGTTTGATTGCAAATATGTTACCACTACTTTATCATTTTTTCTGAAATTAGAATAGCAAGGTAGAGCTACAAAATATGAGCTAATAGTCTTTTTACCATTTATTGCTAAAATTAGTCATTTAGCCACAAAGTTATATTAAAGGATTGGATTCCAGCATGTCTACTGGAATAAAGTCAGGGACTTGCGCTTGGCAACTAAGCCACATGCTGTAGAGCACAAGGTCAGGAATGTTGAAAGTAACGTTGTTCCTGGACACCTAATCCTTTCATTATTATTTCTGGGGATATTTGAAGAGTAAGGTGTACCATGACGAGGTTGCTACCATTGATGGTCTTCTCATACATGTGTTTGAAGCAGCCCTAGGAATTCGGCAGAATGCAGAAGCTCATAACGAGGGTAGGGCAAAATTGCCTAAGAAGATGCGATGCCTGCTTAGATTCTAACAAAGCACATTTTTAACCTGTACTATAAATCAATATACCATATCATTGATGTTGCAGTTACTGACCATTAATAAATTACCTGTGTAGAAAAGACGTGGCTTTGATTTAGTTATCCACTATACGTCTGAATGAGATATTTCCATAATTCATATTTTAATTTGTCTTATCTTTGATCATCACACTAAATCTTATGTGTAGCCACTTACACATCTTTAGTTCAGGTCTCCTGAATAAAATCAGATTGCTTGAAAGAAATGCACCCCACCCCTGATTAGTGGCAGTAACTGATGTTAAACACACAAATATGTGGTGAATAGGATTTCAAGCACAAAACATAAGGCTCATAAGTCCTATTCTGTTGCCAGACGTGCAGATAATGTATTCAATAATGCTGAATTATCTTGTTACCTTTCAAGATAGATAAGTTTTTATTGGACTTTATTATTCGTTCTATTTGGATCTCCCAGCATACAAAACCTGTGCACTCATAGCCTAACACTCTGTATATATAGCAATGCAGCATGTATGTGTAGCCATGTAGTTGTCAATACCAATGTACCGAATGAACATGCGTGTATTTCAAAATATAATCTATAAATATTTTCTTTTTTTGATCACGTATGATCAAATGGGAATCTAATCTTTTTTCTCGAATATGGGAATTCCTGTACAATATAGGATGTTTTAAACGTTTAAAATTTCTTGAGATTTCCAGATTTAAAAGGGTTGAAAATACTAACCTGAATAATGAGTTGCCATAGAAAAGTATGTTTTAAAGTAGATGTAACCATGAAACTGTGTGTCGCACCCATCTTGCCAAAAATAGTGCAAACTCATATTTTTTTCAAAATCTTCTCGGGCTTCTAGCCAGGTAAAAACTTGGTTTGACACCAACGTTTCGAAGAAGTGCATCTTCAGGGTGAACTGATGGTTTGAGCTTGCGGAGACTGGTATTTATAAGAGCTGGGATGAAGCTCCCAGCTCTTATAAATACCAGTCTCCGCAAGCTCAAACCATCAGTTCACCCTGAAGACGAGGAAGATGCACTTCTTCGAAACGTTGGTGTCAAACCAAGTTTTTACCTGGCTAGAAGCCCAAGAAGATTTTGAATTAATACGTCGCCAGGAAAGCTTCAGTTCTTATCATATTTTTTTGTTATAAAATCTGCAAGTATATTGATTCATATTTTTTTTTCTTCTCCATAAAAGTTATACAAAAACAAACATGATCTCTATACCCTCTGAACCAACATTCAAACTCAAAAGAAAACAAAAATATATTAAAAAATGGTTATGCATTTTTCTCTTCACTTGCAATTAGTAAATTTCTTGTTATGCATTATGTTTCAATGTGTTAATGCTGAATGGAAGTCAGTAAAATCTAATCGCACAAAAAAAAAGTTAATTTACATAAACACTCACCTAGAATTAGCAGAGCACATACTCGCTTCCTCTTGTATTCAAGTTTGTTCAATATTGAGTCAATAAATTTTTAAAAAGACATGCCAGTAAAGGAAGCATCAAACTTATCAAGTTGACACTTATCCTGAAATTCCTGTGGCAGAAGAGAATATATGTTAGTCATGCAAAATATGCCTTCTGTTCATGTTTACTGAGTAAGGCTGCTAGTTCTCTTTTTGGAGAGGTGACAAGCCATGTTCGTTAGACTTTCCTCTTGTTACAAAACGAACTCTCTCTCTCTCTCCTTTACACAATGACTCGGAAAGAGGTTATGACTGCCATTGATATTTTTGATGCCTAACGTACTCTGTTGTTCCTATATACAGAAAGTAAATATAAATTATTTTGACCTTATATGTATAAGCTCAACACTTCACTATTGGCCATACCACACATGCACAAATTAATGAAAATATATTCATGAAAAACATCCGCTCTTTATGAATTTGAAATGACGAAGTGCAAATTATCAAGCTGATATAACATGTACAGTCCCTCGCAAACTAATTGGGAATTTAATCATAAATTATTTCCAATTTACATTTCTTAATATGTCCTCCTTTCTTTTTTACAAGTTCTATTACATAATTAGACACCCGCTTCACAAGATTGGAACACACATTTTTGAGATCATGAAAAATTCTGTCACCTTCTGGAAAACTTTTTTGGAGTTCACAAACAACTCTCACCAATACTGTGAATACTGATTACTTTTCATCGTGCCTTCAATTGGAATTAGAGGGCCTAGACCTTAATAGGTGAAACAGCTCCAAAATATTTTCTTCTTAGGGTGTTTTACAGTATGTTGAACAGGTGTTTAATTTGCATATTTATTATTTGCTTGGTGCACATTCTGATCCCTAGATATTAACCTCATTGAAAATTTGTGGGCTATTTGCAAAAAGACCTAGTAAAATTAGACTGTACCACAAAAGAATGTTTGATATTAGCTTTAATTCAAGTGTAGTTTCATGATTATCTCAAATGTATGTTCCAATCTTATGTAGTCAATGCCTAATCATGTAATATACTTACAAAAAAGAAAGGAGCACATTTTAAGTGTTAAGGAATGTAAATTGGAAATAACTTATTACTAAATTCATGAAAGTATGAAAAATGTTGTGTTATTGTTCTACAGTGATTAATTCGCATGCGACTATAAATATAAACAAACATGTCAGAATAAATAAGACCATGTCCTCTTTGCTCAGTATCATATCCAAAGGGAAATAGAGTAGAGACATTACCTTCAAGCGGGAAAATCTTTGACTGGTCAGATTAAACCAATCCATCTTTTAATACAAACAAATTCTTGACCTTTGCTACATTTTATAAACAAAAGTTCACAGCTTTGAATAAACTGCATTGCTTCTAACATCAGTAAATCAAACAAGACAATCCATTCCAGACAGCAAATATTGCTTCGAATATCCCTTTCAAATGAATTTGATAACATTTGGGAAGTTTGGATTACACACTCATGCATTTGCAGCAAGGCTCGTGTTGCCCTGTTTGGGTTCAAAAATTGTGCAACACTAATATACAGTTTCAACTGAAAGGTATCAAAATCACAGGCAGAATTCCACAATGGCTGTGCATTATGGGATACAAATAAACCTGTATGTAGTGAAGTGGAACTATAGAACTATTGTGTTTGTAGATTGGTAATATTTGAAATTTTCGCTATGAAGCAAAGACTATAATATTGGCTTAACCAAAGTACACAAACCAGGGAATGAAATGTGACCAAAAATCAGTGACATGGACACACCATCATATTATTTGGCAAAATGGGTATTGAAACAGTTCAGCAACCTACCAAAATTTGAAAGCAGAAACATTAAGAATTCTATTAAACTAATATGGAGAACTAAAAATGTGAATATCCAGTTGCAGACAATTTGGTGTCATTCAATGTAAAATCCCTTTTTCCCTAGCATTACAAAATAAAAGATGCTTTAAAAGCTTAGGAAAATAGCTAAAATCGAAAAAACTTACTTTAGTTATCAAGGAAAATTTTACAGACAACAATTTGGACTAGCAATGGACATCCTGTTGTTACGGCTATGTGGATGATATATCTGCCAATTCATCAGGAATGTGTTTTTTGTTTAGTATGTAATTAAAAAGAAACATGTTACAGATGCATTGAAATTTTAAATTTACATGAACAAACCATCAGGTTCACATTGGAAACGGAAACAAACAAACAACACGGTATATTTCTTGGACTCGTCAATTTAGGAAATACCATGGCACATTAAAATTTGGATTCATTAGAAAAAGTTCACACACAGACGACTACAATCTGAGACCACAAAAATATGGCAATAGTCAACAATTTGACTCACAGAATTGAAAATACCCCTTTGGAAGAGGAGTAAGTATAAAAGGAGAAATAGTCAAAATAGCAACAAGCAATGGGTTTAACAAACAATTAGTAAATAGATGGATGCAAAGATTTAGGCGTAACAGGAAATAAAAGATAAAACCACTCAGTAAAGAGAAACAATGTTTTAAAATATTCATCAATGGGCCATACAGAAATTACAGACTATTTCCAAAGAATTCAGTATAACGCTAGCGCCAGTAAACAATATAGTATCAGAACTCTCCTTAAACATCCACAAACAGATCAAGAACCACAGTAAAAGAAAGCAGAGAATTACAAAGTGAATTGCTCCAACTGTGAAAAAGTTTACATTGGGAAAAACAAATGGCACATAACAAAACCTTCAGAAATATAGTCAACAAAGAATTAGACAAATCCTCAGTAGCAACACACTTTGGAAATAAACATGACTAGATCAAGAAAGAAACACACCTTATAAAAACAATAAACAAGAAAACAGACTTGGATACATGAGGAAAAATGTATATGAAGAGGTTTAAATCCTACCTAATAACCTTCGAAAAGAAGATTTTACTAATTAAATTCATGAAAACAACACCAGATATATCCCGTAGTTTCACCATGGGAAGCAATGAGGGGAACCTACCAGTCAACAAATTGCTGACAATGCACTAGAGCAAGAGTGAAACTTATTCAAGGTGTATTAATTTGACCGTCACTGTTACTAAACTCCTCGAAACATCAATCAATATTCAAGTTATTAAATAAAATTTGTGAAGCTTACAAGAGTTTGTTGATTTAGTATACTATGAAGCGTGTCCAGAAAATAAGTACCATTTCGTTCTGCTGCCATTGCAATGCTACTGTCACAGTTCCAAGCATGTTCTGACGTCATTACAAATGGAGATGTGTTTACAGTTTGTTAGTGATCATTACAGTTGTTTAAGACAATTCCTGATGATGCCGACTCTGAAGTGCCTTGCATAATACAGTTTTTGAATGCAAAGAATGTTATGACAGATGGAATGATGAGAAAGTGGGTTAGGCAATTGAATGATAGATGATCCAATGTTCATGATGAAGCATGGAGTGGGCAGCCTTCTGTTGTCACTGATGTTTGGTTGAACAAGTGAGTGAGGTAATTCGTGAAAGCAGATAATTCACATTAAGAATGTTTTGAGATGTGTTCAGGGGATGTTGGCTTCACTGGTGGCAGTTTTCTTTAAAGAGGGCATACAAAAGTTGATTCCCTGCTATGACAATTGCCTAAACAAGTTTTTCATGTACAAATACTTTATGCCTTTTTCTTTTACTTTCTGTACATGTACCATGCACATAGTGTATAGAGAAGGTATTGCATTCCACCCAAAAATTTGATCCCGAGATATCACTGGAAATAAGCATTTTAGGGTCCCCTGTATCCAAAAAAAAATCTGATGTGTTCCATTCACATGACTTTCTCTACATCACAGTAACAAATTATTGCTAAAAAGTATATTCTTCTATCTACTTTATGATAATCAATATACACATTAGCAGAAATTGTCTTAATTACTTTCTTCCTTGTAAGTAGGAGGAAAATAAGGGAAAATGCTAGGCTAAAATCTTTTAAAAGCTGGTTGCCATGTGAATGAAATCCGTGTCTATGCAGTTTACAACTTTCTTTGTGACAAAAATTTAAGTATTTTAAATCTGAAACAAATAATAAAGAATATGTCAGAAATGGTCAATTCAACAAAAAAAACGTATGTGATGTAAATTGTCTGTTTTTAACGTGATCTACATTTTTGGTGTAGTAAGTTTTTGTCTATTCTTACGGTTTACGGTTTACCAAAATTCAGCAAACTTCATTCAGAATAAAGGGGTCTTTAGAGGCTATTCCCAGAAAATTCAAAATATACATTTTAATAGCCATATAAATATCTTTAGTGTGCAGTATTTTAATCAATATAGTTAGTCATTTTTGAGAAAATCAAAATTTTCGAATTTTTTGTCATGTAAAGGGGAGTTTGGGGTGGGGGGATTTTTCTCAAAATGTTCGTGTCACATCCCTGGAAGATACTAAACTTAAATACCATGTTTGGTATTTTACCAACTTTTCATTTTTGAGTTATCATGTTCACGGATACGCAGACACACACACATACATACACACACAGACCTTTTTCTGAAAATACTTTTTTTTTTGACAGAGGGAATCCTAAAACATTTATTTCCGGTGTAATCTTGGTATCAAATTTTTGGGTGGAATGCAATACCTTCTCTATACACTGTACATAGTATGTGTAGAGAAAATAAAAATTAAGTTTAGTATCTCCCAAGGATGTGACACAAATGTTTTGTGGAAAATCTCCCCATCCCAAACTACCCTTTACATGGAAAAATTATCGAAAATTTTGGTTTTCTCAAAAATGGCTCTCATGATTTTGTTTAAAATACTGTATATTAAAGATAATTACATAGCAAATAAAACATATATCTTGAATTTTCTGAGAACAGCCTATGGAGAACTCTTTATTTGGGATGAATTTTGCTGGAATTTTGCATAACCATGAGAGATATACAAGCACTTACTACAAAATAGTGTAGATCCTATTAAAACACACAATTTATGTCATATAAATTTTCTTTGTAGAGCTGACCATTTTTGAGGTATTGCTTCTTATTTGTTTCAATTTTAAATAATTCAAACTTTTCATATACAGGAATTTGTGAAGTCTAGGTAAAACATTAAAACGGATTTCATCCACACGGCAACCAACTTTTAATGTTGTATTAGCCTAGTGTATTCCCTAATTTCCTTTCTGATTAAAAGAAAGCATTTCTGCTAATATTTATCTCAACTAGAAGTAGATAGAAGCTTAAGCTTTTTAACAATAATTTGTTAATGAGATGTAGGAAAAATCATGTGAATGGAACACATATTTTACCCAAATCGGTACTTGCTTTCTGGACACTTCTCATATTTATTATAAGTATTGTTTTTTTTGTATGTTATAACAGTTTCTTACTTACCAAATAGTGAAGATGGTGAAAAATAGTAACTTTAGTTACTAAAATAACACAATAGCTTCAGTAAAAGACGTAAATACTTAAGAGAGCTATAAATCGGGCCAGTCCAACATATGCTCCAAAGGCTGTGGCACAATAACTATTCCATGGCCCTGTGGCATACCAACATATTACTTGAAGCTTTCACCCCAAACATAGTTTGGCAATTAATTGTGTCCAAACACTGCTAAAAGTTGCATCTGTGAATCTTAACACTTAGTAAAAAAATTATAAGAATGAGCCTATGGTTGAAGTGATTTTAGAGTTTCAAAGCATTCTGTGAGATGGGTACTGTTTCTGTTCACCAAAGTTATGAATAGATTTTTATTGAATAAAACACTGCTACCAATAACAACAGGAATGCTCTACTCATCCACTATCATCCTCTCTCTCGAGCAATACAACAGCTTGGCAGGCTTAAGCCATGACAATTGTGGCTGCTACTGTAGTATTTGTGTTGGGCCAATCTGCTGTAAGCCACCCATACTCCCTTTTTAAGAAAGTTTCTTTTATTCCAAAATCAACAAGGCACTTCATTTTGTTACTGTTGCACATGAACAGAAGCAGCAGCCAACTCATTCGTATTTGCATAAACTGTAAAAATAGTCAACTACACTTTCTAATTGTTGTTATTATTATTATTATTATTATTGTACTAAGTATGCACATAGTTAAGACTGACCTTAACCCTAGTTAGTCGCCCAGGTCATAACTATTTCATTATATAAATTTTTATGATATTACATAGCTGTCCTTTGTCATCTAAACTCTGCAGCCCCACCGTGGCCGAGTGGTTAGGCCACTTGCCTCTCACATAGATGGCCCGGATTTGATCCGAAGCGATTGTATGTGAGATTTGTGGTGGACAAAGCGACACATGGATGGGTTTTCTCTGGGTTCTCCAGTTTCCCCCATCATCGCATTCCACTGGTGCTCCATCTTCATACTAGTGCCATCGCCTGCAGTGCCACAAGTAGTAAAAGCGGGCGTTAAACGCTACCAAAAAAATCTAAAATCTGAACTAGGTACTGTTTTTCAACTGACCATTTTCATTTCCTCTTTATCTTCCACAAAAACTCCCCTAATTTAAGTATCTGCTTCTGATCTTCAAAAATCTTCCTAAGTACAATTTCTTTGTTTCTCAATAACCATTTCATGTTTATTACATTTTCTCTGTAATTCTTTGCAGACTTCATTGAAGTAAAATGTGACTCATGTTCCTTGTTTCCACAAATGCGGCACATTCCTGGGATAACCTCCCCCGTCATACCCCTTACTTTCCAAACACCCAATCTAAATCAGATTAACCCTTCTCCTTCATGTTTTTATACAAATTAAAATGTACATCTTCTCTGGGTCACATTTTACTTACATGTAAAATGGCAGTAAGCTTTTCTCCCTGATTTGTGCCTATCTATATCTTCCATTCTCGATCTCACTTCACACCAAAATCTCTTCCAAAATATCCTATTTTAACCCAAATATCTACTAGCCCATTTTTAATTAGAGTAAATCCGGGAGAGATGATGCACTGGGAGAGTTGACACAATCTTTGTAATTCAGCAGTCAACCATCAGAATGTACATCACAACAGATGATCTGCTCATTAACACAAGTGGACAGAGACGTTGAGTTCTCCTTTTATTGTTTTTCTAGCAGATATAACCAGATATTCACTGCAAGTATATTGCACACGTAGTGAAAACTTTTTCCATTCATAGTTTAAACTCAAGCGACCGCATGTGAGATTTGTGGTGGACAAAGCAGCGCTGGGGCGGGTTTTCTCCAGGTTCACCAGTTTCCCCGGCCATCACATTCCACCGGTGCTCCACCTTCATTCATGTATCATCAGTGTCACCACCTGCGGTGCCATAAGTAGTTAAAGCAGGCGTTAAACACTACAAAAAAAAAAATAGTTCAAAATCTTAGTGGCTAAAGTAGAAGCATGAATTTAATATGTTTGTGTGACAAAAGCTCTCGCCGAATATATCATTTGCTCTTCTATCCATGTTGATCAATCTTGCCAATGATAAGTGTGTATGCCATCTATCCCTATAAGTGGGTATAATTGGCGCCCAACAGCCTGGAAGGAAAGTCAAATGCCTTCAGTATTCAAGTGCAAAATTTAATAAAGCTATATATATATATATACCTACATTATATATATAATGTTTCCATTGTATATATTTGGAGCTTTTGTAAATTTCTAATCAAAATGGGTGTTGACACAGCCATACTACTTGCGCTTTACAGCAATTATATAAAGCTTTCTTCAGTTCACTGAAAAAGTACTATTTCAGTCAAGAAACACAAATTGCAATGTAAAACAAAGGAAAGCATGGTCTGATCAGACCAAAAGAGGGCAATCTTTGGACAGCACAGGGAAGAAGTCTGTTTCCAAAGGATATGCAATAAATATGACCAGCTTCAGGAAATTTGATATCTACTCTGAATCACATGCCTGACACCAAGTTTTGTATTGAAGATGTCATTCCAGATGACCACCACTTTCACATACAGCATCTAAACTAAAACTCCTCAAAAACATTGATTTGCTGTAGACTTCTTTTAAATGTTTTACTCTAACTAAAATGCCTCATAAAGTGGATTCTTCTTCCAAAGTTGTTGATCAAAAACGAAGATGAGGAAACAATTTGCATTGGTACTATGGTGGAATCACAGTATGTTTTCACATTGATTCACACAAAACCATTCCACAA
Organism: Hymenopus coronatus; assembly: GCA_030762935.1. Lineage (NCBI taxonomy): Eukaryota > Metazoa > Arthropoda > Insecta > Mantodea > Hymenopodidae > Hymenopus > Hymenopus coronatus. The sequence continues at coordinate 38,863,501 of CM060898.1, read as the reverse complement.
CCTGCAGGAAAAGCAGTGCATCCTTAAAGGAAAGGAAGAGAAGAAAATGAGGGAGAGTAAAAAAAAAAAAAAAAAGCAGGAAAATAGAGCTGAATAAAAACACACTTGTGCAAAGGTAAATAAATAAATCAAAGCTGATCAGTTCTGACAAACTAAATGAAGATGAAGTGGGCCCTCTAGCTGGATACAAATAAATATGTTGAATATTGGGAAAATTATTTTACTATAATAAAGAAAGATGACTGGTTGAAATGTTTCAAGTATATGAATTGGGTGCATGAAAATTGTACAGTGCACAAACACATGACTCTAGCACATATGGGAAGGTATAGTAGCGAAAAAGAGCATTGTGAATCAATTAAAATGAGACAATCTGCTTAGAAAATAAAAATTAATATCCAATTCCCAAGTAGCCTTTTTTCGAATAAAATAGTGAAATTAAATCAGAGTTAAAATAAATTAAACTCTGTGCGCCCAGTGTTACATTTTTCAAAATGCCAAATTATATTGGTTTATTAAATACTCTTAGCAGTAAAACATTAATTCTAATAAATCATTGTTTCAGAAATTTTTGTCAACAAAATATTTTTTATTATTGCCAGAGAAAATTTTTTTGACAAACAAAGGCAAAAACTTTGTCACCTCTCTGCCATTCCCCGATTTTCCTCAGCCACCCATTAGATATAGTATCCAAACTTTTCTCTTGATATATCGGGCATTTTTCTTTAATTCTGTGTCGGGTAACTCTTGGACTAAAATTAATATTTCAGGATTTCCTCCATCATTAACCCTCTCACACATACCTTTCCTAACTTATAAAACTACTGCATGTGCAATACTAATGAGAACTCCCAAAATTAATTTACAGAAACTTTTTAATACTAAATTTACGCCATTTACATTTTTACATTACACCAGCTGTCATTTATTCCCCAAATTTCCCTACCATAACTCCATCAAGATTCAAACAAAATTAGTGATATTTTAACACTTCATTTTGTAAATGCACTTATTACAAATTCATCTCTATGCAGATTTATTTGTTATCCAAAGTTTGCTCTGGCCTCATTTATTCCTCTGAGTCTGATATAGCAGTTATTTGAATCCAATCCTCGCATACAGTAATCTAAACCTTACCTTGGATAATCTTTGAAACCAGAGAACCCTGCTTTCTAACAGTTTCTGTTGTTTTTTTTTTTTTTTCTCATTTTTTTTCCCCTTCAATTTTCTTTTTCTTTATTTTGTTTAATTACACTCTTGCATTTTAATTTACTTTTTGCTCATATTTTTCTAACTCATTAATACATACAGCACCACAGCAGTAGACACTGGATTATTGTACAGGAAATCAAATGATAATCAGTAAAAGAAATTTGGAAAGAGAATGTTGCAGACCTAATTTTATGGTACCTCCTCAGCATTTGTCAGATGTAAGGACTGAGGAAAACTTGATAAAAAAACTCAATCTCAGTCAGGGAGGTTGGTCCTGGTAGGATTTGAACTATGGATCCTCCAAATTCAGGCCTCACACACTACTGCAGAGACATTTAGCTTGGTAATATAGCTAGAGAAATCTTGTGAATGTAACACATCATTTATTTGTGTATTTATTTACTTATACTTTCTTATTTGTTTAGAAATAAATGACTAGTTTTCAAATGTTTATATTTGTACAATTTTTAAGCATACATTATTAATGGATCCTTGCTTTATATACTTGAGGTGGATGGTATTGTAGCAGTGTGTGAAAACGCAGGTCGGCTAGATCAGACATTGACCAACATCAACACATTGCATAAAGCAAAAGATATTGTTGGTGATGTACCAGTATACCTGTTGTCAAAAGAATGTTTAAATTGGCTCCTGAGACCTGGAATGCACTACATTCATGTAGGACAAAAGATTGTTGATCAAGGTCGATGGTGTAGCCTTATTCCCGTTGGTGCCAAAGTAGACCATGTTACAACAACTGGACTCAAGTGGAACTTAGGTAAGAAGGATTTTTTCATTGCTATAATAAATAGTCACTTCTACAGTACCTTTTTTTAATAAAAAATTGAGGTTATAATACTGTCCATAAAGAAAATGTTACCAGTGCCCCCCTCACACAAGCCCTGTGAAGACAAGAGTTGGGAAGATAGTCATACTGAAAAATTCAATGCCATAGCTAGGATTTGAACTGGGATCTCCTGTTCAATCTTTTATTGACGTAAGAGTTGGTTAGAATAAAGACTGGGAGTTAAGTACTTACATATTGTAAGTCAACATTTGAGATGTCCTTGTGGTTTGCCAGGAAAAGTGTAAGTTAGTAGGGGAATTTAAGTTCATGCTGGCAAATTGCCAGGGTAATTCAATTGGTTAGAGAAACCAAACGGAAACTGGAGATCCTTTGTTCTAATCCTGACTATGGCATTGAATTTTTCTGTCAGACTGTACCTTTCCAAAATATTATCAACAAGAAACTACTGTACATAATTACTAACATTAAATAATGATAGTCACCTGGGGGCGTACTACAGTAGGTACAAGTTTGGTGCACCCGGGGTCCCGAGCCAATCTTGACTTCCTCGTTGTGGACTACTTCTTATGCTGAGGGAGTCAGTTGAAACACTCGCTCATTTGTAGGTCATACTTGGAGTCCCATATCAAAAAGGATATCCTGGTTTTTTAGGGTTGCTTATCGGAGCCTGAGCATTCTGTTTTTCAGTGATCAGGGAGGTTTCTGCTCCACCTAAACAGAAGGTTAGGGACTAACCCACCCATAGGCAAATGGCTAGGACTAGGTATTATACCACATTCCAGGATAAATGGGACAGCGATCTCACTATATCCCCTGTTGTAGCCCTGTCATCATGGTGGGATGACCCCTTGTTGGACTCCATGGTGGGTGGAGAGTACTGGGGTATGAATTAATCCAATTTGAAATGGGTACCAATAAAATAGCCATTAAAACTGCTAAAGAAAATACAAAGGAAGTACACAGTCTTGCAGTCCTTGCTACTTGGTAATCAGTAGGACAGAGAAAGGAAGTAAGTTCACATCAGAGAGCCTGTTTACCATACAGAAGGGTCTGAATAAAATTGTTGGTCCTGTCAAATTATGCCGTAGGTTAAAGTGATAGTCAAAAGCTGCGCCTGTGTCACTGAAGTTCCTTCGTTTGTATGGACAGCAGCTGACAAATTCCTGTATGAGAAAAGTATAAGTTTTTCAAAGCAGAAACCAAAAACAAGGAATGTCTTAAAAACGATGAACTCTGCAAAAAAAAATGTGCATAACATAAATCGTTTGTTTTAACGTGCTCTACGTTTTTCGTGTAGTAAGTTTTTGTTCATTTCTTACGGTTTAGCAGTTATTCAAAATTCCGTAAAATGCATCCAGAATAAAGTATTCTTCAGAGGCTATTCCCAGAAAATTCAAGATATACATTTTATTTGTCAGGTAAATAGCTTTAATATATGATATTTTAATCAAAATCGTTAGAAAATCAAAATTTTCCAAAAAAATTTCATGTGTGCGAGGATTTTTCTCAAAATCTTTGTGTCGCATCACTGGAAGATAATAAACTTAAATACCAAGTTTGGTATTTTAGCGGCTTTTCGTTTTTGAGTTATCGTGTGCACACGCACGCACATGGATCTTTTTTTCCGAAAATGCCTTTTTTAGATAAAGGGAACCCTAAAACGTATATTTCCAGTGAAATCTCGGTATCAAATTTTTGGGTGGAGTGTACATGTACATAGTGCATATAGAGAAAATAAAAAATCTTGTAGATCAAGGTATCACATCTGTGTATTAAGTTCAATGTAAAATAAATGGAGATTTTGTGCCTACTCATAGCCTGTTTCTTACGCTTGATTATGTATAGCTCCCTCAAATGATTAAGGCAGGATTAGGTAATATATCCCAAACTGTTCTGGTGCTATAAAAGTCAATACTTTGACCACTAGTGATTTCTGCAATGGCAAGTCTACCTGTGCAAACTGTGGTGACTTCTCCCACGGTTGTGTATATGTAGGTCATCTCCATCATGCGTGAACTGCAACAGTGAATGTCCATCAAGCTCCCAAAAATGCCCCCGTTTTGCAGAGGAGAGAGCCATCCAGGAGATACAGGAAGAACTCGGAAGCCCAGAAGCTCTTGTGAATCCACCAATACTCTACCAAAGTCCAGCACCTATAGCTCAGTTGGAGCTAAACCAATATGACGGCATCAACATTTGCCAAATCCACCAACATAAAGAGTAGTTGATATACATACTGGGTTGATATTCATTCAAAAACATTGTTCACCACACATAGCACAACTGAAAGCACAATATGACCATTTTCTGTATATCTTGCGGATACTAAGTAAAAATCTTGGAACAGATCGGACAGTGCTGCTGCATCTTTATCGCGCACTGATCTGATCAAGTTAGATTATGGATGCAGAATTTATTCTTCAGCATGACCACCTGTGCTGAGAAGATTAGACACTGTCCATAATCACAGCATCCATGTGGCTGTTGGAGCATTTCCGACCATCCAGTTGTGAGCCTTTACACCAAATTGGCAGAACCCCCTCTGCAATGTTAGCATGATGTCCTGTTAGCAAATTATGACTGTGGGCTTAGGTGAGTGCCTGTGCATCCAATGTTTACTCCTTTCTTCCATACTTAGCTGGACAAACGTTATAGAAACCTTTCGCATAGTCCAAGACCTACAGAAGCACAATATTGAAATGTCTAGCATGTGTTTCCCACCTTGGTTATGTGGTACATCCCATGAGATCTTGGGATAATGCCACACAGTCTAAAATTCCTGTATCTAGTATTTGTACCTATTTTTTAGAATTGTCACATACAATATGCATATACATTGTACAGTATGTTTATCACAAAACTTGGCCACCAGGAAACAGCCTGTGTGACCTTCACTGCTTTTCCTTGCATGCGCATCCTACATCCTTTCTATCATACTTGCATCAGTCTTGCTTCTGTTCTAGCCCAGTTATCATGTGCATAACCTTAGGAATGTTTAGAAATGTTTAGTTTTGCTTGAACTGCTTTCAAAATGCAGTATAAAGCATCACAAAGAGTGTTTATGCATGATACATATGTGCTTACATCATCTTGGGAAGTTGTAAGGCAATTTGAAACTAAATCTCCTGGCAGGTGTGTTCCGAATAGAGAGACCATTCGTTTGCTTGTAAATAAATTCAGGGAGACGGGATCAATTTGTGATAGGAAAAGAAAGTTAAACAAGCATGTGCTTACAGAGCAGAAATTAATCAAAATCGGAGAACGGTTAGAACAGTCGCCTCGTAAGTCTCTTAGGAGCCTTGCATAAGAAACTAACATTTCGAAAGCTTCAGCTTGGAAAGCAACAAAACTTTTAAAACTCAAGCCATACAAGATTACTGTTGTCCAACATCTCCTGTGATAAGGTATGTTTTGTGTTTATTTTGTTAATTGTTAATGTGATTTGAGATTTTATTTGACCTCCATGCATGTGTGACTGGGTGAGGTGCTGTGCGACTGCCAGCCAAGTGTACAGTATATGACAGAGAGACAGACCGTGTACTTGACGGCCAAGTTTTGTTGCTACTTACTATATATTTGTATATACAACAATTGGGGTAAGTGCACATATGGTGTTGGATGTGCCTTTGTTTATGGAACCGAATCATATGTTTTCAGTTTGCATAGTTGCTTATTCATGTATACTGCAGAGCTCTATGCCATATCCAAGCCATTCTCTATGTTCGCATTTGCAGTTTAGGTGACTCCCTTGTTATGAGTGATTTCCTTAGTGCAGTTCACATCATTCATAACTGTACAACTATCATCCTATCATGCGACGCATTCAAGATGCTGCTATATATATATATTTTTTTTTTTTTTTTTTGTGATCGTTTAACGTCCTTTAACCTGGTTGGTCATATTGAACGATGAATGAAATTGGTGAAATGATGCTCAAATGATCTCGGGGTCCATGGAGCTTAAAGTTACTGACATTCGTATTCTCAGGATAAGAGAAAAACCCCCCCAAAAAAAAACATATCTGGGTAACTCACCCTAAGCGAGATTCGAACTCTCAACCTTTTGAATATATATATATATTTTTTTTTTACTTTCTCTACACTTAACTATGTACATGGTATATAAAGCAAGTATTGTATTCCATCCAAAAATGTGATACCAATATTTTACCAGAAGTATGTTTTGAAATCCCCTGAGTAAAAAAAAACTTTTTAGATAAAGGTGCATGTGCGTACAGCATAGCTCAAAATCAAAAACTTGGTATTTAAATTGGTATCTTCTAAAGATGCAACACAAAGATTTTCAAGAAAATCTCTGCAACCCAAACTACCCTTCACATGGAAAAATTGTTGAAAATTTTGTTTTTCTCAAAAATAACTAATGATTTTGATTAAATTACTGTATATTAAAGAAATTTACATCACTAATAAAATGTATATTTGGAATTTTCTGGGAATAGTTTCTGAAGATCTGTTCATTCTGGATGAGTTTTGCATAATTGGTAAACTGTAAGAGATGGACAAAAACTTCCTCAACAAAAACTGTAGATCTCGTTAAAACACACAATTATGTCACAGTTTTGTAGCAGAAATGACTATTTCCAAAATATTCCCTGTTATTGGTTTAAATTTTAATCTAGCATCTTGATAAAAGATCCACCTTTCACTTCATCTCTCTTTTGTTTTTCTGTAAATGCAAAGTGAATCAAACTTCAATTGTTCACATATTGGCCAGCTTTTAAAAGATTTGACACTTGCTTTAGCCTGGTGCATTTCCCTTCTGCTTATAAGGACCTAAGTAGTAAGACCAATTCTGTTAATGTTTATCTCAACAATGTTCATAGGCTTTCTCAGCCAGTGTCAATAATAGAAAAAGGATAATCCGGGCTTGTGGACTGTGGCCTACTGGGCTCCTTTTTCCCAGTATTTCAACTGCGCCTACGGCAGACTTCTTCAGTGGAAGTGGCGAGGTCAAAGTACTCTTGTAGATGTTCTAACCATGACTGTGCTGGTTGTACTGTGGGCTGTGGTATTTATATCGACGACTGTCTGCGGTGATTAGCTACAGTACAACCAGCACAGTCATGGTTAGAACTTCTACAAGAGTACTTTGACCTCACCACTGCCACTGACAAAACGTCTGGGAATGAGCAGCTCATTAGATCGTGGCCCACAAGCCTGGATTACTATTTTTCTAGTGATTTTTATCTCTTTTAGAATAATGTAGGTAGAAAAATAATATTAGAGCTGGTAGAGAAAGTCGTGAAAATCAACACATCAGATTTGTTTTCTCATTCCATTATTCAAGCTAGATTTTTAGATTCATCTACAGCTATTTAAACTGCGTTTTTATAACTGAAGGCTATTATTTTATTCATGATTTATTTTTATAGTGATTTGTATGCCTGGCCTTTGCCACCATTCGTTTTATAAGGGTGCTAATAACCATGCATTGAGTATCCTTAAACTCCAATCATCATCAATAATGATAAATAGTGTGTATTATAAGTTTTTAACCAAGCATTATTTACTCCCATATTAATGCTAGAAATTATAGGAGCAGGAATAGAATGTGTTTTTGGCAATTTCTTGTAACAATCTTGTAATGAATGTTTTAAGGATACAAGCAAATCTTTAAATGGAAGCAAGGATGATCAGTCATTGTTAGAAAGTCACTTCATGAATGTTTTTTTTTTGTGTTTTAATCATTCTTTAGGATCACACTGAAGCTGGTGAGTCATCAGCTAAATTATGTCAAAACTCATGTGAAACATATAAAGTGTAGCCAGTGATATGAGTGAACTTATATTTCATGGGAATTTAGTTTCAGGATGCTTACTTCATCAGTTTATATTTAATATGTCAAGAAAGCACTTAAGGTAATGTTATGCACACATGTTTTCTTGGCTCCCTAGTCTTCATTTGGTAGGTTTTGCCCAATTTTGAGACAAGAAATATACTATACACCCTGACACCAGGGTATCAATCCACTCTATGGAGTTTCTGTGCTCCATCTTGAAGAAACATGAAGGTGTTCATGAAAATGATTGAAACATTTGGCAAACTAATCGCTAATGCCAGCACAATGCCCTTCCCTAGTCATTGCTTCCACAGTAGTGATGTTTTTGTCAGTCACTACTGTTGTTGGTGTGCCACTCTTCTCTTTTTATCTTTAAGAGATGTCTTGTGTTCTCCAAACCAGCAGAACACAGTGACGCGTGACAGAACAGTCCCGAAAAGCCTCTCTCAAGCACATACAACTCTGTTATATAAGCCAGATTTAATGTCTTACAAGATCATTGCACGAAAATATTATCTCTGAATCTCCATTGCACTTGCAGGAACATTCTCAATTTTCAAGCTTAAAAAAAATGAATTACTCAACAATGTTCTGCCTGCCACCATTGCATTACCAGTGAGACAGCGAGTCAGCCATTTTGACACAGCAATAATGTTTCCCCGAAGGATGGTATATTTCATATCTCGATACTTATCTTGTATAATCTTGATAACTGGTAAAAGCTAACGTTATTAACACAAATGTACTGCACCAAAAAAAGAGCTTGTTCAAACACACAAATGTTAAGTACATTTTTTGTGCCATAAGCTATTTCTGATATGTTTTATAATAATTTGAGTAGTTCAATACTTCGTCATTTTAAAATCCTTTTGTTTTCAGTTGTTTTTTGCAATTGCATGCAAAGAGTATGGAATTTTAAAACCAATATAAATTGGTTTGACTATTGCCATTCCACTTGTAACAAGTGTGATATAGAAATTTCTGCAATCAAGTGAAGTAGATAGAGATATAAATTTTGTTAGATTACTTTGCATACTAATTTGCCACTAATAAATGATATGGTAGATAAAGTCACATAAATGCAATATATCAGATCTTTTAATTTAAATTTTTATTAATTATAGCTATTTTCAGTTAGTTTGATAAAACAGGTATAATTATTCTGATGATGAAAACAATGTAATCTAATTTGAGTGGTATGTACTGGATGAACCATAGCTGTGCTGTCAAACTTTCAGAGGTTGTGAGTTGTGAGGTTCTGAGTTTTTTGGTATAAGGAACCCATAGCCTCAACAGTTCATTACAGAGTAATTGCATTTTGTTTAGTTCCTTACCCAAATTAGCTTTGTACCATATTGTACTGAAAATACAAAAGTGCAGTGCCAAGAGTATGGGCTATATATATCTTGTTTGTAAACAAATTGTTTCCATTTTCTCATGCTACTTGTTAACAGAAATGCCCTCTTTAACTTGTTGCCTCAGGTTTGCAAGTATTGCTCAGTTCTGCCTAGGGTTTTGTTTTTCAGGCAGTGTTATCTGTGCATTAATCGTAATACACAGACAAGTTGCCCGATATGCATCTCTTGTATGAGTTCACTGAATAAATGATGCTATACTGAGCTGTTGCTACACTGATTCTTTTTTAATGCCCGCTTTTACTATTATGGTTGTGACACTGATGATATATAAAATGAAAATGGAGCACCGGTGGAATGCGATGATGGGGGAAACCAGAGAAAACCTGCCCCTGCGCCACTTTTTCCACCACAAATCTTGCATGCAGTTGCCTGAGATCGAACCCAGGCCGTCTAGGTGAGAGGCGAGTGGCCTAACCACTCAGCCACGGCACGGCCTCCCTACACTGATGGTATCTGTGCATAGGTGCATGTGAGAAACTGAATCCTTGTATTAGAATGAAAGTTACTGGCATTACAAGTTATGTCAGAACACCTAATCTGGAAGAAAATGTGTTACATGTGATTGGTGACAATCATGCCAGCAATAGTCTGCACTTTGCACAAGCTCTGAACATCAGCCAATCAGCTGTTTTCGGAGTCATACATAAGCAGCAGTTGAATCCATATAATCTATACAAGTTGCAGTTATTGTAGCAGCAGATGTCCCACTTCGAGTGGACTTTGCAAATGGTTCTTTCAGCAATGTACAGAAAACCATAATTTTTCTGCTTTGGTGATGTTTACAAGCGAGGTCAAGTTTACAAAAAAGGGCTTGTTCAACAGTAGGAATAGCCATGTGTGGGATTACGAAAATCCACATGCATCGGCATGTTGATCAACAGCAACTTGCTTTTGTCAACATTTTTGTAATTGGACCTTAGGTACTGTAACACAAAGTCATATATAAAACATTCCTTCAACGTATCCTACAGTTCCTAGAAGATGTGCTGCGGAGAATTCATCAGCTGATGTGGTTTCAACATGACAGGGCACTGGCAAACTCTGCATTTAACTTTAAAAAACACATTGATTTACAGTTTTGATAACAATGAAATGTTTGTGGTGGTCCTGTTTTATGGCCAACTCAGTCATCAGACCTAACAACAATGGACTTCTTCTATGCATGTGAAGGGCCTAGTTTATGAGATTCCAGTCATGCTTGCAAGGACCTGGTTTCTAGAATTATCACAGCTGCAGAAGTAGTATGCCAAACTTCTGGACTGCTTGAGTTGGTAAGACATTCCATGGTGCATCACCGTACTCTGCCATGATCATGGTGATTAACATTTTGAACAATACCTATAAGGGAGCAGTTCTGCATTTGTACTGTACTGTCCAATAGATTTGATTGAACACACTGTGATAAAAGTGTATATGTTTCATTTGTGGTATGTTGCATTACTCTTTGTGTTCTGTGTACATTTTTGTTTTACATTTTTATTATTGCATATTACAGGGTTCTTCATTGTTATGAAGGTATTTTCACAGAAATAGGGTTGATTGATGCAACAAACCAAATAAATCATTTCATCATTAATTAAAAATAAGTTGCCAGAGATGATGCGTCCATTATACCAAAATCCTCAAAAGATATCCCTGAACAAATTCTGAAAGTTTGTCATGGAGTTCTGGGTCATCCTGTGTATCAAATTAAAAATGTTTTGACTCAAAATATTTTTGCCTTTCACGCTCCAAGCACTCCATATTTGCTATTGGCTACCTTGCATAATTAGGATTCCTTGTTCCTGAAGTGACAATGCTTAAAACAGGATGTTAGGCTGATTAAAAGTATCTACCAAAAAAAGGATTTCTCTGTTTCTCCTTTCAGATAATCAGAGGATGCAATTTGGAGAATTGATTAGCTCTTCAAATACTTACAGTGGTGATACAACAGTGACAGTTCAGACAGATGGGATCTTGTTGTGGTCTATAGGACTAAAGGATGAGGATACATAAGCATGGAGCAGTAAGTCAGAAGTCTAGAATTTGTGCATACAAGGTAACTGTTCCATAGCACAAACACGTGACGAGATTTCTTTCAAAGCTTCTAAAGCTGCAATAACATATACAGATATTTACATTAAAAGCAGGCACTTAGTACTTTTATGCTCATAATGTTTCATATTTAAATGGATTATTGCTCTTAATGGCAAATATGAATATCTTTCAAATCTGCTGCCTATAATTACATGACAAAAATAAAAGTACTTTTACTATAACATCTCAGGGTGGGTAGCAAGAATGCAATTATTGCTTCATATATTAGTATTATAAAAGGAAGAAAAATGTATTTGTATATGTAAACTATTTGACCAATTTTGATAGTTGTTGCACCATTGAAAAGCACTTCTTCCTGAGAGACATAGTCTATAAAACACCTGATTTCATTCGTAAATTACTAAAAGACTAAAAATGAGTTGTAAAGTCTATATAATAGAATAAGAACACATTAGAATGTACTTATGAAGAAGAAGACTTTGATTCTCTGTTGAGAATTCCATGGAGTATCATCCCACAAAGAATGTATGTAAACTTAAAACAAAATTTGTAGATACAATAGCAATATACCAAGATATTAGCAACCTTAGAAATGAAGTTGTATTTAAACAGAAAATTTCCAGCTCTGCATATCATAGTAAAATGTTTCCAATACTTATGCCAAAAACCTTTTAATAACTCTTGCATAAAAAAGTATTGCTGTAGTTCCTGTGAGTATTGTAATAGAATCCATTAGCAGTACATGTCAAGTGTAACATAATTATGTTCAGCATAAGCTAAATTATTCAACCAATATTTATAATTAGCAACTGAGTAAATAATTTTTCTCAGTATCATATTTTATGGACCATATGATGTACCTTAATTTTAAGAACTTTTTTGGAAAATAACATTTTTAACATTTATAATTCATTACCTAGATTGCAAAACCAGACTAAAAATAATGGTCTAGAGTTTATAAAACCGAATTTACCTTTAAAATCTCAGAAAATTGTCATCTGAACTTTCCTCTTCTTTCTCTTCATCATATTCACTTCATATATAAGATGGCCTTCACTGCCATCAAGAACATTACTTATGCTGCACTTTTTGAATGCTTTAATCTTCAGTCATCAATCCCTTTAGACCATGATTGTTTTATACACTGACATACATGTTTGATTGTTGCTCATTTTAAAGCACATTCGGCTTGAATTCATGTTTCATCAATCATCCATTTGGTCTATTCCTCTCTCAAATGCACTTTAAAATATTTGTGAGGGTTGTTTGACAAGTCTGGTGGAAAAGCAAGAAAAATGTTTGTTTCATAAACAACTCGCCTTCCTTCTCGACATGGTCTCTTTTGAGAGATATACACTTGGTCCAGCGATCCTCTAGCTTTTTCCTCCCATTGGAGGAATAGGTTTTGTCAAACTCTGCAAAACACTCATTGGTTGCATCTTTCATTTCATTTGATGAAAATTTCTTCCCACCAAGCCAAAGTTTCAGTTAAGGAACAGAAAGAAGTCACTTAGGGCTCAGTCTGGTGAATAGGGTGGATGAGGAATCAATTCAAAGCCCAATTAATGCACTTATGCCATTGTTATCATTGATGTGGTGAAAGAGCACTTTTTTATGTCAACCTTGGTCTTCTTTCAGCCAAAGCAAGTTTCCAACAATCCAACAATAAACATTATGGTTCTGCCTTTTTCTAAGTAATCTAAGAAAATTATTTCTTGGAAATCCCAAAAAACAGTGGCCATCACTTTACCAGCTGACAAAAAAGTCTTTGCCTCCTTTGGTGCACTTTGACAGCCTTGTTTCAAGTGCAGCTTTGACTCTGGTGTGTAATGATGGATCTAGATTTCATCAATAGTCACAAATTGATGCAAAAAGTCTTGCAGATTGCAATTAAACATTACCGGACATTGTGGTGAGATGATGTTCAAATGTACTTTTAGTCAACAGTGAGTAATTGCAGCACCCACCTGGCATACAACTTCTTCAATTTTCCGTGCAGGGTATTATGCACTCACTCAGTTGAGATGCTTATAGTCTCAGCAAGCTCACAAATTTTTATTCGGCAGACTTGCATTACCATATTGTGGATTTTGTTGATGGTTTTCTGTGAGGTGGCCTGGATGGCCAAGCATGCTTTATCTTCAGTGCTTGTCTGACCCTATTTAAATTCATTAATCCAAAAGTAAATGGTCTTCAATGATGGTGTAAAGTCTACAGGAACTTCATCCAATTCTGTTTTGATTTGTGTGGCAGTCCAATCCTTCAAATGAAAATGTTTAATAACAGCATGAAACTCTGTCATCTCAATTTTCAATTACAGTTGACACATTGACCAATTCAGATGGCTGTCAACAATGAACTGTACATTGCTGAAATTTTTTATATGATCCTTTGAATAATCAAGCTTACTAACTATGAAGCCACAACAACAATTTTCCATTCTTTCCTGGAAACTTATCAGACTTGTCAAACTACCCTCATATTTATCAAGACATCAAGAGGTTGCAACTGCTGTTCATCATATTGCTGTGTTGATACTGCCAATTGAATCCAATGTTACCAAACAGCAATAGGTTTCTCATGACATCGAATATACAGCCATTTTTATGACTAGCTGGAATTTTAAATCAACCACTTCACATTTTAATATCAGTTTGGAGTTAGAGCTGGAGTATAAGTGCATCTTATAGTCTATATAGTGTTGGGCCATATGCCATTTCTGAAATAAACTTTGTGCCTTGAGATTCACAGTTTTTTCCTATTTGAAGTTAGGGATCTTTGCTTCATGTGAAAGCTGTGCGGCTTTGTTATTAATAACTGAATGTCCAAACAAAAGTTTAAAAGTGCTGTAATTATATGAAAAAATTGCTCCACCATTCCATAGTTGCTTCACCTCGCAAAGATACTTAACCATGCATATTTATGGATCCTAGAAAACTGTTGCTAGTGGTGGAGTTAATGAAATCATATAATATCTGCTGATTTAACAGTTCACACACATGTAATATTTATTAGGAATATCATAGACCTGTGTAGCATTTTATTATAAGAGGTGAAGGCAATGTTACACCCAAAAGAAATATATATAGAGTAATTTAATAAAGGATATGAGGTGAGAGAGAATAATTGAAATTAATGTATAGTAAGCCTGCTGTCCTATAAACATGTCAGGAGTATTGGCTAAAAATGTAACAAGAATGAGTGACAAAGCTATGGAAATGATTGAATGTTGGTTATAGGTAAAAGAAAAAAGCAAGTCTATAAAATGCTAATTGATTTGCTAATTCAAATTCAATCTTCACAAATTTTATATATGCAGGAAGGTCCACATAAAGTGTTAAAGTGAATATCTCTTAAATTGGGGGAAAAAGAACTAAACACCAAGAATTTTAAATCTTATTGCAGCAAGGGAATTTCAAAATATTTTGAGATGGAAAATATTTTCATGGTGACCCTTATAGGGCACAAGAGGTCAACCTCAGAATTTTAAATGAAACCATGACAATTATTTCCTCTAGAAGGCATGTGCAATGTACATAGTAGATAAAGAAGCAGCTGTATTTCTCCCAAAAATTTGATACAGAGATTTTACTATAAATAAATGTTTTAAGGACCCCAGAATCCAAGACAGCATTTTTAGAAAAGGTTGTATGGGTGTGTCCAACATAATTCAAAAAGGAAAAGTCGCTTAAATACCAAACTTGGTAGATTTTCAAAAAATAAACATTTTTGATTTTCTTAAAAATGCCTCAAAACAATTTTGATGAAAATGATTTATATTAAATATGTTTACATGACAAATGAAATGTATATCCTTAATTTCTTGATGTCCTCATTCTGAATGACTTTTGCATAATTTGTAAACCATAAGAAATAAACCAAAACTTACCACACAAAAAATGTAGATCTTATTAAAACACGTGTGTTTAATGTATATACCTTTTTTGGTAGAGTTAAACATTTCAGAGATGCTCCCTCTTATTAGTTTAAATTTTAAAATACTTGAACACTTTTCTCAAATGGGAAGCATTCATCCATTTCATATCTCCTTTGTTTTACTGCTGGCCATGGAAAGAGAACCAGATTTCAATGGTGTCACCCTCTGTGGCTTAGTGATTACCATGATAGCCTTATATAACCAGGTTGCAGGTTCAAACCTTGCAGAGGATAATGAGTTTTTTCAAGCGTAAAACTCCTTAGCATGGCTTCCTTCAGAAGGGAAGTAATGCCGTTGGTCTCGTGTCATTGATTTATCGCACATAAAAGAACCTCATACCTTATAGAGAGACCCCTGAGCAAAATTAGGCAGTCTTTCTCACCCAATAAAGAATGGGACACTGAGAACCACAGTAGTTAAAGAGTGTTCATAAATAAAACTCCATTTTATTTTCAGATTTCAATGATAAGCACATAGTGACAGCTTTTAAAAGAGTTGACTGTAGCTTTAGCATAGGGTATTCACTTATTTCCCTTCTACTTATAAGGAACTGAGTAATAATACCATTTCTGGTAATGTGTATTTTGATTAGCATTATGTAGATAAAAGAATATCTTTTATAAGAATAGTTTGTTTGCAGAACAGATAGAGAAGGTGTTGTGAATGGAACACATCAGAATTTTTTTTCATTTTTATTTCTCCTGGTCAAGCAAAGAGAATGGAATGCCAAAGCACCACATAGCAACCAGCTCTTGAAAGAAGGTTTGACTTATCACTTAAACCTAGTGTATTTACTTATTCTTGCATATCTACAAGAAAGTGTCATATTTTGGCAGATAAGATGATAATTGAAGCATAAAAAAAACATCCAAAATCGGGGTCATCTTATATAATGGATATAAAACTTAAATTGAAGTTTTTATGCCAGTTATACTTACAGTAAAAACTATTAGAACACACAACACAACTTATAACGATACTTGTTAGTGGTAGATATGTATTTGTTATTCCGCACATGCTACAGACAAAACCATAACAATGCAGGCCATGCTTTATGACTTGTGCAACTGTACCAATTGTTTAGTAGTTTAGAATGGATATGTCCATAAAATTAAATAGCCAATATGACGCTTTTGTACATATTCAAAGTGTGTGTATTATCATCATCCTGATCACACTCCTAAACTACATTTATAGGCCATTGATCTTTGGGGATCATCTTATGGGACAGACATAAGTAAAGCTATATATCTTTAAGAAAACTTATTCCTTGTCTTATCTAAAAGTCATCTTATCCACCAAAACATTACAGTATGTAATAAGTATTTCTGCAAATTTTTATATTGACACACCTGCAGTAGGTAGAAATAGCAGTATTTGTGAGAATAGTTTGTTACAGAATAGGTAGAGAAAGTCATGTGAATGGACTCGTCAGATATGTTTTTTTAATCTGCTGCTGCTGACACAACATGAAGTAATGCATTTCAAAATACATGTCCTATGTGCCTTGTAAATGCAGCTTTAGAGAGGTACCTACAAAGTTAAGAAGTTAAGCTTGTGATTTATAAAATTATCTAGATTTGTTATACTGCTTAAAAATTGCACAAAACATGTTGAAAAGAATATTAATGACATATAGACTGTGTTACTGTTTGTCTTTATAGATTATCTTTGTGTTAATTATTGTAATATTTGGGTTGTGGGATAAGCTTTTTATTTAACTCCATATTTATAATAGGAAGGAATAAAAGAAGCCTTAAATTTTGTGAAATTTATCTATAGAAAATGCAGAGACTGGTCAACAAAGAGTTGAGTCTGATTTTCTTTTGTTCACATTTATTTTTAAGCTCATAATACAGTGTGTTCACAAAGTTAATAACTATTTCGTGATTGGGGTAACTTATGAATGTCTTTCTGTTATAGGTAGATCACTGAGCAGTATATTGACTATTCCTGAACATACTACCATTATCACATGGCATCTACAAGTGTTTTGTGTGATGAGCTGCAACAACAGTTTCAACCGAAATTTATAAAGGATGGACCAATGAATAAAACCATATGGAAATTGTTAAATAAGTGTCAACAAATAGACACTGTTGCTGACAAGAATCACCAAGTCGATCTTCCACAAGCGCACTGACATTGACGTAATACAGGTGTCAATTGAACAAAGTCCTAAATTTGTACATTGTCTTTCACATCACTTGCAAATTCCAAAATCATCAGTTCAAAGTGCTGAAATTCACCGAAGAAGCATGCATATCATTTGCAAATGTTACGCTAACTCCATGACGGAATTTGCAATTGATGTGAAAAACAACTTACAGATTTAGGACTCTATTCAATTGACTTCTGTATTGTGTCAATATCAGCTGCACTTATGGAAGGTCGACCTAGTGAGATTCATATGGTTGTACTTGTTGGTCCATTCTTTCTAAATTTTTGTTAAAACTACTGTCACAGCTCATCACACAAAACACCCTGTATATGCCATGTGACAATGTCAATACATTCAGGAATAGTCAACATACTGCTCAGTAATCAGTGTGTAACAAAAAGACATTCTTAATTTACCTCGCTCACGAAATAGTTACTTATTTTGTAGACACCTGTATATGGGTCAGTTCTTTATAGAACTACTTGAAGATATCCCTGAATAAGGGTTACACCACAATCAGCAAAATCCAAGAAATTAATGTTAAAATTCTACTGTAAGACTTCTCATTACATGTGAAAGTGACTGCGCTATGAACACTATTTTGAACATTCATTATGCTGCAAACCTGTGAATACATTTACTTAAATACTAATAAGAAATCTTTGGAACTTAAGTTTAGTAAACAACACTTGTGCATTTCAGTTATGTTTAAGAAATACAGAGTACATTCATTATTTAATATTTTGAATCGAAAGAGTTTTTGTTAACTTGTTTTATTCATTTACATAAGTTTTCATAAATATTTTCTTCAATAAGCTTTTGTCATTGAAGTACATTGTCTTGCATTATTTCTGTTAATATTTGTATGGTAGTTATTACAAATAACTTGTGAATAATCAAATTGTAAGCAGCACAGTGAAACATAACCCATTATGTTTATCACAATACATCATGTCTTGCAGCACTACACTAATTGTACAACATAAATAATATAGGTCTTGGGTAGGTTATTACACGAGGTTAAGATTTCACCCACAAAAAAAGTAAACAAAGTGGAGGGAATCCATTTTGTGATGTTAATAATGCAGTAATTCTGCTATCTTCTACCTTTCATATACAGAACATCAAGTATTATTTGAAGAAAACAGCTGAGTTGAAGCATTCTGATGCAGTTCCTGATTCTAATATTCTAACTGATTCTAATATTCAATTTATTTTTCAAAGTATTCCTAAAGATTCTACAATAGCCTGTTTAGTATATTCAAAATATCATTGTTCAGTTGAATATTTTGCAGTTTTTTCTTTATTTTTATTAATTTTTTTAACGTATGGCTAAGATGGAAGCCAGATTGCTAGGTCCAGCAAATACTACATCTTTGAGATCTGATTTATTATTCCTTTTCAAAATTGTGTTTAATGTTTTTCCCTCAGTTTGTGGATTGTTAATTCTGCACAAACAATGCCTTTTATTATCAGCCAATTTAAATATTTCCTTAGATGGGATCAGAACTCTTATTCTGCACTTTTCCTGTAGTTTACATATATTTTCTTTATATAGAAACAATATTAAATCACTTTGTATAGTTCATTACAGTTTTGTTTTTCAACATCCTGGTTTTCAAGAACTTGAAGTATAATCAAAGATTTTTGTATGTTTTGCCACTTAATTACAGTTTTCATTGTCCTTTAAATAAAGCTTCCTGTATTATTTGTATGGTGTCAATTGATTTTCTCTCTCTCTCCCCCTAGCAGAACATCAAACCTCATTGCTGCATGGGTTGCAACCTTAAATCCACACTGGGTGCATTGAACACATGTAACCATCTCCTTTTTGTGAATTACATTATTTTATCACAATAATAAAATCATTATCATTAATTTGTTATTTGTCCTTGTACATTGTATCCACAGTCTAATTATAACAAATTGTTTTGTTAGGATTCAAAAATTGTCTTGATAAGGTAAAAATCATTCTCAGACTTGTAGATCAGTCTCATTTACATGTTTGCTAGCATTTTTAAATTTGAGTTCTTCAGCATTTTATTCTATGAATTGATTTCAAGGAATAAAATATTTTGGTTGTTTTTTTGTATCAAATTATGTACTAATTCTAACAGATAAAAATATGATGTAAGTACCATTGTTACATGACTGTTACATTGTTTACAATAAAAGATCAACTAAGTAAGGTTAGCTGTATATACTTACTTTTATAAGTTTTCCACTTTTCAGTCGCCTTTATTTCCTATTTCACTTCTCCAAGATGTTCTATCCTACCATTGTCCTTCTTGCAGTCCTCTTCTCTGCATGGCTTTATTGACTACATCCATCCATGTCAAACATGCCTTTCCTAGTTTTCTTCGCCCAGGAATATCTCCAATTATAAGATACATTTTACAAGGATTGTCAAATTGATATAAACATTGTATGGCAATCTCTTTTTCTTCATTCTCTCTACATGCCCATACCATTTTAAAGTTCTTGCTTATAGTCTATCTTCTGCGTCTGTTTCAGTGTTATATAATCATTCCTGATATATAAAATTCTTTATATTCTCATGCTGTTTCTCAATCCATCTATTTCTGTAGTCAACATTTTTTTTCTTCCTGCAACTTTTCGATGAACACTGTATATGTTCTTGGATATTGTAATTTTTTATCAGTTCTGTCTTTTCAGATTTACCACCAAAATCCTTAGTAACAGACACAGGGTATAAATAAAGTAAAATTCATCTCGTGTACTACTTAGATAATCTTGGGGACATGCCTCTATGGCCATTTTGTGTGGGACGTTACTGAGTGGTACAGGTTTTATAAGTGGCACATCCAGCTCCAAGTGACGAAGGTAAGGCCATTAATGTGTGCTCAAAAGTATAGCAATCACTGATATTGCAACACATAGGTGCCATCTCTTACTAATAAAATAAGCATGAGGAAGCACATTGGCAATGTCAGGATAAAATATTACCCAGTGAACAAGAGCCAATGTTCCATGGATTAAGAGAAGCAGGAGTGAAAATGCTATGCAAAATTTGTTTTTATAGGCACTCGTATATATAGATACATGCGTGACTTTTATTTTACTGTCCATTAATATTTAAATTGTTAAAGTTCTTTAAAATATTGGTGATTTCAAAATAAAATTTGTTGTAGTTTGGTAATAAAAATGGACACACATAGAACACCTATTTGGAAAAATTTTATACTCAACACATATCCAAAATCTAGAAATGTTAATTGTTTCTGTGTATCTTTTATTTTTGTTCCAAAATGCTATGTAAATATATATTTTCTTGGGGGGCAGGGGTACACTACTTATGAGAGAAATACTAACATTTCAGCGCTCTGCATCCTAATTTTTGGTTCTGTATGTTTAAAAATATAATGAAATTTATGTATTTTAAAATCAACTTTTTTTGTGAAGTTTAAGGTAGTAAATATGTACAGGAGGGGTGAATTGGTTTGGTTGGTGAGGAGTGAGCTAAGTAAAATTAAACAAAGGCCTTTCCTCCCCCAAAAAAAAAAAAAAAAAAAAAAAAAAAAATTGTTTAAATATGACATAGAGAAATTTGTGGTATGCTGCTTCAAAATAATCCTATAATTGCCAAATATTCTGAAATATAAAAATGCAAATTGTGGCCAAAAATTATCAAAATTACACCAGCTTTTTATTTAATAACCATCAGTTTTCCTTTCAGTCTATAAAATATTATATCCAAAACTATATATACATACCCAGAATTCGACCACACAAATTGTGTTTTCTCCTTTGTATTTTATAATGAGTCATTCCTATTTTGCTGTGTTACTCAATATGATTTATTTGTACTACAAATAAAACAAATGCAATGCACAATTAGCATGTAGGTGCAATGGAGAACGTTTCAATAGCATTGTATTTAGCATCTGAAAGGGTACACTTCTCCATACCCCTCAAAGAAGTTTCTAAAATACAGTGTATCACATATTTATGTGTCATGTAACATACACATTGCAATTGTAAACTCAGTTCATACTTTATGAAACAATTTATCAGCCCACCTGGGTAGTGTGGTGGTAGCATGTCTACTACACATTCAAAAGGTTATGAGTTCAAATCTCGCTTAGGGTGAGTTGCCCAGATAAGTTTTCTTTTCAGGATTTTCAGTTATCCTGAGAAGACGAATGTCAAGTAACTTTAAGCTCCATGGACACCGAATCATTTGAGCATCATTTCACCAATTTCATTCATCGTCCAATATGACCAACCAGGTTAAAGGACAATAAGCTACAAAAAAAAATAGCATCATCGTGTCAAATGAACTTCAAATGAAATAAAAATGAACTACTAGCTCTGCAGTAAAACAAGTATTTACATAAAATTAATTAAGGACTATGTACTAGTCAAGAAAATGCATTCAACCATTTCATCTCTACATCACAGGCAAATAAAAAGACTGAGAAAAAAATAAATATCCAAAGCACAAAATACAATGGTTCACCAGAGGAACTGTTCAATGTGACAACCTGCAACATCCCTACAGAGGTTGCACCTATAAAGAAATGAACCTTGTACCTTGTTAAAAATTCCAGAAGGGGTGTGAAACTCGCCACAAGCAGCTAAAGTGTCAGTAATTGTTCATCTGATTCAATGGGTATGTGATAAGCAAAATGTTAAGCATGCGCAATGGTACCACATGGAGCAAAAAGCACATGAATTCAGAAGTTTGCATTTAGATTAGCTTAAGATGTTAGGCTGTCTTATCTCTGTTTCGCACTTTGTTGAAAGAATTTCTTTCCTTACTCATAATGTGTATACTTTTACAATATGAACACAATATTTAGCAATTCATGGTTCTCACAGGACCACAGTAGCTTGAGTGGTTATAGATACATTTAAAGTACCACTGTCTGAATCTTAACAATAATCAGGTTTATTTTATTCCACCCTAAAAACATGATTCAGTTAGTATGCTTCAAAGCACACATTACTTAAATGTTTTAAACCTAATTGTTTTATCGCATTAATCTATGCTAGTTATTTGACAATTACTGCATTCAATATTAAACACTGCATAGATATCATTGCTGCTGCTTCTGGTAGGAAGGAAATTTTCTAAGTTGCACAGTTAGACAAAATGCGGCGGCAAACCTTCCATCCGCTGCAACAATATATAGTTTCTCACTCCAACATCTCCTTATTCCAGTAGCATGGTAGATTTTACTGTGTAATGTGCCTCAACGTAGCAAAGTATTTTATTTCATTACTTTTCTAGCATGTGTTCTTTTTCAGAGTGATTGGTTCAGAAACTGCCCTTATGGAATAAGAACTATTGAAGGTGAGTTGTAATTTATAACTTTTATTAGAGTTATGAAACTTTTTAATGATGAAATAACAGTATACATTTTTCAAACGCTTACTACTTACTTTATACTTATACTCTTTACTATTTATTGCAACACTATTCTTGTAAATTATTATTTTAATAATTGCAAATAATCGCAATATCTTAGACAATTATTATAACTTATACCAATGCTCGTTGCTTTCTGTACCTGAAGTGTGTTTTTTTGTAGTGGCATCTCTTTGACTTGTACAAAATCAACACTTCTCAACTTTTTCTCATTACTATACCTAAATAGTGAATATCTCTATACATTTGTTTAATCTTTCTTTTACATTTATAGCCATTTTGCTAATTCAAATATATTAAATTGTTAATTCAAAATCTTCTCGGGCTTCTAGCCAGGTAAAAACTTGGCTTGACACCAACGTTTCGAAGAAGTGCATCTTCCTCGTCTTCAGGGTGAACTGATGGTTTGAGCTTGCGGAGACTGGTATTTATAAGAGCTGGGATGAAGCTAACATCTGATTGGTTCGCGAGATATTATGGCCTCGCGAACCAATCAGATGTTAGCTTCATCCCAGCTCTTATAAATACCAGTCTCCGCAAGCTCAAACCATCAGTTCACCCTGAAGACGAGGAAGATGCACTTCTTCGAAACGTTGGTGTCAAGCCAAGTTTTTACCTGGCTAGAAGCCCGAGAAGATTTTGAATTAACACGTCGACAGGAAAGCTTCAGTTCTTATTTTATATTAAATTGTGTTTTTAATTGCTTACACAAACATTATTGCTTCTCTCATAATAAAATATACACGAAAATATTCCTTAATAATTATCATTTTGGATTTTATGTACCATTTTCTGTATTTCCTTTATAATTTTAAGGATTACAGCAAAACATATTTTAAAATGTACACAATTTGTAACTCATTCATTCCATATATAATGCATTTACACAATAAAATGGTAGATTTATGACTATAAATATTTACAATTCCTTTTTCTTTTAAATGTATTTAGCTTTACTCTGGGCTTAGGATTATTTCCGTTACATCATTCAGTCTTTGAAAAGTAATTGTACTAGAGGGTTTATTGTCTTGGCTTCAGAAATGTAGATTTAGCGTATTAGTGCTGCTCAAATTGTGTACCTCTTTGAGAAAAACAAGAAAATTAAAAACTTAAAAAATGGAAACTTCAGAGAGGTGCAAACTTCATATTGTGAATTTGATGCCCAGCATTATACCGACTCAGTCACTGTTATGTTAGAGTACAGTGCTCTCACTATCTACATATCACCTGAAATCAACCGAACTGCCATCAGTGGCGTATACATCCTGAAAGAACAGGCAATTTTGCCAAAGTTGTAAGCCCAATCATTTTAAATATTGTATATACTAGGGTCAGCTGATAAGTCCTGGGCCTCTCAATGAAAACAGCATTTTAAAAAAAAATTTTTTACTTTATCTCTCAACATAATCTCCAGAAAGACTAATACATTTGTCATATTGGTGTTCTAATTTAATTAAACCATCTCTGTAGTGTGATATATCAAGGTCCTCAAAATAACTGTTTACCATATTAATGAACTCGTTGCTGTGAAATCTTTGTCCTCCAAGAAATTTTTTGAGGTTTGGGAACAGGTAGTAGTCACTGGGTGCTAGATCTGGCAAATAGGGTGGATGTTCAAAGCAATTCAAACTTTAATCCACACATTTTTCCCATTGCAATGACTGTACGATGGGCCAGAGCATTGTCATGAAACAAGACTTTCTTTTTTTTGTTTGTTAAATGAGGTGCTTTTCTTTTTTGCCTCATCACTCAAACGTTGCAGTAAGCTTGTGTAGTAGTCACCGTGATACTTTTACCCTTTTCAAAGTAATCAATAAAAATAATTCCTTGTGCATCCCAGAAAACACTCGCCATAACCTTGTTAGGTGACAAAATTGATTTTGCCTTTTTTGGAGTTGCTTCACCTGGCACAATCCACTGTTTTGACTGTGATTTTCTTTCTGGAGTGTAGTGATGTATCCAAGTTTCATCCAAGTAATAAGCCGTCTCAAAAGTTCACTGGGATTTTTATGGTAGAGCTGTACATTCTTAACAGAAGCAGTTTTTCTTTGCAACTTTTGATCAGGTGTCAACAAATGTGGCATCCATCTTGCACAGACCTTGTGAAAGCCCAAAACATTACTTAAAATATTACCTGCACGTTCTTTTGATATGTTTACAGCCTCTGCCATCTCAAACAACTTTAATCTGCAGTCTTCCAGTACTAAACAATTTTTTTCAATGATCTCTGGAGCTCTCACTTCTACAGGGCGTCCAGGGCGAGGCTTATCAATAGTGCTCGTAGTCACATTTTAAACTCTGCAACCCACCTTTTAATCTTTGAATATGAAGGGACAGAGTCTTTCAATGTACTGTCCACTTCCTGCTTGAGTTCTTTAAGCATTAAGCCTTTCAAATGGAAGTATTTAATAACTGCTCTTTTTTTCCAAATCCTCCTTTTTGTGAAAACTCTTAAAGTTGTCTTGTTTAAAATGCTGTCATTCGAAAACAAGCTATTGACCTGTAACTGGTTACAATCTAGTGTAGAGTTAAACTATACAATGCAACCGTCTAACTGGCCTAGTGGCAACAAAGCTTTTTGAGCCCCGTGACTTATCAGCCAACCCTCGTATTATGCACCAATACTGCATTCATTCGACATCTGGCGTAAAAATGAGGCATTCTGAATGAAAATAGGACACATACATCCATATTCTTTTAAATTACAGTCATTGTACGATCCAGATCACGTACCATAGTCTTCACATTTGGCAAAAGGGACAATAGGTACCCTATCTCAAACTGTTTATCTAGGATCCCTCTACAGCATTGTCAATTTGTGCAGTTGAATTCTGGGACACCATATATATATGCTAACCACCGACCTACCTTTTCACATATATAGAATCTTTCTCTAAAATCTAAGAGAATATAGTAATGTATGTAATGTACACGAGTGCAAATCAAAATGTGCCTGTAAATATTTGTCCATCAATGCAGAGTTTTTATAAGGATTTGTGTACTATCAAAAAAATTGTACAATATGTAGAAATTTTTCTAACCGTTTTAGATATCAGGTCCATTATAATGAGTAGTCAATTTGTTGCAAAACCAAATACAGTTTGACTACCTCTCTCTGCAGCTGAGAGGTTAGCATTCTGGCTTCTCAACTTAGAGGTCCCAGGTCTTAAGGTCTTGACTGAGGCAGGGAATTTTTAACCCACTTTTACTACTATGGCTTTGCAGGCAGTGACACTGATAATACATGGAAAGAAGCTGGAGCACTGGTGGAGTGCAATGTCAGGGGAACCTGGAGAAAACCCACCCCTGCACTGCTTTGTCCACCACATATCCTACATCCTGAGATCGAACCCAGGCCAACCACTTGGCCATTATGCAACTCTGTGTGTAGGAAAGGGAGAGAATAGTATACAACTTGGGGGGGGGGGGAACAATCTTTTGAAACTTTAAGCTTCTGATGCATCCACAGAAGTTGAAGGGGACTATATAAATGAAATAATTAAAAAAAAACTTTCATCAAAGTTTTAGCTTTTGATAATTCTTTGTCTTTACTATTACATATTTCTTCAGTGTTTTTGTTTACTAATTTATTTTATGTACTTGTGTTGCTAAAAAATGTGTTTACGTTTTAAATTAAATTCATTTAATTTAAATATTTAATTAAAATGCCACAGAAGGCCTGTGAATGTCTGTACCTCCCATTCATTTGTTTATGTTTTCATACCGCAATCATTGCTGCGGCTTGGTAGCACCAGGGGTGGAGAGAGAGTAATAGAATGTGGAGCTTGCATACAAATGATCCAGTCTGAGCCAGAAAAGTACACTGGACTTAATTGCAAAATTAAAGCCATTTTTTGAGTGTGAAAGAGGTCCAACTTTGTAAGCTGTTAATCAACTCATGGAAACAAGCACCTAGTATCCCAGTATGCTATGTAACATAGACCATGTTAGAACTTTTTCAGAAGAAAATGTGCTTCCTCTATAAGCTATCTTGAAGTTCTAAGGGTTCCCAAGACAGGCACTCTGATTTCCTATATCTGAAAACCTGTAACTGTAAAGAATACATTTTCAAGGTCATCAGTTTTAATTCAACTCATTCATGTAATTAGAGGAAGCTGTAAGTCATGACTTGGATGGTAAAGAGTGTAGAAACCATTAAAAAATGCATGTGTATTGCCATTAAAGAAGTTACTGTAAATATTTACTACTGTAAATATTTACTCCTGTAAATAAGCTGATGCAAATGTAAACGGATATAAAATGGAGGATAAAAGGTACAAATTGTGCTTATTTTAAACAATTTACATATTTTATTTTACTCATATGCAGTTACAAATGCTAGCAAAAGACAATACAACAGAATACACTTTTCTTTAAAGTTATTCATGTGAAAACTTTTGAATTACAGTTTGTTATACAATTGTGAGTTTTTAGTTACAAACATAACTCAAAAATATAATGTTATCAACATTAAAAATTGGAGCTCTCAAAAATCCCTTTCTAAAATTTAAAGCATAGTGAAAATAATGATGTTGTAGTTACAATACATAAAAACAGCATTGTTTGGGACAATTAATGGAGGTTTATTTTACATATTTTATTCTGCATACTGTATATTTTGTTAGAGGTAGTAATTGTTTTAGCTGCTCTGTCATTTCCTTCTTTAGGGCTCAGCTCTTCCTCTGTGCAAGTCTAGTTGGACAGGGAAACTCACTTCCTTTTTACTTTCTCTACACGTACTATGCACATAGTGCATAGAAAAAGTATTGTATTACACCCAAAAATGTGTTAAATTTGATATATTGAACCAGAAATATGTTTTAGGATCCCCTTAAAAAAAAAAAAAAAAAAAAAATGCTGTGTATGTCTGTAGGCAGCATAGCTAAAAAACGAAAAGTCTTAAATGCTAACCTTGATATTTAAGTTCAGTATCTTCCAAGGATGCAACACACAGAAAATACCCCCTACCCTCCTCCCCTCAACTACCCTTTACATGGAAAAAAGGTATAACATTTCGGCTTTCTCAAAAATGGATCTAATGATTTTAATTAAAATATCTTATATTTAAGACATTTACATGACAAATAAAATGTATATCTTGATTTTCTGGGAATAACCTCTGAAGACCTCTTTATTCTGGATTAATTTTTCTGAATTTTGCATAACTGGTAAATTGTAAGAGATAGAAGACAAAAACTTAATACAGAAAAAGTGTAAAACACACACTTGGTCATGTATATATTTTTCGTGGAGTTGGCTGTATTGGAGATATTCCTTGTTATTGGTTTCAGTTTTATAATACTGAAACTTTTCTTACATGGGAACTTGATAACTCCTAGCCATGCAAAGAAGTGGACTTCAATCCCATAGCAACTGCATTTTAAAACATTTGACTGTTGGTTTAGCCAGGTGTATTCCTTTTTATCCCTTCTAGTTATAAGGTACTAAGTAATAAGACCGTTTCTGCTAATGTTTATCTCGATTAGCATGAAGTAGATAGAAGCATAAGGTTGTTAACAATAATTTTTAATAAGATGTAGAGAAAGTCATGTGAATGGAACATCAGATTTTTATTTACATGATTGATATTTATAGTAACATTTGCATAGTTTTAATTAAAACTAATATCTCTCTGCAATTATTGCCACTCTCTCCTTACCCACTCCACAGTGCCTCTGTCGCCCTCCATGGTGTAGTGGTTACCATGCTAACTCCATTTTTTCGGATGTAAAAATCCTTAGCATGGCTTCCTTCAGAAGGGAAGTAAAGCTGTTGGGCCCATGTCGTAGATGTACAGCATGTAAAAGAACCTCAAGCCTGATAGAGAGGCCTCTGAGCAAAATTCATGCCCAGTATAGAATGGGACGCTGAGAACCACAGTAGTTAAAGAGCATCCATAAATAACACACCATTTACATTTCCACAGTGCCTGCTTAGCTCTGTACACGACAAATAGCAAGACCTTCATCTGTGTGTGCTGGGGGTGTGGCAAGCAGGTCACCTATTGAAGGCTGTGTTCAGAATGATAAAAGGGCTGAATGTTTATTGTGTTCTATTGTGTGTACACTACATGAAAAGTTATAACATCAGATGACATTTTAATTCTGCACATGCTAATCTGTATGGAAAAACTAAACTTTCAAGTATGATAGGAAGTTGAATTATACTAAGTGATATGTTTTAGATTGAATGAAAATAACCTTCCATCAATGTCACTTCTCCCTATGTCTATCATTAAACCTGCTTGACATTGATAAATTTGTGAATAGAAAAGGTGTCAGCGTTCTTATGTACACCTGAAAGAAGGTTTGTAAAGCCACATTTGAGGAAAAAAAGACTGCAAGAATATTTTGGTACCTGACACTTGCCTTTAAAACTGGCTAGCTCCATGTCTGTTGTACTTTATGCTAAATAGGTGAATGGGGAGATAATGCACTTCCCCTCCATTTACCAGCTCCCCATGGCTGGTCTAAACAGTACACGTCAATTTTACCAATTTATGTTACAGTCACACGGTTGACCACCTCTGTCCTTTGTCCTGCCCAACTATTGATGAAGTGATCTATGTATATACAGACAAGACATAGCTCAAGGTCATTCAAAACCCATTTGACGCTGAAATTTATGCTTCATTTATGATGCTATTAGAAAGCAGACAAAATGAGATATCAAATTATTTGCACTTATTCACTTCGCACCCTATTTATATGTCTTTCACAAATGTAAAAAGTATACATGATAAACATTTTAGCATCGTGCAATTCTAATAAATTATGTAATTTACATTTATCTGCTGCATAGTTGAACATTCTCTTTATACTCTTCTGAAAGACCACATTTTGTTGGTAGGGTGCTGATGACCTTGTAGTTGAGCACCCTTAAACATTAATCATCATCTCATTTTGTTGGTGACTAATAAAGTTTGCTATCCATTTGCTATAAGCAATGAATTTCTCATTTGAGACTAAAAATATACAAAATTTCGATAAAAAGCCTAGTTCAAAAATTCACGCTCAGATCAGCATGTTTTTTCACCCACTGCACCACATCTACTGACACAACATTTATACAAAAGTCTTATTAATCAGTCTTTGTAACAAAAAGGCAGACACATGAGAAACTAATTTGATGGAAAAATATAATGAATTAGCAAGTTGTAAAGTGTGATAATTCAAATATATATATAACAGATCTGCTAGGCTTTTGATCTAAAAATGCTGTGATCACTTGTGAAATAAGGTAGAAGAACCAAGCAAGACACTTTTATTGGTTATGCTGAAGCTCAAATTCAGCCAAAATTTGGTTAAATTGTTTTCCAA
Organism: Hymenopus coronatus; assembly: GCA_030762935.1. NCBI lineage: Eukaryota > Metazoa > Arthropoda > Insecta > Mantodea > Hymenopodidae > Hymenopus > Hymenopus coronatus. The sequence continues at coordinate 38,833,418 of CM060898.1, read as the reverse complement.
CAAACCCAACTTAAGGTTGCCTATATGAATATCAGTTTGTACATATGCATATCAGACAAAAATCATGTCAATGAAAATGTTGTAAAACTATGATAAACAGTACAGAAGGAACTCAAAAAAAGTAATTTCCATCTAGTCCTTTATTTAGAATATTTTAAAATTAGAAATATCTTTTGAAAATAAATATACTTAGAACTTTTGATAAGAGCTTCTCAGGCTACCAGCAGTGTGATTCTCGCTTTCAGTTGTGCTTGCTTTACGACCTTCTTTAGGAAGTGATCAAGTCCCAATACTCAGTTTATATATTTACTCCAAGGTGGAAAGCGGGCTGATTAGTATAGGCCAATGCGAAATAAGTCCTCTCTGTTTTGGCCAGACGGGAAATGTTGGTGAGGTTATTAATGCTTTGAAGTACTGGTGTCCAATCATATTTTAACATCCTAGTCCATGCTATACTTAGTCATAAGCTGTTATCTGTAGTGAAATGATGTGGCAAAGGTTTATGAAAGGACAGTAGCAGAGAATATTAGTAACTTCATAAACATTTCATGTTTGGCACAATCAGAGAGGGTTTGCTTCTCATTGACCTGTATCAGGCCCATCCTTCATCCTTTCAAACCCAGCCCAGATCGATGGTTTTTAAGTGTGCTTAAAAGTGATATCCCCATGTCGGTGAACTTACCTAATATGTAAAACAATTCCTGCAGCTCACTGACACTGATATGATCCTGGAAATTAACAAACTTTTTTTTTTTCCATTCTCACCTTAAACTACACAAAGTGGCCCAAATGTACAGAAGTGGGCAACCCCCTTAATTTTTTTGTTTTAAGGTGGAGGAAATATTTTTGGTACATGTTGGTAACATTGCTTGCCATGTTCCACTCATTTTGTTTTTCTTTTTTGGTTAACTTGGTGACTTAAGTTGAAGTTATAATCAACCAGTATGATCAAGGTTCACATAGCATTGAACAAAGATTGGTTGTTGCAGTTTTGCCTCATGAAAGACATTGCACCGGTGACAACATTGAAACTACTAATATATTATTTAGTCGGGGTGGGAAAACTGTGCATTTGCTATGGGTAGAGTGAAAGACCTTCCCTGAGGTGGTTGTTCGATAAAATTGAGAGAAACGTGCCATGAAGTGGAAGCATCAGTGCAGCAATCTCCTTTAAAATCAACATGTAAAAGGTCTGTAGAGCTTGGCATTCCTTGGACCACCATGATGACTTGCATGAAACAAGATGCGAAATTGAAGGTTTATCCAATGCATGTGAATGAATGCCGACATGGATGTGCAGAAGAAGGCATGCAGAACTCTCCTTAATGTGTTCCGTTCCCAACGAGCCCATGGTGCAGTCCTCTTAACAGACGAGTGTGCTATCTACCAGAGTATGCATTCTTGGAATATTGTCATATGGTGTAAGGAAAACCCCAATTTTTAAGAAGAGCTGGAGAGAAACTTGCCACAAATGATAGCTGGACTGAGTGCAACACACATTTTGGTCCTTTCTTCTTTGAAGGCAATGTTAATGGACATTCTTGCCAGAAGATGCTTAGTGAGTGATTGTTGCCATAACTGCAAGAAAATGGTGTGGAAGACACTGGTGCTCTGCAACAGGATGGAGCACCAGCACACTTTGTGATTCACATGTGCAATTACCAGAATAAGACCTTTCCTACTGATGGATTGGAAGAGGTTCTGCATCTTCCATCTTCACCAGCTCCCTTTGCTTGGCCTCCAGAAGTCCCAATCTGACTACACCAAACGATGCTCTCTGGGGTTTCATAAAGCAACAAGTAAGAGACACTCTGTATCACTCAATGCAGGAGTTACGAGCTGTAAAACATGCCTTCACCCTCGTGACTCCGGAATATCTCTGCAAATCATCTGCGAGAACATGGCACAGAGTTCAGTACTGTTACAACATGGACGGTGTTCATATTGATGTTTACGACTCTTACGACTTCAAGATAACTGTGTATAACAAATATTCAACTATAACTAACATAGTGTTGAAAATAAAGTGGGGTAAGCCCATTTCTGGACTAGCCTGTATATGTACAGTGAATTACATTTTTATTTTATTTCTTTTTTTCAAATATATTGACAGTAAAATTAAATACCCCATGACAATGTACCATTATTTGAACTTGTGCAGCACTCCTACACACAGTTATACATAAATTATGGTCAGCATCAGTGTCATGAAATGCATCTGCAATGAACTCTTTTCAATTCATTTGTAGTATGAGATCTCTCTTCAAATGCCTTATTCTTCAATACACCCCCAAAAAGAAGTCCATGGGTTTTAGATTGACATGACAGTCAATGCTCCCAAGGCATCTAATCTAGCAGAAGTAAAATGCTGTCAAGGCAGTTCCTTAAGCACAGCAAAATCGCAAGGTGTTTCATCTTATTAGAAGTAGTTCAGGGAAGTCATTTCAATTTATGTTGTGACAACACCTTGTTTCATAACATGATTGGATAAGTAACTTTATCATCCACAGCTGTATTGAAGAAAAATGGTTCTCTAACACTTGCTGAATACTGTACCCCACACATTATTCAAATTCTCTGCTATATTGTTTTGTTAATTGCCCTTATACATGTATAACATTAGTTTTGTCTTAATTCAGTTTCCATGGTAACGATTACATTTTTACCAATTCCACAAACCCACCATTGCTAGTATATATGAAGAAATATCATTTGATAAATCCTGTATGTGCAACCCAGAATCAGCACTTAACTTCTTGAGGAAATTCAAAGAGCAAGAGTGAAAGTTGGAAGGATTTAATTATATCTGCGTGACAACCTGAGAAGCTGCTGTTAATGATTGCCACTGCAAATCTTGCATATTCAGAACCTATTAATTTGCCATCCGAACATTTACTTCCTCCGTTTTCTTATTACTTGTGATATATCCTACAATTTTGCAGTGTCTTGCATCAAACAAACCAGTAATGAGACTAATATGTAAGACTGTGGCAAAAAGGGTAGTTTATCTTTTATTAAAAGTGCTCAGCTTGACTGCCTATGGCCCTGTTTGCAATTTTCTCTGATAGTAAAATTGTTAGTATTATTGTGTTACAGTCAATGGGTGCTTTGCCTCTGATCATCAGAAGCCTGTCTGGTACACATACCATATGTGTTGTTTGCTCTCTGAAGTTGAGAATATTTTCAGTTATATCAATGAGCATGTCGCTTCAGCTAATGAACCTAACAGTCAACAGGTGCTTTACCTTTGATCATTAGAAGCCTCTCTGGTTCATATATCGTATGCATTGTTTGCTCTCTGAAGTTGATGTTTTCCATTGCACCAATGAGCATGCCACTTCAGCTAATGAACCTAAGAGTCAACAGGTCCTTAGCCTTTCATCATCAGAAGCCTCTCTGGTACACACACTGTATGTGTTATTTGCTCTCTGAAGTTGAGAATGTTAGAATGTTTCCCATTGCACCAATGAGCATGTCGCTTTAGCTAATGAATCTAACAGTCAATGGGTGCCTTGCCTTTTATCATCAGAAGCCCGTTTGGTACACATACCATATGTGTTGTTAGCTCTCTAAAGTTGAGGATGTTTTCCATTGCACCAATGAATACATCGTTTCAGCTAATGCAATCAAAGAAATCATAAATTACACATAATTCTTAGCTCCATATGGGGTGAAACACAGCATTGTAACATCTCTCATGTTTTCTTTCTCATTCTTCTTCTAAAAAGTATTAATAATGCATGGAGTACAAATGCTTACTTAAGAAAATTTGGCAGCATAGCCTTTCATGACACTGAATACCTTCTCACCCGGTTGGTTTTTAATGTTGAAGTGATTTTGAATTTTTCTTCAGTTAAGTAAAGAATTTGAATAGAAGGTAGAGCAGTAATTTGATGCATCACATGTTAATCATTAGCATAGTACAATAATACTATATAACAACCTGGATACTAAAGCTTCCTGGGTCATTTACATGATAGTTTCAAGGAATTCCTTAAATTAAATTGAGTTTATTTATGCACGCTCTTTAACTACTGCAGTTCTTGTCATTCCATTCTATAATGGACATGAAAGACTGCTTAATTTTGCTCAGAGGCCTCTTTATGAGTTTTGAAGTTCTTTTAGGTGCTGTAAATCTATGACACAGGGCCAATAGTTTTACTTCCCTTCTGAAAGAAGCCATGCCCAAAAAAATCCATTTCCCTACACTGGTTTGAACCCACAACCTTGGGAACCAGAGGCTAGCATTACCCCTAGACCAGAGGGCAATAAATTCCTGAAAGACCTTTCTTTATATATGCATAAAGGAAAGGAACTCTGATTTCTTTCACTTGTTTTCGACTCTTGAGTTTCTACTGCCTTTCATTTTCATGTATCAACTTATGCTTTGCCAAGGATGATATTCGAATAAATGTCTTATCACATATTTCACATGTATGTTGTTTACTGCGTTGATGAACCAAAATGTGCTTCTTCAAGTCTGATGAACCAGTAAATGCTTTATCACAAATGTTACACTTATGTGGTTTTATTCCTTCATGTACCAAGGTATGCTTTTTCAAGTCTGATATCCAAGTAAAACTTTTGTCACAGAATTTACACTTGTGCGGTTTCTTTCCTTCGTGAATTAAAGTATGCATTTTCAAATATGATAGTCGAGCAAAGCTCTTCTTGCAAGTTTCACATTTATGCGGCCTTTTACCCTCGTGAATTATATTATGCATTTTCAAATCGAACATCCCAGTAAAACTCTTTTCACAGATGTCACATTTGTATGGTCTTTTACCTTCATGAATCATAATGTGTCTTTTGAGATCTGATACACGAGTAAACTTCTTTTCGCAAATTTCACATACATATGGTCTTTCACCTCCATGTATAAAATTATGCCTTTTCAAATCTGACAACCACATAAACCCCTTTTCACAAATTTTACACTTGTACAAATCTCTACTGTGCTCGAACAATTTATGCTTTTTTAAGTCTGCCAAAGATGTAAAACTTTTTTCACAAATTTTACATTTGAAAGGTCGTTTTCCTTCATGACACGAATTATGCTTTTTCAAGGAAGACAACCAAGTAAAACTCTTCCCACAAATTTCGCAGCTGTGTGGCTTTTGACCTTCATGAACCAAATTATGCATCTTTAGGCTTGATAAGCCCACTAAAGTTTTGCCACAAACTTCACAGTTATATCGCCCCTTTCCTTCATGAATCAAACTATGCCTTTTCAAATGTGATGCCAAAGTAAAGCCCTTATCACATACTGTGCATATGTGTGGCTTTTTGCCTTCATGGAACAAATTATGTCTTCTCAAGTCTGACATCTGAGTGAATGTCTTCTCACAGATAACACATTTATGAGGTTTTCTGCCTTCATGAATAAAATAATGCATTTTTAAATGGGACAACCTTGAAAATGTCTTCTCACAAATTTCACATTTATATTGCTTTTCACCTTTATGCTCTTTCTGTTCTGAAGCTGAATTGTAGTCCTTTTCAGAAGCCTCATCTGTATTTTGTTTGGAGTTGAGTAAGTAAATATGTTGTTTATCATTTTCTTTAAGGTCGCCTGTAATTGTTTCTTCACAATCTGGACTTTCCTCCCCAATTTTTATGAAGCCTTTTTGTTCAAATTCTGAGTTAGTGAAGAAAGGGGAGGCACCAATGCCATAATTAAACAAAGGTTCCTCATACAATCTAAAACAGAGAAATCCATTAGCAATTAGAAGTTTGAACATTCTCCAGCAAAAAAATAAGACAGTGATACAGTAGAACTTACTGATATTTACTCTACAGATAAACAATTATCTAATTAATATTTGGTTATCAATTACAAGATAAGCTAGACAGAAATTTGCTGCCATTCCTCTGCATAAGCTTTAATGCATGCTATTTATAATTTTCTAATTAAGAGATCTAAAGAGAAATACATAAAAATAATAGCTCTTAAGAAAGAAGAAAAGAAAACTGTAATGGCTGAACTCCCAGGTATTTTGTATTTCCTGGCTATTTCTGAGAAATTTTATGTCATAACAAGTTCTACTACAAAAATAGATTTAAAAGTGAAGCTGAAATGGTGTTGTTACATATATTGTTCATTGTTTTTCCAATCTCTTCTATTACCTATATCAGAAATTGAAAGAAAACAAAGCAAACAATGAGAAATACAGTTTTGCAGAAATTTATGAAGAAATATTGAAAGTAGAACAAAAGAAAAATGCTGCTTTTAAATTGAGTCCTTTATAGTGCCTTGTATCAAATCTAGTAATAAACATGCACTAAGACTGAAAAATATATAGTATGAGATTTCCAACTTCAACCTCTCAATTTGGCATTTCTACTCCATTAGCAAAAGTTTTGAAATGCAACATACAAATTTGGGCAAGAAATAATCCTTTTAATAATAAGATGATATTAAAATTAACCGAATAATTTCCGAGATTAACCTGCAGATAATTATTACATAGCTAAACATAACCATTGGTGGTTTATTTTGGCCCTACAGTATACTAAACTATAATTAACTATGTGTTAAGAATGAAATGAGGCTCTGCTAAATGTTCATAGCTAAACAAAAGCAGATCTTTCAACGGATATTTCTGAGATGGTCCATTAGTAAGAATTTTGATTGGAAACCCAATATTTTTAGCTCAAAATGTATTTTAAGTTTTTAGTTATTTGTTTCCGATGTTGCAGAATCTTTTTCCTCTTCATTCTGTTACACTTAGAATGCATCAACCATAAGTAGTACCATAGCATTAATATGCACATCAAAACCCTCTTTGTGCATAGTTAATGAAGTTTTCCTAAGAAAATATTCTAAATTAAAGCAACAGAATCTAAGTTTTACCTATCTAACGCAGCAATTATAAAGGTCACTAAGAGAGAACCCTTCAGATAATAAAATTCTGAGCTATAATGATGCAAAGACCTTACCCTGGAGATTCTTCTGTTGGTGAAAAGTCCTCATCTACTCCATCCAACCATGAGTTAGCACACTGTAAAAAAATCACAATCAAAATAAATTTCACTCCTGTTTTGCAATATTTAAGACAGTATGAAATAAATTTGATAGATGCCCAAATGAAATGAATATAGGGATTGGAGGGATGGGGGGAGTGTGCAAAGTTTTAACATATATTTGTCATATTAGGTGGAAAGAGAAATTATCATCCTTTAACTTGGAGATAGATCTTAATGAGTACATTGAAACATGAACACTTTTGCTATAGTACAGATTTGTACAAAAATGTATACAACCGAAGGAGGTTTTGCAACAGTACATTTCCTTGCATGTAGGTGGAAAAAGTAACTCTTGGTGAGTAAGATGAAATGTGTTGCAGATAGAATTGTCAAATGTCCTGTATCATACAGGATTTTCCGTATCTGAGAAGAATCATGTCCTCTATTACAGTTGTTAAGCTTAAAGACTGCATTTTGAAGCATGCCTGTACAACCTAAAATAAAAATGCATTACTCTTTTTCTAAGCAGAAAAGCTTGTGGTTTTGTGTTGAAATTTTAACAGAAAGTGCAAAATAGGTTTAATTTATATAAACAAGTCAATATTTAGTGTATCAGCTCTAGCCTAAATCAGGGGAAAGGATGTGTCTCTCTTGTTGTCATTCTAAAATTCTGGTAATTTAGTTACCGAGTAGAATGTGCCCTGCTTTTTTCAATGGAAATGCTATTAACTTTGTTAGTGTTGCTTAATTTCCAAAGATATAGGAGAAATAATTTAATGACAGTCCCAAGAATTCAAAATGGACAACATTATACTGAACTATTGTATTGTCAACATTATAATGGAAATAGTAGTTTCAAGCCAGTCAGTAAATACTTTTGTGATTTTTAGGGCTGGGAAGTGATTTAATTCAGAAACTAAGTGTTTTCATGTGCTCCTACACAGAAACTGCTTATAGGCATTTGCAAAATGGTGATGTTTTGAAACAATCCTTCTGGATTAAATAATTTTCCAGCACTTAATAAGGTTGTAACGCTGTTATATAAATAGCAATTAAAAGGTATGTAACAATTATGTAAGCACTGACCAATTCCAAATAAATGTCCACAGGTAACAGAATGGTATGTATGCAATTAAAAATAATTTGCTTTAAATTTAATAGTTAACAAGATAACCTTATGTCACCAAAACAGCTGCAATTAACTCTAATTACAGCCCTTTTTACAATGAAACAGTTGCTGGTATTGATGTCAACTGAACATCTGGAACAGTGGCAGTTCATAATTGAAATGACTCATTCCCATAACATTTTACTGCCATTTATGTTTTAATTTAATTCTGACTTTTAAGCTGCATATATTTTGCAGTATAATATTTTAAATTACTTCAATACTGGGATTTGCAAACTTTACTTAAGAACACAGATACCAACATAGGCAAAGTTGATCATGTTAAAGGAATGAATTTCTTCCAATTTGCATGCCAAATGCATAGTTTGAAATCATTCCTTGAAAAATGTTTTATTTTGGTGAATAAGTGGAAAGTTTGAGTGTGAAGTTGCTGGGATGTAAATAATTTTCACATTGTATCTAATTTATTATTTTTTCCCAATTCATGGAATAGACTATTGTTAATTCTGTGTTGCAATTTCATCAATAAGAGTTCTTTCTCAAGTATACATAAAGCTTATATCTTCATGTGTGAATTGCAAAGATTGCATTGGATGCTACCATTCCCCTCTCACATGGCTAGGGCATCAAGTAAAAAGAGAGAGAGGAAGAGCTTTGGCTTCAGAAAACATATTCAGAATGATTTGTCACTGTCACCATGACTGAAATAAATAATAGGAAATTGAAGTTTTGTTACTTATATTGTGAAATATATGACAACTTGTGTAATCAAATTGAAGTTTGATTCTGTAATCTTCACAGTTTGGTTTTTCTTCAAGGTAATTGATGAGAAAAACATAAGGAGTGCACTCCCATAATAAGCATTTTCTTTTAGAAGCAAAATTATGGCCAGCACTACAATTTTTCCCAGCTTAGAAGAGAACAGAATGTTATATATTCAAGCAATGAATATTTACCCATGGGTATCTATAAAGTGCTTTTGTATTTAAATAGTGCTGGTTTGTCATCTTAGGCTTTAAAATGACTTGCATGAAGTTCAGTCCAAAGTCCTCCATCAGGATTTCAATAGCACACATGATACAAGATGCTGCTACCCACCCTGTACTAGTCCCGGGTAAAGTGCACTAATAACTATTTTGACAGTCTGCACATTTATTTGATTGTAATATTTAAAATTTGTACTACAACTTCCATGTTTTAAGTCCATGAGAATATCTTTTAGTTTGGTTGTTTGAGTGGGCAACATACAGGGGTGTTCTGGGTATGGGTGTGCAGATTTCGTGTGCTAGATCTAAATATGAGGAATAACAAAGTCCAACAACAATTTCATCTATTATCTTGAAAGGTAATAGAGATAATTCACCATTATTGAAAACATTATCTGCACAGTCTGGCAGCAGAGTGGGACTTAAAGAGCCAAATGTTTTGTATTGGTTTTTACTTGAAATCTAGTTCATCATAAGCCTGTACATTTATTATAAGCTACTACTACTAACAAGGGGTGAAGTGGTTTTCTTTCAAGCTATCCAATCAAATTCACGAGACCTGAACTAAAGATGCTTAAATGGCTCATGTAATATTTAGTCTGATGATCAAATATAAAACAAATTCAAATGTGATTTATGGAAATATCTCATTCAGGTGTATTGAGGAGAATTAAATCAAAGTCACATCTTTGCTAAACAGGATATTTTAATGGTTGATAAATAATGTCATTATGCTCAATAAGAATCTTACCTAATTTTGCCCTACCCTCGTTAGAGCTTCTGTGTTCTGTGCAATCTTTAGTGCTGCTTCAAGCACACTTGTACAAAGATCAACAACCTTGTCATGGTAGACTTTCTCTTCAAATGTTCCCATAATATCCTCAATCTAAAGGATTGAGCTTTGCCATAAGCAAGAAACATATCTAGCTATTCTTGATTTATAAAGACTATTATAGTCCTGAATGCATTTAATGCATCTGAAGCACTGACATAACCAGATGTACAAGGTGTTGAGGCACATTACCATCAACATTCCTGACCTTCTGCTCTACAGCATGTGGCATAGTTGCCAAATGTAAGACCAGATTTTATTCCAGCTGGAATCCAATCCTTTCATATAATTTTGTGGCCAAATGACTCTCTTAGCAACAAATGATAAAAATACAAATAACACATATTTTATAGCTCTACCTTGCTATTCTAACTGAAGAAGTAAATGATAAAAGAGTGGTGACATATTTACAATTAAACATTTGACCAATTTTATTTTTTATTAATGCAACCATGCAAAATGGTACAAGAACTTATGTTTCAGCTTAACATCAGAATGTTGCTGTTGGAAGTGTGTGCACTCATACCCCTAATACCTTGGATATGTTATCTGGTGGATGATAATTACAGAAAAACAAAGTAAACAGATATGGTCTTTGGATGTGTAGAGTCAGACTGAAAAATGCAATTCTATAGCCAGGATTTGAACCATCCTGTTGCTCTAACCACAGAGTTACCATGGTAATATACTGGCACAATGTTGAATTCCACAACTGACTCACATTTTTCCCATTTGTAGTTTATTGGGAAAAATGTGATCAGTTGCAGAATTTAATGTTCTGTCAGCATATTGCCATGGTAGCTCAGTGTTAACAACAATTAGATGGAGACAGAGAGATCCATGGTTCAAATCCCAGCTCTGATGTTGAATTTTTCAATCTAACTCTACCTATGCAACTCCTGTGGAAACAACAATACATTAAATATGGTTATATCTGACAATGGATTTCAATTATGCAAGGTATTTGATTTAAAACCAGCACTATAGCCACTAATAAGAATTGCTATAACTATCTCATAATGTGCACATATATCTTAAGTATTATCCTGTATATTTAGTCAGAAAGAATATCCTCTCTGATTAACATGTTATAAATGAGGTTTAAAGTGCTTTAAAATTTCAGAAAACTGCTATGAGCTTAGGGGAACTTATAATCTGCTTCATTCAAGATGCAGCTTATGTTATAGTCTGTTTTGCTGCAAAATTCAGATAACTTACATCATGAAAGAGGTTAAATTAATGTTAAAAGTGATTATACTGAGTATTCATTTTTAACCAACAATTTTCAACAAATGTTGTCACTGATAAAGCAAATGTTTGTAGTTTTCTAATGCCAGATGTTTGACAGTAAAATCACTTGTCTTCTTGCAGTCTTAATATTTTTCAGAGATATTTTCATGGTCAGCCACTGAAGCACAGATTTTGAGATGCTCCAAATCCATGTTTTGATCTGAGTTACATAGTGGACAGTTTGGAGATTCATATATATTCCAATCCTATAAGATGTTTGGCCGAACAGTTATGGCCTGCTGCCAATCTAAATGCAGCTACAGCAAATGCAGCAAATATACCTACAATCCTCCTAGTGATCGAAGATGCCTTCTAGATGAGACGAGTTGGATACTGTGCTTCTAGCAGCAGGTGTTCATACTTGAGTAGCCATTGAATCTATGTAGCGATATAAATCATATTTATACATCTCTCCTATCTTGACATCAGAACGATGATAACACTTAACCACAGACACAAAATATGCTGTGTTCCTATTCAGCTTGTTAATAAAGAACAGAATAAACTTTGAATGTTATTCATTACTTCAATGGGAGGAGGCATGGGAAGGTTGGTTATATTAGTTTAGCAATGTAACCACCTCCAAGCAATGCTGTGGTTTTCTTTCTCTTCTGCAAATCATCACCATTCTTTTAGGTATAGGTCACTGTGATAGTTTTTTCTTTTGCAAATGTTACTGCTCCTTCATATTAGAGAGTGCTATGGCTTCATTGTAGGCTCACCAACCAGTCATACTTGCTCAGTTGGCATGTAGATAATTACATATAAAAATGAACACCCAATATTATAGTCATTCTTGGGCTTATAAATAGGTGTTCAATTGGCATTTCAAAACATAGCAGCCCTCATCTTCAGGACATTTGAATGACTGGATCTGCTGAAAAGAATACTATTTATTGCTGCAACCAGATGAGGGAGCAAGCAGCAGCCATTCTCTGAGGTGTACCAGAGCTTAGCTCTCATAGAAGGCTCAACTCTGCTGCTTGTCATTGCTGTTCTGCTTTTGGCTTTTTAGTTTTGCATTTTCTAACTTTATGGCCAATTTCCATACTGCACTGAACTGAAGCTCACTATTCCACTTTTCTGAAGGGATGGCTAGAGCCTCTTTTTTTTCTTGTGTTCTCAGTAGCTGGAACACTTGGTCTCTACCATTATGCCACTGCCTTGTGATCTGTTCTATGCAGTGTTCTTCTAGACTTGAATTTTCAGGTGCAACAAGCAGAAGCTTCTCTGATGCTCATTAATTCTGGCGGCTGCTGTTCTACTGTGACATTCCCAGAGAATGCTTTACAGCACTGGTAACATATGTCCTAGTTCTTTTATCCATTTCATTAGATTTCTGGCTTGAGACAGAGGTTGTATACTGTCTTTATATTGTGCCAAGATTCTGTTAATTTTGGCCAATAGTCTCTCTCATGAATAGAATGCAGTTGAATATTCCATAGACTGCTGAGTGATGATGGGGAACTAATTTGCTTAGTGTGACATCTCAGGAGTATTTACCCATTTTAACTAAAGTCTTCTCTTTTCTTTTTTTTTTCGTTTGCTAGTGTTTAATGCCCGCTTTTACTACTAGTGGCACTGCAGGCGATGACAATGGTGATACATGGAATGAAAATAGCGCACTGGTGAAATGCAATGGCAGGGGAAACTGGAGAACCCGGAGAAAACTCGTCCCTCCATCACTTTGTCCACCACAAATCTCACATACGGTCGCTTGGGATCAAACCCATGCCATCTAGGTGAGAGGCAAGTGGTCTAACCACTTAAAGTCTTCTTATAGATTTTCCTGGTCTCGGATGGAAATAGCTCTATAGGTGAGTATGTCTGTTGGGACTTGATGTGGAAGGAGAGGGGGGGGTGCATGCGCGAGAATTATGATGCTTTTTAATAAATGCTTTTCTATGCACTAGTTTTAAGGGACAGTATTCATTCTTAATGTGAGCAGAATGTAATCATAATATGTTGCAGAGATACTGCTACGTAAATCATGTTAAAATTTAAAAGGACTTCTTTTTTCCTTTTGCATATGTACTATGAGAGCTTAACTAAAGCTTACTTTTTCCACTACATACTTACAGTAAGTATTTATAAAAGATGTTTTTTGAGGCCTCTGAAAACAAAGCAAAACTTTTTAGAATCCCTTCATTTAATGAATAGAATGCCAAGCTCTTCAGATGATGTAGTTCTTTTTATTGAATGATCCATTTAGTCGCAGTAGTTGGAGGAACTGATTTTCTGAACATTGTTATCTTTTCTGTTGAATTTAACAATTAGAGTGCACCAACTTTATAATGGAAATACTTGTGGAAAATGGAATATTGCAAATATTATGGCATAAGGAAGTCTCATTTCCATCTGCATGTATTAGACATGAGAGAAGTTAGAGATTGGCACAACAGTGATAAAGGTAAGAGCAGCTTTATTGAACCCTTTTATCAGTAATAAAGAGTGCTTATCACCAATTTATGGCCAGCTGCATAATTTCACTAATATGTTAGAACAATTTTACAAATTACATTTTACTGATCTAATAATAATTAATTTCTGTTGCATACAGTTCAGTCAATATCAGTGAAATTATACAAATTATAATACGGTCATACCGTTGTTTAACTTTGGTATCAAACTATTAAAAAAACAGCCTAAAGATTCAATTTAGAGAATATTTAAATGTAGTATAAAAAAGAGGAGGGGAATACATACACTGTATAAATTTTGCCTCCTCTTTGTGTATTTCTTCACAAAATGAATTGCTTGCATTCTGTCACAACTTGTGCACTCTAACCTCACTAATATTTTCAATTTGCAACTACATTAAATATGCATTGACAGGAAAACTAATTCAGTTACTTAGATGCATACTGATAGAAAAACAAAATGGTGTTTGGAGAAAATTTAGAAATATAGTGATGTTTGTATAACACTGCACCTTTTGACAATGACGAAATTTGTATACGCATATTGATAGCTAATAAAGATTTAGTAGGTAGGTTCCCTGCGTGCACCTTTTCTTTGATGCTCAGCTCCCTTGTCTTCATTTAGCAGGTTTCATATAACCTTTAGAGCATACAACACATCAAGAGATAAATACGCTATACACACTGATATCTAGTGGCTTCAATGAAGGTTTCATTATGTCTGTAGATCTCAGAAATTACACACATGCTCTGTTTCGTTTAAAAATTCAGCTAGTTTGTAGCAAATTAGATAAGCTTTCATCATAATGGCTTAGGGCCTCAAAGAAAGATTTCTTTGATTGACATACTACAGGAAGACAGGGGGTGTGCAAGAGGGAAACTATTCCCCTTAGGAATCACTTTCCAGTAAAACTAGTGCCCAAGATAAGATGCATGCATAGTAAATAGGTAGTACAAAAAAAAAGAGGTAATTACATAAAATTTGAGCCTCTAATTAAAAGATGTGAATTGCCCTGTATAAAATTTGCTTTAGTGATGGCAACTACCTCTCTGTTTATCTTCGGAGAAATATTTTTGAGTTAACTTACAATACCTATTGGCTCTACGCATTTTAGCTTTTTCTAGAAGATGAGATTGCATTTGTAGAGAAGGAATTACATTCATTACTAATTTGGAATGTTAATGGTGAGTGTTAAACATTTTAGTGAATACTATCAGCTTATATGAAACCACTTCAAACATTATGCATATTTTACGAGTTGTTAATTACAAATAATATTAATATTCATTTTATGACACAAGCTCCTGATCTAGGTACTGATGTAGGGAAGGAGGGTAAAATTTCAACTGCAGTAAATTGAAAAAAAAAAAAAAAAAAAAAAAATGGGGTAATCACACAGATGTATTCATCATTTTGAGAGATTGTTATAAATGTTAATACACAGATTTTCAATGTCACAGCCATTTTTAATTGTGTGTGTTGGGAGGGGGATGATAGAGAGGGAGCAGGAATGAGTGTTTAGAAAGATATAAAACAATTTTATTTTAGACATGTTGAACTGAAGAATAATAAATACACTGTCATACATAGTTCTGTAGATGTATTTTAACATTTGAAATGTAAACACACACATGCCATGCATCTACCAGAATAGTAATAATAGTGCTTAATTCAAGATATGAAGTTTTGTGGAAATTAATTTAAAATATAAAAATACAAAAAACGTTTTATTAATCTTTATTTTCAAGCTTAATACATTTATTGCATTGCCTCAAGGTAGCTTTCATTTACAGCTCTCACATCATGGATTCGTGGTTCAAATCCTGGCCATAAGACAGGATTTTAAGTCGTCTTCATGTCTCTCTCTTGTGAAGTATTCCAAAGATTCAGTGTAGTTTGGTGTCTATGGTAAAACCTGTAGGATCTCCATTTCTTCACTTTCCTGCCACCAGAAGTAACACATACTGCCCACAGGGTACCTCCAATTAATGCATGTTCCAATCATCACTTGGTGGACCAGATGGAGAACATTGGAACAAAAATATGCATTATGTACATTCCTTGTGATATGGTTACCAAAATATTAATATTAATGTATCAAATTGGACTCAAGAATATGATAAGCACTCTGTCAGCCAGCTCATATTATGTTCACTGGGTCTAAAACAGAAGTTAAAAATTTTCATACAAACAGTTTAGATTGTTATGTAAGTGTCAAAGAGGGGGGGGATAGTTTTTAAAAGTAATAAGATGGTAATTTTTGTTGGGCCCTAAAGCACAAAAGTCCAGATTTTTCCAAATTAGTCAAATGGCTTCATTTGTAAATAAATAATATAATTACTAATAATAATAATAATAATAATAATAATTAAACTGTGGCACAACAGCTCTGATGGGTGAGGGCTGATCAATTCAGTACTACCCCATGGCCATATGCATTTTATAACAGAGGTGGATAAACATTCACCCAATAAGGAGAGATGATATAATTTCCCCTAGACAGAATGTTAATTTTATGACCTAAAAATTCCAAACTATTATAGCTCCTAAAATGCCTCATGGGCTAAAAAAAAAATTCCAGGTCCCAAAGGCTGGGCTCATATCCATGCATATTTAAAGACTGACTAGGAACCAGAAAACTAAATTCCAATCAATTACATCATAGTATAGGACAGATTTGTAAGTTAATTTCCTATAACTCCCAAGTAGAACATGGGCATCGTTACAATTCAGCCTTGATTGGATTTGAGGGATTGGCTCGTTGCCCCTAGATGGCACTGAAGGACAAAATCACACTTGAGGATGTAAAATGGTGGAATTTTGCCCTTCTTCTTTCAAGGTATGCGGTTCTTTTATGTGCAAATTAACATTACATGGGACCACCAGCTATACTTCTCTATGATGGAAGCCATACTACACATTTTTGCACCTGAAAAAATCCATCCCCTCTGCCAGGTTTGCAATCTTGGGTTTTAGAGGCTAGCATGGTAACCAGACAGATGACAGATTTGTAAGTAAGGGGAAGGAAATAAGATTAAGATAATTTTTTAAAGTTGTAAAAAAACTAAAATATTTTGCATGTCTAAAGCATAGATATGCAAAGTTTTGTTCTGGTGTAGAAGATATATTTTCCTGCAGGTAAGAGGTTAAAATACGTTAGGGAATATTTTCAGAAGTTTTGAGGTATAATATTTATTGAATCTAAAACAAAACCAAACAAGTTTTGACCAGTCAGACTGATCTTTCCTCCAAAATAAACTATTCAATGATGAATTACAGTTAAATTATGTTGATAACCACAGCATGCTAATTAGTTAATTGGTTATCTTTTTTGTTGCCTAAGATAATTAGTTTTGTTCCCATCTCTGCACTGAGTCTACTACAAACAAAATGTACTTTAGCTGCAGTGGTCATTATAACCTCAAAAGTTCAGTTATTAATGAAGTTTATTTCGAATATCTACAGAATTCTCCATGAACTAGAAGAAAAAAAACTAGTAAAATGTGTCTTGCTAACAAAGATGAAATACATAAATCATTATTTGTATAATTATGCAATAAAAGTCCAAATGACTGCTCTACCTTGTCATTCTGATACAATTTTCTGATGCTTTCCTTTTGCTAATTTAATTTCATTTCTAACTTAGGTGTGTCATGAGACATTTCAACACTGAAATAAATGCAGGAACATTTTTGCAGGGTTTTGCCTACATTATCAATTGGTTTCCAGCGATCCATAATGTAGGCATAGGCCTGCAAAACCTGTTCCTGTATTTATTATATGGTGAGTGAAAACTTTGAATATTCAGACTGCATCCCCACATATTTTAATCTAACCATCTGCATTTCTTGTGTTGAAGATGTTTGCCAAGACCTACCTACAGCAGATTTATCATGAGTCTGTAAACAAGATAAGTGATAGTTTTTGAAAGTTGCAAGATATTCTATCAGTTTAACTAAGCCTTGCAGTACAGCAGTCAGCAATCGCTGGATTTGTGGCATTGGAGCAAACACCACTGTAGCACTGTATGAGTAGCAGTGCAAATGAAGCTGTAGGAAGGGCTTGTAGTGCCATGGTGGCTTTTATTACAGTTCAATGTGTTTGCTTATTGTCTGAAAGCTTTAATTGTGGGATATATTGTATGTGATGAACTGTACTTATGTAAACCTATTTGTTGTTATACTGTATTCACAGTAGTTTGTCATATTCAAGGGAGAAATGCTACCAAAATTATTACTGAAATATTTATATTCACTGCATATTACTGTGAATTAAACTTAATTACCAAATTTAGTTATTTATTTGTTACTAAAAGTAATCTAATTCTAGATTATTCAGAATCAAATCTGAAATATTAGTTTCTGATGAATTAGAGTTGATATTACTTTTTTAATAATACAAGTTAACTGAGGGTTGATCCAGGTTGGGATAACCTCCCAAGAGCCTAGATCACGGTGTCGTTTGTTTACTAAATGGCCCAGTGTTCCAGGACACTCAATGTCCCGCTGTTTGCAATAATGATGCATCCGCTTTAGATGTAGTTTCCGGTAGAGATTTTTGCTCTCTTTCAAATTTAAACTGTTTAGTGTGCAATTATAAATATGAACACTAGAAAGTGCAATTTAAATAAGTGCCTGCGATCATAGTTCTTAAAGGTTGAGGCAGTGTGCTATAGATGCATCCGCTTTAGATGTACTTTCCGGTAGAGATTTTTGCTCTCTTTCAAATTTAAACTGTTTAGTGTGCAATTATAAATATGAACACTAGAAAGTGCCATTTAAATAAGTGCCCGCGATCATAGTTCTTAAAGATTGAGCAAGTGTGCTATAATCTTTTACTCTCATATGTTGACAACACTGGTATTGCTCTGTTAATTTAAAATACTCATGGTTAATTCAAATCTGTAAAACGGGATGCCTTGTGCATGATCAACCATTCTTTCAAGTACACGTAGGTACTTATGTTTTCTTCAGAATCCAGCTCAGTGACCACATGGCGTTTAAGTGATTTAAATGTATGTGTAATCACCGTATTTGTGTAAAAAATGCCAAAACAAAAGTGTTCCTTCAACAGTAATATAAAGCTTGAGTTTCCATATATTACAGGAGCTGTGGAGTGTACATTGTGTAAATCAAAGTTCAATATTGCACATGTTAGACACTCTGATGTTGTGAATCATGTTAAGACAAAAAAACACAAATGCAAAGTGGAGTGTACAAACACAAAGTGCCCATAAAACCTCTGCAGAATCACATGCATTTAAATGTATGTCCGAGTAAGTAATTTGTATGTATAATGTGTGTTTATTACATTTATTTTGTAAATGTAATCAATTTTTCATTCTATTTATGTATTTTTGTAATGTCTCATGTTTTTGTAACATGTCCCAGGTTTTTCTATGGATTTTCTATAAATGCCCCTGTTTTTAGACAAAATATTATGGACATCCTAGCCTAGAGAGAAGCTATTATACTATGTTTATTGAGAGCTCTTGATAAGCTTGTGCACCTTATTGTATATTGTTATAATGTTGGTATGCTTTTTGTGCTTTGAATAGCAGAAGAGAAGTCTCCAATGGAATAAAACAATCTTAAGTTTCCCATCAAAGGTAATAAAACCCTGGTTGTGCTACTGATTTATCAAATCAATGCAATCGTGTACAAGTGCAAAGATCACTCTCAGTGCTCTTGGAAGCAGTCTACTGCTGCTTGGTGGAATCACATCACAGAGCAGGTAACCTGCTGATCACTATTGTAGCATACTGCATATAGAAACAAAGTAGACTCTGTCCAAGTGGTTGAAAACAAGGTATCCAATGTTCAACTTTCATTAATAAAAATTACTCAGAAGCAACTGTCATCCATCACCTTCATTTGTGATACATTGTAATAGGTGATATGAAAATGGTTGACCTCCCCATCCCCCAAATGTTACAATTTAAAAGATTTTAAGGATTATTCCCTTTTATTCCTTAGATCTGGAATGCCATAAAATCTGCCATTTGCAATAAATGCATAAAAATATTCCCTGATATTAGTATTTAACTAAATGTATCTAAAAGGGTGAATTGAATATGCCTCTCAAACCATAAGTGTCCAGATTCTGATGGTGTGTTGTCTTTTAATTTTGCAATTAGGCATTGTTTATGTGTACACAAATAATTATAGATTCAGTTTATGAAAATGTATATAAATGATCATTTTTATTTTCTGTGCTACATATAGTGACCAAATGAAATAATGTAATCCACCCAAAAATTTGATAGCAGATTTTCACAGGAAATACATGTTTTGAGAATCAAAAAAAAATTTAAAAGAGTGTGTGTGTGTATGTGGGTGTAACATAACTCTAAAACAAAAAGTTGATTTAATACTAAACTTGTAAAGATGCAGCATAAAGATTTTCAGGAAAATCCTACCACCCCAAACTACCCTTCACATGGAAAATTTTTCAAAATTTTTGATTTTCTAAAAATTGGCTGTAATAATTTTTAACAAAATTGTTTACTTGCTAATAAATTGTATATTTTGAATTTCTTGGGAATAACCTCTGAAGTCCATTTCATTCTAAATTACTGTTGTGTAACTGGTAAACCATAAGTAATAGACAAAAACTTAACTTTTCTCAAATTGGAAAGCCCTCATCCATTTCATACCTCCTTGCCAGGAAAGGGAACCAATTGTCACTGACAACTGCATAGTGACAGCTTTTAAAATATTTTTACCGTCTCTTTAGCATTTCCCTTTTTCTTATAAGGAACTAAGTAATATAAACATTGCTAGTAATGTTTATATTGATTAGCATGATGTAGATAAAAGAATAATCTTTTGTAAGAGCAATAGATAAAGTCATATGAATGAAACACAACAGATTTTCTTTAACTAATCTTCTAAATCACATTATTCTTATAGGTTCTTTTTCCAGCTGATATATCCACATTAAATAAATTAAAACTTTTTCCTATTTTCAACATATTAAATAAAGCTCAGTTTTAGATGATGTTTAGTAATTATATCATATTTTAAAATCTCAGTAATTCATTTTTAAAAGATTTCTAGGCTATCAAAATCTGGACCCTGTTGATCATACACTTGTTTTTCTGGGAGTGGGGAGGGGCAGATGTATTATAGCCTATGTTCCCATGGAAGAACAGTGCTTTTGAAGGTGAGGAAAAAAATGAAATGGCGTTTTATTTATGGAGAGCTTTTTAACTGTAATGGTTCTCAGCGTCCCATTCTATGTTGGGCATGAAAGACCGCTTAATTTTGCTCAGAGGCCTCTCTATCAGGCTTGAGGTTCTTTTAAGTGCCTAAATCTACGACATGGGACCAACGGCTTTACTTCCCTTCTGAAGGAAGCCATGCTAAGGATTTTTACACCCGAAAAAATCCATTGTCCTCCGCTGGGTTTGAACCTGTGATCTTGGGTATATGAAGCTAGCATGGTAACCATTACATCACAGAGGGCGACTGAAGGTGAGGGAAATATCAAAGCTGGTTAAATGTTTTTTGATATCCATCTCTCTCCGCCACTCTTTTTATATAGATTAAATAGATCTAATTAACTAAATACAACTGTATACATAATGTAACCAATAAATATTTTAATTACATTCACCTTATTATGTGTCATCCAATTCTTTTAAAGTTTTTCTCTTAATTTGTATGTCTAGTCTTTTATTCATCAATTCTGCCTTTTTTATTTGGAGCTCTGTTTTTTTTATTTCTATGTCGTATTCATGCAGCTCCTGCTCTCTCCTCTCTCTCTGTGCAAACTGCTGCCTTAAGAGCTCGTGTTCTAACGTAGCCAATGCACTCAACTTTTCACCACTTGCTGAAGATGGTGTTGTAGTCTTGGATGGGTCACCTGTTAATATATGAAGAAAATACATTGCTTTTCATGAGACAAGGAATGCTACATCCTGACTCTTGTCAAAAATGATGTTATATTTTAATAAAAGTAGAATCTTATCCATCCAAAATTTGACCAATTGAAATCACATTAACAGAATATAACTTTTAAGGCACAACTTCATTCCTATAAGAATTCTAATGCTCGCTCACCCTTCTTTGACATATGAGGGGCATATTGAAAGTTGTGATGAATATTTTTTTAAAACTCTTAATTTTTATTTTTTTTAGACAAACTAAGTACATCATCCTAATCTACAGACTTTACTGCCACATTTTAACATAGTCTCAGCCTCTTTACACATTTTTCTGCAAATATGAAAATATTACGATTGAACTCTGTTCCAGCTGCCCAAAGACATTGATGCTCTGTTTTTCAAAATAAATACTCCAAAAGATGCCATTCCGTACTAAGGCTTTTTTTTGTGTATGTTAATGCCCTTTAACCTGTTTGGTCATATCAGATGATGAATGACAATGGTGAAATGTTGTTTATCTGAAATGATCACGGGGTCCATGGACCTTAAAGTTACTTGATATTTGTCTTCTCTGAATAAGGGAAAATCGAAAAAAGCTTTATCCGGGTAACTCACCCTAAGCGAGATTTGAAGATGCAACCTGTTGAATGTGAGTCAGACAAGTTACCACCATACTGCCCAGGTGGGCTCTGGCATTTTGTTTCAGGCTCGTAATGATGGAGTCATCTTTCACTGCCTCATCAAAAAATCATCACCTGCATTTTGAAATCTCTGAGGAAGTACCTGAAGTTTGTGGACCTTGGTCATTAAACATGGCACCCAATGGGTACAAACTTTTCAATTACCTAAGATTTCAATCATTTCTTCCGTTGCACTAAGTTCTACTGCAAAATTTGCAGCAATTTCACCTACAGTGACAATGCCTGTCTTCTCTAAAGAGTTTATCAACTGTTTCCTTGTGTTCCATGGAAAAGTTTGTGGGTGACTGCTAGGAGGTGCATCTTGGATACTTGTGTTTCCATCATTGAAATGTTTCACATGTCCCTAACATTGCAGACATCTTCATAGGCATGTTAAATCTGAGGTGAATTTCAGCAGATCTTTCCTCTTTAACAAGGCACAATTACAGCATACTGTGAAACAAAACATTGATATCCGCCATTTTAGATACTACCTGTGGTCATATGATAGAAGCTAATGACAATATGCCAGCATGTGGTGTAAGGTCTGCAAATTACTTTTCTGCAGTCATTTCTGTTAATTGTTGGAATTTCAATTTTAAAAGTGGGCTGCTATTACTTTCAGTATGACCCTCATAGATTACTCACTAATTATTACTTTAGTGTAAGACATATGGGTCTTTAAGCCATTTAAATTAGGGTTGCCAGATTCTCAAATTAAAAATAAGGAACATACCTGTCATTACACTGAGGTAGTAGAAACTACATAGGTACTTATAGGTAATGGAGTCCAATGTACAATTATATTACTTTTTCTACTATGTACTACCCACCGCCTGGCATTTGAAAGCCTGATTAACACTGACCTGCAGAGTTAAGCCAAACTGTAATTCAGTGAAATTTGTATTTCATACTTTATCAAATTCAAACAAACTGCTTTCAAAGTTTCATGCTTTATTCAAAATTTAAAATACTTTCTCTACAGATAGAAAAGCATTTGAGCCAGGACATTCAATAAATATGTCATTAACAAACTCAGCTTGGGGATATCCAATTAAAGATAAACAGTAAAACTATTAAACATATATTTTCAGATGGGCTGTTCAATTACCTTAAACTATCTCGAAATACATAAAATTCTTCACAAAAGAAAACCCCCTATACTTTTTAATCCCAACACATTCTCTACTAAAGCTTCTACTTTGGTTTTGTCACATGCCAGTTTGCTTATTCTGCCAAAATCGTGCACTAACATAAGCCGACCAAGTTACATATTACAATGGAAACGATTTTGCTTTACATTGTGATAGTTCATTGCAATTTCACTGGCTGTAACTGACTGTTCTTCTTTACTATTCTTTGTCACAAGAAAATGTTATATTTTGTTTAAAAGAAGACTGCACTGCATTTTTATGATCAATTGTATAGGCTTGTGCAACAGAAATCTTAGAATTACAAGTGTTACTCCATGCTTTGAAGTGATTACTTTTCATGGGCAATAACCATGAATTTCCACATTTTGTTAAATACTCATCTTTTCTACAACCCGAAGAGGGGAAATGCGCAGCTAACCTCTATCTTTCTGCTTGACATTGACTCCCAATATAACATTACTGCAATCACCGATGTGAAAGGAAGTCCTGAAATTTTATTTTAGTCTCTGAGAGTAATCTTTTTTTCTACAAAAAAGGTTCATAGTCTCCTTAACTGCTAATTTTCAGGGGCGAAATAAAATACTCAAAATCTGCCGAATATGTCGTGACCTTCACAGTAATCTATACCATTTCCCCCAGGCTTTGCCACTGCCATAACTACTAAGTTTGAAACCAACTTTTTCCCTGTCGTGTTTGGAAAACATATATCATGAATGCAAGATGACCCCCAGTTCTGAACATTAATATTTTGCAAAAAAAAAAAACAGTTTTGTATTCAGATAAATACAGTAGATATATTATACTGCAAGTAGAATAAAAAAATGAAAACAGCATTCTTCTTTAAAAAAACTGGACAACTGGCAACCCTAGATCTAATATCTTTGGAGAGAAGTTGCTATGGGAACAATGCATTGTAGAAAGACTCTGTTTTATTCTACATCCCTGGAGTTGTTAAAAAGAGAAATATCAATTACATACGCAGATGCCTTTCTTTAGAAACTAAAAATCTGAAATAAAATATATTCCTTACACTGTGTAGTGTCTCCTACAGAACAGGGACTGCGATTGTCTGGTGCATTCATTTCATTTGTGCAGCTGCACTTACACAAGCTTTCTGAAAATTAAAATTAAGAATCGATACAAATTCATACAATTCATATATACGAATGAATGCCTTTAAGTTTACTAACCTAGTGATATTACAGGGACTTCCACTTTAAAGCTCTCAAGTTCAGCTTCAGCCTCAGCCTCTATGATCACATAGCTCTGGCAAAAAAAAATAAAGAAGTAGACTTATATAAGTAACATTTTAAGTCATAATTTTAAATCCACTGGAAAAAAAATTAAATCGAGTGCACATATCTGTGGTGTTTAACTCAATTCTCCTTGCCTACCTCATTTTCATTATTTTCTGTCTCTATTCTTACTGCTTCAGCTGGAAAACAAAGTAGAAAAGTAACAAATGAGATAGTTAAAAAATTTGGAGTAGCTAAGATAGTTGAAAGTAATACAGCAACAACCTTACATGATTTATCAGTATCAGGTATACTGTGTAGGCCCTCAACTGCCATCTGTACTATTTCCTGCACCTTGCCTAATATTGTGGACAATTTTATTTCAGTTATTTGTGGTGTGCTTTGGCTTTGTGAAGCTGCATATTTTCTGGCCTGTTTTTTCAAAGCCTCAAACTTACATCGCAGCATTTTTGTAGTCTTTATGTTTGTGTTTGAGGTATTGTATTCCTCACAAATTTTTTCCCATGCTTGATCCTGAAATATCATTGAAAGGAAACAAATTAGTAATTCAAGGAATCAAATAACTGCTCACCATTTTAACAACAGAGGCAGCTACCTAAATACTCCTGTGCTGAATGCTTGGTTTTGAGATTTTATTTGCAATAAAATAAAATGCACATAGAAACTATACAAATTAGAATGTTACTCGTAATTTTAAATCAAAGGAATCTTGCAGCACTGAAGCTATGAGATTGCAATATTTTTATTTTCTCTAACACCTATGTACATACTATGTATGCAGTAGCTAGAGAAGGTTGAATTCGCCCAAAATTTTGACATCAAGATTGCACCAGAAATATGTTTTGAGGTCCCGAGTCCAAAAAAAGCATTCTTAGAAAAAAAAGAGAGAGAGAGTGTGTGTGTGTGCGTGTGCGCGCATGCGTGGGTGCGTGTGCGTGCGTGAGAGAGAGAGAGACTCCAAAACAAAAAGACCATTAAAAACCAAATTTGGTATTTATGTTTAGTATTTTCCAAAGATGCAACACGGAAATTTACAAGAAAACCTTCCACAATAAACTTATGAAAATTTTGTTTTTCTCAAAAATGGATCTAACCATTTCGATTAAAATACTGTACATTAAAGATATTACATTAAGAATAAAATATACACTTTGAATTTTCTGGGAATAGCCTATGAAGGCCTCTTTATTCTGAATAAGTTTTGCAAAATTTTTATAAAATTTAAACCATAGGAGATAAGACAAAAACTTACACACAAAAAATGTAGATCTCGTTAAAACATAATTTATGTCATATACTTTTTTCTTGTACAGTTGACCTTTTTGACATATTCCTCATTATTGGTTTCAGTTTTAAACAACCTAACTTTTCTCAAATGGGACCATGCAAAGCGAACCGAACATCAATTGTTTCACATAGTGACCAGCTTTTTGATTATTGCTTCAGCCTAATGTATTCCCTTATTTCCCTTTCACGCACTGTGAAGAAATAAGACCAATTCTGCTCATGTCTATTTTATTAGTATGATGTAGATAAAAAAATAATCTTTTGTATGAATAGTTTGTACTTACAGCAGCAGCTTGAAAGTCATGTGAATAGAATGCATCAGATTTTTTTGACACTAGCACTTCACTTATTGCTTTAAACACAACATGAGGGCAGTTCAATAAGTATCCATATTCGGATCTTCAGACAGAAATTATTTATTTTTCAACATAGCCCCTTTTAGGCATATACTTTTCTCCCTGTTCCTGCAACGTTTTTAATTCTTCCAAAAAATAGGAATTGTCAACTTCTGCAAAATACATCTCTGTCTCAATGATGTACACTTTATTTGATCTGAATTTTGTTCCTGCAAGTCATTTCTTCATATTTTGGAAAGAAAAGAGCCATTCATAATGCAATTCATGCAATTTGGTGCTACAACTCATATGTGCTGGGCATTGTCATGGTGAAACAGTACTTTCTTTTTTGCCAAATTGGGACATACCTCCTTCAACTTTTTATCAAAAAAGGTCAATAACTCACAATGGTATTGTCCAGTTTGTTTTTTTTTTTTTTTCATTTTTCTAAGTCGACTAGTATGACACCCTTTGCATATCAAAATAAAATTGCCATATCTTTTACAGCCAATAGGACCATCTTTGGAGCAGATTCACCAGAGCAATCCATTGTTTTGTTTCTTGTTTCTGGAGTATAATGATGAATCAAAGTCTTGATGCAAAAAAGTCCTTCGGATTTAAATAACTCCAAACATAGCTTTGAAGTTGGAAGCTGCACCCACATGTCCAGTGAGCAATCTTGCACTGATTGGACAGACAATGTTTTCATCTCCAACATATCAGGCAAAATATGAATTCCTGTTCCCATCTACACACCTATGGCCTTTGCAACTTGGTGAACTTTTGTACAAGAAAAACATCGTGGACTTTTTCCATGATTTCCTTAGTAATTGTATTTGCCAGGTGACCTGATGCTCATCAAAACAGGTGTTTGACCTCATTTAAAGTTGTAGTGTATCAACTGGCTCAAGATTCAATTAAATTATGTGAGATATATTAGTTGAATGATTTAACACTGTTTTAAGATTTGTTAAAATGGAAAAATAGGGGAAAAAAAAAACAAAAACAAACAGGCTTTGTCTTGTAGCCATGTAGATACAAAATAGAGTAGAGATCCCCCTTACCCATTGAACCTTTCCCCTTGCCTTACTTACCTTGCACTTCTCACTGAGTTACTGGATGTGAGAGGAACAAGAAGAACTTGTTTCCTGACATCACAGAGCATTATGCAGGTTGACATTGTTCAAAGGTCTATAGTGTCTAATAAGATGGCTCCACGGTAATGTGTGAGATGCATATTTAGGAGATCCTAGGTCAATTCTCATTGGGCTGGCCACTATGACCAAGGTCAGTAGATGAATGCTGGAGTGGTTCCCCTTTGACAGATTTCCTTCCCATCATTTCCCTTTATCTGATTCTCCTCATCTGTTTTAGTGCTGTATGATCAAGCCACAGCATTTGTGTGTTGTAGATGGCTAAGGCAGAGCTAAACAGCATCCAGATTGATGTCATGTTGGAAATATTAGGGACCCCATATTTGCTAATCCACATCACTGTTCAGGTCTGGTTGCCCTTTGGATCTCTTCATTCAAGCGGTCACATTGGAAGCAAAAGGGCTCATTCCTTTGCTTGACTACTTCTAACTTTGAAGGTGAGTTTGTCTTCCATGATCTAGGGGTAACTTGTTAACTTCTGGTTCCCAAGTCACAGGTTCAAACTGACAGAGGATTATAAATTTTTTTTTTCAGATGTCAAAATACTTAACATGGCTTCCTTTGGAAAGGAAATAGAGCCAGTGGTTCCATGTTGCAGATTTACAGCACACAAAAGAACCTCAAGCCTGATAAAGAGGCCTCTGAGTAAAATTAAGTGATATTTCACCCCCAGTATAGAATGGGACATTGAGAACAATAGTTAAAATTTAATTTTATTCCTAAGGCATACAGTCCAAAAAGAATTAAGTAACCAACAAGCTTCTTGTTGTACACTACAATAAATGCACAACACTACAACTATCAAAGTAAATCATAATCATGATCTGTATAAAATTAAAAGTATAATCATAACAGATTCTTGTGTGTGCATGTTTGTTTCTTTACAGACTGTGGCATTATTATAGGACTTGAGTTTCACTCAAATACCTTGAAAAATGGTGATGTAAATTCTGTTTCGTTTAATTCCTATCAATTTCAATCACTGAATATGATTTAAATCAATATACTGACCGACGTGCTGCAGCAGTATGCATTTTCAAATGACTGATGGTGAAGAGGTTAAAGCAAATAAAATAATTTAATCTGAATGTAAGTAATGTAATGGAACTGATTATAGGTACCATAAATCTAGAAGTCCATATTCATATTATTAATGTTTCTTTAATTGTGTAGATTACCCTGGGTGGTGAATGAATGAAATAGGTGAAATTGTGCTCAAATGAGCCTGAGGTCAATGCACCTTAAAGCTACCTGACATTGGAAATAAACTTATCTAGGCAATTCACTCATGCCCTCTTCAATGTGAAAGACATTGCAACCCCAACAAAACAGAGGCAGATCAATAACAAATTTATTTTCTTCTAATGTATGTTAGTACCTTCTGTGTGATAAAAGTAGTCACAATAATACATGAATAGAAATTTCAAAGAATTATCGGAACAAATTAAAAAGCAACAGTGGAAATGTAATTTCCTAATAGACAAAGAAATAATGCCTAAAATTCCAAGCTGTAAATATTATTCGAAATGCACCTATGCGAGTGCACATCTAATGATAAGTGCTGGTGTATAAAAAAAACTGTTTTTCCAAGTAGTGATAATTTGAAAAAATGCATATTTTTTAATATTTCTAAGCTGGGTTTGTAACACTTAAGTATCATTTATGTATAATTTTTCCAGACCAGTTTCAACGCCATTGTCGATGGTTTCCAACTGGATATTTTTAACTTAATTCCATTTAAAAGGTTGTAGAATATGACATATTTTTAGTTACTGTTAATTGCAAAATACTTATATATACCAAAGCTTTAATAAATATCTTTACCTTTTGTTTGCATGTAGCAGCATTAATCTTCTTATTTTCAACAATAGGCTGATATTTCCTTACACATTCCAGCAGCTTTAAAGTTTCATCAAAGGTGTAATTTTCTGTCCTCTTCCTTTTCTTTAAGGTGTCTTCCTTTTCGTTCTATAAGTCGCAAATTTTCTAATTAAGTAATTATCACATTCAAGCAATCAAAACGACTACAGAAACAGTTGAGTGATGAAATACCTACTCAAATTCAAATTTATATTTATATTTCATTTATATTACAGTCAGAGTAACAATAACATTACACTGACTGTAATTAAAGCTTTATGATTTAATATGTTAAAGTGCAGAAAAGAATATCAACTTTTAGATAAACTGTGACGTATGTATCTGGATATAATACTAAAGGCCCGTAAGGGTGCTAACAACTTTGACTGTGTAAGGATGTGTGTATGTTCTAGTGACAGATTTGTCTACTGTCTACTCTAAAGACTAAAAGATAACAAGGATATTAATTAATTAAATAATATTCTTGAGTCCAGTCAAGGATTACTGGATTATTCAGTAATTTTAGGTCTCTAAATAAAATCTATGACAAAAGTTATGACTTAAATTTAAAATTAGATTAAATTAAGACATTTTATTAACAAATGGACTTTCGTTAAATTTTCAATAATAAATATCTATGGCAAATAAAAATTTAAAATAAAACATGTCCTGCTAACATGTTTAGTAATCCAGTGATGCAGGTACTTAAGATTTAAAATTTAAATGAACTGTATATAAAGCTGTTTATCTCTTTTAACCATATATTGTGAATGTTTTAAGTAAAGATTTGTATATCAACATTTTACAGTAATCATTTTGACCATGCTTTGAAGAAACGTTATAAAAGTACTATATATTTTTGCCCACCAGTGTACGTAACAAAAATTGTTTTGAATGTTATTTTCTACTAAACCACAAAACTGTTTGAAAACTTTGATGAGTTTACTACTGCTCTTAAAAAAAGAATCACATAAGGTATGTTTTATGATTCCAAAATTGCTTATATTTTATTTAAAATTAATTTTTATGAGATAACGAGAAAGTGCATATGAAAACAAAAGTTGATCCTTTATTAATTTTTTCTTTCCAACAATATGTTTAGCATGAAAGAGATTTTTACCTTTATCCAATATGGAAGCACCACTAGTTTGTAGAGCATGTTAAAGTCATCCAATAATTTTGTTTATTGTTTAATGGTTTAAAGATTTGTAAATCAGAACTGAAGTGATAGACTAAGCTGGAAATGTACAGGATATTAGAATTAACATGTATTTACTATTCATCTGCTTTAAATTAATGCTAAGGGCTTGACACAATTCTCAATGACATTTAAATTATCACAAGTTTGACAACTTTACTGTGGTCTTATTTGGCAATGCTGCATTTTGGAGTGACAACTGATCTTAAGGCCAATTACTTGCAGTCAAACCATTCCATGAAACAAAGAACATACTCTTTTAACCTATGAAAAACTATCAAAGGACAACCCAAATAATAGAGAGGAACTCCTCTTGAATTCAACAGTGCCTAACACATTTCCATAATATAATTATCTGGAACTAAACAACTCATTTCATGCCAGACATTTCTGTTTATATAATCCTGCATTCTGTTTTATTTTCAGCAAAAACTATACTGTAAAATCTACTTATTCTACCTCAAATTATTCATCTATCTGTTCATGCTAATTGAGAAAGACATTAGCAGAAATTATCATTCTACTTAATTTCTTGCTGGTAGAACAGAAATAATGGAATGCAAGGGACTACAGCAATAGTCAGTCACATCTAAAAGTTTAAAAGCTGGTCACTATGTGACGACATTGAAATTCAGTTCTCTTTACATGGCCAGCAGTGAAAACAAAAGAAAAAATATTGACTTCCCATCTGAGAAAAGTTTAAGAGATGGAAAATTTAAAATAATAACAAGAAGTATCTCGGAAATGCTTAACTCCACAAAAAATGTATATTACATAAAGTATGTGTTTTAACGAGATCTATAATTTTTTTGTAAAGAAGTTTTTGTCTATCTCTTACAGTTTACCAATTTTGCACAAGTCATCCAAAATGGGACTTCAGAGACTATTCCCAGACAATTCATAAAAATGTCTAAAACATGGCATTTTAATCAAAATCATTTAGATGCATTTTTGAGAAAATTAGAATTTCAATAAATGTTCTGTGTGTTTGCTATTTAACAGACTTGTCAATTTTTAATTATACTGTTTACGGATTCAGTAGCTTTTTTAAAAAAATTGTGTTTTGGATTCATGGGGTCCAAAAACATGTATTTCCAGCGAGATCTTGGGGTATCAAATTTTTGATGGAATGCAATACCTTCTCTATCTACTATGTTTCTACTAAAGAAAGTAAAATTATGTCTCAGGTTTACACTTCTCAGGAGTTAACAGTTTGATAATTAAACTTACTGTGAAAGACCTTCACTCATGCTTCTTTTTTTCCTCCCCCATTTACATCCTGCCTTAGATATATTGGCAGCATTTCTTCTCTTCTGGCTCTACAGCCCTTGGTGAGCTTTGGCCTCCTGCACAATCCTCCTCCACATATCTCTATCTTCTGCTTTACTTTTCCACCCTCTGATTCCAATTTTTCTTAGGTCTTCCATCACATCATCTAACCATCTTGTTTTTGGTCTTCCTTTTTTTCTTCTAGCGTACAGTCTTCCTTTCAATATTCTTTTTGGCATTCTATCTTCTGTCATTCTCTCTATGTGTCCTAGCCATCTTATTCTTTGTGCCTTTATAAATTTCACAATATTTTGCTGCTTAATTAGTTCTTCTATCTCATAATTATATCTTATTCTCCATTGGTCTTTATCCTTTACAGGTCCAAAGATTCGTCTAAGTATTTTCCGTTCAAATCTTCGTAGTATTTCTTCATCTACATTGTTTAGGGTCCAGGTTTCTGCAGAATACGTTACTATTGGTCTTATTAGTGTTTTATAGATATTGTATTTTGTCCCTGTACTAATAAGCCTATTTTTTAATAGATTTAAATTTGCATAATAGGCATTGGCAGCATTTACCCTTGGAATATATTGTCTATTGGAAATGGTGTCGACTTATATACTTTTGTCATTGGGTTTCTGTTTTTCTTTGGATTTTATCCATTAGATCACACACACATACACATTCACAGTCTTATTTATACTTCCAGACTCTGGGAAGGATCGATTTTGGCTAAAAAAAAAAAAAACCCAAGCCAGGAATCAAAACCAGGACACACTGCACAGCAGGCAGGTGCTCTATCAACAGCTACAGGGACAATGGTGTTTATTTGTTGTAACAATTTATGGTGGAATGCACTGTTATTTTAAAAACAGATACTTGCTAGGATATACTAACAGCATTTTTCTAAAAATTGAGTATCAAGCAACCATTTATTACAGATGCAATTACATATGCTGCCCCATAACTGTATAAGATAACTTGTTTTCAAATTAATAGTACTCTCAGATTGTAAAAAAACATTTGACTGCATACAGTATCAACTTTTTACTCTTTTGGCATGCTATTACTTTCTCTACTGTGTATAAGTAAGTTGGGTAAGTATTGTATTCATTCACAAATTCAAAACCAAAATTTCACCAGAATTACATGTTTTGAGGATCCTGATTTTAACAGTATATTTAGGAGAAAATCTTGTGTGTATCTATGAATGTCAAAAATAATACCAAACTTCATAATTAAGCTCAGCATTTTGCAAGGATGCAATACAAAAATTTTTAAAACCAAAAAAAATCCCACCACCTCAAACTACACTTTGCGTGGAACATTTATTGAAAATTTTGATTTTCTCAAAATGACTGATAAGGTATTAAAATATCACATGTTTATGATATTTATGAAAATTAAATGTATACCTATCTTGAATTTTCTGGGCATAGCCTTTGAAGTTCTCTTCATTCTAAATGAATTTTCCGTAACTAATAAAATATACAAGATAAATAAAATCTCACTACACAAAAAATGTAGATCACATTAAAGCACACAACTTATGTAATAGTTTTGGAGTTCACCATTTTTTAAATACTCCTTGTTATTGGTTTAAATGTTCCAATACTTGCACTTTCCCCAAATGTGAATTAGTCATTTGTTTTTCTTTTTTTATTCCTGACCATCCAAAGGAATCCAAATTTACATCATCACATAGCCATCAGTTCTGAAAAGATTTCCCTACCTATCGTTTTAGTCTAGTGTATTCCCTTATTTCCTTTTTACTTTCTCCATACGCACTATGTACATAGTGTATAGAAAAAGTATTGCACTCCACCCAAAAATTCGATACCGAGATTTCACCGGAAATGTATGTTTTAGGGTCCCCAATATCCAAAAAAAGCATTTTCACGAAAAGGTCTGTGTGTGTGTGTGTGTGTGTGTGTGTGTGTGTGTGTGTGTGTGTGTGTGTGTGTGTGTGTGTGTCCGTGTGTCTGTGAACACGATAACTCAAAAACGAAAAGTCGGTAAAATACCAAACTTGGTACTTAAGTTTAGTATCTTCCAGGGATACGACACAAAGTTTTTGAGAAAAATCCCCCACCCCCAACTACCCTTTGCATGGAACTTTTTTCGAAAATTTTGATTTTCTCAAAAATGGCTCTAACAATTTTGATTAAAATTTCGTATATTAAACATATTTACCTGACAAATAAAATGTATATCTTGAATTTTCTGGGAATAGCCCTCTGAAGAGTAGTTTATTCTGGATGAATTTTACTAAATTTTGAATAACTGCTAAACCATAAGGGATGGACAAAAACTTACTACACAAAAAATGTAGAGCACATTAAAACACACAATTTATGTTATATACATTTTTTTCGTGGAGTTCATCGTTTTTTAGACATTCCTTATTTTTTATTTATGCTATGAAAAACATACTTTTCTCATACAGGAACTTGTGAACTCCTATCCATATAAACAAAGGAACTTCATCGACATAGCAACCACTTTTGACTATCACTTTAACCTACGGTTGTCCTTTAATTCGCTTCTACTTACAAGGAAGCGAGTAATTGGACTATTTCTGCTATTTTTTTCTGATTAGCATAAAGTAAATAGAAGTATAAGCTTTTTAAGAATTATTTGTTGCAGGGATATGGAGAAAGTCATGTGAATGGTACACATCAGAGTTTTACTAATAAGAAAGAAAGTAATAATACTTTTTCTGTTAATATTCATCTCAATTAGCATGAAATAGATAGAAGAATAAGAACAGTTTGTTGCAGAGTAGTTACAGAAGGTCATGTGAATTGAACACATCATAGTTTTTCAACCTAGTCATTCAAATAGAATGGAATTTCAAGGTTATCACATAGCAATTAGCTCTTAAAAGATTTGACTATTGCTTTAGCCTAGATTATTCCCTTATTTCTATAAAGGAATAAGTAGTAATACCATTTCTTCTAATATTTATCACAATTAACAAGAAATAGACTGAAGCATAAGTTTTTGTAATAACAGTTGTTGAAGAACAGGTAGAGAAAGACATTAGAATATAGCACATCAGGAATTTTTTATCAAAATAAGAATATAGTTTATAAGCAAGCTATAACTCTTTTTTCTTGCAGTAGGAGTCTTTGAGGTCTTAAGTTGGTTTTACCTCCTTATTTCAATTAATCAGTGCTTCATTGTGTATAAAGTTTCTTTTCATTGGTTCTTACCTTCATTTCATTTTGAAAATCAGCACCTGAAACAAGTAGGTTTTGCATCTCAGGCTTCACTTCAACTGGTTTACCGTCCACCCACAAGGGTTCTTCTTTAATTTCTACTTTGGTGATCACTTTGTAATCTTCACTAAATATATCCAAACTACTCTCAGGCTCCATGAAAAATCTAAGACAAAAGAAGATACAATGCATATGCATAAAGCAATGAAACCTATCATACATACATTTTCATTTCAGCACATAAAAAGCATGCTCTTCTTGATATTTAAACTGTCTGGTAATTACAAGAACACAAAATTACTGTTATGAAGGTAACATAAATAAAAATGCTGTAGATAAGCATTACCTCACAATGGACATAACCCTATACAATAAACTAATGACAAAAATGTTAATTTCAGAATAAGTTAAAACAATTTCTGATGAGGAAAAAAGTGCTTGTATAAAATAAGGAAATACATTTGATTAATAACTTGATAAGACCTCAAATATGCTCAGTAAAAATATAATTCATGCCTAACTTGCCTAAGCTTTTAATCTTCCATATAACACCAACTAAGAGCCCTCTTATTTGCCACCTGAGTTGCTGGTTGAGATATGGAATTGTGGTTTGTGGGAAAATAATTAATTTTTTTGGTAATTATAGAGAACTTGGGCCCCTCTAGAAATTAAACAAATTGTGATTTGACTGTAAGTTTGGTTTATACTTGTTACGTTTTCACCAATTTTTTTTATCAGAAAAGCTCCGTAATTAAGTTAAACGCTAATTTATTATGTGCGCGTAGCGATCCTTTTTTATGAATATTTATGAAGTATGCTGTTTAGAAGGAGTAGAATATAAATAAAGAAGTCTTGTAGTACTTTTGCAATGTAAATATATAATACTACACACTAAAGTGTCTAAAACCTGAGTTTCATTGTCGGCGGCACGCGAACAGTGTTGTGGAATGCAACACCGGCATATGTCGCTAGTCGCTGTGCTGATGTATGACAAGTATGTTTCACGCAGACAGCTGTTCAGTGAATTTTATTATGCAGAACTTCGGCCACTCTAAAATCGAATGAAACTAAGTGCGATTGATTGACTTTGTATTTATGATGACAATTTCAAAGCCTGTGGATTTCAAATTTAGCGCGAGGTTAGGTTCCAATCCGTTTAGGTTAGTTTGTGTATATAAATTTATGTTTCTAATTTTATATCGTGGTAGTACCTCATTATAGATATTTCCAACAACTCCTAACAGCGCAATGGATACAACATTAGTTTTTTAAACCATCTCCCCACCCATAATCCTCTCTAACCACACCGGTCCCGTTAGAGTGCAAAACTGGCATATGTCGCAGCGGAGAGAGTTAGCGGCCCAACTTGTAAATAATTACCATTTGTTTTTAAAATATAGAAATGGATACTTACAAAAATTGTATAAGAAGAATGTTAACATTACTCAGTGTAATGAGGCATGATGTTGAAACAAAGCAACCAGATAAAAACAATAAACTTTAAAGATATTGTCTGATATTTGTCCCTTTATGTTAGAAGTATTAATTATACCAAAATATCTGCTGACATTCCAATTTAACAAAGGTAAGCACAATCGTGGAAATGGAAATGATTTTTGTTTTTATCACCAATATAGCTCAGCATTTAATCCACAAACTGCATTACTTAAATTTGACACATACAGTGGCATTAAAGTGTATAACAAACTTTCATAAATCTTCAGAAAAAGTAGTTATCCAAAAGCATTTAAGAATGGTGCAGATTCCTTATTTATAAAAAATTGCTTTTATGCAGCAGATACAAATTTTAACATAATTTCACAAGTAAATCAAGATACAAAATGATTTTAAACTTTGACAATATCAGACTCTGCTATAATACCGTAACATTACTTGTAAACATGATTTAAATGGTATAGTGTTAAATTATGTTTAGTGTTGAGCTTGATTTGTCTTATCACAAGATGAATAATTGTTATTCTATTTGATTAAAAAATAACTAACTTTATGGAGAAGAAAGGCAATTAAACATTAATGCTTATGAATCAAATGGTAAGGTAAAGCTTCCATAAGGTGTCCAGATTTGAACTACACTAAACCTCAGAGGTTTTAACTTCTTGAATCATCGAAATTTACTCTAAACAGATCCCTTCAACTATGCTTTGTGGCTTATGGCCTTCTACCTTAAGTTATTATTTTGGCTTATGACGTTTTTGGAAGTTTTCACACATGAAAAGCAGACCTAGAAAATACTTAACTATAAAGTGGCTCTAATGATTGAATAACAAAATTACCAAATCTTAATATAATAAGGAAGTGGAAAGGTAGTGATGTGAAAGAACAATAAATTCCCGCATGATTGTCCCGTTAATTTTATATATTCACATAATTTAGTTTAAACTGAAAGCTGACTTGTAGTACTCCAGCAATTTCAACTAATACTTTTATTTATTTATTTGAATCGGGACTGCATTACCTTATTTAGATATTCCAATTATCTCCCCTTGTTTTGCAAATCAGCGGCTAATTTTCATAACTGCTGTTTAACTGACAGCTCTTCACTGAGAGAATGTATGTTTTGATGTTTCTGTTCAGATGTTTCAGTGAGTTTACGTCCAACTTTGACGCTCCAAGTCAACAATTTTCACTTATTAAATGCATGAACATAAAAGGTTACTCATTGAAAATAAACCTGATCATTTAACACTTAACATTAGTTCAAAATTAATAAGTGAATACGCTCCTTACAATGACGACTGGTACTGACAAAGTATGAAATAATACTAAAGGCCGTATTATGATGCGCTTCAAGACAATGTCAATTAATTTAGTCCCAATTTTACTGTAATAGTTCCTAAATCCAAAGTTAATTATTATTACAAACCAGGTTCTTTATGTTTATATTTACTGTTTAGTAAGTTTTCGTGTATTATGTTGGCGGCTATTGTTTCACCCTACAAGCCATGCTAGCTATTATGCCACAGAGTGCCTTTACTGTAATAGTTCCTAAATCCAAAGTTAATTATTATTACAAACCAGGTTCTTTATGTTTATATTTACTGTTTAGTAAGTTTTCGTGTATTATGTTGGCGGCTATTGTTTCACCCTACAAGCCATGCTAGCTATTATGCCACAGAGTGCCTAATTACAAACGAAAGGGTGATTTGACACAGCCAGCGATATATTTGGCAACTCCGCAAGGCACATCGGTACGCGAGAGGCAGAATTTGAAATTTGTTAGAATACACGGAAAAGACATTTACACTACGATTGTAAGATACTGTTTATGGGACACTTAAAATGACTTGCATAACCTATTGGTAATTACATATTTACACCGAGCTTTCCTCCATATAATATTTCGTTGCATATCAATATTTCATATGTATACAACTAGCAGAATAATTGCTGGATTGTGAGAAAGTTTGCATATTCTAATTATGTAATCATTGTATCATTTTTCTATAATATATATAATACTTGGACAAATAGTAAAAGTATTGACCCACAAAAATTGAGAATAAAAGATAATAACTTTTAAAAATTAAGAAAATAAAAAAAGGAAAATAAGATATAGAATAATAAAACATAAACTAATAATTGTGCTGTTAACTGTAATTTTATTTTCCTTGAAACACTGGCAATTTCCTTTTGTTTTTGCTCAAATGTCCACACCGCAGTACCACATTCTTGTGTTTTGTATAATTGTTCAACAGTACATTTACATTAGCAACAGTTCCAACATTTGAAGATTTATGGCAGGAAAAAGAACCTCAAGTCTCATAAAGAGGCCTCTGATCAAAATTAAGTGGTCTTTCATACCCAGTATAGAGTGGGATATTGAGAATCACAGCAGTTAAAGAGCGTCAGTAAATAAAACTTAATTTCACTTACAACCATTGGATTGTAAATACTAATAAAGGTATTGCCACATAAGACTGCATCATGGAGGTAACGTTAAAGATACATATTGCTGTAAAATTTTAATGAAAAACATTTTCTGAATCCTTACC
The DNA here is from genome assembly GCA_030762935.1 of Hymenopus coronatus. Lineage (NCBI taxonomy): Eukaryota > Metazoa > Arthropoda > Insecta > Mantodea > Hymenopodidae > Hymenopus > Hymenopus coronatus. Next base: position 38,794,479 of record CM060898.1, on the reverse strand, counting down.
CTTACTTTCAAAAAACAAATCTCAAATTCAACTGACATAGGAACTGTCATAATACCCCATACTAATTGTATGTAATTGTAGAATTGTTTTCATCTGTAGCATTGATTACATACCTAATTGATATCTTTTCCAGCTGTGATCGTTTGTTCAGCAACATATTTGATGGAAGAATCCACTTAAAATCACTGGCACTCGTAATATCATGTTCAATTCAGACTTGCATATAAATTTCAGAATTTACTGTAATACTTGAAATAACTTTAGGATTCACACAATGGCTTTTACAAAAGCAAATAGCATCATTTAACACAATTTTCTGGCATTTATTTACTCCCAATACCTTGGTGGTAAACTTGTCACACAAATCCTAAAACCCCTACTGATATCATCGGCCAAGCATTGTTCTCATTTCTTGATCGTTTTCTCCTCTTCATCCCTGGAAGACTAAAATAAGCAGGAAGGTATGGAAACAGTAGAGGAACTGCTCCATCTCGAAGCTTTGGTCTAGAACATGGGAATGTCTTCTCATTACTTTGTCCATCTCCATCATGTGTCACACTATCCTGGTCTTCAAAATAATGTATGTATAATAATAACCACTTTGTTGGGATCCAATCATTTCGAGGGAAAATCTTTATCCATGAATTATGCAATTCTGGGTTTGATGGAAATTTTAAAATTGTTGTGTAACCATCTTTACTGTAGTTGTAATGGCTATTCAGCATTTGTCTGGCTTCTGCAAAATAAGGATAGTATGATCTATTAGTGGTTGCGAATTAATACATGTTTGTTATATTAAAGAAACAGCCATTTATTTTAAACCAGTATGATCAAGAACCCTTACTAACCACTTTCTGTATATTTCTACGTAACTGAATCATACATTAAATTAACTATGTTGTACTATAAAGCTTATCTTATTAATTTCAAAGGTTTTTCTGTTGCAGTTTACTGCAATTGTTAAACTATAATAATTTTAAACCATTCCATTGTATACGCTTGTAGAGAAATCTACAAACTGCCGCATTCGCTTGCTTGTTATGCCGGTTTCGCGGTGTTGCCAATTCTATCGCTCCGATTTCCTTGAAGCTGGCTGTGGTATTTGATAAGTGTGTGAGAAGAGTTAAGATGGTAAGGAAAGTACTGTCGCTCATAGCTAAAAAAATCTCTGTATATCGTTATAATATTTGTAGTAATTTTCTATATATCGTAAGATATTTCTAGAAATTCAGCAAGTTGAGGACTTCCAATTCCAGCTTTTAACTTCAAGAAAGAAACCTGGCTGCGAGTTTATAGTATAACTTGCAAGCATATAACCCGAAAAGCGGGCCATATCTTGATTAAGCCTACATTTAATTGCGGACAGATTTGTGATGAAAGAATAATAATGAAATTCATTGATTACTATATAAATTAAAGTTGGTGCACTTTGGTGACTATTGACAATAAAACAAAGCTGCTCAACGTCAATTTTTGTCAATGAATTCGCTCAACTTCTCTCTCCATAACATTTTAAAAACGGAATAGGCCATGCATAGTATAGCTACATTTTGTTCATAATGGAAGTGGTATATTTACACTGTACTTTTATATTTGTAAACATTTCAACTGCATAGACGGTTTCAAAGTACTGTGACTTTAATGTTAATGTTATTGTCTGTGAGTGTTAAGTGTTCACAGACTATTCAGCTGTGTTTCGTAAACTTCGTATTATATACCAACCCTTAGGGGTTAGGACACGGCAAACAATGGTGAGTTAAGGGGAGTCGAAATGCCCTATCTTGTCAATATTAAAGTTTGACCAATTATCTCAGCAACTATTTAAGATAATGCGCTAAATTTTTCAGATATATATAGCAATATATTACTGTTGATCGCTGAAAATTAAAATACTTCTGCAGATTAGAAGGAAAGGTATGACCTCTATTAATAAAGCTATTTACATTTTATTTAGAAATCACGATTTTTAAATTTAAAAAAATAACTAATCCACATACACAAAAACTTTTCCATTAAAATAAAGACTATTTGGGTGCAAATGTATGGTAAAAATGTCAGCCCTATTTGTCAATTAGTTTCTGAGGTATTGGGGCATTTGTGTAAACAATTTAACTTCTACAGAAACTGCTTTCAAACATATGCAAAAAATGTTACCTAACTTGTCAAGCACAACTTCGCAGTACTTCGAAACTCTCACATGGAGGAAATATGGGTGGGATGCCAATGCTGTGAATAGTAAAACTTTCCGATTAAAAGTATCTTCTCCAACACTAATATTTGCAAAGTTATTGATGTTTTTCCGAGTGAGTGTAAATGTTGTAAAAAAACTATTACGCAGAATTATTTTCAACAACATTTTGAAGCTATTTATAATTAGGGTACCTCTATGAAAGTTATACCAAAATGAGTGGGAGATTTGAAATATTTATACGCAATTAAAACATGAAAATGACAAGAAAAAAATAGAAAAATCTCATTTCGACTCCCCTTAAACAACACACCAACGGAATACGTGCTCAAACACTGAATCATCGCATACAAGTTTCAATGCAAGAACTAATGGGACATCTAAAGTCTGTGTAACAAAAAATGGGAGTAATAATGTGTGAAATAGTTCAGTTATTTCTTCAATAATGGCTGGTTCTAACCTTAACCTCGTGTAAACGTATGTGTTAAATTCCAATATTTCGAATAAATACGTACCTAACGTTGCAAATGCACCTGAGAGGTATATCCTCACTGTAAGAGGCGTAAATTAAACCACACGTCTGTTCAAATTGCAATAAATACCATACCGCCAGTATCGATTCATTAATCAGTTCCAGACATTAGGGAACATTGAGAAAGACCTAACTCCTGCCTAATCACCCTCAATCTTGGTCTCCGATGTAGTTGAATGTTCCAGAATGTATTAACTGCCTCAAACTGTTTCTGAACTAGACTTTTCATTCAAAATATATAAAGATCAAGACAAGCTGATACCAAACAGATAGACACGTATAGAAATGTGGCAAGGCTACTTAATGATAAAAATGTAATGCAATGTATTGTGCCTACCAACTAAAATAGGAAATAGATTTTAAAGCAGTTCTCCGAACCCTGCATCATTCGATAGATAAAGTATTGTCACAGAATTAGGAGATCAGGGCCATAATATTTATGCGCAATATTCTTTATAGAGTTACAAAAGTACCACTACCTCTTTTTACGTAGACTTCACGTTAATAATAAAAGATATCTATAAACATGATTCATTGTCACTTGCAAAGATATGCTTTTAACCTCCTTAAAAAAAATTAAAAAGCTGAAATGTTACAGTGTGTACGTTACTAGATGTTCGGCCATACAAGCAATATTGCAGGCGATCACATAGATGTAAGCCCCTGCACCGCTTTGTTCACTACAAATCTCTCATGTGGTCGCTTGGGATCGAACCCGGGCCGTCTAGGTGACCGTAGGCGATGACACTGATGATATATGGAATGAAGATGGAGCACAGGTGGAATGTGATGGTATTGGAAACTAGAGAAACCCCTAGCCTGCACCACTTTTTCTACCACAAATCTCACATGCGGTCTCTTGAGATCGAGCCCGGCCTTGTAGGTGAGAGGGAGTGGTCTAACCACTCGACCACGGCGCGGCCCTTTATTGACAATCCTTTCTTCTGTGAATTTTTCATGATTTCACGGAGCAATGGGACCCATCATGTAAAACTGGACCAAACTTGAGCATATATATATCTAAATTATTTTCAGTCACTTGTAATCTAAAGACTTGTCGCCTGGCCTTTTAAATGGAAATGTTTCTTCAAATATTAAAAGCTGTGTTTATGTAAATGCATTTTCCTACACATGCAAATGTTCAAAATGCTCCTTGCGGTGCACATTTCAGCCAATCACTTTGATTTTTCTACCATAGAACCTTAAAGTCATATCGGCAGACCACCTTCTCAGATCTGCAGGTATTAATTTCCGAAAGCTTCTTCAGAACTACGATATCGAAATGCCTAGCATGTTTCCTAAGGGGGAGAGGGTGTTCCCACCTTGGTTACGTGCGACAGCCCACGTAAATCTACGGATGACGCCATATTGGAAGTCTACAATTCCAATAACTAGTAGCCGTAGATGTTTTTTTTAGAATTTTTGTTGAATTGCAATGACCGAATGTGCATATACATTGATGGAAAGATGTTGGGTGTGCCTTTGCTTATGGTACCGAACAATATACATTCGGTTTTAATATTAGCACGTCCATTTATAGTACGGAGCTGTATACAATATATTAAGCCGTTCTACATGTTGGCCATCGAAATTTGAGTGACTGCCTTATTGCCCTTCAGAGCCTTAGTGATCTCTATAACCTACATCCTTATTTTTTTCTTTCTTTTTTTGGAGTGTTTAACGCCCGCTTTAACTACTAATGGCACCGCAGGCGGTACATCCTTTCGTACAGCGTATCCAGAATGCCCTCCACGCGTTATGTGCTTTCGGCGTTAATATGGAGTGGGCATGAATTCCTAGTCACGTTCGCTTGTCGGGAATGAACTGGCGGATTTGGCAACAAAGACGGGCAACCACAGAGCCCAGAATAAAGACTTTAAGCTGCTTGTGCGCAGAGCGGTACTTCCATGCTGGCATGAAGAGTGGTCAGCCCTCCGTATAAACAAGCTTAGAGCAGTGGAGAACATTCCAATAAACTGGTTAACTTCCTCAATCTCGACGGGATGAAACGATATTTGCTCGTTTACGTATTGGCCACTGCAATTTTACACATAGTTTCCTTCTTAAGCGGGAATCTGCTTCTGTGTGTCCGCTATGTAGAGAATATTTGTCTGTCCGTCATGTGTTGCTAGAGTGTGTTTATCTAACACATATTCTGGAATCTTTGAATTGTTGCACGCCCTGGCCGCTTCCTTTCCACATCTCCACTGAATTGTCCCAGGTATATGTAAATTTCGCGCCTGCGCTGACGGACGGATTACAACAAACAGGTGTAAAGACCAAGAGCAACGATGACTTTTACTTCTGGAAAGTACTCCTTACGTAATCAGAAGATATAGATTAGATTAGAAAGCATTCTGTAGGTTCGTTTAGGCCGGAAAGCCACTGAACAAACTTGTCAAGGCATACACATGTATACATATGTTTATATACTATGAAAAAAATGTACAAGACTCTAGTGCTAAAAGCATAGGTTACAAAAACAACAGAATATTTTTTGCATGCACTTAAAAACAAAGAGTATCAAAATATAGTGTTAAAGTGTATAAATAAACAAATATAATTTCATTATATGTAAAACTAATGTTATGTCAGATGATAGTTTTTAAATTATCGACATAATAGTTACTAGTAGCAATTATATAAACTAAAACATGATTATTCTATTATGTACTCTTCATAAATGTCAACAAATTAAATACATATTTACAAATATGTTATAGAATTTCCAATGCAAAGATTTACTATTATGTACTAGAGTGTAAAATATCAAAACATCAGGCTTTACAGACCTTGTGTTATTGCTAAATACTAAAAAAAATCATTTGATACATTCGTGCAAGTCAAAGTATAAATCAGTTTAATTTTAATATAAAACACACACACTAATATACACAATATGCAATACATTGTAATATTTATAAACACAATGATTATAACGGTATTGTCAGACAGATTTGTCACTTAAATATTCATCTACAGAGTAAAATGATTTATTGCAAAGGTACTCCTTAAGAGAGGCCTTAAAAGCCCTGAAATTCGCAACATTCTCTTTGAGATTACTGGGGAGAGCATTAAATATCTTGATTGTTTCATAATATACACCTTTCTGAAAGCAACGAAGATTGGCATTGGGACGATGAATCAATCCCTTTTGTATAGTATAAATGTTATAAATTTCCATTTTTGCTATAAAACTATGTCGATTAACTGCATAGAATTTTAAAATGGATAATATATAAACACAAGGTAAGGTGAGGATGCCCAATTTTTTAAATAGTTCTTTGCATGACTGTCTGCTGTAAGCATTACAGATTATTCATATAGCTTTCTTCTGAATCCGGAATATGCATTTACTATCTACTGAATTACCCCAAAATATTATTCCATACTCGATGATGGAGTTAAAGTAAGCAAAATGCACCAACTTAAGTGTATCGATTGAGTGAAATTTAACCAGTGCACGGAGAGCATAACATGCTGAGCTAAGTTTAGGTGTGATGTAGCTAATATGTGACTTCCAGTCCAAATGCTTATCTACCTGAAGGCCAAGAAATTTGACTTCATTTAGCTGTTCTAACAATGTATCATTAATTCCTATTTCTATGTGCGTTTGTGGTGAGGGAGTAGTTATAAATTTAATTGTTTTTGTTTTTTTCAAGGTTTACTGAGAGTTTGTTTGCTTTGAACCAGTTTGACATACAATTTAGAACATAGTTTAATTTAGCTACACATTCATTGAAATCTTTGCTTGTTACTAGAACACTAGAGTCATCTGAGAATAAATCAATACTTGCAAAACTGTTAATGTATAATAGGAGGTCATTTATGTAAATCAAGAACAAAAGAGGCCCTAAGATTGATCCTTGGGGAACACCGTGTTTTACTGACTTCCATTCTGAGGCACTATTTTGATACCCGTTGGAGTTGTTAATTTCGACCCTTTGTTTTCTCTTCTCTAGGTATGAAATGAACCAATCTAATATGTTATTCTTTATTCCATAGAAATTTAGTTTAGCTATCAGAATCTCATGATTCACACAATCAAAAGCCTTCGCTAGGTCGCAAAAGATTCCACCGGCATGTTCCTTTTCATTTAATGCTATTAACACTTTATGTGTGAGCTTGTAGGTTGCATTATCTGTCGCTACTCCTTTTCTAAAGCCAAACTCTTCTTTGCAAATAAGTTGTTCTTTTCCAAGTAAGTATAGAGCCTATTGAACATTACTTTCTCAAATACTTTTGAGAAAACAGACAAGAGAGATATAGGTCTATAATTTGATATATTATCTTGTTTTCCTTTTTTAAAAAGTGGTTTGACAATAGAGTACTTCATTCTGTCAGGAAATATTCCACTCTTTAGTGATTCGTTACATAAATAGCTAAGGGGAATGCATATTAGGTCAGAACGGATTTTACTCGATATTTCATCATATCCAGAGGAATTTTTGGTCTTGAGCAAATTTATTATATTTTTTATTTCAAATGGTGTAGTCATTTTTACTTTAAATTCAGGGACTTTGTTTACAAAAGAAGTTTTCAAAAAAATTATTGCTGATTCTTTACATCCATAGTTTATTTTTAATTTGTCTGTTACATTCAAAAAGAAATTGTTGAAAATAAAAGGAGGCATGAAGCAAGCAGAGTCAGTTTCAACAGCGACTTGGAGGAGTACACTTAAATTTAAAAGACAGCCAAAGCAGTTGAATGAGCGTCGTAGTGACGATAAATAAAATTGCACTGCAGCATTGAATAAAAACGTTTATTACAATCAGTATTTGCAAAAAATAAAGAGACTTTGTTACAATATTAATTTTCGTCTTAAGTGTATGCTTATGTATAATCGTTTCTATTTGTAAAGTGTATCAAAGTTTTATTTTTCTCCAAGAATGCTACACGAAGATTTTCCGGAAAATTCCTATACCACCAACTGCCCTTTACATGGAATATTTTGACCTTTTTTATTTTCTCAAAAATATCTGACGATTTTAATTAAAATATCACATTTTAAAAATATGTTTATGAAGTTATATATATATATATATATATATATATATATATATATATATATATAAATCGTGATTTGTGGGGGGGATAGCGTATAAAGACTCTTCATTCTGGATGACTTTTATGTAACAGGTAAACCGTAAAAGGAAGACGAAAACTTACATAAAAATGTAGATCTCGTTTATAATTCTTTGTCGTTAGTTTCAGTTTTAAACTACTGAAAGGTTCAAAAGTGAAGGTATTTTCAAAAAGGACGGTATTTTCATTACAAATGTTATTTTGTTTTACTTATGGGCATACAAAGAGAAGACAGAACTGTAATTGTCTCACCTAGCAACCCGTTTTTAAAAGATTTGAATATCACTTTAGTGTATTCCGTCATTTCCCTTCTGCTTACAGGCAAATTGTAAGACCAATTATTAAGTTTATCTTGATTAGTATGACGTAGATAAAAGAATAATATTTTAACAATAGTTTGTTGTGGAACAGATGAAGACAATCATGTGCACGGAATATACCAAATTTTAAGTTGAATATTATAATTATTTTACCATCTCAAGCACATAAATACAAGGTAGCTAGAAGAGGTATTGCATTCACCCAAAATTCAATACCTAGATGTTACAATAAATTCACGTTTTGAGGACCCTGAACAAAACAAACCTTTTCAGAAAGAGGTCCGTGTGCGCTCTCTCTCTCTCTCTCTCTCTCTCTCTCTCTCTCTCTCTCTCTCTCTCTCTCTCTCCCAAATTTAAATAACCATTGCATAGCGATTGATATTAAAAGTTTTGTCTATCGCTTTAAAGTATTCCCTATCTTATATTCTAATTATAAGGAACTTAGTAATAAGACCATTTAGATAATGTTTATCTTGATTATCATGGTATAGAAGGAGAAATCCTTTGTATGAAGTTTGCTTGCAGAAAAGGTAGAGAAAGTCATGTGAATGGAATTCGTGAAAATGTTTTAATGCACTGAAGAAGTATATTCATTCAATGTGAATGCAGGTGTGGAAAATAGAACTATTTTGTATTCCTTGTGTGAAAAATGCTTTTGCTATTCATATTTTAGGTACCGATATATAACACATTCCTTTGCCTCTATATTATTTTAAGAGAACAGCATTTGGCAATGTTTTTGAAATGTTTAATATTTTATTTCGTCTCCTTTTAATCAAAGAATTACATTTCAATTGCTGCTAGATAGTATTTTTTTTAACATAACTTCAAAGACCAACTCTTTATTTCCTAAGCTCGGTCAATTTTAATGAAGTATGGTGGCGTTTTCAATTGTTCAGTACAGTAGAGCCGTGGTAGTTCGAGATAATTGGGATTATTGAGGCTATTTAGGATAAAAAAAAACCTCGGATTATACTGAAGTATCACTAAATCAATGGGTATATCATGAATAAATATTCAGTGATCACAAAAATTGTTAAAAAAAATAAATACCAAACAATATAGGACATACCTATGTTATATGGTAGGTTCACTACAGTATAGTGCGTACAGGTACATACCATCTACAATAGCGATCAGTCTGCAATTGCCGTAAAATGTGTGTGTGTGTGTGTGTGTGTGTGTGTGTGTGTGTGTGTGTGTGTGTGTGTTTTTTTTTTACTTAATGATCAGTCGCCGAGCAGAAATTAATGTACCAGTTCAGTATTTTTACTTTCTCTACACGTACTGTGTACATAGTGTATAGAGAAGGTAGTGTGTTGCACTTAAAATTTCGATACCGAGATTTCACCGGAAATACGTTTTGAGATCATCTGAATCTAAGAAAAAAAGCATTTAAAGAAAAAAGTACGTGTGTGTGTGTGTGTGTGTGTGTGTGTGTGTGTGTGTGTGTGTGTCTCTCTCTCTCTCTCTCTCTCTCTCTCTCTCTCTCTCTCTCTGTAGGAAATATGTGGGAAATCTCGATCAATGGCTTTGTTTGCATGTTACACGTGCGAAACACGTGTTTTTTCACACCCCATCCCTTCTTTGTCGGCATGTTCTCTCCCGCCCTTTGCCGGCGCGCGCCACTTATCATTTTGAGATGCCGAAAGCGATAACCTTGTTTACATTGGTTCTCTATTAGAGTAGGGCCTTTGATGAATCGGTCCACAATTGGCTATTAAGTAGCAATTAATTAAACCGTGAAAATATCCGTTTCAATTTTGCAATCGAAATTATGCATAATTGCTCCGAAAATATATATCCAATTACTTTAATTAAAATGTGATTTCTGACTGAAGTATAGAACCTTCCCTTAAAAAGAGCAAGGGACCTAAAAGAACTATTTTTCTTATTCCCTTTTCAATTCTGCAATTGAAATTACGCATAATTGCTCAGAAAAGAGTTATCCAATTAGTATAATTTAAATGTGATTTCTGAATATAGTATGAAACCTTCAATTTATGCCGGAGCTCCTTCAAGAAATTTTTATGTAGCAATTAATCCAAGTACTTTAATTAAGTTTATTTCACTGACGGATATATCAGTCCTACTACAAAATCCAACGGGGGACATTGCTATAGTACATGGGTTTTATACGCCAGCGTTTAGACTTACTGCCACTACACCGCTCATTATTTCTGGCGAACTCACGAAAATGCAGCATAAACAGACTTCACATTTTGAGAAATATGATGTAGGTTTGTCATACACACTTAAATGACTTTTATATTCCGACTATGAATGACAGCTACTACCCCGACATACGAAGGTTCTTTAAACATTCAGAAAGCAGGGTTAAAAGCCTTTCTCGTAAATAACACGAATGTAATGGATTTTGGTGTATTTTATTGTTAACGCCAAGAACGAAAATATGTTTTAGCTTGAGGCGGGAATTTCTTCCCGACCATCTAATTATTTACCCATTTATTTTTTGCGATATTTCATTGCTAATATCTAAAACAGAATATGGGTAAGGATTGTATCCGTAAGCCTGGGGTGTTCTTTTGAGAGGAAAAGGCCAGTTTCTCACAGGTTCTTTCGGAAGGGGCCAAGTCGCTAGGAAACTTACCGTTGTGTTTGCCATTATATTCAAAAGTCCCGTTCAGCGCCCGAGATCAAGGAAGGACGCCATAACTCCTCAATATTTGTCACGTTTATGGGAGTACTTGAATTTCGGCCAATGGGAAGTCGACAATTTACAACTGCCTGGAAATTAAGAAACCGACGCGAAAACATTCGGCCAATAAGAGGGTGATTTTAAAACGCAAAGCCAGTTTTTAAAAACAGTTTGAATACGGATGTCCAGAAAACATATGGGGGTTTGTTTCGTTCGGTTATTAAAGTGGTCAGAATGGCCAAAACATGAAAGCGCGGTAAAGGTGATGAAGTAATCGTGCGTGAGCTTAGATCGCTCAAAGTGGAGCTCGTGTTTAAGTTAAAAAAAAAATCGCGAAGTGTGAAATTCACTCCGCACCACGCGAGTTCTCACGTCGTAAGAACCACAACACAATAAAATGAAAAGAACGCGCCAGGTCGGCTCATCAACCAGCAAATAAATTGGAGTCTGCTTTTCTTTTCTCCACCCCTGAGAAAAAGACAAGTCTCATGATTTTCAGCCGCCGGCATGAAGACACCGTAGCACCCAGGAGGGGGAGAGTTTACTAGAGCAGCATAAAGGAGGAACGGAGGCAACCTGGAGAGAACTCTTCGAAACTACAACAAAAACTAATAGGATATGCAAGCTAAAATACTGTTAAGGAATTACAGACTTAGGCTTTCACGGCCGGCGTTATCAACCTTACTATCTAAGTTTGCCGGGCTTGTTGGTCGTGGTCCAGTTGTTTGTATAACCGGCGTTTCGCTGAAAGCTGCGTTCGGCATCATTCGGTTATGCAAACAACTGGACCACGGCCAACAAGCCCGGCAAACTTAGATAAGGTACTGTTAAGGAATGTTAATTAGCAATTTCAACTTAAAATACATTTTTCCAAGAATCCTTTAACGACTATTAAACTTTACCAAAATACTCTCCTTTGTTATTTTCACAAGGGGGCAGAGTTTGCAACAAAACTTCCCTACCATTTTTTGAGATGACTCATATCTTTTCTAGTTGTACTTCCACAAAGGAACAACAAACAACCATATAAAAGAATACTTTTTCCAGGAAGACAGTTTAATGTTAAGAAAGTGGAAATATCTTTAGAAATATGAATGAGTTTTCTTTGCCGTTTTCGGACTTATTTTTCAAATACTATCTTATTCATGCTTAAGCGGACCATTTGTTTACAGAGGATATTAATTTGTATCTGAAATGACGATTTAACAATGAAACATGTTCATCAAATATCTCTTAGAAGCATCAGGGGTTTATTTGTTATTTTCACAGAGACAGATAGTCACGACAAAACTTTTTGAGGTAATACATATATCTGTTCTAGCTGAACCATCCACAAATGAAAAACAAACAACTATACAAAATAACACTTTTTACAGGTCGACATTTTAACGATAAGAAAATTGAAATATCTGGAGAAATATGAATGAGTTTTCTTAGTTTTCTTCAAACAGACCTACTTTTCAAAACTGTCTCATTCATGCTTAAAAGGCCGTTTCTTTTACAGGAAAAGACATTGACTTTTACCTAAAAGGATGCTTTAACAACGAAATATATTTACCAAAGTATTTCTCAGGGAAATCAGGAATTTCTTTGTTATTTTCACAGAGACAGATGGTAGCGATAAAAATTGGTCTATCCTGCTTTTGAGGGGACCATATATTCTCTTCAAAACAACTTCACCTGTTGTATCACGTTTCATCGTAAAACCCAAAAAGGGCGAAATGATTTTATGGCGCGTGCGCAAGAGAGAAATGTATTCTACCAATGAGAATGCAATACCAGAAAATAATAGAGTTGGGAGGTCTGGTACAGCACATGCGCCCCTGAAAAACATATTATTATGTAAATATTTCATTGACCTATTTCACATTTTCATATGTGATTTATCTGTGTGGCGAAGGAATTGCAAGTGATAGTGTTTGCTCGCTATGAGTGAAAAATTGTGGAAGTTTGGCTTTATTTCAGTGGATTATTCATCAATCATGGCTGGTAAGTATATCTGATTATTTATTTTCTTAAATCGCAATATCCAATTAGCTGTGCTACTATCCTGCACGATTAAAAAGTGGCTAAAATTTTGACTTCAGACGCGAAGAGTAGTTATATTAATGAAATGCTTTATTTAAATGGGTTTAATTTATTGATATATATTTCTCGATTTTTGGATTTTAAAGAATACATCGAAAAATAAATAGCCAACTTTAATCTACATTTAATATATTGGCTATCCGTAACATAATTACAGATTTAAAAAGCTTCATCGCTTCTTAAGCGCAGTTATTAATGTAAGAAACAACCTAAGTGCTAAACTAACGGAAAACATGATGATGATTATTATTATTATTATTATTTATTGTTTATTTCACGAGTGAGTTCGCTAGTAGTAAATGCCTCAGGCATCGGGTATTTTGGAGGAATGAGACCTGATCATTGTCAGAGGAGATTTCAGCCTTATACCTCTAATACTGTGCATCAGAAGGAGTGAGCAACGTTCCATTCTGATTAGAGGTAAACATTTTTACATTTACTGGCACACAAAAATAATGTACATAGTAGACAGAGAAGGTATTTTATTCCATCCAAAATCATCTTCACGTTCAGGTCCTCCGAACCAAAAAAGCTTTTTTCAGAAAGAGTGTCGTTGTGTGTATACCAAAGCTCAAAAATAAAAAAAATGTGTTTAAAATACCCAACTTGTTGTTAGTTTAGTATCTAGAATTATTTTTTTTTTTTTATCAGTTTCAATTTTATACTAATTAAACTTTCATTAACGGGAAGAACTTGTGATCTAAGTTTTAGTACCTTAAGTCATTTCTCTTTTATTTGTCTCAATTTTAAAATACTTAAACTTTAATTAGCGGGAAGTTCTCATTAGTTTCAGCTCAGGCCTCACAAAGAAACTTTCAATTACGTCGCATATGGCAATCAACCCTTAAAATATTTGACAAATGCTTATGCCTAGTGTAACCCTCTATTTCCTCTTGTAGTTGCACAAAGCAGTAAGTAATAAGGCTGCTCTGCTATTTTTTTTTTTTTTTATCTCGATTGGCAGAAAGTTATGTGATGGCATTAGAAAGTATTTGTATTATACTCTAATATAAGAATTAACTTTTTCCTTTTAACTAGTTTTTGATATGTTAATTCTTATTAGCTTGATTGACATTTTATATGCTGTTATTGCTGTTTCAGAAAAGCAGCAGAAAAAGCTGTCTGTTATCCGCTTCGTTGGAAAGAGAGCGGAGTCTTTCGGGATGACCGCAGCGACCAGCGGCAGACCAGATTCCGACACGGCTCCAACACCAGGCGAGGGCTTTCATGTGTCACCTCTCGAGAGGTGCGGCGAATTAGAAGATGAGACAGAAGCGTCCAAGAAAGCAAAGGGTAGTGGTTTTAATCGTCTGGATTTTGAATGCAAAGTCCTAGAATCGACATTCAAAGACCGTATTTTTAATAGCAAAATCACCAATACAATAGAAATACTTGACTCCAGAGTGTTCAATGATGCATTAGGAATCTTGTGCTGAAAGAGATGAAATCTATCTTAAACAACAAGCTCGGATTCAAAATGATTTGCTATTTGGAGATCTCACATTTAATCGATAAACCATAGAAAGAAAAGGTAGATTTGCCCTTCTTTAATTCAACAAACAAGCTGATGCTTTTCACTGGCAATTGAGATCAAACTTTTCAGGCAATTACACAAGAAATTATGGATCTATTTCAAGTTTTTAAGGTTGGGCTTCATTGAGGTTCATGTCTTGGTGTCTAGTGCCTGTCTTTATGAACTGCTGCATGCCTCTTAAGTAGCGGCTCGTGGGTTATGGCATTGGGGGTTCTAAGAAACTATGTAAACCACAAAATATTTAAAATGATATAAATACCTTACCTTATGGCCATTATCCCACATGATATGTACCGCCTACTAACGTGATGCTGATGTCGGGATGTTTGTACTTAAAATCCATCCTTCTTTGTTTCTGGATAGCAAAACGACTATCACCTTCTCATTAAAATCCATTGCTGGTTCATCAATGCATTTACAATGCTATCTATGGTGAGCATTGCTAGAGCATTCAGTCTATCTTTGTCCTATGTAATCATTAGAAATATTTTTATACTTTTTGACGAAGAAAATCATCTTTGCGCTTCAGCTGATAACATTGTGATCGTAATTATCAGTTTAAGGAGTTTGGTAACCTGGCCGAGGCAGTCACTCAAATTATTTTCCAGTATAAATCCAAGTAAATCAGTTGCACTCTTTACACTTCGGAAGTCAACTCTAGCATAATTTGTTCTAAGTTCTGTTTCTAATTTGGTTTTATCAAGAAACGCATATGAATTAGTAATATAGTCCAAGGTTTTGTCTGGCAACACTTTATTAAAGTGGCAGAAATTTACATATCACAAAAATGTTGCAGCTCTCAAATGTCCAGTAAACTGAAATCTATCTGGTGTTTGATTAACTATTACATCTCAGATTTCCTTTGCCGCGATAGTTTTAGACTGATGAGACCAGAGACAGGACACCGTTCTTTGCTGAATCCTGAAGCGTTTTCACTTTTTCAGATATTGTCAACGCTATCCTTATTATTTTTATTTCATTGACGAATGAAGCTATAGCAGTCTCAATTGAAGAAGAATTTACAGTTAGTTTTTGTAGTACATTGTACAATATTTGAACATGTGGCATAACTCTAGCCAGAAACTCAAAGAAGGTAACTGCATTTTCAGTGGAAGTCCCTACGCTTAGTTAATTGTGGAAGTCTCCAGATATTCAATAATGCATTCATGTTTTCGTGCACTATGCAGACTATGCGAGAATTGGAGTTTCATCTGTTTGTTGGACCACGAGGAAGTCGTCTGCCAACAATCTCGTCAAGAATTTTTATTTTTTTGTAGAGAATGGGCAAAGAAACTTGGTATCTCGGCAATATTTGCGAAGAAAATCCTGACTTCTTTGTTCTGACTCGCTACTTGAGACATTAATAAATTTAATTGATGAGTATAACAATGTACAAAATAAGCATAAGGATAAGTGTTCCTTACGATAGCCTGTACACCAGAATGACGTAATAGCTTTCGGAAATTAATTTGTTGCTATTATTCCCTACAACTCCTTTAAGAACATTAATAATATGTGATGCTAAAGAAGTTGCGTCATGTCTGGAAGGATTTAAGAAAGTCCAAAACCGCTCCACTGGCTTTCCACTCGGCAGAACGTACCTTATAACAATTACGAGCTGACACTTAGATGAAACGTCTGTCGTCTCATCAGCTGTAATTGATGCAAAAACTGCATTAGAAATCTCAGAGAGAATGATGTCGCGACTCACAGATAGCATACTGTCCAGCAATTCATTTTGAATTGTCTTCAATGTCCCTGGATAGGCGGAATCTATTTTAAAATATTCTTTAACAACATTATCCGCAAAATTTGATGCAGTGAATTTTTGACAGCACACATCTATTTTTTCTTACTTGCTCATTGTGTAATTCTATGTTTCTATGAAAAGCATTGCTGAGTTTTTTCTTCCCTTACGTCGCTTTTGCCCAATACTGAGAGATCAATACAAGAATTGGCCTTTAATTGTGATCCAACATGTCTCTAAATTTTCTGAGACAAGTGCTCTAAATCCCTTATTCCAGGTTTTGTCCAGCTACAGTCTTTTCCTTTAGCAAAATTTAAGTGGTTAAAACATTACAATCTATTTGTAATATTACAGCCAAAAATCCAGGTATTTCTTTCGTATATCTCAATTTTAAACGAACGCGAGTGTTCCTTGCCGTTAACAGTTTGCTTTTGAGTTAGAGAAAGATGAGGTTTTGGTCTGCCTGTTTTATTTTACACTTGTCATCTAGTGAAAGTTTAGAAAAGTCAGTTTCTGTGAAATTTACAACGTTCATTTTCTTACCTACTTTCGTAAAATCAATGTAATATTCACCACCGCACAAACACTCGCACACACTTTCAATTTAGCACACCTTTCAAACAATTCTCATTGCCTGTAAACTGTGCATATAGCCAATAATGCAACTTCGAATTCATATGCGTTGACAGACAATAAACGGCAAACTCTGAAAGCAGGGCGAGGGGGGAAAGACACTCGTATATTCGTGAGTCGTCGCTTGGATTTCGGGTTGTCACTAAGACAAACTTTAGGGACTGCTGAACGCTTTTTTTACTTCCTTCTACTTCCACCTCCGTTCCCCTTGCCCCCAAACTCACGCTTCCTTGGGTTCTACGAGGCGTTTGAACACATCACGAAACTAGGCATTACATCGTCGCGCCGCGTAATTATCTAGCATGATTTCTGCCCATTTCAAAGGGAATGAGAAGAATAGATTGTAATAATTTATTTTCATGTTATTACTGACTTATAAGGGAAGAAGCTTACT
Organism: Hymenopus coronatus; assembly: GCA_030762935.1. Taxonomy (NCBI): domain Eukaryota; kingdom Metazoa; phylum Arthropoda; class Insecta; order Mantodea; family Hymenopodidae; genus Hymenopus; species Hymenopus coronatus. Next base: position 38,777,299 of record CM060898.1, on the reverse strand, counting down.
TTGAGCTGTATAGGAGGTTCATTGAACCTATGAACACGGTTGAGCCGCGCCTGATAAAGAACTACCGCAGTCCATAAAGCATAAACATGTGGTGGTGAACATTGGATCAAAGACATATCCAGACTTTTTAATTATATTCTTCTTCTTGTTGTTCTTCTTATTATTATTGTCGCCCTCCGTGGTGTAATGTGGTTTTTTTGGTAGTGTTTAACGCCCGCTTTAACTACTAATGGCACCGCAGACGGTGACACTGATGATACATGAATGATGATGGAGCACCGGTGGAATGCGATGGCGGGGGAAACCGGAGTACCCGGAGAAAACTCGCCCCAGTGCCGCTTTGTCCACCACAAATCTCACATGCGGTCACTTGGGATCGAACCCCGGCCGTCTAGATGAGAGGCTAGTGGTCTAACCACTGGGCCACGCGTAATGGTTTCCATGCTGGCTTCACATACCCAAGGTCGCGGGTTCAAACCCGGCGGAGGACGATGGATTTTTGCGGGTGTAAAAATCCTTAGCATGGCTTCCTTCGGAAGGGAAGTAAAGCCGTGGGCACGTAAAAGAACCTCAAGACTGATAGAGAGGCCTCTGAGCAAAATTAGGCGGTCTTTCACGCCCAATTTAGAATGGGATGCTGAGCGCTGTTAAAGAGCGTCCATAAACAACACGCAATTTCAATTTTATTATTATTGTTATTATATTTATTATTATTATATTTATTATTATATTTATTATTATTATATTTCAATAATCATATTTATTATTGTCATATTTACTATCATTATATTTATTATATTATTAATTATTATTATATTTCAATAATCATTATTTTATTATTATTATTATTATGAATATGATTATATTATTATATATTATTATATGTATATATATATTATTATATATATTATATATATTATTATATATTTTTTCATTTATTCAAAACAGTATGCCCCATTACGGAAGTAATATTACATGCATTACATATTTCACACTATTTACATTGTGTATACATGATTTACACTATTGCTTTCACATATTTGTTAAAATGTCTAAAATGTGTGTGTATTAGTTCTTTCTGTGGCACTGGCCATGTTCCTCCACTTTTGCGGATTTCTTCTTTTAGCTTGTTTCTGGCGTGTTGCTGCATTTCACAATCGTATAATAGATGGTCTACGGTCTGCATGGCTTTCCGACAAGGACACTTAGAATCGTTTAGGAAGCATATTCGATGTAGATGTGATTTATTCTTACCGTGTCCTGTTACAATTTCAGAGATCTCTGATGTTATCTGACATTTGAGTTTTAATCTATCTCTAACTGATGGGAAACACTTCTTGCATGTTGCTCCTTTAGCTGTGTTGTTCCATTCGTTCTGCCATTTAATGGCTCCTTCCTTTATCTCTGTAATGACTGTTGATTTTGGTTTTCTCGTATACTCAGTGATTCCGGTGCTTCCTATTGCAGTTTCCTTTGCCAATTTATTTGCCATTTCATTGCCGTGATTTACGACATGGGCTTTTATCCAGCCAAAGTGTACTGTCCAGTTTTGTTCCCGGAGTTTTCTTAATGCTCTTCTTATTTCCGATATGATGAATCCATGTTTAAAGTTGTTTTTTAGTAGATCGAAAGTAATTTTACTGTCTGTAAACTGCCACAGCATGCATTATTATTATTATTATTATTATTATTATTATATTTATGTATTTATATATATTATTACATATATTATTATATATTATATAATATTTAGGTATTTATATATATTATTACATATATTATTATATATTATATAATATTTATGTATTTATATATATTATTACATATATTATTGTATATTATTATTATATATATTATTATATATTATATATTATTATATATATTATTATATATTATTATATATTATTATATATATTATTATATATTATATATTATTATATATTATTATATATATTATTATATATTATATATTATTATATATTATTATATATTATATATTATTATATATTATTATATATTATTATATACTATCATTTATTATGACATATTATCATTTATTATGATATATTATCATTTATTATGACATATTATCATTTAATAAGACATATTATCATTTATTATGACATATTATCATTTATTATATATTATTTATTATTATTATATATTATTTATTATTATATATTATTATATATTATTATATATTATTATATATTATTTATTATTATATATTATTTATTATTATATATTATTTATTATTATATATTAATTATTATTATATATTATTATATATTATTATTATATATTATTATATATTAGTATTATATATTATTATATATTAGTATTATATATTATTATTATTATATAGCATATTTACCATTATTATATTATTTATTATTATATATTATTATTATATATTAGTATTATATATTAGTATTATATATTAGTATTATATATTAGTATTATATATTATTATATATTATTATTATATATTAGTATTATATATTAGTATTATATATTATTATAATATATTATTATTATATATTATTATTATATATTATTATTATATATTATTATTATTATATATTATTATTATATAGCATATTTACCATTATTATATTATTTATTATTATATATTATTATTATATATTAGTATTATATATTAGTATTATATATTAGTATTATATATTAGTATTATATATTAGTATTATATATTATTATATATTAGTATTATATATTAGTATTATATATTATTATAATATATTATTATTATATATTATTATTATATATTATTATTATATATTATTATTATATATTATATATTATTATTATATATTATTATATATTATTATATATTATTATATATTATTATTATTATTATTATTATTATATATTATTATTATATATTATTATATAGCATATTTACCATTATTATATTATTATCTTCATTATCATTATCATCATTATTATCTTCATTATCACTATTATTATTATTATTATCATCATTATCATCACTATCATCCTTATCATCCTTATCATCCTTATCATTATCATCATTATCATTATCATCATTATCATCATTATCATTATCATCATTATTATCATTATCATCATTATTATCATTATATTTATCATTATTATTAATACTATTATGATTATGATTATCGTTATTATTTTTATGATTATGATTATCATTATTATTTTTATGATTATGATTATCATTAATACTATTATGAATATTATTATTAGCGTCATTATAATGATTATTCTTATTATATTATTGCTATTATCATTATTATCGTCATTATTATTACTACAATTTATATTACTATTATTGTTATAATTATTGATATAATTAGTATTGTTATATTAATTAATATTGTTATTATAATTAGTATTGTTTTTATAATTAGTATTGTTATTATAATCATTATCATCATTATTATTATAATTATCATCATTATTATTATAATTATCATTATTATTATTATTGTAATCATTATCTTTATTATTAGCATCCATTATTATTATTATTATTATCATCATCATTATTGTTGTTTTAATTATTGCTATGAATAGCATCATTATTACAATCAATATTATTGTCAATGTTATCATTAGTATAATAATAATAATAATAATAATTATTATTATTATTATTATTATTATTATTATCATCAATATTATTACTATTATTATCATCAATATTATTATTATCATGAATATTATTATTATTATTATTATTATTATTATAATTATCACCATCAATATTATTATCATTATCATCATCAATTTTATTATTTTTTTTCATTTATTCAAAACAGCATGCCCCATTACCGAAGTGATATTACATGCATTACATATTTCACACTATTTACATTGTGTATACATTATTTTCATAGTTTTTTATGATAATCATCAATATTATTATTATTATTATTATTATTAATGCAATCATTACTGGTTCTATATTAGATGGCAAAGGCCTATTCAGAATGAAACGAGAGCCCAAAATCTAGCAGGAGAGCCAGAATCATTTACATCGTATATACTATCATCATCTAACAGGCATTGTAGTTCTAATATATTAATGACTTATCAACAAATAAAGTTTCCAGATAATCACAAGTCACAATTTTGAGCCATATACCTTCTCTCCCAGAATAGTTTCATTAGTAACAATGGAATTAGGTGCCTATCAATGTTTTATTACAAATAACATTAATTTTCTTAATAACGTATAGTTCCTAAGTATGCATGTAACAATATTTAAATAGTCTGGTATTTTGGCTGAAATGTATAATAAAAATTCAAACAAAATATTTTTATAACTTAAAATTCTGGAAAGTTGAACTTTTTAAAAATCAGGGATAATGTAAATACGGGTTTGATGCACGAGTTTTGACGCATAGACATATGTAAAAGGTTATCAAAAAAAGAGTAATAAATACCTGCTAGGAAGTAGGTATTACAAAATAAAAAATCTGATATGTTCCATTCATACGACTTTCTCTACATCTCTGCAACAAATGATTGTTAAAAAAGCTTATTCTTCTATTTACTTCATGCTAATCGAGAAAAAAGTAGCAAAAATAGTCTCTTATTACTTGCTTCCTTGTAGTAGAAGGGGGTACTATAGTCTAAACTGATAGTCCAAATCTGGTTGCTATGTGACTGAAGTTCCTTTTTTTGTATGGACAGGAGTTGACAAATTCCTGTATGAGAAATGTATACATTTACTAAAAACAAGGAACACTTTAAAAACGATTAACTCCACGAAAAAAGTGTATGTGACATAAATTATGTGTTTTAATGTGCTCTACATTTTTTGTGTTTTAATTTTTGTCCATCTCTTACGGCTTAGCAGTTAAGCAAAATTCCGTAAAATTCATCCAGAATAAAGCTGTCTTCAGAGGCTATTCCCAAAAATTCAAGATATACTTTTTATTTGTAGGTAAATATCTTTAATATATGACATTTTAATCAAAATCGTTAGAGCAATTTTTGAGAAAGTCAAAATTTACGAAAAAAGTTCCATGTAAAGGGTAGTTGGGGTTGGGGGGATTTTCTTTAAAAATCTTCGTGTCGTATCCTTGGAAGCTACCAAACTTAAATACCAAGTTTGGTATTCAAAGGTCTTTTAGTTTTTGAGCTATGCTGTCCACAGGCTCACACAGATACACTCACACTCACATGGACCTTTTTCAAAAAATGCTCCTTTTTTGGGGGATTCAGGGGGATCCAAAACATGTATTTCCGGTGAAATCTCGGTATCGAATTTTTGGGTGGAATGCAATAACTTCTCTAGGTACCTATGTAGGTACTAAATCTCTATACACTATGTACACAGTACTTGTAGAGAAAGTAAAAAAGACGTGTGCATTAATGAATAATAGCATAAATAATAAAAACAAAAAGTCGTACGGTTAATTAAACTAAGTTCTGCAGGAGAACAGTTGAAAATTAATATAAAATTATAAACAACGCAATTTCAGCAGCTAAAACTGAAATTCAGTTCCCATTCCTACTGGGCGAGAAAGTTCGTTTAATTTTGTTCAGAGTCCTCTTCACCAGGTCAGAGGTTGCCGAAAAAGTACAACACGAGACAAACGGCATCAATTCCCTTCCGAAGGAATACAAACTAGGGATTTTTCCGCCCGCAAAAAAAAAAAAAAAAAAAAAAAGAAGAAGAAGAAGAAGAAGAAGCCTCCGCCTGGTTTGAACTCACGACCTTAGTCAGCAGAAATGACGTATAGAACGACTCAACATATGTAACCCTCTTTTAAACAGTAAGACATGTCATGGTGTGAGGGGAATATAAGTGGAATGTGAGACAAATAGCTCTTGTATATAATTTTTGTTCGCACTGTATTGCTCGTTTTGTGGTTGTAGTTAAAGTTGTTTGTCAATGTCAGTTGCGATCGTGAAACATAAAGTAGGGTAGTGTCTTCTGGCGTCAGGCGTTATGCATGCAAAGAAGAGGCATCCAAGAGGACTATAAATGAGAACCTTATATTTCTCTTGCAGGCAACTAATGCATTATGCCCGGCCAATGACGAAGCGTTTCTAGAGCTTCGAACATTTTCGGATGTGCTCGGTTTGTTCGTAATGGTCAGTGCTAAGGGTTGTACAAATCAAACTTACAAGTTGTCGTAGTTTTGAGTCTCAAAATTTTATTTGCAGAACTAAATACATATAATTTCCTTTTAAATTTATCTATATACTTAAAAGTGTTCTATAATTCGCCCACAATAATTGTTAATAAAAGTAATACAGAAAAGTACGGAAAAGTGTGGGTTGCCAGTGATTATCCTTTATTTTCGTATTCTCTTGCCTAAAATAAATAGTAATAGAATAGATTTAGTTTAACGGTTTTTATGGAATAATAATTAATATGAATGAAAACTATTTGAATATACGATCTTAAATTAGTAAATTTAAGTATGAAATTGGATCTTCTATTAGCGGAAAAAGCTGCATATCATTCCATTTTGTTGGTGGAACTGATTACTCTGGAAGGAAACATCAAAACAGTAGCTTTTACACTGTTTAAGTAAAATGCGATTATCATTGCAAATCTGCATTCCTGAAACTGTGAATTATACTTATTTATTTTAAAAATAAGGGTAAAATTTTATTATTTGGATAGGAAGAATAAATAAATAGATAAATCTGTTTGGATGTGCGGGATACATACTTGACTCTATTATCGGATATGATGTCACGACTTTGCGACCTATAAGGTGGAATGGGAAGGCTAGAGAAAGTATAAAAGAGCACCGTTCGTTGAGCAGTTGGCTTCGAATAAGCCCTTGCCAAAGGAAAGTACAAGGGGGGTTTTATTAATAAAGATTTTGACGAAGATATTGTAATGTCAACACAGAGTCAAACAAGCGTGGTGAGTAGTGAATTGTTCGCTAGAAAATTAGTAAGAGTGACCAAACATGTTACGGTGGATGTAACAAAATGTGAAAAATGGCTATCTGCAGGCCAGTCTTCCATGTTAAGAATATACCTCGTTGAGATTAAATAAGTAAGGGGTTCTGTTACCGGTATAGGTTAAAAAGCCGTCAGTCATTTGTAACTCCAAAGCTTTCCGTGTTATTACAATCTGATTCCTTGTAGAGTAACACAATTAATGAAAATGGGGAGTTTATAAGAATCGAGTTATTTTATTGTAAAGTAAGCAGATATTATAAAGGTATTTCTCACTTGCAACTTTCGTTTTTCTCACTGAAAATGCACACAATACAGTTCTTATTATATATTAAAAAAAATAATTAGACAAAATCACATTTTTTCTTGATATTTTGTGTAAGGCAATTTAATTTAAATTTCAAAGGAAGTATTTGTCTTGTGGATACTAGCAGTTTTGTAAAATTTTAAATGACCGTACTTAAATCATATTAATATGAGCGCATTATAATCACTTGTAAACATGACCCAGTTGCATTCAACAGGTATGTGGCAGAGATTGAAATGAGATGTCAGAATTGAGTGAAAAGTATTCTGCAAAGTCTGAATGTCTTTGCTTGTTTGACCTAACAAAATTTTGAGTATCTTGTGGGGGGTAGAAGAAAAGATGAGAATGGAATGCTAGTGATTAAAAACAGGCTTTTGTGTTAAAAAAAAAAAAAAAAAAAAAGGAAGAAGAAGAAAGCTCAGAGTTTTATCCCTGTGAAACAGAATTTACAGAGGCCACCTGTTTGATTTGGTGAACCAAGATTCCAAATCTCATTTGGGAGTCACCCAGGGGTTATGTTGTGAATATTGTGAATATTGAAATAGTATGTACATTTATTGACAGTCATTTATACTGCTGTATATTATTCAGTGAATAAATTCTATTCACAATTTTGTTCATGTGTTAATCCTTTGGGTAAAGGTATAGTACAATGATTGCATCTCACACACGACATGACACGACACTCATGAGGAGCTTAAGTAGTACATAAAATTTCCATTGGAAACATGTTTGAAAGTGTTTAAAACATTAAGTTGTTCAAATGTGAAACAACCACATTGCTGAAGTTTTGACTTCTTGAGATCATTGGGTTTTAGCTTCACAATTCCCTTGGTTACACTTTGTAGCCCTTTACCTTGGGCTATGCTTTGCAGCTTGGGGCCCTAAATAGTTATAACAGACCGGTATGTAACAACAAAGCGGCTTTAGTGACAGAATAATAAAGGTATCAATTGAGATCACATATTGAAGTAATGCCAAGTGGTGTAACCAACGTATAGAAATATCTTTTGAACTCTTAATCAACCTATATGTCTCTGAACTATATACGAGACACTTTCATAGCACTTCACCCGAGTAAATCCAAAATGCACTTGCCATCCAGATGGAAGCTTGCATGTGCAAACTGCGAGGACAAGTTTGAATGCCTTTCTGTACTTTACTGCAGAAAGCAAATATGTTTCCTCTGAAATTACACTTGGAGAGTAACTTTACACAGATGTACATACTTTATATTTTATTATTTAGTGGGGGTGAATTATCTGGATGAGGGTTCCCTATTGTCCTTCTACCAGGGTTGTGATAAAAAGAATATAAGGTCATTCTCAGTTTTTTGGGTATTGATAACTCTTAAGAATGTTCATTAATCACTACCTTATTGTGGCGCTGAAATATTTTAGAGAGTAACGATTTAAAGCTTTCTTGACTTGATTATTTACGATGACTTCATGGGATTTCAGTTGAGTAATATGTACTTCCATGGCCAAGCTTTTGGCCTCTACACCCAATGCTTTCTTTAAGTTACTGATGTGTTATAAGATGTTTAAATGATCTCAGTAGAATAGGCAAACATGGAGTACTTTGATGGATATTTGTGTGAATATGCCCAAGTTTTTCCTTCAATATAGTTAAAAAATGTGAGCATTACATCCGTATGTGATCCATATTTTTACTTTTGTTATTCTGCCATTAGTTGCTTTGTAGTTAATTACTGGTCTGTTATAAACTTTTAGGGCCCTAAGCTGCAAAGCATAGCCCAAGATGGAGGGCCCTAAGCTGCAAAGCGTAGCCGAGGGATGTTTTTTATAAATAGATGAGTGGAACAGTTGTGGCCAAAGATTGCAACTATGGAACAACAACAGGACTTAACAGAGGGATCTATGAAGTTAAAACCCCAATGATCCCAATAAGAAGTCAAAACCTCGACAATTAGCAGATTTCTAATCTGAACATGTTAACATTTTCAACACTTTTAAATCTGGATTGCATGTGAAAGTTTTATCCATGTGTGAAGTAGACTATAGAAGAGTGGTCAGTTTTCTGGCTTTTCAACCTGGAGGTTTGCTTTTTTTCTTGGTTGTGTTGGTGAAATTTTTTCTTTAATTGACTGTACCCTTTGAGTGATAGAAGTCCACGTGTGGGTAAATGTATGTATGTTTCCATATTAAGTTACTATTTTCAAAAATATTAATAGGGCTGTTTGTCACAAAATTAGTTCACATTATTGGACCATTGGATAAGAGATTATTTAATTGTGTTGGTATAATATGATTAATAAAATATATGCTTTATATTCTAAAGAGACTTTATCTGAACTTCCAGAGGCTTTGTACTCATAAGTTTGCTGAAATCTAATATTTTTAGGCAAAATAGCATAATTTGATAGGAGCATCAGCATGAGGAGTTGGATTCTTGGTTAGAATTCACAAGTTTTTTAAATTTAAGTTAACTTTGTTTTATCTTGGAGCACAATAAGAAAAGTTGATTCCACATTATTATACTGGCTATATATAACTAGTTACCTGGAATAGAAATCTAACGAGTAAGAATATTATTCCTTCTCATTAAAATGAAAGGAATGAAAAGCCTTGAATAGTTGGAAACATATTTGATGGACAAATGCAACAATCTCATCTGCCTCTGTGGGGCAAGGTTAGCATGTCTGATTCATGTTCAAGAGGTCCAAAGTTCAAATCTGGTTAGGATGAGTTATTCAATTAGATTCTTTTCTGGTCTTTTCCCTTATCCTGAGAAGACGAATGTCAAGTAACTTAAAAGCTCTACGGACTCCAGGCTCATTTGAGCACCATTTCATTCATTTTTTTGACATGACATGACATCTTAAATAAAAAATTTCACATACTGTTTAATATTGCCTCTGGTTAGTTTGCGAGTAGGTGGAACTTTGTGCCTGTGGTCATTCACTTCAGAGCAGAAGAGCTGCAACATTTGAGTGAAAAACATCTTACCACAATAGGGTGTGTGATTTTGAAATGTAGCATGAGGCTGATTACAAAGCTAAAGTTTGTGTATATGGATGAGATGACAGATCTTATGGTTTTGGAAGTTAGCCTAAGATTAGATTATGAGTCTAGGTTAGTGTGTGTGTGTTCAAATAACCTTTTGAAGATCCATTTGTGTTGGTAGATTGGTAGTTTCTTCTACTCATTGCTGTAGTAACAAGCTGGAATCTTATGTCCACAAGATTTTGCTATAAAAGAAACTTTTGAAAAGCGTTGGCTGTTGAGCTATTTAGGTTCTGCAAGCATTTGCATCTTCTCCTAAATCTCTAATTTAAGCATTTTCATTATTATTATTATTATTAATTTTTTTTTAATATATATATATGCAGCTACTTGGTTGACAAATGCTACTATATCAAAAAATCTGATGTGCTCTATTCATATGATTTTCTCTACATCTCTGTAACAAATTATTGTTAATAAGCATATTCTTCTATCTACTTCATGCTAATCGAGCAGCAGAACGATATTATTACTTAGTTCCTTATAAGTAGAAGGGAAATGAGGGAGTGCACTAGGCTAAACTGATAATCAAATGTTTTAAAATGTAGTTGCTATGGGATTGAAGTATGTTTCTTTGCGTGCGCAGGAGTTGACAAGTTCCCATATGAGAAAAGTTTAAACTGAAACCAGCAGCAATATCTTAAACAGTCAACTCTATGAAAAAATGTATGTAACTTAAATTGCTTTTGGTTTACCAGTTGTGCAAAATTCAGAAAAGTTCATTTAGAATAAAGAGGTTTCCATAGGTTATTCCCAGAAAATTCAAGATGCACATTTTATTTGCTATGTAAATATCTTGAATATGAGAGATTTTAATCAAAACTGTTAGAGCCATTTTTTTACATATAAAAGGTAGTTGGGGGGGCGGATTTTCTTGAAAATCTTTGTGTTGTATCTTTGAACTTAAATATCAAGATAGACTGGACTTTTTGTTTTTGAGCCCCCCCCCCCCCTGCCCTCCTACACACACTCGCCTGCTTTTATTTGGATTCAGGGCATGTATTTACGATGAAATCTCGGTATCAAAATTTTGTGTGGAATACAATACTTCCTCTATACACTATGTACATAGTACGTGTAGAGAAAGTAATTAATAACATGTATCAGTTGTACTATAACAATATTATATGTTTTGTTGCTCTGGGTGATGCAATTGGTTAGGTGTGGCCTTCTGATCCCAATGTTGCAGTTTCAGACCTGGTCCAGACTGATGGGTTTTAAGTGTGCTTATCAGTAATAGCCCCAGTCAATATATTTACTGGTATTTAAAAGAACTGCAGGACAAAATCCGACACACCAGCATGCTAATATGATCCTGGCAATTGACAGTACCGTTAACAAACAAAATATTTATCTTAAACTTTGATTCTTAAGTCTTATTTAAATCTGAGAAGTTAAGACAGCTATATAAATGAAAAGTAATAGTAAACAGCCACCAAAGTTAACAGTTAAGAATAATTGGAAGAAGTCTCAAATTAAATAAAAACATTGCACTGACGTATTTTTATCTAGGCACTGTGCTTTTGAGCATAGTGAAAGAAAGACCAGCACCACTACCACTATCATCCACATTTTCTTATTAATGATCAAAATAAGTAGTTTTTACTTTCTCTACTATATATAATTAAAAGACAAGTATTGTATTCCACTCAAAAATTTGATGTTGAGTTTTCATCAGAAATATGTTTTGAGGAACCTGAACCAGTAAAAGATCCATATGTGTTAAAATAATAAACATGGTGTTTGAGTTGTCCAATTTTCAGTGATGTGATACAAAGATTTTCAAGAAAATTTCCTCATCCCAAACTACCCTCTATGGAATTTTATAAAAACTTGCTCAAAAAATATTCTTACAAATACCAGATGTATTAAAATATGTTTATGATAAATGAAATGCTTATATATTGAATGTTCTGGAAATATTCTCCAAGTCCTCTTTATTCTGGATAACTTTTGCGTAATTGGTAAACCATAAGAGATAGACAAAATCTTACAACATAAAAAAAATGTAGTATTGTTAAAGTATATAATTTATTTCAAATGTTTTTTGTCTCGGAGATATTTCTTATTAATGATTTTAGTTTAAAATATTTGTGCTTTTCTCAAATGGGAAGTTAAAAGAGAACAATTTCTAAACCAAACCATCATATAGTGACCAGCTCTTTAAGATTTGACTCAACTTGAGCCTACTGATTTCCTCTATTTCCATTGTACCTAGAAGGAAATATAAAACCATTTCAACAAAATGCTTATCTGGATCAATACGAACTAGAGAGAGGAATAAGCTTTTGAAAGAATAGTTGAAGGTTGTGTACAAAAAATCATATGAATTTGATTTTTATCTTGGGACTGCCAAATTAATGTGACTTATTTGCTTTGTAAGACAGAAATAAATAAGTAAGAAGCATACTGCACTACTCATACTTTTACTGTTAACAGAAACAACACACACCAAGGTTTTGTGTTAGAAATGTGTTGCAATTATTTTTTGCTTGTGTTTCAAACCAATTTAATAATGTGATTTTTTATTAAACTGCAGTAATATGAAATGGGAAAAGCTCTAAACTGGCATATATGTGTGAAGAATTGATTTGTCCTTTATTTAATTAAAGCTTGCCTACTGCCTGAAATTCACAGTGACATCAAAATTTGTGTAGAATTTAAATACCATCTGTTACTATAATTAGATGTTTGCTTCCAGTTTAAAATGGCTTTAATTGTTTCCAGAAATAACATGTCTTTGTGACAGTTAGCTGTGCAAAAAATATTGATGATATACTGTTCTATTTTTCACTTATTTCTCAAAGATTGAATCTTCAGTAATGATGTAATACAAATCTAGAGACAATTTGGAGCTTGAGTTGTATTTATTTCAAGGATAAAGTAATAAAAAAGGCCATAAAATGCATATACAACATACAAGCAGTAATAAAAATGATTATGAATTTGCAGCCTGACATTTTAATTTCTACTCGCATCTGAAGAGACAAAGGTCACAATTTTGCAATTCCATTCATTCATTATTGTTACATTAAAAAAAAAAAAACAAAAAAAAAAAAGACAACACTATTGAGAGGATTAAAAGTAAAAGAATCTGTGTTGCATTCACATTAATTTTATCTGCTCACTCTTCTACAAACTATTCTTACAAAAGTTTATTATTCTATCTCCCTGTTAAATCAAATAAACTTTTAATTCACTTTCGTTATAAGATATGGTAAGTAAAATGAATCAAATGTTTACAAGGGTATAGTGCTATATGATTGGTATGATATTCTTTGCATGACCATCAGGAGAAAAAAAAGAAAAAAAAAATTACAAATACCCATTGAGAGAAGTGTTTGAAGATCCTTACAAATAAGAAATATCTTGGAAAAATTTAAGAAGAATCTGTTATGTCCCATTCACATGACTTTCTCTACATCTCTCATACAAATTATTGTTAAATAGCTTATTCTTCTATCTACTTCATACTAATCGAGATAAAATTAGGGAAATGGTTCTTATTACTTGCTTCCTTGTAAGTAGAAGGGAAATAAAGGGAGTACCATAGGATAAATCAATAGTCAAATATTTTAAAAACTGGTTGCAATGTGATTGAAATTCCCTTGTTTGTATGAATAGGAGTTCACACATTCCCATATGAGAAAAGTGTAAGTATTTTAAATCTAAAACCAATAACGAGGAGTATCTCGGAAATTGTCAGCTCTACAAAAAAAAAGTATATGACATAAATTATGTGTTTTAATGAGATATTGGTCTATGAGATTCTCCATGTAGTCAATTGCTGGCACTTCTGTCCCAGGGGAACTCTCAAACATTAGTCACATGGTATATGCAGCTCGCTACCAAAGAATGAGCTGGCTGGTGTCAACCTGGTAGTTGGTTGTGTTGAAGAGCATAGACCAGCAATTAAAGTGGCACCCTGACATTTCAGTCTCTCTAGTGATTAGTCTTTCTCAAGTGTTCTTCTATTCTTAATATACTACTCAATCATGCTCTCTGACTGTGATGCAGAGATTGTATGCATCTTGTGGACTCCAAGGTGCTCTCGTGTTTCCTTCATCAGGTTTTTACTCAGATTTGGTGCCCTGATCATAGTGTACTTCAATGGTAGCTCAAAGTGACAAAATAGTTCTTCTACAAGGCCATTCAAAATGGTTTTGGCCTAATGGTTAGGAATGGCACACAGTTTCAGCCATCTGATGAAGGAATTCATGACCACCAACAGATACTGTTACCCCTGCTAGACAGAGAATGGTCCAGCTATGTTGATGGCAATGCATTCAAAGGGTACTCCCACACTGACTCCAGCTCCTAGTCTGTGGGCTGCAACTTGCTGTACACATCCTTGATGGCACCTACTCTCCTTGTCTGCCAATAGCCTCAGCCAGTAGTACCTCAGGCCTGCACTATCTCATACATCAGCAGGCACTGCCAAAATCACATGGACAGCGCTATGTTCATTTTCTCCACCTTAGTGCAATGGCCACACTCCTTTGGGCAGGATCTTCTTGGCTTGAGTGGTCATTGGAGTGGCTCCCACCCACTCTTGTACTTGCACACAGTGTCATTTGGGAGGTGGTGGTGGTGATAGCTATGATGTGCTTCTCACTTTAGTCTTCATTTACCTCCCACCTGCTTGTCAGCTGGGTTGGTGTGGGTTGAAATGAATAAGATTAAACAATTTTAATAACATTTTCTTCCTAAAAAAGAAGAGAATTTTGCAAAAAAATTCTATTTTAAGTTTGCTAGGCATTCTTGTTGGCTACTTCCCCATCACACAGTTCATCTCTGGCTTGATTGTTTATCCTTTGTCTTCAAGCTGGGAGCAGCTGTTATTGTGGCCAAGGCATCCTTAATGTGGCCATTAATACCTCATAGGTTGTCTATAGTCAAACACTGTTATATCTTGGCATCACACATCCTGTTAACTGAGTAGGCAACTTTCTAAGACGCTTAACTAGGCGAGAGGTACACCAAGACTTTGATCAATGGTTACCAAAGGCCTCCAAAATGCTTCCAGATATTATTGATGTTTGATTTGTATTTAAAATTTCTGCTACACATATTAACTGAGTAGTTTTCTCTGTGGACCATTGGTTCTCGCATATTGTCAGTGTAGGACTTCAAAAGTTGATGTCCATTCATATTTAGATGGCTTGATATGTGCAGATGTTATGTGCAAATCCTGGAGCTACCATTGGCTCTTCCTTCCAAGACACTGGGGTGTTTCCCGAGGTCTTCCAGCAGGATGTTAAGCAGTCCTCTGGATGTTATTGTATTGGCTAAAGTCACAGATTTAATTTCTCTTTTTATTTCTATCTGGATCTTCTCCACACCAGATTTCAGGCTCTCTTCCATCCTATTTTTCTTCCCAGAAAATTCAAGATACATATTTTATTTGTATTGCAAATACCCTCAATTTTAATCTTAATTGTTAAAGCTATTTTTCATAAAATAAACAATTTTAAAAAATGTTTCATGTAGAGAGTTGTAGGGAAGTATTTTCTTGAAATAAAAGGTACATACTTATATACCAACTTTGGTATTTATCCTCTATTTCACTTTAGAGTAATGCTTAACATGCATAGATCTTTTTCAAAAAATGCTTCTTTTTTGTGGATTCAGGAGGGCTAGATGATATATTTCCAGTAAAATCTTGCTATCATTTTTTTGGGTGGAATACAATACTACTACTACTACTCAGTGTACATAGTAAAGAAAAGAACACATTTCATTTGATATCTTAAACAATTTCTGAGACAATGGTTCATGAAGTAGCAAATTTAGTATAGGAAGGATAGATCTATTTTCCCTTATGCTGTTATCAATAAAATAACAGGATAGAAGAAACGTGAAATGAAGGTAGAAAGATCAAAGTCAATGTGACAGATCTGTCAGAAATTTTCACCAAGATCATCTCCCACAAGCACAGAATCTAACATTTTAATAGAAGTTTTAAATATAATTGGTTAGTACAACAGTACAAGCTGTTAATCATGCAAACTGACATAACAAGCAACTAGTACTGTTATCTACCAGCTGATATGTGTGACAAGAACGTACTCTCTTTTTCTCTAGATAACAATTTCTATTAAGGTTTGAGTGTGTATGAACCAGTAAAATTGCTCCCTTGTACACTGGTGAATTACCTAGTACTGTTAATGAAAGTAAAGTGCTATTAAAGTACTGTTTTCGTAGAACTGAAGTTATGCTAGAATTTGTTTAATGTGATTGATTATATGGCCAGGAGCCAACCCTATTCCAGGCCACACAAAATAAATCACATTACTTTCTACAACTATTGTGGATAGCTCATACATTGCTGTTGTAATCTATGATTATACAGGGAGGAGGGATGGAAGAATATTGACAAAATTCATAGGGAATTTTGCAAATTAATAATGGGTTTGCTAAGAGGTTCACCAAATGCAGTAGCACTGCTTGAGCTGGGAAGAACAGGAAGTAAGGGGAAAGTGATCAAAAAAGGATTAAAATTGGAGTGGAAATGTTGGTGAGTTGGAAACATTGTCAAGAGATGTTTGTTAGTTCAAGAAGGGGCTGGTTGGAAGTTCAGTTGGTATACAAAGATGAGAAAAATTGTAGAAGAAATAGGAATGTGAAATGTTTGGAGTGGGAACATTGGCATAAGAAAGGTTTCAGGAAAAAAGTGAAAGCATGTGCTGATGATATTGAAAAACAAAATTTAATTAGTAGCTTAAGAGATAAATATTTATTGAAACTATCAGAAATATAAAAACAGATTGGGACAGAGTGAGAACAGATATGTGGACATATCTGATAAAGCAGGTAGAGAAGGATATGTTTGGGCAATAAAAGCTGTAGTAAAATTAAGGAGGCTTAGAGAGGAAATCAAGTTATGATATCCCAACTGAGAACTGGACACACCAAACTGACACACATGTATCTGCTAAATAAAAGTCCTCCACTAATATGTGAAGCATGTAACACACTATTAACAGTTGCCTACTTCATGTCGATATGCCCAAAATTCAATAAACAATGATGTTTGATATACCTAAAAATATTGCTGTTATACTCAACGATGCCTCTCTCTTTCATAAAATAATTGGTTACCTCAAGGGAATAAATGTATATAAACTCATATAGCCAAGGAACCAAAATTTTTAACTGGTAATTGTAAAGTATAAGTGTTATTGTATTGTAAATCATGTAAGGTTGTGGTAAAACCTTGAGAGGTTAAATGTATGATACATAAAGCCTATTAAAAAAAAAACTTAATGTATACCCATTGTGTGGGAGAAAAAGAAACACTGCATTGTGTTCTTAAGTGCAAAAAATCAGAGATATGGAGAAGGAAATTAACATTTGATAAATGGGATAAACTAGGGGTAGAGGAATTAGTGAAAAGAATGTTTAAAAATAATAGAAGAAAATTTATTATAGTATGTGGAAAATATTTAGGAAGGGTACATGAGAAATGGTATAGAATTGAGATGCAATGCAGTATGATGAAATGAGTGGAGGAGGGAATTGGATTATATAGTATTAGTTAAGCAGGATTCTGATACACGAATAACCAGGTGTTAGTTTGTATAAGGTCCAAAAGAACAAGCAACTCTCAAGGATAGAGGTTTAGATGAATGTGTTGTATTGTGATTTATGATAACGAATTCATTCATTCATGATTATACTTTGTAATTAATGTGCTACACAGTAAAACTTTAATTTACCAACCGGATCCATTTCTTCTTAACCCTAAAAGAGAAATCTCTTAAATTAATAATCTGAGAATGTTTATAAACATTTGTTTGAATTGCTTCTATTTTCGCAATCTTCAACCATTTATTCCCCCCTTATTTCCTTCATTTCAGACTCTTGTTTGATGGAAGACATCCAGATTATGAAACTTCTCTTGACTCTTGTTAAACATTGATGTGTCTTCCATTGCTGCTCACATGATTTCTTTAATTCTTGAACTTCTTTAAATTTTCTAGCCTATTAGTGTGCAGAAAATAATCCTGCCCTCCTAGATGTCCTGCTCTTTGCATTTCCTTTCACCCTTTGTTTCCTAATAAACTCCAACTGTTGTAATATTATCATCATTAGAAACACCAGT
Source organism: Hymenopus coronatus (assembly GCA_030762935.1). Classification (NCBI taxonomy): domain Eukaryota; kingdom Metazoa; phylum Arthropoda; class Insecta; order Mantodea; family Hymenopodidae; genus Hymenopus; species Hymenopus coronatus. Next base: position 38,758,929 of record CM060898.1, on the reverse strand, counting down.
TTCCAACACTATCAAAAGATGGCTGTCTTCAAGAAGCCCCCTATCATATCCAAAACTTAGACTTCCTTTGGATCCCTCGCATAACTCCAGCACACCAGCCTCTAAAGCCTATCCCTTCCTTCTTAGCCATATTATTGCAAACCATAGCTATTTTTTGTCATTGTCCATGGTCTGGAGTAACATGGAAACCTCTGGTTCTCAAGGTTGTGGGTTCAAACCTTGCAGAGGGGCAATGGATTTTTTTTTGGGCGTAAAAATCCTTAGCATGGCTTCCTAGGAGGAAAGTAAAGCTGTTGGTCCTGTGTTTAGATTTATGGCATGTAAAAAACCTCGAGCCTCTCAGCAAAATTAAGCAGTCATTCATACCCAATATAGAATGGGATGCTAAGAACTGCAGCTGTTAAAAGAGTGTTGGTAAATAACTGAATTTCAATTTCTATCACTTTTCTTCTCATGTAAGTTTGAAAACAGTGTTGTTATTATCATTTAAGTTGATGAGTCGATTAATTACACTAAACAACACTTTAGATTTTTGCCAGAACACGTTTGAAAGGACTAGTTTCCTTCATTTTCAACTGGACACTGCCTAATTTCTTGTGGTGAAGCTGGCAATGTTGTCATTGATGCCTCCTCTGGTGCTGGTTCAAGGAACTTGCTAAATGCATCCTTCTGCGAAAATAAAAAATTCTATTCCTATTTTTTAAGATGAAGATGTGTTCCCATGTGGCTAGCTCTTGTTTTCCTGTTATGTCTTTTAGAAGTTTTGGTTCTGGATTTATATTGTGTTCCCCCCCCCCCACAACTGCTGATTTTTCCAGTTGTTTGTGATTTATGTTTCTGTAGTGTTCTTTGGATCATGTTTTTAAATTTCTTTTAGTTTTCCCTATATAAGTTGATCACAGTTGCTGCATTCCATTTTGTATATACTCAATTTTGTCTTTGCTAGGATGATGTCCTTGATATTTTGGTTTAGTTCATTTTTTATGCTGTGGCAGTTGACTGGTGGTGCCTGAATGTTGTGTTCTTTGAAAAATTGTTGACACTTTTCAAACAAAATGCTTTCATACTTGTTGATAGTAAGTCAGTTCTGAAACTGTCTGTTGCCCCCTCTTCCCTCTTCAGTCAGCTTACTCACAACACACATTCGCCAAGCTCTTCTCCATTGATTTTATCTTATGTGATAGCATTGTCATTTAAGTTCCTGAGTGTAAGCCAAAAATGTACTGCAGATTTTGGTCACTGTAATTTTGCACAATTTTAGGACATAGTTTATTCTCTAAAATTCACCATTCTGGTATAATTGGAATATATACTGCAACAACAAGCTCAGTGTGGTTAAAAGGTTCTTCTTGATATTGGCATTCCTATCATAAAAAATCTGTGTTCCATTCACATGACTCTCTCTACATCTCTGCAACAAATTATTGTTAAAAAGCTTATGCTTCTATTTATTTTATGCTAATTGAGAAAAATTAGTAGAAATAGTCATTACTTGCTTCCTTGTTAAGTAGAAGCAAAAAAAGGGAGTACCATAGGTTAAAGTTATAGTCAAAAGCTGGTTCTATATGACTGAAGTTCCTTTGTTTGTATGGACAGGAGTTGACAAATTCCTGTATGAGAAAAGTATAAGTTCGTTAAAGCTGAAATCAATAACAAGGAATATCTCAAAAACGATCAACTCCACAAAAAAATGTATATGATATAAATTGTGTGTTTTATCATGATCTAAATTTTTTTGTGTAGTAAGTTTTTGTCTATCTCTTGCGGCTTGCTAGTTATACAAAATTTTGTAAAATAAAGTAGTCTTCAAAGGCTATTCCCAGAAAATTCAATATATACATTTTATTTATCAAGTAAATATCTTGAATATACAATATTTTAATCAAAATCATTAGTGCCATTTTTGAGAAAATAAAAATTTTCGAAAAAAGTTCCATGTAAAGGGTAGTTGGGGGCAGGGGGATTTTCTTGAAAATCTTCGTGTCTCATCCTTGGAAGATACCAAACTTAAATACCACACGCACGCACGCACGCAGACAGTTTTCTAAAACTGCTTTTTTTGGTTTCAGAGTGATCCAAAACATGTATTTTGGGTGAAATCTTGGTATCAAATTTTTGGGTGCATTACAATACCTTCTCTATACACTATGTACATAGTACGTGTAGCGAAATTAAAAATATACGTTTACTTAAATTAATTAAATCTTATTTTGGTATAGAAATTAAATGAACAGAGATTTTATATAACACTATATCATTAAATTTTGAATTAGAATGTTACAAATATGTTCATTATTCTTCTAAGAAAATGCATATGTATGTGGTTGACCACTTTTATAATTATGAAATATACCTGAAAAGGGAGCCCATTTGTCCTAGGTGTGCTTTAGTTTTCAGGATTTGAAGATAAGACATAACCAATTTAAAAAAAATAATCCACAAATTACTAAGGATGCTCATTACTTATGGAAGAAATTAAGAAGATGGAAAGCTTTCTACACAAGCTCTGTTTAACATATGAACAAATTGGTATTATTTAATAATACTCTGGTTGATGAATGATAATTAACTAAATATGTCTTTCATGATCATTGAAGTTAAAACATTGGCTTTTGAACATGACCAAATTTCAGTAACTGTAAGAGAAGTATTGTTAAAAATTGACTCTAAACTATTATAGATATTATTTTAAACTTCTTTCAATTTAAAATGAAGTGTGATTGTGATGAGTAGATATTCCCCATTCTATCATTTAATGGCCAAGTAATAAATTAAACATGCAATTAACATACATACAAGAATTATTTTCCACTTCCAGATTCAAACATAGGGCACATTTGCTGTAGATGGAAAAATGATTAATAAAGAACTGGGCATTCATTTTTATCCTTGTCGCCCTCCATGGTGTAATGGTTACCATGCTAGCTTCATATACCCAAGGTCGCAGGTTCAAACCCGGCAGAGGACGATGGATTTTTTCGGGTGTAAAAATCCTTAGCATGGCTTCCTTCGGAAGGGAAGTAAAGCCGTTGGTCCTGTGTCGTAGATTTACGGCGCGTAAAAGAACCTCAAGGCTGATAAGAGAGGCCTCTGAGCAAAATTAAGCAGTCTTTCACGCCCAGTATAGAATCGGATGCTAAGAACCACAGAGTTAAAGAGCGTCCACAAATAACACGCCATTTCCATTTCCATTTTTATCCTTGACTACCTGTTCAAAAAATATCATTTATTTTGTTGCTATGAAAAGTTCAATATTGCCCTCTAGTAGTAATAAATCTTATTTAATGTTATGCCACTACTGGTGAGGCAGTTTGAATACTGTACCTGTAGCGACGAGGCTCATACTTGATGGCTTGGAGCAGGTATCATATCTATGCAGTGCTATAAATCACAGACACAAGCTGTGTGTGTTCATATTTAACTTATCAGCAAAGAATAGAACAACCTTTGAATGTTGTTCATTATTAGGGTGGTAAAGCTGTTTGTATTAACAATGCAGCCACATCCAGAGTGCTGTGGTTTCCTTTCTCTTCTGCAAATTACCACCTCTCTTTCTAGGTAGAGGTAGCTGTGATTGTTTTCTTATCCCCAAACAATCGCAGCTCCTTCTCAGTAGGAATTGCTGTGGCTTCCATGTAGGCTCACCAGTTAATTAAGACCATTCTTCTTTTATCAGCACATGGGAAATCTCAGATAAAACTGAATATCCAGAATATTAATTTCTTATGCACTCTTCTACAAATTATCGTTACAAAAAACTCATTCTTCAATCTTCTTCAGGTTAATTGAAATTAACTTTTGTTACTCAGTTCATTGTAGGAATAAAAAGGACACAGGAGGTTAAAGCAAAAGACCATTTTTACTTTCTCTATATGTGCTATGTACATAGTGTATAGAGAAGGTATTGCACTCCGCAATATGTTTTAGGGTTCCCTGTATCCAAAAAAAGTATTTTCAGAAAAAGGTCCGTGTGCGCATGCGTGCGCACGATAACTCAAAAACGAAAAGTTAGTAATCTAAGTTTAGTATCTTCCAGGGATGCGACACGGGGATTTTGAGAAAAATCCCCCCACCCCAAACTATCCTTTACATGGAACTTTTTTCGAAAATGTTGATTTTCTTAAAAATGGCTTTAAAGATTTTGTTTAAAATATCATATGTTAAAGATATTTACCTGACAAATAAAATGTATATCTTGAATTTTCTGGGAATAACCTCTGAAGATTGCTTTATTCTGGACAAATTTTACAGAATTTTGCATAACTGCTAAACCGTAAAACTTAGATAAAAACTTACTACACAAGAAATGTAGAGCACGTTAAAACACACAATTTATGTTATATACATTTTGTTCGTGGAGTTGATCGTTTTTGAGATATTCATTGTTTTTGGTTTCAGCTATGAAAAACTTACTTTTCTCATATAGGAATTTGTCAACTCCTGTCCATATAAACAAAAGAACTTCAGTCACATAGCAACCAGCTTTTGACTATTACTTTAACCTATGGTACTCTCTTATTTCGTTTCTACTTACAAGGAAACAAGTAATAAGACTATTTCTGCTAATTTGTTCTCGAGTAGCATGAAGTAAATAGTAAGCTTTTTAACAATAATTTGATGCAGAGATGTAGAGAAATTCATGTGAATGGTACACATCAGAATTTTTTAAAAAGCACATTGTTATATGTTCACTTTGAAATTCCATAGGCTTTGCATGATCATGAAAAAAAAAATTTAAAACAAATAAATAAATAAAAAAATAATAATAATAGTAAAATTTTTTAGTTACACTTGAGAAAAGTATACACTTTTGAAAATTGAAACAAAGAATATCTTTGAAATGCTAAATGACAAGGCAGCTATAGGATAACTGCATTTTTTATCTAGTATGATTTTCTCTCACATTTTCCCAATTATATAAGTCACTTAGAATGAAGAGAACTTCACAAGCTACTTGCAGAAAATTCAAGAAAGATACATTTTATTTATCATACAAATATATTGCGCAATGTTCATCAAACTTGAGAGCCATTTTTGAGAAGAAAAAAAAAAGGTAACTAAAAGTGTTGCATGTGAAGAGTAGTTTGGTATTCTCTTGATTTCCCGCTTGAGATCTGCTATGCACATTGTACATATGTGTAGAGAAAGTAAAAATACTATATAAATGATCATCTGCCAGCATAGCAAGATGCTAAGTGCTTTCTCATATCACCATTGATATGGCAGTGATTTGACAAGATGCACCATTTAACACTGAACAATGTCCTCTGAGGATAATCCAAATGCCCATATTAGTACTTAGTGGTGATTAAAGTTAATAGTAGTCTCATTAGGGTGGTGGTGGTTGTTAAATTAAATTGAATTTTATTTATGGATGCTCTTTAACTACTGTGGTACTTAGCATCCTATTTACTTGAGGTTATTTGATATGCCATAAATCTACAATGATCAATGGCTTTACTTCTCTTCTGAAAGAAGCCATGCTTGAAAAAATACATTGCCTCCGCTGAGTTTTAACCCTCGACCTTAGGAATTGTGACTATCATGTTTCCCTTAGACCATGGAGGATGACGTGGCAGTGGCATTAGTGTTGGTGGAGGAGAAGGATTTAAACAATGTTATACAAAGACTGCTCTAAGCCAATAGGTTTTACATAGGTGTGTGTATGTCTATATATATATAGGGCATTGTACATTTATATATATATGGTTCAAATTTACATAGATAATCATCTATGGAATTAAAACAGTTGTTAGATATGCCATACAATATGATTTGATATTATTTATTTGTTTTATTGTCTTGATATAGCTTGACAAGTTATACTTAATGATCCTATACAGAATACTTTAGTGAGGCTTTGTAACTGGTTATATACAGATGTCTATATATCCAAGTATTGTGTTTATATACAGTGGTAAATGGTGTAGCATTAGAATTAGTGTTCTTAAGTACAAACATAATTGTTTCATAAATATGAATGCAGGAAAGCAGGAGAATGCCTAATTTTGTGCAAACATCTTCCATGGCTCTATGATCTTTTTCTGTATTAAGAAGATTGCTTTACTTGCTGGGGACTTGCCCCAGAATACTATGCTGCTGTGTTTCAATAATGATTGGACATGCACAAAGCATAGTCCCTTACTTTTCTTTCTTATGCAGGTGGTCAATATCCTTTATCAAATAGCACTGTGAACTAAGTTTCTGTTTATTACATTAATGTGAGCCTCCCATTTCAGATTATTTTGTACCCAGGTGCCAAGAAATTCAGCAGATTTGACATCTTAAAAGTATGATTAAGCAGTTTTTATTTTACGGCAAGATAATTTTTTATATTCACAATGCTGATACTATATTTGTTACATTGGGTAATGTTTTTTTATTATAAGGACCAGCATATTGTCACAGTAGCTCAATGGTTAGAGCACCACATGGAGAGTAGGAGAACTGTATTCAAATCCAGCTGTGGCATTGAATTTTTCAGCTGGTTCTAATAATAAGTTAATTTTTGTTTTTGCTTGTGCATATATCCATTGCTACAGTTTTATCTGTATTTATGTGTACACATAATAAGATTATAATAAGATGTAAAATAGTTTATGGTCCTCTCAGCAGTGAGTTGAATCAAAGTTAGAAATTTATTATTTTATTATTGGCATGTAATATAGTTTTTGTGGATAGGTCATTTAGTTGGAAGTCATGTATAAAAAGAAGAAATAGAACAGAGCCTAATATGGAGCCTTGTGGACCTCCATGACTGACTTTGAGTGAACTGGAACAATAATAGTTAAATCTCAGAATTTCCTTTGTAATTTATTTCTACTATTTTCATTTGGTTACACCCAGAGGTATGATTTAAACCAATCATTTGCTCACTCTCTGATGCCTGTCTCTGATCTATATTGTTGAGTGCCTTTGTTAAGTCAAAAAAAAATAGGTGAGACATGCTGTTTTGATCACTGTCTTTAAGGGATTCTGTTATGAATGATAAAATTCTGGTTTCAGTTGACCAATATTTACTTTCTCTACATACTGCGCATATGGTGTATAGAGAAGGTATAGTATTGCACCCAAAAATTCAATACCGATATTTCACTGGAAATATGTTTTAGGCCCCCTGAATAAAAAGAAGCATTTTTGGGAAAAGGTCTGTGTGTGCGCACGCATGCATGTGCGCGCAGGGGGGGACAGCATAATGAGTTAGGTATTTAAGTTTGATATCTTCCAAACATGTGACACAAAGATTTCCAAAAAAATCCCCCCACCCCAAACTACCCTTTACATGGAAGATTTCGAACATTTTGATGTTCTCAAAAATGGCTCTAACTATTTTGATTAAAATCTCTTATATTTAAGATATTTACATATCAAATAAAATGTATATCTTGAATTTTCTGGGAATAACCTCTAAAGACCTCTTTATTCTGAATGATTTTTATTTAAGTTTGCATAACTGGTAAAACTGTAAGAGATAGATAAAAAATTACTACACAGAAAATGTAGAATCATGATAAAACACACAATTTATGTCATATACATTTTTACGTGGAGCTGACCATTTTCAGATATTCTTTGTTTTTGATTTCAGTTTTAAAATACTTAAACTTTTCTCATGCAGGTATTTGTCAACTCCTGGCCACGCAAAGAAGCATTTGAATCCCATAGCAACCACATTTAAAACATTTGACTGTCGGTTTTCGCCTAGTGTATTCCCTTATTTCCCTTCTACTTATAAAGGAACTAAGTAATAAGACAATTTCTGCTAATGTTTCAGCATTAAATAGATGCAAGAATAAACTTATTTAACAATAATTTGCTACAGAGATGTAGAGAAAGTCATGTGAATGAATCACATCAGATTTTTTTTCTAAAGCTATGTTGAAATTCAGATGGAAGTTAATGTTTTTCCAGAAAGTTTGTAAGTCATTTAAAACACAATTTTTTTTTTAATATTTTGGAGAAGGAAGATACACTGCTATAGGCCATTCATTGGATATATCACCTTCCCTTTTTTTTTTTTTTTTGTTCAATGTCTTGATGATGGCTGTTTTAAGCATGTTGGAAAAATACCTGTGCTTAGGGACTTGTTACACAATATGTTATTGGATTCACTATAATGTGTGCACACTTATGGATGAGGAAGCAGAGTGCTCCATGGAGCCTAGCAGTTTATTTTGGCTTACAATTCTTATGATTTGTAAACTTTTTTTCTCATTTGTCGGAGTAAAATATATTGATTCTAGGATTGTATTTTGAGTTTTCAGTGTAGAATGGGAATTGTTTAATGCAGCATGCTGTAAGATTTCCAGCTATATTACTATGCACACTACTTTGTTAGGCTCTACCAGTTAATGAGTAAATGATTATTGTTAGCTACAGCTTTGTTGACACCTGTTTCTTTTGATTAAATTCCAAATTACTTTTATTTAATTGCTTGATTTTTTATGAGTTATTTGCCTGCATTTTTAATTCAATTTATATTTCTTGATATAATTTTGAAATTCTGGGTTATCAGATAAGTTTTCGAAAGACTGTGTAAATAACATTCAGTTTCATATGATATTTATATCAGGGCTTACTTTTATTTTCTGGAATATTTTTATTTTTAAGTGGAAAGGCTAGTTTAAAGAATGAGTAATACATGAAGGAATGATTCAAGTTTTTCTGACAAACTACAAAAGTATAGATTTCTTCCCATGCTTTCTGTTGAGTGAGTGAAATATTGAATATTTTGACTACTAAAATTGTTTTCTTTACGAGTACTGCTAATTGGAATGACTGTTTGCTCCAGGAAGGTTTACTATTTGTGCTTTATGGTCACTAAAATCTATATTAGAGATTTCAACCTTGCATGGACTAGTGTCTTGGTTAAATATTTGATCAATAAGTGTTCTAGAAATTTTTGTGATCCTGATTCGAAGTGAATGATTGGTTCCAGATTATAAGATGTTAAAAGATTTAATAGTTCTAATGTGGTTTTTGATTTTCTTTGAAATATTAAAATCACAGCACAGTATTAAGGTTTTGTATTGTGTTCAATGTTACTAAGGGCCATTTCTAGTCTACTTAGAAATATGTGTGGGTTGCTATTAGTGGGATTGGTTGCATTTTTAAATGCTGTAAATGTAAGAAAGGAATGAAGAACTTTCGGTACTCGGCTACTCAGCATTGGAGTGTATAAAATATTTATGAATTTAACTTCTGTTTCAGTTGAAGTTGTATCATAGCGTAATAGAAGATGTGATAGCGGGTGTGAGGGATGCATTTTTGGACGAAGGAGTTGATGAGCAAGTGCTGCAGGAATTGAAGCAGACATGGGAGGCAAAACTGATATCCAGCAAAGCTCTGGAATTAAACACAGACCCTCCTGAACCTCAGCCACCACAAATTACTCAGAAGAACAATATTGCTGGTAAACCAAGTGAGTAGAACTATCAAATAGCTAGTTACAAAAATTGTCTTTCATAGTCTTTGATAGTTGTTTCTAGGGTTTAGGCTGGTTCACACTAACAGTGCATTCCATTAGCTTGCAAGTTTATTATCTGTTCTTAGCTTTGCTTCAGGGTATTTCTCTTGAGACTCCCAAGCGTATTACAACTATTTATTCTGTTTATCGCATGCATAATAAGCTAAACCTTGTTTTTCAAGAGCTTACCCAGCATTTAAACACACCTAAATAGCCTCCTGCATTCCCTTCATGTTGATTGGCTGAGGTTCTTTCTGTCATAAATATGGCTTATAAACCGCATGGAGTAAACAGATGACGTAACTTATAACATATTTAACTCAAAAATTATGGAGTATCCAGTAATGGGGCAATCCCTTCCTTATTGGAATCTGATTTTACGACATCAGTTTTGTTCTCAGATAGACATTGACAAGGTTAATGACAATGCTCTCAATAATATTGCCCATATTGCCATCCAAATAATTCCACATTGCATTTTCTCTTTGACAGCACAAGTAATTGCTCCTTTCTAATTGAGGTCATTAACCTGTGACATTGCTGTACTAAGCAGTACTCTAATCTCTAGCTGTTTGATTTTGTTGCTGTGAAGCAGTTTTCACATCCTCAGTCAACTTATTACACTTTCTGAGTACAGTTTTTCCTTCTTTTCCTCAATTTGCTCATATAAGTAGCAACACACTCTGTGAATAACTAAGACCGTTAATAAACTGAAGCTTCAATTTGATCAGTGAAGATGCAGTATGATTCAAATTATGCTGTGATAAACACATCAGTATAAAATGAAAGATAACCTCTTTCGATTCTTAGGATAGTAATCAATAGAAGCGTCATTGCTTGAAAGGAAAGTAATTTGCCTGAAATACTGTGAATGCCAGGAATAAATTATCATTAGTGTAACTAGGGAACTAGTTTCTATGCAGTTAAAGTCCAGCAGCCAATAAGAGAGGACTCTAAGCATGTCATACTGTTGTTATGTGGGTAAGCTAAGGAAAAACAGACTTCAGGTTTGCAGCAAGAAGAGAAGCTGCATGAAGCAATCTGGAATGGAGCAGGAAAAACCCACTTTTGTCTGACTTTATTGTTATATTCAAGTGTAATTCTGAATTTTTACATTGTCACCAGACTGAATTTCTGATACAAACAGGAGAGAGACATTCTTTTATTAGTTTTATTTCCTCACAATGAAATAACATATGTTAAGATGCTTACATGGCTAATAAAATGCATATTTTGAATTTCCTTTTAAGTGCTCTTCATTTTGTATAATTTTTTGATGGTGAACTATAAAGTGGAATTGGAATTTCATAGTCAGCATACTTGACCCTGTTTTTAAACATTTGTCTGCCATGTCAACCTCTTGTCTCCCACTTGTACCTACAACAAAATTATACAGTGAAACATTTGAAAACATTTATAAGCTCTTGTTAGAATAGTTTTTGGAAGAGACAAGTTTCTCTCTTTTTCAGTGACTCTAGGTGGATTTCCATCAACCTCCCAAGGACCACATGCTCAGATGGTTCAGCAGGTATCTACGCAGCTTTCCAATGCACAGCCACAACCTATGTCATCAGTGGTCCAGCAACAAGGACAGCAATTGCAGCAACAGTCAGGAACTACTGCAGTGACAACACAGCAGCAAAATGCAGTTCAACAACCGCAGCAGACTACTACTCTTATAACCACAGATCCCAATAAGCAGGTTCCTATTCACATAACGCTACCTGCGCAAGCAGGAGTGCCAGACTCGCAACCACGAGTTCTAACCATCCACGTACCTGCATCTGCTCTTCAAGGTAGGATGACTTGTTAAAGAAGTATTGCAAGAAAATTGCTATAGAATATATAATTGCCAACTTTTATGGGTTACCTGTAAAATATATGGAAGCAGAGACCTTTTTATGACTACAGCAAAGAAGTTTTTTGTGCTTAATGACTATGGCAAAGGAAGCATTTTTATAGCTTTGAGGGCAGATTCAAATGTTCACTGTGGATATGACAAAGTATTAAATTACATTGTATTGCTAGATAAAAGTGTTATCCAAGCTGGTATATTGGGCTCCTTTTTTTTCCCAGACATTTCGTCCTCATCTGTGACAGATATCAGTAGGAATAGTGAGGTCAAAGTGTTCTTGGCAGCGACGGAGCTTGTGGCATTTATACAAAGGCTGGTGGGAAGGTCTGCAGTGAATTAGCCTTGACTGACAAGTATTGTAAATGACCAGGTCATTCACCAGTGTGTTGTGTCTGCAATGGAGTCCTGTTAGATGCTTCTTCTGTTCTGCTGTTCTCCTGGATAAGCTATTTCGTTGATCTAAGCAAGAAAAGCATTCATTTTGCTGGGATTTTACATGCAATAGCTCTTAGAATTGTGCCCTGTGCATTTTGCGATTCTATTAGAGGTAGAGCTATTTATAATGGTTCACCGTTATGTTCACTCTGTAAAAATAAAACAGGCAAGGTGAAAAATGCATCGTTTTATGAATTTCCCTGTGGTAGTGATTTGAGAGAAAAATAAGCCCCAAGCAATTTGATCAGCTGCTCTTGCCTATAAAACCTTGCAAATCTTTCCTTTAAAACTAAGAAATGGTAGGTTAAAAGGCGAAACAAAGGTGCTGAGGGCTATGATAAACCAATTTTGAACCAATTATAATCAGGCTAATGAAAAAGTTAAGAACATTAATGGAACTAGCCTTAGAACCTGCGTAAGAAAATGAAGATATTAAAGGTAGATATAGATGAAACGTAGTTCATCTTATGAAGACCAAAATATGGTCTAGAAATCTAGGTTGTGATACTACTGGATCTTGCAACACAGAACAGCATTCCTATTCATTTTATATGCAGTTCTATATTTTCTACATTGAACATTTGACACATTCTAAAAATATGCCATTGCAAAATTATTACCTTTGCTGGATGAGTAAACTTTTTATGGGTCCTAATTTCAGGAAGTTGGCAAATATGTATGGCCCTCTAGTATTAATATTATAAACAAGTAAAAGTTAAACATTATAAGAATCATATATGTTTTAATGTTAGAACCAACTGAGAAATTCAATGCCACAGCTGGGATTTGAACACAGTTCTCTCACTAACCCCAAGCTAGTGTGACATGCCCGTATGACATTCAATCCTCCAAGTGATTTGTTTGTTTTTTATTTTATTTAATTAATTTTTTTTTTTTTTTTTTATAGCTCAATAGTTAAGGCAAAGAGAGAATAGTTAAGGCAAAGAGAGCAGGAGAACTGTTCAAATACCAGCTGTGGCATTATAAGAATACATCCATAGTGACACTGTGGTCGAGCGGTTAGACTGCTTGCCTCTCATCTAGGCAGCCTGGGTTTGATCCCAGAGAACCGTGCATGAAAGTTGTGATGGACAAAGTGGCATCAGGGCAGTTTTTGTCTGGTTTCCTGTGCACCATTTGCTCCATAATCATTTTTTCTTTCATCCACTTCAGTGTGTTTTCATATTATCCACTTTCTGACTTTCTATCAGGCATTGGTTGATCACGCATCCTGGGTTCTCACTGATCCAGTATCTCTGCTCAACAGGCATCTGACCCCAGGCATGGGCTTGTAAGTTCTAGAGGGTGCAAGTCCAGCATGTAAGAGAGAATACATGAGGTGTTACTAAAACTTTGTTCCCTTACAGGAAATCAGCTGCATGCTGTACTTACGGGCCCAATCATCTCGGCAACAATGGCATTACCACAGCGTCTGGCTTCCTCATTATTGCAACAGCATGTCACTGCAGCATTGCAAGGACAGGCTGCATCTGGAGCTGGTCAGCTTCAACAGATAGCTAATGCTGCTTTAGCTGCAGCAGCAGCAGCTTCTCAACAGAGTGCTGCTACAAATGGAAATGTGATAACGCAGAACCGACAAGGCTTCCAGCAGACGCCAGGAACCATCAGGCAGTTGGATGGTATTCAAGATACCTCAGATGAGGAAGACGATGATGATGAAGATGATGACATGGATGACGATGATGAAAATGATGACAAAGATGATGACGAAAACGAAGAGGAAAATGATGGCGGAGGAGAGGAAGTAAGTGATCCTTTTTATTTATTAATATTCAGAAGATATTCATTAAACCGTGTTCCACATAACTTTATCCCATAACGAATAAGCAAGAGTTTTTGTTTGTAACGATAAATGAGAAAACTGTTGAATTAAAAAGCAAAATGTTTGCATGCATTTGACATAATTTTGAAAGGATATTTAGACTTTATTTTTTGCAAATTTTTGAAAATTTTTCGTATTTTTGAGAAGAAAGTGCTTTTTAGCAGTAAATAAGATCTATTTTTTATTTTGCATAGAAAAATGCACATTTATTTTAAGCTACAAAAGTAAAACTTTAATTTAAAAATTACATCTTCATACCAAGAAGCTAGAAGTTATAAATTAATATATAGAATTTCAAAGAAGTTAGCAATTGGAATAGATACAAAATACTAAAATAAGGTATCAAGCAAGAAAAAGTCTTGTTTCTGAAAACTGTTGGTTGTCAACAGGTCCAACATTATAATTTGAACCTAAAGAAAAACCTGTAGCTCCCCTTGTTTTATTTTGAATTACCTTGCCGAGAGCTAAATGTGAAATATTGCAGAATGTGGAAGCAGAGTAAGTGTACTTGCAAAACACGTGGATCTCAATGCTAGAGATATAATAGAAGATAATTTAAAAGTTTGCTATTGTGTGACCAACTAAATTGGACTCCATTATGGCAAAAGAAACTGATAATATGTATAATAATCAAATCTGTAGATCATTTGTTTGAGCCTTCAAGGCTAATTACTCAGTGGAAGTATTGATGTTGTAAATAATGTAGTGGTAGCATTTAACCAACTAAATGCATTTAAAATGCTCATATTAATTCTGATTTACTTTGTTGTTACAAAGAACTTTGATTATTGAACATTTTTGTTTTTGTTTGTTTTTTTGTTTTGTTTGTGGCAATTTTTTCTTTATTGGTAGTGTAGCACTTTCATGGTACTTTTTTGTACACAGGAAATATTAATTTGCATAAACTGCCAATGAAATGGGACACTAAATTCAGCAGATGTCAAATTTTTCTGTAGAACTGCTATAATTTGACCTAAAATTGCTGCTCCTCATTTCTTGTTTTTCCATAGCACAGTTTTCTTATAATGCTCTGGCTACAAACTTTTGAAGACATACTTCTATCAGAAATATATATTGTTAAGGAAAATGTGTACAGTCTTCCCTTTTATTTTTCTCTTCAAGACCCCAAAATCACAATCAAAAGGGTTAAATGAATGCCCACCTGGTATGAAAAAATGGCAAATTTCATCAAATGATTAGTGAGAGATACAAGAATTTATGCTACTATGTGTTTGTGATTCTGCTGTGTACAGCATCAGAAAAAGTATAGAGTATCTTTATTTTCTATTAAAGTCTCTAAGTAATCTACAAAAAATAGAACAAATCTCATTTGGCTCTATATTGGTTATTCCTTATGATAGGAATAGAAGACAGATCCCTTCAATTACAGATCATGATTGAAAAATTTATTCATCTACAATTGTAATAAAAATTTCCTGGACAGAATGTGTGCAAAGCGCAAATTTTGCATGTAGTCAATTACTGTCAATCTTCACAGGGACAGATTGTTTACACATAATTTTAACATAACATTTTTGACACATCTTCTGTTCACCATAAGTTCTGCTGCAACATTACTTTTCACATTATCAGATAAATTTAGATCCCAACTGTTGTCATTTTCATTTTATGATTCATACCTAGTTTCTTTTATCCCTCCTCTTTTTCTTGAACACACCATCTAAAGAACTACCCTCTGTATCTCTTATTTTGAAGTAAAAGATATCAAACACAAAACTAAATAACTCTTAGGTTATGTGTAATCACAACTTCACAAAAAATAGCAACATAGCTACCATCTTCACAAAAAATAGCAACATAGCTACCATCTGGTTACTGGTGGAATATTTCCCAGTTAAGTTAGAAAACAGATCATCTCCAAGAAATGGCCTGTTTTCAACTAAATGGAGAATTCACTGTCAATATTTCCTCTACACAGTAGGGAAAAATGACTTGTTCTTAGCCTAAATGTTGAGCTGGAGAGTGAAAGAATCTAGATTTTAAAATAGAGATAACTGGTTTTTGAACCTGTCAAGTCAATTACTATACAACAGAAGTCAAGTGTTAAATCATTTTCATAATTATTGTCCTATAACTTTGTTTCCAATGCTTATTATAATAAACATACTGAAATGAATCCTGTGTATATTATTACAGGAACCACTGAATTCAGAGGATGATGTTAGTGATGAAGATCCTACAGATCTATTTGATACAGATAATGTCGTAGTGTGCCAATATGATAAGGTGAGTTACTGTAGTTATGAAAACTTAAAATATTCTGCACACCTCCACCTTCATTCTTACTGGAAAGAAATTATAGGAGGGATAGAGTTGTTGAAATGCAGGACCATACCTAGGAAATCCCATAAAAGAGCACTTCCTTAAACCTTTATAAAACTTGAGGGCTAAATTCATAGTCAGTAACAAATAAAAGTGGTCCTTTAGGGTGTCTCTTGCTTACTTGAGTTGTGCATTATAGCTGACCACCACACAGTAAAATTGGAATCATGAATTTGCAGAATGTTAAGTTTTATGCTCGTAATTTTTTCTGCATTATAAAAAAAGGATACATTAGGGAAATGCTTAGTATCCTTTAACCTGGTTGGTCATATTGGACGATGACTGAAATAGGTGACATGATGCTCAAATGATCTCGGGGTCCATGGAGCATAAAGTTACTCAACATTCGTCTTCCTTAGGATAAGGGAAAACCCTGAAAACAAACCTTATCCAGGTAACTCAATCTTAGCGAGATTCAAACTCATAATCTGTTGAATGTGAGACAGACACCACGCTACCCATGCAGGTTTAAGCAGTATTGTGTTTGTTTTATGTGCTCTTAATGAATATACACTAAATCTAAGCCAAAACTTAAGGCATGGCATATATTTAATTAATAATGCCTAATTTATTATTTCCTTGTCATACCTCTGTGCAAAAAGAGAAAGCAATGTTCATACAAGAGCAGAATTCCTTCTTTTTACTCTTGCTGCCGTTAATGTCCTGTTTTTGAATGTTAGACACACAATGAAGCTGATTATCACCTACTGTATTTATCCAAATATAAGGTGATGCTTTTTTCCAACATATTAATATCTTCTTGCATTCTGGCATGTTTTCTAAATAGCATGCAACAAAAAATAAGTTTAAAATTTTGTGGGTATGGCAGTAAAACTAGAAAAATAAAAAAAATTATTGCCAAGATTGTCATGTATGCAGCAAATTTTATGCATATCTTTTGTGCTGTACAGTTAGCTGTTAACAAATCCAGAGGGATAATAAGCATTCTCTTTGGGCAAAAAATTCTCTTGGAGATTATTGTAAAAATAAGAGAATTTGTTTTCACATAGGGAGTTGCACCTAAAGTTGTATTAGGAGCCAATAGTCAAACATAAAAAGGTTTAATAGTAATGCACTAATGAGTTGTTTTTCACAAGGCTTCATCAGAATTGTTACTTAAACAGCAGAATCAGTGTGGTAAGATTTAGTGTATATTATCAAATGCATATGACTCAAAAAGATGGAGTGCATACATTTCTAAATCAAGATTTACATGCTTTCCATAATGTTTTAATAATTCCATTTTAATTATGATTTTTTTCGGCTGCCAACTGTTCCCAGCCATTTGGTAATATTTTACTGTTAACCACATGAATCTCTAGCATTTTTATTTTCAAGCATGCTTTCAAAAATGTAATGTTTGGATATCATTCTTCTTTTCTCCTTTAGATTTATGTATCTCTTGTATGTGATTATTTAAATTACTGTTGAAGGAAACTTACCTAAACTTTCCCTTGTGGTCTAAGCCTCCATCTTTGAAATTCTCACCTCATTTTCCATCTTGATTTTATGCACACCCAGTAGTCTTTTCCAAAACCTGTTGCATCATATAATAATGATGATGATGAATTGGAGGTGATACACTATTAACTGAGCTACACAATGTATTACTTCCAGTTCATCATCATCATCATCATCATTATTATTATTATTATTATTATTATTATTATTATTATTATTATTATGATCATGACCATTATTATTGTTGTTATTATTATTATTATTATTATTATTATTATTATTTATTTATTATGATCATGATTGTTATTATTATTATTATTATTATTATTATGATCATGATCATTATTATGATTATTATTATTATTATTATTATTATTATTATTATTATTATTATTATTATTATCATGACCATTATTATTATTATTATTATTATTATTATTATTATTATTATTATTATTTATTATGATCATTATTATTATTATTATTATTATTATTATTATTATTATGATCATGATCATTATCATCATCATTATTATTATTATTATTATTATTATTATTATTATTATTATTATTATTTTTACTTAATTTAAAATTCACATTTTGAACCATTGACAGAGAGGGGAGTATGGAGATGTATAGTATTGGTGGGATGGTACAACAAGGCAGTGGTGGCAGTGTAACTGTAACAATGATGATAGATATGCTTTTCTATTTAGATACCTAATTTGAATTTGTGCAGAAATTCACATTACAAGCAGGAGAGAAATGAGAAGGGAGAACGGAAATTACTGGCATATCTTTGTTCGGTGGTGACAGTGGCAGCTTAGCTGTAATGATGATTAGGGATACGATTTTCATATAGACAACATACTTAACATAATATATTGTAAACATTTTACCCAATTCAAATTTATGCTTGAGTTCATGTATAGAGTGGGAGAGGTATGGAGAATGCAGAATGTGTGCAATAGTAGAACGTGATGACAGCAGCGGTGGCGGCAGTGATTAAGAATGTTATTTTCTATTAAGGCAACATATATATCATAAAACGTTTGATCAAATTTGCCGTAAATTCACATTGCGGGCAGCACAGAGAAGCAGAAGGAAAACCGGAAAGTACTGGTATAGGTATGTGCGGCATGAGGAGGGGAAATGAGCGGCTAACCTCTCTCTTTCTGCTTGACCTTTGACTTCCAATACAACATTTTTCCAACCATTGATATGAAGGGAAGTCTTTTAATTTGATTTTAGTCTCGAAGAATAATCTTTTTTCCAGTAAGAATGTTTATAGGCCCATCAACTGCTAAATTTTGCTGCAAAATGAAATGCACAAAATCTGCCGCATACATTACAGCCTTGACAGAAATTCCCAGACTTTGCCACTGCCGTATTCACAAAGTTAGAAACTTAATTTTTCTCTGCATAGTATTCGGAAAACTTATATCGTGAATGCAAGACGACCTCCAGTTCTGAACATTAATATTTTGGAAAACATCATCATCTTGTATTCGGATAAATACAGGGTTACTACAAAAGAAATAGACAACTTCAACTGCCTGTAAAACAAAAACTATTAGAGTTAGCTCTAATTATTTTGGAGGTATGTTGAGAAACTCTCAAAGTTTTGTTTGTTACTATTGGTAATGCTGCAGTGTTTTGTTTGTTGTTGCAGAAGCTGAAATGGCGGAAAATCCTGTGGAAAAGGCATATTGCGTGTTGGAATTTGCTAGAACACAATCAGCAACTGTTGTCCAACGGCATTTTAGAACACGTTACCACAAAAATGAAATGATGCGCTCACAAAAACCAGCATTGTCTTCATCATTTCGCAACATGTCGATGCAAAAGTCACGCTGTATGATCTTATCTTCTTCACTCAGAAACTGCAACATCTGTAATCTGTAAGGCATCATGTGCAGTCGCCTCTACAAGATTTTCCATACAGTTTGCTGTGGAATTTGTAATTGCATGCTTGCCCTAGATGTCGATTTCTGTGGGCTTCTTATGTAGGCAGAACGAACACGTTCAACGTTTTCTTCCGAAACTCTTGGTCTTCCCGAGCTCTTCCCTTTGCACAAACATCCTGTTGTCTCGAATTTTCTATACCAGTCGTAGTCGGTGGCGTTTTGTGGTAACGTGTTCTAAAATGTCGTTGGACAACAGTTGCTGATTGCGTTCTAGCAAATTCCAACACGCAATATGCCTTTTCCACAGGATTTTCCACCATTTCAGCTTCTGCAACAACAAACAAAACACTACAGCATTACCAATAGTAGCAAACAAAACTTTGAGAGTTTCTCAACATACCTCCAAAATATATAATTAGGTTGCTATCTCTAATAGTTTTTGTTTTACAGGCAGTTGAAGTTGTCAATTTCTTTTGTAGTAACCCTGTACAATAAATACAAATAATTTTGACTTGCCAAAAGAGAATCCCCAAATTTATCCTTGCCAAACATACCCCAGGATTGCCTTCCTGATGTGGACTTCGCAGAGTAGTTTGCCTAAACAGCAGGCAGTGGTTGTCTGATTGTTAACTCTTGTCTCTTCCCTATGGCTAGAGCCCACACTCAGGGTGGACCATTCCAAACTTGGCTGTGACAGAGTAGTACTGATGGCAAAGAATGACATTTATCTGATAACAGAATGATACAGCTAGGTTGTTATTATTTGAAGTCATATCCCATGATATCATTCGTTGTTTGCTAGCTGTGGTAAGGGGTTTAACTGGTGTACTTTTGAAACTTCAGTTTGTTATTAAATTTTAGCGTTATACTGTTTGTTAATATCCGTGTTAATTAAATTTATACCTGCTCCATGTATATATGTATGACACCATAAGCTGGTTCAGCCTTGTAACCCTTGCAGATAGAAAATACATTTTTCAGTGTTATTTGAAAGATTTGTTTAATTTACTGCATAAAACTGTAAAAGTAATTGTATGATTTATTGTGTGTGCATATTATGCTTGCACAATTTAGAGGACAAGGAAGAGCAACATTGTTTATTTAACATGGCTGCTTCTGCATATTAAGTGAAACATTTCAAAGGAAACAACTAAAAAATTAGTGAAAACAAATTGTATTGCATTTTTTTTACAAATTGTTCAAAAAGTATTTTAGTGATGAAGACAGTCATTATCACAGAGTTAACTTAGAATTACTTCATGTAGTGACATGGGGAAAATATGCTGACTCTTAATGCCTGCAAAAGCCTAAAGATGGACTATGGATGGTAAATGTGATGAAATTGTTAGAGGTCTATTTGTTGTAAGACCATAGATAGATAAATATGGGTTTATCAAATCTTTTGACTTCTCTTCAATGCAACCTAACATTAGAATCTATTGGGAATACCCAGTTTAATTTCATACTTCTGAAGTAACTTATTTTGTTGGGTGATGTTAAGGCAATTTGTCCTGAATCTGAAAAAGCAGATTCTAGGTGATATTCTTTGTTGGGCAATTGCTTCTCATTTGCAAATTATGTCTTGTAGTTTCTTTTTCTGTTAAACAGAATCATCTCAACTTTGCCCATTTTATAGAGATGATCTCCAAGACAGCAATGTCCAGTAAGGAGTCCATTTAATATTCTCAGCTCCTGTTTGTTGAGAGTATCTTTTTTGCTCGTTTTGCTGATAATTCAATGAATTGATTCTCATGGTTTAGTTTTAGAATTTGTTCCTGGTAACTATTTACTTTTTTAAATTCCCAGGCTTTGATTTTTTCTTTGATGTAACATTCTGATGCTCCGCAGAATGGTTCTGGGCCAATGAATGGAGAATTAGCTGCCTTCTTGGCTAGGTGATCAGCAGTTTCGTTGCCTTCAATTCCTTTATGTCCTGGCAACCACATTAAGACAACCTTGTTGTGAGTGGCTAGTTTATTTAATATCTGAAGACAGTTCTGAACAAACTTTGACTCAATAGTGTAAGCACTGAGGGCCTTTAATGTATCTTGGTTTTGTGATATGATATAGATGTTTGTGACGCGAATGCCTTTAACAACATTTATATGTGCACATAGTTCTAAAAATTGAAATCATTATTAAAAATAATATAACCAGTCATATTCAGCCAATTATTCTATTCAGTAAACAATTTCCCCTAATAAATTTAATGAAGGAGAAGCTAAACTAATTTAATATCAATAAAATTATCTACCGCCATATCACTTAAAATTCAAAACCCCTGTACTTCTGCTTGAAATATAGTGGATTCATTACCAACATTAGGCTCATACACTCATACACCAGTTCTACCATCTATCTTCGAGCCATAAGTATATCATATCAACAACCCTTTGTAAGGCTCATAACTTCTTTGAAAAGAAACAACCCATGAGCAATCACAAAAATGCTAAAAGGTAGGCTGTAAATAGTGATCTCGATGTGGAAAATCTTAAGAAAACTGGTTTCTTCACAATTCCTGACTAGGTGTTGAGTTTGTCATTCCAAAATATAAAAATTGTGTTTTTATGCAGGGTGCTTAAAATAAAATCGACACATCCTGCACTGCTTCTGTACAGTGACATATTTCCGAGGTCACTATCATCTTGGCTAATATGCATAAAATGAAGACATTTAGGCTTTACTGTTAATACTTGAGTGTAGCATTGGCCAAGGGGAAGTATTTCAGTATCATTTTCATTCCTTAATCTTAAATATCACAAGAAAGTAGTGATGTGATTTTGTTTTTAGTGTATTTTCAGAACACAGGTTCTGCAGCAGGGTTTATGAAATTGATATATTTGCTTTTCTGTTCTGTTTTAGATTACCAGAGCCAGGAATAAGTGGAAATTTTATCTAAAGGATGGAATAATGAATTTAAGTGGCAAAGACTATGTATTTCAGAAAGCTAATGGTGATGCAGAATGGTGAGAAACATTGAAACTTATGGACATATTGAAAATTAACAAAAAAGAGTGGAACGTGATATTAATATTATGGTCAGTCTCTTACTGTTACCAGTTTACATAGATAAGCAGCCCAAAATAGATAGACTATAAAAAGAAAAATGAACATTATAATTGTTGAAGCAAGCTAATTTCAATGATAACTGTAGACACAGCTATTGTTTATGTATGCATGTGGAATGTATGTTGTGAGTGTTATATATATGCATGCACAGGCACAAAAGTGTGCACATGTGAGCATAAGGGTATGATGCACATGTTTTATGTTAGAATGAAACGTTGCAGTCTTCCTTGAAATACTGCAAAAGACTGTTTTATTCCAATTTATTGGGAAAATATAAATAAAAGAGGATCTTTAATAAAAAACCTAGCAATATGTGGGAGATTTAGAGCACAAGAGGATCA
This sequence comes from Hymenopus coronatus, assembly GCA_030762935.1. Taxonomy (NCBI): domain Eukaryota; kingdom Metazoa; phylum Arthropoda; class Insecta; order Mantodea; family Hymenopodidae; genus Hymenopus; species Hymenopus coronatus. Next base: position 38,736,209 of record CM060898.1, on the reverse strand, counting down.
AGACACTCTGACATGAATAGTTAATTATGAAAGATTGCTAATATTGCCAATCCTGTAGTGTTTAACTAGTCATAAGCCAGGTAAAACATGCAACTTAAATGGCATTCTAACATATTCCAAGGGCTACTGACTGTATCCTAACTACTGGTCTTATGTGTGTGAGCATGAAGCATAATTATTAAATATAAAATACATCCAAAGGACCAAAAGGCTGCTTTTTGTGCTCTGAAGGTCCTATATTCATCTTTGCAAAAAATTCTAAAATCCATCCATTTAGTGAAACTTTTATCATTGGAAGCTTCCAGTTTTTTGAGCATCTTTGCTTATTTGGAGATAAATAATTTATTCACTTATTTATTTTATAGCAAACATATAATAAATGCCCCTGGCAGAATAACTACTTTTATTAACTCGGGAAGCACAATCATTCTTTTTATTTTAATACTTGTAAGCTTTGATTTAGAAACATGAAGATCACGGGTTACGCCATTCGGCCTGTTCCATCAGAATCCTAATCTCAATAGAAAATGTAATGACATAATATATAACAGTAATAAGAAATAAATGTGAAACATTTGTTTCCTTATACAAGGATATTTGTGGAGTTGGTTTTTGACACTGTTACTTACACTTTTGTTTATGAGGGTTTAGTTTCGGAAGCCATTGCTTCCATTTTCACTCTTGGGAGTCCGACTCTAAATTCCTCTAAACATCCTTCTTTATGCAATCATCACTTTTCTTTCTCACACCAATAGTAGTTATTGTGTTTTAAGGAAGTGCATTTAAAATACACAGAAATAATACGTAATGACGTTCTTCCTAAACATATGTGCATTATTGCCAGTATTGTAAGCTTTGGCAATGTATTTGTACCTAAAATTTTGTTTTTAACTTATAAGATAATGCATGTAAGCTCCTTCGAAATGCCTTAATAAAATCAATATAAGCTCCATTGCATACTTAGAGTGCTGCGGACATTTTCTTGGGAATCAAATGTTTTTGTTAATTTCTTAAGAAATGTTAAATCTAGGTAGTAGCTAGAAAGTATTGCTGATAATGAAAATAAATCTAAAACTGAAATGTATTTTGAAAGAATAAACTGTATTTGTTTTACATTTATAATTTTGATGTGTAAACTGTGAACTTTGAAGTTTTTGTAAGTGGATGAACTAAACTATTAATTTAATCTTAAAAGAACTTAGAATGTTATTATATAATTCCTGAAAGCTCTTCCTAAATTATTTGCAACACACTTAGATATAATCACATGTTAATAATGGTTAACTGACATTTTTATTGAGAAGTGATCCTGGGTATTAAGGCTATGACTTGTCTGACATAAAGTGTTCACTTAAATCCAACATTTTAGAGTTAAATTAATATCCAAATAGTGTTTAAAATGCCATTTTGCCTGAAGGAGCAAGGGACTAGAATTTTTACAGTTTGGCAGTACATGCTTAGTTGTTTAGGGGAAGATACTAATAAGAAAATTGTACTAGGAGCAGGTTGTCTTTTTTACTCTCTTCTATCTAAAAATTTAAATAGTTTAGCAAAATACTTGAACTATTCCGTTTCAGTGACAAAATAAGTATTGTAAGAAATAGTAAGCTAAAAGGGTCACCCAAATGAAACTGAGGTCGTAGTTGGTTGCAATCATTTATTGTTTGCAATATATTACAGATATAGAAATAATGAGTGATGAATGATTTACCACGTACACATTTTCTTGATTGTTTCAGTGGTCTGCAAGATAGTGCGAATGTGTTAGATAGTTTAGTTAGATTTTGTCAGGGTGCTAAACAGAGGTATCTGCCTTATTCTGCTCACACCAGACCTCGAGTTTGTCGTTTGGTTCTGCCTGTTTTTTCTAGTAGTTAACCTCCTCAAACTTCAGAGGTTTTAAGTGTCAGTGAATTAGATTTTTAGTAGGTACAATCTCCTTCGGGTTTGAAATCCTAAAATGACTATCTACACAACCTTGTTTATCTTGCTCTCATTAATCTAAATTTCCAGTTTATCTGTATTAATTTTTGCTTACTTTTCCATCACAAAAATACGTGTGTAATTTGATAAATGCATATGAAAGGTTTAATTTAAAAATATGAATGTGTCAATATTAGCTCTTAGAACTATATTACGTCAAGTTGCAAAATGTTGGAAATACTTTTCTTTGTGATGCAAGTCAAAGTTGTAACATGTCATCACCATGCTGAGGTTGAAGACGATTGTTCCAAAATTTTGCAATGTATTGCAAGTGAAATTTTAAGTGAATATCAACTCATTTATATTTTAAATTAAAATTAAATGAAAAAGAAAATAACTTCAGTTAATAATTCTTCTGGTATTAATCAACGTTTGAATTATGCAGTTGTAATGTGATACATATATACATACATATATATGTCAGTAGTACAGATATTGCAGTGGTAGCATACTTCAAGCTACATAGAACAATAAAATTGAAGTGTGTGAGATTATGTTTTAATAACTTCATATGGCAGTCCTGGTGGTGATCACACACATCTCATCTGAATGGCTTTCAATTCTTTTCTTTCTGCTTTTGCAGCACTTCAGATTTCACTGTCATACATAAACTCTATATTAATTTACCATATTTATCTGAATACAAGACTATTTCTTTTTTTAAATTAATATTGGGAACGGGGGGCCATCTTACATTCGTGATTTCTGAAGTTCTACTTTTTGCTAAAGAAAGTTTCAAACTTTGCAGGTAAGGCTGTAGTGAAGCATGGAAAAAATATTACTGCCAAGGTCATGACATATTCTTCAAGATTTTAGGCATTTCATTTTGTGCTGTAAAGTTAGGAGTTAACCTAGGGGGGATTATAAGCTTTCTCATTAGAAAAAAGATTTCTCTGTGAGACTAAAATAAAAATAAAGGATTTCCTGTCACATAAGTTGTGTCTAATACTGCATTGTGTGCCAGTGGTCAAGGTTAAACAAAATTAGAGGTTTAGCTGCATGTTTTCCTCTTCCCTTCACATACATACCGGTTCTCCCCTCTCCCTCTCTCTGCTGCTATGTGAATTTTGTACAGATTTGAATCAGGCAAAACTTTTTACAACAATGTGTTATGTTAGGCATGTTGTCTAAATAAAAAAATCTTAGCTATTTTCATTGCAGCTGCTCTGCTGCAAAAAAAATTTATCCTTCATTGATGCAGCTGCACTGCTGCTACCATTACTGTTGCTATTGTCACCTCCCATCACACACATATTGGTATATTTTTTGTCGTCCCCTCTCTTCCACTGACCATGTGTATTTTTGTGCAAATTTGAATTGGGCAAAAAAAAAAAAAAAAAAAAAAAAAAAAAAAAAAGACTTAATCAGCTTAAGTGCTACTTAGTTTGTTCAAAATGTATATGCAACACCTTAAATTTTGTTTAAAAATTAAGTCATGATGCCTTGTTATATAGCATGCTAAATTTAAAAATTAAGTTCTGAAAAAATGAGGTTGTTTTTTGTGTTCAGAAAATATGGTAACAGTATCAGCTAAGATTTCCGAAGCAAGTTGCTCACACGTGGCTGCAAGGCATAATAGTCATACTGCTCTTCTGGGTGGTCGTCCCAACCAGCACTATCATAACGGGCTAGGTGATCCAGCCTCGCTGCCAACCTCTTCCCTACAATTGACATCATTTATCCTCTTCACTACAAGGTGGTGGTTGTTAAAGCTTGTGGCAAATAGTTGCACCAAATCACCCTGCTGGTCACAATGGGTCTTCGTCTAGTCGTTTGCTATCTGGATTTGTTGATGTACCATCTCATGTGTACTGTGAAACTAGTATATGAGATTCTCCATGGTACCTTACCTCTGGTTGTCGTCTGCAAAGAAAAGGTTCTTGTGTACTAATTACCAATGCTTCACTTGGAATATTAAATTTTAAGTTTGCTACACACACTTCCTGCATATGTGGTCTTCCATGAGTCCCATTGTCAGTAGGTATTTCTTAAATCTCCCATGGCCACTTATTAGACCTAACATGTGTCTCACCTGCTTTCTTTTTAAATTGAGGACTGTTGTATTCTTTCACTATAGCATTATTTTAATATTTGTCAAATGAGTTAAACATGACAATCTCCAAGTTGGACCAGTATCAAGGAAACATTTGTGAGCAGATTCAAAGTTGTAATGCCATTTTATCATGTTATTACAACCTTGGGCTAACACTTTTTACACAGGAGACCTTCAAGATGGCATTGTTATGTCAACTGGTAAACCTTCCAATGTATGCTTAAGATAGACTGTGCCAAAATTTATTTCTGTCTTTTGTGACAATGATGTTTAACTTGCTTTTATGAGCATTCTTGAACAAAACATTGACCATGGTTGGCTGTGGAATCAATATTCAGAGGCATCTCAGACCTCATAATTGTTTACAAACTGGAGTTGCTGGAGAGTCTTTTACTGCTCAAGACACTATAGATACATGGTGATAGATTGAGGTTGTAGGGAGCATGAATTAGGAACTCTCATTGAAAATACTATAATGGGAATGTATCTTTGATAAATATCAGCACCGGTTGATATCTTTTGTCATTAAAACCGAATGACTGCTTGCTTAGCACATTTGGATGCATATATGACATGACCCGCTTATGTCCTTCCATCCACTAAAACTTTCTAAGGGACAAGGTCTCTTAGATACGAGGACATCTACTGGAACATATACCTATTATGTTGAACAATATTGCCTTACACAAGCCTGTTTCATTTGGGCAATCCTTATGTTTATTATAATAGTTCAGGGTGTCCTGCTTAAAACACCAGTAAACAAAATGACTATAATTTGAAATGTATTAGCCAAAGAAAAACAAATGCACCTAGGTTTGGTAGCACATATCTTGTAATGAATGTAACAATTGTCATGGAGACTGAGAAATGAATAAATAAATAACTGTTAATTATGTAAAACCTGGAGATTTCTAAATTAATGAGCACAAATCATGCTTCCCAAATTCTCAATTGCACCTATTGCTTATTCTAAACTAAGAAGAGTTATCAGAGAACAAATGTCCTAAATGTTTCTTCTAACCAACCTGCCTTCCTCCATGTTCCCTTCTCCTTGATTGGATGCTCACGCCATAAGTGTGTTTTTCCTAGAATGTGGGACCAATGGACAAGTGAAGGGCAACAATGAAAATTGTCTCAGAAGCACATAATCCCTTTTATTAGTAAAATGTACAGTAAAACTTTGTATGTTTTTCAGGTACATAAGTGAAAGCATACACTAGGTAAAGAAAAGGGGTTAGGTAGAGAAGAAATAAAATCCTACAAACCATGTATCAAAAAAAATATGATGCATGGTATAAGAAATCCAACAAATTCTAGATTCTGTGTGATGATTATTGTGCTGTACTAAATCAGGAGTGCAGTTGAAGGAGAAATAGGGTATTAAAAAAATATTAAATTGAATATTGCCCAGACTTCCCCTACCATTATATCATAGCTATTGTAGCCTTTTTGACATAACAAGCAAGGTCACAATGAATGGAGTCAGTGAAGAACACTAGATAGTATGTAGGAATCATAATGTTGATATGCTTAATTTCATTACTAATACAGTATGGTTACTACAGCATATCAATCATGTTGTTTTCTGGTAATGATTTTGAAATCTTTGCAACTGCAAGTCTGTTAATATTGGACTGTAATTTAGTAACATTTAAACACAATTATTCTTATTTGCTTTTGTTAATGTTGTTCATAACTGAGAAGAACTGCTCACAGATTTAGCCTCACTAAGGCTAATAAATGAATGAGTAATGTGTAAGATGTGTTATCATATACATAGGTTAATAATTGGTCTTCTATGTCTTTTTTCCTATTCTGGAAACTGTTGACTTCTTTCTAGGCTGTATTTTAAATGAATTTATTTTACTGGGCAAGTCTCCTCTGCTACGGTTACTCTTTTCTGCTATCAGTTTAGCAACTTTATAGTTAGCATGCAGAATATTGGCAAGTGGATATTTCATGTTATCCATGCCTGTTGCTACTACAGGACTCCTTTAGTTCATGGAGTTTTCTTTGGTGTTCTATACCTGATAAACAGCTAACACCATATTGTTCAGAATAGATATTTCTGAAAGTATGTTAATATTGTACCTTGATAGTACATTCAGCATTTTAGAACAAGTTAAACAATATGGTTTACCTTCATGGAGGACGAGAAAGAATTCTTCCTTCAATTCAGTTCTAAACTGAACACTGGACATGTCTATAACATGTTTATCCTGCACATATCCCGATGACATACATGAAGACAAATGCAGGTCAATGGTTGCCAATCTGCCCCTCTTTACATCACGTTGCATGGAAGGGGTGAAAATAAGGTTGTGCATGATGGAGTGCTGAGTGGCACATCTGTACAAATGAACACCATAATGGTGTATTTGCTGGATGCCAGTGAATATGTAACATCGCTTAAACCAATGCATGTGCATAAACATGGCTATGATATGCATAAATGTGAACGGATTGTGTGTGCAAAAATGCAAAAATAAAAAGCAATAACGCAATGTTTAAAACAAAATATCTCTTGTGTTAGAAAATTAAATGAAATGTCAGAAATTATAAAATCATAATAACCAATTTCCTAATCAGTTTCTAAACCCACTGTTCATGAACATATGTTCATGTGTTTGTATATTTGTAGAGCTTTTATTTTCAACACTATGGCACTCATATTACTTTATGAGATACTAGTTTCAGGAGCTGTTGCTTTAATGTTTTTCAACCTCAGGATCATGATAACTGTCATACTGAGACATTCCCTTTGACACATCAGAAACCATTCCCATATCATTGAAATCCATATAAACATTAATGCTGATTTATTGCCTGATCATTGAGGGATTAACACAAAAGGAACAAATAAATGGACAGTGTTCTTATTATTGTGCTGCTCTAAAGATAAACACATCAAACCACATGATAATGGATTATTTACTAAATGAGTAATAAACAGTAATCTGCCAACACAATTTTCTTTGATTTCATTGGATGAAGCAGTCATTGGTGCAGCATGAAAAAGCATTGAATATTTGTCATGAGAATAAACAATGCATATTGTCTGTTAACTTCTAAGAACCAAAGGTAAACGCATCACACATAATCCAGTAGTTTCCAGGTAGACGTAGTACAGTTTTTTCAAAGATTTTTAGTTGCAAGATTTCTAGCAGACAAGGCAATATAGATTGCACCACTCATATATGGAATGACCAAGCATTCTATGCAAGATTTTGACTAAGTAAGTATTTGGCAATGGATGGTTCAAGAAATTATTGATACAATTAAATATAAAACTAATTGCTAAGCAAAACTTAATTTGAAATTTATATTTCATACTTTTATTGAATACTTTGGCAAACTCCTATCATTGCACTTATATCATAATGCCTTACACATGAGTAACAAAGCCTTCTTGTCAGAAACAATGCTTTTTTTTTTTGTTGTTGACATTTTTCCAGTAATATCTCAAAATCTACAGTGGGGAGGAGAATTGCCTCATCGTTTTAATGCACTCTTCATGTTGGAATTTTTATGTCATTTGGCCATTTTTCCTTCATTTTAAGAACATGTTGCTAGCTAACTTACAAAGCATATTTCAGGAGCAGCATCTCGTAAATAATGGGAATTCATTTGCAAGTCATGTGTGTTATCAACTTCTCAGTTGCAGGTTCAATTTGGCAAAGGGTGGATCTTTTTGGATGTAAAACTCCTTAGCATGGCTTCCTTCAGAAAGGAAGTAAAGTCATTGGTCCCATTGTACATTTATGGCATGTAAAAGAACCCAAGCCTGGTGAAAAGACCCCTGAGCAAAATTAACTCCTCTTTCACGCCAATATCGAATGGGAAGCTGAGAACCACAGCAGTTTAAAGAGCATCTATAAATAAATAACATTAAATTTCAACTTCTCAGTTCCATAGAATTGTTCAGGTTAATGAAGACGTGTGGTTAGCTCATTGTGAAACTCGGAAAGCATAAACCATAGCATAAGCCTAGCTTTAGCAGTGCTCAGTTGTTCAAAAAATCTTACTTAAACTGTGAAACTAACCTAAATGTTTAAATTATATTTTGCTCTTCTAAGGACTTCATATTTGATCGTATCAGCAAAAAAATGCATAAATGCAAAATGTATAAATGAAATAAAACCTAAAAAAAAACAAACAAAAAAAAGTAAGTAAATGTATAAACATTTTACTATGTTCATCTCACAGATGTGTCCATATCATATGTTGTATTTAGCCAAGTTGCATTTCTACATGTTGCTTCTACTGGACTCTCCTTTCCCTTAGTAACGCAAAATTAAAGGTGCAAAATCCATTATAAACCTAAAGGAAAGGGAAACTAACTGTATGTTCCTTATTTGGATTTTAAAGGTTTGAATTCATTGATCTCCACTAATTAAATCTGTTCTGTGGAACCTAGGTATTTGTGGATCTTGATTCATTGTTAAAACCTTATCTTTTTTTTTTTTTTTTTTTTAATCATTGTCAGTTTATTTTTAAAGAAAATGTGTACATGCATACACGCAGCAGTCTTTTAACAATTACGATATTTGGCAAGTATTCAATATTTTTCTTGGAACCACAGTGATGTTTGAACTCAAAAGGTGCATGCAAATTTTTCCATGATAATTATACTTAACATATGTAGCTTTAACAATTGAGATATTTCTACAGAAAGGTGCTTTAAGCCAAGACCATTTTTCTCTCAAAAGTGCTGTATTCATCTTCATCTTCAAGTTTAAACTGACATAGTCATGGCCCCTTGAAAAGTGTTAACCACCACATTAAGTACTGATGAGATGGCAATTCACATTGTTAATGTTGGCAGTTCTAATTTTGGTGTGGTTTTATTAGTGCCAAATTATGTACACTTGATAATGACATTTTAGTTGCAATATTATTTGAAAAAATATTTTGAAAACTTCACTGACCTAACATTATAACACAGAGCTAAAAGCATGCAATATAGCATTTTAATATGAAATGATTTGCTTTTAGCTCTGTGCTATTTACATATACTTACGATAAATAACCCAGTAAAATACTTAAGTTTTACTTACTTTGTATAAGAAAACAATTAAAACATAAATTATTTATAACTAAAAAGTAATATTTTGGCACTTAACACCTTTAAGAATTCCAATACTCGATTTGTAAATAACGGACCTTTACTGCAACTTTACAATAACCTCAAAACAAATTCATTTGCCAATGATGTGATGCCAAGTTTAAACATACATTTATGTCATAGTACCATGGCAGATATATTCCAGACAGCAGCTGGGACAGATTGGATGAGGTTCGCTAAGGACAGAGCGAATTGGAGGAAACTAGGGAGGGAGATAGGAAAGTGCAGCACATAACATACCGTGAATAGCATAGTGGGTGAAAAGTGAGATAAAAACTGATGTTGCAGACAAAACTAATTATAGAAGCAGAGTATAGTATAGTCATAAGATTAGTATCATAGCTTCACATATTACCAGGCTAAAAGTGAATAAGTTGAAGTGATTAGGAAAGTTAAAATATTGGAAAAACATCCAAACTCTGGTGGATTGGCTTCCCATGTTAGAGTACAATTTCCGAGCTATCCCTACACAAGTAGGAGGCCCTTGTCCTGAAGGGATGCTATGGGTCTCTATTGATTGACTATGGCATAACTGCATCCACATTTCATGCATTCCTAGCTAGAAATATCATTTTCTTGGGAGTCTTTGAACATTTGAGGAAAGATTGTGTTTTAACTAGAGAGTTTTTTGTACCAAAATAAGTTATGCATTTGGCAGTGAATAAGAGAGGATTTAAGCACTGGCCATAATTGAGATGCAGGATAAAGTAAAAGAAATTGGTGTAAGTGTGAATTAGCTTCATTAATTACACGCAAAATACTTGTAGGTCAGATATTTGTGTTTATCCTTGGACTACGTATGCTTGACTATTTGAAACTTGCATATAGTATCCTTTGTCTACATTAAAATCGTACTGCAAGTTGGAGTTACAAACCAACTTTTTTACCAAGTTTCTTGGGCTTCCTCCAAAGCAAGTTCAAATGCCTTCAATGTTATATTCTTTAATGCCTAATAGTTTTTGGTAACAAGCTGTTTCTTCGCTTAAAGTTTACATCTTAGACAATTCTCTTACAGTCAGGAATGGGATGTGTGTTTGAAGACCATATTCTCAATGAAATCAGCTCTGTACATGCTTCATAAGCTTTGTTCTAAGCAAAGAACACACACAGTGTTCGGCTATAACTGGCACAGGTAGCCGAGGTCATTAAGGCATTGACTTGTGAATGATGTTTTTTGGTTCAAATCCAGTATTATCCTTTCTGAACTGAGGTTCAGTCCTCAAAACTGGCAAATCCTGAGTGGTAACTTAAGCCTGGAATATTTTCTTCCCAAATTTGCTTTTCCAAGATTTCATTTTGTGTATCACTAATGTCGTAGGATGTAAGAGCAGGCTAGAACACTATTCACATAGATATAGCCTTACAGAATTAATGGTTTGCTTCTCAAATTTTGTACTAACCTAAGTTGTTGTTGGTTGTTTTTTTTAAGTTTAACGTCCTTTAACCTGGTTGGATGAATGAAATTGGTGAAATGATGCTCAAATGATCTTGAGGTCCATGAAGCTTAAAGTTACTTGACATTCATCTTCTCAGGATAAGGGAAAACCCCAAAAAAAACCTTATCCAGATAACTCACCCTAAGCGACATTTGAGCTCACGACCTGTTGAATGTGAAGCAGACATGCTACCACTACACTACCCAGATGGGCTTAACCTAAGTTTGCTTTCTTTTTTTCTTAGCTAATATATTTTATATTAATAAAATTAAGGTCAGGTTTACACACTAGTGAATTTTGGTATGTAACTTAATAATTTCATCACTTTGCTATGCAAGATTTCTTGTATTAATAGAAATATTTGAAATTACTGTTTCATTCTTTAAGCAAGATAATCTGCATTAAACAGGCTTTTTTAATTATTGTTTTTGTTTTAAAGCAGGTTGTATGAACAAGAAAGAAAAACAAAGCCAGAAAAAGGGAGATTCTAGACAAACTCGAGAGTTTCAAAACAGCATCTTTCCAAACAAAACTAGATTATAACCAATATTACGAAATACCAAACAAATATATGCAAAATAGTAACAATAATTTGTTATTTTGACAGATCTGGGTTTACTGATTCATAATATTATTAGTTCCTATTTGCATAGGTCATTAAATGATTTTTGGCAAGACATTATACCTGTATCATTATTGCCAAATTTGTTTACCATAGATCTCTTCATGGGTACAGTTTTAGAGTCAATTTTGCAAACCTATAAATCCATAACTTCCTCATTCATTAATTGGAGCTAACTCTAGAGCAGGTCTGAAAATGGTTTATAAGTCATTCAGTAGTAAATTTTGTGTCTTCAATATGAATTATGGATTTAACCATTGGCTAGTACAGGACATCTAAACATCATTATGACAGGTCATCACATTTCTTGGCACAGAGTGAATTAAAATTTTGTGATTCAGAAGGTAATATTTTTGCTCAGGCTTTGAGAGCATTAATTTTCATAGTTGGTCATCTTTAAAGACTAATTATGTTATACAAACTATATCAAAAGCTATAATTTAAAGATTTTTGCTTAAAATCGTTACCACTATTTGGAATCCTTTGGAATGTGTAATCAAATAGCCTTCTGCCTTCAGATGGACATAAGAATATCAGTTACCATTATTTATATATAGCTGCCTTATGTGTAAAGAAGTGTGCAAACTTACATGATTATGAGTGTAACTGCCTACATTTTAGAAATTAGTGAGATTCAAAAATCAAACCACAAATCTGCAGTTTTTTATGCTGATGTTATACAATTGTGTTACAATATTTGCGAAAGAGCATTGCATTTCTGTGATTCAATTCATGTTCTGCAGCTTATCTTTTGGATGAGATCAATTGGTAATAATGGAATTAACTAGAGGTCTGGGAAATGAAAATGACCTCTATTGCAAGTTGCCTTCAAGATATGATGTCATGAGTAAACAATATTGCCTTGATGGTACATCAGAACCAGCTGAAAAAAAATTTAATGCTTGATTGAAAATATTGGCCATGGTAGCTCAATAGAAAATTAACTTGATAAGCTGAGGGAAGATCTGTGATTTAAATGCTGGCCAAGCCATTAAGTTTTGAAAAACTTATTCACATTTGTAAACTTAGCTATACTTAGTGTGAAAGAATAATACTAATTTATAAGCATTTGATTAAAATTTCTTTCATTATAGCAGAATGTTCTCATTTATGTTGAGTTCCAAATATGCTGGCTTTATTAAATCATTTCATCCCTATCCGTTAAATCTACAGATGGGCTATAGATGTTGCTTCTAGATATTCATGGCTTAAATTCGTGGCTGTTAGTGATATACTAAATTAAATATTCAATTAATTTTTGCTTTCTTGAACAGTAATATACACCAGTGTCTCTCTTATGTAGTGTCATAATCAAAAAATTTGAAATACAAGTTGCCGGAAGATGAGTTGTGTAAGGTAAAGATAAATTACAAAGCAAATTATAATTTGAATTTACAAGAAACTAGAATGTAAAGCTAGGGATTTAGGTAAATTTTCTACCAAAACCTCTCTCCTGATGTGGGACCATCATTGCTATAGTTCTATGAAGATGCAGTAAATATAATTCTTAGATCTGGGGAGAGGATCATAGAGTCCATGCAAAATCCATGCAGGAGTGGAAGACATTCTGTCACTGATGATAAGAACTAATGAAAAAAAGAGAAATAGGGTCTTTTCATGGAGATTTTTTAGGAAGGTTAATCAACTATAATTGTTATGAGTGAATAGTTCATTTCACAGTTACGTTAAAATTATTGTATTATGGATATTACTCTACATAAAGTTGCTTGCTGCTTTCAGAATAGAAACTTTAATAACCTATAATTTTTGTAAATAAATACATTTTTGTTTTTACTACTGGTTCAAAACTCTTTAAAAGAAATTAAAGTGCAGATAGGCCTTTGTTGTGAGTACTACATTTTTACAGTATGTTTATGTTTCACTTGCAGAACAACCATGTATGGCCAGAGAAAAATACATATATCATGAAGTGATGTCAAGAATGCTGAGCCATAAAGTTAGGTTTACGTGAATAGTTTTATTTTATTTGCATTATAGAACTGTTTTATAAAACATATGAACATATAGAGCATTTGCCATTTACTTATCAATGTAATAATAACACACCTCATTTAGACAAACCATCACTCCTCCTTGACTGAGAGATAGTAAATTTATTTTCAACAGTCACCTGTAATTTAGTGACTTCCTTGACAGTTATGCTGGAAGTTGGGCATTTGCCCTCAATGGTGCAGCTTTAACAAATATTGCATTATGGTTAACATGATTTGAGAAAAATAGAGATGGATGAATGATTATAGATTTTGTGTTCCTTCATCCTGCATATTTGAAACTGAAAATAAATTATGAAAATATTTTATAAACTTATTTTTTTAGTTTTTCAAATAGTACTTCTATTAAAACACATTCTTATAAAGTGAAATGAAACTAATGTGGATTGTTCAAATTCCAGTAAAACACTACATATTTTGCTGAATTGCAGGGCTTACAATTAATCCTAAAAGATCCCAGTCTCTTAGGATCTGCAGAAAAAATTCTAAAAATTATTCTTCAAATATATTAGGATGTCCTGTGTCTAAAAGTTTGTAACTGTATAGGAATTATTGCTCAAGGAGTAAAAGAAATGATTTTACATGTGTAATGTCTACACTTTTAAAGCCTTAAGAAAATATGTCATTGATTTCACTGGAATATAGTGGGGACAAACTGGCAGGTGTTTCTTGTTTGAAATGTGCTTATTAAGTTTTAGAATAGAATTTGTTCACATTGGAATGCTAAATTATATTGGTAATAAATTTCTTTTAGCATAAGATATAACACTTTGTCCTGCTCTTGTTAACATACATATTTTTCCCCAAAAGTTTTAATTTCATAAAACTAACTAATGCATTTTCAGCCAAGTGCAAATTGCAGATTTGGAATGAGCACTGGTGGAATGCAATGGCGTGGAAAACAGAGAAAACCTGCACCTATGCTGCTTTGTGTACCACATATCCCACATGCAGTTGCCTGGTTTCTAACCCAGGCCTCCTTGATGAAAGGCGAGTGATCTAACCACTTGACCATGTCATGACCCTTTTTGTGTGTGTGTGCGTGCATACATGGGTGTGTGTGTGGGGACAGCATTCAAAGCTCAAATGAGTTTGATTAAAATACTTTATGCGTCAAATAAAATGTATATCTTGAATTTTCTAAGATTAGCTTCTGAAGACCTCTTAATTCTGGATGAATTTTGTATAGCTAGTAAACTTACAACACAAAAAATGTAGATCTCATTAAACTACAAAATTTAAGTCATATTTTTTTTTAGAGTAGTTTTTTCCAAGATATTCTTTGTTATTGCTTTCAATTTTAAACTACTTAAACTTTTCTCAAACTGGAGGTCATTTTTTCCTCTCATCTCTTTTTTGTTTTACTATAGTCTTGCAAAGAGAACCAAATTTCAATTGTTTCACCTAGCAACCAGCTTTTAAAAGATTTGACTATCACTTTAGCGTACTGTATTCTCTTATTTCCCTTCTACGTACAAGATATCAAGTAAGAGACCAATTCGGCTCATTATCTTGATTAGTGATGTAGATAAAAAATTAATCTTTTGTAAGAATAGTTTGTTTGTGGAAGAGATAGAGAAATTCATCTGAATGGAACACATCAAATTATTTTGAGATGCATTGCAGATGTCTAGATAACTTTTAAATACTAAGGAGAGTGGATCCATAGAAAGAATTTAACTGATGCCATGATATGGTAATGTAGATAAAGAGTGCATAGCATGACATATTATAACATTATGTCTATACTGTTGGCATTATGTATGCAGATTATAAATATATTCGCTTTCTCTATTCCGTATATGCTTGAAGGTCATGCTTGAAGCAAGAAACTGGTGGAGCACATTAGCATTCTAGTTGCTGTAATTTTCCTGAGTACTGTATGGGTCCACATGTTTCTGGTGAATGTGAAGTACAGGTTAAAGTGTTAGCATAAAACATGTGCTTGCAAAGGCTATATGTTACTGGTTGTTTTATTGGTCAGTTTGAAATGTTAATAAACTTGTTTTCTTGTGTAGTATTTTTGAGTTCATGCACTGCATTTGCATTAAATTAATTATTTACTTAACTGTAATTCCAGCTGAAAAATTTACTCTTCAACAACAAATATTTATGTACAATAGTTGTGTCAAAACAGATCCATGCCAAGAAGTGTGTAGGCATTTATAGACAGATTCCTTGGGAAGGAAGCTGAAAGATATGACTTTGAATGACTACTATAACATGCTGGTGGATGTATTTATTTATTTATGAAATAAATAAAATAAAATAATGATTGTGGATACAGCATATACTAATTAAAGTTTACGAGTAAAATACTTGGGACATTACACATCTATAATGGAATCCAAGAACTGGCCAAAGGATCATAGGCTGGCAGAAAAAAGAGGGCAGATGATATAAAACTTCACTTTGGACACAACTGGATGACAGCGGCCAAGAATCGCAGAGAATGGAGACTACTGATGGAGGCAGCATCAAAAGAATGACGATCTTTCCCAAACTGGTTACGCGGGATTGCCAGACCAGCCATCTTGCCAGTCAAGAGTCACGTGCCCTACAGGGATTCTACAGGCTAATTCTAATGCACATCACGCTGGCCTCATTCCGGCCACATTCTCATCTGAAGAATGATGTGTACTCTCTGCTGTAAGCAGAGACAGTATTATATTCCATCCAAAACCTTGATAACAAGACCTCATCAGAAATATATGTTTTGAAATCCCTTGATAAAAATAAAAGTGTATTTAGAAAAAAAGTCTTTGTGCGTGTGTATATCATGAACACCATTACCCAAAAATGAAAGTCTGCTAAGTACCAAACTTGATATTGAAGTTCAACATCTTCCAAGAATGTAACAGGAAGATTTACAAGAAAATCCCCTCAGCCTAAACTGCTTTTTACATGGAGAATTTTTCGAAAAATTGGATTTTCCCAAAATTACGCTTAATGATTTTGATTAAAATAGATAATATACTACAATATTTTTGTTATAAATAAAAGTATATCTTGAATTTCTGGGAATAGCCTCTGAAATAATCTTCATTCTGGATGACCTTGCATAACTATAAACTGTAACAGAAGATAAAATTTTACTACACAACTACCCAAAATATGTAGATCTATTAAGCATACAATTTGTCAAATACATTTTTTTTTGGGAATTAACCATTTTCAAAATATTCCTTGTTATTGGTCTAAATTTTCCATGGTTCATATTTTTCTCAAATATCATTATTCAATTTTTCTTTTACTTTCCTGACCGAACAAAGAGAACTGAATTTCAAGATCGTCACGTAACGACCAGCTTTGAAAATATTTTCACTTTCACTTCAGCCTAGTGTATTCCCTATTTCTCTTGTACCTATGAGAAAATAAATAACAAGACCATTTCTGCTAAACATGTTGATTAGCATAAAGTACAAAGGAGAATACATTTATGTAAGAATTGCTTGTTTCAGAATAGTTAGAGAAATTCATATAAATGAAATACGTTAAATTTTTACTTATATAATTGTGTTTAAAAGCTTTCAGATTAATTAAAAAGCTTTCAGAAAATTGGAAAGTTGAGGCAGACATTAAATTTAAATGTCACACTGTAACCCGAACCAAGGTTGTTAGCTGTAGTTCAACTCATTTTCTGTCTATTCATGGCTAGTGTGAAAGAGCAATTATCTAACAAATCAACCCTAATTAAGCTTAACTATAAGGCCCAGTAATTAAAAGTATTTGAAGTATTACAGATTCCCTTTGAAGTATGGTATCTTGAATACTGAAATCACTGTAAAAGTTAGACAGGAATTTTGAATTGGATAAGAAAGTTTATTATGTGAGGAAATTTTTTCTTAGTAGTTCAAGTGGTAAGAGCATTTGCTGGATCCCTGCCATGGTATCAAGTTTTCAATGCTAATTCAACTTTTCAGCTCACTGCCTACATATAATTAATGTGATAGAGCAATTATAAAATATGTTTGGTTGGTTGGTATCTAATGTTGACTAGTTGGCAGTGAAGCCATTCGCTCTCTTGCATTCCAGTATTTGGATGTCATATGTTGACTAAAGGTTGGGCAGCACAGTAGATGGTTTCCATCCATATCTTATTTAAGTGTACAGAAAGGATACACAAGAGATCTCGCTATACCAATCCTGAATAAATGTTTATTAAGACAGTCATGACCTGTTAAAAGTCTAAAAGTTACTACAGAGAATTTTCTTGGTAATGTAGTGATTCTGGTCATGTTATTACATAAATTTTCCCATGGTTTTCCTTTTGTTTGTAATACATTATCTTCTTTAATTTTGTTATTATATGTTATTTTATTATTGATATAATCATTCTTTTGATAGAGTGATAACTTATTGGATCAGATGAATTTGATGTAATTTTACTACCTTTCTTGGCCAGAAAGTTAGCTGTTTCATTATCCTCTGTTCTGCAATGTGCTGGTATCCATTGAAGTATTAATCTTTTATTTAAATTCATTAGTTGTTTTATGATTTTGCAGTATTCTGCAATATTTAAGTTATTAGGTGTTACATCAGATGTTATGGATATAATAGCTGCTTTAGAGTCAGATAATAGTACAACTTTTTCAAATTTATTTATATGATATAGTAGGTTTTGTAAGCTCTGAAGTATTGCCGAAATCTCTCCATCAAAATTTGTAGTATTTACACTTAATCTTTTGTAGAAAGAGAAGAGAGGGCATATTGCACCTGCACCAGTACCACTGTTATTTGGTAAGCTAGAACAAAATATTACAGATCTTGAAAAAAATCTGATGTGTTTCATTTGCATAACTTTGTATATTCTGCAACAAGCTACTCTTGCAAAAGCTTATTCTTCTGTTTACTTCATGTTAAATCAATCATTAGCAGAAATAATGTTATTACTCAGTTCCTTATAATTATAAGGGAACTAAGGGAAGAGGCTAGGCTAAAGCAATAGTCAAATACACACACAGATACACACACCCACCCACGCACACACCCATGAATTCTTTTTCAAAAAGCCTTTTTTTTTTATTCAGGGGACCTCAAAACATATTCCTGGTGAAATCTTGTAATCAGATTTTTGGAGTGCAATTCCCTCTCTACAGACTTATGTTATAGAGAAAGTAGTAATGGCATCTCAAAGATAGCACAAAATAAAATAATACAAAATTATCAATTTTTGAAAGTTTTAGACATAAAGGTACTTTGGATATTCATTAAAACAGAATACTTTTTTCTTGAACTACATTAAAATTCTGGATTTTCATTGTGTAATTTTGTTTCTGTTATTTTAAAAGATAATTGCACTTGAGAGAACAGGTTTAGAAGTATTAAAATGTCATTATGGTACTTTAAAATGTAGAAAGCATTGATGCTGAGGAGAAAAATAAGAATATGTGCTTATCAACTAGCAATAGTGAAATAAGTACTAATAGAATTTTGATATTACTTCTTGCTATAAAGAGTATTGTAAGAATGCAAGTAAAGTGTATAAAGAAAGAGTCATCCGCAACTTCCACCTCAAATATCTCTAATACAAAAATTGGGAAATAAAAAAAAACAACTTTCCTTTCCTTTATTGTCCCTCACCTTCCCTTTCTTCCATTCCCCTCCCTAATCTTCCTTCCCCCCATCCCTCCCCTACTCTCCCTTTGCCACTCTTCTCTCCCTCCTTCACTTTCTTTCTCTCTCTCTCTCTCTCTCTCTCTCTCTCTCTCTCTCTCTCTCTCTCTCTCTTGATTTCTTTGTTGCATTGCAGTAGTCACTACATCCTGAGAATGATAATGTGAAGTTGGTGCTTGAGATACAACAGAAGAGGTAAGTAAATATTGTTTATTTTCCTATTTTTTTGTGACCAGAAATCCTGTGTTTTTCCAGTACAACAGCAAAAATAACTTTAAGAACAGCTTTTGTTGCATTTTGGTACATCAATCGCCTCACAGCATTCTGCAGTATGATTTTTGGGTTTGAGACGTTACAACAGCTGAACCTCGGAATGAGTAGCTAATGTTCATTTTATTGTTTCTTAAAAATCTATTTTATGCTGCAATTTCTTGGGATGTAATTGACATATTGCAGTGCATTCTTAATACTATTTTTCATATTGTAAATAGTGTATAAAATATGAGCTGTCTCTATAGTATTGTGATAGCATGTCTGCCTCACATTCAAGAGGTCTCAAGTTTGAATCTCAGTAAGGATGAATTTCTGGGTAAGGTTTTAGTTCCAGGGTTTTCCCCTATCCTGTAAAGGCAAATGTAAGTAACTCTAAGCTCTATGGGCCCTGGGCCTCTTTGAGTATTATTTCACCGATTTTATTCACTATCTAGTATGATTTACTAGATTATAGGATATTACACAAACAAACAAAAAAAAACAAAAAAATGTTGAAAATAATAAAGATTTCCATTAAAAAAAAGTTAATGTACATTTGCTTACTTTTTGAATGACATATTTTCTTCTTCAGTGAGCTCCTCCCCTGCCTTTAATGCTTGTGAAAGTTCATTTTTCAGCCCCCCCCCCCCCCTGGAGGATAATTTGCAGTGGAAGTTACAGGTCATTGACATGGAATATAAGTGAAAATCATAAATTTTAAGCCAAAAAATTACTTGCCGCATTAAAGTTTATTTATTTTAAATTTAGAAAGTTTGGCTGAATTAATGTAAGTGAATAACATCTCCTGTAACAATCTCTCTATATCCCCCTACCCTTTCCCAGAATTTTTAAAAGCTAAATGAAGGAAAAACTTTTTTGCTTTCTCTTTGAAAATGTGTAATCTATCTGCTTCCTACAGCTAACTAGATGTTTCCAGAGCTTAGTGCTTTTCATTTGGTGCAGTTGTAGTCCTGTATATTATTGATCCTCCTGCTAAGTTTAGGATGCTGCTAGCTGGTCTGGACCCATTGAGCAGCAGTGATGTAGGTGAGAGGCTGGAACTAGGCCTTCCTCAGGCAGCCATGTGGCAGTGACAGTTTGCAGAATATAATTGCAGCTAAAATAAACATCATGGGAACGAGAGCTGCAGCTTGTAAGTTAACTATCACACTAATGGCCACTGTCACTGGTTGAACAATGAATATTAATTCTAGGGGTTTGTAGAATAGAAGATAATAATTTTCTGTATCTTATGTTGGTTTTAGTTTGTTGAAAAACCATAGGCTTGGTTACAAAATAGGTTTGCACATCATCATATAATGTATTACATTGGTGCATGACACAGTAGTATCTAGAAGGCAGCTCATAGATGTCTAAATGTTAATAATTGTTTTTGTGATGCAATTATGCAATCACAGAACTGCATGTTATTAGCTTTAGAAGTCAAACTCAATTAATTTTTACCTTCTATATTCTAGAATTATTTCTAAATATATGGAAGGCAAATTAATAGTGTTGCATGATGGGATGTGTATTAAAATGTGCATTTTTTATTTATGTGAAAACTAGTATCTAAGTAGCGTTGATTAAACAAAAGAAATTAAATTATGATATTTTTAAACACTTTCTGGGAGTGTTAACACACTATTTTCCTTTTTAGAAAACAAAGCATGTTAGAGCTTTTAAAACCATTGGCCTAAATACTCTACACTTGAAATAAGCAAAGCTGAAGTAAAAGAAACCACAGCTTCTTTCTAATAATAGAGGGTGTACACTAAAGAAATTGATTACAAATATATTCTAACAAATTTAATACATCCATTAATTGTAATTGTGCACTACATCATACTTTTGATCCAGTTCTGATCAGGAACTATCACAATTTCTACATGCCAATGTTTTAGTTTAGGCGATATAAATAATCAGAATTGTTTTTATTTTTAGAAAGATATTTAAAACTACTACTTTATAAGTAAAAGAATATATTATATTCCATTTAAAATGAGAAAATAAGAGATCATTTCCAGTGATGCAAATATAGCATGAAATGTCACTTTTAATACAATATTTATTTTCCTTCACATACCAGTAATTGCATTTTGGTTAAGGGACAATAGAGATTTTAACTACCTGCACTAAAATGTAGATATAACATAAGAGGTAAAGTGTGTTTGCATCTATATATATGAAAAAAATAGCTCATTTAAAAATTAATTTTATATGGTATTTTGTCCATATTAACAATAACACTGTGGTACAAGGGAAGGTTTGCAATGCTGAAAAATTGGTACAGAAACAGGGAATACTTTACATGAATTTTTAAATAGATAATACATTTTCTCATCAAAGTAAACTTCATCAAATATTATGGCTCCATGAAGACATAACATACATTTTTAAATAGATCAGTCTCAGCATGTTCCAGAGTTTCCCTTTCCTGTTTTCTTCATAGGGGAACGTGCTATAATAAAAAGTAATTATATTCATCTCTTTATGTTTTTAACCAACAAAAACTTAATTTTGTGTAGCACTCCCAAGTTTTATTCAGCCAAAATATCCTGAACTTAGTGCTCTGACCCTTGTTTCATTTAGAGAGATAGCAGCTAAACACTTGGTGTCAAAAATGTTGTTTCAATTATTCATGTTTTTGTAAGCCTTCTGAGTAGAAATATGTGGAGTATAATGTTCTGTAATAACAAAATTGGTTTTATTTTGGTTCTTTTTTTTCCCTCACCTCTGTCCCAAAAAATCTGTCTTTCTCTTGCTGCATGAGCACAGAAGGTCTGCGATGAATTATAAAGATTGTCAGGAATATAAATTCCTCTGCTTTGATTTCATTAATTGATTAATAATTATGGATGTTTTGCAATGTTTTATATTATTTGGTGTTCTATTCAATTATACATTACTCACCATCTTAGTGTGTCTCTTGGTAAAAACATAATTTGGATTTGAAACAATTTTTTTCCTAATCTCAATATCAGGTGGAAGAACAATGGCATAACCAAGCTGAACAGTGTTACCAAAGCAAAAAGCAAAAAAGGGTGATTAACTTGTTAGCCTCTGATGGTGTTCATGATTTATTCTAATAAAATCCATAACCTTGATTTAATCTTAGCTGCTTCAATTAAAATAATGAGAACTATTTTTAAAACCAACCTGCTAAATCATCAGTAATCAGGAGTGATACCCTAGAAATGCCCCTTATTCAAACTTCCAACCAATTACATCTCCAATGATACCATATACTCCATGCCCAAATAACACCATATCTGATACTTGACAAATACACCCCTCGCAACATGAATAAGACCTGTACTTATTTTCTCAAATATTTACTGGAATAATTTCATCACAATAATATTAAATGTTTCTTGCTGTATGATGAAGAGATTATTATGTTGTGTTGCTCACTATTTACGTGAATGCATGCAGAGACAAGGTCATACAGGTCGTAGCATGCCGCTTGATTACGACTAGTAACTTTCTGTAGTACACTTGAAGAAACATAAAGCATGTGACATTGACATGTGCTTATTACATTGCAAAAAGAAATACCCTTAAAAATCTCTCTAACTTAAATATGGTTAAGAAAAAGTGTTTAATTCCAGAAGAACAAGGGGTGATTAAAATTTTGCATGAAGAAGGATATCTCAAGAAAGAAGAATTGGACAGCCGCAACAAGTAATGAGTAAATTCTTTGAAGAGCTGAAAGGTACAGTAGAAGTGTTAAAGCACAAATAAAATTGCCACTACAAAAAGGGAGCATCGAGCAATATTACATGAGCCATCTAATTCAACTTTGACAGCCAGCCAAATAAAAAGTAAATTTGGAACTACAGCCTCAAGAAAAACAACACAGAAGATAATACAACAATGTCCATACTTAAAACACCTGACAATGGAATGATAACTGGCTTAAAACAATTTCATATAAATGAACAACTTAGATTTGCTCGAGAAAAAATTCACTGGAAAACCAAGTGGTTTAAAGTTATTTTTAGTAAAAATAAAATTGATTTTGTCCCAATGGCATAAGGATGTTGGTTTGTTAATGGTATGGGGAGCAGTTTCATACAATGGGGCTATTGATTAAGTTTTCTTAAAAAGAATACAAAACTCTCAAAAATATACGGAGCTATCAGAAAAAGAAAATTTTATCAAGGTCAGGTGGTCCAGATTTTATTTTTCAGATGATAATGCCAGTATTCATTCAGCACATGCTGTACAGACATGGTTCCAAAAACATCATGTGAATGTTTTTTAATGGCCATCGAATTCACCACCTAAGCATCATGGAAAATATTTGCGGATGGCTTTCCTGTCAAGTGTATAAAAATTCTTGGCAGTTTAGTACCTCAGAAGAATTACAGAAAGCTTTGCAGCAAGCCTGGAATAAAATTTCAATTAAATACTTAAATTCTATACGAATCAATCCCTTCAAGGATATTTGAACTTATTCAGAAGAATGGCAAGTGTAACTAGCATATAGTTAATAAATGTTATTTTTTACTTGTAAAAATATCTTGTTTTTTATTCTTTGGTCATATTCAAGGTGCGTGGTACACTGGTAGTACATTTAATGTACTTATTCCCTACTTTATATATCTAATAGTACTATATGAGTAGTAAATTTTCTTACAGCATTTTTTTTTAAAAGCTGTAACACATTATTTGAGTAAAGAGGTGCCTGTGATATATATGGTTCTTATTCATGTTGCAAGGAGTGTATAAAATCAACATAACTTCTTTATGCGTATCTTTTATACATGCTTTTGTGTTCATTATTCACTATCTTAATAGTGTATTAAGCATGCTACTGTAGAGTATGTACCATTTTATAGCTAATATGGCTACATATCTATAAATGCTATGATATCTAATTACCAAGTAGATGTGTGTTCTAACCATTATCTACAAGTAAATTCTAAGATTTTATCCAAAGAGAAACATTCTGTTCAAAAAAGTCTTCTACAGTTTGTGTATGTCCTTCATTTGCCCTAGTGACCCTCCGTGTGTAATGGTTACCATGCTGACTTCATATACCCAAGGTCGCAGGTTCAAACCCAGCAGAGGACAATGGATTTTTTCAGGCGTAAAAATCCTTAGCATGGCTTCCTTCGGAAGAAAAGTAAAAGAACCTCAAGCCTGATAGAGAGGCCTCTGAGCAAAATTAAGTGGTCTTTCACGCCCAATTTAGAATGGGACGCTGAGAACCACAGCAGTTAAAGAGCATCCATAAATAACACACCATTTATAGTTTTTGTTTCATTTGGCCTAGCAATGTCAGCTTTTTGCTTAAAACCAAGTTTCGTATAAAGCAATATCAGAATTTGCTGCATCATTATACATTTCATGTACTCCTCTCTCACTTTGTGGGAGAGACTCAGTTCACTTCTCCATGACTCTTGCACTTAAAAACACATTGCTTCCTCATTTCCCTCAAGTACAAGGGAAAGATATTGTCTTAATGTCATTAGGTCCTCTGAGCCTTCTTAATTTTAACACTCCTGCTCTTGCCCAAGCATATATTCTCTCCCTGTTTTATCGCATAAGTCCATATATCTCTCTTAAGCTGCTAAACAAATCTTGTTTTTCAATACGAGGGTTACTACAAAGTTTTGACATATGTGTAAACCAAGGTCAATCAGTTTAAAATGGGTTGCATCATTGGACAGCCACATTCTTTGTAAGTACAAAGGTGAATCAGTTGGCATCCCTCTCCCCTCGCAATCTACAATACAAGGCTAACTACCAGATAACTGGTGATAACTGGTTTCCAGAATGGATGTTAACAGAGAGCATTTTTGCACAACGATTTTGTATGATTTTAAAATTGGTTTAAGTGAGACCCAAAGTCTTGAGCATTTACAACAGGCTTCACAGACATCACAAAACTAAGCAAATGAAAAACAACCCCATCTTCAAGAAAATTGCATACCACCCAGTCTACACAAATTCCAAAATCTTTAAAAAATTCAATATCACATTAGCCCCCAAAATATTTAGTATACAAAAAATACTGTGTACCAACCTAAAGGAACTCCATCAAATAACATAAAAAATCTCACCAGAATAGAATGAGAAAAACTAAGAGAAATTTGCAAACAAAACTGAAAGAACATCTGAAAGCAATTAATACAAACAAAAAGATAAATCTGCCAGTTCCCACCACTTCTGGGTCATCAAACCATGAAATAAATAAAAACATAACACTTATAAAACCTACAGGACATGCAGCAGAATTAGACATTTGGGGGAAAATCCTCATAATAAAGAACCCAGATAAGATAATGAATGAACCACACAGCACCCTTTGGAAGTATGTAACAAGAGCACCAATTATGTGAAAGACAACTTGAAAGACAGGAAAAATATTGCATCAGTTGGAGAATGCTGAAGGTGGAATTATTATTTCGTTGTAAAACTAAACACTTGTAAACTCCATAAAATTTACACAATTTCAACTTTACAAACTTCTATTGTAAAGCATATTTTTTACAAACTATAAATAACGTTCACAATTAACAAAGCTTGTAAACATTCTGAAATAGGTTAAAGGTAAAATTACCTTTAATGATGTTCTAGTATTACTAATTCCAACTCAGAACAATTTTTAATTCAAATACACATCACATTTTACAAACTCCTGTAAACCAATAATTTTACCATGGACTCCGAATCTCATTGGGCCTAGGGTATACTTTGCCACAGCTAAGGTGCAAGTTTGGATAGGGTCAACTTAAAATCAAACACTCCAGAGTAAGGAATTGAATCACAGACCTTCAGCATGCAAACTGCACGAAACCACTGAGCTCCCCAGTCTCTTTTAATACTTAAAAGTAGAGTTTGATAAATGTATAGATAATGTTTGTATTTTAGCCCTAGAACCTACAAATGTTTGCAAGTTTTCACAAAGAATCAATCATTAACAGGTAAATAAATATTTCAGTTACCGCCAAGATTCGTAATCTTCATGATTACCAGCTACGTCTGCTGCACAACATCATGCCAGTTCCTTCTGGAATTGACATAGCAAATACCCTGAAGTACTTTTCCCAAATGCTTTTAAGTAAGTATAAAACAAAGTACATTGTAAGTTTGTTAAAGTCTCTGAAGTAATAGTATTAAATGTGAGAGTAACTATGGATTGTATTTGTATGCATATGTTGTTTTTCTACAGATGTACTCAAAGATGTCCCAAGTTCTCCAATGGAAATGCTGAGATCACAAGAAAAGGATTCAGTGAGACTAGGTTTATATCCCAATCTGGATTACAAAGCACTTTATAATGCTATTGTTGAACTGACAGATGTGGTCCCTTTAATACAGTATGGATTAAATGGTGAGCTGAACTAAATAATTACTTTACAGACATCATAAAGAAAATAATTTTAAGAATACTATATTTGGAATATTGTTTTATGAAACTTTTAATAATGTCTTTTATGTAATTATTCATAATCCTTAAGTGTGCATTGGTAAAATGCCATCATGGTTATTTTACAAGAGAACAAAAGGAGTCCATATAGGATGTTAGGGGTATGAGTGTGCAAATTTTGTGTGCTAGGAGATCCAAATATGATGCATAATAAAGTTCAATAACAATTTCATCTATCTTGAAAGGTAACAGAGATAATTAAACATTATTGAATACATTATCTGCACAGTCTGGCATCAAAGTAGAGCTTAAGAGCCGAATTGTTTTGGTTTGCAGCCAGGCCAATGTTTTGTTTTGGTTTATGCTTGAATCCAGGTTGTCACATGACTGCGTGCTTCGGCTACTGCTACTAACAAATGGTGGGGGATTTCTTTCAAGTTATCCAATCACATTCACAACATTACTGTCAATATTATGCTTTACACACAATGTGGTATAGTTGCCAAGCATATAACCACAACTCTATTCCAGTAGACATGCTGGAATCCAATTCTGTAATATTATTTTGTGACTAAATGGCTCATTTTATCAAGAAATGGTAAAAAACATGAATAACTCAATCAGACATTTGACCAATTTTATTTTTTATTTATGCAACCATGCACTTTAGAAAAAAATGGTATAGAACTTATGTTTCAGCTTAACATCAGGAAATTGCCAGTGAAGACTGTGGACTCATACCCCTAACCACTTTGTATAGTGCGTCAGCTAAGTTACCAAATATGCAAATGTAATAGGCAGGAAAACAACATTTTGTAGTCTGCTTGAACAGACAACATGCTGAAATCTTTTCTATTACGATTAATAGAAAGTGCATATAAAATTAAGCTTCTTACAAATAATTTGTTGAACAGTTAAGAAAATACTAAAGAAAAAGCATAATTAATATGCATAAAACTTTTGTGAATTATATTAATTCTCTCTAGGCTAGATTTTTTTTTTAATATTAGTGCCCTTCAATCAAAGCCAGCTCACTATTATTATGCTTGAGCTTGAGTAAGTACAATGTATTTTCTTCATTAAAATTGTGATGTTCTGATTAAATGCTTTTTTCTTAAAGTATTTGGACAGGCGATGCTGCAATGTCTGGGCTGTCTTCTCCCCTTTCTGGAGCATGATATGATCGATTCTCTTCCTTACCTGACAGCATCATTGATAGCTATGCTTCCAAACTGCCTTCATCAGGAAATTATTAATTCCCTTTGTTTCTACATTCTTCCCTTTACAATCAGTAAGTTCATGAACACATTTACTATTTGATACAGACGTTAACCAAGTTTTCTGGTTATTTATTGGTATGAGGAATTGAATATATGTCATTATGCTACATCCCTGGCTTATTTCATATTTTTTATTCTGTCATATCTAATCTTGCTGATTTTAAGAATTATTTCATTATAATTCAAGAATAGAAACTCCATATTATGCTTAAATTAATTTACTTACTACTATGTAGTGTTAGAAATAGTCCTAACCACAATGTAAGCCTTAATACTAATATTATGTAATTTATTTTTTAATATTTATGAACATGGATGTGAATATAATGAAGTCATCAGAGGTACAAATACTGCATATAGCACATAAGCTTAGGAGGAGGATCCAAAGAAGCTTTATATTATTAAGACATAATATTTTTCTGATGGGAATGCTATTTTCTCAAGTGCAGTAAAAAATATATGCCTCTGTGTTAGGAACAGTTACTCCTAAAGAGAGAAATATTAACAACTATTAAAAAGAATGTGCTTAAATGAAAAAGAAAATGCTTAGAATTGAATGATGAAAATGCAGAACAATTTTTGTTATTGAAGTTAATTTATTTTCCAGCATGTACAGTTTCCTTTCTTAGTTTTTTTTATCCCTGGTACCTTTTTAATTATTACACTAATTTTGTTAACTGACATTTACATATGTACATACATATAAATACTTAATTTTAAACCATTCACTTCTAAAATACTTCTGAGAGTAAGTTAATAAAAATGGAGATGTTTTAATCAGTTTTTCATAAAACTCCTACTTTTCACTTCTCTTTCCCATTCTACTATTCACACATAAAACAGTCCAAATCATAGTTTAGAGGTGATTTACAATTACAAATTTAGCAAACAAAACAGAAGTCCTGCACATTTATTTTTCATTTATTATCTTTTTCTGTTAAAATTACAGAGTAATTCATAGCATCTTCAAAATCAAAATGTAAAAATACATAATAATATGTCGCCCTCCGTGGTGTAATGGTTACCATGCTAACTTCATATACCCAAGGTCGTGGGTTCAAACTCGGTGGGGGACGATGGAGTTTTTCGGGCGTAAATATCCTTAGCATGGCTTCCTTCAGAAGGGAAGTAAAGCCATTGGTCCCATGTCATAGATTTACGGCACGTAAAAGAACCTAAGCCTGATTAAGAGGCCTCTGAGCAAAATTAAGCGGTCTTTCATGCCCAATTTAGAATGGGACGCTGAGAACCACAGTAGTTAAAGAGCGTCCATAAATAATATGTCATTTACATTATTTTACATAATAATATAAAAACATTACTAAACCTACAAACATATTTACAAACACAATTCATATACACTTGTACTTATGCGTGTATACACGCTTCTATTTACATCAAATTTAACATTAACACTGTTATAAGCATTAACCTTATGTACTATTTATAAATTCTTCTATTGAATAAAAGCACCCTTTTATGCAGTACTTTTTTAATTCTATTTTAAACCTTCTTTTGCATTTTATGCTTTTTGTATTTTGAGGAAGTTTGTTATACAGTATACATGCAGCTACTGATGGTCTGCTTTTGTAAGTTTCCAGTCTACTGGAATGTGTGTGAAAATTTGTGCTGCTCCTTGTGTTATGTTCGTGTACATATGTATTTGTTTTATTGCTATTTTCTGTTATTTTTGCAAGCATAATTACTTACTCACTCATAGTTTCAACAATGATGTGATGTTGCTTCTGTAATTTTAAGATCTGTTAAAATGTCTTCGTGACAATATTATTTATTACATTCAAATGCTTCTTGTGGAAGTTTGAAAATAAACAAAGAAACAAATGGTATAATGAAGAAACTCTGAACAGAGCTGAAAATCGTTAGATTTAATATTTTTACATAGTAAAAGTGTCAGTTTTTGAAGTGTTTGAGCATAATTTCATATATACCTATTGTAATAATTAAGCATATGCTTTACATGCTTTCATGTTTTAAAGCAGTTTTAATATAGTTTAAAATGTGATGCAAATTAAATAACGATGATTGCTAATGTGACCATAAATAACATTTCAGCACGTCGAGATGAAAATGAAACGGAAAACTATGCTAGTCAGTCAGTTGCAGCAATTATTATGATGATCTTTCAGTATTCAGAAAACCCTGGTAAGTTTGCTACAACATTTTGGACTTTACTCTGAACCTTATTTTCCAATAAAATAATGCAGACTAAATAAAAAGGCTAATATATAGGATATTTGTAAATTAGAATCAGTTATGCAATAAAATAACTAAATATTTTGGATGATTAATTTTTATTTCATTCTGCATATCTTAAGCTTTCTTTTTACATAAATTCTCAATGATTTAAATCCTTGTTGTAGAGCAGAACGTATTTTATTGGCTCCTTCTCATAGAAATTCAGTTCCAGCCCATTTAATTTTTGTTTACTGTTCTGGCATGCTTTTTCTGTTAAAATGTCATGGCAGAAGGAAACATATTATTGATATTGTTGGTTTCAGAGGGATTGAGACTGGTCTGATCTTCTTCACAATTCAGAAACAATTATTATTTGATGTTTATAAAATAGGCTGGTCATTGTCTTACAAGAAACTTCCATACATTTGTGTGAATATCTCTTAAAAGATTATCAATGCTCATTTTCCAGAAAGTTTAACTCTAGAAACAGCCATACATTTCCTAAATAAACTGGCATAAAAAGTCTGTGACTTAGTTCCAAAAAACCTGTTGTGTTCCATTCGCTTAATTTTCTCTCTCTGCAGATAAACTATTCTTATAAAAGATTATTCTTATATCTACATCATGCTAATCAAAATATACATTACCTTATTACTTAGTCCTTTGTAAGTCAGAAAGGACATAAGGGAATACACTAGGCTAAAGTGTCAGTCAAATGGTTTAAAAGCTGTCACTATGCTATTGTCATTTAATTCGGTTCTCTTTCTAAGGCCAGGAGAGATGAATTGGATGAGGAATATGAGAAGTTTTAAGTATTTTAAAATTGAAACCAATAAAAAGGAATATCTTGAAAATGGTAGTTCTACAAATAAATTGTATATAATGTAAATTGAGCGTTTTAACGAGATCTAAATTTTTTGTGCAGCAAGTTTTAGTCTATCGCTTACAGTTTACCAGTTATGCAAAGTCATTAGGATGAAGAGAGCTTCATTTTATTTGTCATATAAATATCTTCAAATTCTGCATTTTAATCAAAGTTGTTGCAGCCATTTCTTAAAAAATCAAAAATTTTAAAAATTTTCCACCTAAAGGTAGTTAGGGTTGGAGAGATTTTCCTGCATTTCTTTGAATCTTGGAAGATTCTAAACTTGTATACTAAGTTAAGTGTTAACAGAATTTTTGTTCTTGAGCTACCTGTATACACACACAGACCTTTTTTAATTTTTTTGTCGATGGTCCTCAAAACGTGTATTTCTGATGAGATCTCACTATACAATTTTTGGGTGGAATAGGATAACTTCTCTACCCATTATGTATATTGTGCATACATCTAGAGAAAGTAAAAACATGCTGCTCTAAGACAAATAATAAAAACGCATTGATGACTTATAGAAAGAGCTGTAATGTTTGATAAATTAGCTAAAACTAAACAATCAAAAACATTCAGTAGTTTGCACTTGATTGTTTTCATATTATAAAGTGTTATGGTATTAATTGTATTTCCATACATGTCATAGATGGAATATGAATTATGGATCTTTGACTTTCATTGTATTTTTCAGTCTGATTTTAATTTTCTGACCTTATTCATATGCATGTGCGGAAAAAAAATTAATTAGGTATGGTTAACCTAATAATACAATGATAGTACTTATGAGATTGTAAATTGCCATTTTAGTGTGTTATTTCAAAATGAATTTCAGAACGTCTTGAGAAAATGTGAGTCATTTGAAGAATTTAATGTTGTGCCGGAATATTGTCATGGTTGCTCAGTTGGTTAGACCAATGGTACAGAAATCAAAAGATCCATAGTTCAAATACTGGCTATGGCATTTAATTTTTCATTTGGATTCTAACTATCCATTATGGTGATGTTCAAGCTTTTGAGTATAAAGTAGTTGATATGTTTTATTCCTAAACTTTTCAAGACATGTTTAATAGAGTTATTTAGTGAGATAGTATTCTGTTGGGTTGTACAGCACACCATTGTCAGCTTCTGGAGTGTTTGATGACTACAAAGAAAAATGTAGTCCAAGATCTTCTATGTGTAATTGCTTATGGAACATCTGGAGCCAGACTGTCTGCAGCTAAGCTATTGTTTTATTACTGGCCAACATTCAACCCAAATCTTTTTGATCGGAGGGTTGTACTACAAAAATTCACAAGTGAGTATTTGGACTTTAAAGTAAAATTTTTTTAAATAATTAAAAACATGTGAAGTTAGATATTAGGACAGCCTGTCCAAGACATTACTAGCCAAATGTCATCTCAGAAATGGGAAGTAACTGACTAAAGCTAATCAAATTAGTGTCATGATAACTATTGTAATTTTTTTTAATCATTATTTTTTACAAAATTTGATGATGTTATTATGATTGTTGTTTCATCGTCGCCATCATAATTGTTGTTGTTGTTGTTATTATTATTATTATTATTATTATTATTATTATTATTATTATTATTATTATTATTATTATTATTATTATTATTTTATACTACTATTATTACAGTGCAAGTATTATGGAATTAGTTTTCAGGATTGTAAAAATGTCCTACATCTTACTACTAAAATAATTAATAATAAATACAGTATATTAGTTAATCAAAGTAACAAAGCTAAATGTTATACACCAAATTCATTTACCTTGTTCGTATATGGTGATGGTTAGCAATACGAGAAAGCTTGTAAATAAAAGAAACAGAAACAATTTGTCCTAATTAATATATTAATACTGTACAGATCTTTTACCAACTCCGTATTTTCATGTGTGTTGCCTACTCAAACAAAGATAATGGGGATTTGGGAATATCACATATGTTAAATAAAGAATTTGGCAGGTTTCATCCTAATCTCTCACAAGGCACACTTAAAGTAATGACAAACATGACAGTACCATAAATATTGTACATGTGGTATAATGGTATATTCTTATGTAACATAATGTCTATTGTGATGCATAAAATTTCATAGTTTGCGTATGGGAACTAATTATGTTCTTAATTTACTTAAAATTTAACAAGAAATCTTTAGTGATGTCATAACTATATGCCAATAATTTATTTATATACCTTTTCTTCTAAACTTTATTTATTTGAGATCTGCATATGAGTATTTCTATGGCTTGTTTTAGATATTACTTGAATGTTAAATGTTCCTTAGACATTAGATTTGTATGCAAATGCATATTTAGTTTGTTTTTACTTGTAATATAAATTAAGTTTTCAATGATTTTATATCTTTCAGAACTTGTATCTAAAGCTTTACACCTTTTTCAGCATTTTTCCATTCAATGAGCATGAAATATAATTGTATTTTTCTTAATTTTTAATAAGAAAATTATTCCTGGAGGTGATCACAGATCCCCCAGCCTGAAAGTTCTCTCACTAGACCAGCTCTTCCCTTTCTTCATGATTCTGAGTGGGCACTAGTCTTCTACTTGGGGCACAAAATCTCCATCCACATGGATGGGATCGAATCCCGGCACATTCCATAGCTGGGAACCAGAGCATCTGGCTCTAGACCACAATGCCATGGTACATGACAGAATTTTAATGGTTGTGTAGATGAAATAAGATCATGGGAATGCTGTAGTTTAAATCCTCTACCGCTAGAAATAAAACATGGAGGTGGATGCTCATGCATTTTATGGAATAGTGCACCTATAAATTAGTTTAAGACTGGCAATGAAAATAACAAATAACAACAAATAAAAATGTTAAAATAACATATTGAAACCAAGGAACATTCATCTTACTGTTGTGTACACCAAATCCACCATTGATTGTTCTTTGTTGCAAACATGTAAAAAATCTTCTCAACAAAGGCAGCATCAAAGAACAGTTCTCCTAAAAGCTTTTTTTCTACAGTTGGAAAGGTTACGCTACAAAAAGGTGATTCATCCTGAATTTTTAAATAGGTTTTAATCCTTTTGTGGTATCTGATCATGACTCACTCACTACTAATTATAGCAGGATATGCTACTTCCCAATGTAATAGTTTAGTCACCTCATACACAGTGTCTCAGTTATTTACAACCAAATTAGTTCAGTAGATTTGTGCTGATATGCATTTGGTTGTCTGCATGCATTTTCAAGTAGGTATGAATAATAGTAATTATTATTATTTAGTTATTTTTTATTATTATTATTATTATTATTATTATTATTATTATTATTATTATCATTATTATTATTACTATCATTATTATTATTATTATTATTATTATTATTATTATTATTATTATTATTATTATTATTATCAATAATAATATTAGTATTTGTATCATCATCATTATTAGATTGAAAATTTTGATCTTAGGAAATTCACTCTTGTGTTATATGATTTTTTTCCATTCACTAATTCTATAATGGATTTGTGGAAAAATTTCAAATTGGATTAATTTGAACAATTTAGCAGTCAATTCCATAAATCAGTGCTTGATACTGGGCTTTTGAAAATCATTGAAACTTATTTCCATTAATTGGATACTTTTTTGCCCACTCTCTTCAATAAAGACCCTCTGAATTAATTTTGTTCTTAACAACAGAAGTTATACAACAGAAGATTAATTCTCTGGTGTTAAAGATTGTAGAATATACTCTTGTGTAACCAATTCATTTTGAGCAACTAAATTTAAAAGTTCCAAATAATGCCCCTGTTATTGGATTTGTCATTTTCTTGGTGGCCACATAAGATAATTTTGTTTGCACAAATATATGATAATTTGAATTATACATCCAAGAATCTGTCTATTTAATGCTACCTGTTCATTGTATTTTGTCTGTAGATGTCAGCTTATAAAAGAAGACCTGGTATCTTCCTATGAACTGAAATTTCTCGTTATTTAACAAATGTACCTTTGATCATTTATGTTTGCTTTTTTAATAAGATATTTAAACTAGATACTCCTTTTTAGCACCACTCTAAATCTTTGCCACTGAACATGAAGCAAATGTATCAATACATTTTGTTGTTTCAAAACTGCCTGTTAAGAAGGAGAACCTGTCATACCATGTTGGTGTTTTTTTTATTAACTCTTTGATGTTTAATTTTTGAGTAGGCCATTTTGCTTTTAACTCACTTCTTCAGAAGCATAATCTGATAGGCTATATGATGCTTAACAAATCTTATGTGTCAGGTATATTATTCATCATTTGGAATAACATATAATATTAAAAAAAAAAAAAAAAAAAACTGAAATGCTTGGCAGAAATGCTAATGCTTATAGATGTGTTGATCCAAGATCCAGTTATACAGACATAGCTTTCCTCCTATAATGGGGGCTGCAGAAATTTGTTTCACATTATGATTAGTGCCTCAAAACTGGTAGACTGGTGGACACTATATGGATAAGTATTTAATGTGTACAGAAAATTATCACAATAAAATTTTTGAAAATAATGACATTAGTAATTTTTTATAGCAATTGATTCTTAAATAACTCAGTATGTTGTAAGTGACAAACGTATCTGCTATTAGAAGCTGATAACAGATGTATTTTCCCCCCAACTTTTCTTTTTATGTGATTATAAAACAAAAACCAGCAAAAATAACTGGAGTCTAATACCTTTATACATTTTCATTTTACAGATCTGGTTCCTTTTGTATGCCAGCGAGACATGTGCCCAAATGCTGGCAATGCTGAAGCTGCCAAAGTGTGTTATGATCACTGCATTTCAATCACTTTTGCCAGTGATAGCCCACCACCTCTATATCTGTGTATTGAGTGTGCCAATGAAATTCATAGGGAACATCCAAATCAAATGTTTTTTGATATTTTACATGCAATGCAGCAAGTATCTATGACCTGTGAAAACAAGGTAATTATAATATAAACTTAATTTTACTTGTATTGCGAGCCAGGGGCGGCAGTACCTGAGACTCTCTCTAAATTTTATTGTTAGAACCAGCTGAAAAATTCAATATCATAGCCAGGATTTAAACATGGTTCTCCTGCTTTCCATGCAGTTGCTGTAGCCATTAAGTAATTATGACAACAAACCAGTTGGATATTAAATTCTGCAACTGATTTGGAATACTAAGTACTTACAATAGTAAATAGCCATTAAGGTATTATCTCTGAGGTGAGACATATTGGTTGGTTAAGCATATAAAAACCACAAATCAGTTGAAGAATTTAATGTCCTACCAACTTGAAGTAGTCGCTCAATGATTAGAACAATTGTACAGAAACCAGGAGAACATGTTCAAATCCTGACTGTGACTCTGCATTTTTCAGTTGGTTCTAACAATAAAACAAAACTGTTCAATAATAATAATAATAATAATAATAATATCAATATATTTATATATTTGTTTATTCTCTAGTTTGTGCAAGCTTAATAAAAATAATACTAGAATAAAACAACTGAGGGGGGGGGGTTTATTATATTATGCACACACACCCACTCATGCATGCACACACACATTCTCTGGTGCAACAGAATAATTTTGTTTTGGGAATTTGATTATCTCAATTTGGGTCATAATCAATCCACTAATGTAATGGAAAAATTTATGGTACATAATGCATATAACTTTACATGTAACATTTTAGTGTTAAATCCTAACTGTCAAAACAGTTAACATCACAAACAGTAACATTAATTCTAATTTCAATCTTTAACTTTTAATGCTTAATTACTTTTTAAAAGATCTAATGTTTTGAGTTACCCTATAGAATATAATATCATCGTTCAAATGAATAACTATGATAATAGCTGTGGTATTTCAATTCTCCATTATTAAGCCCTGTCATAGTTTCCATTTGTTATGGTGCCTCTACTGGTAGCATTATAACTGGACATGTAAATAATTAAAATTACTTATTAAAAGTGAAGAACAATACTAATACCCAAAATGTACTATATTTCGCAGAACTGCCGAGCAAGTGACAAATATGCTGTCTCTATTTGCTTCTCAACGGAATGTGCGAGTTATAATGGAAATCACCCAATCCGATACTGTCAGCAGTGCCATAATATCAGACATAATAATAGAAGAGGTGGTGATCATATTTTCCATACCAGTTTACCTCAGTTGAGTGATATGGATGCACAAATACAAACTTACATGGTGGAAGCAATTGTCAGGTATAGAGCTAATTTCTGGTATTTTTATAATAATGTACTTTTCATTTATTTTGTTTTTCTCCGTGTGCCATTCAATACAAGAAAGATGACTGCAATTAAACTTCTTGTATTATAAGGATATTTCCTTCAGGACACGTTGGATCTCTAAGTTTGTATATGAAACATATGAATGTATATTCTTGTATACAGTGAAAGTACAAAATATTCATTCATGCATTTGTCCTAATTGAAGACATCTCTTACAAATTTTGTCCTGAACAATATGAGTTAAAGGAATATAAGCTTTGGTTTTAATAATTTATAGAATAGGTAAGAGTAGAAGTATTATAGTTTAGAAGCTGTTGCAAATATACAATTTCATTAAATTAGGTTGATTCCTTGAAACTAGTTCTGTGGTAATCAACCTAATTTAATGAAATGGTATATTTGCAACTGCATCTAAACTATAATAGTTATCTTTTCATTATGTCTTCCAATTCAAAAATGATGAAAAGTATAAATATTAATGGGTAGAAACACTCACCATTCAAAGTTTTAATACACCGTAAGAAGCATTGTATCTGTAATAAATTCTGGAAAGTTAGAGTCAGACTGGAAAATTCAAAGCCATAGCTGGATTTTGAACCATAGATCTCCTGGTCTCTAGCCACTGAGCTACCATGGCAACTGCCAACATGGCATTAAATTCCTCAATTGGCTTCTGTCCTACACACAGCTTGTGTGGAAAAACATTTATTAATATAATAAATTCTGAATCATAAATAACAATTTTAAAATACTATTAAGAATGCTGCAAGCTTTTATGAGGATAGTTCAATAAGTACCATGTTTCAAAATAGATGGTATTGCTAAGATAAGTAGGTGTTACCATCATGTACTGTCATTTGTTAAATGTTGCCAAAAAAGGTACTGATTCATAGGTTAGTTTGGGCTTTGCAGGTATTTCAGTTGGTCATTCAACGTGCTTTTGCTAAAATGAAAAATCTGATGTGTTACACTCACATGCCTTTCTCTAGCTGCCCTACAAACCTTCTACAAAAGATTATTCTTATTTGTACTCAATGCTAATCGAGATAAATATTAGCAGAATGTTATTATTTAGTCCCTAATAAGTAGAAGAGAATAAGGGAATGCGCTATGCTAAAATGATTGTCAAATGTTTTAAAAGATATCGTTATGCGATTGTCATTGCAAATCACTTCTTTGCTTGGCCAGGAGTAGAACAAAAGAAAAGCGGACACTTCCTGTCTGAGAAAAGTTTAAGTACTTCACAATTGAAACCAATAACAAGGAATATCTCAGAAACGGTTGCCTCCACAACAAAAACATAAAGGACATAAATCGTGTGTTTTGTTGTGATGTATGTAGGGGGATTTTTTTGAAACCTAAATACCAAGTTTGGTATTTAATGGTCTTTTCTTTTTGGGGCTATGCTGTCCACAGAGACAGACAGACAGGCAGACAGACAGACAGACAGACACACACACACACACACTCACTCACACACGGACCTTTTTTTAAAAATGCTTTTTTCGGACTCAGGGGGTTCCAAAACATATATTTCCGGTGAAATCTCGGTATCGAATTTTTGGGTGCATTACAATACCTTCTCTATCCCTATGTACATTGTACATGTGGGGCTAGAGAAAGTAAAAACAGCAGATTCCATTGCTTTTTGCTTTTGGATGGGAAAACTTGCAAGGGGATAAAAGTAAAATTGAATGTTGTAATTGGGGACCTTTTGTCATCTATGACAACAGTTAGATATTGGTTCAGTGACTTTAAACACAATTGAACATCTGTTTTTGATAAGGTCTCTTGGACCGTGGTAGATGTAAATATGAAGAAAATAATTGTGATTGTCACTGATGATCAAATGGAAGTTTGTGAAATGATGAGACCATATGTGTATTGAAGAACAGCAATTCATATTTTTCATGATAAGTTAAGAAATGAAAAAGTTGTTGGTTCAATGGGTGTCATGATTGCTTACACTGGAACAGGTGCAGCTTTTAACTTTGAAGCTGTGTTTGGAGCTGTTTCAGCAAAATCTGAAGGATTTTCTGCATCGCTTTGTCACCATCAATGAGACCTGGATTCATCCAGGCAGCAGTGCTGGTGAATTTAATCAAAGAAAGCAAAGACAGTCCCATTAGCTGGAAAAGTAATGGCAACTATGTTTTGGGATGTAAAGGGTGTCATACTCATTGACTTCTTAGAAAAAGGAGAAACAATTACCCGACAGTACTACATTGAGTTATTGGGTTCAATTTAAGAAAAAGTTTTAAGGAGACACAACCCTATTTGGCAAAGAAGAAAGTGTTGTTTCACCATGTCAATGCTCATGTAGAGTTGTTGCTATCAAACTGTATCAGTTGCCTTATGAATTGCTATTGCAACCCACATGTTCACCCAATCTGGCTTCCTACTATTTCTTCTTGTTTGCAAACATGAAGAAATGGTTCTCTGGAACAAGTTTTATATCAAAGGAGGAAGTCGTCATTGAGACAGAGACGTACTTTGCAGACCTTTACAATTCCTGTTTTTGAAGGGATTAAAAAAATAGCAAGAATGTTGGGAGAAGTATACATCTCTGAAAGGGAACTATAATGAAAAATAAATAATTTGGTTTGAAAAAA
This sequence comes from Hymenopus coronatus, assembly GCA_030762935.1. NCBI lineage: Eukaryota > Metazoa > Arthropoda > Insecta > Mantodea > Hymenopodidae > Hymenopus > Hymenopus coronatus. Next base: position 38,696,522 of record CM060898.1, on the reverse strand, counting down.
TTATGTCTTCAGTCCTAACATGGGTGCTTACTGAACCACCTCATAGATATTTTAATGGTATTAGGGGCATTCAATAAGTCTTTGGAAAATCCAAGAAATTACACTCATAACACCGAAAAAAAGTTTGTATTTAATAACTGTTGTCTCTTACTAGATGGCAGTTAAAGTTTCAGCTATATCCATCACATGGTTTTGTTGCCATAGGTGATTGAATGAACTTGTGCTTTTTTAGGAAGATGAAAAAAAAATGAGTCATGCAGTGATTAAACACTTTTATTTAAAAGGCTTAATACCGAAAAAGATAAATGCCAAGTTGGATGAAGTTCATGGCATATCTGCTCCCTCGTCTGCAACAATTTACTATTGGATAAATGAATTTAAACGTGGCCGTACATCCATAATTGATGAATATCATTACGGATGTCCAGTAGAAGTGACTTCCTCTGAAATTATTGACAAAATCCAGGATATGTTTTTGAGTGATCGATGAATCAAAGGTTGCAAAATAGTAGAGGCCACAGACATATCGTAAGGTACAGTGTTCTTAATTTTGCACCAAAAATTAGGTCTGACAAAGGAATAGAGAATCATACGATTGATTCGGAAGCTGGTTTGGCACTTTTCCCGCACAATCCTGTTTAGTTTCTGTGTGGATGAAACATGGATACACTACTATACTCCAGAGACAAAAGTACAGTCGAAACAGTTGGTTTTTAAAGGTGAGCCAGCTCTGAAGAAGGCAAAGATGGTGAAATCTGCAGACAAGGTGATGGCCTCAGTTTTTTGGGATGCACATGGAATCATCTACATTGATTACTTGCAGAAAGGAAGAATGATAAATGGAGAGTATTATGTATTGGAATAATTGTTTTTTCACACAAGCCGTATGTAGGACAGGAGTTGGACAGATAGAGTCAGACTGAAAAATTCAATGCCATAGTCGGGATTTGAACCATGGATCTCCCGATCTCTAGCTGGTTGCTGCCACTGAGCTACCATGGCAACATGCCGGCATAGCATTGAATTTCTCAGCTGTATTATGTATCGTTATTGCAGCGGTTGAATGGAGAAATTAAGAAAAAATGCCCTCATCTGGCAAAGAAAAAGATTCATTTCCATCAAAACAATGCAAGGGTGCACAGTTTTGATGGTAAAAAGTGTAGAATTATGGTTTAAATTACTATAACATCCACTTTATTCACCAGATTTAGCCTCCGTGACTTTTTTTAGTCTCCAAACTTGAAAAAGTGGCTCAGTGGAAAATGACTCGTGTCTAGCGAAGAGGTCATCTCCCAAACAGATGCTTATTTTGAGGACTTCCAAAATCCTACCTTTTGGAAGGCTTAAAACAATTGCAGAAATGCTAGGAAAAGTATATCGAGCTAAAAGGAGATTATGCTGGGGGGGGGGGGGGATTCTACCAAAAATAATTTGTTTTTTATCTTTTTTTAGGATTTATTGAACGCCCATTGTGTATTCAGTTAACTATTAGTATTGCATGTTATACCAGGCTTATTAAACTTTTTTTTATTAATATTAATAAACATTTATATCTTTAACAGCTTTTTAGTTTTTAGTTGTTTTTTTTTTCTGGTTCATAATAGTTTCCAAGCAGTTTGCATCTATATATGCAATTTATTTCTAATTCATGAACAGCAAACTGTAATAAGCTTTTTGGTACATTTTTTCAGCCTGCTTAAAGAAGCCAAATCAATGAATGCAGAAACTTCAAAGGATCCTACAGATATTCATGCTAAGGCATCATTGTTAAATGTAATTACTACAGATGATCCAATTTCTCTGGAAGAACGTCAATTGCTTGGTCGTTATGGAGTGTGGCTTATTGTAGGCTTATGTACTCCACATGAGGACACACCAGCAGAAACACTCGGTCGCCTGCTCTCTATGCTGTTTCATTGGTTTGATGTTACTTCTTACACCTTTGATGGTAACAGTTTATTTTTGTTAATATAATAACATTATATAGTATGATAATCCTATTGTGTACTTCATGTGTGAAAAACAGTAAATCAGAATATTCCAAATTGAAATTGTTCAAGAGGGAGATTTTTCTAAATTTTCAGCCATTGATCTGCGTAATGCCACAAAGGCAGTGATAAATCAAAAGTGGGAATATGCTGACCAAACTCAACAGCATGTCATTACATGATTTTCAGTTCATGGCTTTCAATATACATGAAGCCAGGTATGCACCATGCAATGGATGATTGCATTTGCTCTTTGTGTGCACAAAAATGTGAACAGTATCATTTAGTTTGTACAAAGAGAACAAAAAGCCTGTGTCGGAATACAACAGGGAAGACTCATAATCTATTTGTACACTTTGTGTGCATTTCTACTTTATTATTTAAAGCTCCATATAGTTAGCTGTAATATAGCAGATTGTCAAAAATATACAATATGGGGGGAAAGTAACTCTCTTCTCGAAATTGTAAAACATTTCATAATAGTTGACCTATTAGAGAAAGGATTTATTGTATAATATGAAATGGTAGAAATAGTCTACAAAAGTAAATTCAACAAAACAGCACTTAATGGAACTTCTGAGCTACATTCGTGAAGTCATGATGAATCCATTTTGGATTTTCTCCACATAGATCCTCTCTCCAGTGTAATGACAATAATTGTGATATAAATTCTGCTATTGAAACATTATTTCACCCATTTCTAAGTATGATCTCAGACATAAAACTCCATATATAGAGAAAATGCATCTTTTCGATACTTGGACACCTTTTGGCTAGCTACAGGAATCATTTCAGGAAATCAAATATACTTTCATTATGATATCTTATGAAAAAATAAGCATCTTCCATTATTGATGCATTATAGAGTATATTTATTTAATATTATAATAAAGTACGTATAATAATATCCAGTCTGGATATTGGCCATGTAGGGTAAAAGTAGCACTGACTATCACCTCAGAAAGACACAATCTTGACAAAGATTCAGGACTACAATTAAGCAGTACTTGGAAACCGGCCTTAGACCTACAAAACAGCCAGCAGAGAAACACAAATCAGACCCTTAAAAGAGTCTCCTGAATTGCAATATTTTCTTTCACATCCGTGCTCCATTCCACCTCACCGGCCATGCCTTGGCATGCTGATTGACCCACACAGAACCCACAAACATATCTAAATTAATAAGACCACATGAGTTCAATTCATTCAGTAATCCTGAAGACGGGAACAATGGTACTCCCGAAATGTTGGTGCCTCACCATATCTACACCTGGAAGTCTGAGAGAACTTCAAAGATTTACGCTGCCAGGAAAGCTACAGCTCTTATTACAGCTGCATTTCAGTAGATTTACTGGCATGTTAAAAGAACTACAGGACAAAATTCTGGCACACCGATAGTGTTAATATGATCCTAGTAATTGGTAGCATCGTTAACAAATAAAAAAATAGAATCATCACCACCACCACCACCATCATTATCATAATCAAATTTGACTTAACAACAAACCTTTTCTTCTGAAACAACAAATTAACATTCTATTCTATTAGCACAGTAATTGAACCAGCTGCAAAACACCTGAGGCTTTGCATTAATCTTAGCATACTGCACAATGCATCTAATGATCACAGTTTGCTGTTCCTAACTTTAATGATACTTTCATGGAAGAAAATTTAATGTCATTGTTAAAGCATTTCACATTGTGTATTATATAAAAATGGTCTTATGAGCAGCCTGATGTGTAGACTATTTTGAAGTTTTTGATGAATGAACTATCCAAGCCAATTGTATTACTGCCTCTGACTTGGCTGTGGAGGTTTGACTATTTCTGTGAGCATTCACACTGTTCCTGTATCCATGATTCCATCATCTCCCTGCTGTGCATGGGGTCCTACATTTGATTCCTGGTGGGGTTGGATATTTTTCTGTAACCCAGATTATGTCTATCCTCCCCAGAGTATGGAAGTATGAATGTGTATGTGTGTGTGTTGTGTGTGTGTGTGTGTGTGTGTACGTGTGTATGTGTGTGATGTAATGAATAATGATAAAAGTTGAAGATGCTGAATAGAAGCCTTAACGACTACAGTACACAAGTTAACACCATTCTGATAGGCAATATTTTCCACAGGAAAATACCACTGATAGGACCATACAGTTAAAGGGGAATTATAAATTGAAAAAAAAAAAAAATCTGATGCTTCACTTAATCTCATTAAACTTTTTCCTTTGAATACGAGTTAAAATAGTTCAATATAAAAGGTATAATACATATGGTGATTAAGTACCAGTGGCAGTATTGCTGCAGATGCTATAGTAACACATTTTTTTCAATTTTCCAGATCAGGAGAACACCTTAGAGCGACTTAAGATTGACTTTGTATGTGGTTGGTTAGCTGAAGTATGCAACTCTCATTTCAAAGTTTTTGTGTCCTGCCTACTGCCACATCCTCCAGATTATGCTCGAGTTGGAGGACATTGGTAAGTGTAAACTCATAAATAAAAGCTTTCACTGTCTTAAAAGAATGAAACAAATATTAATCAATTGCATATGCTTATTTAGGTAATAAAGGTGGTCATTATTGTTTTGTGTTTCTCCTATAGGGACACGCTTGTTTCACGCACATTTCATTTGAGAGATGGTCTGAAGCGACTCTTCAGTTTAGTCCCATATGAAATAGTTACACCAGAGATATGGGATTACGTAATGCCACATTGGATGGAAGCTATGGTAAATGATGTACCAGAGAGGGAATTGTGTGAACTAAAGAATTTGCTGAGGTTAGTACAGTTTCATTGTATTATGCAGAATGCAACCTTTTATATTCTTTTCTGTTTACCTACTATTTTGTGAGTTTTCTCATGCCAATAATGTTTGCATTTTCATTTTGACATGGCAGCAAGATTCTTGATCCTGACATGAGTCCTTTGGGGTTTGATGCCAAGAAACTGTATAAATTTGTTGCAATACGCTTCAAGAAGACATCAGCAAAAGTGCAAGAACAAGCTTTAAACTGGCTGCAGGTGAGATTTTACTATGGCAGGCACAGAATTTGATGTTGGCTGAGCTCTGACCACTGGAGCTGAATGGCATTTCCACATGCAAGAGAGTGAAGCCTAGTTGAAAGTTGGAATGAGAGATTTTAGGAGTCAAGCAAACAGAATTTTTCTTTCTCTACATGTACTATGTACATAGTGTATAGAGAAGATATGTCACCCTCCATGGTGTAATGGTTACCAGCTAACTTCATATACACAAGGTTGCGGGTTCAAACCTGGCAGAAGACAATGGATTTTTTCAGAAGTAAAATCCTTAGCATGGTTCCTTTGGAAGGGAAGTAAAGCCATTGGTCCCATGTCATAAATTTACGGCATGTAAAAGAACCTCAAGCCTCATAGGAAGAACCTCAAGTCTGATAGAGAAGCCTCTGAGAAAAATTAAGAGGTCTTTCACACCCAATTTAGAATGGGACGCTGAGAACCACAGTAGTTAAAGAGCGTCGATAAATAACACTCCATTTACATTTAGAAAAGACATCACATTCCACCCAAAAATTCAATACCAAAATTTCACCAGAAATACATGTTTGTGACCCCCTGAATAAAAAAAAAATTTTTTTTACAAAAAGGTTAGTGTGTTTGTGTGTGCATGTGTGTGTGCGTGGACAGCATAGCTCAAAAACAAAATAACCATTAAATACCAAATTTGGTATTTAAGTTTACTATCTTCCAAGTATGCAACACAAAGATTTTCAAGAAAATTACCCCACCCCAAAGTACCCTTTACATGGAAACAATTTCAAAAATTCTGATTTTCTCAAAAATGGCTCTGACAATTTTGATTAAAATACCTTATATCAAGATATTAATATGACGAATAAAATGTATATTTTGAACTGTCTGGGAATAGCCTCTGAAGGCCTCTTCATTCAGATGTCTTAAAACCATAAGATATAGATAAAAACTTACTATGCAACAAATGTAGATATTGTTAAAACACACAATTTATGTCATATAATTTTTTTTCATACGGTTGACCATTTTTGAAATATTCCTTGTTATTAGTTGCAGTTTTAAAGTACTTAAAATTTTCTCATATGGGAGTTTGTCAATTCCTGACTGTGCAAAAATATGGATTTCAATCACAGAGCAAATAGCTTTTAATACATGATTACTGCTTTAGCCTAGTATTTCCTTATTTTGCTTCTACTTACACGGAAGCAGGTAACAAAGACAATCTCTGCTAATGTTTATGTGGATTATCATGAAGTAAATAAAGGAATCAATTTTTAACAATAATTTGTTAGAGATATACAAGTCATATGAATGGAACACATCAGATGTTTTACCTATGCATTCCTAAATTAACAAGGAAAATAACTTGGATGTCAACAACAAAACTTGTACAGGCCAAGTAGAAAACTCTTTTGCAACAAAGCAGTGCGTCATGTCAAAAAGTTAATGATGCAAATCTTCCCATTTGGGTGTTATGGGTACACTCTAACTGTTAATATATTTTTCATTAAGTGACATTATGGCTAAAAATAAATAAAATAGAACAAACATTATCACTATATATGTTATACAATTGCTCACTGAATGTAAAAGCTACAGCCTACACTTAACATCAATTAAAGGTTTCTTCCTTACCACTTCGCTAAATGTTTTGTATCAAATTATGGGATAAACAAAAGGGGCAGAAAGTAAGTTTGTAACTTTTAAGCTTTGGTTCATTGCAGAACCCCTTTTTAAAGTATTCAAATGCATATTATTAACTTGGCAAGCAGTTAATATAGAAGTTAGTTTCATGGCTTCTGAAACATGTTTTCCGAAATAAAAAAGTAAGTGATGTAGTGTTACAAAATCGACTCAACTAAATTTTAATTGTTAGTTTCTTGGTTGGAAACCAATATAAAATGCTCTTCATAAACAAGTGATTTCCTTTTATGGAACACTGGTAAGATTCACTGTTGGAAGTGATGCTTATACCAATGGTTTTATGTAAATTCACAGCATCTTAACTATACAATGTTGTAAAGCAGAAAATGCTTCTTATTGGGTTTCGCACTGACTAGCTCCACCCATCATCAAGTTCTGTGTTTTCTTTAGTATATTTGTTTTGAATTTAAATGTTTGTCTTAAATGAAGCATTTTATATCTTCATTTCAGATAGTAGTAAAGCATTTTCCATACTTGTATTATAATAAATGGAAATCAAAAGTATTTTCTCAATTGGAGAAACAGACATTTAGATAATTTTTCTTCCATCATTTTGTATTTGATTTTCTCATCACCACATCTAAAATGTATTTTTATTAAAGCCACCTACTAACCATTATGTTACTAATTTAGATACATTTAAATACTATTTTCTTATCTTAACCTCAACATTTTAATATCAAATCCTTCCTTTGAAAGGAGATTATATGCATATCAAATGTTTTATTTGATGTGTCAAAGCTTTAATTCAGTAAAAAATTGAGGATATAAATTTTCTCCTTTCTTAATAACAATGAATACATTTAGTAATGTGAAATTAGTAAATAAGAGATATCAACAGAGTTGCAAATAGTACATAATATACATTTTGCAATAATGATTAATATAAATGTTTCAGATTTTAACAATACTGGATATTGTGATACCTCTACACCAGTTGTTTTCTATGTTTAATGATGGTGTAAGAATGCTGAGAGGTAGCCCAAAAGAAGAAAAATCGGGCAAATCACACAAAACTGAGGAACGCAGAACCAGTCTAAGTAAGTTATCATTAGCAAAAGCTGAATCATTATGTGTTAATCACCTTGTTTTTGAGATAACTAAATCATGCAATTGTTTTGTAACCTATTATGCATTTCCTTTATGTGTTGTTTAATTTTCAGCCAAGGAAGCTGATGATTTATCACCAGGCCCTGTTGTAGAAGATTCATCAGGAAATACATCAGGACTTTCAGATGATGAGGCCCCAACCACAAGGCATATGGAATTTGAAACAGATGCTGAACTTACTTTATCTAGCTGCATTCTTATGCTAGATGTGCTTTTAAGACAGGTTTGCTTGCTGTCATGCTAGACAGTTTCGAAGAAAGCTAGAAAAAAAAATCTTCTCTATTTAATTCAGGAATAATGCTTAGAGAAATATTTTTGGTATCTAAAATCCACAGAGGGCAGGCACTAGTTTGGTTGTAAATTATTTTTGATGTTTAGTCATATACTCAAAAAATATTCTTCTTCTCCTCCTCCTCCTCCTCCTCCTCCTCCTCCTCCTCCTCCTCTTCCTCCATCTTCTCCATTGCAAATTAAAGAACTGTAGTCAGCCATTCATCTGGACCATGTCCTCTGTCTTTCTGGATCCTCTAGCTTCTAAATTAAGCAATAGTATTGGAATATGCAGTCTGACATGGAGATAATTCCATAACAGCAGTTGTGACATCCATAGATTTGTTTTAAAGAGCTTACTCACATACGCCAAATTTCTTTTGAATTGCATTTATGTAAAGGCGATAGCATAACTTATGAAGATGATTTTTCATTTTAACTTTTTTTGTTTTATTTTATAGTGCCTTACCTTATTTCATAGCATCCCAGATAATTGTGCTTCAAATTGGGAGGTAAGTTTACAGAATAAATTGAGGAACAGTTTTTATTTCTAAGACAACAACACATCTAAAAAGCAAATGTGCATTGCACAATATTTTCTGTGCTGTAAATGGAAAGAGTTACCCCTTAATGAAATAGCTCTATTGCTAATTGCAATTCTTATTGCAATGAATTTAAGTGAGCAGATTCATGAAGTCTGTGGCATCACAAACCAGGGGTAAGGATTTTATATGCTGTCTTCATATAATGAAGCATTGTTATGTCAGTTGCCATCTCGAGATTTTCTATAGATGTTGAAAATTCACCTTTAATATGTACATTTAGTCTTTGCATGACCAAGAAAATGCATTACTGTACAATAGAGTTATATTGTATTTGTGGGCCTACTGATTTATTTGTAGAAGCACAGTTTATTATCCCTGTTTAAATGTGTAATTGCACACACCAAAGTTTCATATTCCTTTTACCACAATCTTCATTTAACTCTATTTTAAATCATCTTGATCACTTTGTGTATTTATTCTCATATAAACTACAAATTGCAACAACTATCTTTGGAAGTTCTCATTCCTGACAAACAATATGCATACTACTTTTTCGTTATAAATCTTGATGGGAAACATTCTAACCTAGATGGTAGCACCACTAATATAGTTCTCCTGATTAGTGAAAACAGTAAAAACTAACCACATTGGTTATAAAATAAATCAGATTTACACTTGAATTGCTTCACTAAGTAATAAATTACCTGGTCGTGTTTCACAGGCATGTGTTGCCTACATCATCAACAGATTTCGACTGGCAGGCCTGCTGTTGGTATCTTCTATGTTCTCCTCTCCTTTCTCTGGTGGTTGATAGATAAACTTGTAGAGCGAGTTGTAATTGGTGGGAATTCCAAAATTCGAAGGCTAGGTATCTGCTTTAAAATAAAAATCTTTTCCCATATGTTTAATTCTAGATGTCGCTATACTGGTCTTAGCAAGTGGACATTATTTTCAATCCTATGGCTATTGTCCCAAGCATGTGAAGCCACTGCTGATTTCTCCATTTGGTTGTTTCTTAAGTGTCTCAGATGTTCCTTCAACCTGGTTCCTATGTTTCTTCAAGTTTGTACTATATATCTTTTAACACAGTTTTGACAGTTAATTCTGTAAATTCTTGATTTCTTGGATGCAGGTGTTTTATCCCACTTGTTCTTTAGAAGGTTTTTATGCTGTGTTTGTTTTGTGGGGCTAAGATGATGATGTGTTCTTTAAAGATCCTTTGCAAAAAATTTAATTGCAGAAAATTATATCAGGCATATGTCCACCTCCACTGTCTCAGCAGGCAGTTACTTAATCTGTGAACTTTGTGATGACCCTTTCACAGATATTGTGTTGATGTCATTGATGGCATGTTGAATTTCTTCCTGAAGTTGGAGCACTGTTCATGTAGACCTTGGGCTTCAGATAACCCCATAAAAAGCAGTGAAATGGAGTAAGGTTAAAGATTTTGGAGGCCATTCCAAGTTGCCAAGTGAGATCACAGCATCCATAAAGAAACTCCCATTTCCATTCCACAGACTGAGGGAATTTTATAATTGCAATGGATCTGGTTTCCTCGAATTCCTCTATCAACCATAGAGCTGTTGATGCTGCAGATGTTACATCTGAAGATCCACGAAGTCTACAAACAGTCTCTGCATAGCACTTGCCTGTTCTGTAATGGGTTTTCACAATGATAACAAGTTCCTCCTATGTGAACTACTCCATGTCAACTAAGATTCTAAAATCATAAACAACAATTAAGCAAGTAATCACAATGACAATCAATATTAAAAGTAATAAATACAGTGCTGTAAAATTGAAAACAAAATTTTACCACTCAATTTAAAAATTGCATAATATATGAAAGACCCTATAATCCTTGATAAGTGATATGAGTACACATGCACTGAATGATGTCACCTAGACTTTAAGCATTAATGGGATAACTAATTACTATCTTCATTCTGAGCAACAATGACAGTTCGTTACTTTTGTAACTATTAATGAGTTAGTACCTATTGCCATTACTTCAGTAGCTACTACATTGACGTAACTGTTACATTATAACCATCATGTTATTTTCTGTACATCTCTAACATCAATTCATCTTCCATAATTATTTATTTCACTTGGGAAAGTTCTAATTTGATTTTAAATACTTTATGTACTTACCGCATTTGGCTTTTCTGGCCCTCAGTCCTCAGTACCTAACAATGTCCATTGCCATTATTTCAGTAGCTATTACATTGAAGTAACTATTATATTATAACCATTATGCTATTTTCTGTCTAACCCTAGCTACAATTCATTTTCTAAATGCATTGTTTCACTATGTGGAAGTAACAATGATTTTAAATACTTTATGTAATTACCACATTTGACTTGTCTGGCCGTCAGTTATAGTAAAAAATATATATGTCTATGAAATAACATGTAAACCTGATTTCATGTTATGTGCTGTAAGATTGTTTTATTTTCCATTAGATGCAACTGCAAGAAGTTGAGAAACATAATGGAATACATACTTCATTAGCACAGGATGTCTGTCACCTATTAAAATGTATGGTCTCAGCTTCTTGGGTGGGGACTCACAGCTGTGCTTCAAAGAATGACTGTGTATTCTGTGAATCTAGTGTAATGTGGCACCAGCTGGCATTAGAATTGGTGGAATACCTTGTTCCAGAGAATCCTGTTAACCCACCTGATGTAAGTATCTCACATCAATTTAAACTGCAAGGGCTAAATAGCAAAGATTTGAGACATACTTTTTCTGTAGCTTCTTTGATAGTTACCTCTCTGTACATGAATATCTTAAGAGTGGGGTTTTGTGTATAATGTCTATAGGTGGCAGTATGCTCGTATTGGTAGATTGATAATGCTATATGCCATAGACTCCCTCTGTTTTGCATAACATAGAATGAAAGTGATGTGAGAGAAGCTGTTTTCACTTAAAGTATACATCCTCTGAAACCCAAAGAAAGCTGCAACAAGTATACATTAAAGATGCACTACCTCATGCAACATATTTAGATGATTTAAAGACTTCAAGAATTGTCCACTTCAATGTGTTGAGAATTTCTTTAGAATTATCCATTATTATGTGCATATTATCTGTGTTGTGCATGTTATATGCCACATCCTAACAAAAGGCTGTGCAAATATAGAAACACTGTGAGGAAAAATGGAAATGGAGGTTTAGTTATGCACATTCTTTAACTGGTGTGGTATCTCAGCATCCTATTCTATACTGGGTACTATAAAAGGTATTAGAGTACCTGGGGTTCCTTGGGGAACTAAATGGGCAAATATATGTTTGGTATTATTAATTCATCCAAATAGTATAAAACTTAATCATATGGGCAGAGCTATGAAAGACCATTTAATTTTGCTCAGAGGCCTCTTTTATCAGGCTTGAGGTTCTTTTATGTGCTGTAAATCTATGACATTGGAGCAACAACTTTACTTCCCTTCCGAAGGAAGCCATGCCATTGTCCTCCGTTGGGTTTGAACCCGTGACCTTGAGTATATGAAGTTAGCATGGTAGCTATTACACCTCGGAGGGCGACATGCTGTGAGGTGCTGTATCTCTTTGAAGATGGAGGGGATGCTTTCCTGGAATCAATGCATAGTGATTGGTCTTAATTGCAGCATTATGATCCTGAAGCAGTAGCATAGCCAGACAAATATTAAGTGGGTTATGTATAGAGAGTTTGTAAAGTTGAATTCGTAGAATGTAGATTTGCTGTAGTTCTTGTTGATTTGTTAATTATTTTAATAGTATGTGAACAAAATGTTTATAATGATTTTTACTCTAAATGATCAACCACTAGCAGCTTTTATAATTATTTATATTTTATTGTATGAAGTATTCCTCATTCTAATTTTCAAAGCAAAAACAAAGAGGAATTAAGAGAGATAAAGAAAGAGAACTTAGTGCAAATATTATAATGAAGAAATCCAAGAGTGAGATCTGGGCATAATTAAGTTTAGTTTAACTATACAATAAATGCCATATTTTAAGAAAAGGGTGTTGTAAATCACATCAAAATGTGCATAAATAAGACAGAAATGGATATTCTATCATAAAGATTTTTGTTCCTTGGGAATTATTTTATGTGCCAGTAAACCTACTGACATGGAAATGCTACTTTTAAGCACATTTAAAAACCAATGATCTGGGCTGTGTTTGAACACACAACCATGGGATCAGAACGCTAGAGATTACCTAACTGAGCCAGCCAGACTGACATAAAAAGTTGATATAGAACAAAATTCACCCTCTGACATTGTCGAAAGAATCTGTTGAGAACTCTGGTATTATTTTCACTTTCCTATAGCAATATCATAGCCAGAAAAATATTAAATGACATAAAATCAAATGATAAATATAAAGTAACCTGAGTTGAAATACTTTTAAACACAAAAATGTAATCTTAAATTGGTTTTCGTTGTGTTGTGTTCCATTGTCACTGAATTGAAGTGTAGCTTAAAGAAATAACTCTTTATATTGCAAATACTAATTGCTTTCAGTCCCAAGCAGAAGAGTTGAAGGATGAAAGTGGTCACGGAAGAAAGAGTCCACCAGAATCGGAGAAGAAATCAGAACCTAAGCCTGATGTTGTGATAAACATGCCCATACCCGAGTTCCATAGTGTAGGTGGATTACTGCATGTACGTCCACTCTGTTTCTACTTTTGTTGGGCATGCGCCTGTAAGAATAGTACTATACTGTGATTTGATCTTATTGATTTAGAGCAGAAATAATACTCAGGTATGAATCTATTTAATATAATTATTGTAAGTGTAAGAACAGTATGTTTTATGCTTAAAATTGCAGCTTATCATAAATATTGTGACTTTATGAAATGTAAAATGCATCATTGCCAATTGCTAGGTTTGTGCAAGCTTCCTATGGTCCAGCTAAGAAAACTATGAGGTGAATCCACTTTATGGTCTCTAACTAACATTAGCAGAGAAAACTCAGTTTTAATTCTTGTTGTTTTATGTTTATTATTTAATATATGCATTTTAAAATGCATTATTTTCATATTTGGTTATATTAGAATATTGTTTATGTTTTTCTTGCATGCCTCTGTAATATGAGTAACTTATGTTTGTTTCCAACAGAAGTTGTAAGCCTTAATTAGTATTTTATGTAGCATGTTTCAGTTTTTTGTATTTAAGTGGCTTCTACCACTTTTGCAGTAACTTTGTGTTATTTACCCCATGCAGTTACTAAGGCCTTCATATGGAAAGGAATTTAGTTGGAATACTAATTGTTCATTTAAGAGTTGAAAAACCAAAGATTTGTCTTCTCACTACATCTCTCAAAGAGATATCCCATTGTCTATCAAACAATTGGAAGCATCGTAAAACAATTCTGTTTTGAATTTCAATATTGCTCCATACTAAGGTCTTCTATCATATATAAATCGCTAAAAGCATTGGTTTGATTTCTGCTATACTCCAAAAAGTGTTAAATGTGCCTATACTGCAGCATTTTGCACACAGATCAATGCTTTTTTATTTGCCTTTCAATGTATGTGCTTAGAGATGCCAAAGTGCCTGTTGATGTTCTATGTTTGCTTGTTCAGATATCTGCCAATATATCTGTGTTTCTAAAACATAAATGTTTTTTTTCCTGATATCCATTCCTTTCTTACCCATTCATTTGTCTGCATTTAAAACTACAATGTATGGGAATAGTTTAATCAGAATTAGCTTATAATATCAGGTGATTTAAATATTTATATGCCTAAAAAGAATAGTCTTCAGAAAACCTTTTCATGCCGAATGGCTATATTAGTTACTGTATAGTATGCAGACTTATATCATCCAGGATAGGTTTACTTCTAGGGCTGTATTCTTTGCATGTGTGTTTACATCATATAGATGATAACTCCATAATTTCAGTATAGTTATTATAGTTCATATAAATAACTTGGTATAAATGCTTGCAATTTTATATATAAACTCTAGAGAAAATATTTTAGGGTACCTACTCCAACATTTCATTATTTGTGTTTATGTTTATTTCATTTATTTAAGCCTTAAATGTCTACTTGTGTTTCAACATATTTTGAAGCAAGCACTTTCCTGAGCAATATGGCTGACTTGCCATACATTGCAGAGAGAATGCTTGGAGAGTACATTATTTTTATTATTATAAATAATAAGAATTTAGGTTCTTCTGAAACTAATGCTTTCTTTTTCCTTTGATGTGCTGCCGAAGCAGAGTAATCAAGTACATAACTCAGACATTTATTTGCACCCCTTAGGTGATTTAACTACACTTTTAACTAGGCTAGATTAGAATAGCCATACTACCTAGATAAATTAAATTATGTAGAATAGACAGACAACTGAATGACTTAAGGCTATGGGGTAATCTTTCATCATTGAGAAAACTTTCTGCAAGCAGCTTTTCATAGTCCTTCAGAAAATAGTGAATTCAATTAATAATAATCTTTTGCATGCCAGCCTTAAAATTTCTTGTAAGGATTTTCAAAGTCTGTGAAACTTTTTTTCAACTTTCTCTTTTTTGATTCTAATGCAGACCATTTTTGTTTTGCATTAAAATAAATATTTTTTTTTTTACCCTCCTTTGGTTACATTCTGATCTAAACATGGTTCGTCACACGGCTAAACATGGTTCGTCACACGGCATCTAAATGGCACTACAGACTTTTATGTAAATAAAACTTAATGTGTTTGCACATATAACAGCAGTAACTACATGCTCTCAAATATCAAACAAATGCATTGTCAGTCATGAAGCTGCTGGTTGTGCAATTCATTCAAACCTATGGCTGAAAATGTGATGAATTAAACATTGTTGGAAAACTTCTTCATCAGCATCTTTAACATATCACTCCTGTCTTGAAATTGTTCATCATAGTTATTCTTCTTTGCATTAATCAGCTATTTCTAAGTCTCTATAATTTATTATATAGAAAATGTTGCAAATTCCATCCAGTATAACTGAATCACTGGTTTTGTTTACATCTATAAGATGTCAAAACTGAATTTTCATTGCAGATGTAATAATAAAAATAATTGTTAAGCATAATACATTGGCAGGAAGCTGCTGATATCAACAGCCTTCAATGGCAAATACCAAGAAACAGTGTACATAGAAAGAAACTTTGGCATTTTCTGATTATAGTGCAACTGTTGTTTAAATGATATGTCATTAATGTTCTTCTAGGACCATCTAATTCAACATGTTAAGAGTTATTACTAGCAGCAGATTTAGTGTTCATTGTTTCTAGTCATTTTGAAATAAGTGTCAATATATATATGTGTATCATCGGTGAAAGTTAAGACAATTTATTCAATTTTCAAGGTATAATATATTATATTACCACTTTGAGTTCCAAGTTTGGATAAATATGGAGGGATACAAATGTTTCCTATGTAATTTGCAATTAATGAGAGGATATGCTGAAATTGTTTTTTTCTATAGCTTGCATTAAAACGTCTGAAATTTAAACCGCTCTATCTAATTCACCTATAACATTTTTTGAATCCTTTACTGAATATTTTTAAGTAGGTAATTTTTTATAAGGTTCCCATGATAGCTAACTCATTTAAAAATGTTGAATATAATTAAATGTAATGGGTTCCTTGAATATGATAGTTGTTTTTAAATGTGTTTTTGTGTTTTAGAGAAAAAAATTGCTGTTATATTTATTTTAAGTTTGTGGTGATTATGAGATTTATAAAGTGAAAATATAAGATGTTGCATCCTTTGCATCCAGAGCTGCAAAACGTCATATGAAAACAAATCTAGTGTAATTTGAAACTGATGAAGTTTACAGGGCATGAAACTTAGTATTATATGGCTTCCCAAACAGGTGAATAAGACAAGAAATTAATGATATGTACTCATACGGACCGCTAGTCGTGGGATTCATTACAGAATAAATGAGAGTCACTTCATAAGGTGATTACTTCCACATAACCTAAATAACTATTAATCATATTCTCATGCAATTCTTTAATATTAAATTAATTCTAAAATATGAATATGTTACGTAATTTATATTTAACAAATACAAAATATTGCCACGGAGTAACAGGTTATAAGCCACAACCCAAAATAACTATTAAAGCATAATTTCATGGATTTTTGCAATATTAAATTAACATTTAACTCTGAATGTATCATGATTTATTTAACAAATAAAAAGTTTTGTTACAGATGACAGTATGTCACAACTCAAAATAATTATTAAAGCACAACTTCAACTACAGCCTGTAAAAGGCATAAATTAACCTTAAAACCTGAATGTTTAGTAATATATTTAACACACAGTACAAAGTTCTATCATAGAGTTACAGGTGACATTGTGGCACATAACCCAAAATAATTATTAAAGCATAACATCATAAATTCTGCAAAATTAAATTGTTCTTAAAATTTGAATGTTTAATAATGTATTTATTTAACAAATAATACAAAGTTCTAACATAGAGTTACAGGTGACTGTGTTTGACCAATGGTATGCTTTCATAATTGCCAATCTAACCCTGATCATAGCAATTTCCTCCTTCCTAAAGTTGGTTTAATGCAGTAACATTACTTGGCCCGTGGATGCAAAGGATGCAACATTACTACACATGGTTTTTTTTCTTCATTACACATTCAAGAGCATTTGTAATAAACTATATTGGTCACTTAGTTACTTATGCTATTATGTTTATCTATGAATGCCGAACACTGAAAATCTTAAATGTCAGATTACAAGAAATGAAATGAAACAATGTTTTGTATATGATCTTAAATCTTCAAATGGTTGGTTGAGGAACTTTAGATAATGTGAAAGAAAAAAATTAAACTTAATGTAAATTTTGTATAACTAAAACATAATCTATTAATTTAAGAAACAAAAATATTAGGCCACTTTTATTTTCTTTATTTTTCCTTACAATTTATTTCATCTCAAAATCAAAACACTTTACTTTTTATAGATCCACATTAAAATGACAATTTAATTATTCATTAAAAATTAAAAATAAAAAAGTGCAAAGCTCTAAATTGTGAGTGTTTGCTGTTAACAAAAAAAGAAAATTACTCCTAATAAGAAAGTTACTCCAAATGGAATATTTAGCCTATTAAATAGAAGCAATATTTTATGTTAAATGAAATATTTACTGCACAGTCACTCTTTTTTGCTTTACTTAGCAAATGTATTTCCAGAATATGCTTCATGGACATTTGTTCACATTTTCAGCTTGTATTGACTATCAGAATTGCTCAAGTTTGTTATTATTCTATCTTAACCTAAGTAAGTGAAACTGTTCCAGATGCCTAGAGAATAAAGATGTTTGGTAGAAATTGTATATTAAAATATTTTAAACATTCTTAAACGAATATTGCTAAGCCCAAAGCAAACAAACTTATCTGCTTGATCATCCAAAGACTTAGTAGTCTTAGAAATCTGAATCACCTCTTCTAAAGCCATCCTCAAAGTTTCCCAAACAGATAATCAGAGCCCGGATTTGTATGCAAAAACAAATGCCAAAATATGCATGCAAATATGCATTAAAACTCATAAAATATACATAAACGATATGCAGAATAAAAATGTTATGCTTAATAACTATTCTCATAAATTCACTATTTAATTATAGTTTAAAGTATTAATTGATACTTTAAGTTATTAATTATTATTAATTAATTAATAATGACTGTTAGTTATTACATTTTATTATTATTACTTATTTGTATTGCACTGTTTTAATTTTAAGAAAGAATGAATGAATGTGTTATATTAGCGACTCACCCTATACTGCTGTGGCAATAGACGAGAAATGTCATCCTGAGGTTCTCTGCAGTGAAACTTCTTCGTTTGTCACTAAACAGGTTTTGTAGAGTGAAAAAGATCTCTCTACATCACAAGATGTCACCGGTGCATGAGAGAAACTCCAAATCTCTGCTTTAGCAAGTTCTTCTTATACTTCACGTTTACCCAGCCAGCTGTTTAGCAATCTCACAAATTCTTTATAGTCTGTATTTTTACCATTCAACTTATCAAAAGCAATTTGTGCAACTCTATGTGTTTTGAAGGACAGTGCTTGAAATAACTAAGGACAATGAGTGTTGTAATGAATTATTCTTAGCCTGCAATTCCTTTATGATTTCTGGTAGCACTTAAAGCGGCTACATATGTTCTTTAATTTATTTTCTATATCCACTGAGTTGAAGCACTCTTGAGCTATCTTTATAGAAGCTGCATCTTCCGGATCTAAACTATCTACTATTCTGTTCACATCAGTGAAATATTTAGCATAGTAACATGCAGCCTCCGACCACAAACCCTACCGTGTTAAAACAGGCTGAGAAGGTAATGCTAACTTTGGAGCCAATTCCCTGAAAATTAAAACTCTAGCAGGTGCTTAAATGAAAATTTTCTTGATATTGGAAACAAGACGATCAACCTTGGATACTGGGATCTGTCGCTACTATGTGGTGTAGCCCATGGGCTAAACATGTCAAATGTACTAGTTTGGGATAGAGAACTTTTAATGCATTTGTTGCTTTTACAATTTATGGAGCAGCATCTATAAGAAATTACAGGACACTGTCGTATTTTATACATCTGGCCACAAAAAGGCTAGGGAATCGTTTAAGAATTTTGCAGTTGTTGAATGGTTTACCCTTTCTAATATCTGAACATTTAACAGGCAAGTTTTACTTCCCAGTTTCGTTGCGCTCACTACTGCACACACACAGTGGCCTGCAGTGTCTGTGGCCTTGACCACCGAAATCCAAATCTTTTCATATTTTAATGCTTCCCGAATTTCTTGAATAACTTCATTGAAACACTTGGGCACACATGTTTTGCGAAGGGTAGATTCGTCAGGTACTATTTTACTAGTGTACTGTTCTAAAAAAGTTTTAATATGGATATTATTTATTTTCCCAAAGAGGAATGTTTGCACTTATAAATGCTGAGCACAATTCCTTGGTGAATGAGTCACGTGAACCTTTGGGAATGTTGACCTGCTCTCTAAATAACAACTTACAAATTTTTGACGTAAAGCAGATTTTCTGGCTGTAATTTTTTTGTGCTTCACAGTGTTAAGATGTTACTACTTAGAACTTTTTGTCAGAAGCAATACTTTGTTCACATGACAAACAAAATAATACTTGTCCATCCTCACTAAAATTATCACTCCCAAACTCCATAACTTATTTATGTAACACCGATGAACGTGGCAATTTTACCGGTTGCATAATGAAGCAAAGTGTTTTTCACCCCTTACTGTTACCTCTGAACTGTGATTGCAACTGCAAGTAAACATGACCAAACACATCCGGCAGATATGATGTTACAGCATACCTCAGATGACATCGTGCTATGAAGGGGAACACTAGCTTCTGTTGCAATACGAGTAAACAATTAGCTAATGCAACGAAATCACATAACTACAGTCACTAATTGTCATTTCAAGAAAATAAAAAAACTATTGCATATGTGAACCATCAAGAGTTTTTATTTAGGTTAGAAATAGTAACAATATGCCATTACCTGTTAAATTTTAAGATATATGCATGCAAAATCAGTTTTCCCAAAATATGCAATTGTATGCATTTTAAAACTGCACTAGGAATCTCTTAAAGGCAAGAATAGTAAAGAATACTGCTACTGCATACATTTAGACTATTCAAAAACTCTATGCATTTACATACAAATCCGGGCTCTGCTCATAATGCAATGAAATGAAGCCTGCAAAACATTGTAAAACAATAAAATTGAGTCTAAAGTGTGGACATGAGTTGTTTTTATTGTCTATGATCCCATCATAATTTCAATATATACCTTGTTTATGTGCCATGTAGAACTATCTATTGTTTTAGTTTTAGTCATCATCACCAATTAGATCTTATAATTTTGCTACAGGGAAGTTCAATTTTCTTGACTAATATGCTGCTATCTTTTGATACAATAATATTCAAGGTTTTTCAGGAAAGAAATGGAGTGCATTCCTTTCATAAGCATCCTATCGCATTTATACCACCATATAAGACTGACTCAGTAGTTTAGGGTTGGATATACCACCTACCTTATGTAGATTAGACTTAGAAATAGTATAGTATAATCGAGTTAAAATAAATGTATAATTTTGAAGCTGCTTACAGTGAAGTAAGTGAAGTGTGTGTTAACAATACCACTTTAATTAATTCAAGAGTTAAAATAATTGTAGTACATAGGGTAGAACAAGGTTGCTAACTAAATAAAAGAACACCAAAATTATTTAATAAAATAGTTGAGTGTTGTACTTTAGAGTGATTGAGTTGTAAAATTTTCACTGTAAGAGAATAAGAATGAAAATAAAAATACCCTCATTTTTGAGATAATATGTGAATATCAAAGAATACATAATTAAATAAACAGATTTATGAATTTTAGGTATTTCAAGCAAACTAGTCTTTCTTGATATTTGTCTAAGTCTCCTATAATAGTTTAAAGGAAAGCTAATTTTTGTATTTAATTTATATTTCCTTTAACAAGAATGGTGTTAAATTTATATAGCAAGATGACAAGAAGAATGGTAAAGTCTCAGTGACTGCAAACTAGGGAAAACCTAGATAGTAAACTAGAATTTCTAGCTCTTCCATTGATGATTCTGCCTTAGGCTGTTAAAAAGATAAAATGCAAGATAATTATGCAACTATAAGATAAGAAAAAAAGTTTGATGTGTTTGACTCATATAACTTTCTCTACCCACTCGGTACAAGGCATTCTTACAAAATCTTATTCTTGTATCTATTTCATGTTAAAGCAGAGATTAGCTTATTGCACATTTGTTTGTAGGCACAAGAGGATTACAGAAATATGGTAGGCTTTAAGCAATAGTCAAATCTTCTAAGAGTGGGCTGCTATGTGATTGCTTTGAAAAAATACCATTCTCTTTGCATGGCCAAGAAAAAAAAAAAGAAGGGAATAAAGTAAATGTCTACTTCCCATTTGAGGAAAGCATAAATATTTGAAAAATTGTAAACTAATAACAAGGAATATTTTGAAAATGGTTAAATACACAAAAAATACTCAATATAAATTATTTGGTATAAATGTTGTGCTTTAGTGAAATCTACATTTTTTGCATACTAAGAGTTTTATCTTTGTCTTGCGGTTTATCAGTTATGCAAAAGTCATTCAGAATGAAGAAAACTTCAGAGGCTATTTTCATAAAAATATTGTAAACAAACTCTTTTAATTGGAATTGATAGAACTATTTTTGAGAAAATCAACATTTTAAAAAAATTACCATGTAAAGGATAATTTGAGGTGGGCAAGTTGGAAATCTTCGTCAGGCCCTTGAAAGATGTTAAATTAAATGCCAAGTTTGAGATTTAACTAGCTTTTTGTTTTTGAGTTATTTGTTCACAGGCACATATGTGGATCTTGTCGTGGTTGTTTTAGTAGCATCAACGTTTGGGTGCCAAGATGTATTATTTTTGGGTTGTCAGTATGGCGCTGTCAGGTGATTCTACCTGGAGTTGGTCGCAGGTTAATGCTAGTGAATTTCTCTACATTCCCTTGGTAGTGCAACTACCAGTGCAGGCTAAGCTGCTTCTAGTAAATCATAAGTCTCTTACTCAAGGGGGAAAAGAATGACAAGGGTATGTAACAGTGTTGGTAGACTCAAATAACAGAGAAAGTTCACTGTATACTTCCTTTATTGGTGAATTATTGTTCATTTGAGGCACTAACCCTATGAGCGACTTCCAACATAACTGATGGCGAACTTGATGAAGCAGTTTTCATCACGTGCTACTTCCACTTTTACGGAGTTATCATAACTTTACATTAGTCACTGTGGTCTGGAGTTTCTCGGTTTGTATAACATTCACGATAATGATTGCCCATCAGATTAATTTGTAAAACACTGATTTTCTGGCAATATACAGCGTGCAATTTCCTACATGATATGTTACATTGTGAGTTACGCGCTGTACCCTTGTGTGTCGTGTGTGTCCGTGTTGCAACTTCTTATCCGCACATCACTTATATACAAAAAGGTCCGAGTTTTGCCCTCCTTTTTGATTGGCTGAAAAAGAGCGCGTAAAGTGGCATCATCACGTGACTATCGGGGATTTTTCTTTATTTTACACCCATGTGACCTTGTTCTACAATGCGAAATTCCCTTTCTCCACTTTCAAAAGGGAAAGTACCTGGTTTCCTCTTAAGAGCTGTTACGTATGTCCCTAATGCATTAAAATGTTTGTTATTTTCAACATAGCCCGTAGCCTTGACGAATACAAAAGCTATTTTCTACCCTCCATGGTAATACTTTCCACTGAGTATATATTTCTTATGTTAAATATTATAAACCAATAATTAAACTAATAATATATGCGTCGTACTAAGATACTGTCGCAATCTTTTCCAAAAAATGTTTTTTTTGGGAGGGGGGGGGGTTTTTCAGGTGAAATATCAACATCAAATTTGTGGGTGGAATACAGTACTTCCACTGCTTACTACATGTAGTAGAGAAAGTAAAAATGAAAACTCTTTTCTAAATCATTGCTCTGCTTTAGTATTCCTGGAAAAAGGGATGAAAGTTCAAAAATAGCATTTTACACACACACATATATTATATATATATATATATATAATATACTCAGAATCAAACTAAGAAAAGTCCAATCTTTATTATAGACTATTTCAATTATTATACTGATAGTTAACCTAAACTTCACTGACAATTCAGTTACTGAATGTGAAAATTGTCTGAAATTTCTTGCTGAAAATCTGTATTTTTGGACTTATTACTCTTTTCCATATCTAGTGTTAGTTGCAATACAAATTAATAAACTTAAGTAATAAGCATTGCTAAGAGTAATTTGTAAAAGAGAGATAGAGAAAGTCATGCGAGTGTAACACATCAAATTTATAAAATTTCCAATTACAGATCTGATTTACTAGTTTTCACATTTGAAAAGCCTAAAGCAGTCATAGTAACCATGACATTCTTGCAAATCATGAATAAAGTAATAGGTGTTTGCATATTTTTAAATTGCACTTTTAGTATACATTCTCCCCCAAACCATACATTTTCTGGAACATGAAAAAGACTGTCCAAAACCTCTCAGAATACTAAAGGGGCAGGATATGTCCTAAACAATTCTATAAACAATGGCAATTAATGCATTTATGAAGACGAGAAAGATACATGCATTATAGAAAAACATATTAATGTTAGAATAACTAGTGTTTATAATTAGAATGATTACCAACAGTGGCAACTCCTGGTTTGTTAGTTAGGGAATGTAACTGATTTTACAATATAAAACATTCAATACTGAGTGTAATAATTGTCACCAAAATTCCTTATGCCAAATTAAAAAGCTGACTAATAAATAAAAAATTATATATATACATATTTATTTTTCAATGAGAAATTTTCCATTGAGAGAAAATTTTATCCTTACTTCCTTC
The DNA here is from genome assembly GCA_030762935.1 of Hymenopus coronatus. NCBI lineage: Eukaryota > Metazoa > Arthropoda > Insecta > Mantodea > Hymenopodidae > Hymenopus > Hymenopus coronatus. The sequence goes on along the minus strand of CM060898.1, from coordinate 38,672,461 downwards.
CATATAGAGTAGCTCTTTTTCATGTAATGTGATTAGTTGAGTCTTTATGCAATTTACTGGGTCTATAAATATTGTTTGAGGCACTTCTTTTTTCATAATAACTTCTTTTTTCACAATAAACAAGATCACTACAAAAGTTTATTTAATACCTCACATTCCACAATACCTCATAATCCTAATATAATTTTCATAAACATTCCTACTGAAATGGCGAACTTCAATTGTATGCTTGTTTTCAAAGTCTGCCTAATAACTTTACATATTTCCAAGAATGAAAGTATTCTAAATGGCTGCTTAATAAGTGGTCAGTTACAAAATAATTGTCAGACTTTACTTCAAAATAGGCAGCTGAAATGCACTTAATATCTATATATGAACTATATGTAATGCCATTTTTAAATCACATCATTTTAATTTTGTCTTATTTACTTCTTGTGAACACAAAACTGTACATTTGACAATCACATTAAGCATCAATTATTTATCTTCTTTTACAATACTTTAAAAACTCATTTACAGACATGTACTTCAGTAATTAAACTTAAATGTTAAATAGATGCAATGGTTGTATTGTTCAAGTAATCCACTTCTATCTTATGGCTGTGCCAGACTGTTCTGCATTCATAATACATGAAAATGTTCAACAGACAAGTTTCCTTAAGGAAGAGAAAGCATAATTCAAATCTGCTACCACTGCCATTGTTTGAAAATTATCAGAAATTATAAACCAGTAACTAGCAACAAAAAATACACAATTAATAATTATTATTAGAGTTACCACTGATTGCCAGTCATGAACTATTCCACCTTTCAAGCTGATAGGAACATTAGAGGCTGCAGTTGAGAGTTTTGTGTGAGATGTAAGGTTGGAGAGCTTTAATAATTTTGGAGTACCACTTATATATGTTTGAACCAGATTGGAATGCTCCTTAACCCTGTTAGGCTCATGTGATCTTTTGCACCTGTAAATCTTAGGTGATTAATATATTGAACTTCCCTTATTTTCTGCATTAAATTTTTGTTAAAAGTATCGGAGGAACTCCATTTTTCACAGGAAAAAAATATCTAAATTTTATATTTCTTCATTCCGGGATAAAACAAATCCTTCAGATAAATTAGGTACTGTGGATGCCCCAAAAATTAGAGCACTCCATTCCTGATCTTCCCAGAAAACATTAGACTGACATCATCCAATAGCTTTCATAATCTTAGGAAATTATGCAGAATGTGGCCAGAATTACTTTTAAATCATAAACTGGTTGTTTTATAATAGGCTAAATTTTGTAATCTTGATATCTGTATTGTCAGCAGGTACCTCTTTTACAACCCTTTAGTAATGAAACAGACTGCCAGGAATGTTTTATCATGGGGAAAAAAAATTAAAATATATATACTGAGTTTTAAATAATAGGATGGGAGTTTAAGAAATATTTGAAATATCAAAATAAATCATTACAAAATGGTAAATGCTTAAAAAGCATTATAGATAAGGGAGAATAATGCAAAGAGTTAGGAGAAAGAAACAATTGATGAGTTGAAGATACAGAAGTTTAAAAGCTGATATGTATCTAACAGAAAATATTTCATTGATCTTTTGTACATAAATAAACAAGGTTGAAAAGAGGAAGTGAAATAATAATATTTGATTATTAAAAACTTAGAGGTGAACAATGACTCATTTATATTTTAAAACTATGACTAAATTAAAATAAAATGTACTGAAAATGTAAAAGACAAAGAGCTGTAATTAAAGGGATATTTTAAAATATGTTCAATAAATTAGTTCAGCTATTATTCTAAGTCAAAAGTAAGTGATGTGGGCAATTAGAAGGAAAAGTGAAGACGGAAGAAATGTTAAAATTGAATTAAACATAATGGCCCAACTGCACACAATAAAATCTAGCCAATCAAAAACAAGAAGAAATAAGAGTAAGGCAGCAAAAATCCATCACTTCTTCCAAAAGCCAAAACCATGAACCCTTCCAAACTCATACTTCATGCTATCCAAGCTAATTTAGTTGTAACCTATTTGTTCTTAAATGTTGTGTATTACTAAAAACAAAAATAGAAAGTTTAGTGTAGCTTAAGAATAAATGCTTAATAAAATTTCATAAAAATTACAAAAAGATATGTTCATATAATTAGTAGAGAGGAAGAAAGCAAATAATGCACCTTTTAAACTCTGCATTACCATGCTGTATTAGTATCTGTAACGCTCTGACCTGTATATCTGGCAGCAATTTATTAAGAGAAATAAAATGAATATAGAGACTTCCATATGTTTATTTTTAAGTTACTGAGCATTTTCATAATTTTGAAATATGTTACCATCAATGAAAATCCTGACAGTGTTGACCAAGAAACTCCTGTTGCTTTTTATTCATAAGACTGGCTAATAAATGTATGCTTTTAGTGCCACAATTGCATTGTCAGAGATTATGAAATAAATATACTATTTATTGTTTCTCATAGTACATTATAATGTAACTGACTAATATAAAGTATATAAGCATGTTTTGTTATTAAAGGTAAATCCATTATTGACATGAATTACAGCTCTTCTCACTTTGGCTAGAAGAATTCACTTAAAGGTAGTATAAAGGGATAAATATGCATATGACTGGCTGACAAAAGAGAATGTGAGAATTTCTAAATTAAGATGTATCTGGACAAACAGTAAAAGTAATGGATAAAGATTTTTTTTTCAAATGAGAGCTGTACGTAAAATTCTCTTGAAAGTAATCAAATATGCCTTATTTAGTAGTTACTACAGTGTAAAAATACAGTATAAACATGGTATCCTTTTTAAACAATTTATTTTACAGATCATGTATATAATATGTATATATTTATTTTGTATACATATATGTATATAGTTTCAGATTTGTTATTTCTTTAAGGCATTCTTATTTGTTTCCTTTTTTAAGGGCTATGTTTAATGTTGCAACTATACATCCATAAATTCGGCATTCTGGTTCAGAAATTATATTCCATAAATTAAGAAACTATCTGTTTTTACACTTATTATCTTATGCCAGCAACGACAAATTGTCCTATAAGGTTTTTACTCCACAAAATTATTTCTCTAATAAGCACACCTTCCAGACCTGAATCTTCATCCAATTTGAAGACCCAGGGCATTACCTGCTGGGAAGGAGATGAAAGATGCATTACTACTACTTTTTTTTACTTTGATATTAATTAACAAGATCATCATCTTGGCCACTAAATGAAATGGATGGTGATATCTGAGCCTGGGTTCAATAGATCTGAGCTACATTAACATTCCTCTTAGGATAATAAGAGAAGAAGTCTTATCCAATTAGTTCATCCCATCTGAGATTTTTACTGAAACATTCTGGAATAGAGGCAGATATACTAGACATCTCAGCTAGAATGTGATAACATATTTTCAAGAAGCAGAAGTTATAGTAGGTTAGAAACAGGATATAACTATTTGCTTTTCTACACCTACTAAATTTGCCTTATTCATGTATTGGAAACCATTTTTTACATAATTATATCTCAATGTTAACATGAAATAATAAATACAGTGAAGCCTTATGAATTTGTAAAATGTTTTAATGTTTAGATGCATATGCTTTAGTTAGTCAAAGCAGAGCAAAATGTAAGCAGACCATGAAACACTATGACAAGGCCTATACTGGAAGCCCAAGATTTTCCACTGTAATTGTATGAGGGTGGATAGGAAAGTAACATACAATAATTTTTTATTCCAAAAGTTTACTAGGTATCATTACAAACAAATGCACAATTGAAGGGATATCTTTTGACTGTTTTACTACATGGTTTACAATTTTCTGAACACATTTCTTCCATCAAAATATCCTGTTCATAGAGAAGCCCATTAGGTTAGAGCATAGCCTTCTGCAGAATGCTGCTTTCACTTCTACATTTGATGCAAAGCATTTACCAGCCAGGAATTCCTTCATGGGACCAAACTAATGAAAGTCTGACAGTGCCAGGTCTGGACGTATGGAGGATGCTGGACCACCTCCCAACCAAGTTGTTGATTTTCTCACAAACAGCTGCAGCAACATGGGGACAAGCATTGTTGTAAAGAAATTTGACAGCTTCAGCATGAATGTTAAGCGTTTGACACAAAGGGCACAATGCAACTTTGGCAGTGTTTTAATATAAGCTACAGTATTCACAGAGGTCCTGTGTTCAGCAAAGTCCACCAATGCCACACCAATCATATCCCAAAATACTATCACAAGCACTTAAGAGCAAATTGAGTCTCCTTGAATTTTTCTTTATTGAAGAAGCAGCATGTTTCCACTCTATAGAGGCCTTCTTTGTTTCAGGGATTAGTAGTACGTGACAATTCCCTTCTGCAGTGTAATGCGATAAGTGATGCAAGCTTGTTATCATTTGATGTCCCTTGTGACTGTCTGTCAGGCTCTTAGGCACCCAACAAATGTATCATACACTGTGAAATGCTGAAAGGCGCAGTAGGATTGGCCAGTCGTTCAAAATTGCCACCTCAATGGTTCTGACATTCTGCATGGTTGCAGCTGTTGTTAACCATCTGGTATGAGCATATCACAAAGGTTATCATGGTCATCTTCAAGGAGTATCTGGCCACATTGAATTTTACTAGGGTTATACCCTTTAGTCTATAAAAATCACACTATACCTTGCTGCTCTTCACAAGTTGATGATATTAACATGCACACAATCTTTGTTGCATAGTTTATCCTTCCTTCGCTAGAGCTACCATGAGTAACAGTGTATGCAGTGTAAGCTTCAAACCATATCTTGGTTAAATTTCAACAACCCAGCCGCAATACCAATGCAAAAAAAAATTATTGTGTGTTACTTTTTTACCCCCACCCTCGTACCTTTAGTTAAGTCAGTTTTTTGAAACACAGAACATCAGTTAACAGTTACTTGATGGGACTGGTTTCAGGAAATGCATGTTGTGCCCATTTTCAACCCTTAATTCTGACTGAATCTCCTTTTTTTGGTGGTGGTGGTTGTGGGGGTACATCACTTGTGGAGGCGTTGAATCTTTGGTGTTGGATCTATGAGCTTCCAAAGGTTGCTGCTTGGCAGTAAATCATATAACCACCACCCTCATCTTTGATGCCAATGAAAGGAGATTTGGGGTTGAAAATGGGACCAACATGCATTCCCAAAACTAGTTCCAGTAAGTACTTAAGTGATGTTTTGTGTTACAAAAATGGACTCAACTCTACCATTAATATTAGTCTTTGCAAATTTCAATTCAATAATATCTGTTTATAGCTTTCACTTGCTGATCTGACTTCCCTCTACTAACCCAGTAAGGAAAATTATACCCAATCACAATGGCAGCTCTTGGCTGCAGGTGAAGCTTTTATCACATAAAAATCATATACAACATACCTATTTCTTATATATTAATTTGTTTCTTCTTTCTTTACTGCTGGAGTATTTCTCACTTATATCATTGTAAAAAAAGGCTGCTTCTTCTCTAGGTCATTCAGTGAGACTATACGAGGGTTGGCTGATAAGTCCCGGGCCTCACAATGAAAACAGCATTTTAAAAAAAAAATTCTCAACATAATCTTCAGAAAATTTGTCATATTGGTGTTCTAATTTAATTAAACCATCTCTGTAGTTTGATTTATCAAGGTTCTCAAAATAGCTGTTTACTGCATCAATGACCATCTCGTTGCTGTGAAATCTTCGTTCTCCAAGAAATTTTTTGAGATTTTGGAATACTGGTAGTCACTGGGTGCTAGATCTGGTGAATAGGGTGGATGTTCAAACAATTCAAACTTTAATTTGCACATTTTTCCCATTGCAATGACTGAACGAAGGGCTGTAGCATTGTTGTGAAGAAACAAGATTTTTTTTTTACCAAATGAATTTTTCACCTCATCACTCAAATGTTGCAGTAAGCTTGCATAGTAGTCACCAGTGATACTTTTACCCTTTTCCAAGTAATCAATAAAAATAATTCCCTGTGCATCCTAGAAAACACTCACCATAACCTTGTTAGCTGACAAAATTGACTTTGCCTTTTTTGGAGTTGGTTCACCTGGCCCAATCCACTGTTTTGACTGTGATTTACTTTCTGGAGTGTAGTGATGTTTCCAAGTTTCATCCATGGTAATAAGGAGTCTCAAAAATTCACTGGGATTTTTATGGTAGAGCTCCACATTCTTAACAAAAACAATTTTTCTTTGCAACTTTTTATCAGGTGTCAACAAATGTGGCATCCATATTGCACAGACCCCATGAAAGCCCAAAACATGACTTAAAATATTATCTGCACATTCTTTTGATATGTTTACAGCCTCTGCCTTCTCAAACAACTTGTTGTCACTTTTACAGGGCATCCAGAGTGAGGCTCATCACTAGTGCTTGTACGTCCCATTTTAAATTCTACAACCCATCTTTTAATCATTGAATATGAAGGGGCAGAGTCTTTAAATGTACTGTCCATTTCCTCCTTGATTTCTTTAGGCATTAAGCCTTTCAAATGGAAGTATTTAATCATTCATTTTCATGAAAACTCTAAATTTGTCTTGTTTAAAATGCTGTCATTCAAAAACTAAACAAGCTATTGACGTGTAACTATGGATACAAGCTAATCTAGAGTTAAATTATATGATGCTACCGTCTAACTGGCGCCATATCTGTGTGAGGCCTGGGACTTATCAGCTGACCCTCGTATAATGATTATCTCACAGCCACTCGTATTTACTGCACCATGAACTTTTAAAGTTGCAACACTCCACATCTTTTGTTCCATTTTTGTGCCAAAAAATTAAGAATGGCTTCTCGTTAATAGCACATTCCTTTTGTCATAATCAGTCCACTACAAAAATGGTATAATACTACATACTATATTATTTTTTAGATTCATCTCTATGCTAATTTTAACTGAATAAAACAGTAGATGGACATAAGAGGTTGCAGCAGAGCCAACTTCAGTAAAATAAAAGGACACAATGAGCAACTAGACTAATAAATAGACATTCACTTTACATGAACAATATTTTTAATTTGTCCATTCAATTGTTGCAGATATCAGAAACATCTCTAGGGAATGGGGCACATTGCAAATGCTGCCTTTTTTCATGAGGGCAATAAACCAATGGATTAGCCTCTGTAAGGGGCTGCTTGTGGGTCTCTAAATTCATGTATGGTTAGCCTCTAAACAGGTCTTGTTAGTAACACAGGAACCTTAAGTTCTGCTTAATTGTTATAGCAACCAGGTGTAAACATACAGCTACATATCTATTGACAAAAAATAGTTGCAAAACCATCCCCCTCATTTGTTCCTTTTGTGCCTCTTCAAGGCCAGAAGGCAAGTAGCTCCCATACCTTTCTTCTTCACTCACAGAAATATTCCTAACTAGTTGTTTGGTTACTTGAGCATACAACAAATTAAACACGTATGGATGGAGTTTCACTAGATTTGCCTGAATAGCCACCACTGACTAATCACAACTAGATATTGTGAAAACTGATTTGTTTTATTTTATGATTTTCAGTATATGTAGAATAGCTTATTATTAAAGGAAATCTTTAATCAACACATTTATAAAGAGCACTTTTTAACTTTGATGTCCACATAGTTTATAGATGAATAATGCTTAATTAGCAGCGTAGTTTATGTTTAAAAATTTATATCATTACTGTACATGTTGAAAATGGTGCATGGCTGCTAAAGGGCTTAAAATGGTGCATTATGTATACATATCTCATGATTCATTCTCTCTCTGCAGAAATATGTCTTGTGCATTTTAAGATTTTTTTAACATTCTCCTGGCATTTAAATTGAGCTACACTATACTTTTTAATATTTTTCTAATTGTTTATCAAAATAATAATGTATTCTTATAAATTTCAGATTATGACTGCAACCGTTGAAACTGTAACAGAACAGTTGGACCTTGCTCCAATTATTCCAGCTGAAAAGGTTGTTGCTGCAGTAGCAAGAGCAGTTACAATTACAGACACTGACGTTGGTAAGTAAGCATTAACCTGAAATGATACAGCAATCTCAGAAATTCCACTCTAACCTTACTATTGCTTTCCACAGCAGAGAAGGTTCCAGGAGAATGAGGTGCAGAGGGGAAATAACTAATTCAACACTGGTCCAATACCCTGTCTTTTCTGCTTTATGAATAAGTTTACACTTTATAGCATTCTCTGTCACACTTTCACTGTTCTTGTCACACTGTTATCACACAGCCAAAGGTAACACATTCCTATCAAGGACTTTCTCTCTGTTGGTGAACAATAGTAGTAGTGGTGGTTGTGGCAGTAGCACTGGTGCTGGTGTTGTTTAATGCCTATTTAACTGAATATGGCACCAAAGGACATTGATAGTACATAAGATGAAATAATAATCGGGAAAGGAAATTTAGGAAGGAAACGCTTCAGACCTAAGTTTAGAACACCTTCTGATGTTTACCAGTTATAAGGATTGAGGAAAACTAGGAAAACAACCCCGATCAAGGAGGATGATCCTCACTGGGTTTACACATCAGACCTACCATTCATGTCTTGTGACTTAATCTTGGCTACCCTTGTTGATTACTCTAACCTTGGCTGTAAAGCAATTAATAATATGTAGATCCTTCTGATTGTATATATTTTGGTATGGTAGTTTGTTAGATATGTATTGCTTAGATGCAAGATAAGTACACAAAATTTGAGTGTGGCAAACATATATTGTTTCTTGTATGCACTATCTGCAGTAACAGATCTAAATCTTGGATAAAGAATGGGTTGAATTGAAGTGAACTGAATCCACAGATCTTGTTTATCTGGTTTTTGGTTGCTATGATGTATTACAGAATGAATTTATAAAGTGCAGGGTGGTTACAATTAAACGTTTGCTACTTGACCTCATGTAGATGGAAAACATTTACCATATGGCTACCAAACTTCATAGGAATGATGTTCAGACTGCCCTGCCAGGATTTGTGTTTTATTAGGTGCTGGTACTGGTACACAGATGTAGGACTGAAAATAAGTATCAGTAAGCATTGCAGTTGCAATCAATATGGATCTGGACAAGGTTAGCAGGGCTTTACTCATAAAACTGTTTTATCAAAACAACAATAGTGCTGCTGCTCTTTGTGAGTATCAGCATATTAAAGAAATATGGAGATGTCTTCTTTCTGCGCTGGGGTCAAACATACTTTGAAAGTTTGAATTAACTGGTGATTTGGGAATTGCTCCTGAGAGAGGCGGGCAGCCAGTTGTACTACAAATTATTGAAGAGATTACCGTTGCTATAGCTGAGAGTACTAGACAAAATGTGTGATCTTCAAGCAGTGCACAAGCTGAGTCATGATAGATGAACATTCCATGGTCCACTATTTGAAAAGTGCTGCGAACAATTGTGAAATGATGTGTACAAATTTCACATAACTCACCAACTTTGACACATGATTCAGATATTTGAGTAGACTTTTCTCTTATATTTCTTGCAAGGATATAAACTGATGACATTTTGGAATTTTTGTTTTTTAGTGGTGAACACATTTTTCACATTGGGACACTGAATCCTCACAATTATCACATTTGGAGATCGTCACACCTAATGAACATAAAGTTCCCTTGCTTAATGAACATATACTATTTAGTGTGGCCTCATGCCACATTTCCTAATTGGTCCCTATTTTTTTGCTTTGCTGTTTGTTTTGTTTTGTTTTGAGGAACTCAGATCCCAAAGACCAGGACATTCAACATGAATGGCACATGTATCTGCTTTGCCAACATGTGATTGCGACTCTATGGGAGAGAAATGCTTTGGACTTAACTGTTTTAATGCACAATGGAGCTCATCTCACGTTGCTTATGAGGTCTGTAACATATTTGGAGAAAACTAAAATATTAGCCAATTGTTCCAAAATGGTTGGCAACAAGATTACCAGATTTGAACCTGGCGTTGAGGTTACTTAAGGACAGGATTTATTAACAGAAGACTAACACACATCTGAAGATGGGCATAGTGAGTTAGGTAGTCAACATCCTACCTGACCTGAGATGTCTTGGGCAGCAGTCTTTAGTGCGGCTGTCATAGATACAGAAGTTTATCACACTGATCAATGTTTGTGACCTGGAATGTAAACATGATACACAATTTCACATCTCATGTGAAAATTAAAAATTGTTTCTTTCAATGATTTACTCGTTATTTCTCTTCCAGTGTCCTTACAAATGTTTCTACAATTTTCTGTGTCCTATGATCACTCCTTTTTTATGAGCCATGTTAATATGAAAGTTTTAGTATAACCAGCCTGAAAATTTGGAAGTTTCCAAATTGCATGCTGAAAAACTGTGTACATAGTGTTACAGAAAGAATGATGCACTCTGAATAGAAATACTTTTTACGAAGTCTGAATTAGAGGTAGAGAAAAATAATGTAATGCTTATTTTAGAATGGTTCCAAGAGCGCAATTACACTTTGCACTAACATAATCATTCAAGAATTTTTATAACTGATTCCAATGATGCCAGAATGACATTCAATCTTCCAACAGATTCATTATTATTATTTTTTTTTTTTCTTCTCTGTCATTCCAGCATGTTATCACAATAGCTCAATGATTAAAGCAACTGTACGGAGAGCAGGAGAACTGAGCTCAAATATCGGCGGTGGCATTCAATTTTTCAGCTGGTTCTGATAATAATAACAGCAACAGCAACAGTGACAAAGATGATGATGAGTTGGTGGCAGCGGCGGTGATAATACATTACCCAGGTGTAATCTAAAAATATAGTAGTAGTATTAAAACCCCATATAATAATGTAGTTTTATAGTTGGTTGTAACTATATTAGTTTACCCGGATGCTAAGTACTTATAAATGTAAGTCTCTAATAATATGTTAACTGGTTAGTTGCTTGGGTGAAAAAGCATATGAATCAGTTGGAAGATTGAATCTCATTCCAGCATTCAATGTTGTCAATGTAGCACAATGGTTAGTGTAACTGCACAAAGAGCAAGAGAACCGTATTCAAATTCTGACTGTGACATTGGACTTTTCTGCTGGTTCTAATAACAATAAAAATAAATAAAGAAAATTACCCAGCTGTAATCTAAAAATATAGGAGGGGTATTAAAAACTCACATAACAATAATTGTTTTTGCAGCAACAGCCACTGCGCAAGTTGCACGGCCAACATTAGTGGGTGAAAATGATCGGCCGATTGATCCTACTCCTGAAGAAGATCTGGACAACTTTTGGCATACATCAGTAGGAAAGTTTCGATTTATTATTGAAGAACTTCCACAGCAGCTTCAACTAATTCATGAGTATCTTAAGGTATGTAAATATAAAGTTAATATATAAAATATAAAGCACGGTTCTCATTAAGTTCATGAATTTATTGAGAACTCTTCAAATGTATTTTCTTAAAATAACACTTAAATACAAAAAAGACAGTCATGGGAATACTACTATTTCTTTCTCAATGGTTGTAATGGTAGCTGTTCAAATGCAAAGCTCTAAATAAAATAATTTATTATGACCATGCATTAGTGTACAGGTTATTTCCTTGTCTCTTATGCTATGAGCATGGGCACCACAATTTTTTAAATTCATTTACTTATTTTTATACTTTATTTACTATGTATAGTAAGTTAGAGAATTATTGCATTTCAACCAAATATTTGATATTGAGATTTCACTAGAAATAAAAGTTCTGAGACCTCTGAATCCAAAAAAATACACAATTTTTAGAAAAAGCTCTGTGTATACAGCATAACTGAAAAAGAAAACTATAGATAAAGCTTGACATTTAAATTCAGCATCTTCCAAGAATGTGACATGAAATTTTTCAAGAAAATCCTCCACACCAAATTACCCTTTACATGAAACATTACTTGAACATTTTTATTTTTTCAAAAATAGCTTGAATGATTTTTATAAATACCACAAGTCTAAGATATTTTTATAATTGAAATTTATAATTTGAATTTTCTGAAGAAAAAAAAAATATATATATATATATATATATATATATATATATATATTATATATGTGTGTGTGTTTGGGTGTGGGTGGGTGGTTGTCTATATAAGTAACACTTCCTGGCAATAATTTATCAGATAAGAAAGATCCTGAATGAGAGTTGAATGCAATATTCAAATTTGAAAGTTAGTTTAACTGAAAAAAAGTCTGGAATTAATGCCACTACTATAGTTACATTATGAAATGCAGTTAATACTTCTGATACGGCTGCACAATCCTCAATGATGATATCCATTTCCAAATAATTTACTTGGCAATGAACTGGAAAGAAAGGGGAAGGATATATAATTATGATACTCAAGAACAAACAAAAGATTGCACGGTGTAAAACATGGTTGTAATAATATAGCTCCCTAATTATAAATTCTAAAAAAATATTAGTTGTTACTGCTTCAACTTGATCACTCAACCTGTAATATAACTCCCCAAAAACTGTCTATAACTCTGAGCAACAAGAATATTGAAGTGAAAAGCATGTCCTTCCCTGCACCACTTTTCGTCACTCATGGCTGTGAGGCTAGTTTTGAAACATAGTTCAAGCTACCTGATTCAAATCATAAGAATAAATGGCAGAAAGCCTTGTGAAAGATGATCAGAATTCTGTGGTAACAGCTGTATTAAGGTACTAGAACTTAAGAAGACATACAAAATGTTTAATTTTGTTATTTAACATCTTGGTATAATAACTTATATTATAAATCTTAATGTTCAAATAACATAATCATTTGCAGGAAATTCCTAAAAGGGATGAGCCAGATATTTTATACTACATGCTACAATGCCTTCATCTTATCTGTCTTCATGGGGATGCATTAACCAAAGCTTCAAAAGATCAGCTAGGATTTCTCATTTGGTGTCAAGAAAATTTATTGATAAAAAGGTAGGTATTGTAACAAAGTCTCTTTATTCAATTTCTATTAAATGTCTTTGATTCAATACTACAGAACAATTTTATTTTTCTTGCTCTGATATTCAACTGCTTTGACTGTCTCTGTAATCCAAATGTGCTCCAAAGTCGCTGTCAAAACTGAACTCTGTGGGCCTGGCAGCTGCCTTTTTATATCTCCTGATTGCATAAGAACTTTGAGAAGTAGGGGTCACTATTAAACATGTACGTTACACTCAGGTGTCACAAAGTTTCAAGCAGATGTGACATTGCAAGGCTTAGATGTCATGTGCCTGCTTGCTCACATTTTAAATTAATACACACCTGCAGCAATGAGTAGGGCTATGTAAAGGAGGCCGATCATGCCTGTACAACAATTCACAATGGCAAGGTATAGGCACCTGCACATAGGTTCATAGTCATAATATCCCAAATAACTCAGTTGAATGGCTCAGATGGTAGTATCTAAAGTTTACAAGTTGGAGGTTCCAGACTGGGTTGCTCTAATACTGGCTACCCAGACTTTTTTTTTGGGGGGGGGGGTGCTGTTCTTTTCCAAATTGTTAGGTAAACATTGAGTGGATTATATAATCTTGTTCTTCTTTATTTCAGGGATTAGACCTTTAACCTGTTCTGTTCCAACCCTATCATTCTCATCTTGTTCTTGGGCAACCAACATTTGAGGTGTATAATTAAGTTTGATCCTGGGTATTCTCTCTTCATTCATTCTTTTCATATTTCCTTCCTGCTATTCTTATTTTATTCAATCTTCTCATTTAAATCATATATCTTTAGTTCTTCATGTACACCCACATTTCTTATTTCGTCCCTTCTCACCCCTCAAAGACCTTATTTCAGCAATTTGTATCTTACTTCTATCACTCTATTTTATGATCACTTCTATATAATGAATCTATGATCTACTTCTAATCTATATGATGATGATTCACTTCTGTATAATAAAGCTGATACTGCTTTTGTTTCATAGAATTTCAGCTTTATGTCTTATCTTTCAGTTTTACTTATTGTTTGTCAAATTTGTTGGTATTTATTAATTTTGTGTGCTACAGCCTACATTTATGTCATATCCTAGGTACTTAAAATGGGAAAGCTATTCCAATGTTTCCTTCTATATGTATTCTTGGCTTATATTTCCTGTGGTGTGCTATTATTTTAGTTTTCTTTTGAGATATTTTTAAATTATATTCTTTACTCATTCTAAGCAATTGTAGATTTTCTTCATTATTCTGTATAATGACCACAACATCTGCATAGAGTAAGATATTTATCGAGGATTATATAATAGGTACCATGAATTTCTTTGTTCTTCATCTCCTCCCATTTCTTTTACTGTCATCTTTTAGGGCTTAGAGCTATGTATGGTGGATGTGCTTTGAGGAGAGTACCATTTCTTCCCTGGTATCGGTACCTCCAGATTCTATCTGTCCTCTCTCCTTTAAGGATATGAGATGCCTCTTTTACCTTTTACCTCTACCCTGTAGATAGGGATAATCATCATTCAACTGCAGAAATTTAAACTCCATGCACATTATCATGTGGTTCTAATTCTTGAACTACACTTATCCTAGAGCGGCATCTTAAAAGTTTAGTGGCATCCCAAGTTGAGGTTTGCAAAGTTCCTGATTACTATGCAAGCTTTCCTGAGTAGGAATAGAGAGATTTCTTTCAGTTTCTTATAAAGAAAGTTTCAGTTTCCCTAAATATATTCACAAGATTATGAACTTTTCTCTACGAGATACACTGTTTGCAGCTGTTTGCAGGGGATGTGTCTATAAATAGTCTTGGTTCCCTATGAGAGTTTTTTGTCACATTGGAATAATATATTCTGTGTGCTGGAGTATATGGACTTTTTGGTATTATAACAACTTGAGTGAGGAGTGTGTACCTAGATCGCATAGGTTTCTCATTGCAAGGGAAATGATGGAACGATTGGAGTAGCACTACTGTATCAAATTTTTCCAGAAACTGGGCGACAGCCAGGTGGAAACCATTTGGAAGATTCAGACAGCTTTCGGTGTTGATGCTATGAGCATCACACAGATTAAGGAGTGGTACAACTAGTTTAATGATGGCTGCACATCGGTGGAGAGTGAGCCACGCTCTGGTCGACAATCAACTTGCCGAAATGACCAGGTTATTGCAAAAGTGAATGCTGTGGTATGCAGGAAAATTGCAGAAGAGGTGGGCATCAGTGATTCATTCCATTGTGACCCAAGGTTTGGCCCTGAGGAGGGTGGTGGCGAAATCCATGTTGAAGCTGCTGATGATGGAGTAAAAGCGACTTTGTGTTGAAGTCTCACAGGACATGCTGGACTTCACAAACAATGACCCCAACTTCCTGAACACCATAATCACTGATGGCGAGTCCTGGGTGAATGAGTATGACCTTGAAAGCAAATGCATCATCAAATGGCAGCATTCCTCATCCTAAGACCAAAGAAGCCTTGCCAAGTGCACAGCAATGTCAAAGTGATGCTGACTGTTTTCTTTGACTCCTGAAGCATAGTATATCCTGAGTACACACCACAGTGTCAAATAATCACCAACGAATGCCATAGGGATGTCCTCTGTTGCCTATGCTGTGCAATGCAAGAGACTGGTCAACAGGAAATTGATACCTGCATCACGTCAATGATCCAGCATATTCCTTGCACTTGATTCAGACTTTTTTTGGCAAAACACTAGAATCCTGTTCTTCAATAGGCTCCTAACTCTCTTGATACGGCCCCCTGCGACTTCGAGCTGTTCCCCAAACTCAAGAGGCCATTGAAAGCAATGCTATTTTAGATAAGATAGGACATTATGGCAGCCATGCTCAAATCTATTCCGAAAGATGCTTTTCGGGCATGCTTCCAATAATGGCAGCACAACTGGGAGAAGTGTATGAAGTTCTAAGGGGACTACTTTGAGGGTAATTAGGTGTTCAACTCTTCAGGTAAGCCAGTATTTTTTTTCTGGCCAAAATCTGATACTTTTTTAACAGACCTCATATAGGAAGGGTAAGGAGTCAGACTGAACAATTGAATGCCATAGCCGGGATTTGAATCACAGGCCTCTCAGTCTCTGTCTGGTCGCTCTTACCAACTGAGCAACTATGGCAACATGCTGACATGATATTGATTTTCCTGCATATGGCTTGTGTGGAAAAAATAATTAATTACCATTGGTTAAACTAATATATTGGAAGCCTGCACTTAAAGTACTTACAATATTGTAAGTCGCATTTGGGGATGTCATCTCAAAATAATTTGTGATTTCCTTGGTTGCTAGGAAAAATGTGTCATTTGGGAAATTTAATGCCATGTCAGCATGTTGCAATGATAGTTCAGATAGTTCAGAGGTGGGAGATCTATGATTCACATCCCAGCTATGGCATTAAATTTTTCAATCTGGCTCTAACTTTCCATTTGAAACATGTGGTCACATTTGTATTACCTCAATACAAAGGCTTTGCAGCAATATTGGCTGCACAAAGAGTGGGGGTGAAGGAGTGGATAGGGGATAGAAACAATTAAAAGTGCAGTATAGAGCAAACAATTCCATGTATTGTGGCCATGCTTAAAAGTGAAGGCTCTGCAGTTATGTGCCAGCACATAAGTATTTGGCTTTGTTTTGATGGAGTGTTAGTATTTTATTTTTTTTTATTTATTTATTTCTTGCTAAGTGAATTATACTTAAATATGACATGGTATTTAGCTCAGGCCTTTTGCCAGACCTATTTGTTGTACAATTTTCTGGTTATTAATATGTACACTGTGATGTAAATATGGGGGTGAATCAATAAATAAGTCGCAAATATCTGTTTCGCTTAAAACATTTGTAAATTACACATACATTTTGTGCCAGCAGATAGCAGCATATGTATGCTTGTCGTAGAGGTCAGATCAAATCTCTCTGGCATGCGGTCAGTCAGTGGCAGGCAGTTAAAGATGACAGGTGTGTTACATGATTGTACCCAAGCAGAACAGCACGCGGTTGTACGTTTTTTGTGGGCCAAAGGGCTGTCCACAGAAGTACATCACGTAATGCATCCCATGTATGGTGCAAAGTGTGTCTCATGGAAACTGTATTCAATTGAACCCAGCAGATAACCATGGAAGGCAAGACAACCAATATCAGAAGTGTCCTTGTTGTCCTGCAGAGGTGTAAACTGTAGCCAGGTGCAGCATGTGGAATGAATCGTTTGTGACGGTTGATGACGTGCTATAGGCTGTTTACAACAACATATATGAGCAGTTGAAGTTTCGTAAACTTTGTGCACGGTAGGTGACCTGCCACTTGACTGAGGAGCACAAAACGAGGAAGGAGATGGCTTCCTGGCATGAATTGTTACAGGGCTTATTCTTCTATTTACTTAATGCTAATCAAGAAAAAATTAGCAGAAATGGTTTTATTACTTGTTTCCTTGTAAGTAGACGGGAAATAAGGGAGTACCATTGTCTAAAGCAATAGGCAAATATTTTTAAAATCTGGCTGCTATGTGATTGAAGTTCCTTTATTTGTATGGAGTTGACAAGTTCCCGTCTGAAAAAAGCATAAGTATTTTAAAGCTGAAACCAACGAAAAAAATGTATATGCATAAATTGTGTGTTTTAACGAGCTCTACATTTATTGTGGAGTAAGTTTTTGTCTATCTCTTACGGTTTACCAGTTATGCAAAATTCATCCAGAATAAACATGTCTTCAGAGGCTATTCCCAGAAAATTGAAGATATACATTTTATTTGTCATGTAAACATATTTAATATACAATATTTTAATCAAAACCATTAGTCATTTTTGAGGAAATCAACATTTTTGAAAATTTTTCCATGTAAAGGGTATTTGAGGGTGGGTGAATTTTTTTTGTATCTCATCCTTGGAAGATGCTGAACTTAAATATCAAGTTTGGTATTTAACAGACTTTTCGTTTTTGAGCTATGCTGCTAACAGGCACACATAGAAACACACCCACATGAACATTTTTATAAAAATGCTTTTTTTGGATTCAGGGGGTCCTAAAACAGGTGTTTCTGGAGGAATCTCAGTATCAATTTTTTGGGTGCATTACAATATCTTCTCTATACGTGTAGAGAAAGTAAAGAGTTCAAGGCGGTTCCATCAGCCTGCAAGGTTATGCTCACTGTTTTTTGGGTTATGCAAGGCATCATACTGCAGACATTCCAGCCTCACTGTGAGACATACTGCACAAACTCTGACAGGCCATTCACAACAAGCAACCTGGACTCCTGACAAAGGGAGTGTTTCCCCTGGATGACAATGCCTGCCCTCACTTAGCAAGATTAACACGAGCTGTTATGAACATTCAATGGGAACAGTCGGAACATCCACCATACAGTCCTGACTTAGCCCCTAGTGATTTCCATCTGTTCGGGCCCCTAAAAAGTCATTTGGGTCGAAACTGACGATGCTGTAATCTGAGAGGCTACTTATTGGCTGCAGTAGCAACCAAAAGACTTCTTTGCCATCGGCGTTCAAGGACTTGTAAAGAGATGAGATAAGTGTCTCAATTTATAGGGTGATTATGTCGAAAAGTAAAATAATTTCCAACTAGTTACTTTGATTATTATTGCCTCTATCCAGTTTTGCGACTTATTTATTAACTCACCCTCGTACTATTTGTGTTCTTTCTTTTCACTGTACAATTCCACTTCCTTTGCACCTTCTTTAATAACTGACCTAATTTTGTACTACCTTGGTTGAACAATCCACTTACGGCACTTTTCCTGCTAATTTTGAACCATCTTTCCAAAAGATGAACTTTTCTCTTTACAATCAAATGTACTATGTTCAGTGTCCTATAACACATATGGGTCATTGGTTCTGTGGTATATCATTTCTAAACCTGGTCTCCATACACTAGTTCTTAACCATGCAATGCCCTCTCATATCTCTCTGTTAACTTTGTCCATATATATTTCCTTTTCCATGACCTTTTTATCTGCTATAGAAAGTCAAAGAACTTTTATCCACTATTGCACTTAAGATACTTTGTATTTCTATGCCCTCAAATCTTTTTCTTGTTTTCCAGAACCCATTTATGTTATTTTGTCTTCTTACTTTCAATTTTTTTTTTTTGAAGACTGTTTGTCCATTCGCTTGTTCTGAAACTCTTTTTTTGAGATTCTAAACATTGCCTTAAAACAACACTTTTTTGTAAATTTAAGATTCTTTGCCCCTGACTAAATTTGGGCTACTTCCCTTATACTTAGGGTAATCCTAATATGAGTATTTTCCTGCATCTAATAACTTCCTACCCTCTATCCAGCCCCCACACTTCTATCCCGTATAGTATTTTTGGCCTCTATCACCATGTTATAAATCACTCTAATCACTTGACCCCTTTATCTGTATCCTACTTTTTGCATCCTCTAGTGGCTACCATATTTCCTTTTCCTTTTGCCAATGCTAATTTGCTTTTATTTCTCCCATGAACCTCCTTGATCAGTTTTGATTCTTATACTACATTATACTCTATATCATCTTTCCTCCATTTTTCATATTTATTTAATTTTCCCTCCTTCTTAAATATCACAATCTGAGACTTAGCTTGGAGTGTAAGTAAGAAAGAGATTAGCATCACGCAATGCCCCAGGTGCATGTCAGCATACTAATATTATAATTGATAACTCAGAAAAATAAACAATTGTCTTGTCGCTTTACCTGGAGTTAATGCGCAGATCTCATGGATGAGCTTAGCTTCTGTGTAGCAGTCAGATTTGAAGCTGGAACTCTAGAAATGAGTACTATGTTGCCTTTGGTTTGCTCAAGGTATTCATACTTGTGAGATCTTACAAACTCAGGGCTCTGGTACACTTGGAAATGAAATATTCACACAAGATCTAATGATATTGAATCACAGAACTGACTGTTGCATTAACGACGTCTGACATTCTACCAGCCGAGTGCCAGTTTGACTTCCAACCTCACCTTACATAGCGGTGGAATTGCGCACCTAAAATGTATTCTGAATTTTTCTTATTGGCTTTTCATAACTGGGTATTTTGAAATATAATTTTTCCCTTGGTTGTGTTCTGGTCATTTGATTGTTTCTGAATCATGTGGTTACGAACAATCAAACTTACCCTTTTACTAAATCTTCAGTATTTCACAGCATATATATGCCTCTTTTCTCTTTTCTAGCAAGAACTACACACTCCCAAATGAGCAAAATGTCACATATGTATTTTTCTCTCGATATACTGTTTCTTATATATACAAAATAATGCTAGCAATGCTTACTAAATATGCATAAATAGAAATTACTAATATAAATGATTACAACTTCCTACAATTATGGATTACAATAATAATAAATAGTAAACAGTGTTTTATACTTAAGAAATATAAGTGCTTCAGAATCATATTCTGTAAATTTAACTGGAAACTTCTGACATTTTCTTAGGATCACAATACACCTTGAAGTTACATTATTAAAAATAAAAGTTTTACAAGGGTTTAAAAGAATAAAAATAATATATAAAACCAAAATTTGCTAAAATTATTAGACAAATTTGCAGCAAATTTTACTAAAAAGTAGTTTTATATTACTTCATAATACAGCTAACATAAAGCATTTTGTTGATTTCAGTTTGTGGGACATGTGCAATGCAGAACACTCACATATTTGTGAAGTCTGTGTCCCAGTACTGCTTCACTGTATCACTCTACCTTCAGGATCTGATGTGTTTTGGAAGGTCATTCAAGAGGAATTCCATAGCAGTGATTGGAAAGTACGTTTTGTGGCAGGTATGAATAAATGGATTTAAATTTGAATTATGTATTGGAGCAAATGTTAAGATAAGATCAATGGATATTAAAATTACAATAAATTTACAAATCAGTACAGTCATGCAACAAAGGGCAGACTGAAGCAAAAAGGCTTCCATTAGGATTATTTTAACATAGGTTTTTTTACTAAAAGTTGGATTTTCTTTGTTTTTCTTCTCGATAATAATAAGAATAAACTATTTCATATCTGTAATTGCTAAATTCCTTGGAGAGTGATAAAAATAAGTAGATTTTCTTGATTTCTAAGCACTTAAAGCACAATTCACAAATGCACTTACAGCAAATGTACAAATTCAAGCTTAGCTTTTTCTGGTTTCTTTTCTAGCTGTGCTTTACATAATATTTCACAAATTGCTCATGCTTCTTAAGCGTATATTACTGGCTATTATCTATATTACCATAACCTGTTGGTAATATAAAAGCTTTTTCAGGTGAAGTTCTATAATTAAGGGGTCTACAACTGGGGCAAATACTCATTGTATGTTCCCAGTGAATCATGTATAAATCCAGTTTTAAAACATTGTATTCATACAGGCCGTGCATTTCTACTAAATTAAAATTGTAGTTATTTTGACTTGGCTAGTTTTTGTTCTAAACATGTAACCCTCCATTGCTAGAATTTGATCATAACCCAATCATATTACACATGGCATATAGCACTCACTGTAGATTTTTCGTGTAATACTATTGAATTTAAATTTAACATAAAGTTAAGAGTTTGGGTTGAAACACACTTCACTTGCACCATTTGTACCTGACTGGTTTCAAGAGCAGTTGCTCTTATCTTCAGAGGAGTTCAACTAGATGTTGGAGCTGGTATCCCTAGTGTGGTGGTTGTTGGTGTTGACATCTGGTGGTGGAGTGACATACTACCAGCATTTCTCGGCTGGTAAATAGATGTGTTGTCAGCCAGAATGCTATTGCCAAAAGTTATGCAAACTATGCTTTGAAAAATTGCAAGAGAAAAACCAACTAGCACTTTTGGATGCAGTGTGACTGACACTGTTTAAAATGATCTGCATCTTCATCACTAAGTCTTTATCTTCCCCTGAAATCATTCTCATAATTGTTGTTCTTTGAAGTATCATGTAGTAAATGAAGCGCTAAAGCTCTAGACTAATTAAATAAAAATAGTGCAGATACTACAAAAAGCTGGATCATTAGCTATAACAACAGACTTAACTAGCAAGTAATACAGTTCCAAATATTGCTGAAAAAAAGAGACAAAACAATGTGATAGCCTTTATTTTCAGAGGCATAGCAACATTGTATGAATGAGAAATGAGCTTGGGGCCTCAGTTCCATAACCTGTTTGCAAGTTATGATCAGCTCCACTGAAACAAACATTAATCAGTTTATGAGTAGGTTAATAGCAGCAAAAATATGAAATAATGGCCATTTATGGGATCAATATATTTTTATGTGAATCTTACAGTGTGTTAGTTTATTTTACAATCATTTGTATATGTAATTATTGTATATATTTAATCTTACTGCTATTCATATTATCAGTGAATCTACAGGATTATTTGTTTTGGCCAGTACCTTAAAACCAGTGGAATTAAAGGTAAGTAAAGGCAGCTAATATAGCCTTTTATAACTTTCCTGGTAATTAATTTTAAATGTCAGGTGTTTGATGCTTGTGATGAAAGAAAATAAGAAAGAAACCAAATAAGCTGTCTTTATTTGCAGGCATACAAGAAATATAAAATATAGGTTAGTGTATGTACACTATTGCTCATTAATTTCAATACATCATGACTCTTCTCTGGTATTTCAGTTATGAAGAAATTCAATCTTTATTTCTCCAAAAATATAATTATATATACTTATGCATATATAATAGAAATAGAATAATAATATTTTACTTTCATCAAAGTGTCCTCCTTTGGATTTAATGACTGCCTCACAAACTTAAGGCATGCGGTCAATCAGTTTTTGTAAGTATTCTGAAACTATATGATTCCACACATTCTTAACAATGTTCCAGAGGTATTCCTTCCCTGATATGTCTGTCCACTTCAAACCAGGTCTACTTGGGGTGGCCAGACTATATGTTTCAATACTTTGTTTTTTCTTCGATGCAATGTGCTTCTTACAGAACTTTGATGATGTTTCAGGTCATTATTCCGTTGTAAGGTGAACACTTTCCCTATTAAGTGCAATCCACTTGGTATTATATGATTCTGAAGTATGCACTAATAGTGCTTCTGATCCATACTCCTTCTAATGTCTCCAACTCTATCTCCAGCAAAACATCCTCAAATCATAATAACATCCCTACCATGTTTAGCTGTAGATAGAACAAACTGCAAGGTTACCCTTTCTCCTTCAAATCAGCAAATAAATATCCTCCTTCTGGCTCCAAAAATCTTGAATTTTGATTCATCAATGAATAACACTTTCTTCCATTCTTCAGATGTCCAACTATGGTGTTTTCTAGCCCATTTGAGTCTCTTCTTTTTATTTATGGGTCTTGCTGTCACACATCCATTCAAGCTGGCTTTAATCAATCTCCTTTTTACTGTTGTAACAGATATTTTTGTCCTATTCATTTTTATCAATTCTGTGTGAATTTCTTCACTGTTTTGAATCTATTTCTCTTACTAGTAATTCTGATAAATTTATCATCACTTTTTGTTTGTTTTATAAGCTTGTGCTGGTCATGGTATGTCCTGTTGCCGTCTAGTGATGAAGGGTGTATTGCACTCCCCCTATAGACTAACTACACTGTTTTGCAATTTGGCGAATTGATAAACCTGCTTATCCAAGGGCTACTGTTTTTCTACGGATATCTCCTCTCTCAGAGCCATGCTAATGATGTGCACACTTCAACTGTCACTGAAATGAAGGAACCATATATTATGTATCTTAGCAATGTTTGAAGTTTACTGTGGACATTACAATACTACAGGGAACAAAAGAAGTGCATCAAATGGCACTTTAGTCAATAAATATGTAAACAAACATACCAGATAGGTAACTATTGTTTATGTGCACAACACTCGTTTTGGGTAACATTGCATCTAGATGAACACAAACACACAAACCTAACATGTTTACAAGTGTTGTACTATTCCTTTGCTTACTTACTTAACCGTAACCATGGTATTATATTATATCTACAGGGAATTAGATGTAAATTATTAGGTATATTGAAATTAATAAGCAGTAGTGTAGTTGAACATAATTATCTGGCAAATAAATATATTGGCAGTAATAACTATGTTGAGCAACAGGTCATTGGAACTAATGGAATATAACCACACAAACATCTGGTATAACTGTATATAGGTAGGAAATATTATCAGATAAAATGGTAATTTTTTGTATATTAATCTCACTAGGCATTTTTATTTTATTGATAGATTTGTGAATGATGATATTACAGGTAAATTAATCAAGAGAAAACAAACATTTGAATGGAGAAGTATAGTTAGTTTTATTTCAGAAATAAACTATAATAAATTATAACAATAAGTTTATTGCAAAATAAAGTAAAGAAATGAAAGGATGCCCTCTTAGTAAAGCTATGGCCAGGCCCTTAATTCAGTCATCTTCTGGAAATGTTTGTAAAACAAATGCAAGGGAAGTGGTAACCTCATTTATTAGTGATTTAAATACTGTTACCTTTTGTTTCACCAGAGAAAACTTAAAGGTCACACCATGGTAGACTGGTTAGACCACTTGTCTCTCACTTTGATCCCAGACGACCACATGTGGGATTTGTGGTAGACAAAGCAGTGCAGGGATGGGTTTTCTCTGGATTCTTCAGTTTTCCCTCCGTCACATTCCACCGTTGCTCCATCTTCATTCATTCATCAGTGTCATTGCCTGCAATGCTATATGTAGTAAAAGCAGGTGTTAAACACTATAAAAAAAGAGTGGAAACTTAGCAAAGAGAAATAATTAATGAACTCACTTTTATATAAAGGGTAGCTTTTACATATGGTAAAAGAATAGGCAGAAAATAATGTTCACCATGGAAATTTAATTATAGCCATTGAGAAAGAAGAAAGAGAATAAACTCGGCAGTAATATAATTTAACTAAACACTCCTTCAGGTTTGCATTTATATTTTGACACTTATCAAGCTATGTTCCCCAGATATTAAATAAATGCTATTGTTGCAGTTGAACGTGTGACAGTAATTGCTCGTTTTATGGATTCCACTCCTTTGAGAAGTAACCTGCCTCTACAAGCAGCTCTGGCTAACAGTTTTTGCTATCTCATCTCAAGCATGGATGACATTAATGTTCATGTAGCACAAAGAGCCACATTATACCTTGGTACTATACATGACAATGCCATAAAGGTACTGATTAATGTCCTCCTGTCATTGATGTTGTGCTCTGTGTTTCTGTATGCTTGTCAAAGGATAATAGACAAATGTTTCTTATGCAGAAGTCTGCTCTTTTGTTGTTCATTGAATGTGGTTTTTAGATAGTGGTTAGGTTAGTGGTACACCCGTGGGAGGGTGGGTTAAAACCCTTTCCAAAAATCTGTTTAGAAATTCCATTCAAAATGCAAACAAACAATTTGTTAAAGTAAAAGCTGAAGTTTTCCTGACGACATATTAATTATAAATTTTCTCAGGCTTCTAGTCAGGTAAATACATGAATTGGCTCCAATGTTTCGAACATGTGCATTATCTTTTCTTCAGCATAAGCTGATGAACTGAAAATCTGAATTTGCATAGTTATAGCATCAGAATGAAGCTAGCATCTGATTGGTTTGCATATTTTTGGCCGTGAAGCAACTGATATTTAATATGACTGAGGCATGGGCATGGACCTTGTAGAAAACTATATATAGTGGTTATATGCCTAATGTTTTAAACTTGAGTATGGACCTGTTAGAAACAGATTATGCTTAAAAACGTTTGTGCTATAAAATGTTTTCTAACAGGTCCATGCTCAAGTTTAAAACATTAGGCATATAACCACTATATATAGTCAACCGCCATACTGCTGCTGCTTCATAGCCAAAAATATGCAAACCAATGAGATGCTAGCTTCATTCTGGGGTTATAAATACATGAATCCAGACTTTCAATTCATCAGTTTACTCTGAAGATGAAGATGATGCACGACTTTGAAACGTTGGAGTCAATCCATGTATTTACCTGGCTAGAAGCTTGAGAAAATTTACAGGTAAACAATTTGTTATTACTGCTGATTGGTACGTACACAATAACATTTTCAAGTCATTTCACAAGTAATTTGTATGCTTGTTGCTAGATCCCTCCACACTATGTTACTTGTACCTTCTTTACCTTTGTCGTGTGGATGATCAATTATTTACTTATGCTTTGAGATTTGTCATTTCTCAGGTAATAACATATATAAAGAAGTTCTCCTGGCACAGAAAGAATGCAAAATGTAACTTGAGTTAATGAAAGTTTTGTAGTCATTATCATTATGCAACAATTTCTATAGACTTAGTACTTATAATAGTTATTTGAATTATTCACTAAGCGTATTCTCACAATTTGTGTGTCATAAAGCAAACAATTAAAAATAAATGATAGTATTTTATATTCAGTGAAGTTATTATTGAATGATTATGCAATTTGTATTATTTACCAAATGTGGGAAATTACATCTAGGAAATGCATTTATGTATAATCATGACAGTTTGAAACATAAGAACAGTCAGCCATGTTCCTGTGTTTTTAACAATTCAGTTTAATTTTCAACTTTTCTTACAACATCGACAAAAGAAAGAAACCTATAATGAAGAAACTTTCACACCTTCAAACAAAAATTCTGAATGCACATTTGGAATAACCTAGGCCATGATTATTCATCAGTATTGCTGCTTGTACCCATTATGGGTCAACAGTTTATTGGTTCATTTGCATTAAAATAATAATATATTGGGCATTAAAATAATTAATTATGTATATCCACCAATCTTTATTATTTGGAATGCTTAGACCTTGAATATTCATCAGTATTTCTGCTTGAACCCAAAACAGGTCAACAGTATATTGGTTCATGGGATAAAATAATATTTTGGGAATTATAATAATTAACTATGTATATCCTCCAATCTTCATTATTTTATTTCTGCAGTAATATTACAGTTACATTATTTTCCTTTACCCATGAATGAATCTAAATTTAACCTTAATTTTTAAATTAAGGTTCATTTCACATTATATTTTTTGTATTTTTTTACTGATACTACAAAAGCCTTTCCCTAATAAACTTCAGCTCAAATATTCATGACAGATGGGATTATTTTTTTTTGTGGATTCTAATCACAGACATCTGCCACTAGTCCATTTAATCAAAAACATTACAGCATTAAGATGGTCATTTATGCATTATATTAGAAGATAGCTTTACTTACTGCGTAACACAAGGCCTCTGTCTAGGTTTTGATTTTACTGAGATCATTATAATTGCCACTTTAAGCTTCATTATCATTTGTTAACAGAATCGCTACTAACCTGAAGTTGTTTTCATTTTAAATTAGTTTTAATTTTAAAATTAAAATTCATCATCATTGCTCATTTAAACTACTTACACAAACCTACTGTTAAAAAGGATGTGGGTACTTGCAATGTCACTATGCTGACATATACAAGTCTCTTGCATGTGAGACTGCCTGTGAATTCTTTAAGAGAAGATTCATAACTATGTCAGGCATTTTGAGTACATTAGGATTTATTCATGAATTGCTTGTGAACTATAATGATCCATCCAAGTGCCATTTTTTCTGTGGACACAAAGGAATGTTTGGCTCAGACTGGTGTCAGCAGTTTGTTATTTGCAAGTGGTTAGCATGCAGCAGTAGGCTCCATACTCCTGGAGAAAGGTGTTGCAGTGTTAGTAACTTTCAACAAATTCATTTTATTCCCTTATTGTGGATTATCTTTATGTATAAAAATTTGTGTGAAATCTATATCTAAATTGAAAGAAACTCAATAATGACACAAACATATGCACTTGCTTAGCTTGGGCCGAGATAGCTGAGTGAAAATGGTTAGATATCCCTTTGGAAATATCTTATATTTTCCATTCAGTAGAGTCCCAAAAATCAGTGGAAAACAATTACCACAAAACCTTTTACTGTCCCGTTAATGCAGTGAACTTTGTGTTCAATATCACTTTAAACTAAATAGTTTTTTAATTTTTTGTTTGTAAAGTTAGGTTTGTTTATTTATTTTTTTTTAAACTCCACATTATAAAGGCAATTTGTAGCCAAAGTTAAACTTTCCTTGCAAAAACCATTGTACTGAAAGCTGAAATTACTGTATTTGCTCAGTGAGGCTAAGCTCAAAGACTCAAGACAGCTCATAGGAGGTTAGTGCAGAAATTATTTCAACAAGCAGCTTATGAGTGGCTCAAAATAGGTTCACATCAAGATGCTTGCAGATATATTAGCACTTTTATGTAGAGGAGCAAGATGCAAGATGCAAATATGTTACCCAATTCTTGGCTTCATGGAGAATCCTTTTATTGGTTCATTGGTTGCCATTTTCAGCCCCAATAATTACATTTTAACATTACCAGAAGAAATTCTTATAGGCAACAATTACATTATTCTCAAGTATCCATAAATCTATTCCTGCCAAGTTTTTTTTTTAAAATATATGTTTGATTGATTTATCTGCAGCTATATATTTTAATTTTTTATTTATTTATGCTAGGCTGTATACAGGTGAACATGACCGGTGTTCAGCCATGCCTGGTCATACTTACGAGGTACGTACAGAAAGTAAGTTTCGTTTGGTAATAAAATTAAATTGTGTACAGATACAGCATAATTGTTTATTGCACAAAATTCCACAACTCTTAAACTACTTTTCTACACAACTGCCGAAATTTTGCAGGTATTTGTCATAGCGTGGCACAAGTTTTTGTATACCTTCTTCATAGAAGTTTGCCGCCTGTGTCTTCAAAAAGTTGGAAACATTTTCTTTCAGCTCTTCGTCATTGTTGAAGTGTTGACCGCCAAGGAAAGACTTGAGATGTAAGAACAGATGAAAGTCGCTAGGAGTGAGGCCAGGGCTGTATGGAGGATGGTCAAACACGTCCCAGCCAAATCCCTGTAGGAGGTTTTTCATCACATTTGCAGTGTGGTCGTGCGTTGTCGTGAAGAAAAACACCTTTTGACAGCAATCCTCGGCGCTTATTCTGTATTGTGCAGCGCAATTTCCTAAGTGTCTCACAATAAACATCTGCTTTGATTGCCGATAAATTTCAATTGGTTTCACTTTCCTAGCATTCAGAAAACGAATCACTGATCTGATTTCACAAGCGGCAGGATTTTCAATCAACACCGACATTGTAAGCAAGCACAACAAAGCGTATGTGGCTGACAGCGATCTCAAAATGGCGCACGTTTCTTCTCCTTGATACAGAGCGTCTACCGCGCATGTGCAGAACTGCGATTGCAGCGCTGCAGCAGAGATAAATTGAAACGGAACTTACTTTCTGGACATACCTTATTTATTTTACAATAGTTTCTTAATTCTAGTTTGTTACACCATTTTTGACTCTATTTAATGACCATACCCATTTATTTTTCACTTTATATAAGAATTGTCTAATCTTCTTTCTATCTTTTTGAAACATTTCAACTACCGCTACATTTCTATCTATCTTAAACCATTTCTTATTAATATACTCTTTTCTCCAAGCTTCAGTCCCTTTACATTTAAATAATATATGTTTCATGTCTTCATTTTCGCTACATATTTTGTGGAATACCCTTCCTTAAACCTTTTAACCTCCATACTCCTCCTTTCATTTGTCACATTTATATACTTTTCCCTTCCCCATGAGCTTTTTATTGGTATATAAAAAACTAAAGATCTCTTCACTTATCTCACTAAATATTTTTTATATATCTATATCCTCAAATCTTTTCCTTGCCGATTTCCAGAAATTATTCACATTATTTTCTCTTCTTTTCCACATTTCTCCTAATTCTCTACTTTCCAAGTTATTTCTGAAACAGTCTACCCATCCCTTGTTCTTTAAACTTTTCTCTGGATATATTAAACACTGTTTTAACAAATTCCTTCCTTCCAAGTTCTATATTCTATACCAAAATTTTAATGCCCTTTCCGTAATCTTTCCCTTACTTGCCCCTCTACCCAGGTCTATTTGTGCTGCCTGCCTCAAGGTAGCATTTGGTAATCCAAGCATTTCTTTTCAAAATTTCCTATGCACCTCATATATGACTTCCCATCCTCCTTCTAATCCCAATACCTTTATCCCATATAGCATTTTTGCCTCAATCACCATATTGTACATTTTTTTTAAACATAATATTTATGCTAGGTACTTGTATTTGCAACTTCTGATAACTGATAAAGCTCCTTTTCTTTTTGCCAATGCAAATTTCTTTTGTTTTTCCCAATTGCCACCACTGTCTATTTAAACACTTAGATAAATATACTCTTTCACGATCCTCAGCTATGTATATACAATAAATGTATGATACATGTAAATAATATGCATGTGCATGTATTAATCTATTTTGCAGGTATTCTGTAGGTAGGTGTAGAATCTTACATTAGTATTGTACTCCATAGTCTCTGTGCTATAGTGTGGCTCCTTTCTCTGACAGAATGCTAAGTTTGCAGTTAGAAGGCACATAAAAGAACCTACATTTTCTTAAAGCAGGTACTTGAAATGGTAAATCTCTGCTCAAAGGCATATTTCATTCCTTCAATTAAAGTCCAAAAATTATCTTGAAGAGCTAAATCTACTTACTGACATGCAGAATCATTCATTTACTAGTAACAGGATGAATGTTTTCCTGTGAATCTTCAGTGGTATTTCTTGCAATATTTACATCTAAGAAATGCAACAAATATAAATACACATTTTTCTGCACCTCATTCGCCATACAAAGGACTACACTTTGCTTGAGTCTAATTATTACTGGTACCAATAAACAAGCAGAAGTTTGCTTAATAGTATTATAATTCATGCCCCTAACAGAAGACCACATAGCGTAGCTAATAAAGCTAAATAACCAAGCAGGGTGGCTCAGGCAGTAATTTTTATGGCCTTCATTCAGGAGGTCCTGGGTTCAAATCCCATAGGCTTACTAATCTGACTAAGGTTTTATCATGGTTTCCCTCATCACCAGTGGCAAAGTATGCATAGAAGTGCTGAAAGTGCCACTTCCCCAAAAATTTTAGAAGAAAGAAAGGACAAAAAAAAAAAATCATGCGATATAGTATTTTATTTGCTCTGGATACATTTTTTAAATTTATTTGTAAACATGTGCCGTGCTGCAGACAGTTGAACAACTGCTGAAGCTCGAGTGAAGCTGCGAATTCATTGTACACAGTTCCATATTCATGCATTCTTAACCATTTCGTAGGTTTCCAGAATCAGGACTCCTGTGAGTTGGGAAGCATTGTAAGAAATTATCTTGTGAAATATCTGTAGTGTGCAAAGAAAGGTTTATTGTTTTATTTTATGTAGTGCTTTTAATAGAACTATAAGTATATTTCAATAGGAATAATTCACATCTTTTATGCAGATTGGCATTAGTAGTAAAAATGAGTTTTAAGTTATTAGCAAAAGTGTGTGAATTTTATACTTCCTCCATTTTAGGTAAACATTTTACACAGTATTGGCCAACTCTAGGAATTTTTGGAATGTCTGAGTGGAGTGGCGGGAAGGGGAATATATCTGCTTGTAATGTGAGCAGCCTTGCAGTGCAAGGGGGAACATGTGACTGTGCAGTAGAAAGAGTACTGAAGAATAAGTTTAGCTCTTTCGGTTGTGAAGAAAAGTGAAAGCCAAAAAAACTTCTTAATAATGAGATCAGCATGCAAAGCAAATTTGTTAAAACATTTATGTGCCTCTTTAATGAAAACATGTATGATACAATTCCATGGTTATGTGAGTGTCATGGATTGTGAAAATTGTTTAGTTGACATGCTTGCTGTTTTTGCAAGAAAAAAGCATTTGGAGTTATGCAGGTTTTGACGACATGAATAATTTACACAAATTCAAAATCTTCTCGGGCTTCTAGCCAGGTAAAAACTTGGCTTGACACCAACGTTTCGAAGAAGTGCATCTTCCTCGTCTTCAGGGTGAACTGATCAGATGCACTTCTTCGAAACGTTGGTGTCAAGCCAAGTTTTTACCTGGCTAGAAGCCCGAGAAGATTTTGAATTAACACGTCGCCAGGAAAGCTTTAGTTCTTATTTTAATTTACACAAAGTTCAGAAAAGGCATCAAGGAATGCAAAATCATGTCATTTGTCTCAAACAATTTACATAGTTGAGATTAAAAAGGTGTAAATATAACATGTACTATTCCCTCCTATTTTATGAAAATTATTACTTGGAGCGTCCCTCACAACTACCGAATTTGTAATTATCACAACCCAAAGTGTGTTAATGACCAAAAATAGATGGCTAATTGCGATTGTGCTATCATCTATCGCAAATCTATATTTATGCATCTCCAATATCTCTCATTGAATCAACAAGCATGTCAGCCAATGAAAGCAAAGAAATCATTTCATTCCATTTGGAGTTAGTAATAACTAAGAGGCTTCTAAGAAGCAAAATGAAGCCACATGCTAGCCATATGAGTAGCATTAGGTATGCAGCCACAATGAAGGTACAAAAATCCTAAATTTGAGGGTACTTAAGTGATAAAGGTTTTTTGTGTATACAAATATTTACTTCATGTTTAGGCCTGCCAGATATCGTGTATTGTACAGGATTTCCTGTATTTGAGAGGAAAGAATCTGGAACTGCATTACCATCATAAGGATGCCAAAAATCCTGTATTTCATTCTTTTTAAAAATTGTAGTTAAATAAATGTAGACATCTTAATTCGGTACATTGTTATGGTCAGATGTTCATATTTTATTGCTGTATATAGTAGCTACTTATGTACATGATTTTTTTTTGTTTTGTTTTTTTTTTTGTTTTTTTTTGTTTTTTTTTTGTTTTTTTTTTTTGTTTTTTGTTTTTTTTGTTTTGTAGCTTGGTTGGTCATATCAGATGATAAATGAAATTGGTGAAATGATCTTGGGGTTCATGGAGCTTAAAGTTAATCAACATTCGTCTTCTTAGGATAAGGGAAAACCCTGAAAAAAAATCTTATCTAGATAACTCACACTAAGCAAGATTCGAACTCACGACCTTTTGAATGTGAATCAGACACGCTACCACCACACTACCCAGGCAGGCTACATGATCTTGTCAAACATCACATGGTCAAACCATGTTACCCGAAGACTGTGAGGAGGAAATATGTTTATGAGAATTGGGTGGTTGCATCTTTGGTTATTTGCTATTTATTGAATGAATATGAATGATTAACCCCACTAAGAAAAGGAAAATTTGTGTTATTAAAAGAAAGAGGAAAACTGAAGAAAAATATTCATACCTATTGTCTATGAAAAATAACTGCTCCAAAGCATGATGTAACACTTGTAGTTGTGAGTTTTCTATTGCACATTATGATGAATCCACTTTGAAACATGCCCCTACAATATATAATAAAAGTGGAGTGAAATCTTCTTCTTAAACAAAAGATAGGTAACTTACTTTGTGAGAAATAACAATAATGATGAATAATCAGTTACAGTGAGTGAATTTACAGTGTGTTACCACAGTGTAAATCCAATCTCAGTTGTAATAGTTTTGATTGTAATATATAACTCATTTGACATGTGTTAGGTTCTACCATATGGGTTTTAAACTTAGTGTATAAATATATTTGCATGTGGCAAAATCACCCTGAGTGTTCTTTTAAAATTTGATACTGAGTACAAATACATGTTTAACAGATGTAAGTAAAGGTTTTTTTTTTTTTTTCAAGATTTACATTAATACCTCTGGCCTTTAAAATTAAGGGGAAGTGTGTCCCTTATTGTTATTTTAAAACTCTGGTAAGTCTGTTCATGCATGATAAAACGCTTAAGAGTCAAGCTAGCCTAAAATCTTCAACACAAGCACATTAATTTACATTGCTTGCATTTTCTTGATAAATGTTACAATATTATGTATTTACTTTGTTATCACTGTTTCAGCTAACTCAAATCAGTGATGTGTATTTGATATTTAATAAATACTCAGCCTTGCAGGGTTCTATATTTCTACATATGTTAATGGCTTTACTTTCTTAAAGATGCAAATACAACATTGTATAGATATGTAGTTTTATAATTAATCAAACAAAATATGACAGTAATTGCACATATGTTATTTAAATAGGTTGGTAAGCTTTTAATTAGTTAAGCACTAGTTTAGACTAAAACTGATTTTGTAAGCTGAAGCTAGCTAATACTTTACTAAACCTATTATGACAAGCCACACTGATTTTAAATGGCTATCTTGACTGAGGAGTTATCCATTGTTGGAACTCCTATGCAGTATGTTACCTTTTTCTAAGATGTGAACTAACAGGCATAAAGGAATTTTGCCATTTTATCAAATAGGTGTTATTACTGAACCATAATTGGAAATGTTTTTCCTACCAAGGGTACAGTCTTTTAGATCAAAATTCATCAAAAAACAATTCAATATTTCAGATGAAAATTTCCACTTTGAGTGGGTTTCTGTCAATGCACCATATATTCCTTTACACTCTCTCCCCTCTTTGAATATTTGATTTTAATGCATAGCCTTCAATGAACTGAATAATGAACTTTATGATAATAAAAGCATTAGTGATGTTAATTTGTGTGTTCTTTATGTTTCAAAGCATAAAGCATATGAACTTATTATAACTAGACTCACTTTTAATCTAAATTATTCGAAGTCCATAAATTATAATTTTTTTACCTTAAAATACATAATGGAAGAATTGGCCAGTTTATGAAGATTTGTGAGTTTGCCTATTTCTACCTGTACATTATTTTTTAATGCTGTTTGATTATCTTGTTTTACCCTGTTTAGAAGATTGAAAGATGCATTGCAGTGGATTTTTGTTTTATTGTTAATATTTCTGTAACAAGCACATACAAATTACCATCAAATTTTCATAGTATGGAATTATTACTCTAGTTAGTACCTGAGAAATCCTTAAAGAGAAATTGAAAGGAGGGATTGCAAGAGTGAAAACAACACCTAGATCCTAAACTAAAATAAAGTTTACCAATTTTAAAAAATTAAATATTTTCACTGTTTATAGTGGTCATTTTTAAATTATAGGAATATTAATTTTAGAAGATACAATAGGGAGAAGACATACCAGACATCCCTCACATGCTTATGGACATAACACAGGGGAAAAAAAAAAGTCCTCTCTCTAAATGTTATATTTACTGCAAATGTTAATTTAAAACATCTATAACTGGTTGTACACTGACAATAAATCATATGTTTTATGAGTACAGAAATAGTCATAAATATTACATGTTAATTACTTATTCATGAAATTGCTTTTGCATGAAATTCATAAGAAGCTCTTTTTTATTTTTATCGAAAGAAAATTTAAGAATATTCTCATCAGTTTTATTTCCTTTCAACAGGTTATATGCAAATATTTGTGTTCTGTTATAAATGCTGCCCAAATTTCACTTTTTCAGTTAAATCTTCATAGTGTCAAGTTTGGAGTATTCATAAATTATTTCTATAATCCCTTTTCTCTTGACAGTCGCTTATTTTGTGTCTGGAAACACAATTTGACTCTGTGATTGTGGATCGGCCAATGGTTTTGCAATCACTATATCAACTACATAATTGTCTGAGTGACAGAAAAATACTGACTTGGGAGTTCTTCTTGAATCGTTTTGATGCCTTATTCCTTGAAGCACAGATTAACCTGGAAAAAGCTGGAGATATAGCTTACCTTCGAGGTATGTAGGTAATTTTTTAAAGTAGCTATATGCAATTGAAGCTGCAGGAAGTTTTGTGTATTTTAGGGAATTTCCATGGATATGAAGTTCATAAATTTGTATTATTATTTTAAACATTATTGAAAGTCACAATTACTAGATCTCATGTGACTATTGGAGAACTTTGCTTTAATTTGACATGATGACAGTATCCTCGTATTCATATTTACATTCTTATCCATGGTTATGCTTATTATGGTTAACTTATTTATAAGCAATGATGGGAAAAGTACACAAATAAAGTAATTGTGTTGAAATAAATTGGGTAGCTACCTCAAATATTTTACTCAATTGGACTAAAATTACTTTATCAAAAAGTATAGTAAAATTGCAATTACAAATATTTCACAAAATACTATTCACAGATTTTCCATGACCTGTTCATTGATACATGGTTCATTATTATGACTATGATGAGTTTGTAATTATAATGACTACAACCATTAGGCACAACAATAAAGAATGTGCATTGTATCCAAAACTGCCAATCACAAAATATCCTGCTACTGATATGATATTTGCTAAGAAATTGATACACTCCAAAATATTTAGTTTTTTGGTAGTTATATAAACCCATCTATGTACACAATGTTCAGGACAATTAATAAGACCACCATTTCTTGATGAAAACTTTGTTTAAGATTATTATTATTATTATAATTGTAATATTAAATTTTTAAGAAAATTCAATTTTATTCATTTCTTAATTATGCTCATGCTTATATTTATGCTTATCATATTTTATACACCTACATTTATTTATATCATAGCAGTGAAAATATTCCTTATGGCTTCTTTGATTTTGTGACTTAGATTACACCATATAATTCAAATTAAACATATAGATAATGCATCAAATGTAAATGGATGACTGTTTCATTGATGACTGGTAAGGTTTCAAATAACAATATTTTTTGTCAACTTCACTTTCACCAACCCTGGTTCTAAGCTTAGTTTGCGTATTATTATTCTGGTATTATTTTGAAACAAGCAAAAAATGTTTATTTTATTAATAAATGTTTATTTAATGAATAATTGAGATTAAAAGGGTAATTACTTAGAAGAAGTGTAACTATCTAGTAAGGGATGGAATTAAAAGAATTTTGTTAATTGTCAAGTAAACACAAAAACAATATATAACAACTGTTATATTTTGGTATATAGTAAAATGAATTATATTATGCAATGATTGGTCACCTTGGAACTTTACAAGTGCTTGGGCCCCAATAATCCCAAACTCTTGATGAAATGTATATCAGTTATTAGAATATAACAATTACGGTCCTGAAAATTAATGTAAATAAATAATCAGTAAATAAAGTAAATTATAAATTCAAAAATGCATTTTATAAAAGAATAAGAATTAAAGTAAAATCAACTAAAACAGTTATAATAAGGCATGGGAATTCTTAAACAGTTGGCTTCAAATTATCTAAACTCAAATGATTATGTCAATAGAAAGGAATGTAAACAGCAGTGGGCATGAGTCACTGACAAACAGGTAAACACGTGCTTTGCGCAAATGCCTACAGACTATATGAGGGATGGTTGTAGTTTGTAACCCTGCTTAAAGTCTGGTAACATTCAACCTTATTTTCTTTTGTCTTGTCTTTAATCAAAATTCCCATGCTAGGTTAAATAATTCAATTATTTTTACTGCAAAAACAGTGCAATTATACAACCAGCAGATTACTTGATACCATAACATTAATATTTTTCTAGGTTAATATATTCCATAGTATCAATTGAGTTGTCATTTATAAAAAATTAATAGTGTCAAAAGTTTTTTTAGAGAAACAGAATCTTATTTTTCAAATTAATTGTAGTAGGTAACCTAATATCCTTTTAATGATATCATTAAGCTATTTAAAAATGGTCTTATCATTTATCCTGAATATTGTGTACATGGATGGGTTTATATAACTACCAGTTGCAATCAACTACCATTCATTCAAAATTGATTAATATTGTTCTTAAACACTGAAAGAAGGGAAAATGAATTAAGGGGACCAATTTTGTGAAATTATAATGTAGGTTTTTAACTTCTAATAAAATTCAATTCTCCAGGAAAAATTTTGTGTAAATATTTTGTTATTGGATCAAATTAACTCATTTTATTCTCCTTTAAATACAATCTTTAAAGGACATGTCAAGTGCGTTTGTATGAGTGGGTGTGAGTGAGTGTGTGTGTGTGTATGTGTGTATGTGTGTGTGCGTGCATGCATGCATACATGCAGGTGAACAACTCAATTTACCTTGTAGTATTTAATTTATATATGAGGAAGCCTAATAAAAATGTAAATAACTTGGAGTGAAAGTGTAGTAGTCCATTAGAGTCTTTTTTCTGATACTTCTCACATTTTTTTAGGACATTCATAAAAGTGATTTTGCAAAATTTGCTGCAAATGTAGTAACAAGTTTGTAAATTATTGATTTTAGGGAAAAAGATGACATTATATTTTTATAAAAAATTCATAAATAAATTTGAAGCAGCTATTACAAGCAAATTTTATAGGGTTTTTTCCTTGGTGGTAATATCGTTTTAGAAATTTCTCAGCATTTAGAATCCTCCTTATACAGTCATAGAGCCAAAATGCAGAAATAGTTTCCCTAGTACTTGCTAACTAAAACATTCTAGGTAGTTATAAATGTGAGAGAAATGTAATTTGCCAACACCCTCACTCATGTTTGTTAAGTGTTTATTTTTTGAAAAATCCAGATTTCACAACTGAACAAAAACTATTTTTTTAAAAAAGTAATTAATGTAAACATATAGTTTGTAGAAAATTATTTTCTTCAATATAAATAGGAAATAATATTTAAAAATTATGAATTGTATCATAACCTTATATTAGTAAAATAATTTAAATTAATCTTTAATAATTCATAATTAGTCCATTAATATATATACCAAACTTAGTAATTCACTTCTTTATACAGACAATATTCTATTCTGTTCTATTTTATCCTAATATGTGGTAAAAATTTGTAAAAGATCAATAGAGGACTTTGGCTTTTGGTGAACTGACGTATCGGTCCCCTTAAAATGTGTTTTATGAAAAAATTTTACATAAATTACCAAAAAGTAATATACGAGGGTTGGCTGATAAGTTCTGAGCATCACACAGATATGGTGCCACTAGGCCAGTTAGATGGTAGCATCATATAGTTTAACTCTAGACTAGCTTTTATCCATAGTTACAGGTCAATAGCTTGTTTAGTTTTCAAATGACAGCATTTTAAACAAGACAACTCTAGAGTTTTCACGAAAATGGAGGATTTGGAAAAATGAGCAATAATTAAATATTTCCATTTGAAAGGCTTATCACCTAAAGAAATCAAGGATGAAATGGACAATACATTGAAAGATTCTGCCCCTTCATATTCAATGATTAAAAGGTGGGTTGCAGAGTTTAAAATGGGATGTACGAGCACTAGTGATGAGCATCGCTCTGGATGCTCTGTAGAAGTGACAACTCCAGAGATCATTGAAAAATATCATTGTTTAGTACTGGAAGACTGCAGATTAAAGTTCTATGACATAGCAGAGGCTGTAAACATGTCAAAAGAACATGCAGGTCATATTTTAAATAATGTTTTGGGCTTTCACAAGGTATATACAAGATGGGTGCTGCATTTGTTGACACCTGATCAAAAGTTGCAAAGAAAAACTGTTTCTGTTAAGAATGTGGAGCTCTCCCAGAAAAATCCCAGTGAATTTTTGAGATGGCTTATTACCATGGATGAAACTTGATTCCATCACTACACTCCAGAAAGAAAATCACAGTCAAAGCAGTGAATTGCACATTTGAAAAAAAAAAAAATCTTATTTCATCGTTCAGTCATTGCAATGGGAAAAATGTGCAAATTAAAGTTTGAATTGCTTGGATGTCCCCCTATTTTCCAGATCTAGCACCCATTGACTACCACCTGTTCCTAAATCTCAAAAAATTTCTTGGAGGACAAAGATTTCACAGCTACAAGGAGGCCATTGATGCGGTAAACAGCTATTTTGAGGACCTTGATAAATCACACTACAAAGTTGGTTTAATTAAATTAGAAATTATGACAAATGTATTAGCCTTTCTGGAGATTATGTTGAGAAATAAAGTATTTTTAAATGCTGTTTTTCATTGAGAGGTCCAGGACTTATCAGCCGACCCTAGTGTAAGCCATTTCTGGACAGAATTAAGTGTCAATAGTGAGAGATATCTTCTTCTATTGTGGCCAGTAACATTCTTATATAAAAACTGCTATGTTAGGAATATAGAGCAATATTTTCTATGATTCACTGGCTCTTTTAATATAAGAGCTGCAGACATCAGAGATTTGTCTATTTGAGTGAATATGTTTTACATGAATGCCTATTGTGAAGCTTTCTGGAGACAGTAAGCCTTATTTATTAGTTTAATATAAAATATTTTCGTTGCTCTTTCATCTTAATTCAGAAAATATTAAATAATGGTGTAGATTTTTTCTTTATGTGGGACATATATTTTGTACCCATTTTATGGTAAAATAGAGCAGCTGCAGTAGTTGAGTCATTTTTATAATGAAATACATCATTCAATTTTATGGATTATACAAAGAGGGAAACATGCCCTAAACCATTTGTTCATACTCAAAAAACAAAAGTTTGTAAATAAAGTATTATTTTTAAAAGATGTCAGTTATAGTATTTTAACAAAAGATGCAACTACTTAATTTACTTTACTGGAAAGAATAAATGTAATAAAATGTTCACAGCTGTGAATAGTTTTCATTTTATATGTTATTGTTTATAACTCACCACAGAGAATAGGCTGGATTTTGCAGATGTATTTTCATACAGAGAAGTCAAATTATCAACATGAGAAAAATATTTGTGAGATTTTATGAAGTTTGACTATATTTTAGCAATAAACCCAGTAAATGTTTCCTCATGCAGGTCACTGGTGAGTAGCTAATATTCATTTCATTCATCAGCATTAACTTATTTCACTTTTTATTTTTGTTTATGTCTAGTGTAAATAAATCCTATTTTCTCTATGCAGATTTTCATTATATATTTTTATTATAAAGAGTGATTCATATAAAACTAACACTCCACTAGTAATAACATGTTGCACTCTTCAAATATAAAATATTTGCAGTGATTGCAGCATTGTTAAATACTGAACATTTTCTCCCTCTTGATGAAGACTAAGAGAACATATCATTCCATACATAAAATACGAGTTGCTTCACTAAGAAACAAAGTATCTGATTATGATTTGTAGGCTGGTGTTGTTCATTGTCAGCAGATTTTGACTGACAAGCCTATCTGATATTTTATGTGGACTTCTTGTGCTTTTCTGATGGTGGATTGATGAACTTGAAGATTTAGCTTGGAAATTTCAAAGTTCATTAATTTTGATTTCTATTTTAGAATAAATTTGTTTCCCCATATGTCCAATTCTATCTAATTAAAGACATTAAACCATACCTAACTGTTCTCATAAATGGCAAAAGGTCCCCTTAAACAACATTAAATTTTGCTTTTATTGTCCCACAAGTTTTTCCATCCAGAAGTAAAAAGTGAACAAACTAAACAATACTGCACATTTTCCATTATAGTGGAAACATATTGAATGGCTAGCTCAAATTCCTGCCAAATCTAAACTAACCTATGAATCAGTACCAAATCAGTATCCTAATGATGGTACGCAATGGTAACATCAACTTACCTTAGCAGTGCTATGTATTCTGAAATATGGGTACTTATTTTACCAATGTCATAGACCTGCAGAAGGCCTTATCTAATAAATATTTCTGCATTCAAAATATTTCGTAGTAAAAGTTAGTGTATGCTATTATTCGAGTATCTCGTTCCAATTACTATGAATGCGATGGTAGCACTGCTTTTTAAGGATTTAATTCTAACATCCCAAATAATACACACTCACGTGAGTGTGTTTAATTTAAATATTTGTTTCCACACATTATTTAACATTATTCCTTCTTCTACAATTTTCCTCAGTTGGTTAATTTTATTTAAATCTGATGTGACTTCCCTTAGCTGTTCTACAAACTATTTTCACAAAAGTTTATTCTTTTATTTACATCATGATAATTGGGATAAATATGAGCAGAATTGATTTATTGTTTACTTCTTTGTAAGTAAAAGGAAAATAAGAGAATGCACAGGGTAAAGCCTACAACACAAGTGAAATCCAGTTCTCTTTGCTTACTTGGAGTAAAAAAAAGAGAGAAGCAAAGAAAGACTTCTTCTTGTGTGAGAAAAATTTAATTAGCTTAAATCTGAAACCAATAACTCAAAATATCTTGAAAACGGTTAACTCTACAAAAAATATGTATATGACATAAATTGTGTTTTTTAACGAGATCTACATTTTTTGTGTAGCACATTTTTGTCTATCCCTTATGATTTATCAGTTATACAAAAGATATACAGAAGTCATCCAGAATGAAGGGGTCTTCAGAGGGTCCCCAGAAAATTCAAGATATACATTTTGTTTGTCATGAACATATCTTAAACATCTTAATCAAAATCATTAGAGTAATTTTTGAGAAAATCAAAATTTTTGAAAAATGTTCCATGTAGAGAGTAGCTGTGTGTGGGGTAATTTTCTTGAAAATCCTTGTCGCATCCTTGGAAGATACTAAATTTAAATACCAAGTATGCGTGCGCACACTCACGCACACACACCCTGTGCGCGCGCAGAGTTATACAGACACATAGACCTTTTTAAAAAAAATGCTTTTTTTGGATCAGAGGACCCTAAAACATGCATTTCTGGTGAACTTTTTGGGTAGATTATAATACCTTCTCTATCCACTATGTATATTGTACATACATGCTAGAGAAAGTAAGAAGAAAGCAATTCTTAAATAATGGGGCGAGGTCCGAGTTCCCCCTGGTCCTTTCACTGTGCATGCCCATGCTGGCACTTTAACATTGACTAATAAAATGATGAAAACAGCTGCCACCATATACAGATAACCACCTCTGCCATCTCATTTCAATGAATCAAAACTCTTAAAGATTATACTTAAGTTGAAAGTAAAAAATGCTCCATGGAATGTGTTACCAGCTTAAAAAAAATGTGTTAGTTTTATAGAAATCATTTTCTAGAGTGTAGTTAGTTTTTACTGTAATTGTAATAAGAATTCTTGTATTTAAGCTTTTAGTATGTTTTAAAAACTTGCAAGTTTTGCTATGTAGATCTTCGGAATACTGACCTCAATAGTGAAGCATTTATCCGTAAATTGCATCGAGCACATGAAGCGCTATCTCAGCAGTCACAGCAATCAGATGGCAGTGGCTCAAGTGGAGTGAAGACGCTTAGTGCTAGTTTTGGTCCTAAGTGGCCATATAAGAGAACAATGTCAGCACCTGCTTCCATTGTTCCAAGACAAGAAACCAAACCAGGTATATATTTTTTATGTGTGTGTCCTATTTTTAGTTAAGTCTTTTCTATTTGAATGTTTGTTTTTATTCCCTTCATAAATATCTCTTTAAGACAGCTGTGACATCTATTAGGCGCCAAAATAGTTTCAGAAAATATAGCTAATGCACCTCTAAAAATTGAGAAAACTAATGTTCCAGAAGTTTTGTTGAACTGAGAAAGTAGCCTAAGAAGTAGCCTTTGTACTGTATCCAATGTTAGTACAGTGTTCCCCTTAAGGACTTACTTAAACATAAAAATTGAAGTTGAATCTCACTAAATTCACCTTTTAGGAAGAAAATTATAAGGGAAAGAAAAAAGAAAAAGATCAAAAGAGAATACAACAATATAATTGTGGGCTCAACTTGGATGTACAAAATTGAATAAAGACTCCACTGTGATTGAGTGGTCGGTAATCAAGGTCTTGGGTTCAATTAATGGTTGGAGTAGAAATATTTTAATATCTAGAATTAATTCCAAGCCACCATGGAGTATATAAATGCAGGAGTGAATATGTGTTCAGTGCAAGAGTTAATGAAAAAAACCTAAAGTTCACAGAGTAAAAATACCACGAGTAAGTGCTTTCTCAAGTTAAATCCTCTGATATGATTAACGAATGGCACTATACTAATGTGATAAAAAAGAAAGAAAAAGAAAAGCTAAATAAAGTATAAAGTCAATGGATGTGAAATAAATGTATGAGGTACATGTTTATGACATAAATATAATTTCCTATGAATATATACTTGAAGTTTTTTAAATAAAAAACACAGAAACAATTTTAAATGGTTATATCAGCTAAACCTAAACATCAGTTTTTGGATGAGGAACTGT
Organism: Hymenopus coronatus; assembly: GCA_030762935.1. Lineage (NCBI taxonomy): Eukaryota > Metazoa > Arthropoda > Insecta > Mantodea > Hymenopodidae > Hymenopus > Hymenopus coronatus. Next base: position 38,628,652 of record CM060898.1, on the reverse strand, counting down.
TGGGAAAATAGAGTTTGAAGCCATTCTAGAATATTTGTTATTTATTTGTTAAAACATAATAACATTCTAGAATGTTAAAAAATAATATAAAATTTTGATCCTTAGTTACCTTATGCTTAGTGTGCTAAAAATTATTGTCAGGTCCTTCATTGCAAACCCAGCCTCTCTTCACACTTCCCTCGTTTCTTCTTTCCTCTTCATCTTTGCATAAGAACCATTTATGTTATTTTGTAATCATCTGATATATAATTTGGCCCCAAAACCTTTTTCCTATTTACTATTCATTCCAGAGATCTCTTAACAAGCACTTTCTTGTCAATTTATGTTCCATCACATTTCTCTTTCTCTTAGTTATAATTTTCATTTGCTCACTCTTATCCTTCATTATGTTAGTTCATTTGAGATACTCCTGTTTCTTTGTAGCCATATTTTGAGTATTTAAATTTTTTTTCCTCACTTCACCACAACATCCAATTTTCTGCAACACCAGATTCAAAACATAATATATCAATAATCTCATTTGCAGATTTTCTTCCAGAGTCCACAGAAGATGTTTCTTTTTCTATCAAATTTCTGCAACACCAGATTCAAAACATAATACATCAATAATCTCATTTGCAGATTTTCTTCCAGGGTCACAGAAGATGTTTCTTTTTCTGTTAAAAGTATGGCCATAAAAGTATATCAATATGAAGAAATTCAAATTGTTTATTCTAGTGACTTATATCTTGCTTTGTATATTTCAGGATCAGAAATTAATTCGGAATATATGTGTGTTTGATAACTATTGTTTGTACTGCCGTGAATGGATTGTGATTGTGTTTCTCTTTGTGTAGAAGTGAAGACGAGCTCTCTGTTATGTTGGTTTGCAGAGAAGGAGAAAGTATACAGTCGTCAGTATTCTGCACCTGTTCTCAAGAGGAAAACATCTCGATTTGGACTTGGTCAGTTCTTAGGCTCAATTCCTCCCAATAACAGTATGCCAGGTAGCGTGTAGATGGTAGATGTAGTACAAAATGTTCATCGTTTCTTATACGGGGCACTGTCTGAAGCGGTATTGTCTCTTTGTTTGTATGCATGCTTGCATCTTGCATTAGTATGAGATATTTAGTATAAAAGAAATTAATAAAATGTATGAGCTATAACACTTGTAGTAGCATTAAATGAGATATAATGAAAGCTGCTTTAATGTAATGAAATTTAATAAGGTACTTTCTTTGCTCTAAATATAAGGAAATTAACTAAAGGTAATTTGTGAAGTGTTTCTAACTGCAGTCCTTTAATTGTCTTCTGTTTATTTATTTTTATATAAGTAAAATGCAATATAAATATATTTTTAGTAATACACACATTGTCCACAAAAATGCTTGGCTTTTGAGTTACAATAGCAGTGAGTTTCTTCCAAATTCCAAAATAATTTGCCCAATAACAGGAAGGTAGAAATGTTACCATAAAATTGTGTATCACAGTAATTTGGGTCTTTGACATGCTTTCTCTTTGCTCTCCCATTATGGGTTGCCATAGTTACATATGTTTCACAAATAACATCACAATGCCAAACAACTGTCACTGCTACCACCACCATCACTGCCACCACCACCACCACCACCACCACCACCATCATCTACATGAGCTATTGATTGAAAAACAGAAACTTATTTACTCATGAAATGAGAATTTTCTTTCCCCTTTTCTTCTACATTATCAACCCCATGGGAAAAGATCTCTTCCCATGGGGTTGATAATGTAGCATAACTTTAGGGATACTATGGAATATCATTCATCCGGTTGTTCTGATTCATCTAGTTGTTCTGATAAGTGGGTATAAAATGAAGAACAGGCTCCAAATCAAGTTCTTCCATTTGACCTTCATTTCACATGGTCCCATCTTGTATATTTTGCTATAATTTTCATAAAACACACTCCATTTGCTGTTTTTGTTTCCCTCCATTAGTCCTATTGTCCATGTTTCAATACCATAGCACAATACTGGACTTGATAGTATTTTATATGAATGCAACCATGTACTTTTCTGGACTAGGGTAGCTTTCAATACTTTTTTTGATTATTTATTTGATTCTTATTTTTTACCTCTACGTCATCTTCCAATGCTAGATTACAGCACAAACATGTGAAAGTATTCACTTTCTCTAAAAGTCTTATACAAACATATTTTACTGGGGACAGGATATTTCTCACAAAAGTCATAAATATTGTAATACCAATCAGTTACTTTGCATTGCATGAATTTAGATAAGAGTAATTAGCATTTAGCATGATAATATTTTTGCTATTGATCTGAAAAGGCACATTATATTATGCAAATAATAAATAGATTCCTATATCTTAAATAAAGAAATTTGTGACTGAAGGATCTGTCCTCATAAAATTAACCCATGAAAATGGGTTTGTGTAGGGATCAGAAGTAAATATTCGATCCCTTTATTATCAGTCCCCATGATTATACATTAGCTGCTTGATGCATCTGCTCATCTTGAATATTGTTATTGCGATTTGCCTGAACTTAGGAATGTAAACATAAAAGTAATTTGCAAGGATTTGAAAGAATTATCATGATTTTCCTTAGTCAATTTCAAAATAATGACAAAATTCCTGTTCTTGATATTGTCTGATGCTAGAGCATGTTTGCCTAATGGTAAGGTCCAGAATTATTGCACATTCTCACACATTGTGAAAAATTGAAGGTCCAACTATTTTTCTGAAGAATAATAAAGTTTATTCAACAATTCAATTCCACTTTTATCCAAAACCTTCTGTGTCATTTAAAGGTGTCAAAGTTTAAATAAATCTAAGAATTAAAGTAAACTGCATTTCAGATTGTGTTTGTTTAATTCAATCTATATGTTATAAATATGAAGAGAGCAAATTTAGAATGCTAATTCATAAGAGCATCACATGTTGAAAATTTCTTAAAAAGGAAATAAACTCAGAATTTTAAAGTAATCATCTATATTCCAAACCTTAGGTTTTGCTTTAGCTAATAAAAAACTTAAGTGAAGTGTGTTTTAATACTTACCACATTAATTCATTCAATTAAAAAAAAAAAAAAAAAACTTGTCAATTAAGCATATGTATACAAAAAAAGAACCAAAAATCTTATAATCTATTCCATTACGAGCACTTATTGCTAAAATTTAAAGAGAGCACAAAACATAAAATTTATTAAATATTCTGAGAATATGGTATTGATGGTACAATCAAATGTCTAAAAAGTACATAATTCAATAATTAAATGAATAAATATGTGTAAAAAATTCATCAGACATTATTTCAGTCAGAAATTTTCAGTTAAGATGGGGTGGGTAGATGTTCAGTGTTAATTTTCACAATTGAGGGTAAGAGAAGTGTAAATGCAAATATTTTCAACATTTAAAATAATTATATTTATGAGGGTCACACCAAAAGTTTTGAGAATGTTTGCGATAAAATATTAAACATTTTTAGTATCTTTTCAAAATATTCTCCATTGCATTCTATACACTGTCTGATCCTTTAAAACCATTTTTCAAATGCTGAATGCTATTCTTCTTTGGAGAGAGTATAAATACATTCTTCATAAGCAGTTACTGGGGTTTCAGGTAACTCAAATCATTGACCTCAAATTTTTTCTTTCATTTTGCGGAATAGAAAAAAGTCATGGGGCCAGATCTAGACTGTAGGGAGGATGGAACAAATATTTGACTCCTGACTCCTGCAGAAATTGGATTGTTTTTGTGCAGGCAGGCAGAGTCATTGTCATGGTGCAACAAAACTCCACAGAGACCAGACCATTTTTTTCTCAGTGCATTGAACACTAATGGCAGACATTTGATGTATCATCTGGCAACAGCAGTTTTTTATTTTGGTGTCAATAATTCGTACTCATGGTAATGATTATTTTAATTCATTTGGTTTATTACAATGTTGATATATATTTTTTGTATAAGCAGAATCATCACAATGCGATCACTTGCTGAGAAAAAGGAACATTCACTTCGCTTTTGTTGGGGGATTTTTCTCCTGGGAAGACCCAGACTGATGATAGTCATATAGTTTCTGGATCAAATGGTAAATCCAGCTTTTGTTACCTGTTACAATTTATAATATGTTTTTGGATCTTTCTTCCTTGAATTTTTTAATCATTTCCTGGTACCTTTGCACACTGCTTGTTTCCAATCATTTGTGAAGTGGTGGAGGATCCAGTAGCTGCAGAGCTTCCTGACATCAAGTTTTTCTTTCAGGATTGTTTTCACTGCTGCCAGTCCAATATTATGGCTTCCTTGAATCTGACCACATGTGTTGTGATGATATTCCCGCAACATGTGCTCTGCTTTCACCACAGTTTTATTAGCTCGTAATCCTGCTCAGTGTTCATCTTTGAGGGAATCACTTCCTCTTCTAAACTGTGATACCATCTATATATGGAGGAATGCAAAGGGCAAAGATCCCAAATCCATGATGTAGACTTTCAAGGCATTCTCCCTACCCTAAACCAACTTTAAAGTTATAGATCATAATATGGAAATGCACTTTTTTGAGATCCATCCTAGAATATGGCATAACACCACCTGGCATACATACACCATGATGCTGATGATCCATATTTTTGGAACCTGCCTAGACTTGTACATGTTGCTATCTGAATTTCAATCTGAAGTTAGGAAAAGCTATTTTGCCTTACCACAACTCATTGTTGTCCATTCTCAAAATGGAGTGGTCCTTGTATGAGCACAATGTATTTCTGCAATTTGTAATCTGCCTTATAGCTAGACGATATTTATTCATTTCCGTTCTCTAACCTTCATTGTCTTGCTTAATGACAGGGCAATGAGGAACAACATAGCTGTTCCTTTTTATAACAGACAAATTTGTGCAATATACAGGTGGCACACAAAAAACTGGCACGGAATACAGACTGCTTCCTGCCAATTATGCACAAATTGTTGCCATCCACGAGCAGATACAACAACAAATAGATAAACATGTAATAATTAGACAATAAAAATATAACTTATAAGCTAATGCAAAGGTTTATGTTTACTGAATTGATCTTGCCTTTTATATTACATTACTTTAGGTGCTGAAAATGATTCAATATACTTTTGTTCATGCCCTTACATGTTAATATGCACTTTGTACAACTCTGCTGCAACAGTTCTCAAAATTTCATCCTCTGCTGCAACAGTTCTCAAAATTTCATCCTGAATATTGTCCTTCAAGTCTTCTAACATTTTTGGGTTATTTGCATACACTTTTTGCTTTAGATTGCCCTATAGATAAAAGTCACAGTGATTAGATCTGGTGAATCTGGCAGCCACAATCCTTTGCTGACTGTCCTTTCTTCTGTGAATCTTTCATGAATTTGCAAGATTAACTCTCGTGAAATATAACAGGTAACCCCAGCCTGTTGTAAATTCATAGAGGTGTCAACTGTGCATAAAATTCTTCAAAGATCTGCATACACTCATCAGCGTTTATGGTTGTTTAAAAAAATATGGAACCCACAATCCGTCATGCTGACATGGCACACTGTACGCTGGTTTTTTTCTCCATGAAGAGGTTCCTCATTAATTGTATAGGGATTATTTGTTGACCATATCTGGAGTCACAAGTGCTGTCAATTGGAACCACACACGATCACTCATGAAACACAGCAGTGGATCCAACATTCCACTCGCATTGTTTGACATAGCCATGTACAGTAATTCATACATTTTACCTTATGTTCCTCCTTCAGTTCTTGGGCACATGTCATTTTGTGGTATAAAACACATTGTCAAGTCCTATGGGAAACGTTCATTTGTTGCGACAATTTACTAGTCGACTTCTTTGAACTCTGGATCATTCTTGTTTGAATATCTGCAATCACAGCAGGTGTCCAAATGGGGCTCAATTCTTTTTTGCATTTGCAACTGATCCTGCAGTATGCCACTTTGTCACCAAATTATATACATGCTCTCTGCTGGTATAGAAACACCAGGAAACTTTGCAAAATTCTCCTATATTTCCTCAAATTAACCAATAGATACATACACCTCCTCTAGTGTATTTCTTTTTTGAAGAGAATATGTCTCATTGAGATATTTACTTAAACATCTTAACCAAATTGCAACAGCTTTCTTAGTGATAATACAAAACGTAATGGCAACAGCTTCGCAACAATAGATTATAGATGGCAGGAGACAATGAACAGTCTAATATTCACAGTCTATTTTTTGTGTGTCACCCTGAATTATGACTCTTCACAATAGGTTTTAGGTTTTAATAAATGGCACACATATAGCTTAATCAGTAGAACAAAAGAAAACCACTGTGTTGCATTATGTGCTTTTAGGAAATGTAAAAGTATTTGCATTTACATCTACCCAAGCTCTATTCTAAATGTTTAAGTTGTTGTATGCATGCAGAATTTTTTTTGTGTTAGTGTGATAGCATTAATTTGAGTGAGAGAGTTAAAAGTCTCATTTTAAGCATAAACTTATTATGAAATATCTATAAAGAAAAATAATGACAAAAACATATTGAAAAAATATAAACCATGTGTGTAATGTATAGTAATGAAAGTGGAATGAAGTATTATTCAGAAGTAATTAGACTAAAATCTCTTTATCATTACCTTTGAAATCAGATTAAAAAAAAAAAAAAAAGAAGCTCTGTAAAAAAGCTTTTGCAAGCATTTGTATACCTAACTACTACAAGGCATTTTGAAAAAGTGATAAATTCTTTTACATACATCGAGTAATCCTGGGAGGTGAACCTGGGATTGAAGATTCTTTCAAAACTCAGAATTCAATTAAAAATAAACATTCATAATTATTGACATTTTTATGACCTGGGTTAGACAAGCTTCATGGAAATTTGTAGTCCCCTATTATGTTTAGAATGACCCAAATATTATAAAGAAAACTAGTGATCCATTACTATTGAGAATGACATTCTAAGCATGTTTCAGAAATAGGCTAATCAGTTATACACCAAGCGCAATCAGTAAAGCACAGGTTTATAGACACTAAATAGGCAAGTATAAACACTCAAATAGTCAAAGAAATAACCACTTGTCATATCATATCATGTTTTCAATACAAATATATCAGCCTTCTCAGTTATAAACAATGAGATAATACAATAGTTAAAAAAATCTGATGTAGTATATTCACATGGCTTTCTCTACATATTCTGCAACAAATTATTCTAACAATTGTTAGAAGATTTAGAATTATTTTGAATTATTCTAACAAAAGTTTATTCTTCCATATACTTCATGTTAATTGAAATAACCATTAGCAGAAATTCTTGTATTTAATAATTCCTTTTTTTTTTTTTTTTGGGTAGTGTTTAACGCCCGCTTTAACTACTTATGGCACCGCAGGTGGTGACACTGGTGATATATGAATGATGATGGAGCACCAGTGGAATGAGATGGCGGGGGAAACCGGAGTACCTGGAGAAAACCCGCCCCACCGCCGCTTTGTCCACCACAAATCTTACATGTGGTTGCTTGGGATCGAACCCAGGCCGTCTAGGTGAGAGGGCGTAGTCTAACCACTCGGCCACGGCACGGCCTAATAATTCCTTGTAGGCACAAGGGGAATAAGGGAGTATATTAGGCTAAAGTGATAGACAAATCTTTCAAAGAACAGGTTGGGCATTGAAATTCTGTTTTCCTTGCATAATCAGGATATAAAAAGCGAATAATGTTTTCCCATTTGAGAAAAATATAAATATTGGAAAGGTTAAACTAGTAACAAAATATGCCACAGAAATGGTTAATTCTAGGAAAAAAATCTATGTGATATAAGTTATCTGCTTTAACGAGATTTACATATTTTGTGTGGTAAGATTTTGTCTATCTATTATTGTAAGACTTGAAGCTTTCACAGCGAATGTTATTCATTATGGCTTCACAGGTGATCAGCCGTGTCAGGGTCCCTGATGAAGACCATGGAGTGTGCAATGGTCGAAAGCTTGGATTTTATATACCTGACACGGCTGATCACCCGTGAAGCCATAATGAACTATCTATTATTGTTTATGTGTTATATAAAAATAATCTAGAATGAATGGAACTTCTGAAGCTATTCCCACAAAATTCAAGACATGCATTTCATTTTTATTTTCTCTACTGTGTACTATGTACATAGTAAGTAGAGAAAATTCAATAGTGAGATTTCATCAAAAATACTTGTTTTGAGGAACCCTTGAATAAAGAAAAAAACATTTTTAGAAAACGGCTCATCATGCATGTGTTTGTTTGTTTGTTTGTTTGTGTGTGTGCGTGCGTGCGTGCAGCATAGCTCAGAAATGAAAAATTTAAGTTTAGTGTTTTCCAAGTATGAGACCCAAAGATTTTCAAGAAAATATCCCAACCCGATACTACTCTCTATGTGGAAAATGTTTCAAAATTGTTAATTTTTTCAAAAATGGCTCTAACAATTCTGATTGAAATACTGAATATTAAAGATATTTACTAAAAAATAAAATATTTATCCTGAATTGCTTGGGAATACTCTTCGAAGTTCTCTTCATTCTGGATCACTTTTATATAACTAGTAAACCATAAGAGAGACAAAAACTTCTTGCATAGAAAACGCAGATTTCATTAAAATACAGGATTTATATTGTATAGATTCTTTTTTGTAGAGTTAACCTTTTCCAAGATATACTTGTTATTGGTTTCAGTTTTGCAATACTTATACTTTTCTCAAATGGGAAGTTGTCAATCATTTTATGTCTTTTGTTCTCCTGGGTGTGCAAAGAGAAGCAAATTTTATTTGTTTCACATAGTGATAAGCTTTGAAAGAATTTGACTTTGCTTTAGGCTAGAGTATTCCCTTATTTCCCTTTTCCTTACAGGGAAGCAAGTAATATCACATTTCTGTTAATGTTTATCTCGATTAGTATGATGTAGAATAAAAGAATAATCCTTTGTAAGAATAATTTTGTTTGTAGAACAGGTAGAGAAAGCCATGTGAGTGGAACACATAACATTTTTCTTGAAAATATCTTAAACATATGGTATTTTACTCAAAATCATTAGAGTAAATTTTGAGAAAATCCAAATTTTCGAAAGATGTCCCATATAAAGTGTAGTTGGGGGTGGGGGATTTTCTTTAAAATTTCTGTGTGGCATCCCTGGAAGATGCTGAACTTAAATACAAAGTTTGGGATTTAACAGACTTTTCATTTTTGAGCTATGCTGTTCAAACACGCACGCACGCGCGCACACACACACACACACACGCACATGCACACATATGCGCACACGTGCACACACACAAAGGATAAGGGAAAACTCAAAAAAAAGGAAAAGAATAAAACGCCTTATCTGGATAATTCACTGTAACTGGCATTCCATCTTGGGACCTCTTGAAAGATACAGAGACAGATAGGTATTATGTAATAATTTTATAACACTATCTTCTAGAGCTATAAATCATTTTAACAATCTTTATACAATTATAGTTAAATGCACTTTCAAATTATATTTCATTAAAATCCATGGAGAAATAAACTTTGTAATCCATTAATCAACTTGTATATTACTGTAATTTGACTTTGAAATACTAATTATTTTTATACATAGAACAGAAAATATAGCACCTTCATTCATTAAACCTTTCAGTTATAATTCATCTAAAGTGCAGCATTGTCTGTTTCTCCCCACAGAAAAGTAACAAATGAGAACACAATAGATGATTACAATTCCATGATATGCTTTTTCTGTATTTAACTTTGAAATTATCTAAAGCAGTTTGAAATATTAGATTTTTATTCCTTTTACCTCTATATTGAGAGCAGGCAATTTCAATTGATTTATAAATGTTCCTTTGTTTTGCATCAAGCAGTTCATTATAAATGAATGGCTTAAAATGAGACTTTTTTAATTCTGACTGAAAAATAACTCCTTCTACTACTTCTCTCAGAGTTTAAATTTTCTGAAGCTTCATTAGAGAGCAAACTATTGATAATATTTCATTTAAAGACAAAAGGGCTTAAAAAACAGCATCCTCAATGAATGATAACTGAAGGAGTAGTTTAAGGAGAGACTGAATACTTTGTCAGCTTTCGGGACTTCTTAAATGTACTTGTGTGTTATGTTTTCATGGAAAATTATGAAAATGACAAAGTATGAGGTGTGTCTGGAAAGTAAGAACCAGTTTGGAAAAAAGAACATAAAATATTTGTTTCTACAACTATTTATTTGTACATGAAAGAGCATTCTTAACCTATTTTTTGACATACCTGCCACCATTGTTCAGATATTTGTCATACCAGGGAATTTTTTTTTTTATAGTGTTAAATGTCCTGTTTTACTACTTATGGAATCACAGGCAATGACACCGATGATGTATGGAATGAAGATGGAACACTGGTGGAATACAATGGCAGGGAAAACCCAGAGAAAACCTGCCCCTGAACCGCTTTGTCCACCACAAAGTTTAGGGTTGCTTGGGTAGCAGAGAATCAACTTTTGTGTGCCCTCTTCAAAGAAAGATAGCCACTTTTGTATCATCACTGTCAAAGTGCCTTCCTTGAGCTCACACTTCTGGTTCAAGAGGCGCGGGATGAGGGTTGTATGGTGGGTGATTGTACTGCCCCCAACCAAATTGTTGTTTTGTGTAACACCAGGAGCATGGGGTAATGCATTGTCATGAAGCAACACAATTCCTCTACTGAGCATTCCACACCTTTTGTTTTGAATTGTACGCTGAAGATTTCTCAATGTTTCACAGTATTGTACCACATTGATGCTTGCATCTCTGGGAAGGGACTCAACAAGCAGAATGCCTCATCTGTTTCAGAATACAGTGCATATGATTTTTCATTCTGACAACGTTGTTTTGAATTTTTGTCATTTGGGGGTCCTGTGTGCTTCCACTCTATTGATATATTGATTTTGGAGTGACATGACAAACTCAAGTTTCATCTCGATCACTATCCTGTTTAAGAATGCATCTCGCTTATCACTGTATTGAATAAGAAATGTTAATGCACTGTCCAGTTGCTTTGTTTTGTGGACATCATCTTCAGAAACCAACAGGAACAGAGTTTGTGCTAATTTAAGTGCTTTGTAACAATCTCATGCAAAATAGTTTTTGAAATTTGTGGAAACATATCCCAAAGCATTCTTATTGAGAACCATCTGTTTTCACAAATTTCCTCATTCACTTATTTAGCCAACCCATCAGTGACAACAGAAGGCCACCCACTCCATGCACATAATGAGCTTTGGATTTTCCATCATTAGAGTGCTTAACTCATTTTCTCACCATTTCATCTGTCATATTTCTACCATAAATCTCTACATGTTGATGCTTAATTTCAGCTGGCTTAACATTCCTTGCAATCAAAAACTGTTTTACAGATCGCACTTCACAGTCGGTGGGATCAGAAATTGTCTTAAACATTTTGAACAATCACTAACAATTGTGAATACTACATGATCCGGTTGTAATGGCATCAGTGGACAGACAATGAACCAAAGAGACAAGTATGCATGCGTGGAACTGCAACATTAGTTTTGCATGGTGATAAAGTGAAATGGTACTTACTTTCCAGACATGCCTCATAATAAAATTGTATGTGGAGATTAGAAACAATACAGTGATATATTTTTGTTAAGACAATACCTTTACATTCAGCATTGAACATTAAAATTATTGAATCTAGTAATTTAGCTTTTTTTCACTGCATTGTTTCATGTATATAACTAATTTAGATGTTACAGTGATGTGTTTTATGTTACTGTGTGTAATAATTGTAACTGAAATCGTTGCTTCTGCAAACTGTACTATCTTTGCACTTCTGTGTCACTGTTATTTCCTGGAATCTATTTGCTTATTTACCATTCCTGGAAATCTCAATTAATGCATTTTTTTTTTTTTTTATTATCTTTTATTTTTAATACAGATGGGCATATTCATGCTATGAATACAGGCAGTGCAGCAGACAATGGAAATCTTGCTGGATTTTTTCATCGTATTATTGATCTTGAAGAAGCAGACAAAGAAACAGTTCATCTTTTGGTATTCCTGCTAATGCAGTTTCTCTCCAGATCAGATCAGGTAAAAATACCTATTATAAATTTCTTTCTTTCTAGTTCCTTCCCTTGGTTTTCCTTTTTTGGACATAATTAGTGATTGTATTAGCATTCAGTTATTAAATTAAGATAGTTAAAATAAATTGTATATGAATCACTTCATGTCTTCATTTATGATTCCTTGCTTACATAAGTAAACAAACAATTATAAAACCACACTGGCATAGGTATATGTTAAGAGATCATATATCTTTCTGCTTGTCAATAGTTCCACGACTGAACTTTCTTTGAATTCATACAGTTTCCAATAATACTTTATGCTTCATTTTCAGGCATTTCCAAGTGATGAAAAAATGATGGCAAAGAATCAAACTATTGTCCTTAGACATCTCTATTTACTTCTGGGCTACAACCAGAATGAGAAGGGTTTCCATATCCCACCACAAAGGTTAAGGTACGATTTTGTGTGTATGTTCACTATACAACATTGAACTCTTAACATATTTTTTCCCTTTTCTTTCTTTCCCCTTTTTATTCATTTTTAACTGTTTTATTTTATCACTTTAGGCAAATAAAATGTTAAGTACATTTTTATTTGGAATGGAACTGTTGTAATTTATTAAAATTAGAATAAGGATAATGTGTTTATTACAACAAAACCTACTCAAATTGGACTCTGAACAAGCAGACTCTGTATATTAAAATAAATTTGTTTTGAGATGTGCTGTCCAAAGAAACTACAAATGCTTTATGTATTTTATTTTGGCACTTTTTTTATAGTGTTTTAACACCTGCTTTTGCTACCTAGGCACTGCAGACAAATTTTGGGACATGCTATACTTCTGGGGAAACTGTAAATGCAGGGTATTAATGAGATTTTATTGTCAATGTACATATCTGAATAGAGATTTGACCAAGGACTAAATAAAAGGTGTTGCAGTTGTAAATGTGCAGTTTTCCTTCAGTGTCAACTTTTGCTTGAAATGGTGTATTGTGAAGAAAGCTGTACATTTAATGATAAAGGATATCATATAAAAATATGTGCTTTCATTGAAGTAAAATTTGAATATAATTGAATTAAAGGAAAAATCAGAAACAAACTGTGAACAAACTAACAAAATGCAAATCTGAAGGTTTAAAAAATGAAGAATGTATAATGAGTAAGTGGTTAGTAGGCAATCAAGATGAATTAAGATGCATGATACTAGGGGTGTTCAATAACTCCTTAGAAAATCCAAGAAACTGCACTTATATCATCGAAAGAAAGTTTGTATTTAGTAACTGTCGTGTCTTATTGGATAGCATTTAAAGTATCAGCTATATCCATCATGTGGTTTTGTTGCCATAGATGATTGAATGAACAATCTTATGTTTCTTTACAAAGATGGAAAAAAACAAGTTTCATGCAGTGATTAAACACTTTTAGTTAAAAAGCATAACACTGAAGGAGATAAATGTTGAATTGGATAAAGTTCATGGCACATCTGCTTCTGCATTTGCAACAATTTACAATTTTAGAAATGAATTTAAGCATGACTGTATATCCACAAATGATTAACATCATTTTGGATGTCGGGAAGAAGTGACTTCCTCCAAAATGATTGATAAAATCCAGGATATGGTTTTGCATGACTGCAAATCAAAATTCGCGAAATAGTAGAGACCAAAAGCATATCACAAGGTACAGTGTTCTCAATTTTGCAAAAAAAATTAGATCTGACAAAGGTCTCAGCAAGATGGGTGTTGCATTTGCTCTCAATAGAGAATAAACTGAATTGTGTGATCAATTTGGAAGCAGGTTTGGCATTTTTCCATTGCAGTCCAGATGAGTGTTGATACATAGCTGTGGATGAAACATGGATACACTACTACACTCCATATGTGACATTCAAAACAGTGGCTGAAGAAGGCAAAGGTGATGTTATCTGCTGACAAGGTTATGGCCTCAGTTTTTTTTAATGCATGCACAATCAACTACATTGATTACTTCCAGAAAGGAAGAATAATAAATGGAGAATATTATGCATTATTATTGCATCAGTTGAATGGAGAAATGAAGAAAAAATGCCCACACCTGCACAGTTTTGATGGCAAAAATTGTAGAATTAAGATTCAAATTACTACAACATCTTCTGTATTCATCAGATTTGGCCCCCAGTGACTATTTTCATTTCCAAACTTGAAATAGCGGCCGGCAGATAAAGATTCACATCTAATGAAGAGGTCATCTCCCAAACAGATGCCTATTTTGAGGACCTTCCAAAATCCTACTTTTTGGAAGGCTTAAAACAACTGGAGAAATGCTGGTAAAAGTGTATCAAGCTAAAAGGAGACTATGTTGAAAAAAAATCTGATGAGTTACATTCACACGACTTTCTCTACATTTCTATAACAAATTATTGTTATAAAGTTTAATTCTCTATCTACTTTATGATGATTGAGATAAATATTAGCAGATATTGTCTTAATTAATTGCATCCTTGTAAGTAGAAGGAAAATAAGAGAATACACTAGGCTGAAATGATAGTCAAATCTTTTAAAAACTGGTTGGCATGTGGTCGAAAACTGTTTCTATGCAGGGCAAGGAGTTTACAAGTTTCTGAGTGAGAAAAGTTTAAGTATTTTAAAGCTGAAACAAATAACAAGGAATATCTCAGAAATGGTCAATTACATGAAAAAATATACATATATGACATAAATTGTGTGTTTTAACGTGATCTACATTTGTGTAGTAAAGTTTCTGTCTATCTCTTATGGTTTACCAGTACGCAGACTTCAGTAAAATCCATTTAGAATAAAGAGCCCTTTAGAGGCTATTCTTAGAAAATTCAAGATATACATTTTATTTGCAATATAAATATCTTTAATATACAGTATTTTAATCTGAGAATTTTTGAGAAGATCAAGATTTTCGAAATTTTTTCCATGTAAAGGGTAATTTGGGGTGTGGGAATTTTTCTCTAAATCTTTGTGTCGCATCCCTGGAAGATACTAAACTTAAATACAAGTTTGGTATTTTACAGAATTTTTGTTTTTGAGTTATCGGGTTCACAGATGCACGAATGCACGCACACAATCACAGACAGACACAGAAAAACACACACACACACACATGCATGCACACACGCATGCATACCTGGAACTATTTCTGAAAATATGTTTTTTGGATACAGGTAACCCTAAAACATCTATTTCCAGTGAAATCTCAGTATCAAATTTTCGGATGGAATGCAATACCTTCTCTATACACTATGCACATACCAAAAATAATTTATTTTTCTATCTTTTCTAAGCAAGGTTGTCAGACTCACAGTTTTTTGACTGTGAGTTTGAAATGAGTGGCTGTAGGAAATTAAAATTGAGTTTTATTTATGGACATTCTTTTACTGCTCCAGTTCTTAGCATCCCATTCTATGCTGCGCAGGAAAGACTGCTTAGTTTTGCTCAAAGACTTCTTTATTAGACTTGAGGTTCTTACATAAATCTATGGCATGGAACCAACTGGTTTATTTCCCTTTGAAGAAAGCCATGCTAGGGATTTTTACAAAAAAAAAAAACAAAAAAAAAAACAAAACAAAACAAAACAAACAAAACCCATCATCCTCCATTAGGACCTTGAGATGCAGTTTCAAACCTGGAGTTGCAGGAAGCAGTCTAGTGAGTGTCATGTTGTCAAGAGATAAAATTGTGCTACAAAATTGACATCAAGTCATTTATTGTAATCAGATTTGTAATAAAGAAATTTTGTTATAATAATCTTATAGCTTGGTTCTCTTTTTTATCTTTTTACACTCATTAGTTCATTATTTTTTAACAAAAATGTGATTAATGTAATATGGTTTTATAGATCAGGATGGTTTCATACTTTCTCAAACAGAATGTGTGCTATAAATTATAGAATCTTTTTTTATATTTTTCTGTTACAGAGCATCTCCAGTATTCAATGTTTTCCTGGCAAACTTGCCTCAACTTCTGGACCAGAATCACCTTATGGGAAAAGTATTCCTGCCGACATGTGTGGTGTTATTGCAATATTGCCCATGCCCACATCATAATCCGCCTGCAGAATGCCAAACTCCAAATTACAGTCTGTGGTTTCTAGAACCTCATGCACGACATTCTTGGCTCATGTCTCTCTTGGTTCTGCTATATAAGGTACTATTGTTGTGAACAAAGGATAGAATTTTAATTACTTTAACTTGGTTTGTGAACTGCAACCACTATTTATTGTTGTTTTGTTTACAATTCAGTACCTGGATTTATTTATTTCAATTTCAATTTATTATCCATTGAGATTATATAAATCTATTAGATATTGTCAATTTGGTTCTATATACAACAGAAATATAACAAACAAAACTACTTCAAATCACTTAAATAGAATAGAAATATAAGAACTACAGCAGTTATTAACAAATTCTTCAATTGAATAGAATGCCTTATTTACTAAATATTTATGCAGTTCTTTTTTTAATTTATTAACATTGTTTGTTGACTATTTCATTAGGAAGCTTATTATACAATAAAACTCCTTTATATTTTAGTCTCTGTGCAAATACTGCTAATCTATGGTATACTATACTATAGTCATTCCTGTGTCTAGTGTTATATTCATGATTTTCATACATAACTGTGTTGAGATTTAGGTGGTTTGGACACTTATAAAGAATTATATAAGGGGATAGAATGGTCAAGAAAATATACACATGGAAGCCTTTCGAATGAAGATTATGGGTAGACCCAAAAATAGATGACGTGATAATATTAATCAAGACTTAAAAAGTATGAGTAAAAGAAATTGGCTAGAGTTGATTAGAAATCACATCAAATGGAAGAGAAATTGTAGAGAAGGCCAAAATATTCTGTTTTTTTGTTGTTGTTGTAGTTTAACATCTATTAACCTGGATGATGAATGAAATTGTTGAAATGATGCTCAAATGATCTAGGGGTCCATGGAGCTTAAAGTTACTCAACATTCGTCTTCTCAGGATAAGGGAAAACCCCCAAAAAATATCTTATCTGGGTAACTCACCCTAAACGAGATTCGAACTCACGACCTTTTGAATGTGAAGCAGATACGCTACTACCACACTACCCAGGCGGGCTCAATGAAGTTATAGTGCCTGTTAAGAAGAAAACCTGGATGCATAAGCTTTGCTTGGTAATATTAACATTTTGCAAAAGTTTGAAAACTTGCATAAAAAGTAGGTATTGACCAATGGATACAAAATATTTCATTGGATTAAATAACATTTAATGATGTAGTTGTACAAAGCCTTTGTTTGGACATGTGGCTGATCTAAGGAGAATTTCCTTGGCATTAGGAAGCATGAGAGATATTCATGGCCCTTTAATTCAAATGCATAGATAACAACAATGACCACATATGCTGAGCAGGATGGCTTAGGTGGTAGTGCCTGTGGACAGCATTCAGCAGGTACATGGTTCAAATCCTGTGGGCTGGCCAGTTTGGCTGTTTTTTTCATGACTTTCTTTGGTTGCCAAGCTAAATACTTCTTTATATATTTAATACCTTGACCCTCTCCACCTTCAGTCTAAAACAGTACTAAAGCTGAAAATAGGTGGTATTTGCAATTGTGCCGCCATCTGTCCATATGTAGTTAAGCAGCTAGACTGAATGACGAATAAAGTAATATGATGTATAGGAATGTGGTCTCAAGGGCTGTCTTGTACCCGACTATGATGGTGGAAGCAGCTAGACTAGAGGCCTTGGAAGTCCTAAAAGGCTACTGTCCGACACATATGGTCAATGAGATATCTTATTGAACATATATGACCAATGATATCACTAAGAAGTTAAAGCAACAGAAAATTAAGTAGATTAAAAAGAATAATCACATATATTCATCTTAGAAGAAATTGGAATTGATGTCCTTATGTTGCCACCATTATCAGCACAGTTACTATAATGGGGGGACTATTAGGTATGGACTTTACCTGTTTTCCACTCCTTCCGAGAAGGTGCCTTCTGTTGACATAGGTGGCCTTTGTAAATGGTTATTATATTATGTATGCATATGGCTCCCTTAACATGCACTACGTTCCATATAAACATAAACAGAAGCCAGGTACCTGATGCAATGGATGACAAATTGTACTGACTGTATAAAATTATAAAGAATTGTATGCTACTGCAGATGCCAACCAATTAACCTTGAAGTTATCTAGAAGGAGATAGGAAAGAAAATAGTTCATCCAGAAAAATATGAGCAAATCACTTGAGCTAGGAATTTTAAGAGCAAAATATTGATCAAAATGGTACAAAAAATGGCGCCCTGATTTAGTTGAAAAAGATACAAATATTAAATTTAAATATTCATTACAAAAAGTAAAATAGCCAATTGTACAAATTGTGACCCAAAATTTGCTCATGTATCAAAAAGTCTGACTAAAATGTCATGAGCACAATACTATTAAAACACTGATCCAGAACCTTTTTTAATGATAACATTGAATGTTGCAATTTATTTCAGTTAGCCACACTTCCAATCACAAAATAAATACTTTTATGCAGAAAAGGAACATTCCATGTCAACAACAACTACAAGGGGTGTAATATTTTGTTTATTGTCAACAATGCAGGTCATTGTTTGCACCATAATAAAGTGTGTGGTTCCTGACTAGGATGTCTGTGCAGTACCATCCTCCCTGACTGAGGTTTTATTCCAGATTTTCCTTAATGCTCACACTGGAAATGCCAGGGAGGTACCCATAACTCAGACCTGGAAGTTTCCTTCCCAAATTTCCTTTCTTAAATGTTGTTTCATTTCATGCATTATCATGTTTGCTTACTTTCATCCAAAATGGAAATACTGATTGTGATTCATTATCCTCTCCTACAGACTTCATCAGCTGTAACTTTCAAAATTTTCTGAGCAGTGAGCATTAAGCATTTAAGCTTCTGTGAAAATTGCATCATATCTATTTTTAACTTTAATTGCAGTTGTTAAAATTATTAATATTTCTGTTCTGTTCATGATTGTCCAGTGTGCATCAACCTTTACAGATTTGTGAAGCAAGAATTTAAGACATAGTAGTGCTTACCTTTGTATAAATACAAAGAATTTTATTAGAATTTAGGTATAATTATTATCTATATATACAAAATGTTGCAGAATAAGAAAATAAATTTAATTACTCTGAACATTTAATTAATGCAGTTAAGATTATGTATAAAGAAAGTGCCTCATATATCATGTTCCTGAGAAAAGAGGAGAGTCTACATGCTATGTTTAATTAAGAAAAGAAAATTAATAAGTTTCTTGCTACAGATAGCGCAAAATAATCAAATAATAAAATTAATTTGCTCCAAACAAATTATATTTACAAATATCACCATAGCTTGATGCAAAACAGAAAATTAAAGTAAAACCTTTCATTGCAATTTTCAAAACTGTGCACATGTTGTTATAAATAATTATTTGGCAGAATACAGTACACAATCTACTTTTACTCTAAAATTTTAGAAATGGAGAAATATATTTTTCATTCTGTGAAACTAAAATAAATTTAAAGAAACTTAAGTTACTTCTTTCTTTTCTTTTTCTTATTTTTAATGAATGCCCAAAGAGCTATTGAAAATCTAAATGATAAGGGCTATTGTAGTATAAAAACAATAAAAACAAATAAGATTCATTTTGAACAGTTTGCTAGAAAAAATACAACTAATGCGCTGAAAATTACAAAACATAGATGCTGTATATTGGACATATGTTATACCTTTCTCGCAGTTTCTTTTTAAAAAATATTGTGCTTAATTTTCAGCAAAAGGCAATAAAATAATCAAAATGTGCTGAAAATTACAAAACATGGATGTTGTATATTGGACATATGTTATACCTTTCTTTCAGTTTCTTTTTAAAAATATTGTGCTTAATTTTCAGCAAAAGGCAATTGCAAAAAATTAAATGAAGCATTACTGCTTGTAAAATAATCAAAATCGAAGTTCAGTGTTTTAAAGAAAAATCACTATTAATCCACTGTAATTCAAACATTTATTTCATGTTTAAATTTATAATGCCTAATAAGTATTTTACTTATTAAGAAACAGGTAAAATAAAAAAAAGGCATTGATTTATTTTAAAAATAATTTGTGAAAGATTGAGTTGATATACGTTCTTAATTTTCATAGTACCAGTACTCCCAGGCACCTGTCTCCACACAGATGGCCTCATTGGTTAGAATTGTTATTAATACGTTAGATGCCCAACATCATCACTGTCGTCGTATTCCTGATACTTTTGTTATGGGACCACCTTCTACACGCTCTAGAGGTAAGAATTGTGTACATGTCGCTACAAAATCAGAAGATGAATGAGCATGGAAACTTCATTGTGTTGCATAAGAATTATATTGTATCAATGGGCCAGAACTGTTTTAAATATGCTGTTTGCTATAATTTAGAGTTAATGTTGAAAAACTCATAGTAACGTAGATTAACATACAGTGAGTACAGTGATAGTAGAATCTGGATTCTAATGCAATTACATATTTTTCCTTTTGTATGTACTTAATAACCAAAAATATTGACAATTTGCATAAATAGGCATTATAAACAGATGTTTTATGTTGCATATTTTTACATATTTTGCTCAATACTATAATTTATTGGATTAATCACTTCATGCTGTATTTATTTTCAAAGAACTGGTGAAAACACTATTTCAATTTTTTCTTTTTGCTTCATAGTCATTGATTATTACTTGGATGTAATATTTATAGGAATCAGGCTCAAAAACAGACTACAATTTGTAGAAACAATTGATTTCAATGCCTTTCTATTATCCCGAGTATTCTCAGGGTTCTTACATTTTTTGTTGTTGTGTTAGAATTAAAAAAAAAAAACATCCTTGGCACTTCTGGAAAAGTGTTTCATAAACAACACTTCACTTAATGTTTGCTGCAGTATAGTAGATATGAAAGTGAGGTGTTACACAGAGTGGAGCATTTCAGTCTGGGCATTAGCAGTTGCTCTCTTTTTTCTAATTTTCTTTCCTCTTGCATCCTGACATAGCATCCTGTATGGTTGGAGCTGTCTCCATTGCTGAGGAAAATGTTATTGTGTTAGATACAATGGATGTGGTGTTTTCCCTGGTCTACTTGCTTTAGGGTATGTTGTGCAATGTTTTTAGAATGTCTTCTGAATGACAGACATCCTATTCTGAAAAGGAGTTTGCTTACTCCCTGTTTTTATATATATAAATTCCATAATGCTAATTAAAGTAAGCAGAAAAAATGTTTCTTGTAGTAATTCTTTCCCCCTTTTTTGATTTAGGATATGCTACTGGATACTGATGTGTTCTGTCAATACCACCCATTGTGTATCTGCAACACCCTGAGGTTTCTCTTCATCCTTTTTTCTTCACCATCTGTGGATTATGGATGGTGCTGAGAAGTACTACATCTTTCTTGTTTTTCCATCTTAGAACCATTACTTTGCTGGCGATTATTTTGCCTTTCTTTAGCTATTTGGTTCAGAAGTTGAAGCATTTCCTTCCTTGATAATTGCACTGTCCCCCCTGTATATGAGGATGTTTGTCAGCTGGGGAGATACGTAGAGTTTTTGGTTGTTAGATAATACTGTTTCCCCAGCAATTTTTTCATCAGTCATAACAATCCTGATAAAGATATTTATTTTTTAAATTCTTGGGTTAGGTGCAATCTTTCCCGTTCTCTTCATAGGCAATTGATATACTGGTAGTGATTTGATGAAATACCTGTAGGACAGAAATCTTGTTGTTTTAACAATAATATCTAATTATTTAATTTTATTACACTACAACAACAAACACTAAGCTAGAATGAAAGAATTATCATTTTTATAAATTGAATAACTTTATCTTTTTTTATTTTTAGTTGCTAGGATTTCTTTTTTGCTTGAGATCTTGGCTTAAATTGCATGCACTTTAATGAATTAATATTCACATTTGTTTTGAAAAATATCTATCAAACTTGATTGTGTCATACAAAATCATATACTAACTGCAATGAAAGCTGTGCAGAAAAAAAACATCAAACTTTATCACATGATATATGATGACTGGCTCTTTTGGATTCGGTGGTTTTGCTTTAAATGCAAAATTTCAACATGAAATTTTAGTATAAAATGATGGGATATGAATGTTACTATTTAAATATTTCTTCATTGGACCTGTAAATGCATATGCAGTTAAAATGAGGCTAAAAATGGACTTTGCCTCATGTGGCCTAAGGCCAATATCACATATTGCTTGGAAAACATTTTCACCAAACCAAAAAAGCCAAATCAGGTCACAATTGGCATTTTCTGGCAATTGGTTAATCTAATGTATTATTCCCAGTCACAATGCAGGACTGAATATACCAGAAATCTTTCTTCAAATAATACTTGTCCAAAATGAAACTTATAGATACTGATAGTGCTAAATACTCTGTAGACAAAAAATGGACTGCTCTACTAAAATGTATATTTTTTCTGAGTTTAATTTCTCTTAAAGAAAATTGACATACATTTTGCTTTAGATGTAAGCCAACCATCCTTGGGTGGAGATGCTGAACATACTGGGAGCGTTGGAGGTGGAGCCAGTGCTGGAGCAGGATTGGAAAAATTTGAGACCCCTCCACTCTCACCATTATATGTCAGTGAGGGAGGATCACAAGTCTCGGTTAACACCAAACCTGGCAAAGTACAAGCTTTGTATTACCAGAAATCAAATGCCATGGAAACTCATTGGGAAGAAACAGGTCAGATTTCTGAACTCGAGAAGCCCAAGTCCTCTATGGAGAGAAAAATGCCTGAATCTAGGTTAGTGTTTTTACTTTTCTTGCTTGATTCTTTAGGTTCTAAGATGTATAAGAGGTACACACCATTATTTTTCAAAAGAATTTTAATTTCTCCCTTTCTTAGAGAGTAATATAACTTACGTAAATAAAAAATATTATTAATATAACAATTAATAATTTGTAACAATTCTTCTCTCATCTGTTTTAAATCCACAGGACTAGTTTTGCAATTAAAATATTTATTGCATCATCAGCTAAATTTCTCTTTGCTCTTGTTGTTTATTTACAACAATGTTTCAATATTATTGATTTTAATTTTAAGGTACTTAAACTTTTCTCAAAGAGAGACATCTTATTTATCGTATCTTTTGTTTACTCCTAGCAAGCAAAGAACCGAATTTCAATTTTTCACTTAGCGACTGACTTTTAAAAGATCTGACTATTGCTTTAGCCTAGTGTATTCCCTTATTGTCCTTCTACTTACAGAAGTGAGTAATAAGACCAATTCTGGCAATGTTTATCTTGATAGCATAATATATATAAAAGAATAATCTTTTGTAAAGGAAGTTTGTTTGTGGAAGAGTTAGAAAAAATAATGTGAATGGAACACATCAGATTGTTTGTTCAGTTAATTTTTGTCTATCTTACATTTTATCAGCTATGCAAAAGTCATCCAGAATGAAGAGGGCTTCAGAGGCTATTCCCAGAACATTCAAAATACACATTTTATTTGTGATAAAAATATCTTTATTATACAGTATTTTAATAAAATTGTTAGAGCCATTTTTGAGAAAATCAAAATTTTCAAAAAAGTTTCCATGTAATGACAGTTTGGAGCAGAAGAATTTTCTTGAAGACATTTGAAAGATGCTGATCTTAAATATCAAGTTTGATATTTAACAGACTTTTTGTTTTTGAGTTAAGTTCTTTATGCACGTATGCACAAGCACACACAGACACAAACACACACAGAAATATACAGATCTTTCTCTAAAAATAGACTAGTGGACCTCAAAATATATATTTTCAGTGAAATCTCAACATCTATTTTGGAGTGCAATACTATACCTTCTCTACCTACTATAGATGTACATAGTATATTGTAGAGAAAGTAAAAACATCATAGTTT
Source organism: Hymenopus coronatus (assembly GCA_030762935.1). Classification (NCBI taxonomy): domain Eukaryota; kingdom Metazoa; phylum Arthropoda; class Insecta; order Mantodea; family Hymenopodidae; genus Hymenopus; species Hymenopus coronatus. The sequence goes on along the minus strand of CM060898.1, from coordinate 38,604,701 downwards.
TGCTTCTGATGAAGCATTGCTTCAACAGTAAAATCAGATTTGTTGATCAGGTTTTGAAAATTTGCTAATTATCTTATACAGTTTTCTAGATAATAGGTTATCAATTAACATTGACAAGATAGGGCTTTGGACTCCCAATAAATGCTGTAAAGAAAGAGTATCAAGATTTCAATTTTAAATTTCCTTTCTGTCTGAAAATTCATTTTTGATTTATGGAAATCAGGAAGTGAACATATATTCACCAAACCCAGTAAATATTAACATTTCTGTGTGTAATTGTTAGATTAGTATAAAAAATTACTAAATGGCATTCCATAAGTCAACTCTTCTGTTATCTCATGATTGATCAGACTACACTGTAGCTTTGAAACCAAAGAGTAATAAAATTTGACTTATATTATCTTAAAAACGGTACTTGTTATAGACTAGGAATTTTAATTAAAGGACTATAGGAACTTTTGAAGAGATTTACGTTGCATTTAAATTACTTTTTGGAAGTTAAATGCTTCAGTCACTCAATAAACCATATATATTCTGAATCAGGAAGAATTACAAAATTTACTTTCATTTGAACATTTCAAATTTGTAATATCCCACCTCTAGGTTTCTTAACTTGATGAATAAAGTATTTAAGCATATATTTATACTTGTTTTAGCCAGTACTTACATTAAATTTCAGCTTTTCCATTGAAGCAGATGAAACTGAATCAGAACTTGCTGCCATTCCAGAAAGTCCAAAATCTGATGGCACACTTCATGGAAGTGGACATGTAAGTAAATTTTATGTTATGTATTAATAGGAAGACCACTACCCCCCTCCTCTTCCTCCTCTTCCTTCTCCTCCTTCTCTTCCTCCTTCTCTATGGGAGAATTATAAGTCAGATCGTTAATCACCAAAATATAGATACTTGAGGGACCCCATTGTTTATATTTCCCATATTAGAGCATTGACTGCAATAGTATCATCTCTTTCTTAAGTTATGGACATGTATACTTCTTCTAGCTCTATGTGCTTCCACTGCCTGAAATGGATCCTCTATGACTAGCCTGAGCATCTGAGTTCCTGGTGGGGGGGGGTTGGATTACCCCCAGTTCTTAACACAATCTTTTACCACCTGTAATATCAAATTATTAGTTTGAATTCATATTTTTAATTCTGCACCTCTATCGAAAAAGAACATTTTGTGATAAAACTGTTAGCTATATAGACAAGTAGTTATTATCACATTGATGTCACAGAATGAGCTGTAATTTTTTATACTAAAATTATATTGAAAACAAAAATACCTATGCTGTTGTTTTCTCTCCCATAAGATTCCTAACCGGCAGAAAAAAATAACAAAGTTTTTAAGTTATAATGGCTGACTTTAGGTCTGTCTTCTGCCCAACTATCAGCTGCCTTTAGTATGTGAGGTATTGATGGTGAACTTGGCCTGCACGGCTATAAACATCTGTATGCAAGATTGCATTAAAGCTAACGTTTGATCAAGATTTCATGTTGCGAAGACAAAATTGGCCACAATTACATTACATTTTGTTCTCAGTGATGGGTGCCTCAAAGAAAAACACTGAGGAGTTAAAAGTTTGTGTAAGTTATTTCATTTAGTAATTATTATACACTGATATATGCAGAAATATTTTAGTGAATTATTCTAGTTTGTGAATAATTTCTTTTTATCAAACTTGGTCTTAAGGGAGAGAGGGGCAAGACATTGCTATTTTTATGCATGCTTAGGCTTTCATGACCAGTGTCTATCCAGTAAAATGTTGTTTCCAGGCTACAGTTGATGCATAAATACATTTTGCCTGCCAATCTGTTGGACATCCTCATAAGGATAGTGACTTCTTGCTGATAGCTGCTGAAATGCTGAAGTACTACTTCAGTAGTGGACAAGAAATCATTATCCTACTGAGTATGCCCGATGGAATGACCTACAAAATATAGGTGCTTATATAGCGTGAGCCTCAGAAAATAGTGCATTTTATATTGGTAATCCTACAGTTAATAATGCATTTACCTGTCAAATGTTTTTCACAAACAAAATATCTGTTATTGCCATTTTGTTAATCATAAATGGTTGGTCTCAGGAGATCCTTATCAGGGTAGTGGAAACAGTAGTATAATTTTTGCGCAGCATGAGTCAAGATGTGGAGAGAACCATTATAACCGCATTTCAGACAGAAAGCGATACCAAGTACAACTCATAGGAATGAATAATCTCAATACTTTTTTCCAACAAGATGGAGCTACAGCCCATAATACAATGGCTACACTGCATTGGTTGTTTCCAAATCAACTGATCTGGGAGATGTCTTATGGCCGGCGAGGTCTCCAATCTGTCAGCTCCAGACTTTTTTCTTTGGCGTTACCTCAAAGAAAAAGTTTACTCTCAGATGTCCCACACTATTCCTGATTTTAAAATGGCAGTCTAAGAAGAGATTTGCACTATTTCCAATGATATTATGTGTTATGACTTATGAGAAACTTCAGAGAGCGCTGGCAACAATGAGGAATGCCGATAGAGCCTATTTGCGAGATATTATACTCAAGAAATAGAGTACTATTAATCATGGCAATTCATGTACATCTCACTGCCATAAATAAAATGTTTATAGTAGTGCTTATGTTCTGCATTCGTCTTTTCATTTTGTACTATTATCTGAGGTCCACCCTGTACATTAATTGGATCATGGGCAAAAAACCCAGAAACATTTTACTGGTATTTTTATTTTTTATCTACTTTAAAAAAAATTCCAGCTTGATCAACATCTATGTGATAATGCTCCTTTGTGAATTACACTTTTTTTTCTCTTTTTCATGGCAACAATATTTGTAATGATCTTTTTGTTTTCCTACATAAGTATAGTATAATATTATAAATGTATCTTTGGTAAAAATTAAATGTAAAGTAAGAACATAAATTTTTAGCCATTCTTAATTTTGAAAGTCACAGGCTACTCTCCAATATTTTTTAGCTTGGTATACCCATGAGGCTGAGGTTAACATAATGATAGTAATGTGTCCTTTATGGGTAATAAATCACAAACAGTGTATTATATATTGCAAGATAATCAATAAAGACATACTATTTCCTACACCCCAATCACACATTTATGGTTTAAATCAGCAAGTTTAAATCAAGTTTAAGACATTTCCATTTGTATTGCAGGGTTCATTAGAAGAATTGGTAAACATGGATGAAGCCTGTGGACCTCTTACTGCAGAGGAACATGTGACTGTTAAGGTACATCCGGTCACTGTTAACTCTGTGACTGCAAATGTAACTACTCATGAACCTGTGAGGGTTATAGAGAATCGACCTCAGCTTATCGAGGCACATGCAGTTCAAGTAAAGACTGGAGTAGCTACTGAAATATCACAACCTCAGCGTCGGCCTGTTTGGTTCTTGGGAAGTGAAGATGAAGCTCTGCAGGTATTTCTAGAAATTGTAAATATGTAATGAGAATGTTCCTTTATAGAGGTGTATTATATACATACAACGGTTTATTACTTTCTCTGCTGACTCCAAAACATGCTAAATTAAAGAATAAGATTTTAGAAAACACTCATATCTGCATATGTCTGGGTGTTTGTGAACACCATAACTCAAAGATAAAAATATGATGTGCTCACATCTTTTCTCTACCTATTCTGCAACAAACTTTTATTACAAAAGTTTATTCTTCTATCTCCTTCATGATAATTAAGATAAATATTAGCAGAATTAATTCCTTCTAGGGAAAATAATGGAATGCACTATGCTAAAGCAATAGTCAGATCTTTTTAAAGCTGGTTGTTATGTGATGGTTTTGAAATGCTGTTCTCTTTGCTTGGCCAGGAGAAAAGAAATTGAATAATTTGAGAAAATTAAGTATTGAAAAATTGAAACCAAAAACAAGAAATATCTGATAAATGGTAAACTCTACAGAAAAAAAAAAAAATTATATATGACATAAATTGCCTGTTTTAATAACATCTGCATTTTTTGTGTAGTAAGTTTTTTTCTATCTCTTATGGTTTACCAGTTATGCAAAAGTCATCCAGAATGAAGAGGATTCAGAGGCTATTAGCAGAAAATTTAAATATACATTTTATTTATGATAAAACTATATTAAACATATGCCTAGCATTTTAATCAAAATTGTTACAGCTATTTTTGAGAAAACCAAAATGTTTGGAAAAGTTTCAATGCAAAGGGTAGCTTGGGGGGAGGGGATTTTCTTCAAAATCTTCATGCCTCATCCTCATAGTATGTGGCAGAGAAAGTACAAATGGTAATTCATGCACAATTTGTTTACATTTGAAAGTTAGAGAAAGTATTCTCATGTGCATTAACTATGAGTAGGTTAAAGATAAAAAGTAAAGAAAACTTGAAAAGTTAATCAGAAAAGAGGGTTTTAATACATCATATAGAGTGGGATAAATTTTAATTTCATTTTTCCCAATACTGAGATTATGCTGTACCTACAGTTAGTTGTGTATGTTACATTGGTATGAAGATAATGAAGAATAGTATCGATAGTATTATTTCTTCAAAATTGGTATTTAAGTTCCAAAGATGCAACACAAAGATTTTCTCCCCACCTCAAATCATCCTTTTTGAATTTTTTTCCCTTCAAAAATAGTTCAAATCATTTACAAATGCAAACATTATCCTTAATATATGGTATTTTGATTAAAATATCATACATTTAAGATTTTTAGATGACAAATAAAATATATACCTTGAGTTTTCAAAAATAGACTGTTAATTTCTCTTTACTTGAAAGTTATTTTGTGTAAATTCATGTAATTTTTAGATCTTGAGAGGTGGACAAAAATGTACTATTTAAGAAATTAAAACTCTTTAAAAGCAGCTTATTTGATATAGCATCCATTTCTGAGATAACCATTATTATTGTTTTGAATTTTTCAATTCATTGTGTAAGTGCTGTCAATATTCAGCTGTTTCTCATGTTATCAGAATTAATTTCAAGGCCAGTATTTAGTGGCCAGCTTTTAAATGTCTGACTATTGATGATTTGGTTTCCTCTATCTCTCTACAACAAAATATGTAATGTTACTATTTCTGCAATGATATATCTCAATTAACAACAGGTAGATAGACAATATCCTTTTGTAGGAACCATATGTAGAAGTTGTACTTCACTAATTGGATGTGAATAGAAATTCAAGCTTTATTAGTTATATAATCTGTGCATCTAATTAAAACTGTATTCTGATTATAGACTTCTAAAAATGGCAGAGCTGAAAGTTGTGATTCCAAAGGAAGTAAGAAAATGAGCTTGCCATCTCTTCAGACACCTAGTGAAGAGGGTTTTCAGCCACCATACAGATCACCAACACAGAGCAAAGTGGATGCCATCAGCCCCAGCAGTAGTGGCAGTAGTGGCACCTCTCGGATCAATGCTAGCATTGTCTGTGGTTCAGCAGTAGCAACTGGTATGCCTGCTGTAGCTGTTGTCAGGACTATCGGCAAAGAGAGTCATGGGTATGTATCTTTTCTTGGAAAATATAATGCTTAGTCACAACCTTTTTTTAAATCTAAAATTATACTATTGTCTTAATTGTTATTGAAGTGGAAAAAATAAGCTTGATGCATATTGGTAACCATATATGAGGACGGTTTGATAAGTTCTCAGAATGGAGTTTTATTTTTCAATATAGTCTCCTTGTAGATTATAGCACTTGGTCCAGCAATGTTCCAATGTCTTGATCCCATCTCAAAAATGTGATTTCTTTAGCCTGCAAAATAGTTGTCAACTCCAGCTATCAATTCTTCATTTGAAGCGAATCTTCGTCCACCAAGGAACATTTTTAGCTTTGGAAGAGATGGAAGTCCGATGGAGCCATATCAGGCAAATAAGGCAGATGTGGCAACAATTCATACCTTAGTTCGTGTAATTTTGCCATGGTGATGGCACATGTGTGCTGGCATGCATTGTCTTGATGGAAGATGACCTTCCTTGCTAAAACTGGCCTTTTTTTCATGTATATTTTGTTGCAATTGGTTGTTGCATAGTACTCTTTAGTAATTGTTTGCTCACATCCCCTTCACATCCCAGAAAACTGATGCCATTAGCTTTCTGACCAAAAGAATTGCTTTTGCTTTCTTTGGTGGCGAAGAATCAGTATGCTTCCACTGTTTGACTGTTGTTTTGGCTCTAGGGTAAAGTAGTGGACCCAAGTTTCATCTGTGGTCTGGTCACAAACCTGTGCAAAAAATCTTGTTTGTTGCTCCTAACAGGCCAATCATTGTTCCAACACTTCCATTCTCATTTTTGTATTCTCATGCATTTTTGATCCAGCATCAAGAGTCATGGCCCCCATCTTGCAGATAATTTTTTCATATCTAATTCTTCAATCAAAATGCGATATAACCTTTCAGATGACAACTGGCAAGCTTGAGCAATTTCATGCACTTTCAATCAGCAATCCTCCATTACCATTTTGTGCACTTTTACAATGGCCGGCCATTACGCAGATCATCATCTAGGCTCTCCTGACCAAATTTAAATTTGTTTGTCCATTTGGCAACAGTTGAGTATGAAGGAGCATAGTCCCCAAGTGTATTCAGAAAATTGGCATAAGTGACCTTTGCTTTCATATCTTTCGTTATAAAATACTTAATCACTAATTTGAGGGAATAGAAGCTAGTAACTGTGATACATAGTCATATAATAAGTGAGTTGGTAAATGGTAACGCTACATCACTGAAAATTCACTTACTTGGACACGTTTTGGGAAAGGGGTATTTTTCCCATTATCAACAATTCTCCAACTGATTGTGCCACTTTCATTTCCTGTCCAACTGTGACCAACCACCCTGGGGAGATTCATCACCCCATCACCAGAGAGCAGCACCAGCAATCTACAGCCTACTCTGGACAGGAAACGAAAGCGGCAGAGTCAGTTGGAGAATTGTTGATTTTTGGAACAATATCCTGTTCCCGAAACGCGTGCAAGTAAGTGAATTTTCAGTGATGTAGTGTTACTATTTACCAACTAGCCTATTATACTTAATTCAATTTTTTCCATCTTCGCAGGAACAACAATAAAGTAACATCACAACTACAGCTGTCTTCCAAGAATACTGACTTGACACATGTTTACGGGCAATAGTCCAATGAATATCACATGTATAACTTATGGCACATGAATAACTCATGGTGATTCCGAGAACTTATCAAACCACCCTCACACTATGAAAACTAGGTGTAAAATTTCCATGCTGTGGGGAATAAAGAGAAAATTGAGCTAGTAAGAAGCCTAGTTAAACTAAAGAGAAAATATAATAATAAAAACATTTATTTGACGAGTCAATTAATTACACTAAACAACACTTAACTTGGGATTTTTGCCAAAACTTGTTTCGAAGGACTAGTCTCCTTCATTTTCAACCAGACATTCATTTCTTAGTCGATGTCTGGTTGAAAATGAAGTAAACTAGTTATTCAAAACATGTTCTGGCAAAAATCCTAAGTAAGTGTTGTTTAGTGTAATTAATTGACTCATCAAATAAATGAATATAACAACACTGATTACGAACTTCCATAAAAAGAAAAGTAATGTAATAAAAACATGTTTTATTTTTTAATCAGGCAGGGCATTATTGAGAAGGAAAGACCTACAGACAAATGGCCTGATAACCATCATCACGGCTCTCCAGTACCCAGACCATTAGGAAGACAAAAGCGAGTGGAACCCCTAACAACTCCACCTTACAGTACCCCTGATGTTGCACAACATCTGCCATGGCAGTTAGATTTACATAGCAGTCTCCATCACCAGCCACCTCCTCAGCTTACCACTCCTACCGTCGAACGCTTGCTGCCTATTGGTGGAACACAGCATGGTAAGTACTGGAAAGTAATTATATGTAAAAAGAAAAAAAAAAAATCTGTGGAAACAGAATGTGCATTGGAAACAGATTGCTTATCCTAGATAAAAACGTATGTTTAGTAGTTTGCTTCACTGAATGCATAATTGGTGTAGGTTTGATACTGCTTGATTCTAACAAAAGGGACTCTCATATGTAAAGTGCAAGAACTCCCTTGTAATTAGAATATTTATCTAGAAATAATTAAATGTGAAGTACTATAAGTACAGGATGATTCATTTGGGTATGGATAAAATAAAAATGCTGTAAAACCTTTACTACTGAACTTTATTTGTTGAAACTTTATGTATATAACACTGAAAGATGGGAGATTATATTTTCTGCATAACTCATAATGGTAACGTACTTCAGCCCCTGTCCTTTGTAACATAAGGGGGGTGATTTGTTGAAAATCTTAGTAATTTTTATTTCAGATCATCAATGTTCTTGGATTTCTGTACATAGATAATGTATTTAACAAAACCCCACACAAAGAAATCAGAAGGGATTAGATCTGAGTAGTTTGGGGGCCTAACAATGGGTCCACCACAACCACACCAAATACCATCGAAAGCAGTATTTGTAAATTATGAAACTCCCATGCCTAGTGAGGTAGTACACCATCTTGCTGGAATGCAGTGTTTGTATTGTATTCTTGCTCAAGTAGTAACAACTGAAATAACTTAAACATGTCTAAATAAGATAGTGTATTTTCTTTTATACAAACAAGAATGGTCCATACATTTTATTGCACTTCACTCTGCACCATATGTTAACTTTTGGACTTGTTCTTTCAAGCTCATAGGAGACGTGGATTTTGTCTTGCCCAAATATTGGAATTGTGAATGCTTACTCTCTTGCTGGCATGAAAAATTCCAAAGAACATTGTGGCCACTGTTGATTTGTAGTAGTCATTTTAATAATTTATGATTTTCATTTGTTCTTCGGGTAATGCATTGTTGATTGTCATATACGGAAAACTCCCATCTTTTAAGTTTAATATAACAAGTAAGAAATCTGTCCTATAATCATATTGTTTTTCCTAATAACATTTAATTTTGTACATTCCCAAACAGATCACCTGTATTTATTCACTTAACTTTGATTAATATTGATGTATATAGCACCAAAAAATGTTGGAGAGTTAAACAGTTGGTGAAATCTTTTTTTTTGTTGATTTTGAAAGATAGAATTATGAATACAGTTAATTTGTTTTCGGACTTTATGGGCTTGAATTTGAATGCAATAATATCATTGCTAAGTAAACAATTTCACAGATCTTAACTTTAAAACAACTTTTTTTAAATTTTATTTTAGTAATATAATTTGCGTGCAGATTTTAGTAATTGTGATCTATTTGAATTAAAAGCTCTTTTGAGTTGGATTCATAGTAATACTATAACATCACTAACAGATAGCATATGTGTGCTTCGAAACGTGTCCAGGTAAAAATTATCTGTTAGTGATGTTATAGTGTTTTTTGATCCAACTCAAAAGAACTTCTAACTTTATTTTATTTGTAGTGTTATTTGTTTAGCATCCTTTAACTTCTATGTTCATATTGGGACCTTTATCTTGAGAAACATGTGATGATACTTATTGATTTTTAGGGTTTTAAACATTGGTTTTATACATTCTCATTCATTTATTTATTATTCTCACATTCTGAGTCTGCATAGGGTAGGAAATTATTCTAGATAAAGAAACATTTTTACATCTCAGCTAGGAATCAAATCCTGGACCTTTGGATTGATAAATCAGAAGATTGGCCACTCAACCACACTACCTTTAAGTCAATCAGCAGGTAGTTAGCAATGATATTCATATACAGTTATGATTTTTGTTGTGCTTTTCTATTACTTTATGGATTTCCTTTAAACCACTCACACATTAATACTCATTCATACCTACAGAATCTAGAGAGGATAGGAAATGATCCTGGCCTAAAAAGTCCCTTCCCTCTAGCCTGTAATTGACCTTTGAATTTGGAGGCTCCACTGACTCCAGAGATTGTTAAAAGGATGCTGTTAATAATACAAGCAATTTGCAGGACTGTAATTTGAGTTAAGTGAACCAGTCTGCTATGCATATTAACACATGTATATGAATAAGTATTGTTTACTTCAGCTGCATACCTATTCAGAGTCCTTGGATGAATCATGATTTGGTTCTGTAAGCTGTTTCCATGAGATACTTTCACAGAATATAATCTGTTGATATCAAGTCTGGTGATCTAGAAAGCTACAAATCTTTATAGATATTACAGTACTAGTAGAAACCACTGATGTAGTCAACTATAGGTGCAGTATGTAGTGATATGTTGTTAAAAATATTCCTTTTGATGTTGCTTAATGCTCCCTGAAGGCCAAAAGGATGGCCTTATTCTAATGTTCGTAGTTTCTTCAAATTGATCCAATACTACTGGTATTGGAAATCACACATCAGACTCCCAATTTTTTCTAGATGAAATCATCTACAGAATTGATTATATATGTCCTTATATTGTGAGAATTCATTTTATCTGAAATGAAATCAAGCTTCCATGACCAATACATTTTCAGTATTTCCTATAAAAATTGAGAATTGCATTACAGGTCCTAAAACTCATATTTCTGTAGATATCTTTTAGCTCTCATATTGTTTTAATGTGAAAACAAAAGATATTTATTGACATAGAAGAAAATTTACTACCTGCCTTTGAAAAACTGATTTCAACTCAATTTCAATGCGTCTTGCACTTACGAACTAGAATACACTTTTTTCATTAAAAAATTGATATTCCATTATATACTTTATGCTAATTCTACATTTAATCTAAACATTTTCTTAGAATAAATGGGGAGCATATTTCTTGTGACACATGAATAGGGTGCACTAAATTCTTCTCTGTGTAATAAATGTAAAAAGCATATACAAATGAGGATCTAAATAAATGTTTTGTTTGATAATTATTGCCAATTATATATGCTATTCAATGCTTAAGAACTCATATGAGCAAGAAAGTCCGAAAATAAATGAATACTGGTTGTTTATATAATGTGTATTTATATTAAACAAGGGGCAGTCAAATGCTAAAAAAGCCATTGAACATTTGTTAGTGGAAAAGTAATCTCCATAATACATTTATCCTATGAAGAGAACATGATTGTTCCATTCCAGGGGAATCTTGCAGTTATATAGTTGTTCATTTGTGTTGAATCAGTTTTTATGATTTTATGTTTTACTTTGTAATAAAATTACAAGGGCCAAGCTCAAGGCCATAAAAAGGGGTTTGACCTGTTTCTTGGTAAAATTCTGAATTTATAATTGCCCCATGATTACAAATCTGACAAGTTTGAAGATTACATCAAGAAGAATGTAAGCTTGACTTAATTATAAATTATTTGTAAGGGATTCTGTTTAATTTATCTGCTGTCCTTGATGGCTTTGCAATAGCACTTTTTACAGCTTTTAGCCGGATTTAATTAGTGATGCGGTAGTTTCTGGATTTCTTGTTCTTCTTTGTGATCTTTGCCTTCATCTTCTTCTTCTCCTCCACCTGCTTACCTCATCTGGAGGATTTACACCCCTTAGAACTTACAAGCTAATGCTTGGAGTCAGATGCCTGTGAGGAGCAGCAGTCTAGATCTGATAGAGTATCCAGGGATGGGGAATCAGCCCAATGTCTGGTATGAAAGCCAGGAAGTAGACAATATGAAATGAAGGCGAAATGGATGACAGAAACCCACTCAGATGCCACTTCGTCCTCCACAAATCCCACATGTAGTCACCTGGGATTGAACCCTGACCACCTAGATGAGAGCGGTTTAACTACTCTACCACGTCGAAGCCATGGATTTACTAGCAGCTTAAAAAGCACATATAACATTAAAATAATTCTTTTAGTTTCTTGATAAAATATAATCCAGGCTTATGGGCTGTGGTCTAGTGGCCCTTTAATCTTCTTCTCCTCCTCCTCAGTCATTTCATCTGTGACTGCAGCAGATATCTTCAGTGGCAGTGGCGAGGTCGAAGTTCTTTGGTGGAAGTTTGAACCACGACTGTGCTGGGTGCACTATGGACTGTAATATTTATATCAGTGGCTGGAGGAGTGGAGGTCTGCAGTGATTGGCTCGGATTGGTGGTCGGTTGGACTTGTGTCGGCAGAGTGCTGAGCTCTGCTGGCATGGACGGAATTCTTGACTTTGAATTTAGTTAGTGCTGCTTGCCATATTCTGTTTAGTTTAAAGCTTTCTTCTTTGTGGTTGATGTTGTTATGCATCTGTATTTCAATGGATTTGCAGAATAAATGTGAATAGTAATGAGATGTTGATGCCAAAATATCTGTAGTGTCATACTGAATGATATGTTCTTCTTCTTTGATAATTCTGCAATTGCTAATATTTCTGTCTGATCCAATGATAATTTCTTTTATGCTCGTTAATGCAAATTTTTATGCTTCATTGTATGGTTTCAATGTCACTTTGACACATAAGCACAATGTTCTATATACTACTGCTGTGGATAGTGGATCTCTAGAATCATGCATTGCAGATCAGTTTTGTGGGCTTGAAGAAAGTGTCAATGTTGTAACATTTGAGTAATTTCCCGATGTGATCTGTGACTGAACTGATGTTCGGGACAAAAGCCTTACCCTTCCTATTGCTTGCAGATGTTTGTGTGATGGTGGGACCTCTCTTATGGTATAATGCTTTAATATTTCATGTTTTGTATAAAATCATTAATTGTCAGTGAAATAATGTTATGTTAATGGCTATGACAATTACTTTTGATACATTTTGTCAGTGATACATTTTGTCTCCTAACACATTTTAATTTGACTGCTCCTTAGGATGTAGTTATTGATAGGATTGCTCCAAATGCAAATAAATAGCTAGTTTTTTCAGCATAATTGGCCTTCATCTTTAATATGGACAACTATGGATTTGGTTTTGTGTTGCAATTGATACTAACTGAAATTCCTATTATGTTTGCTTAGTAATACCTGTATTACAACCACTCAAGGGGTATCAAACACTAACCAAAAACTTTGAGAACAGTTTTTAGATTTTAAGTACATGGCATTTTGTCTTAACATAAGAAATGCTTTTAACAAATACTTCTTTCATATTGCTAAATGTTTGAAGAGGAGGGTGAGGGAAGGAGTGGTCTTTACTTCATGCATTGCACATACAATTAAGAAAAAACCTGATTATAGTAGGTATTAGGAAATTCATGCACATTAGTTTGCAAAAACATAGTAAGTAAATAGATTGTTGCCTTACAAACTGCAAAATACTTTGCATTTTGAAAGGTTGTATTACAAGGACTTTTGAAGTATGAGAAAAGTAAAAATTTGTACTATTCAAATAAATTTGAAAAGGAACACTAAAATGAATAATTTCTGATAAAGACAGAGTTTTTGTGAAGTAACAAACAAATGCTAGGTAGACAAATTCAACTGTTCAATATATTTATTATTTTTTTATTTCCATTTGTTATTTATTCATGTCCTTTTTGCTATGAAAATCAGGAAAAAGTTTTGGAAAAGCCTACAATATGCAAATCAGAACTTGATAGCTAGGGTTATGGTCATTTTTTAAAATATAGGGATGACTTTGGAAATTAATTACGCCCAATGAAGCAGTCTACTTATTTATGCATCAAGTTGAGTAAATATTGCTTAGACAATTTTATAAAATTGCAGATGTAACTGTAGTTAACATATGTACTATGAACATTTAGGAGGAAATGTTATTTATGGTACACAAAATTCTGTTATACTTTTATGACTACTATATCTCAGTAAACAAATTTTATTCACAGCTTGCAGTAATTCTATTTGTGTGATGTTTAATAAAATAGTATTTTGAAATAAGCATAAATCTGATAATCTCAGCTGCAACTCAGAATGCATGCAACTACTGCTTGTATTTAAATGCAATAAGCTCAAAATTAAAACAAAATAAGAGGGAATAACATAATTGACAGCGAGGATACAGCATAACAACATGAAAATGAGTCTCTAACCTGAGACATTACAATCTAGAGCCATAAAGGGAAAAAACTGACATGTTCCATTCATATAACTTTATCTGTTCTGCAAACAAACTATTCTTACAAAATATTATTCTTTTATCTGCATCATGATAATCAAGATAAACATTACCAGAAAAATCTTATTACTTAGTTCCTTATAAGCAGAAAGGAAATAAGGGAATACGGTAGACTAAAACAATAGAGAAAAAAAACTGTATATGACATAAATTGTGGTTGTAACAAGATCTAAATTTTTTGTGTAGTAAGTATTTGCCTATCTTTTAGAGTTTATGCAAAAGTCATTCAGAATGAAGGGTACTTCAGGGACTATTGCCAAGAAATTCAACACACATTTTATTTAATATCAAAATCATTAGAGCCATTTTTAGAAAATTGAACATTTTGAAAATGTGGGGGGGATTTTCCTGAAAATCTTTGTGTCCCATCTTTGGAAGATGTTAGGCTTAAATACTAAGTTTGGTATTTAACATACTTTTCATTTTTGAGAGAGACATACTCACATGCACTCGCACACATATGATTTTGCAGAAGTGCTTCTTTTGAATTCAGGAGTCCTTAAAACATGTACTTATGGTGAATTCTTGGTATCAAATTTTTGGGGAAATACAATGCCATCTCTTCCAACAATGTAAATACATAGTGTGTGTGAATATATATAATATAATAGTAAAATTTTAATTTTTTCATGGTGTGAAGCAATTTTTGTTCACCATCACATAATCAATTAATAACCTGAAAACTGCCCTATATATTACAATAAAAATGTGTTTATATACTTAAGATTTAGTGTGTTACTTGCAATATAAATTTCAAACATATTATGCTCATATATATAAAATTTATAAATTTTGCCTCTGGGTAGCCAAGAGAAATCTTTTTCCATATGTAAAATTTTTTGTGCGAGTTAATAGATGTTATCAGACTGTTTTTTTACTTTTTCTAACATTTATCTGAAGAAAGCAGAAGCATTGTATTTCACTCAAAGTACATAATTTGAAGTGTTATTTCAAACTTAAAATACACATATTGTGTATCGGAAATAAACATTGTTAGTAATAAAAATAATATTTGTGCATGAGATTGGCAGGAAGACAGGTAGATAGCAGAGGGTGATTTAAATTGAAACATTGGATACACATAACATTTGTTTTCAAGTCAGATGCTCTTTAAGAATGCCAAACTGTAAAAAACTATACTTATTCTTTAAAAAATTACACAAATTTGATGAAAATATGTGTGTAATGTTTATAACTATTTTGAATTTATAGTGAAAATCTATGAAATATTCTCCAATCTCATTCATGTTTATAAAACTGGTAAAGTGGGCAAAACCTTTTGCTGGAAAAAAATGAAAATGTATATTTTTCATCAAATAAAAATAAACCATTTTTAAAATAAGCACTTTTGTGCTTTTGAATTTTCCTGTAGCTTAAAGAATAGATGCTATTGGAGTGTGCCAAGATCATTCTTTTGTTTCTCTTGAGCACATTAAAGATGTATTCAATATCTAGGCAGTCCTACACAAAAGTGACCCTCACAGTAGCCTTCTGTTTGCTCTAGAATACCAACTACATAACTGCATAGAAACCATTTTTGCCAATGTTCTAATTAATAGGGAGTAAATATATAAACAAGCCACTTTATGTATAGTTAATAGCGCACACATGATAACAAATGATAATGAGTTAAATATTTAGTATGATTATAACTCATCAGCTTTTTCTTTTATCTTAATTTCTATTCAAAATTAATCACTTATATTTATGATTGATTCCTCCAGTATTCTGTAGACAGAGTACAAGTGAAGAGATTTTTCTGGCTCTTTTTGTACTTTAACTGTTATGTTAAGTTTTATTTTGGAAAATATAGTACTTTGACATTTGTTTAATCATTTGCAGTAAGATTATAGTAAGATATATTCTCTAAAGTAATACATAACATAGGGTTAATTAAAATTTATTGATTGCTCCTTCATATTGTCTGTATAGGTTAAGGTTGAAAAGTATAACTAGTTTTAAAAAATTCAGTGCCTCAGCTAGGCTCTAGAAGCCAAAACTGACTAATGAAGTCTCATTCATATTTCTGGAAACCTTTTCTGAGAGATTTTTCCATAATCATTGCTGGAAAACACTCTTTAAAAGTATGTAAATAAGTACTAATAAATATGTTTAATGAGCAGGATACTTTTAAAATGCACAAATTATTAATATATGGTATTCTTAATCCAGCAGGATTATAAACAGCCTTCGTTTAATTTAAGTTAAACCTCATTGGAATACCATTGCTATTTATTTTTACCATTGGATATGTGGTTTAATAAATATACAAATTATTTATTTACAACACAAAAGACTGCTTCATTGGGTCCATAGTCTCCAGTTTTCACTGCATATTTGTAGAAATAGCAAAGACAATTGAGGTAAATATTTCTGCATTATAGTGTCAAAGAATACAAAACCTGAAGATACATATGGTTCCCCTGAGTCACCACTGTCGAAGATGGATATCATGACAGTTGGTAAGCCCAAAAAACCTACTTCCTCTTTGAGTTGTTGTGTCCCGTAGAAAGCCTTTGCTTTATTTGTCTACCCACTCTGTCTGTCTATGTGCTTTGAAAAAATGGTGATGACGACTTTTTAATTAGTTTGTTGTCAGCATATTGTGATGAAAGAATTATGTGTTCACCAGATAAGAAATATCAATGTTCATCTTTGTGACAGTGCTAAACTAATAATGGAATTTCAGTATATGAAGGCATTTGTATTTAAATTCTAAGTTAGTTTAATTTTATAATGCTGCATCTTTACAATATCTATTCATATACTATGGGAATATGTAAAGACAATAAACAGTATTTGATATAGTAATGCCAAGTTGGCTAACATTGATAGTCTGTGTGAAAACAGTAATTCATACAGATACTATAGAACAAAAATATGCAATAGGAGCTAATTTTCTGAGGGCTGGTATAGTATGAGAGGAAGAAACTTTGATGATCTATGATCTTAATGAGGAAGTTCTAATTCATTAAAACAAGATCATGGGACCAAAAAAGAAAGGAAAAAAAAAAAAAAATACATATTTCATAAACTAAAAAAATAAAAAATAATTAATAAATAAAATAAATAAAAAATAAATAATTAAATACATATTTTCTGCAAGCAAGATTGTGATTATTAATTATAGGATTTAGTTCTGAGAGAAGTTTTCACATTTTTAGGTGTACTGTATACTATTGCTTTATCTATCTGAGGAGCATCAAAACAAAAAGTACTAAGTGCATAATTAAAAAGCTTTCAGAAAACAGGAAAAATTGATACCTCTTACACTTAACTTCCACTTTCCTAACTTTTTGTTTATTATCACATTTATAATGACACATTTTTTAGACTTAGTGCATTTTGAACAAATTATACCAGATATAATAAATATTAAAAAAAATTGCAATAAAATTATATTTAATGAAATTAAATTCTATTTACTATTTTAATTTTGCATCAGGCATTTTTGGGGGGAAATAAATGCAAATCGAGCACCTTTAAGACATGATTCTTTTAACAAGCATAGCTGTGTTTCTATATTTAAACAATTCCCATTTATTTCTCGAAATAGTGAAATTCTTCTTCATTCTGGTTTTTACTACAAAAAATAGCTTCTTCATACACAACCCTAACATAAAACTGTAGTCCAGCCTCATGTTTCCAAACTCTGGATCTTCTGTAAGTGCCCGTTACTTTTCTTGTTCTTTGTTTGGTATTTTCTGCTTTGAAGTGTAAACCCTGGACCTGTGGCATACACTGAAACATAACTTTCTGGTTTAGAGGGATAGCAAAAAGTTCATTAGGCTTAGATATCTTTATGATATACCTGAAAGATCAAGCAAGGAAAAGAGAGCTCAATACTTTTCATTTTTTAAAAACTACCATTAAAGGTGAAGCAACTCGGAGAACCATGCTTTGCAGACATTCCACTGCATTTATTTGCAAGAAAGTAATACAATAAAATTTAAAAACAATGATAGCTACAATAAAAGCAGAAGAAATAATTATGAATTGAATGAAATATCTATTGCTATATATAATATTAATGGAGTAGTTTTTTGAATTGATAAGAGAATAAAACAATTCTTTTATGAATGAATAATTTTAATACAACATCTATTTTAACTAACTTCTCAGCAGCATAGCAAAAGCTATTTACCATGATTTACTTCTTTGCCTTTTCATTTCTGACATTTTCATTCTATTTCTGGTGCCTTAACTGTTGTTTGTAACAGTTATTTCCTGTATTGTTCTATATTACTTCGGCAAATGTACTGTTAGTGCTTCCTTGACACAGCTCCCTATCTCACACCCTCAAGTAAGCAGATTTGGCTCATTCATTCATTTAGCATGATGTAATATTGCTAACAAGACTCAAGAAAGTGATATTTGATACTGCTTGGCAGGAACATATGCATTTCTAATTCCACAGAATGCAAACATAAAGTATCCATAAAGTAAGTTTCCATGTAGCCATGAACAGAAACCAAACACAATTTAATTTAAAATATTTTGGAACAGATACAGGAAGTGTTGAGCTATTTTTCAACACATTTACCACTGGAATTTAGACATTGTCATACAATGGGACTGACTTTTGTATCCCTGTGTAATAGGTGTCTGCCACCTAGATTTGGAACCACCGTGTGATAACCATCTCTGTCTCTCAGGCAGTTTGAAAAACACTGACTCCGACTGCACAGGAATTTCTTGATGTTGTGGAAAATATGGTAATCACTGGGAGCAAGGTCTGGGCTGTAAAGTGGATGGTCAGGCACCTCCCAACCAAACATTTGTAGGAGCTCTGTTATTAGTTGAGCTGTGTGAGGCAAGCATTATTGTACAGCAAGACAACACTTGCACTAAACTTCTCATGCAGTTTAATCTGAATGACCCATTGCAATTTCTGCTTTGTTTTGCAATAACCCTCAGCATTCACCATCTCACCTCTGGTCAGGAATTCGACTAGGAAAACTATCTCTTTGTCCCAGAATAGAAACCAAGAAGCAGTGACCTGAATACTTAGATATGCCTCACAGCCCATGGAACCAGTCCATGGATTTTTTCATTAATTGATTTGATTGGTGAGGGGTGTATTCAGTAAAATTAAATAAAGACCTCTCTCCTCCCAGAAAAAGAATTTTTGCTCAAAATTCAACTTTAAAAAAAACAACACAACATTGGTTCTATAAACAATATTTTTTTTATACTCACAGATTCCATTTGTTTTCCTTTACAAAAATGGTTGGTGACAGTGCTGTTTTATATAACAAACCTTTTGCTTACACAAGGAACAGAAGTGAATGCACCACTTACATGTCAACCCCAGAGGGGGATGACTACTGGTGGTCGCAACAATTACTTGCTCCTGTCTACTAAGCTCTCCAGCCCAGAGGACATTAAGGCATCTCACAACCCCACCCAGGCATCCTGTCCAACTATACCCAATCCTCCATTAGCTTTGTGAACCACTACCTTGCCAAGTACAACCCAATCTGAACAGTTCCCTTTTTGAAGGGGCTCAAATATTTGCCCTAGCATACTTCTAGCAATAACGGAAGTACTACAAGTGCTTTGAGTCTACAGCAATTGAAGTGATCAGAAACTCTGCACTGTCAAAGCCTGCTTGAATTTTGTCTTGTAGGAAGAGCCAATGTGACACCAGTGCATTGACTTCTACTTGGTTTCTGGGATGTTGTGTGCCATCCAGGTTTTATCATCTGTGATAATCCAGTCCAGAAACTCATTGCCATTATCTTGCTACCACCGCAGAAAGGTGAAAGCTGCCTCCATGCACTTTTCTTTGGGTTCTGAATTCAGAGCACCCACCTGGCATACAGTTTCTGGAATAATAGATGCTCTGTAATAATTTCATGCAACAAGGAGCAGCTCATCTGTGGGAACTGATGCCATAACTGCGAAGCGACAATTGTCCATAAAGCATTTTGCACAAACTCCACAAAATTTTCTATAATGGATGGCCTTCTGCAGTGCTCCTCATCATGAATATTTTGGCAATTTGCAGTAAAGTCTCAGCATCAGCAATGCACCTCTTCTTGATCATGATGTTAGACTGTTAGACCTGCACTGTTGAAGACACACCATAATTGACAGTATGCTCTGTGTATTCATCAACTACAACTCACATAAGATACAATTAATAAAACTACCTTTATTTGATTATATTAACTCATTACAATTTTCTTCAAGATACTAATTCACTATATTAAAAACAATTTTATCAATTTATTCTATTTTAACTTGACTTTTCTTAATTTATATTTAATATAAAATACAAGGGTGATTCAAATGTAAATGGTAATTTCTTTTTATATATTTATTGATTAAACATATACACAAGTGACCCCTTTCTCTACATAGCGCTCTCCACACTTTTGTAACAATTTGGAAGCTTGAATATTCCTTGTTCAAAAAAAAATTTAAGGGTGCATCATCAACCAGTTGTGCACAAGTTCCTCAAGATCTTCATTTATGTCAAATTGTTCTGCTAGAAATGATTCCTTCATGATGGGCACAAACAAAAAATAGTCAGGGGATTGACTATTGAAGGGAGGATGTTCAAGGGTTTTCCGGTGCATGTCCTCCAGTGTATCCTTTGTCAAATTTGCAGTGTGAGGCTTAGTGTTGTCTTGGAGAAGGATGATATCTCCGAGGCATGAAGCATCTTTTGCTAACTTTAACAATTGGCAATAGTAAGCCACATTCACCGTATGTCGATTGTGAAGAAAATGAATGAGTAAACCTCTTTTGTAGTTAAAAACATTGTTGCGAGAACTTATTAGTTTTGGCCTTTACTGAGCAGGATTCATCCTTTCTTTGCCACTCCTTGTTCACCATCTTGGATTCTGGAGTGAAAATGGACCCATGTCTCATCACATACAACGATGCACTTCAAAAATTCCTCCCCTTCTTGCTGAAATTGATTTAGAAGTCTCTCACAAATTTCCAACCTGACCTGTCTTAGCTGCTCGGTTAACAACTTTGGAATCCATCGAGCTCTAATCTTTTTAAATGTTCACTGATAATGGTATGAGTACTCCCAATGCTGAAACCCACTCCTGATGTGATTTCTTCAACAATGCAGCAGTGATCATCTTCAATAAGCTCTTGAATGCCATGGATGTTGTCATCTGTGAGACTTGACCTGGGGTGCCAAGCATGGGTTTGTCTTTTACAATTCTTCAACTACAAAGACTTGAGTCTGGGACAGTGTAGCATCCCCAAACTGTACCTTCAAATGAGTTAAAATCTCTTTATTGGTTAAAAACTTAATAATATAATGATGATGATGAAGATGACGACGACGCATTGCACAATAGGCAAAGGAACGTGTTGTTCGATGATGGCTGTACTACTGTTGAAATCTATTGAAGCAGCTAACCAAGCTGGTTTCCCCTTCCTGACATACCACCTTCAACTCCCAACAACTCCACCATTCCACTTGGATCTGCCCGTGCAGTACTCTGGCTCAATTACTGTTTATATTTAAATCAGTCTTGTATAATTAAAACAACCTTATTAATCTCGGGAGCTGAAATATGAGCCTCCATTTTGAAATACTGCTATGAAACTTTTGTGAGGCCTCTAAAAGTTCTGCTAGCATATGCACTATGCCACATCATTATTTTATCACGTACATGCAGTTGCTTCGCACAGCGTATGGTTTGGTAACTGTAAGAAGAGTGGGAAACTTACTTTATGGTTACACCTTATGTCTACATGTCTTGTATAAGCATTTTTTGCTCTAAAATAGTATCTTTTGTTCCATTCGTCTTGGTTGGACTAACTGCTTTCTGAACCAAACACTGTATTTTGAAGCCATTTATGATAGGAAGGAGTGGTATTTCAAATAAATGGATTGATTCAGTGTTATCAAAATAGGTGGCATCTGTATCAAAAAGCATTGTGGCCTTGGGGGAACTTAGTAATTTTGTTTGATGCTTCTCATCTGTCCATAAGCATGAAACAACTCATAAACTGCTTCATATACAGAGTCAAAATTGATGGATGAATTGCTGCAATCACAAATATGAAGCTTTATACCTGTGAGTTTGAGAAGCATTTGTAGATTCATTTTAAACTTGGTTCAATTTGGAATCAAACTGATTTAGAGTCAAAAATAGGTTAAAATGTGATGTGTATGAAACCTTGATCACTTCAGTACTCCTAATCTAAATTTTTTGTTAGAAAACCAGCTCTGCTTTATATACTTTTATGTAAAGAAAATAAATATTAATAATTATTCATTTTTAGTGTATTTCCTCTGCATAAACATATTTTGGTAAACAAATATAATTACTAAATAAATATAATTATAAATATAATTTAAGCATCCATATTTCTGATAATATGCAGAGTAAAACTAAGGAGAATGAAATTAAATGTCTGACATAGATTAAATTTATATTTATTATCCAAGTATAATAAGTGTTAACAGTACCACTTTAATTAATTCAATACATTAAGTTGTTTATAAATTAGTTTTAAGTATTTTTAACAAACTTTAAAACAACTGATAGTAAGAAATAATTCAACCCAATCAAATTCTTAAATACAAATTACAGACATGTTTTGAAGGCATCTCCCAACTAACACCTGAAGAATTATAGTTTATCAGCTGGAGTTAATTAGTATTTGGAAACTCAAATAACTAAGATTAAACACTGTTTACAGTATGCGTCACTATTCATGATCACTTTAAACAAGTTAGTTTCTAGAATCAAGAAATGCTTTTTTCTGCATAAAATCTCTGTTAAAGGAAAGAAATTGAGCAGATATTTTAGCACCAGTGGAACATTTCAAGTTTGTTTTTCTCTTAAACATGTTCAACAAAATATTCATTTTCACTGATGTGTTGTATAACATCCTTTAAAGCCAAGCAAGTGATATGAACTGTCAACAGAAAATCCAAAAAACTTGCAGCTCCATAGCCACATTACATAATGATTGAGAACAGATTTTTCAAGAAACCCTGTCTCAAATAGACGAGTCCTTGAAGAGGAAAAGTATTGAATATAAACATTTCTATTCTGAAATGTTTGTTAACATTGGTAATTGTTTGGATACAAGGTTTTAAAATTATTCTAAAATGAAAATGCTAGATTTATTGCCACATGAAAATATGGTCCATATTTTATGGACATTTTATATATGGAAATTTCTTTGTTGTCAGACGATTGGGATAAACAGCTGACTGTAGTGTGCAGTACAAGAGTTTAGAAATAAAACCATCAGCGAACTTGAGCTACTGAACACTATTTCAATGCTAAAACAAAGTTTTCCACAGTTTAAAATTTACAATTTCTGGAGTACATTTTTAGTAGAAAGGTCAATTTCAGCACTGAGGAGAATCAAAAGTTGCTCTTAGAATTCTTCTTGAGAAGAGAGAGAGATATTCTCACTTTGGAATCATTTCTACTGAAGCTCACCCATTAGGAAAACTCCACTTTCAAAAGGAACAGAACATTCTAAATTTATTTCCCAGTAGAGAAGGATTGCATTTCAATTTCCTTGACTTTACAGAGGCGATTCATCAAAGAATCAAAAGTGAATTTAAGTCCAGTAACTAGTTATTTTCTATTAGTTTTTACTTAAAACAACATTATTAATTATAGTATTTCAGTAACTATTCTTTCAATTAACCATTACCAGTTTCAATTTTTATCTGTAACATTTATTCCTTTATTTTATGGTATTACTGGTTGTGATTGTTATAAAGGCAAGCCTGTTCCTTGATTTACTTAAAAACTGTATTATTCATTGCTTCAGCTATCTGAATGTCCACTGCACTAGTTATATTTTTATCTTGAATATTTATTCCTTTGATTTATACTATTACTAGTTGTGATTTTCATCAAGGAGAGCCTGTTCTTGGTTCATCATTGTTTGCTTAAAAACTATTATTCATTGCTTCAGCTATCCAATTGGTCACTGCATACCATTGCACAACTGAGAATTAGCTTTTATTGTGCAAAATTTGTTTACACCAAACAGTATATAGTTCAAACGTTTTCATACAGTTGATACACACTTTTTCTTGGTATTCCATGCATATATTGAAAATTAAATCTGGTCAGTCTGCACTTTTTAGAAGGTTTCTTCTTCTGGAGTTTACTGAGGTTGTTCTTGTATAAATGAGCACTCTCGCTTAATTATCGTTTTTACACTGCACTGTTTAAGTGAGATACAAAATTTCATTTTCAACTCAACATAGTTCATACAGTTTACTTAAATTACCATTTAGTGCTAAAATAATATTTTGTGTTCTTAATTACTGTCATGACACCCTTGAACATTATTCCTGGCTACTGCAAAGACTTTGCAAAGAAATGCTAATAAAAACTGATGCTATTCACATGCTTTTGTGTTCAACTTGTCTCAGGGACAAAATAAGTAGGATCTTATGTACCATGTTTACTTGTAAATATGTATGAAAGTAATAAGTTCTCACTGCAGTAGAAGTGACAGAATTTAGGGTTGTCTATAATAAACTGGCAGAAGGATGCTGATAATTCTAGGCTTAATAATGGAAATAAACAATAAACAGTGTCTTTACAATGTAACATTAAAAATAATGTGCAAAATTTAAGTCTTAGTAATTGGTATGCTAGAAGGAATTCAGTTGAAGGAATCAAAAGGTATGATCCTACCGTTCTGCTAGCATAATGGAATGCACTTCCTTTTGAGGCCTTAAATCATAACATGTAAGTTTAAAAACTTTGATCTTGGATTCCCTACAAGAAAATATTTTGTCACTTACATGTAGAGTACAGACATTTTGGAAAGGCTCTTTAATATTTTGTATATATTGTATTACATTTTATTCAAGTCCCAAATCAAACTGATGCCATAAATAAAAAAAATAATTATTATCACCACCAGTAGGCATGCCTGTAAATCTAAAAGCTAGCAATCTCACAAAGATGAGCCATGAGGTAATTAGCATTTAAGACATTTTAATCTAGAAAAGAAAATAGATTTATGTTGGTATGAGCTCTTGCATTGCCAGTCACTTATCATTGCCTTGTGTAGTCACTACAATATTCCTAGCATGTTTTCCTCAATCTGGAAAATTAGTCCCAGCTGCTTGAGGAATCATTTCTACTCAACACATGAGAAGCACTGCACTTCTTTTGAAGATCCTACTATACCCGAATGTACACATATTCACCCAAAACTACCAGATTAGTTCCTTTCCATTTTTGTGGTCATGTTTTTATGTTAAGCTGCATTTAATGGTACCTAGTTTTATAGAGAAATGGAATAATGCATTAACCTAAAATGAGCAAAAAAAACTGTTACAATGGTGTTTACTTAGATTAGCTACATTAGCTGGATTGCACA
Source organism: Hymenopus coronatus (assembly GCA_030762935.1). Taxonomy (NCBI): domain Eukaryota; kingdom Metazoa; phylum Arthropoda; class Insecta; order Mantodea; family Hymenopodidae; genus Hymenopus; species Hymenopus coronatus. Next base: position 38,579,377 of record CM060898.1, on the reverse strand, counting down.
TCTGCAAGATTTATGCTTTGTCCTGCACATGTGTGTTTTTGTAAGCGATATTTCAAGATGATTCTTTCATTAGAGACCTCAAATTATATTACAATATTTTGTGGCCTCTAGTGAGGGAATTATTCTGTGCCTTGTTGTTCATTATGCGTGTAGGAAATATTTCTGTATGTACAAAGTAAAATTAATGCTCCAAAATTATTTTATTTTAAGTTAAATAATTATATAAGTATGTAAATAAGAAACCATCACTATCAATGTTACTGTTGCTGCATCTGCCAACACAGCCACCACCATCTTTTACTTATACAGAATATATTCCCAAAAGCATGGGTATCCATGTCTTAAAATGAAGGAGCTTAGAACATCATGTAAGTATGTGGACATTGCAGACATGTTATTTTAAACCTATTTTGGATTGAAGGAGTTATTTGAAGGGAATCATTCTTTTTAACCTTACCAGCACACATTTTATTTATAGCTCTTCTCATAATGAAGCTGAATATGTTAATTTTCTTGAGAGTAATTCCAAAATTTCCTAGCAATGATTAAGCTGTAGTTGCAATTGCTTTCATTTGCAAGTGCATTCTTGAAACCATATATTTTATTTAGCATGAAACAATACTGAACTTATGTTAGTGAAGCTGTGATGTGGCTGCATCAATTACCATTAATAGCTGAAATTGATACTTAACACTTAAATGTATTTTTTGCATTAAACAAACTTATAACTTAAAGCACTCTCTAATGATTTTCTATTCTTTGTTTAAACTGCAATTTTCCATTGGATTCTATGCTGTATAGTGTAAGGTTGAAGATGCAAAACAGAAAAAACACATAACATCAGCACATTCATAAAAATTGTTAGCCATTTCACGTTAAACTTATATTTGAGTCAATATAATTAATTAGCTAGAAAAGTTGATAAACAACAGCTACTGTATTAGATATGGGCAAAGCGGTAGGATTTAAAAATTGCAACTAAATCTAAACACATTTATTCTCTATGTTAAAACATCAAGAGTGATCCTCAAAGCCACAGACAGGTATTCATCAAGTTTAAAGGCATACTTTTCATGAAATAAGATACACACTCGAGGTGGACAAATGAGAGAGGCAACCCCAAGTATGACGTCACTGTGAATGCTTTCATTGGCCCCTGACCACAACAACACTCAGCCTACATGTATAAAATAAATCTAATATTTTCTGTATATTATAAAATTTAAAATATGCCAATGGATACATTTAATAACTGCAATGCAATATGCTATATTTTCACTGTTATTTAGAAATAGAAACTAATAAGTTTACTGGTTAGTGGTATGCAATATATGATTACATATATTGTGTACATGTAACATATACAGATGTGTAGAAGTGTGTTTCTTAGTGGGTCCAGTACAGTTTAACAGGCAGCTTCTGTGATATAGGAACAAATTTTTTAAGCTCTAGGGTGTATTATTTTCAGTGTTGCATCATATATCAGTGCTTGTCTCTATTAAGTTAAGTTAATTGCAACACTTTTAACCACTCTTTAGGTAATGTTATTTAAGACACCCTGATGTAAAAGAGCAATGATTAAGATCCTTATAAAATAACAGATTTTGTTGTTTTTATTTTGTATTAATTATTGCTGATTACTAATAATTTATATAATGTTTGTAAATAACCAGAATAAAAGCAAGATGGAGATCTTATTGTTTGGATGTTCTTGGAGGAAAAATGAAGGGAGCAAGAGGAAAAAGAGTGATGCATTCTCATGATAATTGCTATCTTAATAACATAGTTATTCATTATATTTAAAGATTGTCCTAGATTGCTCTTTTATCATAAGATTCCATTATAGTTTTTCATCAAGTTACACTGAACAAACAATTTTCAGTAGTCTTTAGATTTTCTTCTTTTGAATTATTTTTAATGTCATGATATCATGACAATGATATATTAGAGATAAACATTTATTCCACACAGCATCTTACTAAGATACAAGAAATGAGAATGTTAATGTACTTAAAATCCTTTAGTGTCTAAAATAATCTAGCTAGTGCTACCTTTTTGGTTATAATGGATGTTTGAAAAAAACTGTATCCTTGTTCAGTGATAAGACTAATGTTCCCTGAGCAACAGGTAAACATAATACTAGAATCACTATTTAATTTTATAGATTTTGCTAACTGAAAATCTGTGACATGCCGCACATATATATCTTATGAAGCCCAACATGTTGATACAAGACTGCCTGCTTGCTTTGGTCATGTGGCATTTCAGAAAGCTATTTCTTGCCTCACTCTGGCACTGAAGTCCACAGAAATGTATGTTGCATTGGTTTGACTTTAATTCCATTAATATATTAATCCTTTCAATATTTTAAGACTTAAAATAGCTAATTTCCTTCAAAGTTATAAATAAATAATTTTCTTTAAGCATTAGTATTTATTTTCATCATTAGAATTGCATTCTTATATCATAGATCCTTTGAGTTATTTGCTAAACTTCAGTATATCTCACTTAACATTATAATAGGTCAAATTGCATATAATGGGATGGTTGTACCTTCCCATTTCTTGGCTCTGTGTGCATACTAAATATCCATTATGGACAGATTAATATCAAGCTGCACCACACTTGTTGAATTGGCACTTTCATGTCCTTCCTGCCTTCTTGTGCTTTTTGTAAACAACAAATGCTTTGGTTCTCCAAATAATTCACTTTTTGCTCTAGTAGACTGACTGGTGATTGCAGCACTAGCTTTTATAGAAATGACATGGTTTAGACTGGGAAGCTGGAGAACATAGAAAATAACTGACAATTCTGTCTATTTTGTGATGGAAATGAACACTCACTCATATTTTAGTGGTATGTGCTCAGTGAAAAGTTAAATTCTCACAAAAGTTCTTTTGTCCAGCTAGAAGGAGATTGGCCGTTGGGTTCTATTGGCTCGTCAGAGAAACTGGTAAAACATGGACAATTTCTTGACCAAAGTGCATGAAGCCAGATAAATTTGCATATATTAAATATGCATATATGGTCAATGATTCATGTAACATCTTTAATAATTTGACACCACTAAAGATACTTTATCTATCTACAAAACTACATCCTTCAGAATCAATCATGGAAGCAGCCTTGTGGCAAGGCCCTTGCCATACCTCTTTTTCTTTATAAGATGAACAGTCTCTTCAGCACTGTTGAAATAGTGACTTCAACTTTTAACTGTTGGAAACTGGGACCAGAGCTGGCCTAGACAATCAGTCTGAATTCTTGCAGAAATCCAGCATTTTCAATCCAGTATGTGCTGAGGCATTGTTACTGTCACTATGAGCAAAATTCCTCACAGCCCTGAATTGGGTCATTGTCTCATACAAAATTCTGAGGAGGGCAGATTGTTGAGTGTGAGTTAGCAGTGACAGCTTTTTGTTCCTCAATTGTAATTATTGCTGTGGCTAAAGCTACTGCCCCCCCTCTCCTTTATGGACCTGCCTCTGATGAGATTTCCCACAGTTGAAACAATAAACCATTTTTACCATTCCTCCCTTGCCCACTATTGCTCTTCGCATGCTTTGGAGGAGGGACCCAATGATAAGAAAATTTCTCACATGAAGATAATTTGTGGGAGATTAGAGAAATCTATGGTGAATTAAATTGGAAATCAGTTTTCGCACTGGTTTTGCTTTCTTCAGTCACAGTGGTGCTGGACACCCATATGTTCCTGCTTTTAGGATAGGTTTTCCTCATCAGAACTCTGCAAATCAGTCAAAAAAATATTGTCTTTGAAAGAACAGATTTTAAAACATTTCTTTGTAAGGTTCCAAGCATTTTCATTGCTTGAGACTGCACTAATAATTGTAAAAAGCATAACACAAAAATTCTGCCATGGCATTACATTTTAGAACACTTACATTCCAATAATTACTGCTTTGCTACATATGCAACAACAAAAGGGTCATGGGTTCAAACCCAGTGGAGGACGATGGATTTTTTCGGGTGTAAAAATCCTTAGCATGGCTTCCTTCGGAAGGGAAGTAAAGCCGTTGGTCCCGTGTCGTAGATTTATGGCACGTAAAAGAACCTCAAGCCTGATAGAGAGGCCTGTGAGCAAAATTAAGTGATGTGGGTCTTTCATGTCCAATTTAGAATGGGACGCTGAGAACCACAGTAAAAAGAGCCCATAAATAACATGCCACCATATGCAACAATGGGAGTTGCATGTAACCTAATGTTATTTCTATAATGATTTATGTTCATATAGCTACTCCAAATGCAAGCTGTTGTTTAATGGAAACAAGTTATTTACCACCATATTCCCTGCATATAATACAATTATCGTACAGTAAAAAAATCCAATATCCAGACATATATTGCTTTGCATATGCTCATAATATTAAACATAGGGTTTTATTTGATAAGAGGGATATATTTATTTCACTGCTTATCATCCAGCAATATGGTGACCACTAAATGCAATTGCTTGCTTTTTAATAAAGACCCGGTGCAACGTGCTCTCCACATAATTTAATTTGCTGGATATCTATAATTATAATTTATTTATAAATAAAAATTTTTTCTTTCCAATGCTATCAGTTATCTATTCTAGTTCCTTACAATCTATAAAATTAAATAGTGACCCTTGTATCTACCAATTTTGCCATGAAGGAAGATAAGAGATTTCTCTCTCTCTCTGATCAATAATATTTTTTTTTTGGGAATCCAATAACATAGGCGTACTCTCTCTGCTATTAATGGTGCTACATATGACAAAAAAGATTATTATTTTAGTACTTTCTATCACATATAATTTCTGTCTCCTTCAGTTATCATTGGAATAATAAATATCTTTCTTGCAGGTTCTCCAATTGAATTAGAGAGTGAAAACATGGCATCTCCAGAAATAAATTCTACATGCAGTACGTCACAGTTAGAGCTTCCGATGCCTGAGAGATTACTCCCAATTGGTTCACATGGTAAAGAGAATTTTGTAAATCTTGTAGACAGAGTGAAACTGGCCTTTGGTATCACTCACGTAGGGGAAAATGCTGCAGGCAGCACTTCCATCAAAGGTAATTAGAATGCATCTCAAAATGTGCATGCATCTCTATATTTATGCTATTAACTTGAGCTGCTGTAAGTAAAACTAATGAAGCCAAACAGAATACCAATTGCCATAGTTAGGTAGGTGCCTATCTAGGCAAAGCAATGCATACGTAACTCTTATTTCTTGCCAAAGCTTCTGATATATAATGATCACTCCAAAAATTTTGAAAATGGACACAACAGAATATTAAAAACTTAGATCTAAACATATTCTTCATTGAATACACCATTTCATTCTTTCAAACCATCTTTCAAATGTTAAATACCTTTCTTTTTTGCAAGTAGACTCTTCGTTAGCAGTACTTCAGCTTCAGGTCTCTTTGACCTAAACTTTTTTCTTTCATTTTAGGGAATAGAAAAAAGTTGAATAGGGCCAGATCTAGACTCTAGGGGGATGGGAAAAATATCTGACTCCCCAGAAATTGGGTATTTTCTTGTACAGTGTGGGCAGAGGTATTGTCATGGTTCAACCAAATTCCATGCAGCCAGTCTTAGGATGCCTTTTTCTCTGTTCGTTGAACACTTATGGCAGACATTTTGTGGCGAGCTTCCTGGCTGTAACAGTATTTTGTTCCTCAAGTGGAATTGTCACAATGTGACCACTTGCCAACACTTCTTGTTTGCTTCACTTTTGATGAGGGTTCTTCTCCTGGAAGACCCAGACCAATGATTGTTTAGTTTCTGAATCATTCTGGTGTTTACAACTTCTGTGAGGTGGTGGAGGATCCAGCAACTGTAAAACTTCCTTATGTCAAGTTCTTTTAGGATTGTTTTCATTACTGCTGATTCAATATTTAGGGGTTCTTGAATCTGTCCATATGTGCAATGATGGTCTTCCCACAATGCACTCCTCTTTCACTACATTTTCATCCATTGTTTTTGTTGTAGCCAACTGTCCTGCCAGTCTTCATCTTTGAGGGAATTCCTTCCTCTTATAAAATCTGCATACCATCAATAAATTGTGGTTTAAAGTCATAGAAAACAACATAGAAATGCTCTAACATGTTAACAATACCACTTTAATTCAACTAAAAATGCTCTCACTTGAAATCCATCCTAGCATATGGTGTAGCAACATCTGCTATATACATACACGAGGTGCTAACAGTGCACATTGTTGGAGAATATCCAGACTTGCACATGTTACTATCTGAAGTTAGGAAAGGCTACAAAGGCTGTTGTCCATTCTTAAAATTTTTGGAATGACCCTTGAACTTTTACTAAAGGTGCTATGTTAACACTTTAAATTTAAAAAAAAAAATATAATTTTTACAATGAAGCAACAGTATATAAGAATAAGTCTATTTTATCTTGTGTTACTTACATCAAGTATAAAACATGTTAAAGATTTTCAGAAGCTTGTAATATTTGAGGTTATATTCAGCATTATATAAAATAATCTTTTGCAAAATGATGTGCTTATAAATGGATCTTCTCATATATGTATATGTGTGTGTGTGGTGGGAGGGGGGGTACATGCGCAACAAGTGAATAATTATTATTTAATCAGTATATTAAAGAAAATAGTGTTTTACCTGGTGCTGTAGAATGGATGTTTGTTTATGAAATTCACCCGAAATAGTAAAATACATATTATATATTTACATAAGCAGCAACAGAAATAAACCCAAGATAAGAGCTCTGCAGATATTTTGTACAGAAATTAAAAATAATAATATAATATGTAAAAAGAAGCTAGTAACAGTGAAGTAACACAAATATTAATATAACAATTAATAATTGTTACATTAATATATAAAAATATAATACTTATAAAAGCGTATTTTCAAGTTTGATATTTATTTAAATTTATTATGCTCCTACTGATACATTAGAAACACTATTTGATCAAGCAACATTGTGTTTAATAATAAATAGATAATTTTGTACATTAATAAATAAATATGTATGATCATGAGGTCCTTAAATTCTATCTACTACAGATGAATGAACTCTTTGTTTTAGAATATCAAATTTTTTACAAGTGCCTATTACTGGAATCTATAGTAACTTTGCTGCTATCATTATTTCACTTGCTGAAAATAGTTGTATAATGTATGGGGCTTTAAAGTTTAATGCTCAATATTTACAAACTTTTTATTAATGAATATTTCAGATCAGGCATCACCAACAAGAGCAGGAATGTCTACAGCTACACATTTAGATCCTTTTTCCCATACATTATTGTCAAAGCAGGATAGCAATGAAAAGGCTGAAGGACAAGTAAGTAATTGGGATTATTGGGATTACATTTAAACTGATGATTGGGATCCATTAATATTTCAGGGTCACAGACATACAAATAATTGCTTTAAAATAGTAGTGCTGGTTTTTGTTTGATACTGTGTCATTGTTTTACTTTTATCAGTGTTTTGGTCTCTTGTTGGAGGTGTCTTTAGGGGCCAAAATGTTTGTAAAAGTAAAACAATGATGTGGCATTAACTAGAAACCAGCTCTACTATGCACAACATTGGCCTGGAAGCTTATGAGAACAATAATTGCACACAAAATTGAATTTGTGCATGAATACTTGGTTTTATTTTATGAAAGCAAATCAATGAGGTTAACAGTATAACCAATAAGCTTTGGTACACATTAAGAGGACCAGGAAATACCTATATAAATGACAACATTTGACATTTGATGTTTGCAATAAAAATAAATTCTATGATTCTTTCTGATGTAGAACATATATAACAGAAGTACTACAGTGGAACCTCAGTATAGGTTAAATACCAAATTTAACTAAACTTAGTATCTTCCAAAGATATGACACGAATAATTTCAGAAAAATCCCTCCAACCTAAACTACCCTTTTTTGAAGCTTTCAATTTCCTAAAAAAATAGCTCTAACGATACAGTACTTTTGAAAATCATAAGATTTATACTTTATTCTAAAAATATGTTATAGTGAAAATACAAATATTTAGTAAATACAAACATTTTTTAGAATCAAATAATATAATTGAGAGATTTGTCAAATATAAGATAAATTACGTTATAATACACCATTATATATCTTTAATTCATTACTGTGACTCTATTTAAGTTCTTACACATACATGCATACATAGATCAATCTATATACATATATACAAAACATGATCACAAAATCAAAGAAGCTTAGGACTTTTTTTTTTTTTTTACACCTTTTTAATAAATCTGTGCAAAAATTATTCAAGTTTATTAATACATAGTACTTAACTATTGAAGTTGTTTACACACATGCATGCACACACACTAAATCAGATGAGATTCCATTTTCAATACAGGTCTTGAAGAAGTCAATGATTTTGATTTGTTTAGCCTTTTTCATAAAATTCTCAACAAACTGTTCAAGCTCATTAAGGAATTAGAGCATATCTGAGATAGTTTTTCAATCTTCTCAACATACTGTTTTGTTTTCTGTAGATGCTTCATTGCTTCGACAGAAGACAGAGTTTCAGCTACAGTTTCATCCTCACCTTCTTATTGTCAGTATCTTGAGGAGCTATTTCTATCAAAATTCCACTATTTATTTCTCTTTTAAATGATGTGTTGTCTCTGCCTTGGCATCCACGGAGATGTAACCTTCAAAAATAAGGCAAATTCTTTTGCAAATTCTCCAGAGATGTCATCTGGCTGAAAATTCCTCTTTCCCAACCATTCACTATAGTGTAGTTTCTATAACGTTCCACCAGTATCCTACTATCATCTGTATGCATTGCAGGATATTGATGTTAATGGGAACTTTAAGTTTCATGTTGATTAGTTCATGCTGCAACAGATGTTTACAGAAATGCAGTTTGAAATTCTGGATGATTCCCTAATCCAGTGCCTAATAGCAATGAAGTGCAATTTGCAAATAGAATTTGAAGTTTTCTAATGGGTAGTCCACTTTATGGGCAGAGCATTTGTCTATGATGAGCAGAATTTTCTTCTTATTTCTGCCCATCTCTCTGTCCATCTCAACGAGCCAGTCAGTAAGCAGATGTTTTATCATCCATGCTTTGCTATTGCCCATGTATTTTACAGGCAGAATGAAACTAACAGAGTGCCTTATTATAAATGTTTTCAGTTTCCTGGTACCAGTGGTATTGCAACAGGGTAATGCTGTTAGTCTCTGTATGGATTGTTTGCCACCAGTACATGTCGCTCCATTGCAAGCCATTGTTTTATTTGGCAACATTTGATAAAGAAATACATTAAAAATATCTTCAGTTTGTAATTTGCAACAGTATACTTCAAATACATTTCTTTCCATTCCAGAGTAGCTTCTATGTCAACATCTCTTGCTACTCCACTGATAGTCTTCCAGAAAATGCTACATCTTTCTCAGAAAATGAAAAGGCCAACCAACACTTGCTTGTAAATTTTTAACATCCAATAATGCTGCCAACCCCTTTGCTTTTGCTTGGAGCATTGGTCCAAAAAGAGTTATTTCCTTGGCACTAGCATCTTTGATCCACATGTTCACTGTTTCTTCCAGTTTATGAAAATCATCATCTTCAATTTTGTCCTGCTAGGGCAAATCGTTCTTTCATATGGCTGAAGAAGTTTTTCTTTGTTGCAAAGAACTGTCTGAAAGATTGGTTGGCTTGATCTACACATGCCACTTTGGTTTGCTTCATTCCATTTTCCATTTCTGTATCAGTTCAACTTTCTGTTCTGTAGAAAAGGTCAAATATGTGTTTATCTAGAGGAGAGTAGGATATTGTGTGGAAATCAACATGGTTATAGTTAGGTCTGGCAGGAATGTAATACATGCAATGTGTAAACTTGTTATATGCAATTGAAGCATTTAAAACACATATCTCATTTTTAACTGTCTTTTGAGATCCTAGTAAAGCCTTTCACTAGTGTTCAACTTCCAAAATTGCTGAATAAATTAGATTATTTTGGAATATTAAGCACAGAATTAGAGTTTCTAAGATGATATTTATATGAACATATATAATGTGTTGCCATAAATGGTATTTTATTGGGAGTTAAAAATAATGTGATTGGAGTTCAACAGGACTCAGTTTTACATTCAATTATTTTTGTAGTGGCTGTCAATGATTTAGCAAGCAATCTTCAAGTGAAACCTGTCTTATCCATAGCTAACATTACATTGTTTACAATGCTAAGTATTAAAATAATTTGGGATTAGATAATAAGAATTGTACAAGAGGTCATGGGGTTTAAGTTATATGAAGATAGGACAAAATTTCTATATTTTAAAATAAATGTGTAATAAAGTATTTTTAATATGTTAGGTATTCATTTAAATACAAAATTAACTTGTGAGAACATATTTAATAAATATGTTGCCCAGAGTAGTGGACCTAATAAGAAGAATAAAATCAATAATAAAATAATGATGATGATAATAACAAGAAGAAGAACAAGAACAAATAATAATAATAGTAATATATGTAAATAAATGTTGCCAACTTTGCATATTTTCAGAACATTTTGAATTATGGTATATAATTGGGAAATAACATACAAATAAAGTGTTTTTTATAGATAAACAACTCGTAAGAGTAATGACAAATCCTGCATATACTAAACACTGCAACCACACTTTGTATAGGAATTTTTAATACTTAAATGTTTTTGTATAAAGAGTTTATTATATATTTTAAAGACAAATCAAGCAAATTAACAAAATGGAGTGACATACATCATAATGATACAAGGAATACCAAGGAATATAAGCCTTATTATACATCAACAAATTCAATAAATAATTTTGAGTATATGGATCAAGGTTAAATACTTTTTATATAAGTAAATTTATAAACTATAAGATATTTGTAAAATTATTGCATCCAATTTCTGACATTGTCTACTGGGCATTCATATTTATCTGTGATTTCCTGTGTGTTGATAGAGCAGGAATGACATCATAGTATTGGTGAGCCATAGCGCTCTACTGAGAACGAATGGTGATTGTTTGTGGAAGAAAAACCAAACCACAGCACTCTGGATGCATTAGTTAGCAATGCAACTAGTCTTCCCATATCTTTTTCCATTTCAATAATGAATAATATTCAAAGGTTGCTCTGTTTCTTGTTGAGAATGGACACAACACACGTTGTATCTGTGGTTGAAAGTTATCATCATTCTGTTGTTAAGATATAAATAATATATAAATTTGATTTATATTGCTGCATGGATAAGGTGCCTATTCCAAATCATCAAGTATGAACACCTGCTGCTAGAGGGGCAGAATTCAACTTACATCATCTCATGGTATAACATTAAGTAGGATCTTCTGCTCCTAGAGGAAGAACATTCAACTTACCACATCAGCCTTGAGAGGATCTCCTGTTGGTAGAGGAACATACATAAGCTTGCTTTATCAACAATGGCATTCATTTCCTGCACTTTTTTGTGCAAGAAGTCAGATAAAAATGAACGCCTAAGTACCCTTGCTGAATCAAGCAATCCTTTTTATAATAAAAGTGAATTTATGGTACTATAAGATCCCATTAACCTGCAATGTTATTGTATCCTGTTTTTGACAATTTTTGTGGTGTGTGTATAAACTCAATAGCTGTGTTTTAAATTAAATTAAATTGTTCTTACATTCAAGGCTGGAAAATTGACACTACATGATGAAGCTCATGGTACTCGAGGCATCAGTCCCAGAAGACTCATAAAGCAAGCAGCCCTTGATTCACCCCCTCCACATCTCCAGGGTGATTCAGAAGAGACACACACAAGTTTTTATCGTCCTGTACACTATGACAGAAAACCTGCTTCAGGTAATTAGAAAAGACAGATAAACCATCCACTGAGTATCAGTTATTAGGGAGAAGCTGATTCTAGTAATTTATTGTACACCTATATCACTGTTTATGGATGACTTAATGGTGGGATCAATAACAGTAAGGGATTTAAAATTGGCCATTGGTGTAATAGAGTGATTCTGAAATAAATGGTGGCTGAAAATGAACCAGAAGAAAACAAAAATTATGGTGTTTAAGAAAGGAGCGAAATTAAGTAAGTAATAAAAATGATTCGGCAAAGGTGGAGAATTCAAATTTTTAGGGAATGTTCATATTTAGGGGTGAAACTATCTTGTTCATGAAGGGGGGTCAAGTTGAAGCAAGAGGCAGATTGGAAAATAGGGATATACAGAATCTATGGGCACAGACAAGAGAGAAAAAATTGTAGCAGTGGTATAACAAGGTGAAGGAAAATGTAAAAAAGGAAGAATATCTTGAAGTTTGCAATAAAAATGAGAGATTGGGGGTGGCACAGTTCTGACTAGGGATATGGAAGTTGAAAGGTTAAGAGGAGGAGAGGCAGGGATTATGTCCAATTTATGGGGAGGAAGAGAGTGAACTACACTTAATGTTTACATGTAATATGAATAAATGGACAGTGGAGATGATTAAACAAAGTGGGGGAGAGATAATGGGGTAGGGATAAAGAAGATGTTCAAGGACCAAGGGCAGCTAAGAGAATTAGGGAAATTCTTATGGAAGATGAAATGGACAAGGTAAATAGCTAATGTTTAATTAGTGAGAGCACATTGTGAACTAATTTTATTGTACAGATAATATAGTGATTAAGTATATACCTATGTAAGATTAGTGGCATACCCAGATAATGGTCTGGGCCATAGGAGCTTGCCACTATTGTATTATATTTAGCACTCAAATAACTTTATTATTATTATTGTTGGTGTTGGTGTCGTTGTTGGTGTCGGTGTTGGTGTCGGTGTTGGTATTGGTGTTGTTGTTGAAGAAGGTGGTAGTATATTGCTTCCAGCAGTTATTGCAATAACAGAATTCTTTTAAGGGAGGTGATAGGTAAAATTTATGTTTGTTAATGTTTGAACATGCATGTGTACTTTATGAGAACAAAATGCAACAAAACTATGTGACAAATTTCTCTTCTGTAAGCCTGTTTACGTTTGATTATTACAATATCTTTTCTGAAAAATTTTCATGTTTCAGAACAAAACTTATCACAACATTTAAACCCTGTTTCAACCTTGGTCAAAACAATTTTTCTAAATTTCACAGTACACCAAACAACCCTTTACATGAAAAAAATGTTTTTTTATCTTTTTGTTTTCTAAAACATGTCTGTAATGATTATGATTTGATATTATATGATATAAAGATACAACAATTAAAATGTATATGCACAGGACATTCTAGAAGAACACAAGATTTAAGAGAATGGTTATGCTATCTTGTAAATTAGCACATTTGTTACAATTACTTTCCATCTTTTTAATGTCCTCAGTAAAACAGGAGTAATTCAACTGTGGAAGAAAAAAAAAAACAAACAAAAACAAACCTGTCTCTGCATTAACTTCATCATAAGGGTCTTAGACAATTCAGTTTTTTTTTTTTTTTTTTTGGGGTTTGGGAAAAAAATAATTGATGGGAACCAAATCTGGTGAGTGTGGCAGAGGTGGATGGCACTTAGAAACAATCCAAGGCATGTAAGAAGGCAGGTTATAGTGATCAAAGAGAACTTTCTTTTTCAAAAAGTGTGGAGTTTAGTCTGAATGTACATGTTTCTAATTTTATAGACCTTAAATTTAATCACCAGTGTTGCATATAACCTGTTCCTTGAAATGCGGAAGCCATTGTATTCTGTTGGTACTGCCTAATCTCTTGATGGTGCAAAGAGAGGAGGTGTTTGATTGTAAAAATACTCAACTGTATGAAAGCAAATCCTGCAAACTGGCTCCATCTTAGGGATGAAATTGAAGTTGCAAGGACTCAAATCTGGAGAGTATGGAGGGTTTTATTTTTATTTATTTATAGATGTTCTTTAACTGCTATATTTGTCAGCAACTTATTCATTGGGCATAAAAGACTACTTAATTTTGTTTAGAGGCCTCTTTACAGACTTGAGGTTCTTTTACGTGCTGTAAATCTGAACATGGGACCACCTCCTGAAAAATCTATTACCATTGCCAGGTTTGACCTATGCCTTTGGGAACCTGAGGCTAGCCCATGGAGGATGGTGAGTATAGAAGGTGATAGAGTTGCTCCCAACCCCAGCAATTTAACAATTGAGGTACAACTAGTGCGTATGCATCCTAATATTGACATGCAGAACAATGGGTGTTTAGAAAATTCATATATCATTCAACATCTCACCAAAAATAGAAAATTCTTATATCATCTGACATCTCACCAAAAATAGAAAATTCACATATCATTCGACATCTCACTGAAAATTCACCAACATCTTCAAAAATTTTAACATTACCTTAGTGTCAAAACACAGTTTTAGTGTCCAAAACTTACTGTGCAACAGTTTAAAAGACTCCATTCTGGAGCATACAAAATAGATTGCAATAAGTTTTACATTGGAAAAACAAAAAGAAGTATACAAACCAGACTACAAGAACACATGAGATGTGAGAAATACAAACAAACGGAAATATCTGTAATAGTCCATCATTTTTGGTCTACCAATCATGAAATTACACCAAATATAAAACTGATAAAACTAACCAGATATACAGCTGAACTCAACACATGGTAAAACATACTCCTTATAAAAACAAATATCATGTGTTAAACTTTAATTTACCACAGGAAGTTCACTATGGAAGTTCATCTCACAATCACAGGATGCCACCCCACAGTCTACCTACCTCAACAAACCATAGATCAAGCCAGCTGGATAGATGCTGAAGATGGAAACAAACAGTTTCCAAAACATGTTCATGTAAGAAATACCGTTAAGCGATGTTAATATTAACAAGGCCAATTCATTACTTTTAATGGATGTTCATTATTCTTAAAGTGTTGTTGTTTTCTTCTCCGAGCTGCTAGCAGATCGTTTTGCAAAAATGAACAGCAGCACTCTGCATTGATGTTTTGCCTTGAGGGACAATGTGCTTTAATATCACATCATCCCAGTTATAGGCAAGATTCAGATTTGCCCTCACAATTTTGGATGTCTGCCATAAAGTATATTTTTGTGGTGACCTGTGCTGATTGGTGTTTAAGCTGTTGTTGTTCATAAGATTTGGCCCAGGTCTCATCAACAGTAATGATGCACTATGAGAAGTCCTCTCCTTTATATTCAAAGCACTACAAGTGCATATGAGAAGTGTTGCAGCCATTTTTGTATGCTTATTCTCTCATACAGAAATCATTTTTATACAGTTTTCCACATTTTCATATGGTCCTTCAGAATGTGAAGGTACTAATCTTTATCACCTGCAGTACCACAAGTAGTAAAAACAGGCATTAAACACTATCCAAAAAGAAAGTACCAATCTTTTATCTGCACTAACTCAGGAATCATTATGGTGTGATCTCTCTCTACTAACACGGATATATACATTTTTTTTGTCACTTACTGCTGAGTGACCAGATTGAAGCTTGTTCAATGCACTTTTGCATCTTATGTCGGAAGGCTGTAACCCACCTTGCTACTATTTTATAAGGCAATGCAGCTTTACCACAAAGCTCTTGCATTCGTTGATGACACTGCCATGTGATGCAACTTCTAGCACATTGGATTTTTTAACTAGTTTCCATGTTCAAGTTTTGAAAACGTTGCAACTGTGAATAGATGTGTGAGGGGGGGGGGCAATTTCATTTGCTGTGAGACAGGGGAAGTAGGTAAGCAACAATATGATACAACGACAATGTCTGACTCCGATGCATGGCGTTGCTCTGCCATAGTTGCAAATTCTAAAAATAAATCACCCTATATATATATATATATATATATTAATTTTTTCCATTTATACAAAATATTAGCACCAGTTTGTTTACACATTATTATAAACAAATTATTCATCTAAAACTTAATTATAATATATACCATCTAAAGGTTGTTGTTTAACAACTATTGTAGTAATTTGACTCTCTGAGTCAGGTAAGAACTTTAAGAACCTGCATCTTATTCAGCTTTCTGAAAATGTCCACTGAGTCTTCTTTATTGTCAATGAATTTTATAGAATTGAAAATCTATAAGATACAAAAACTTAAAGAATAAAAATGTAAACTTATTAAAATGTGCAGTGTATATTGAATTCTTTTTTGCAGCATTATACACTTCTGAAATATTTACTGTTGCATGCTTAAATGTTCACATGTTAAACTCTACTTTGGTGTAAGGTCTATGTAAATATTTGGAAGTGAGTATTGATTTTCTTCTGTTTACAAAACAACTCAACTTATAATAAATAAAATCAATTTATGAACATACACTTGCATTTTGCCTCTGCATGCTGCATATAACAAAGTTGATACTGCCACATTGGAAAGTATTCTTAAAGGTAGCTTTGTTTTGTTTTTGGTTATGTAAGTAAATATATATTTTTTATATGAATCTATTACATAGGATACCCGTGAATTGATAATAAGTAGGTGAGGTAGAGAAAGCTATGTAACTGTTAAGCTTCAGATATTTTTGTGGTGTACATAATTTTGTGGTGATTTATCACATTAATGAAAGTTAATCTTTTCAATCACTGAATAGTTGAAAAGATGAACTTTTATTAATTTTTCTTTCTCTGCTTGAAGGAAAATCTGAAGACCATGTTCGCCATCAGCGGCAGAGAGCAAGAAGAGCAGGACTGTATCATCATCATTCACTTGCAGATTATTCTCGCCTTCCTGGTTCCTGGTAATATTTAATATTCATACTTTTTTACTTTCTCTAACATATACCTAGTATGCAGAGGAAGCATTGCATTTACTCAAAAGCTTCATACCAAGATTTCACTGGAAACACAGAATCTAAAAAAGGCAGTTTTATGAAGGTCTGCAAGTAAGTGTGCATGCATGCTTGTGTGAGCATCTTCCAAACATGTTATACAAAGATTTTCAAGAACATCCCTACACCTCAAACTGGAAAACTACATGGATACTTTTTTATAATTCTTTTAATATCTCAAAAATGGTTTTGACAGTTTTAATTAAAATACCACATATTTAAGATATCTGCATGTAAATAAAATGATTACTTGAATTTTCTGAGTATAGGTTCCATGGCCCACTTTATTCAGAAGGAATTTTATATAATCTTTTTAGCAAGTAAATGATAAGAGATGCACAAAAACTTACCCACAAAAAAAAATAGAAACACACAATTCATTTCAATTAAGTTTTTTGTGGCCACCCATTTTTGAGATATTCATAATATTGGTTTGAAGTTTGTAATAAATTTTCATTTTTTTAGAGCTGTTACTATTCAGTGGTTTCTTGTGATGTCATGGAAGGAATATGGAATATAAAGCCCAGCATATAGCGACTCGTTTGTAAACATCTGACTAATGTTTCAGTTTCCTCTGTTCCCTTGTACCTAGAATGAAATGTGTAATGAAACTCTTTCTGCAAAATTTATATAGATAACATGAGATAGCAGAGAATAAACTTTTTAACAGTAGAATTTTGTAATCAAGATACCATACAGTAATGCATATTTGAATTAGAAATTACTGAGTTGGAATCCAACACAGGAAACATCACAAAACGTAATTTTACCTGGACATGTTTCAAAGCATATGTGCTTCATCTTCTACAGTCTCCAACTAAACCCACAAGATTGCAGCGGAATAAGATGTGTGGGAGAAAGGTTTATTATAAAAAATCAAGACAAACTAATGAATTTCAATTTGCTGCCACACAGCATCCTTTGGAAATACATAACAAGAGCACCAATCACATCAAAGCTTCACACTTCAAATACAAACAGTGAGAAATACTGTGTCAGTGGGAGTTTGTTGAAGATGAAATGCATACACTTTGAAACACGCCCAGGTGAGATTACCTTTTGTGATGTTTTCTGTGTTACTCAATAATTTCTAATTTTTAAAAACAGTTCTTTTGAAGCGATATAAATATAAAATATAGTGGGTAGAGAAAGTCATATTAATGTAAGACATAAGATTTTTTAGTTATTTTTTATGTCATCGCAGAAATAAGATGTATGGTGGAGTAGCCTTTAAAAGTTGATAATTTGCTGCTCTCCAGGTGTGGACCTCGTTCAGTTCTTGATCAGGAAACACAGCAAGCATGCCATGCTGAATTTGACCTCAAGCAAAGCTCATTTAGGATTGGTGATGACTGTGTATATGACAGGTATGTACTTAAAGCTTTTATTAGGATGAAGTTTGAAGGGAAGTTTTTGTCACAAGCTATTGTTCTTGAAGTTCTTTGTGCTATCTTAAACACTTAAATTAGCAATGTTTTGAGTTTATGTAACATAATAACCAAGACATTAATTTCAAAATAAGCAATAGCCAAATTTGCTGTCAGCTAATTTTTTCAGCAAATTAATTGTATGCCTCTCTTTCACATGTTAAGAATTGAAACATCATAATAAACAACAGCTTAAAGATTTCTCTTGACTGATATGGAAATGTCTAATGTTAAAAATGTTTCACTATCATGATAATGAATTTTGAGTTACCTTTCAAGCACTTAAAGGTTCAAAAGGACGATTTTATAAAGGAATATGAGGTAATATTGGAAACATCTTTTTAATTTTATAGGTGCTCAGAGTGTGGAACTATCAAGGAAGAATATGGTGATGATGAACTGGGACTTTGTATTGTTATTCTTGGATCTTTCATACACAGAGAACCTGCACTTGCTGCCCCATTGCTTCCTGAGATTCTTAGTATTGTCTCTACGTACGTATCTGAAATACAGATAAAAGAACTATTTGTAAATAAGTAAATATATGGCCCTGGAGAGCAACAGTGACTTTAAATTATGTTTATTTTACATAAGAAAACATTTTTACAAACCATGTAATACATGATTCGTAACCCAGAATATGCCATTTATTTCTTGAAAATAATATCTCTCAACTGATGAGCTTCCAGTTTCAGACTTCCAATGCAACTTATGCACATAGCAATGCAACATTTTCAGGGGAACATTGGCAATTTCTTGACAAATATTGAACTTTAATCTTTTAATATTTTGTAGGTGATGTTAAAGACAACTCTCTTTAAGTATTCTGATAAAAAGAAATAACACATGGTCAAATCTGGGGATCTTGTTGGCCAAGTGATGTGACCTGTAATGGAGATGATTTGATTTGTGTAAAGTCTCCTTACTGCATACATTGAACCTCTAGTGGCTGGCAATTCAGTAAACATGCTTTTGCAGTAAAATTCTTTTATTAAAGTGATAGTTATGAATCTGGTAGATGCCATTTTTTTTTTTTTTTTTTTGTCATTTTAACACGGGACACGATCCCGTCCCATCTGCTCAATAACATTTTGGGTTAAGAACAGTTTTCATGTTAGTCATTGAGCTATAAGAGAAAACACATAATATAAAATTGTCTGTTCCTCTGCCTGAACCTGTACTTAAAGATGCCTAATATCCAAATATCATTATAAAAGTATATTTTGAATATTCCACTCACATTTAATATAGTATAACTGTTCAACAGCAAAGCAATATTCTTATAGCAAAAGAAAGCAAATGAAATTATGAATAAGTTATTGACTAAATTCTGATGGAAAAATTGAAAGAGTTAAAACCAATCATACTAGCAAGTATTGTAGATATGCACTTATGTGGCATATAGGAAGAAAATGTAATTAATTTTATGATAGATGAAAAATTCACAACCACAACACAAGAGAAAGTGTTGATCTTGACACACGCTATGTTAAGTTAGATTAAGACTCAAATCAGGTATATGTACATGCAATTAAAAATGTATAGTAAATTCCCCTTGAGCATATAATACAGATTCAAACTAAGCTGGCAACTTGGATAAGTAACAAAGCTTTGTGTACAGCAATTGAGTTCATCACAAGTAAATATCCTGTAACTTCATTTGTTTAGATAGTGACATGTAGATCATACCTTTTATTTTTAGTTCTCAGTCGAATTTTATTAATATTTTTGTTAAATGTTTGCTACATATATGCGGAATGATCAATAATTTCATAAATTAAATGATTTGATTTTTAAGTACTCACAAATAATATGATTCATCTTATGTATAATAAATAGTAATATTATGTTAAACAACATACCTTTTTTAAATGAAAGTAACATTTTTCATTTTGTTATGATGGTTTCTATAGAGTGGCAATGAATGCAACATATCCATGGCAAAATGATAGTGGTATAATTCTTCCTGGTGGAGCTATTAGTGTTGCACATCAGTTTCTGCGCTGTGTTCTCCATCAGCTTGCTCCAAATGGGGTCTTTGTACAGATGTTTCAGACTAATACAGATGGTAAGTTTGAAACGAAGATTAAATGTTAAGTTACTTGAATGAAAATGCTAACTTCTCTTGCTCTACTCTAAGTAAAACTGATCATGAAAGTAGTTGGTAATATAGCTGAAAAAGAGAGAGTGCCAGTGCTCAAATATTGCTTGATTCATGTTCATCTTATTTATTATCTTACATAGTATCAAATGTGTAATCTCACATCAAATGAATATTATTTTCTCTTCATTATAAAGCAAACTTGTGTACTATTGGATAGGTAGAGTCAGTAGAAAAATTCAATACCATAGCCAGGATTTGAACCACAGATCTCCTGGTCTCTAGCCGACTGCCCTAACTATAGCTACCATGGTAACATGCTTGTACAACATTAAATTCCTCAACCGACTTGCATGTTTCCCGGTAAACCATCAGGTGATCTCAAATTATTTTGAGATGAATCATCACAATGGTGACTTACAGTGCCATAAGTACTTTAAGTCCCAGGCTTCATGGGATATGTCATCTCAAAATAATTTGAGATCACCTTATGGTTTACCAGGAAACATCCAGTCAGTTGAGGAAGTTATAGCCATGGTAACTCAGTAGTTAGAGTGACTGGCTAGAGATCGGAAGATCCATAGTTCAAATCCCGGCTGTGGCATTGATTTTTTCAGCCTGTCCTCCACATTACTTGTGTGAAAAACAATTAAATTAACACTAATTGCCCATAATAGTTGGCTAAATAATGAAATCTGGAACTTAAAGTACTTATGACATTGTAAGTATTGGGGTATGCGATCTCAAAATAATTTGAGATTATCTTGAGGTTTACCAGTAAACATGCAAGTCAGTTGAGTAATTTGCTGCCATGCCAGCATGTTGCTATGGTGGCTCATGGGTTAGAGCAACTGGCTAGAGACTGGGAGATCTGTGGTTCAAGTTCCAGCTATGGCATTGCATTTTTCAGTCTGATTACCTGTCCTACATATGGCTTGTGTAGAAAACAATTAAATTAACATTGTATACTATTTTCTTTCTCTTCAAAACCATATAAAAAGAGTTTATAATTGGTGTTTACTGATGGTTCTTTTTTTTTTTTTTTTTGTAGCTTCATAAATGTTTTAGCGGAGATAGCTTGTAATCTTCCATTTACTGAAGTTAAAAATAATGATATAAAACATTAAATTACAAGGTCAGGTTTCTGAATCTTGTTACCTTTCTATTTATCTGGTAACTTTTTCCATTTTGTTATTATTGAATTACTACATTCATAAATGTAATAGATATTTCCATCACTTATTAGCACATATAGGCATGATTTATTTATTAGTCATCATCTTTCACTAAATACCAGGACCTCTATTGAGCATACTGTGAAATACAATTTCTGCCATTAGTTTTATTAACTATTTATGTTTTAATTCATTGACAACTTATTTTATTATTTATCATTTTATTGTTGATATATTGTATATATGAAATACTGATAACCTAATTTTGTTTTATTTCAGATACAAAGCGCACACAATTTTTTCGTAGTGTAGCTCAGGCACTACTGGATTTCAATGAGCTAAATCCGATTGCACCCCTTCAGTTGCTGCTGGAGGGTTTGAACTCAAAGAAATCTTTGCCCAATGAAATGCTTGGTCTCATACTACATAATATGGCCTGTTACTTGGATTGTTTGCCTCTTGAGGCAGGCTTGGGACCAGGCTCAACAACTTGGAGTGCAGTGCTTGTACAACTTGAAATATTATTCCGTCGACTTGTTTTATTGCTTCCATCCCTTTTTGATGATGTAGAACCTCTGCTTCGCATTATGATCTCTATTTTAAAAGTACCTGGTATATCTGGCTACAAGGTAAGATCAAATTCAAATGTGGAAAGAAACGAGAATAAAGATAAACATTTAAGCAGTAAACATAAATAGACGTTTCCTGAATTACTACTGATATATGGTCGATTTGTGACAGTGATGTGTTCCATTAATTGAAATTAATTAGTGAGTCGATTTTGTAACACTACATCACTTCATTTTATTATTGGAAAACATGTTTCAGAAGCTACATACTTCCATTGTCAATTCCTTTAGTTGACTCTGGTATCGCTTGCTGTGGTAGTTGTCATTGTCCCTAGTGGTGGTTTGTTGAACCTGTGCATCGGTAGGTTGCCTAGTAGGATTTCAAGATCGAAAGCGCAGTTCTTGTTTTTCCAAATTAGATGTTCTCGCAAACTTTTAATTCTGTTTTCCTTGTGATATTTTTTGAGTACTTTAAGACTTCTATTTATGGTGTGTTGCTCTTTCCAAAAATGCCAAGCTTCTGAAACATGTATTCCAATAATAAAAGTAAGTGATATAGGTAGTGTTACAAAATCAACTCACTAATTAATTTCAATCGATAGACATTTCCTGTTACTACATTTCATATCTTGCTGTCTGTATGTACTAATTTCATTTGAGCAAAACTTGTAAAACAATTACTTAATGAGAGCAAAAATAATGTTAATTTCTTTAAAAGCTTATAGTTAAATTGAGGAAAAATAAGCACAGGCAGTCAGCCATGATTTCAAGGCTTTCCAAAAAGTAATACGCCTTTATACCAGCAGCCATTTGAAAATCAGAGCATCAAGCAGCAACCAGTATCTTTTGCTAGGGTATCCAAGCATTATGTGGTTTCAGAATATCTTATTTTCAAAGCTGTGTAAACTTATCTCTTATAGGATGTACAAAATCTGTTGAACTAATTTTTTTTTCATAATTTGTTTTAATATTCCATGTTTTTCCTTCCCATATGGATATTATTTCACACTATGTTAAATAATGATCAGAAGGCCCTTTTTATATATGCTCTAGCAATCAACAATGAAACCTATCTAGGATATTTCTTTTTATAGGAATGAATAATTATTTTTCCTTTCTCAGTACTTATTACAATTTACAAATTCTACAAATTTCCTTAATCAAAGAATTTACTTCTCAGTAGGGCGTCATACAGCTCAACACTTTGGTTTTGTTTTGTATAATGGCCCACATCATTCCTCTCATTTATCTGTGGTTCCAACTGTTTGTTTAGCCAATTAATTATCTTATCAGCCTTTTCTTTCTTTCTTTACTGTTTATTTCTTCTAGCACTCTTTACCTTTTTCGTTATGTTGCTCTCATTTTGCCTCACCTCTTTAAATTTGGTCATTGCATTTCCAGCATTTACTATAAGGTGAAGAGTTTAGTACATCTCTGTTGGCGATTCTCGGTTCTCACACGCAATAGAAAGAGACCACGAGAGGTGTTATCTTATAATTTAATGACCCTATATAAAGCTGTAAATAGCAATAGCTCTTTATATCTTTTGTAGTGCTTTCCTCCTAGAAGAATTAAGAAGGAATAATTATGTAAAATAATGCTATAATTTAAATAAAACATTTTATTGCTTTGTTCTTTAAGGTAATGTTTAAAATGTACAGGTATCTCTTATGATGCATAAATATATTAAAATGTTCAATATTATACATCTGATCTACAAGCAGTAGATTATCGATTAGAATAATTGATTGTCATATTTTGGAGCTGGCTGTTAAGAATACAAGACTGATTTTGTTTCAGGCTATTTTGGACCCCTTTTCAAAGATACTGAGTTTTGGTATACAGAATTTTGTCCTGAAGTACCACTATTTTGCTGAACTATGCTATCTGTGCAATCGTTGTTTTAATAGGGTAAGTAGAAACATGAATAAAAGTAGAAAACATGCTTATTTGTACTATACTTGAAGATTGCTCTGTGATATCAACAAGGAATCTTCTTTGCTAGGAACTTACTGTTAATATAGGGGTTAGGGGAATCTAATAATTTGTAGGTATGTTGCGAGATTCAAAGCATGCTCTTCCCTTCGCACCCATGTCTACAAATCCCAGTAACAATGTTATGTCACACATAATAGAGTTGGCTGACTTTGATATAGAGATTTACTTTGTATGCTAAAACTTCAGAAAAACAAATTACAAAATAATAACTTGTTTCATTTAAATGACATTCTTTAATTTAAACAGTCAACAGCTCATCAGATTTTGATATTGTAGGGTGTTATGAAGGTGCTTTAAAAGATCATAAGAATAAGCATTGTGCTTTTTTTCTTTATTGAAATATAAACATATCTGAAAATAGTGCAACAACTCCAATATTTTCTTATCAGGTTATAGCCATTTTAGTTATAAATTAGGCATATCTCATTTTTATGGAATAGATATAATTGCTGCAGCTAATGTTATGCATTTGCTTATTTCTTAAATTTTAATGTCAATAGTCTCCAATTTAGTTATCAATTAGAGAAATTTGTAAAATTTTATTTTTAAACAGCATTTGCTATTTCTGTACTTCATTTTAAGTTTTACACTTTTATTTGTAAATTATGATTAAAAATTAAGGTTAAAAGAGTGAAAGAAATATAGAGACTTATATGCATTAAAAACAGGAGCTCTATGAGAGACATTTTATTTGTTATTTGTTTTATGTTACTCAACACTTACATGCAGATGTTAAATATACAGTTATAATTTTGCACATACTCTAGCATCATCAATTTATAGCCATATTTGTTTTATGATATGCATTTGTGATGTTATTAACTGCAAGAAGATTGATTGAGCAAAAACAAAGCATTAGCAATATAAATTCTATTATGCAGATGCTGAGCTAAAACCGTATTCCAAACTAAAGTATTTTTATCCATTTAGATAGCAAGCAACACTGCAATTATGGAATCAATTTTAGAAAATAGTATTTTGATATAATATGAATCTTTTATGTGAATGTATCTTTGTTCTTTTTTCAGGACAGGGAAAAAATGCTCTTGACTAGAATGGTGGTATTTGAATTAGTTCAAGCACTGAAATTTAAAACTTCCATACCAGATTCAAATTTTCTTTCTCTGATCAACTTTATTTTACAAGTAAGTTGAACTGTGTATTTAAATATGTATTTTATCATTACGTACCTCACCATATATTGTTAATTAAATAAAAATGAAAGTAGCTCTTATGTTGGATTTTACAAGTAAATCATAATAAAAAGTTTGTGCTTCTAATCTGCTTATAATTTTACTACCTTAAGCTCAATATTTAACAGCAAGTACTATAAAAATAGTGGAATTAAGTTTGCGATTAGCAAAATTAAGAAATGGATATTAGCTGCTTGAGATGCTAGCTCCAGAAACTAATATATGAATTACAAAGCACATCTTTGAGCTATAATTTAAGCAGCAAAATCAACAATTTTAGCTTTCAGTGGAAAATTGCAAGTGTGATGTAAAATAATAGTTAAAATTAATATGGTAGAGCAATAAAAAAGCTTAAATATTTTGGCTTTAATCAAATACATGGGACTATTAGAAGAACTGTCATAAATAACATTTGAATATATGCTGTTTTAAAATTCCATAAAGTATTAGCAGCACCATCTTTGGCTCAGAATACTGGACTGTTACACACACAAAAAGAAATGCAAAAAAATAGAAGCTTCAGGAATGAGGTGCTTGAAGAAAAAGGGGGGAGAGAGGGAGGGGGAGGGAGAGAGAGGGAGGGGAAGGGGGGAGTAAGGGGGAGAAGGGGGAGAGGGAGAGGAGAGGGAGCGTGCATGTGCATGCTATTTGTATACAAGGGGAAAATGTAAGCATTTATACCTAAGATATCAATTTTGATATATTATATTAAATTCCTTAAATGTAATAAAATTAATAAATACTTACTACCTCTTATGCTCTTGAGATAAGTGCTTGAAGTTTTATCATAATGTTTTTTTGTTTCCATTTATCAAGGATGCTGGTGGATCATTGCCACTTAACGTGCTAATGGAAGATTCACCACCACTTCTACCTGAGACAGGACCTGTGTACAACACAAATGCTTCTGAGTGTATGAGACAGCATTTAGGAGATGCTTTGGAATTTCTTGCTGACTTTCATACTATGAGCAAATTAAAGGTTAATAAAAGTATACTATTTTATTTTAAATGGATAACATTTAGAAAATTAAAATCATAAAATATAGAAAAATGAAAGATTTGCTGCTTTAATTTTATTATTACTGAGAATAAAAGGCAGTGAGAGCAAGCAAGTTTGCTCCATAATAACATGATAGGCTTGCATTTGGGAGGTTCTGGGTTTGATTCCTATCAACCGCCTATTCTGACCTTGGTTTCTTGTGATTTTCTGTGACTTGTAAGCAAATGCAAGGGGGGTTTCTCATTTACAGCAGTTTACTTTTCCTCATTTCCTACTTATCTTTGAGGTATTCTTTAGATTTTGTGGGCATACCAGGGTCACACCAAAAACTTTGAGAATGGACAACAATGAGTTGTGATAA
Source organism: Hymenopus coronatus (assembly GCA_030762935.1). Classification (NCBI taxonomy): domain Eukaryota; kingdom Metazoa; phylum Arthropoda; class Insecta; order Mantodea; family Hymenopodidae; genus Hymenopus; species Hymenopus coronatus. The sequence goes on along the minus strand of CM060898.1, from coordinate 38,552,778 downwards.
GCCAAAGCAGCTATTTTTAACTTAAGATAACATGTACAAGTTGTAGCATACTTCAACAATGTGCATCGTCAGCACCTCATGTGAGAGCATTTCCAGGCTATTATTCTATGACTATAAAGGCGGTTTAGGGGAGAGAATGCCTTGAAAGACTGCATTGTGCATTGGGGGATCTTTGCTCTTCACAATCCACCATTTATCGATAATATGCAGAGTTTAGAAGAGAAAGGGATTTCCTCGAATATGAAGTCCAAACAGGATGACTGGCTAGATGGATGGACGGACAGATGAATGGATGGACATGTGGGTGGGCGGATATTTTATTCATCCTGTATATCATACATATGTACATGGGTACCATGATATAGGATAAGTTAATACTACATGAAAATTGTATTTGCAATTGTTTACAAAATTCTTGTAGTCTTAATTATTACAGCAATAATGAATGTAAATATGGAGAAAGCAGAACGCATGTTGCAGAAAGATTATGGTTGGATTTAAGAAGCCCCAAATGTTGGATCAGCAGTAGTGAAAACAATCCTGAAAGGAAAAAATTGATGCCAGAAAGCTCTGCAGTTACTGGATCCCTCTCCACCTCATCAATGAGCAGAAGAAAGCATGTGTGCAATGGTATCAGTAAATGATTGAACTAAACAAGGAGGAAGATTTAAAACATATTTAACATTGTAACAGGTGACCAAAGCTGAATTTACCAGTATGATTCAGAAACTAAATGACAGTCATCTGTTTGGGTGTTCCCCAGGAGAAGATCTCCCAACAAAAGTGAAGTGAACGAGAAGTGTTGGCAAGAAACTTCTTCTGAGCAAGTGACCACATTGTGTAGATTCTGCTTGAGGAACAAAAGACTAATACTGCCAGATGGTACACCAAAAAACATCTGCCACAAGTGTTTAATGAACTGAGAAAAAAAGTGTCTGGTCTGTGTGGAATTTTGTTGCCTCTTACCACTCTGCACAAGAAACAACCCAATTTCTGCAGGAGTCAGATATTTGTTCCATGCTCCCTATAGACCAGATCTGGCTGCATGTAACTTTTTTTTCTGCTCCCCAAAATGAAATAGAGAATTGTAGGTCAACGATTTGTGTCACTTGAAGCCTTAGTAGCTGCTTACAAAGAATATATTTGAACTCTCCCCAAAGAAGAATAATGTGTAGCATTTGAAAAGTGGTTTGAAAAGATGAAACAGTACATATAAAATGCAATGGAGAATATTTTGAAGATCTAATTTTTTAATATTTTATTCTCAAAACTTATGGAGTGACCCTTGTATACTACAAAAAAGAAAACTTGCAATATTTCTATCAAGATATCATGTTAAACCTTGGTTAATGAAATATCATTTAACAAACATTGAAATAAATTCTTGAATTTTTCAATTTTCAGAGCTATTGTAAAGGAATGACAGTTGGTTTAAATGAAGATACATTAGGTGGAGTACTGAAAAGTGGAATAGCACAATATATAGCACTTGAAATTACACGTGGAAACAGCCGTGATAATCGTGCTGTGGCACGTTATCTACCCTGGCTGTACAATGCCCCTACAGTTCTTCAGCAAGGGTAAGTTAAATGCACAAATGCAAAATGGTGAAAATCAAATAGAAATAACTTATATTCATGATTCATGTAGACTTGTAATCTTAGGGTTGATGCAGTAGAATGCAATGCTTTCAGGTTACTGCCTGCTTGGTGTAGTGCACATGTCAAGTGTTATCAATTCCCCAAGTTTACAAGCCTAATCATTACAAATTAGCTTAAAGTATAATGCAGAACCTCTATATTTGGCCACTCTTGTATGTTAGACACCTCTTTATGCTGGACATATTTTCTTGAAACTGGACAAAATCCTATGTTTTTAGATGTCCAATAGATCCTGTGTGTATGTCCTTGAATCCTTGAAGCTGGACAACCCCTATATTCTTTTGTCTATGCTGTATTTCTGCTGTGTGTGTATGCATGTATGGTTTTGCTCCATTTAATGGGAAGGGTGTTTCTTTACAACTGTCAACCAATTTCTACAGTCCTGTAATTATTCAGTTTGTTCTTTTGTACCTATATTATGACTACCTGTGTTCCTGTTACCATTCTAAAAGTATGAGAGCAAGTTTTATCAACTAATGATAAGATTGAGGGGTTATCTTTAAATTAAGATGATATGTTTCTGTTTCTAAAAATCCACCTACCCATCAATAAGCTCTTGAGTACATTAAGGAATTGGAGAATTATACATTTGCGTATTAACAATACGAAGGCAGACATCCTAGCAAGAAAGGAAACTAAAATTAAAAGTAAGGTACAACCAAAAGTACAGCTGGCATCAGTTAAACATATCATTAAGAAAAAAATGAATGATGATTATAAAACTAAATTAATTATAAATATATTAAATTCCAAAGGAGAAAAATTCTTAAAAAACTTGAAACTAACTGCTGAACTACCTCAAAAAACAGCCGTCGCCATGTTCAGACTTACCACTGGACATGACTGTCTCAGCAAACATATGCATAGAATTGAATTGCTGTCAACAACAATACAAGGTGTGTGGACAGTGCATTTAGGAACCTCTTTGGCTAATTGCTTCTTCTCATCATAATCCTCATCATTTTCTGTCATGGCATTCCAAATTGACTCTTAATTTGAATTTATTCTATAAAATGTTCTATATTTCCTTGATAAAAATCTGAATTATGGGTTCAGATTATTCTTACAGCATGTGAAAACACAACCCACTCTGAAAAATCAAACCAATTGTTTCACTCATTCTACAATAGTGCGATGTGTATAAACAGGCTGATGCACACCCATGTATGTGACTGGAGCATGTGTTGTGCGACCTGAAAGATCATGCAAATTGTTTTTGAGATTATATTGAATAGAAATTGTGTGACTGTCACATTGCATAGTATAAATAACAATAACAGCAACAAGTGGTGACAACAAACTTTATTCACCTTTTGATTTTTAAATTCTTGAATGTTGAAGGGTATATGCTCTAAGAGAGCTTTAGTTATTGAACATTTAAATTTTCTGTAGACCAGTTCATTATAATGTCTTTATACTATATTGTACAGATTGATTCCACAATGGGAAATGCTCTGTGACTCTTATTTGTACGGCAGAATGTGGTATGTAGGTATATGGTTCAAAGATCTAGTAGATAGATAGATTTATTATCAGCCTGAAGAAATGCAGATTCTATGGCACTGTCAAAATACAATGAAATTTTGTTACATTTGAGTTTAAATATATACAAAAATTGTAAAAAGAATAATTCAAAATTAAAAAGAATAAGGAATCCAAAATAGTTTTCTGCCAGTGCCAGGCTCCTTCCTAGTGCTACAGAATGGGACCTGTAATGACAAACAAAAAGCAGCAGTATCTGCACAAGAGAAATATGGTTGCAAAGATAATAATAATATAATAAATAATAATGATTTATAGTTATTTAATTTGCATTCTGATTGAAGTCTTCATTAATAATGAGTGGTAAATGACTTTTGAGATTGGTTCTTAACAGCTGTACTACATTTTTTGTGATTAAGCTCTTTAACACTGTTTAGAAGATGGTTGAATACTTGTATTGTGTGCATGATACACATTATTTGTTAAATATTTCCATTTAACTCAATATATGTTTAGATCACATTGCACATGAAATGCATAAATGGGATCTAAGGTTAAAACAATCACTCAAAGTTCCTACACTTTTCTGAGCATCCCACCATAACATAACAAGCAAAGCAAAATATCTAAAACACTGAGAAAATAAAGTAGAACTTGCTATGAGGGACAAATATACATTTTCAAAGTATGAAGAAAATAAGGAATTTTGATATTATTGCTTGAGCAGGTGTTTCACAAACAACGCTGCTTTTGATTTTTAAATTCTTAATGGGAATGCACAGTGAAGTGACTAATCAATTAAGAGTAAAAATATAGATTACACTCAAACTTCACTCTTGAAATAAAGTAACATTATTAAAATTAGTGGAGAATCCAATTGTATTAACAGTTTGGGAAAATTATTAATTTTAAAAAACAAAACTAAGGTCATGCATTTTGACATACCACAAACAAGTGGACTCATCTCAAAATCTATCTATCCGGAAAAGAGACCTCCACTGGCCGCTACCACGAGTTCATTACTGAATCTCCATGAAAATGGTGGCAACATCCACCAAAACATGCCTTAAACAAAGTAAGGTACTTTATTTCAAGAATTAAGTTTGAGTGTAATCTATGTTTTTACTCTTAATTGCTTTCAATAGTTGGTCTATATGGGAGATAAGTTATCAAAAACGTGTTTTGTGATTTTTCAAGAGATAGTTTATTTTGGAAAAAAATTTAGGTACATGATTTAATATCTAATAAAATCTAATATAAATGAAATCTATGACAAACTTATCTTTTCAAATATAAATTATTCTTGAATTGCTTGCCCATCTTTCTAGCACTAATACATGTAATACCAAGTGCTATATTTTCAAATCATACTTATCTTCCTATTTATTCTAGATTTAATGAGCACATCAAATTCTAAATTTCTGTTAAATTTTTAATGTTTCTCCTTAAGTTTAACCAACTGCAAATTTTATGTATACTTGTTAGCCTTTAATGGATATACATTTTCTCCATACCTGTACTCCTTTTATCTTAAGCTACTAAAATATATGTGCAACGACAATCTGTCATTGACAATGCGACAATGTTTTCCCATATATTGAACACTTTTCTGAAGTTTTATCATCCCTTAACCTTTAAAATTTGTACCTGTAGTTAATAGCCTGGTATAATCACTTGGGTGCATTAGTTACAAATTTCTATGTTTCCCTTACCTCACACTATTTTTATTGGGTACTTTACAAAGCCTCACAGAACCTCTTTTCTCTTTTTTTTTCTCTAACTCAAAATGTTTTAAGCAAACTCCTTTTCAAAAATCTCTCCCCTGAAACTTCAGTAATCAAGTAAATGAAGTCCTGGTTAAAATATTGCTGCAATATACTTTTTGACTCTAGAAAAAAATGAATAAAGGTTATTGTTTAAAGACTTATCTATAAACTTTGTGTAATTTTCAATACTAGTTGCACGAATAATAATTTTTGTTTCACAGCATATCATGCTTATTGAAACTTCTCATTTCTTATTTGTTACAAAGTGCTTAAAATGGACATGGTTCTTCCAGAAATAAGACTGCTTTAAATACTAACCAATGAGATTTTTCTACATTTATTTTAGCAATTTACATTAATGAAATAAATTCTATTGTTGTGCCTTTCAGCCCAAGAGAATATATAGACTGTGTGGGACATATTCGTCTGCTGTCCTGGCTACTACTAGGTTCTCTCACACATACAGCCCTGTATAGTGGATCAAGTCATTCTACCCATTCAGCATCACATAGTCACTGTCAGCCCATCCCTCAAGAAGCAGCTTGTCACATTGCAGACCACATACAAGTGATAATGGCTGGCTTTGCTGAACAGTCCAAAGCTTCTGTCCTGCACATGTCATCTTTGTTCCATGCCTTCATACTGTGTCAGGTAAGATGACATTGCTAGAGGATAAGAAATAGTGTCTCATCCAGTAATTTATAAAATGTAGATTGTTTCAAAAATCTATTTTCTGAAATAAAAAACTGATTAACAATGTGCTTATTAAGCAAGTAATTAAGTTTTAATTTTTTTTTTTGGTAGTTTAATGTCCTTAAACCTGATTGGTCATATCAATAATGAATGAACTCTGTGAAATGGGGTTCAAATGATCTCGGGGTCCATGGGGTTTAAAACTGCCCAACATTCGTCTTCTCAGGATAAGGGAAAACCCCAAAATTAAAAAAAAAACTTTTTCCAGGTAACTCATACTAAGTGAAATTTGACTCGCAGCCTGTGAGGCAAACACACTAGCCCCACACTACCCAGGTGGGCAGTTTTAATGTTGGCTTTATTTAAAAAAAAGTTCACATACCTATGTTAAAAAAAACAAAAACAGTTTTATTGTATAACAAGAACAATGCTCATACTACCAAATCATGTAGGTAAGAAAAGGGAAGGGCTTTTCTATATTTGTAATTTTTTTTAATGTTCTTTAACTAGGTTGATTATATCACATGGGAAATGAATGAGTTGCTGAAATAGTGAAATGATCCAGCACCAAAGAGTTAAGCATTACATTCATTTTCACAGTAAAGGCAAAACCTATCAAAGTACTTACTTATTCCATGGCATTACAGGCTTTTGAGAAGCTTGGCAGCACTAACTCAAGTCTTTTGAATTTGACTGTGTTTAGTATGAAGCAGATATACTACCCCTTAACATGGAGGTGATTTGATTAACCCAAATAAGTCTAAATGGCTGATTCAAAATGTATGTAATATTTTCTCATTATAACCTCTGTTATTCTGTTTTCATAGAGTAGATATATATATATATATATATATATATATATATATATATATATATATCTAATTTATTTTCACTGAATTAAATGTAGTATTGTAAGGTCTGTGGGCCTAAATGTAGACACTACATATCTAAAATTGTTGTAATAATGATTCCACTTATTGATTGTTATATCAAAGTATTTGTACAGATTTTCTCTAGCACTCTATGAAAAATGTGGATTAATTTTGCAAACATCACATATGAGGATTATTGTTGCAAACTGCAACATTTTACAGGAAAAGCCAAAAATGAATTACTTTTATTACATTTAAACTATGGGAGGCATCTCAAAACTGACAGTCACAAATCTTGTCTATATGTGTCCCAAATGGAATTGTATTAAAAGAAAATGTTTTTTCAAAATTCAAGCCTTCAAAATTAGAGAATTAATATTGAGCCTGTCATCTACAGCAACGTCTTTCTTCACCAAATCTGTGATGATTGAGGGTCTCCCACACTATGCCTTGTTGTAAAAATTCATTTGGCCATCTTTGAAAGTTCTTATCCATTTGCTTACCATTCCAGCACTCATAATGTTTTTTCTGTACAATTCTCAAAGCTGACAGTGAATGTTAATTGTTTTCACTATTTTAACACTAAGAAAACAAATACCACCACGTACTTCATAATCGACAGGATTCTCAATTGGTGGAGGCATTTTAAACATGCAAAATCTGATGTAAACATGCTCAGTTGTTGCCTCATGGCATCTATGGCTTGCCAACAGATGTGGGTTCGCATTGCACATGCGCGGGACACTAACTGCAATGCTGCAGAGGCAGAATTTCAAAACAGTGCTTACTTAAAAAGCATGCCTTGTATGTTAAGCAACATTTTATAAGTGAAGGGTAGCACACTCCTCCCTCTCCTTTTCCCCATAGATTTATGTGAATGCTGCTAATATTTCATAATTAATAATTTTGGCTCCTGGTTTGAAATATTTAAACTTATCATAATTATTTTAAAATTTTAGTGGACTATGCTATTTAATTTTTTACATGGTGCAGGCTTTTGCTGAAACCCATCATTTTGCAAAGATCCCAGCCAGATTGTAAATGGCTGGCATATGCACAAAACATGTGAAAATACATGTTCTGCTGAGATTATTCATGGAATAACAGAACCTGTTGACATATATTTTGCTATTTTTTGACTTTTAGAGACTCCACCAAATGGCATACAGAATGAAGTTATACTACACACTGTCTAGGATCTCTTTGCAGTGATGGTTTCAGCAAAAGCCTACAAACATAGAAATTCAAAGCATTACTATATACCATTTCATGCATTTTAATCATCTACCATTTACCAAATACATATATTGTAAGATAGATGTTATGGAAGATAGAGACTACAAATATTATTTTGCTTTGGATATTACATACAGAAAAAAATTAACTAAAAATGGTTTATAGAAGCTTTATATTAACTATACTTTTTATTCTCTTTCTTTCCTCAGCTTTGGACTGTCTACCTTGAACAAAGTGCTTCAAGTAATTTCCCGGGAACTGAAGCCCATGCAATAACAATGAACATACTTGTTGACTTTTGGGGCAAGGTGACACCCTGTATACTTAATTTAGTTGCACATTCTAAAGTGGTAAGTGGTAATCAAGTTTCATAGTAGGAAGTATATACGAGGGATGGTCAGAAACTAAAGTTACAAAGCCTGCAGTGAAATGAATATATTTTATTTTGTTCAACCAATACAGCTATTTGATAGTATATAGATTAGGTTATTTTTCCACATAGTACCCATATCGGTTGAGGCACTTGTCATTTCATGGAATGAGTTTGAATATTCCCTCCTGGTAAAAATCACATCCTTGCATGTTCAGCCATGTTATCATGAAGTGTTGCACCTCCTCACTGAGGCGAATTGTTGGCCTCCTAGGTGTTCCATCAAGTGAGGAAAAAGGTGAAAGTTACTTAGAGCAAGATCTGGGCTGTAGGGAGGGTGGTTGATGATATCCCAGCAAAACTACTTCATGACTTTGGGTTGTATGAGGTCATATATTGTTGTGAAGGAAGATGACCCTCAGTGAGGAGTCCTGGCTGTTTCCTTCTGATTGCTTCGTGCAATTGTGCCATGGTCTTGCATTATCGGTCAGTGGTCACTATATGCCCTCTTTCCAAAAACTTCAAGAGTATGTACCCATGCTGTCCCAAAACACTATGGCAGATTCTAAGCCTGTATAATAGAGATTAGGTATTCCTTGTTGGCAATTACTTTCTGTAATTGGGATATATGTCCTGTTGAAAGCGAGTAAATAAATAAATGAGCTTAACCAATAAGAAAGAAGAATGCAATTAAAACCTTTGCCATGCAATTGCAACTGTGGCAATACTTACAATAGGGGCAGCTATATCATTTTCCCTCTTTGCAGTCTCTACAAAATATAAATGAGAACAAGGAGCTTAGCAGCCATATTATTTTATTAGAAAATCTAAAGAATAATGATTTTTTGGGAGATGATTTTGGCTCATTAAATCTTATGCATGTCAGACCTAAAAGGGTATGCCTGGATTTAGCTGATTAAACCTTAAGCATGTCAGAACGTAAGTATAGGCCTCGATTTGCAGCTACAAAAAATATATGTATATAAAATATACATTATTGAAATTTTTGTATTGATAAACACTCTACTATTGATCTGATTAACAATTATAATTGCAAAACACATGTAATTAAGATTTCTTGCATTATAATTTTGGTTATGTCTGATTCTAGATATTTGTGAGAAACTGTTTTTAAAATTAATTATACCAAGATAAAACACAGATCTTGTTTGACAGATAAACATCTACTGAAAACAACTCAATTAAAGGTAACATATGGAACTGCAAATGTAAAAGCATATAATTAAAAATAGAATATTTCTTGTGTAATTTTAGTGTATTGTAAACTGTATATAAAATAAATCCAACCATTTATCTAACAAGCAAACATTCTCATGGGGCAGATAAAAATGTGATTTTCATTTTCTTCCAACATGTTTGTAATGTCAAAACAAGTGCTTATACAAATTTTTATAACGAGAGTGCAATTACTTTGTGAGTTATTTACATATTAATAAGAGTAGGTTGGCTGCTGGCTGGACCATCAGAAAAAAACCAATTAGTGCTTTAAGAACTTGAAAGGACTATGTGATTAATGCGAAAAAGTAGAAGTTATTAGTTGAGGATGGTGTACAGTGAAATTATGTTTTATACACTTTTTGTGGGATACCAGTACTGCAGGGTATAGGTTCAGGAATAATAACCACATTTGGAGATGTGTAGTACTCCCAAGAAGCTTCAATTAAGGTACAAAATTTGATTCTTCTCACATGAAACCATACATCACCTCCCCTACTCTTATTAATATGTCAATAACTCGTGAAGTAAGTGCACTCATGTTACAAAAATTTGTATAAGCACTTGTTTTGACATTATAAACATCATGTAAGAAAAAAAATCACATTTTTATCTACCCCATGAGAATGTTTGCTTGTAAGAAATAGTAACCACCATTATACCCATGTCTGTTTCTCCATCTATTGGTTTGTGTCAAACTATATGGTTTTACAAACTTTGCAGATTGCATATCTAGTGGTTTGGAATTTGTCCACACCTGATCTAGATCCTATACAAATTTATGTTTCGTATCTTAAATAGCTTTTGGGATAATAAGTAATGAATTTAGTAAATTTAACATTGGCATGGTGGGGCTTTTAGCCTCCCCTTAACTCTTTATTGGATTCTAAATTAGTTCTCAGATTCAATGCAAGATATGTTACTTTATGGCTCCAGGTTGATAATCCTCTGATCCTCTGGTGTCTCTCCTTGTTTATTGTTGACCTCCTCTTCAACTTCTGGCAGTGGTACACAATCCATAGGCTTTATCTTACTGCTGCACTTTGCCTATGAGCACAGAGCAAAGAACAGAATTGATTTTATGAAATGTATTTGTTATTATTCCAGTTGGCAGAAATGGTAAATCTTCATTTCTTGAGTCTTCTTGAAGCATTGCTTGAATGTAATTCAACAGTACTGAGCAAACTTCTGCCTTTATGGAGCCCTGTTTTATTTGCTTATCATGTGCAGGTGAGTGAATAAGGAAAAACATGGAAATAAATAATTACTGTGTAAAGAAAATAACATTTTCTTTTGCATCTTGTATCTTTATGTGAAATTGTTTTTCTCTTTGTTCACAGCTGCCTGGCCATTTGCAGGTTAGACTTCAGAATTGTCAAAATTTTCCACCACAAACAGCACCTCCTGTTCCTCCATCGAGTCAGCAGCAACAAACTGTCAGCAACCCAGTGTTGTTACGCTGGTTGCAGAGATTGCAGTTCAAAATGGGACAAATAGAGCTTCAGTCCTCTGCAGCAACACAGTTCTATTCAGTATAAATATATTTAAAGAAAGTGATATATAAGAGGCAGCCTTATAAGGCTTGGAATGAACAGAACAGGCTGAAACAGTGCTCTGGTTTATGAACATCATGGCTTATTTCTGATCTGTACTGTTCCAATTACAAAGTATTTAGTTAAACTCTTGACTAAGCATACTAAATTAACAATGCTGTTTTATTTTGTTCACAAAGCATGGATACTGACAGTTACTGTGATCTGTACTAAATCTTAATAATGCTTAATAGAGTCCAAATTGTCCTCTATGCAACAAAGAAGAAGAAATGACTGGAGAACATAACCTGTAAAGCATTACTTGCAAGTTCACCACAGAAACATATTGGAGAGCAAGGATGCTAATGGCTTAATTGCCAAGGCACAGCATTGGATAAAAAAAAAAAAAAACAAAAACAAAATGCTCAATAGATATTAAAAACAGTATGTTGTAGTATCTGCTTAAAAGTATCAGCAAGGGTTGCTGCTAATGGCAAATTAGACATATCCACCTTATCATCAAAGTATATAAATAGGATAGAATGCTCACTTCGTGAAACTCCCCATTTCAAGCTATGCAGAATTTAAAATGTATAACATTTTTTGCCTAAGCTGTTGGCTATGTAAACTGTACAAATAGCTTAGTATGATATTACGTCCATGCTAAAACATAATATTTGGTTTGTTGCATTTGTTGGTCTATAGATTTGAGTGTGATTGTAGACTTTATAGACATCTTTCATGATTGACTTTTTAAGGAACTGCTTTAATTGTTTCTATTTTTATGCTCCAACAGCTGTATTCAAAAATTTAAATGTTATATTTGGATATGGACGAGGGTATTTTACTTCAGACAAGATGTCTCACAAGGACATAAGAACAGTCTTTACAGTTCAAACTCATCTCTATCACTTTTGCTGCATCTTAATCTTTTTTTATAGTTGGCTTACCCTCCCCGTATTTAGGACTGACACCCCTCTAGGCAGATGCCTAGGGGTTACAAGCCTATCAGGGAGTCAACATCACAAAAACACAGAATGGAGAGCCTGGAATGAGTGGTTGGCCCATAGCCAGGCATAAGCATGAGAACTGTTCATGGCAGCAATTGGTGGAATGAGTAGCAGGGGAAACTGTAAGACCCAGAGAAAACCCACCCAGATGCTGCTTTGCGCACCACAAATGCCACATGCAGGCAGGCATTTTGGATCAAACCTGCCTAGATGTGAGGCAAGCATTGTAACCACTCAAGCCACGGAGCTGCCTGCACCATAATCTATGAATATAACATAAATTTTTAAAATATTTCAATTCATAGTTAATTGTTAGTTTTAATTGATTTTATACAATATTTAAAAATGAATCTCTATACGTAACCATCAACACCTTAATATTTTTCTGGCTAAGCTACAGCTGCGCTGTGGCTGAGTGGTTGAACCACTCTCACCTTGATTTCAGGGAGCCGCATGTAGGATTTATGGTGAACAAAGTGGTGCAGGGGTGGGTTTTCTCTGGGTTCTCCAGTTTCTTCTGCCATCGCATTCTACCAGTGTCTTTGCCTGTGGTGTATGACCAGTGTCTTTGCCTGTGGTGCTAGAGTAGTAAAAATGGGCATTTAATGCTATTGAGAAAAAAGGCTATACTACTGATCTCTCTCTTTCTCTTTTTTTTTAAGTTTAATGTCCTTTAACTTAGTCAAATTGGATGATAAATGACCTCTTGGGGTACATGGCACTTAGAGTTACTTAACACTTGTCTTCTCTGGATAGAGAAAATACTAAAAAACTCCTTATCTGTATAATTCACCCTAAGGCCATTCAAACTTGTGGCCTCTTGAATGTGAAGCAGACACGCTACCCCTACACTACCGAGGCAGGCTCTGATCTCTAACATCCTTCCTTTGGTTCATTTGTCTTGACCAAAGACCTTGCAACAGTCAAGTTTCTAGGATTGCTATGGAGGAATTGGATCAGTCCACACATCTTGATTCTATTGCTGCGGTGCCATTTGTAGTAAAAGCTCTTCTCTATTTGGAAAACACACTGAAGTTATTTGGCAATTGCATGCACAAAAAGAAATGTTAATTACTCTAGCATCACTTTCCATGCCAAAACTTATTGGAACTATTTTGGAGATTGTCTCCATTATCACCCAAGACTCACTGTTAACACTCCCTCTTGTGGCTTGTAGATGGCCATTCATGTCTGAAGGTACTGTGTGATGAGATCATTTTAATATGAGACATCAAAATTTAAGACTAAGGGATATGGATGCAAGGTTTAAAGAAAGTAAAATGCGAACAGATTGAGAAATCAGCAGTAGCAAAACATTTTTATGTGCAAAAATCATGAGCTGAAGAAGCTTCTCAAAAACTGGTGGCAAAAACTTTATACACAAAAATAAACACAATTTATTACATTATGAAAATGATAATCGCACAGTATCTTCAGTCAGCAAACACCACCTACAGATGGAAGCATGGGTCTAGGCTGAAGATGAACACAACAGTCTCAGAAACATCTTCCAGCAAGTTTAGTGTGGGTAGCAAAGTTAGAGTACCTAGAGTTCTGATAACATTTCAAGCACAAGTTAAGGTAAAGGAACAAGTAATTAACTCTCAGAAGTAAATAATATTCAGAAGTTTTGCATAAGCAAAAGGAGCAAGTTAAAATGTCCAGAAACATAGAAAAATATTAAGGGCTGGTTATGTATGGAGATCCTTTCACAAACAATTTGCATCAATTAAATGATAAATATGAATTAATCCTGAGTTGAAGTATTTTAAACAATTGATTTTATATTCATAGATTAAGGTGCAGCAGCTGTGTTTAAAATTAGATTATGCTATTACTTTTTACATTTTCTTTTAGTAAGGGGAGAATTTTTAATCATACTCTAAACCCCAGAAATTGTAGTTCTGTAATCACTTTTCAAAACATTTAATGGTGTAAGAAGTACATACTATAGTCTTCTTTTTTTATTTATGTTTTTTATTAGCAGTGAAAGTAGATACATTTTAAAAAATTCTTTGTTTATTCTTCTCCTGGGTTGCTCTGGAAGTGGAGGATAAGTTTTTTTTGTTGTTAATTTTTGGGGCAGTTTTAATCTAAGCAGAGAGAGGAGGGGTGACATAAATGTTGACTATCTGGTGTAAATATATAGTGTAAAAGTAGTAGTTGCAATATTCCTAAAATATAAAAGAGTAAAGGAAACTGACATAAAAAAAATTGGCATAATTGCAATTTATCTGGATTTATTACACATTTTAGGCCATTCAGAGGCCCTTCAGAGCTGCTCCCAACTATTTTTTTTATACTGATTGGTAAATATATTTGTGGTAAATATGGAATAAAGTGATAGATTTATTTTAGAGGTTAGGTAGTATACATATTGGACAGCAGTTTGTAAATAAGGGATGAGTATAGCTTATAGAAAGATTTGATTATGAATATAATTGAAAGATTCTTTTTGTATCGTATAGCTAATTCATTAAATTTGTGCAAAGAAGGGTACTACATCCTTGTTGTTTATCTATGTGGTGTAACAAAGCATTGCATAAAATTTTGATTTTTCTCTGAATTTTTTTGAAATTTGAGCTTAAAGAGTTTGCAAGAATAGAATGCACAAGGCTGTGACTCCAAGGATAAGAAAGCAAAAAAATATGAATTTTATTATGTATTCTACATAAATTTTATTGTATGTTTCCATCAATTGTTGATAATAAAGAGTAAGTATATGCTGTATACAAAACACTCTGTAGGGACAGACTTGTGCTCTCAAAGTGCATTTTATGAAATTAGTTTTACTTCAGTCCTCTCCAGGCAGATTGTTCTGTAAGTCCAGCCAGAATTAATTCTATAAGGGCACTGATCTGTAAAGATCGGACAAAAAAAGGCCAAAAGTTCAATGTTTGGCTGTTAGTTTATTTTAGTCTAATTCTTTAGAAACTTTATCATGTAAAAATATTTGATATCAATATGTGATGATTAAAAAATCCCATATACAAGGGTGCAGCACATCTCTAGTTTTCCTGAGTTTTCTTACATTAAAACATAAAATATCTATTCGGAAGTGTTGTTTCAAACTTTAGTGGATATATTTTAATCACTTTTTAAAATGCACACTTTAAGTAAACATTTATACTATATTATGAAAAATACATATGCTCTTACATTGCAAAAAAAAATATGTAAGAAATGTATTTTTTTTAAATAGTCAGCTTACCTTCTCCTTATGCAGGACTGACACCCCCCAATGACTTACAAGTGGGTGCTCCTGTCAGGGAGCCGACACTTAACCACAGAATGGTGAACCTGGAATGAGTGGTCGGCCTGTAGCCAGGCATGAATGTGAGGAATTGGATGATATGAAACGCAAGAGAGATGGTTGATGGATCAATTGATGGAATGAGTGACAGGGAAAACTGGAGAACCCAGAGAAAACCCACCCAGATGCCGCTTCGTCCATCACAAATCCCACATATGGACGCGTGGTGTCAAACCTGGGACTCCTAGGTAGGAGGCGAGTGATCTAACCACTCGGCCACAGTGCTGCCTCAGTTTTAATACTGTACAACATTTTTCAACAGTTAAAATGTTCATTAAGATGTAATTTTAAACTTACCAGAATTTTGGAAACAGCTTCACCAACACATGCCAATTAAAAGTTGCCATGCCTTTATTAATGTAAGGTATGTGTGTTATCACTAAGCTCATTGATGCTTGATATTGATTTTGCAAAAATTAAAACTCATGTTTAAACAAAAATATTTTTAAGAATGTGATTAAGCTTAAAATTTTACTTATTAGGAAACTCATTTTCTAACTCAATAGGGAAAATAAATCTGAAATTTTGGCTAAAAATATAAATATTGTATTGTAAGGAGCATTTTTTATGAAATAACTTAAATTTGTATAAAAAATGTTTAATTCAGAAAAAACTTAATATTTAATCAGGGAAATTAAAAAAAAAATAGAATAAATAATTCTTTATACATATGATGTGATAACATTTTCAAAAAATTCAGCCTAGTTCAAATTCACAAAAAAATCCCTACATGTAGGAAAAAGACACCAACATAAGTAATAATCCCTTAATCCCTGTTTTTATGTGTCTAAAGTCCTATATACAAATTTTTCTGAATATTTTTAAGTGAAAATAATCACTATTATCATTATGTGACAAAAGTATTTATTTGTAGAAACAAAAGGGCGATGATAAATGTTCTCCATTAGTGAAAATTCAGCAATTTCTATTTGAAATCAATACATTACTTCATAACTTATAAATTTGTAAAACTTAAATGCATGTCTTATACATAAGCAGTAATTTGTTTAATTTTAACATTTTTTTTTTAATTGTGAAGAATAGGAAAATAAAATAACTGTTTATTCTCTGATGAATGTTACACCTTGCAAAGTAATTAATATACAACTGCTCCTTAATCTATAGTTTTAGATAGGAACAAGAGTTTGCAAATGAAGCATATTGAAATGTAGTATATTTTATAAGGAACAATTGAAGTTTCATATATGCATATCTCTGAAAAAAAAATTTAAAACCACATATAATTAATTTTATTGAAAATACAGTATTTCAAAAACTTGTACTGGTAATTCAAATGTAAAACAGCTGCCCAAATGAGATGATATCTATTGTTATGAACCAGGAACACCTTTCTAAAATTTATGAATCTATGACATTGGCACAAACACAAGGTATCCCTACAGAATGAGATGTTTATATTGTAACAATTTATTTTAAAAGAGACTGTATAGCTGTTACACTTAAATGACTGCATTTGGGATTCATGGCATAAGACTGTATAGTATGTTGTTAAGAATTTGAAATTAATAGTTTATAACAGTTGTAAGTTTTCTGAAGCTGTAATATGAAGGTTAAGTCAGGACAGGGAGAGGAATTTATTTTTGTGGAAATGTATAGTAAGCACATTTCTCTCCCTTTTTAAGTATTACCTTTTTTTAAACACACAATTTATGTAACAGTTTATCAAACAGGTGTTGAATACTCAAATGTAAAGTATGAATAACAATGCAGATAATTATATGTGTTTCTTGTAAAAATAAACAAACTGATAATGATCACACTGTGTATTATCTTCACTTTTATTTTTGAAAGATGAAATAACAATGAGAAGGATTGAATGGCTCATATTTGAACGAAGATAGGCTGAAAGGAAAGTAAATATCCTACAGTACAGTTAAAGAACTCAATATAATTATTAACAACCTTAGAGCCATCTCCTAGCATTCATCTACAAGTAGGTATTTTTTTTTATTTTTTACATTTTTTTATTTTTTATTTATTTATTAATTAATTAATTAATTAATTTATTTATTTATTTAAGTATAGGTCCCAAAAAGCCAGAGGCTCAGTACATTTATAAAAAAAAAATATTTTGTCAGCTGTAAACTAACATCACTTTTAAAATTACACATGTTTCCCACAAGATATATAAATATAACATACAGATGTACATATATACCAAAATAATACATATTTACTATTACAGTTTGGTAACACAAATATTATAGTGAACCCTGCAAACATACCTATCAAAGAATACAGAGATTTATGATTGCAGTAATACTAAAAAAAGAAAATTTACAATAATTTTATTCCGCTTCATTGATTTAGTCATTTGTATCATAGTATTCCTTTAGTAGGTGTTTCTTGGAATGTAGTACAAAGCTATATAGTATGCTTAGATTCCTTATGTGTTGTGGTAGTTAATTAAATGTAGTTATTGTTATTGCAATTACACTTCTATGTCCATATTTTGCTGTTTATGCATTCAGTTTTCTTAATTTGTTTGAATCTCGGGTAATATATTCATGCACCTGTTTATTTAACACTAGCTCTATATTGATATGAGTTAATTAGTGTAAATATTGGAGGACAAACTTAATGAACTTAAATGCATAGCAACTATAATTGGTATTATGCCTGTACTCAATAGACTAATTTTGTGGATGTTAATAATCCACATTGAACAGAATTTTTATAGCATGATTTTGTAGGATTTTAATTTGATTTAATTGTGTCTTTGTGCAATTTGCTATACCATGATCTTGTAATTAAAATGTGGGTGGATGAGAGAATAGTAGACACTTTTTAATGTGACAGGTGACAGATTTAAGGATCTTAATAGATAAGATAAAGAAAAGACACTTGATAAGACAGGCGTGACCGTTTCTATTATCTGCTCAATATGCAAATCCCAACTTAAGATTGAGTTAAGAAACAAACCTAATGTTCACCACTGTGGCCATACCCCACAGTGTCACAAATAAGATGAGTTCCGAAGTTAATTGTCTATTCTTGGTAAGAAGAGAGGAATGCATTTGTGTATGACATGATCTTCTTTTACACATGCATTTATGAATAAATTAATAAGAAAACTTTCCAAAAACATATTCAATTTTGATTTTAATTAACTCTTTAAATTAAAAATCTGATAAGTTCCATTCACATGACTTTCTCTACATTGGTATAACAACTTATTGTTAAAAAGCATGTTCTTCTATCTACTATATGATAATCAAGATAAGCATTTTACTTCATCTAATCGAGAAGAAAATAGCAGAAATAGTCTTATTACTTGCTTCCTTGTTAGTAGAAGCGAAAGAAAGCAGTACTATAGGTTAAAGTGATAGTCAATAGCTGGTTGCTATGTGACTGAAGTTTCTTTGTTTATATGGATAGGAGTTCACAAATTCCTATATGAGAAAAGTATGTTTTTCAAAGCTGAAGTCAAAAACAAGGAATATCTCAAAAACGATCAACTCCACAAAAAAAAAAAAAAAAAAAAAAAAAAATTATAACATAAATTGTGTGTTTTAACATGCTCTACATTTTGTGTGTTTAACCCTATGGTACACAACTACACGTGCCAGTGCACTATGATGTATATGCATGTTTACAGTATTTGTACACAAACTGTGGTTTGAGCTATAATAATTATGTAATCTTGTCTCTATGCGCACTTAGGGACAATATCGCAAATTAGACTTCACGTTTTTTTGGTAACACCGTTCGTTACATGTCCAACATACATACATGATACATACATACATTACATACATGCATATTTAGAAGAGGAATAAGGGAATACACTAGACTATCATCTTGTCAAAAATCTTTTAAGAGATAGCCGCTATGATAGCTTTGAAAATCGGTTCTCTTTGTATGACCAAGAGTAAAAACTTACTTCCCATTTGAGAAAAGTGTAAACATTGGAAAATTTAAATCAATAATAAGGAATATGTTGGAAATAGGTAACTAAAAACAAAAGTATAAGATAAATTATTTGTTTTAACGTGATGTAGGTACATTTTTTGACTATTCCTGTATAGAATAATTTATAAGAACCACAATAAATACCTCACCCAATGGGTAAATAAAGACAGATATAAATATTTAACCCCCGTTAGCGTAGAGTGTTCATAAAAGTCAGCTATAATTAGAATTAAAATCAGCAATAATAAGATTTTGTCTATCTCTTATGGTTTGCATTTTAAGACAAAGCTATCCAGAATGAACACAACTTCAGAGGCTATTCCCCAGACAATTCTAAACATACATTATTTTATGAAAATATCTTAAATGTATGTTAATCAAAGCCATTAGAGCCAGTTTTGAGAAAAAAAAAAATGAACATTTTCCCAAGCAAGGGTTTGTATGAGTGGGTGATTTTCTTGAAAATCTTTGTGCCACATCCTTGGAAGATGCCAAATTTAAATGTCAAGTATGGCGTTTACTTTTCGTTTTTGAGTTATGCTGTTCCAAATGCAAGGAAATTTTTCTAAAATGATGTTTTGGATTCAAGAGATCAACATGCATTTTCAGAGAAATGTTATCAAATTTTAGGGCAGAATGCAATACCTTCTCTACCTACAATATACTTGACAATAAAATATATATATATATAATGATAATAGTACGTAGTATTATAATATAAAATACTCCCATAAGACAATGCAAAACAACATAAGTTCTCCTATGTAGGAAACTAGCCTATGCTCAGCTTTCTGCTAACGAGAACTGAGCAGGTACATTCTGCTCCTAGAACTAGTATTGATGGTTCCTCAAGTAGATGGGAGAGCCAATTTTTGTAAGAATGATATGTAGATAGAGGGGTGTTGGTACATTCCGTTGAGTGATCGTTCCAATCATGAATGAATTAATAAGTGTATTTATTGAACGGAATGCCAGTATGCATAATTGATCTTCAACAGCTGCACAGGCCCATAGACCATACTTGCTATTGCAGTACATAAAATAGTAAGCATTATTAAAATCAATATTCTGTCTACTTTATGATAATCTGATAATCGATATTAGTAGAAATTGTCTTATTACTCGCTTCCTTGTAACTAGAAGTGAAATAAGGGAATGCACTAGGCTGAAGTGATAGTCAAATATTTTAAAAGCTGGTTGCCATGTGGTTTTAATCCGCTTCTATGCCGTTCCAGGAGTTTACAACTTTCCATGTGAGAAAAGTTTAAGTATTTTAAATCTGAAACAAATAACAAGGAATATCTCAGAAATGGTAAATTCTACGACAAAAATGTGACATAGATTGTATGTTTTAGCGTGATCTACATTTTTTGTATAGTAAGTTTCTGTCTATCTCTTACGGTTTACCAGTTACGCAAAATTCATTCAGAATAAAGAGGTCTTTAGAGGTTAGTTCCAACAAATTGAATATATATATATATATATATATATATATATTTTATTTGTAATATAAATATCTTTAATATACGGTATTTTAACCAAAATCGTTAGAACCATTTTTGAGAAAATCAAACTTTCGGAATTTTTTCCATGTAAAGAGTAGTTTGGGGTGGGGGGACTTTTCTCAAAATGTTCGTGTCGCATTCCTGGAAGATGCTAAACTTAAATACCAAGTTTGGTATTTTATCGACTTTTCGTGCTTGAGTTATCGTGTTCACATACACACGGACCTTTCTCTAAAAATGCTTCTTTTGGATACAAGCAACCCTATTTTCGGTAAAATATAGGTGTAACATTTTTGGGTGGAGTGCAATACCTTCTCTATACACTATGTATACAGTATGTGTAGATAAAGTAAAAACAAAAAATTAAAAGAGTAAACACGAAAATAAAAGGACAAAGATATTCAAATACAGCAATTTAAATTTACAACACAGAATAAACTGCATTCAGATGCACACCACAAAAAACAATGGCCGAAAAGTATGACATAATAATCATGATTGTTTAACTTTTCTTATCGCTTTCCCTCTTTCCTTATATCAGCCTTAGCTATAGACGACTCCTACGCCACCCTACAGACGAGAGCTGTATTTACAAAGTGCATTCACCATCATGGAGAGGCGCCACCACTGCAGTCTCATCGAAACTTACAACCTTGAAAGGAACCGGTTGTATTGAAATGAAGGGACAGGAAGCTCGGGGGAATGAAGAAACTTCTTCAGCATTCGCCTGATGGCCCGGGAAAACCCCGAAAAATCCATGGGTCAGAGAGGTTAGCAGCGGAAATCGAAACCACGATTTCCCGAATGTCAGTCCCAAACGAAACCTCTGAGTCACCTGGTTCGGTTGAAACAGGAGTAGCAAAAGTCGTATGTTTTTGAGGCATCAGACTTTTTAAACCTCTAATTAATAATAAGCCATACTTTGTTCGCTGTGAAAAAATTATCAAAATTAGTAGTGAATAGTGTAGTGTACCGGAAGAGATTCCGTACCTCAGCCTGAGATTAGCTTTTTTGCACGCTAGGCCCCGGGAGGAGAGGATGAGATGAGAGCAATTACTTAGGGCAGCCGGAACCAGACTGCGACAGGGAGCCATCACGAGTCACTAACAGTTCCCAAGCAGTTCCTCATCTCGAAGTGGTGAGTGACATCTCATAAGTAATAAAGCATTTTTAATATTTATGATACAATAATTAAAATACAAAATTAAATCTTTTAAATTCAAGATAAATATCCATCCAATATGACTAATTGATGAGAAAGGAATTTTACAAATAGAAATTTGATTAAATCCGCACCTCTGATCAAACGCCCCTGAATATACCGACGACCCCCAGTGCCATCCTGCCACCGGGAATTGATTTTCCAAAGCGCAATCATCTCCACGAGAAGGCGTCTCCACCACAGTTCTCACCGACACTTACAATCCTGAAAGAAAGATCTGACGCATGAAATGGAGGGATAGGAAATTTTGGGAAAGGAAGAATCTTTCCCCAGCATTCGTCTAGTGACCCGGGAAAATCCCGGAAAGACCTATTGGTCAGAGAAGTCGGCCGCGGGGAACCGACCCACAACCTCCCGAATGCCAGTACGCCTGAGTCACCTGGCTCGGTTCGAAAATAGTAAATGCACAAACACACACACACACACACACACACACACACACACACCACTCGCCTCTCATCTAGACGGTCCGGGTCGATCCCAGGCGACTGTATGTGAGATTTGTGGTGGACAAAGCGGCGCAGGGGCGGGTTTCTCAGGGTCCTCCGGTTCCCCCCGCCATTGCATTCCACTTCTGATCCATCTTCATTCGATATATATTATCAGTGTCATCGCCTGCGGTGCCAGACGTTACTACGGCGCTAAACACTACCAACAACTCGCAACAACAACCAAACACACAAATAAATAATGAATGTTTTGTTTGCTAACCCAATTTGGAGTGCAATGGGGCAGAAGAAGCATTAGTCGTTTGTTTTCTGTCTAGTACTAGGGCACTCTAATGTAAGAAACAGTGACAGCTTGGAAGAATAAAGCAAAGAGTCTCAGAAACCCGGAAAGCTCGTGGAGGATTTCATGGGAAGCAGAATGACGCATACAAGCATTGATCTGTTTCTATATTGGTATATACCACACTGTACTACATGGAATATTACTGTATACACAAGCTAAGAAGAAAATGTTAACCTAGTTAGGATAAAAGCTTACACTTTCCATTGAAACGTCTCCTTATCGAATTACAGTGTCTATGTTTGAAGATCCTCCCTGTTTGCCAAGCACTTCAAACAATGACCTAAATTTACGTATACAAGTTGATTCTGAAGATGATATGGATATACGGAGAACTCCGAGGTCGCTGTGTTTGTTAGGTCCCCGCATTGTGGGTAGTGCTGAAACTCTGAATTCATTTTACTTACCTGTCTACAGTACCTATACAAAAGTATTATAATCACATTCTTTTTCTTTTTCTACCGGTCGGAATGGCTCACACGTTTCGTCTGAGGTCTGCATTCGAGTTGCGGGTTTTATTCCCGTGGCCGGTCTACCTGACCCATGGGTTCTTCGGGATTTCCCCGGGTCGTCATCCTTCATTCCGTTGGTTTCTTTCAGAGTTGGAAGTGTCGACGATGGTGCTTGGTGCGGCGTGGCAGGGATAAAGAATGCTCAAAGTGACTATCTCCGGCTGGTTGCCGGGATGAGAACCCTTCCCTTGTGGGGCGGGGTCCAAGATCTGCCTGTCTGATTGTCGGGGTGCTCCAATCAGGAGGCCTTGTCATTGCTGTGCCGTCGCCTCTGGTTCCGGCCACCCGGTGTATCCTCTCACCTAAATCCTCCCTCCCAAGTATATTAAACGTGTATAATTCTCTTATACATTGTATAAGGTATTAATATTCATAAAATTACAGGGCAGACATAATACTAATAGTAAAACGAACTAATACTAGATACAGTAACTACTTAGGTACACTGACGTGTCCCCTCCGTTCGTATCCTACTCTTAATCTTCTTCTTCTTGTAACCATATTCGAGGACTGTAATTCTCAAAGGTATTAGATGACAAATTACTACTGTTAGGAATAATAATTTATGTTTCAATTGTTCTCATACAAGGCACTATGACAAACTGAAGTATTCTTATCGCACTATTTACCAGATGTAAATAACATAGAGCTAACAAGAATATAAATTAATATTGAAATCCGAAATTAGATAAAGGGTTAACTCACATTTAAATTTCCTCCGAAAGGTGTTTTTATCTTGTTGTTTGCTTCTTTGCATGGCCAGAAATAAAACCAAAGAAACACGAACGATTTTGTGTTTGAGAAGAGTGTAAGTATTTTAAAGCTGAAACCGATAACAGGGAATATCTCTGAAACGGCTATCTCTACAAAAAACTGTATATGACATTAACGAGATCTACAATTTTTGTGTAGTAGCTTTTTTGTCTATCCCTTGTGGTTTACCAGTTGCGTAAGAGTCATGCAGAATGAAGAGGTCTTCAGGGGCTGTTCCCTAGGAATTCAGGATATACACTTTTTGCCATGTAAACATATTTAATATACATAATTTTAATCAAAATCTTTTGAGGCATGTTTTAAAACGTTGAAAGTATTAAAACATATTCCATTTTGGGGTGGGAGAATTTTCTTGAAAATGTTAGTTTCACATCCTTGAAAGATGCCTACTAAATCTAAATAGCAAATTTGATATTTAACCAACTTTTCGCTTTTGTTTATGCTGCCCACAGACACAGGGATACACACACATACACACATACCCTGACATTTTCCTAAAATGCTTTTTTTTTTGTTTCAAGGCTCTCAAAACATGTATTTCCGGTGAAATCTAGGTATTGAATTTTTGGATGGAATGCAACACCTTTCCTATCTACTATGTACAATATAAATACATACATGCATGAAAATGTAATAATTGAAAGGCTGAGAACCATAGTGGGCCATCTCATGTGAGGTCAAAATTGAGCTGTTGCCATCTGTCGGTATAGTTTATGGTTATACATCTTATATTGCACTGGACCATGTCCAGCATTTCCCATTTACAAACAGTAGAGCATCAAAATATCGGTCTAAATGAAACTACAAATTCTGTTAGAGTCAGAGTGGTCCAAATCCATGCAGCAAATCACGCGACAGCTGAAATGATGTGTTATTTATGGACGCTCTTTAACTGCTGTGGTTCTCAGCGTCCCTTCTATACTGGGCGTGAAAGACCGCTTAATTTTGCTCAGAGGCCTCTCTATCACGCTTGAGGTTCTTTTACGTGCCGTAAATCTACGACACGGGACCAACGGCTTTACTTCCCTTCCGAAGGAAGCCATGCTAAGGATTTTTACACCCGAAAAAATCCATCGTCCTCTGCCGGGTTTGAACCCGCAAATTGGGTACATTGGTAACCATTACACCACGGAGGGCGACTAGGGAAATAGAGAATACACAAGGCTAAAGCGATAGTCAAATGTTTTAAAAACTGGTTGCTATGTGACTTGTTTTGATAGTGTTTAACGCCCGCTTTAACTACTTGTGGCACCGCAGGCGATGACACTGACGATACATGAATGAAGATAAATGAAGATGGTGGAATGCGATGGTGGAAGAAACCAGAGAACCCGGATAAAACCCGCCCCTTCACCACTTTCTCCACCACACATGTAATCTCACATGCGGTCGCGTGGGTTCGAACCCGGGCCGTCTAGGACTATGTGACTGAGCTTCCTTTGCTTGTATGGTCAGGAATTGACAAATTCCCGTATGAGAAAATCATAAGTATTTTGAAACTGAACCCAATAACAAGGAATATGTCAAAAACGGTCAACTTCCCGAAAAAAAAAGAAAAAAAAAAACAAACAAAAAAGCATGTAACATAAACTGTGTTTTAAGGAGCTCTACATTTTTTGTTAGGTAAGCTGTTGTCTATTTCTTACGGTTGACCGCTATACAAAATTATACAAAATTCCGAAAATTTCATTCGAATAAAGAGGTCTTCAAAGGCTATTCCCAGAAAATCCAAGATATACATTTTATTTGATCATGTAAATGTCTTAAAATACAATATTTTAATAAAAAACATTAGAGGCATTTTTGAGTAAATCAACATTTTTGAAACATTGTTTCCATGAAGGGTAGTTTGGGGTGGGGGGATTTTCTTGAAAATCTTTCTGTCGCATCCTTGGAAGATACTGAATTTAAATACCACGTTTGGTATTTAACAGGCTTTTCGTTTTTAGGCTATGCTACCCACAGACACAAACACACACACTGACAGACAGATAGACAGACAGACAGATACACACGGACATTTTTCTAAAAATGATTTTTTTTGGATTCAGTGGGTCTCAAAACATATATTTCCGGTGAAATCTCGGAATGGAATTTTTGGGTGCAATACGATACCTTCTCTATACAAATTGCTGCATTTGAATATCTTTGTATTTTTTATTTGCGTGTTTACTCTTTTAATTCTTTTTTTGTTTTTTGTTTTATTTTAATATTGCTTACTATCTTGTGTATTGCAAAAGCACGTAAAGTCTGCGGACCAGTGCGACTGATGAAGCTCAATGTGTGATACTGTTATGTCAATAAATACACTTATTCATTCATTCATTCATTCATTCATTCATGTACACAGTACGTGTAGAGAAAGTAAAAATTATGCGCACGCAAATGATATGTAGAAAAGGGTAACCCCGCCTCAAAAATCTCTGAATAGGGTCTATTACAACTTTTATTCCTAAGGTAGATAATCATTAGAGATGGACGTCGAATATTTTCAGGAAATTCTACTTCACTCAACGTTTTAAATGGAAATGATGTCTTTATTTTCTATGTTTTCAAAAATGACTTATAGTTCTTATAACGACAAAGTATGAGAAATTGATATGACAAATTTATATAGCTTGCATTTTCTACAATTAGCTTGTATACCAGGAGAGCCAATGAACTGGGCACCGCCTGTACGGTGTTTTCCCATTGGACGTGTGTACACACGATTCCGTACTGTTGCTGTAAACAAGGTCACGCTTCTGACCAGTTTTTCTGCTCTGGAAGAGCAGTATTGAGTTGACAGTGAAATGGTGTAGTTCGATTTTTACGAGTTACGTATTATTTTGTTTTGTATTTAGTCACAAATAATATTATGGTTCAGTATACGTTTTCTACTGCACAGCGCATATTTATTTATGATTCGTATTTTTTAACTCAATCAGTTCGTCACATGAAAGTTTCTCTGGTGTAAATTAAAACATAATTTTTACAGACAAACCCACACACACTAGAAAAATTAAAATCTGATGTGTTCCATTCACACTTTTTCTATATCTCTGTAACAAATTATTGTTAAAAAACTTGGGTATTCTATCCACTCCATGCTAATCAAGATAAAATTAGTAGAACTAATCTTATTACTTACTTTCTTTAAGTAGAAGATAAATAAGCAATACACTAGGTTAAAGTGATTGTCAAATCTTTTAAAAACTGATTGCTATTCGTTTGAATGATCCCGTATGAGAAAAGTGTAAGTATTTTAAAACTGAAACCAATGACAAGGAATATCTCAAAAAACGGCCAGCTCTACAAAAAATATATATATAATAATGGCATTGTGTTTTAACATAATGTACATTTTTTATGTAGTAAGTTTTTGCGTATTTCTTACGGTTTATCGGCAATGCAAAATTCAGCAAAATTCAATTAGAATAAAGAAGTCTTCAGAGGATGTTCCCAGAAAATTCAAGATGTATATCTTATTTGACATGTAAATATAGTTTTAATATACGATATTTTAATCAAAATCGTTAGATTTTTTTTGAGAAAATTAACATTTTCCATTTTTTTTTTGCATGTAAATGGTGGTTTGGGGTGGGGAGATTTTCATGAAAATCTTCGTATTGTGTTCTTGAGAGACACTAAACTTAAATGCCAAATTTGGGATTTAAAGGACTCATCGTTGTAGAGCTATCTTTCCGCAGACGCGCGCCCCCCCCCCACACACACACAAATACTGATCTTTTTCTAAAAGTGATTTTCGATTTATCTCAAAATATTTATTTCTGGTGAAATCTCAGTATACATTTTTTGGGTGCAATACAGCGCCCTCTCTATACATTATGTACATAATACGTGTAGAGAAAGTAAAAAATAACTGCCAGGAAATTGCCAGCATTTTTCAATGTGAACTTAGGCGAGTGATGAATATTTTCCTAAAGAGGTGCCAAAAATGTATGGACAACGACGGTGGGCAGTTTCAGCATCTCATAAATTTGGTAAGTAAATCCTTTAAAAATACTTTTACAAATGTTGTAAAGGGCATCCATGCCATTCTTTGGCAGCGACAGATGGCAAAGAGCACCGATTACTTAGTTCCTCATAAATAGAAGAGAAATAAGGAAATAGACTAGGCTAAAGCGAAAGGCAAATCTTATAAGAGCTGTCGCTGTGCGATTGTTATTGAAATCCGGTTCTGTTTACATGATGAGGGGTAAAACAAAAGAGAAATGCGGTTTTATGATTCATGGGACCTCAAAACATGTATTTCCGGTGAAATGTGGGTATAGACATTTTGGGTGGAATACAGTATGTTCTCTATCTAATATTTACATTGTACTTATTTACGTGCTAGAGGAAGTAAAAAGAGAATTGAGAGTGAGGTAATCTGCCCAAGGGTTTAATTGGGTAACGAGAAACCAAGGTTTCATATATTTGGAAATCAATTAATATGTACAGAAACTTAATGAAATGCTGATAAAAATACGTTTTCTTCATGACATTAGATGTGTACATTAACTGTTTTATTAATATTTTTTCCGTAACATTAGATACAGTGTTCATAGTACACAAGTATATATTGCATTACACTCAAAAATTAGATACCGAGCTTTCTCCGGAAATACATGGTTTGTGTGTATTTATGTGTGTGTGTGTGCGTGTGTGGACAGCATAGCTCAAAAACGAAAAGTCCACTTAATCTAAACTTGGTATTTAAGTCCATTATCTTCTAAGGATGAGCACGAAGAGTTTTAATATAATCCCCCAGCCCCAACTACCCTTTACATGGCACATTTTTCGAATATTTTGCTTTTCTGAAAAACATGGATCTAATGATTTTGTTTAAAAATACCACATGTTTAAGATACTTTCATGACAACGAATTTGTGTACCTTGAATTTTCCGGGAATAGCTTCTGAAGACATCTTCATTCTGGATGACTTTTGTATAACTGGTAAGCCATAACAGATAGATCAAAACTTACTACACAAAAATCTAGATTGTTAAAACACATCTTTATATCATATACGTTTTTTGTAGAGCTAAGCGTTTTCTGGATATTCCTTGTTATTGGTTTCAATTTTAAAGTATTTGTACTTTTCTTATATAGTAAGTCACCGTGATTCTTTTGTTTTAATCTTGGCTATACAATGATGCATATTATATTCCAAAATCCAATATACGCGTTAAAACTTTCCACATTTCATGCAAGTCTTTGTACAGGGTGGGCCTCGGGAAATAGTACAAAATGAAAAGACGAATACCAGAACATAGGCACCACTATAAACATTTTATTTATGATAGTGAGATGTACATGAATTGCCATGATTATTGGAACTCGATTTCTTGAGTATAATATTCCGCAAATAGGCTCCGTCGGCGTTGATACATTGTTGCCAGTGCTCTCTGAAGTTTCTCATAATATCATTGGGAATGGCGCGAATCTCTTCTTGGACTGCCATTTTCAAATCAGAAATAGTGTGGAACCTCCGGGAGTAAACTTTTTCTTTGAGGTAACCCCAAAGAAAAATCTGATGTGTTCCATTCCATGACTTTCTCTATATCGCTGTAACAAATTATTGTTAAAAAGCATATTCTTCTATCTACTTTATGATAGTCAAGATCAACATTAGCAGACATTTATCTTAATTGTTTGCTTCCTTGTAAGTAGAAGGAAAATAAGGGAATATATCAGGCTAAGACGATAGTCAAATCTTTTAAAGACTGTTTGTCATGTGGATGAAAACCGTTTCTATGCAGGGCCAGAAAAGTTTAAATATTTTAAATCTGAAACAGATAGCAAGAAATATTTCAGAAATGGTCAAATCAACGAAAAAAACATATATGACATAATTGTGTGTTTTAATGTGATTTGCATTTTTTGTGTAGTAAGTTTTTATCTATCTCTTACGGTTTACTAGTTACGCAAAATTCATTCAGAATAAAGATGTATTTAGAGGTTATTCCCAAAAAATTCAAGATATACATTTTATTTGCCATATAAATATGTTTAATGTACGGAATTTTAATCAAAATCGTTAGCCATTTTTGAGAAAATCAACATTTTTGAAATTTTTTCCATATAAAGGGTAGTTTGGAGTGGGGAATTTTTCTCAAAATATTCGTGTCGCATCCCTGGAAGATACTAAACTTAAATACCAAGTTTGGTATTTTACCGACTTTTCGTTTTTAAATTATCGTGTTCACAGACCCACACATACGCACATGGGGAACTTTTTCTAAAAATACTTTTCTTTTTTGGATACAGGGGGCCCTAAAACTCTATTTCCGGTGAAATCTTGGAGCGGAGTGCAATACCTTCTTTAAGGTCTGGGATTGACAGATTGGGTGACCTCGCCGGCCATAAGACATAGGACATCTCCCAGTCGCGAGATCAGTCGATTTGAAACAACCGACACAGTGTAGCTATCGTATTACGGGCTGTAGCTCCATCTTGTTGGAAAAACGTTGTGTTGAGATTATTCATTCCAATGAGCTGTATCTGGTGTCGTCCTTTTGTCCGGAAAGCGATAATGACGGTTCTCTCCAAACTGTAACTCATGCTACGCGAAAATTATACTGTTGCTTTCACTGCCCTGATACGGATCTCGAGCGACCAAACGATTTTGGCTAAAAAAATGACAAAAACAGATGTTTTGTTTGTGAAAAACATTTAACGGGCAAATGCATTATTAACTGTAGGATTATCAATATGATACGCACCATTTCCCGAGGCCCACTCTGTATTTTGTAAGAATTGAATTTTCCATATATATTACTTTTGTGTTTTGCACGATGTTTTTCTCCCTCTGTTACTATTTGGTCTAGCACTAACAGGGTTTCCTAAAACTGTGTCGAGACAGCATTCTAGGAAAACTACAAATAACACTCCAGGTTGTGTAGGTGTGTGTAGGAAGTTACTTGAAGTTCCAGGGACATTTAAAAAAGCGTTTCTAGCAATTGCATTTATTCTAGAAAACATCTGATGTGCTCCATTTACATGACCTTCTCTACCGTTTGCAAAGAAACTACTCGTACAAAAGATTGTTCTTCTGTCTACTTCATAATAATCGAGATAGACATCTTACATGTTAGTGCAAGCACATGGTAAATAAGGGAGTACACTAGGTTAAAGCGATAGTCAAATTTTTCAAAAGCTGACGCTATGAGATTGACTTCGAAATGCGGTTCTCTTTGCATGGGCAGAAGTAATTTGGGCAATCCTTATAAATACTTATTTAAAATCATTTTTGACAGTTTTCACCCATTTGAAAGATGTTCTAAAGCAATGCGGTCTGGAACACAGAGATTCTATTAAATACTTGGCGAGATTGTACCAGGTGGCCCAACAGTGCTGGAATTCGCTGGTGAGATAACCCTTCGTGAGTTATTAGAGCTGTAGGACTCTACGGCGTAATTCAAAGTAAACGCCGGTCAGTGGCGTGTAAGTGAGAGCTGCCTTCGTTCTTCACCTTTTGCATATCAGCGCAAACGGTGAAAGAATCGCGCTCTTTGGGAAGCAATTTCCAAATTTGTACTAGAGCGTAATGATGTACGAGAACAGTGTAAACGCACGAGAAAGGTTGTTATGCTTTTCACATCAGTTACAGAACTTTTATTTTTGACAGTAAAGTCAGCTGTTGGAATGACAAGTAATTAAAATCCTTTATTTTACCTATTAATACCCGTCTATAATTAGCTTTGTAATTGTGTAAAACTGTTCTTATATAACATTAGAGACGATACCCACTAGTATAGCATTAAACCAAAATATCAAAACGCTAGAAAACCCATGCTTGAGAGCACATAGCATCTTCTACAACTGCCGCCGCCACCACCATCACCATTACTAGCATTAATACTTACTCTGCTATCGTATAGCTATTGTATAGCAGAGTGACTAATAATATGAAACGGTACCAGAGTAAGTCAAAACATGAAAACGATTACATGAAACGAAAACACATAAATTAGTCTTTGCAGAGTGAAACAATTCTTTTTATTCTTTCTTTTCGCCCGATTTTTCCAGAACATTCAGGGGGGGGGTGAACTTTGTCCGTTAACCGTCTCCTTGTTTATGCGAGCTGTTCGCTTCTCATTGGTCCTGGGTCATGTCTTCGTGTTTAATGTTTATCTCGATCAGCCGGTACCATGGGGGAGGGAGTTGTCGCATGGAGCCAGACGAGACACGTATTGTGCGGTGTATGATTTGTTACCCAGGACCGGGATGGGTAGCTGACTTCAACTTTTGCAAAAGATAGTCACTCACCTCTGAACTTAAAATTTAAAGACATTTAGTGAGGGGTTTTCGGGTAATAGCTTTTCCTTCTTTCAATTCAGAGATATAATGTAACGGGAATGCAGAAATTGTTGTTGGGTGATCTTTTCGTGTGAGTGGGAATATAGAGAAACTTGCATATTACTTGTGCATAAGGATTTCTTCGAGCAATTCTTACCAGAATTGGTGTTTTGTATCTATGTTTATGACGGTTTTAATGGGGAACGTAAACAAGTCCGAGCTAGATGGTCAATAGGACTTATTAAAATATTTATGAGCGAGTTTTATTGGGACACTTTAATATTTTATTAGAGTATATTTTAGGAATTGACATTCATCTGTTGTGTTTCAAGAATTAAAGTTGCAGTATTTTTAGAATCTTTCGAATAGCAAGGGCTAATGGGTGGGGGAATGTTTTTGTAATGTCAAATGGGAGTTTATATCTGTTAAATAATTACAAATTTTGGCCTAATTTCACAGTATTTGTGTAATACCTGTATGGAGTCAGTGAACTGTGAGAAGGAGGGACATAAATGGAGATATAGTGTAGCTCAATATTTGTCTGATTCCTTAGGTAGTGGAATTTTACTATGGCAATAGAGAAGCACTTTTTTTATAACCTTCACATTAGGGATGCCTGCCCTTGGGAGTCATTTAATAGCTATCAAACTAAAGCCAGGATTAAAAGATTTTCTAGATCATAAAGTGAAATGCGCTATTTCGTGTGAAATTTGCGCATGTATAAATTTTGACTTCTATCTTGTTCTTAGGAAATAATTAGGTACATGTACTGCAGTATTCTAAATTGTGGCTTGAGCTTATGTCATTTTAGATACTAATGCCTTAGACATTAAGAATAAAAAAAAAGGAAAAAAAAAAGAGAGGAATATTTAAATATGATTTTGTGACGAAAGTGGTCTCCTATTCGTGAATGTGTTTTTCTGTTATATTTAAGTTATATATGTGGGTTGAACGATTCTTCACTTACATAGTGAACGTTCTGCAATCATTTAAATCTGTTTGAAAGAAATAGTTCTTTTGCTAAGTTGTAGCCATTGCAGGGGATTTAACTTGGGTATTCTTTGGTCTTTACATTTATCGGTTCATTATTGGGCGTGATTTAAGGTGTCTAATTTTGTTTTGTTTTTGCGAATTTATCTGTTGAGGGTGGTTCTACATCACTGTGTGTGACTTACATTTTCTTGATTGGGATTGGATTTATATTTTTGTCGTAACTATAATTTTTTGTTTGTTGAGCTAAGTTTCTGTGTGTGATTCAGCGTTTTTTGTTATCTAGAGTGTTTTTCAAACTATATTTCTCTGATATTAGCATAAGATGTATTATTCTTCATTGGTAATGTTTTTTTTTCTCGGCTTAATTATACTTACTTTTTGCACTTAAGTAATTACTTCGGTATCTTGGCTATTCTCTTACGAATGATATATTTGCAGACATTTAGTTGCAAGCTTTTGCTCTCACTAATTAACCAATGGATATAAAATTAAGCAACTTTTTGAGCTGGCAATTGTGATTACTTTGCCACTTGTTAATTACTGTGTAATTAATGAGTTGATTATCTCTAAAAGAAGAGAAAAATTCAGGGTATTAAATTATTCAGTTTAGAGTACTTGCTCTTCTATTGGCGGCGTATCTTCCGTGAGTTTTGTTACTCATTTATTTAAAACAAAAGGAAAGCATATATATACATATGTGTATGCAAGCGTATATAGATGTATGGGATTTAGAATCAGTTCTTTACAAGACTTCATTTTATGTTTGCCTGATTCTTTTTTTACTTTCTCTATACGTACTATGCACATTGTGTATTGTCCACCAAAAAATTCGATACCGAGATTTCACCGGAAATATATGTTTCAGGGTCCCCTGTATCCAAAAAAGGTAATTTCAGAAAAAGGTCCGTGTGTGTTTCCGTGTGTCCGTGAACACGATAACTCGAAAACGAAAAGTCGGTAAAATACCAAACTTGGTATTTAGGTTTAGTATCTCCCAGGGATGCGACACGAATATTTTGAGAAAAATCCCCTCACCTCAAACTACCCTTTACATAGACCTTTTTTTTCGAAAATTTTGGTTTTCTAAAAAATGGCACGAACGATTTTGATTAAAGTATCGTATATTAAAGATATTTACCTGACAAATAACATGTATATTTTGAATTTTCTGGGAATAGCCTCTCAAGACTACTTTATTCTGGGCCAATTTTACGGAATTTTGCACAACTGCTAAACCGTAAGAGATGGACAAAAACTTGCCACACAACAAATGTAGAGCACTTTAAAATACACAATTCATGTTATATACTTTTTTTTCGTGGAGGTGATTGTTTTTGAGACATTCCTTGTTTTTGGTTTCAGCTATAAGAAACTTACTTTTCTCATACAGGACTTTGTGAACTCGTGTCCATACAAACAAAGGAACTTCAGTCACATAGCAACGAGCCTTTGACTATCACTTTAACTTATGGTACTTCCTTATTTCGCTTCTACTTACAAGGAAGCAAGTAATAAGTCTATTTCTGCTAATTTTTTCTCGATTAGCAGGAAATAAATAGAAACATAAGCTTTTTAAAAATAATTTGTTGGAGAGATATAGAGAAAGTCATGTGAATGTAACACATCAGATTTTTGAGGATTGAGATAGATTTTAATGTTAGGTGGAAAATACTGTCTTTAATATTTAGTTAGTTCTTGGCTTTTTAATTGGGTTGGGGCATTATTGTTCTAAAGAGACGTCGCCCTCCGTGGTGTAATGGTTACCATGCTAGCTTCATATACCCAAGGTCGCGGGTTCAAACGCGGCGGAGGACGATGAATTTTTTCGGGCGTGAAACTTCTTCGTACGGCTTCCTTCGGGAAGAAAGTAAAGCCGTTGATCCCGTGTCGTAGATTTACGTCACGTAAAAGAACCTCAAGCCTGATTGAGAGGCATCTGAGCAAAATTAAGCGGTCTTTCACGCCCAATTTAGAATGGGACGCTGAGAATCACAGTAGTTAAAGAGCGTCTATAAATAATACGCCATTTACATTTTGTGTTATTGTTGGTCTTTGATGCATTATTGTAAGCAATTATTTACTCCAGCCTGTTTGATAGATTGTAACAACGTTCTCCAATTGAAATACATTTGGAGCCAACGACTAGTTGTTTATTGAAACGGAACCTTTTTGTCTGGTTGCCTTCCCTTTTTCCCAGATACATTTTCCCCTTCTATTTTGTACCGACCTCGTGGATGTATCTCGAAGTTTTCTATATTTGAGATACTTTCACTGTGTTGTGTGTGCAGCGGTCGTGCGGCGGCGCAAGTGCATCATTATTTGTTATCGTACGCCATCAGAGGAGATCAAAACACAAAGATAGTAAAGAGAAACATCCAACCCAAGAGCGCATAGTGTTTTAACTGTATGATCATCATTGACATTATTACGCAGAATGCGCTTAAGAGGGTACACAGGAAAATCGTCGCCATGAAAGCTTTGGGCAAACGACAGCACTTAGTGTTTCACTGCATTTATGTCAATATTATTGCACAGTGTACCTTGAAAACTGCAAACAAGAAGTTACTACGTGCTCTCATGATTGTATGTTCATTATGATTCTCTCATGTTTTGTTTTTATAAAGCAAATTAATAATGATGAAACAGTGAAATACCACGTGCTCTCGCGTTTGCTTCCATGTTTGGATTTATTCTGTTGAGGCTGGAAGTGCATGATAACAATGACAATCCTGCAGTGAAACACTACAAGCTCTTGTTTTTAATGCTTTTTTTTTCGTTACCAGTAGTTTTGATTAATTCTGCAAAGCATATAATGCATTAATGATAATACAGTGAAAATTTACATGCTCTTGTGTTTGAATTTTTTTTTTCGTTTCAACGCCTAAATAGTAGTGCGTAATAATAATAATAATAATAATTAATACAGCGAAATGCTACGTGCTCTCGCATTGGCATGTTCATTGTTGCCACGGTTCCATGTTTTGTCTTAACCCACTTAAGCGATTTTTTTTTTGGTAGTGTTTAACGCCCGCTTTTACTGCTCTGGCACTGCAGGCGATGACACTGATGATACATGAAGATGGAGCCCCAGTAGAATGTAATGGTGGGGGAAAGCGAAGAACCCAGAGAAAACCCGCCCCTGCGCCGCTTTATCCACCACAAATCTCACATGTGGTCGCTTGGGATCTAGGTGAGAGACGCGCCAATATGCGCCCAATTAAGTGAATGGTGAATAATAATTATTTATAATAATTTTAATACTACTACTAATAATAATATAATGAAACATTACGTAGTCTTATTCATGTTTTTATTGTGGCGTCTTAATGTTTTGATTTAACGCTACAGTGGATTTAGTCTCCAATGCTAAATGAGAACAGCTTCTAATAGAATTAGAAACTGGTTGTTAGTGGATATTGACAAGTGAAACAAATTCTTTTTGATTGCTTGCCATTCTAAAAGCTAACTTTATTCTTTCAAAAATAAAAGGTCTCTAACTGATGTGGAAACAGTTTCCGTTTGTTTACACTGTTCTTATATATCATCACGGACTCTAATACAAGTCTGGGAATTGCCTCTTAAAGAGCACGCTTCCGTTTGCTCTGATATGCAAGATGTGAAGAACGAAGGCCAATCTCGTTTACAGCGCCACTGACCGGCGTTTACTTTGAATTACCCCGTGGAGTTTGCAACTCTTATAACGCACAAAGGGTTGTCTGCACACACGAAATACGGTGCTATTGGGCCACCTGGTAAATTTAGAGAGTGCTTTAAAGAATATCATTACCACCCATAAGAACATCAAATAAAGAGTCTAGCAAACTACACAGCTTCTGTGGTCTCATCATGTAGGTCGAGGTTCAAGGATTGGGCTTTCCAACTTGGTTGTGTTTGGCCAACTGCCAGATGTGCATGTAAAGCTTATGTAGTCAATGATTTTGGTTAGTAGTTTCAGCTTTCTTTTTACACTTTGCTTCATTTTTTCCCCTGAATTTGGAAAGGAGGTTAATGCCTGTTCAACCTCTCTTCTTTCACTTTAGGGATTTCAGTTAATTTACAGCCATTTCGAAGGAGAAGCACTTTAGAGAGGAAAGTATTAATTTAAAAGTACGAGGCTTAGCTCCTTCTCATGACCTGCAGTGTCTCTCGAAGTTGAGTACACACCAGTTATTTAAGTATGAAGTTGAGGATACGAAATGTTTATTATTATTATTATTATTATTATTATTATTATTATTATTATTATTCTGTAATAAGTATGAGTGATTATGGTGCTAGCGAGTAATTACAAAAGATAAACAATGCATTAACTTTCATAAATTGTGAGGGGGGTGGTTCTTCCTGGATTATTTAATCTGTAGATCTGTTAATTATGTGTGCATATTTTTACTTTC
Source organism: Hymenopus coronatus (assembly GCA_030762935.1). Taxonomy (NCBI): domain Eukaryota; kingdom Metazoa; phylum Arthropoda; class Insecta; order Mantodea; family Hymenopodidae; genus Hymenopus; species Hymenopus coronatus. Next base: position 38,515,201 of record CM060898.1, on the reverse strand, counting down.
TCTACACTCAAAAATTCCATACCGAGATACCACCGGAAGTATATGTTTTAGGATCCTATATATCCAAAAAAAGAAAAAAAAAAAAAACATTTTCAGAAACAAAAGATCAGTGGTGGGTGTGTGTGTGTGTGTGTGTGTCTGTGAACACAATAACTCAAAAATGAAAAGTCGGTAAAATACCAAACTTGGAATTTAAGTTTAGTATCTTGCACGGATACGACACGAAGATTTTGAGAAAAATCTTCCCACCCAAACTGCCCTTTACATGGAACTTTTTTCGAAACCTTTGATTTTTTCAAAACTAGCTCTAACGATTTTGATTAAAATATCGTATATTAAAGATATTTACCTGATAAATAAAATGTATATCTTGAATTTTTTGGGAGTAGTCTCAGAAGATAACTTTATTCTGGATAAAATTTGCGGAATTTTGCATAAGTGCTAAACCGTAAGAGATGGAAAAGAATTTACAACACATAAAATGTACGCACACAAAGTAGAAATGTAATATTTATTACTGATAAAGAAAACAGCAAGTTTAACCTGTTATGGGTCGTTTAGTTTATTCCTGTTTACGTACATTGTACTGATTTTCTAATGGTCAGGCTGTACTGCACTATATTCCAGCCTTCTCTGATCGCTCTAAACCGTGCCGTGCTACATCAGCGACCTTCGCTAACAACTGCATTCTTTCGTCAGACGGGTAGTGCATTGTGAATACGGACTAAAGTAAAAATGGAGTAAAAAAAAAAGATAATTAATAATATGTTAATATTTGATGATCTTTTTCAGATTCTGCCAGGAATACATCATCTGAAAACAGCAATTAAATGTATTTATCGAAGAATTATTGCATCGTTTCTGTTCTTAACCATGCCAGTGTACAGTTACGTGCACTTCGCTACCATTTGTTTGTTTCTCATTTGAACTTTCTGGCTTGTTGTTAGTCTTGGAACATAACTAATCTAAAGACAAAAGAAGACGCTCAAGATTTGTGCGCGAGCTGGACTGGTCTATTCTTATTCCATCAGCCTGGAGACATATTGCCTGTGACCTCTTGTTTCACCAGCTGTTGCGTATTACAATGGCGTGCGCTTCACTTTTCCTGCCAGTAAAGTTAGTTTCTGTGATTCCCCTTCTATCCGATGACAAAAGAAAAGTAGGACAACAGCCCTCCTCACGTATGATGTCACCGAACCAGGAAACAACCTTATCCGTGCGGGAAAGGCGAAGGAGCTGCCTGTATCAATTTCTAAAAAAAGGAAAGTCTCTCTCGGCAAGCTATTTTTTATTTCATTCATTGGAAACCTTGGAAAACTACAATTTTATTTCGTTATAATCTCATTCTATACATCTGAGAATTTGAAATCCGGATATCGAACAGCCTTCATCATTTTTTGTCTTCTTTTCCTTCCTTTCCTTGCACAACCTTTGGAAAGCAGACAACTATTAATATCGTGTCTGAACTGTGTCAATTTGAAGATAGTTATTATGAAGAAGCAATTCTGTGGCAAGAGCTTATTGATTTTAAATATATTGGACTTTGATCCGGAATTATGGTTTATTAAATTATTAATTATTTTGTGACGAAGTAATTTTATTAATAATTTATTAATAATTAATTTTATGAATAATTTTATATATTAAAATCCACACCTAATATAAACACATGCATTACAACAATTCTGTTAGCATGCAGGAATCATTAACAGGGAAGTTACGTTGGAGGAATAATGAAGATAGAAAGTTAGAATCGCGGGAGTTATTGAATGTTCAGGTGAACTCGTTATATATTCTTACGAGGGGTCCGCCGAAGCCAGGCATGAACATGAAGTGGATGCTATGAAATGTAAGCGAAATTGATGATTAGAAAGGTGATGATGGAGTTAGTGGCATGAATGATGAGAAAACCGGAGAAACTGGAGAAAACTATAATAATAACAATAATAATAGTTAAATTTAAAAGTTGATTAATATATTCAAAATGGATTTATTTATAAAATAATATATATTATAAATAATAATGTAAATGAAATATGACATAATATTATAAATATATATATATATATATTAACAAAAATATTCTTATTACTTAGTTCCTTGTAAGTTGAAAAGAAATAAGAGCACACACTAGGCCAAAGCGATTGTCAAATTCTTTAAATGCTGTTGCTATATAATGACATTCAAGTTCGGTTCTGTTTGCATGGCCCGGAGTAAACCAAAAGAAAAACGAAGGCCCATTTTATGTTATTGAAACATGTAAGTATTTTAAAATTGAAACCAATAACAAGGAACATCGCAGAAATGATAAATTGCGTACTTTAACGAGATCCACATTTTTTGTATAGTAAGATTTGTCCTTCTCTTACGGTTTATCAGTTATTGAAAATCTCTCCAGAATGAAGAGGGCTTCAGAGGCTGTTCACAGAAAATTAAAGATATAAATCTTATTTGCCATCTAAATATCATTAATATATGACATTTTAATCAAAAGTGTTAGAGCCTTTTATGAGAAAATTGAAAATTTCGAAAAATGTTAAATGTAAAGGGTAGCTTCGAGTCGGGTAGATAAGCGATAGACAAAAAGTTACTACACGTAACATGTAGGTCCCATTAAAGCACACAATCTATTTCATAATTTTTTGTAAGCTAACCATTTTCAGATACTTCTTGTTATTGGTTTTAAAATTTCCAATATATAGATTTTTCTTAATTGGGAAGACAAGGAATAGAGACCGGCATTTAAAATATTTGACTGTCGCTTTAGCTTATTGTATTCTCTTATTTCCCTTTTGTTTAGAAGGAAGTAACTAATAAAACAATTTCTATTAATGTTTATCTTGACCAGCATGAAAGAGATAGAAGAATAACTTTCTGTAAGATTAATTTGTTGCAGTATAGGTAGAGAAAGTCATGTGAATGTTAACTTATCACATTTTCCCGGCGAAGGGCGATGACTTTTTTTCGGCGTAAAATCCTTAGCAGATCTCGCACAATTTATATCCCTATGTTTTTGTTGTGGAGGTAACCGTTTCCGAGATATCCCTTGTTATTGGTTTCAATTGTAAAGTACTTATACTTTGTCGGAGAGGAAATGTCATTTTTCGTTTGTTCTGCTCCTGGCCAAGCAAAGAAGCGATTTGCAATGACAATCGCATAACGACAGCTTTTAAAACATTTGATTATCGCATTAGTCTAATGCATTCCACTAGTCCCCTTCTACTTATAAGGAACTAAGTATTAAGAAGATTCTGCTAATTTTATCTCGATTAGTATTGTGTAGAAAGAAGGAGAATATTTTGTAAGGAGTTTGTTTCTAGCTAGAGAAAGTCATGTGAGTGAAACACAGATTTTTTCACTCCTTCCTCATGGAGATTTCCAGATCATGTGCGCTTAAGTGCCGTAATGCTCCTCGCTTCCTGATTTTTGTTTTTTTTTATTGTTTCATTTATATAGCCCCCTTTAACATTTAAGACCATTTCTAGGGATTTGCGCTAGAAACAACTCGTTGTCTGTAGGTCCTTTACGTAGGGTTTAGATCGTTTGATTTTCCTCAAATACAAACATTCATTCTCACTTACATTCTTCCAGGCTCTGTAGTGGATAGGGAATACTTCTAGTTAAAGTAAAATTCCCCGCCCTAGCCGGGAATCGAACCCGGGACCTTCGGATGAGAAGTTTCCCGATGTTTTGATAGCCATAACAACAGACAATCTTAGTGACCGAATCAAATGACGTGCCGGACACTGTTCTTACGCAATAATTAATTAATTTTGCTGTGATGTTTATAAACCGTGTGTTTATGATACATTTCCAAAGCATTTTTTTTCTAGTTTTATTGAAACTAAATGTAAAACATATACCACATAATTTAATAAACTGACACTGCCTTTTAAACATAATCACAAGTTTTCCAGCAATTATTAATTACCAGATGTTAAACACAGGTATATATGTTGCCTGAAGACAAAACCCTGGAGAAATCGCAAATATCGAGTATGCTATCGATTGTTAGGTACCACGTGGGACCACTATGCTGTTGTTTTCTGTTGCGTATACATTAACGGTAGTACTAGCAGAACTGGTTTATTGTGCACAATGCTTTCAAGGTCCTATGTTGATGACTGTATGTGGAGGAAATTACCTTTGGGTATACCAGATTCAGGCAAGTACACACCCAGAAAATCACTTTTTATACCACTAGAAGCAGATGCTAAGGAAAACATTAAATTTAGAAATTGATATTTACTATCTAGTGCAGATACAGTAAAGCCTAGATTATCTGCGAGTGCCGTGAAAAATATCTGATGTGTATAATTCACAATTTCTCTAGCTGTTGGAGACTTCTCTGATTGAGAACTTATTTTAAAATTGAAACCAATAACAAGGAATATCTCGAAAACGGTTAGCCACACAACAAAAATGTATAGGACATAAATTGTGTGTCTTGAGGAGATGTACATTTTTGTTATTTAGTAAGATTTTGTGTGTCTAATAAGGTTTACCAATTATGCAAAAGTCATTCAGAATGGAGAGGACCTCAGAGGCTATTCCAAGAAAATTCAAGATATACATTTTATTTTAAATGTAAACATATTTAATAAAAATCGTTTGAGTAATTTTTGAGAAAATAAAATTTTTCGAAAAATTTTCCTTGCAAGATGTAGCATCCATGGAATATATATATATATATATATATATATATATATATATATTAAATACCAAGCTGGGAAAACTTACATTTAACGGACTTTTCGTTTTGGGTTTTTGTGTTATGCTGTCCCCCCTCCACACACACACACACATACACATACATCACAATGATCTTTTTCTACAAATGCTTTTGTTTTTCTTTCTTTTCTGTTCAGAGTTCTCAAAACACTATTTCTGATGAAAAGTCGATATCAAAATTTTGGGTGGAATACAATACCTTCTCTACCTACTATGTACATTGCACATACGTGCTAGAGGAAGTAAAATAATTCAGCATTAGAAGTAGCCTGATGCTCACGAGAGCGAGAAGGCTCCGCATTAACTTGTGTGAGCCGCTTTCTGGAGGGGCCAGGTTTGATAGTCGACCTTTGGCTTTTTCTGGTCGATAGGCGATTTCTGGGATGGTTTCTCATCTACTACGATTTTATTTTCAGTTGATTGCGTTTCATTCTCATGTTTCTAGTGTGCCGGACAGATGGTGAGAATGCTTGCTCAAAGATAAGACTATTCCTTAATAACACTAAAGGATTGCTTGGTTAAACGGTTGTTCATTGCCTTTTCTCGGAAGTAGGATGAGTATTCGTGTTAGGACTGACAGGGAATTCTGCGCGTCTTTTTGCCCAGTGTGCCTGCGACTTGTGGCGATATCATCTAAAGAGAAAATCCTTGCATCAAACATTCCTCTTTGGAGGCTGTGATGCAGCAAGCACATGTTTGATATGTGTACAATTGTGGGAATATTTCCAAATTATTTTATTATCCTATTGTAGTGTAACAAATAGTAATGGTAGTTACGCGAACGATTCAAAGTGAACTGCTTGTTTCCATCTTCTGAAGATGTACATTTGAAATCCAAATGGATTAGGGCTATTTATGGGGAAAAGTTTGTTCCTACAGATGACTCCAAGCTAAGTATGTATTATTAAAATTTTTAACCCATTAAATTAATTTAGCAATTGCTAAATATGAAATCATTAAGTAACCTATTGAAAAATGCTGCAACATATCTTTTTCCTGTCTCATTCACTTTTCATTGTATATGAACTGCATTTTTGAGAACATGGAATCGAGTTTATTGCTGTTTATTTACATTTCAACACTCTTGAAATAGTGTTTAGTAACACGTCCTTGACCACAAAAACAAAATAAAATACATTGTTGGTAGGTTGGCTCTGTGCTTTCCAGGATATAGTATAATTATTGCATTAAGGTTGAAGTTTCACTATAGCAAAACAGGTTAGGGGCCCAATCTTTGTTTTATTACAAGTTAAAAAAAGTATGCTGTTAGGATAACAGCTAAAATATACAATTTAGAAAGAAAAAATGAAGCGTCGTACTGAAGGTATTAACTATATTATTAGGTTGTCTCATAAGTAATGTCGGTTTTTTGATTTTGGTGTTTTGAACATTTATTGGGTATCTTTGATTTGATAATGCTATTTACAGGAAGCTATGGTGAGTGTTGCGTACATTGCGAGCATGTATTAGTCTTCAGTTGTTAATAAACAATCACAAAATGGAGATAACAAAGTTTGAACTTGGAGTCCTTAAGCAGTACTGGAAACACGATCATAAAGCCGCTGCCGCAGCTCGAAGAATATGTGAAATGGAAGGAGGTGTCATTAGTGAGCGTGTAGCACAACGATGGTTCCAACGTTTCAACAATGGAGACGAAAATCCTAAATATTTATCACGTGCTGGAAGACCTAAAGTATGGAATATTGAGGATACATGCCAAGTATCTGCAAAAATGTGCCCATAGGGTTTCAGAAAATCTTGGTGCATCAAAAGAACGGACACCTCAACAGGCTCAACGTAGAGTAGATATCTTTCATCAGCTTATCCGTAACCCCAAGGATGATAGATTTGTCTGTAGTATTGTCACTTGTGATGAAAAATGGGCATATTAACCAAAACCCCGATGCCTCGAAACAGTGGCTTGATCCCCGTCAACCTGCCAAAGTCATCGATAAAAGAAATTAGTTCGGTCCCAAAGTAATGTTGTGTGTCTGGTGGAATTTTGAAGGTGTGATTCACTGGGAGTTTGTCCCAAACGGGCGGGCGATTGATGCGGATCTTTATTCTCAACAACTGGAACGAGTTCATGAAATTTTGAGACGGAGATACTCAGCATTAGTTAACCGAAATAGAGTTCTATTGCAACAGGACAATGCAAGACTCCATACAGCACGAACAACCATGGAACAAATTCAGGAATAAGGAGGAATCGAACTGCTACCACACCCAGCATACAGCCCTGATCTCGCACCATCAGATTATCATCTTTTTCAATCCATGGCCCATTTTCTACGTGGAAGAAATTTTGACAACATTGAAGCAGTGCAAGTGGGTCTTACCGAATTCTTCGCATCAAAAACCAGAGACTGGTACCATCGTGGGATAATAAACCTCGCTGAAAGATGGCTCAAGACCATAGAATCTAATGGTCTATAATTTGAAGATTAGTTAATTGCTTGACAGAACACATTTAGAATAATCGTGTTTCTTAAAAAACGACATTACTTATGAGACAGTATTTATATGCTTTATATTTATGCAAAGTCACGCATGATGTGGATAAAAGGATAATCTTTCGTAAGAATAGTCCGTTTGCAGCACAGGTAGAGAAACTAATATGAATGGAACACATCAGACTTTTTAATTGGTATCAAGTCATGTGAATGCATCACATAAGATTATTTCCGTCGCATTATGATTCTATGCACAAAAATTAACAACTTTTGGTCAATCAATGACAACTTTATTTCTTTCACATATCCACGTGTAGCATGAGAGTTGGAATGAATGTACTGAACTTTCTTAATAAACCTCATTTATGCAAAGAATTGTAAAATATATTGTGGTCGTGATTTGACCTTGTTGCTAAAGTGACACTAAACAAAATAAATAAAAAAATCTGATGTGTTTCATTCACATAACTTTCTCTACATCTCTGCTACAAATTATTGTTAAAAAGCTTCTGCTTCTATTTCTTCATGCTAAGTGAGAAACATTAGCAGACATAGTTTTATTAATTGCTTCCTTGTAAGTAGAAACGAAATAAGGAAGTACAATAGGTTAAAGTGATAGTCAAAAGCTGGTTTCTATCTGACTGAAATTCCTTTGCTTGTGTGGACAGGAGTTGACAAATTCCTGTACGAGAAAAGTATAAGTTATTCAAAGCTGAAACCAATAACAAGGAATATCTAAAAAACTATCAACTCCATGAAAATATGTACATGACATAAATTGTGTACTTTATCGTGATCTAAATTTTTTTTGTAGTAAGTTTTTGTCTATTTCTTACGGTTTACCAGTTATGCAAAATTCAATAAAAATCATCCAGAATAAAGAGGTCTTTAGAGGCTATTCCCAGAAATTTGAAGATATACATTTTATTTTTTATGTACATATGTTAAATGTAAGCGATTTTAATAAAAATCGTTAGAGCCATTTTTAAAAAAAATCAATATTTTCAATTTTTTTCCCGTGTAAAGTGTTGTTTGGGGTAGGGAGATTTTCTTGAAAATCTTCGTGTCGCATCCTTGGAAGATACCAAACTTAAATATCAAGTTTGGTATGTAAAGGTCTTTTAGTTTTGGAGCTATGCTGTCCACAAACACACACGAACCTTTTTCCAAAAATGTTTTTTTTTGATTCAGGGGGGCCCAAAACATGTATATCCGGTGAAATCTCGGAATCGAATCTTTGGGTGGAATACAATACCTTCTCTATACACTATGTACATAGTACATGTAGAACAAGTAAAAAGATATGGAATGTTTGAATGTTTTCTGATTGAGGAAACTTAATAATCTTAGGCCTCAGAGGGAATAAATAACATTAGAAAACTAAATCAATATTGGTATACGTTCTGAGACAGCGCATATGGCTTGGATTACGAGCTGTCATAAAAACTTGGACTGCATTACACAACAGAAAAGTTTTGAGTATATGGGGTTCTGTTCATATTCGTGAAGCAGTACGTTCTGTCGTAAAATATACTTGCGGAACTAGAAGCACAGCATGAGTAACTCGAAAATGGAATTTTACTGCTCCCTGCATGCTTATGAAAAGCTAACATCACAGTGCATACGCGGGTGGGGTCAAAGTTCAATGGCCTTTATCATACGGAGTTCTATTTAGTCATTGCTTCATCTGAATATGAGACCCAGGCGACATAATGCATAACGCGAGTAATGAGGTGGAGGACTCTTTCATTTTACGTCATGCTTTTTAGGTTCATGTGCATATTACCAGACTAAAAACAGCCAGAGGAATTAACGGTTAGTAAAATTTGGATAAAGTCTAGCTGTATGAAAATGAACAAGTCATATTATTAATATTGATATAAACAATTTGAAAACAAAATGGTTTTAATTTTCCTACACTAAATCGTGCTCCAAAACGAACCGTTTCATCTCTTGAAAGCATAGATATATTGCTGATTTAATAAATACTTTTACAATATTATATGAAAATGTAAGGAATGAAGTCTAACAGGAATATGAATTGATAAAACATATATTTGCACATACATTAGTAATCATACAATAGTCAGAGGATGATTTACAAAATACCATTTTACACGACGAATTAATTAAAACCTGATTACAATATTCAAATATCATCTTCAGAAACAAGTGATGGCTTTTCAAGGTAAATTCCAGTCAGAGCGAAGATAGTAATAAAGAATAAAATAATACAACAGATAACACATTTTAACTATTCGGGCCAGATATAATTAAAGCTCAGTTTTGGGTTCTGAAGCTCACACAGTTACGAACTCACAGAGCAGTCGGGTATAAAGAGAGGCTAGTTGGGAGAGGTTTGTAGCGTAAACATGCACACATTAAAGTATAATTTGTTCCAGAAGAGTTCATTACATGTTTTGACATTATATGCACCGTTCTAATTCATTAAGTAACACAATAAAAGAATTATTTCATAATATGCTTATTAAATGAAACGCTTTGTACTTTTGTAAATAAAACTATAAAGCTCCACACAAAAAATCAAGATATTAATATGCTGAGCTTTGAAAAGACAATGAACATAAATAAACCAAAGTCACTCAGAATTCACTGTAGTGAATTACAGGATACATCTTTTCTGTATGGAAAGAAAAGTATATTTGAAACATTCACAAGTTTGTTTTCAATATTTTTCAATCTGCGTTCTCTTTCAGTGTTCACTGGTTTATCTACCAGCAGCAACTGAATGAATTCAGGCAGTGAGCAATGCTAGATAGTACAACACAATTCGAAACCACTTAGAGACCTCGCTTACTCCATCATGTCATAGTTATACTTTGTGTGCACTGAACTTCAATCTGGCAATTTCATAACGCGGACCGAGCTCTATATATAACATACAACTATGACTGGAACATACAACATACCTTAAACCGGTACCAAATTATGTGCGATATCACAAATAAAACCCTCCGAAAGACTCGAAAATAAACTCAGTTTAAGTTTTAGGAGATAAAAATGACTGTTTCTGTTCTGAATTTTGGGTATTAGCAAATAATACATTTTGCAATATTTCGCACATTTCAGTCACCGAAATGAAGTTTTAAGATCAGTAAAAGGATGCACACCTATGGACAGGACTCCACAATGATTTAATAAGACGTGAACTAGAAATATGTTGTATAGAATACACAATATAGAAATATAAAACCGATGAAAGAACATTTAGACAGAATGAATAAAAAAGATTACTCAAGCAACACATACAAATCACACGGAAAAAGAACATCAGGACGGCTCAAGAAAAACATGGACTTTGAGACCAAAACAAGTCGGAATTGATTTACTTAATCTCTGAAAAGTAGTAGTATTGATGGTAAACTGGTTTAGTAAAATGTTCACCTATATTAGCTATACACTGACATTCTTTCTCAATTCTTCAGCTCTTTAATTTGTAAAAAAGGAACTCCTGTGAACATTGACCTGACTTTCGCTGTCCTCTATCGTTTATTAGTGGCTATACAAAATTACAAGCTATTCTGAGAAAGCCTTGTTTTTGTATCTGCTTTATTTGAATCAAGATAAACCTGTGCAGAAATAGCTACATTACACTTTTCCTTCTAGATACAAAGTATAGCGATAGTCAAATGTTTAAGAACTAAACGTTATATGCTGGTCTTAAAATTCCATCGGCAGGCTTTCCATGGAATCGCAAAATACAAGGACTTTAAAAAAATGGCAGAAGTATTGAACAATTAGAACAGTAGCGGTGCTTAAGGGATGTGTGGGGGTACGCGCACGCCAGACGCACACACACACACACACACCCTTACCCCCCCTCCACCACACACAGAGCTACTATCTACATTGTATATACATACCAAAGAAGGTACAAAATACTGAACTTACCACGTTTGTTGTTGTTAGTGTTGAACTTATATATAAAGTTTGATATTTATCCGACCCCACAATATATAGGGACACTTTTCAAAACAAGTTTTGGTTTAGGGGACCTAAAAACATGAATTCCGTGAAATATCAAATTTTAGGTTAAATTGCAATACATTCTCGACCTACCACTTACGTGGAAGAGAAAGTAAAAATTATGTTGATGCTAAATAGTTAAATAAAACTGATTTTACTACCTCTGCGGTCAAGTGGTCAGCGATCTGGCTACACGCCCAGAGGGTCCAGATTTGATGCTCGGCTGGGGCGGGGAATTTTTCTCTAACTAGAATCATTCTCTGTCGTTTACAGAGCCTGGAAATATGCACATACGTGAGAGTGAATGTGTGAGTGTACTGAAAAAAAAATGTTGTGCTCCATATATATGATGAATATGCAATGTGTTTGTGGAAAACGTGTTCGACGAAGAGAAAACTCAAATGATGCATTGAAATTGATACAGATTAAGATGCCAATTACATATACTCTAAATACCTGTATATAACAGAGTAATTTAATGTTTTTTCATTTATTATCTACACTAACTTTGGGGTCAAGGCAGTAAGAATGAACCTCATGCAATATTTGTAGTACAATGCAAATGGAAATACCAAGTATTAGGTTCTGTATTATATTGCGGAGTTTGTGTATTCGGAATGCCATGTTAACTGTTATTGCTTTCTCTATACGTACTATGCACATAGTGTATAGAGAAGCTATTGCAATGCACCCAAAAATTCGATACCGAAATTTCACCGGAAATATATGTTTTAGGTCCCTCTGAATCCAAATAAAAAATTAGAAAAAGATCCGTGTGTGTCTGTGGACTGCATTGCTCAAAAACGAAAAGACCGTTGAATACCAAAGTTGGTATTTAAGTTTGATATCTTCCAAGGATGCGACACGAAGCTCATGGACCTTTTTTCGAAAATTTTTATTTTCTCAAAAATGGCGCTAACGATTTTGATTAAAATATCGTATATTAAAAACATTTACCTACAAATAAAATGTATATCTTGAATTTTGTAGCAATAGCCTCTGAAGACTACTTTATTCTGGATGAATTTTACAGAATTTTACATAACTGCTAAACCATAAGAGTTGGACAAAAACTTACCACATAAAACATGTAGAGCATGTTAAAACACACAATTTATGCCATATACTTTTTTCGTGGAGTTGATCCTTTTTGAAATATTCTTTGTTTTTGGTTTCAGTTTTTAAAAACTTATACTTTTCTGATACAGGAGTATGTAAACTCCTGTCCATACAAACAAAGGAACTTCAGTCACATAGCAGACAGCCTTTGACTAACACTTTAACCTATGGTACTCCCTCATTTCGCTTCTACTTACAAGGAAGCAAGTAATAAGACTATTTCTGCAATTTTTTTTTCTCAAGAAAGTCATGTGAATGGAATACATAATATTTTTTCACCTATTTTCTATACTAACCTAGGGGTCCTGGCAGTAAGAATGAACCTCAGGGAATATTTGTTGTAAGTGCGAATGGAAGTACCAAATATTAGGGTCTGTATCATATATTGTGGCTGGTTGAAGTTTGTATATTCGGAATGCAATGTTAGCTGTTATTACTTTCTCTATACGTACTATGTGCATAGTGTATAGAGAAGGTATTGTAATGCACCCAAAAAATTCGATACCGAGATTTCACCGGAAATACATGTTTTGAGACCTCCTGAATCCAAAAAAAAAGCATTTTTAGAAAAATGTCCGTGTGTGTGTGTGTCTTTGGGCAGCATAAGCTCAAAAATGAAAGGACCGTTAAAAACAAAACTTGGTTTTTAAGTTTGGTATCTTCCAAGGATGCGACACAAAGATTTTCAAGAAAATCCCCCCACCCCAAACTACCCTTTACATGGACAAATTTTCGAAACTTTTGTTTTTCTTAAAATGGCTCTAACGATTTTGATTAAAATCTCGTATATTTAAGATACTTTACTTGACAAATAAAATGTATATCTTGAATTTTCTGGGAATATCATCTGAAGACAACTTTAGTTTGGATGAATTTGACGGATTTTTGCATAACTGCTAAACCGTAAGAGATGGACGAAAGCTTATCACACAAAAAATGCAGAGCACATTAAAACACATAATTTATGTTATATACATTTTTTTCGTGGATATGGTTGTTTTTAAGATATTCCTTGCTTTTAGTTTCAGCTTTAAAAAACATACTTTTCTCATACAGGAATTTGTGAACTTCTGTCCATACAAACAAAGGAACTTCAGTCTCATAGCAACCAGCCTTTTACTGTCAGTTTAGCCTATAGTACTCCCTTATTTCACTTTTACATACAAGGAAGCAAGTAATAAGACTATTTCTGATAATTTTTTCTCGATTATCATTAAATATCAGTTATTTGTTGCAGAGATGTAGAGAAAGCCATGTGAATGGAACACATCAGCTTTTTTTTATTTACCTCCTCAAGCTGTCAATGAACCTGCGTGCACATTTTGGTTCTGCTCGGCTCCGCTATTTGACAACTAATTGCCATTTCACAAATATTTTTGTCGACAGTTCCGTCTTCCATCCGAGAATTGCTCTACATCCAAGACTCTTTCTTGAATTGCTTCTTTCCATTATCCTACTCAGCATTGTTTTCACTATTATTTGCTTTCTGAGGAATCCTTTCTTTGTCTCGATTACCTTTATTCCTTTTCTTTTTATTTTGCAAGCTTCTCTGGAATTCCTCGCTCTGCTGTAGAATGCAACACCGTTTTCTCCTAGTAAAGAATGCATGGTATTTTAGAGACCCTCCCAGCAGCAAGCTTCCTTGCTCTACGCAACTTAGTAAAAGAAGAACTTTTGCACACTTAAAAATAAACCACAAATTTACGATTTGTAACGAAGTTATTTCATTTCAATTTAAATAAAATATAACAGCAATGCTAACAAAAAAAATAACCTCTACACATTACGTAAACAAAACTCTTATTACTTTCTCTACACTTACTATGTACATAGTGTATAGAGAAGATATTGAACTCCACCCAAATATGCGATATCGAGATTTCACCGGAAATATATGTTTTAGAGTCCCCTATATCCAAAAAAAAAGCATTTCACAAAAATGTCTGTGTGTCTGTGAAGACGATAACTCAAAAATGAAAAGTCGGTAACATACCAAACTTGGTATTTAAATTTAATATCTTTCAGAGATGCGACAAAAATATTTTGAGAAAAATTCCCCCACCCCAAACTACCCTTTATATTGAACTTTTGTCGAAAATTTCGAGTTTCTCAAAAATGGCTCTAACGATTTTGGTTTAAATGTCATATATTTAAGACATTTATCTGACAAATAAAATGTGTATATTGAATTTTCTGGGAATAGCATCTGTAGTAGTTTATTCTGGATTAATTTTACGGAATTTTGAATAACTGCTAAATCCTAAGAGATGGGCAAAAACTTACTACATAAAAATGTACAGCATGTTAAAACACACAATTTATGTATTGTACATTTTTTTCGTGGAATTCATCATTTTTGAAACATTCCTTGTTTTTGGTTTCTGCTATGAAAAACTTATACTTTTCTTATATAGGGATATATCAACTGCTGTTTATGCAAACAAAGGAACTTCAGTGACATAGCAACCAGCTTTTGACTATCACTTTAACCTATGGTACTCCCTTATTTCGCTTCTACTTACAAGGAAGCAAGTAATAGACTATTTCTGCTAATTTTTACAGATTATCATGAAGTAAATAGAAGTATAAGATTTTAAGAATAGTTTTTTTGCCGAGATGCAGAGAAAATCATGTGATTGGCACACATCAGATTTTTTTTTAAGTTCGGATTTTACTTATTTTAAACCTTGAATAACCCATATTACTGTGTTCTCAAAAACAGATCGTGAGACACGTAAAAAGGATATAGTTGAAAAAGAAATAGTGTTACATTCACACCTTACCCATTCTTTAACAAACTACTCTTATAAAAACTTATTCTTCTATCTGCTTTATGGTAATTGAGATAAATATTTGTAGAAATTATCTTATTACACATTTTCTAGTAGGTTAGTTGGTTGGTTCATTTCAGAGGGGATTACACCGGCAGTCACCAGACGTTTATTGCTCGTCAGACCCCATATTAATAAGAGAGCATTCGACGGGCGGTCGAGTTCAACCGCAGTGAAAGAGCAACCGCGGTGGTTCCCTCACATAATCCAAGCAACGCGGGGAGCGCTAGAAACTCCCGCCCTTGGGCCTGACCGAACTTCCCAAATCTTGCAAACGACTCCAGCACCCCCCCCCGGAGTTTAATCAACGCTTATAACCCTGAAAGAGCTTGGTTGGAAGGAAATGGAGATGAACAGGAAATTCGTATAAATGAATTCGCCCAATGACCCGAAAAATCTATGGGTCAGAGAGGTCGGCTGCGGGAATCAAACCTATGACCTCCCGAATGCTACTCCCTCAGCCACCTGGCTCGGTTCTCAAATCTTTTAAGAGGTCTCTTATTTACATGGTCGAGAGAGATGGTGAGGGGGAGGGATACGATTAAAGATTTCCCATTTGAGAATGGTATAAATATTGGAAAATTCAAACCAATAACAAGAAATATCTCGGAAATAGTTATCTACACAAGCATGTACTTGATCTAACTCGTGTATTTTAACATCAGCTGTTTTTTTTGTAACAATATTTTGTCTGTTTTTTATAGTTTACCATTTATTCAAGGGGAAAAAATCAAGAGGCTATTTCTAAAACATTGAAGGTATGTATTTAATTTTCCATGAAAATATTTTAAACATGCTTTATTTTGGTTAAAATCCTAGCCATTACTTTATAAATTCAACTGTTATGTAAACCGTAGTTTGACGTGGTAAGATTTTACTGTAGTAAATATTAGTGTCCTGAAAAATGCTGAGCTTAAATACCACTTGGTTTATAACCTTAATTTTTTGAGTTATGTTGCTCGCGGAAAAACACTTACCTGTTTTACTTTTTGGGTTCAAGGATCTCAAAACATATTTCCGGTAAAATCTCAACATGGAATTTTAGGGTGAAGGCAATAAGTTTCCTATTTACTATGTGTAGACTAAAAATATTCTTTTTCGATGTCTGTATTAATAACGCTGTAATGTACCTACTTCAGAGTGTGGGTTGTCCGATTTTTGTCTTCATTATATAAATTAAAAACATAGCTGCAATGTTTGACTTCTTATTGGAGGAATTTTATTAGATTAAAGTTGTAATTTTGACCAGCTGATGAGGAATTACGTGGCTCTGTGTTTTGCATATTTATCACAATTTCCGAAATCAGTAAGGTTAAACGTAATGCAGCTAGTGGAATATGGAGAAGGAAAGTCCATGTTGAAGCACTATAACCGAGTGCCAGAGCAACTCATGTATAAACAATTGTTAACAAAATGGAGCGGGGACCATGAAATTCGTAGCTCGGCCAGGAGTAAAACAAAAGAAAGCCAAACAAGAGCTTGCTGTTTGAGAAAAACATTTTGAAATTTAAACCAATGATAAAGATTATCTCGGAATGGTTAACTCCACAAAAAAAAAAAAAAAAAAAAAAAAAAAAACTGCATTGGACATAAACTGTATGCTTTACGATATCTGCATTTTTTGTGTGATAAGATTTTGCCTATGTCTTACGGTTTACCGGTTATGCATGTCATCCAAAATTAAGCGGTCTTCATTCCAGAAAATTCAAGATATAAGTTTTATTTTGCCATTTAAAAATCTTTAATATGTGACATTTTAATCAAAATTGTTGAGATATTTTTACAAAAATAGAAATTTGGAAAAAAGGTCCATGTAAAGGACAGTTATGGTAAGGGATTTTCCTTAAAACCTTTATGTAGCATCCATAAAAGATACTAAACTCATTTTGGTACTAGTTTGATACTTTCCGACTTTTCGTTTTTGTGTTATGGTGTTCACACACATGCGCACACACAGACATTTTTCTAGCTATATATATATATTGTACATAGGTGGTAGAGAAAGTCAATATGACTACGAGTTTTACTATCAAAGAATATGCATGTAACGGTGCCAGGAGTAGCGAATTGTACCTCTTTTGAAGGCCTGAATTTCATTGGTGTGAAAATTATCAAGAAAGGGGTCATTATTCTGAAGTATTTGTCAATTTGAATAATAGCTGATCTATAAACATAACGACAAATAATAACACCTTAATTTGTTAGAAAAGAAGCACAAATTAACTATTATCGTTGTTCTTATTTATACAGTGATGTTTAAATCAAGAAAATAGATACTATATTTTGGTATGGAAAAGCAACTCGTGAAGAAACGACTAGAATTATGCTAGAGTGGGAATAGTGGAGAATAATAAACAGTTGGAAAGGGCGGAGTCACGTATTTAATTAGCGAACTAAATCACCCTTTCATACACGGGCCAAATTCCTTACATGCGAGAAATAAATGTTCTGGTATTCATAAAATTGTGGTTTTCGTGTACATTTGTTTAATTTAAACATGCATGCAATGTACCTTAAAGCCTTTAAATATATAATAGATTTTTATAACTACCAATGTAAACTTTACAACTCTTTTGCAGACGATAAAGTCATGGAAATAATGTAGGCAAAGTTAATATTCAATAAATTTAATGAGGTAGCCAACAAGCATGCTGTGCAAATATCAACCAAGAACCAAAGTGTTCTCTATAACAAATTCCACAGAAAAGATCAAGTTAAGATACTAAGACTAAGAATAGGTAATACAAAACTAACACATTCATTCTACTGTCAAAAGAAGCGACACTATGTTGTGTTTTGTGTAACATCTTCTTACAGTTAAACATATTATATTTCAGTGTCCAAAACACAGTTATGTCAGAAAATAGCATACAAATTCAAATAAAAGTGCATTAGCACGTACAGAACTGAAAATGTTTAGTTCATGTATTAATATACCTTAAAGAAATAACTCTCTATAATTGTATATAGCTCTCAGAATTATAATGATTAACATGTTATGCCTAATTTAATTTTGTCACCGTTTGTTGTAATATAATTTTAACATCGATATATTATTTCTACTTGAACCACTGTTTTCAAATAACAATAAGTATTAGATGTATATTTTAATCCCTGTGTGCACAATGCATTTATTTATAATGTTCTAATTTTCCTTGTATATTGGATGTACATAGGTGTGTACGATTTTAAATGTGATCGCTATAAAATAAAGAATACACAACAAAAAACGAAGGTAGTGATATTTTTGGGTATCCTGTCAATCACAGCAAAAATTGTAATAGATGATAAAATAATAGAGCGGATAAATACTTTTAAATGCCTGTGCTGCAATGTAACACATGGGAAAAATCTGAAATAGATAACAAAGCGAATGCTTTTAATTATTTTTGTGGAACCATATGTGGAAAATTGGCAAGAAAAGATACCTTACTGACATTTTATGGCATTGCCAGCTCTTCTTACGGCAGCGCGAATTGTACATTAAGAAAGGAAGTTGAAAGAGAATTTGTAGCAGTTTAAATGGGATTTTTAAGATTTGCAGCGGGATATACGCTGCTGAATAAGAAAAGAAGCGAAGCCATTAAAACAGAATTAAAATTACAAAATGTGTTAGAGATGACAAAAGACTTTGAAATAAATGGAGAGAACCTGTGAGACATATGTCAGATTTAACATTTATTGTATAAAATGTTGACTCGCAAGAAACAAGTTCAATAGTAAAACTTACGAAAAGATGACAGGGTCAATTTTAACTCTGTTTGAGGTTGGAAGAGGTCAGTTTTAAGTTAGTTAATATGAAGTTCAGTACTCAAATGCAATGCTTAGAGGGATTAACGATCATTTGTACCTTCCCATTGTGCATTTTACTGTACTTAAATTGCAAAGTTGAATGGTTTCCTCGATAACTTCTCTTGGGGTTGTGCGAGTATCAATCAAATTGAGTTATTGCGCATTCTGTGATTGTTTAAATTGAGCTCTGTGGTACAAAGTCTCTCCGAACTTGAGGTGAGAGATATTGAATCTCTGAATGTTCGGATGTTGCAAATCAACTAAAGAAAATGTACGCTGACAGAGTAATAAACAAAGGAAATGGAGAAAGTAGTGTGGAATGGTTATAATTGATAATTATCAATGGACATATATATGTGACGAAACTTGATCCAGACTTCCGTAACTCATTACAGGTGATTTGAAGAAGCAAGTCAACAATAAAGTCGTGCAAGACACACATTCTAAATTAATTCATGAATTAGTTTTTTTTTCTCTCGCACATTTCTCATTCTTTGCTTGGAGAACTTATGTCCGAACATCCTGTCCTAATGGTCTTGCGGAAGCCTGCTACAGCAGGGCATTCTAAAGCTAGTGGATATACATGGTAAACGCTTAATTATTGTCAATGACTGCATTGGGGAAATAAAGTAAGTTTCAGCTTTGTAACACTTTTTTTTGTAACACGACATTTTTGTGAAAACATTATAGATCGTTACTTACTGAGTTACTTAAGTAGTTATTCCGTGTTTCTTAATTTGTTTTGATATCAATTGTTCGAAGATGCACAGTTTCCACGATAAATGACATAAAAGAACAACATCGATCAAAGAGCCATGGAGCAAAATTCATAGCATGAATCTTATCCATGTCATAACAGATGTTTTGAGTGGCCTCCATGGGTTTCAGTGGACGCTTTCACACGTTGCATCATGGGTTGACTGTCTCACTTGTTCGAATGCTATAGTCTGAATCCAAATATCGTCACAGGCCACGTGGACACGCTGTTGAAGTGCCTTCAGGAACAGGCTCACCGTTCCTTTTCAAGTGTTCAAAGTAAACATCCAAGGAATTAAATTACGGTGATGGAGCAGGCCATACAAGAGGACCTCCACGTCCAATGTGAAGATGTAGCCGAGGTGTCTGATAACATTAACGCGGAAGTGGGCTGGAGCTCCATCGTGCTGCAGCTATATTTTCTATCGTATTGTCTAGGAACATTCTCCAACAATAGAGGCGGAGTGCTTTTGGAGAAAGTTCAGTTATGTTTCTCCGTTCAGGTGTTGTGGAAGAAGAACTGGTCGAAGTAGGCGGTAGGCAATAAGCACTTTCCAAATATTGATGCTACACATTTGCTGATGAGGCGTTCCAACTATTCCTTGAGGATTTTCTTTAGCTCAAGGAAGACGAGTATGCAGGTTAACGATAATCTCATCGGTGAAGAGGACTGAAGGCATAAATCCCATGATAGTTTGCTGCACAAACTAGTGACGGAATTTTAGCCGTGGAGGAAAATTGTTTGAAGATAATTCCTGCACACGTTGGAGGTGAAAGGGTTAATAGAAATTGTCATGTAGTTAATCGTCCTTTGGCTTACACCATGTTGGCGAGTCAACACCAGAGTTTTTCTGAATACCAGAAACGGAGATCGTGTTCTTCCACCTCTGGTACACGCATATTCCGCGATCGCCCTGAACTTTTGTTTGTCTCAAAGGACCCATGCTCACACAAACGCCAAAAAATGGCTCCAAATGTCGTGTGCTGTAGATGGTTCTGTATGTCAGGGTAGGTGGCTCGGTGCTGCCTCTGCGCCATTTCCTCTTGCTTGGCCATACATGAATATATCTCGGCTTGTTCTGGAATGAATACCGGACCACTGTGCTTCTACATAGTGTAAATCACACTGTCTGCACATTGCGAGCTATGAGAGACTATCTGCAATATATTGCAAGTTATGAAGTATGTTGTCAGTGCCATCTATCGTGGGAACATGCTCTTTCGTACATGGTGTATATACTTTTATGTTCCATTTTCAGCTAGGAATCAACTCCTGAGGTATGAAACTTACATCCTGGATGAGCTGGCTAAAGTTTTTATGTACTTTTGCATAATTTATAATATAGGTATTTAACTTTACTGGCATCGAATACCTCCAATATTTTCATTTCGAAAGGTAGTTGCATTTCTCCTCTGTTAAAATTAGCAAACGAAACTTACTCGTTTTTGCTCGATTTTGCGAAAATAAATTATTTTCACTGTTAAAGAGATGAGAACAAGCCTATAAAGAAGTTCGAGAGCTTCATTATTTGTAGCTACTCGGAGCGCCTTATTCGGTTGTTGCTCTAAAGTGCCTCAAAGATTTTCACTCTTAAATAGCAAATCGTTATCCCAAGCGCAAATATGAAATATAAATTAAGCATAATTATTCATGGACCTTTTCCTAATTTTGGCGTTAAATAATTGTTATGCATCTAAGGATTTAATTTGAATAGAAGAGGTTTTGACTAGATTTTCAGGGAATTTGTGTCACTGTTCACAAATCTAAAATTGCCTCTGTTTTGACTCTTGAAGAAGCTTATCTAGGTGCACGAGGAATATTTAATGTCTATGCCGGATTGCCTCAGTTTTTATTCTTCCGAAATTCTATCAATTAAATTCAAGGTATTTCGCAAACATTTCTGGTAGTTTTGCATATATTCATGAGTAAGGAGAGCACAGGTGGAAAGGAACATATTGCACAAGTAATGAATTACATTATTGCGTGTGTGTACAGTTTATCAAACAACGTCCTTTACACTACATTTTTTCAGAGAAAAAGTAGAGCAATGTAACGCATCAGAAAATCAACAGCAGTGTGTGTGTGTGCATGTGTGTGTGTGTGTGTGTGTGTGTGTGTGCGCGCGCGCCCGCGCCCGCCCATCTTCTTTATGTAATGTTTCTAATCCACTGATAAATAATACGTCGCCAAATTGGGCGAAATTACCCTTTTGTAGATTAGTTAGAAAGGGATTTAGCAACCTGACGTCCTTCATTGGATAGCGGTAACATGCTAGCCTCCAGTTCTCAAGGTTGCGATTTCAAACCAGGCGGAGGGCGATGATTTTTTTCGGGAATGGGTATCCTTAGCATGGCTTTCTTCGGAAGGGAAAGTGGCTTATATTTTAGGCACGTAAAATATCCTCAAGCCTAATAAAGTGGTCTCTGAGCAAAATTAAGCAGTCTTTCACGTCCAATATAGGGTGGGACGCTGAGAAAAGCAGCAGTTAAAGAGCGATTATAAATAAAAACCAATTTAATTTTAGAAACCTGTCTTTAAAGAATTTGGTTGTCATTTGGGTGATTTTGTTTGGATTTATTTTGTATTTATAATTTTCCAATACCGTTATGAATAGTAGTGCATAACTTACCTTGGGTTCAACTTAGGAAATAGGTCATCTCCCCTTCAGCAAGAGTAGAGTTCAAATCAAAGTATCTAAATAATTATTATCACGGCGGTTTTCTGTTCTAGTCTCCAACTTAAGCAAAACTTTACTATCCATTATCGGGATTTGTTAATTGTATTTCTCTTTGGCTGAAAAAGGAAACAACGATGTGATGAAAGGTAACCCCTACTTGAAACGAAACACTAACGAGAGAGGCAATATGTCACAATGATGATGCGCTTTTTATAGGTTGATTATTATAACTAATTTGGATGTGGACTTCTTACCTTTTGAACCAGCAGAGTGTGACTTGTGTTCCAAGGCATCGTGCACGCTCTTGAAGTATTTCACTGCGAAAATAAAATACGTTCTCTTCGGAGATCTGAGTGTCGTGGATTCTGGTAGCAGTGTTGGCGAATTCGAGATACCAAAAATTGTAAATATGTTTGTTAAAATCGAGTTCTAAAAGGGCTCAGCTTGACATTGGCAGACATCAACTAGTTGCACACAAATAGCTAAGACAGAGAAATTCGATCTTCATCAGGCAGCAGCAAATCGATCGATTTATTCCAATCCAACTCCAGAAATCTTAACTTTTTATTCCTCGCGCTAATAGAGAATTAAATATTTTTATGGTGAAAATTATACACGCCAAAATTTAACTGACAGAATATCTCGGAAAGGTAAAAATCCTCTTATTTAACCGACTGCTTCCCCCCCCTTCTTTGTAGACCTTACACTCCCAAGGATTTACAAGCCAATGCTTTGGGTCAGGAACCTGTTGAGGAGCAAGCAACTTTTGGATCATAACATCCAGGATGGGTGATCAGCCCAATGCGAATGGCTTTGACGGTGGAGCGGAAGGAAATATAGTGATGGAAAGGAAGATAAGAAAATTCGAGGGTCAAATCGCTGTTGACGGGGGAAGGAGATATAAGTCGAGAACTGTAATTTTTGAGTAAGCCAATTTCTAAAACTCTCAGAAATAGCTGTTTCATATTTCAGTAGCTTTATTGGCACCAATGTTTAGCTTAAACTATTCGTGTGATAACTGAAAACTTTCACATCCAAGATTAGACCTTGCTTGGCTTAATTTTGAGGTGTATAATACATGTAGGTTTTATAGTTAACAATTAATGTTCTTTCACACCAGCTAAAATCTGAAAGATAGAATCCGACTGTAAAAGTAATTCTATAGCTGAGATTTGAGTCACAGATTTTTGGCTTATTAGTATGCTGCGCTAACCAATAAAGCTATCATGACAACATGGCGGTATGTTATTTAAATTCTCCAATTGACTCAATTCTAGTTTTCAAGTTTGCATATGCACAGTTTATGTAAAGTAAGAATTAACATTCAAATATCTCATTTATTATGCTTTTTTCAGTTAATCACATACCATGTTTGTAGTCATAAGGTGTGTGACAAGTTTTGTTATTTAGAACATTTCGTTAGCATGAATTTAAAAATATATACATTTTTTCTTCTCTTTATCTAGTGCATTGTAAACCATTTAGCATGAGAAGTCTTACGTACTGTTAAAACTTTTATTTGCGTTTAAATTTGTATTAGCATATCAGAAAAAATGCGTTGTCTTTTTTTAAAATATCACATGGTATGCACATTGTACAGCGACAGTGAAAGAGATAAAGAGAATCCGGGGGGAGGGGAGAAAGATGGAAAAGCTTTTCAGAGATGCTGAGAAAGTGAGGAAAGAGAAATATTAGAAATGTTGCATTTAACGTAATAAAACTTCTTTTTACATGTTTACTTAGAGCGAGATAGCTCCGTGGTAAATGTGTTTCTCGCACTCGGGAGATCCCAGGTTCGATTCCCGCTGATCACTTTGGGGTTTTCGTTGTCTTTCCTAGTCGATGGCGAATGTTAGATGGTTTCTTATCTATCCCGATTTCCTTTCCACCATTCCTCTTTCATTCCATTTGCTTCGTATCACTTTTTCTACTTAGGACATAGCACATCGGCAGAGAAGATATCTCGATATTGAGACTTCAGCGGAAATACACGTTTTAGGTCTCCTGGATGCAAATAAAGTATTTTTTAAAAAAAAGGTCCGTGTGTGTGCATCCGCTTGACCGTGTGTCTGTGAACACGATAACTCAAAAACGAGAAATCGGTAAAATACCAAACTTGGTATTGAAGTTTAGTGTCTTCCGAGGATGTGACACGAAGATTTTAAGGAAAGTTCCCCCATCCAAGCTACCCTCTTACATAGAAACAATTTAAAAGGTTCTGATTTTCTCAAAAATGGCTCTAACGTTTCTGATGAAAATATAATATATTAAATATATTTACACGACAAATAAGATGTGTATCTTGAATTTTCTGGGAATAGCCTCTGAAGTCTTCTTCATTCTACATGACTTTTGCATAATTGGTAAATCGTAAGAGATAGACAAAACTTACTAAATGAAACTATAGATCTCTTTAAAACACATATTTTATGTCATATTCATATTTGTTCGTGGCGTTGACTTTTTCCGAGATACTACTTATTAATGGTTTCATTTTTAAAATACTTGCAGTTTTCTTATACGGACATTTGTCAACTACTGACCATGCAAAGACATATCAGCCATCTTTTAAAATATTTGAATATCTCTTTAGCCAAGTGTATGGCCTTATTTCCCTCCTACTTGCAAGGAAGCAAGTGATAAGACCATTTCTGGTAAAGTTTATCTCGATTATCATGAACTTGACAGACGAATAAGCTTTTTAACAATTATTTGTTACAGAGATGTAGAGAAAGGCATTGAATGGAATACATCAGATTTAGTTTTCAAGAGTGCTTCCAGGTTTCGTGGGTTGCTATGTTACCGGACAGATAACGCGGTGCTTGCTCAAAGGAAAGAGTACCTTCCCGTGGACACTAGAGAGCTGTTTAGTTGACGGGTCGTTCTGCACCCTCTCTCTTTACCTCTAGCTCTTGAATGGGTCTTCCAGGCCTTTGCAAGAGTCTCCGGACATAGCCTCCTTAGGTTCATTTAGTATACCCTTCCTCCTAGCAGTTATCTATTCTGTTCCCTTCTTTGTATAACCTTAGATATATATGTTCAGTCAAATATATTTCATTTTATCGTAATTTGCTAGAATAGGCGGGGGCTATGGCCGAACTATACCGCACCAAGTCGCCCTGGGAGAGAGAGAGAGAGAGAGAGAGAGAGAGAGAGAGAGAGAGAGAGAGAGAGAGAGAAGATGTAAGAGCAGACACCTGGCGTTCGGAGCCAGGAGCGACGAAACAGCAATGACAATGCCTCTCCCAGTATCAGATTAAAACCCCGTGACAGATCAGACACTCCGCCTCAAATATGCGTTGTGAGGCAGGGGATCGGTTGGTGAGGGGGAGGGTTAGGTAAAAAGAAACAAAGGCCTCCTTCAACATAAAAAAAATCTGACGTGTTCCATTGATTGACTTTCTCTGCATCTCTGCAACAAATTATTGTTAAAAAGATTATGCTTCTATTTACTTCATTCTAATCGAGAAAAAATTAACAGAAATAGTCTTATTAGTCGCTTTCTTGTAAGGAGAAGCGAAATAAGCGACTACCATAGATTAAAGTTATATGTAGTCAAAAGCTGGTTGCTGTGTGACTGGTTCCTTTGTTTGTATAGACAGTAGTTGACAAATTCCTGTATGAGAAAAGTAAGTTTTTCAGAACTGAAACCAAAAACAAGGCATATCTCAAAAACGACCAATTCCACGAAAAAATGTATACTACATAAATTATGTGTTTTAATGTGCTCTATATTTTTTGTGTTGCAATTTTTTGCCCATCTCTTAGCAGTTATGCAAAATTCCATAAAATTCATCCATAAAATTCTTCAGAGGCTATTCCCAGAAAATTCAAGATATATATTTTATTTGTCAGGAAATTACCTTTAATATACTATATTTTAATCAAAATTGTTAGAACCATTTTTGAGAAAATAAAATTTTTCGAAAATTCTTCTATGTAAAGAGTAGTTTGTGGTGGGGGAATTTTTCTCAACATCTTCGTATTGCATCCCTGGAGGATACTAAACTTAAATACCAAGTTTATTATTTTACTGACTTTTTGTTTTTGAGTTATCGTGTTCACAGACACACACACACTCCACGCTGCACCGGAGAACTATCGCATTCAGCTCTATAAGAGACCAACAGGCTGGAGGATGAATTAAATGATAACGAAACAACATGGAGGGAAGGAAATTGGGGAATATAGGGTATCTTCTCGTCATAAAGAAAACAGTTTTTTTCTGAAGTTGTAAAAGTAACAATATTCCTAGTCTCTTTGTTCATTAAGCTACTAGATATTATGTATAGCCAGAAGGAAAGGATTACTTCCAGCGTGTGTTGTGCATTACACAATTTGACGGTACATGATTTGATCACATTTCCTAGATGTACTGTCTGATCATATTACGGACTAGAGAGGTACGTGAGCTATCTTCAGTTTGTTAACACTGCAGCCGTTGTAAGCGATGGCAATGGAATCGGGTTTTACTGAAGTTTGTAATGTGCATTAGGGTCGTTCTTTGACTTTGTGGGGCTTAGAAACCATGTGTTTGTGAACTGACATAAAGGGAGTGTAGCGCTTGAGAGATACTGTTTCTACGTGTCTCTTGAGTAGCAGCTGACGCTATCTGGAATTGCAATATACTCCTCTTTCTGTCATTGCTTCTCTGCCACTACTGAACTTTTGACCAATTAGAAGACCAAATCTGTCCGAATTTTTATTT
Organism: Hymenopus coronatus; assembly: GCA_030762935.1. Lineage (NCBI taxonomy): Eukaryota > Metazoa > Arthropoda > Insecta > Mantodea > Hymenopodidae > Hymenopus > Hymenopus coronatus. Next base: position 38,488,146 of record CM060898.1, on the reverse strand, counting down.
TACTATGCTCCAAACAGGTGTTTTACTCTATAGATAATGTTTCATTTTGCATGTAGCTGAATTGCAAAGAATAAGCTCCCATTTCATTAATTACTACATTCATTCAATGCATTTGAAGCTTTTTAAATTAGAAAGAATAACATTTTATTTATTTTGATAATATAATGATGATGATAATCAGTCAAGGTCTATGTAAGTAAAATGTGATGTGTTACATTCATATAATTTTCTCCACCTATGCCTGGTAACTATTTTTTTAATTGTTTCATTTATATAGCCTCCTTTAACATAAGGTCATATCGGGAGGTTCTTTACGTTGGTTTTAAATCGTTTTTTATTTTCCTCAAACAGACATACATTCATTCTCATATTCATACTTATAAACTCTGTGGGGATAGGGAATAATTCTGGTTAAAGAAAAATCCCCACCCCGGGAATCAAACCCGGGATCTCCGGGTGAGAAGTCGGCTCACTGACCACTCGAAGTGATCGAACACGGAGGCACTCTAGGTAACTATTCTTACAAAGGCTTTATTATTTTATTTCTTAATTATCAAAATAAATATTAGCAGAAATTGTGTTATTACGATATTTTCTTTTACAGGAGTAATAAGGAAATACAATAAGCTAAAAATATAGTGTAATACGTAGTTGTTTTATGGTGTTTAATACCCGCTTTTACTACTATGGCAGCACAGGCGATGGCACTGATGATACATGGAATGAAGATGGAGCAGCGGTGGAATGTGATGGTGAAGTAAACCGTAAAACCAGGAGAAAACTCGCCCCTGCGCCGATTTGTCCAACACAAATTACGGTCGCCTGGGATTAAAGTGTGAGAGGCGAGTGGTCTAATGCTAGGTGATGGCGCGGCCATAGTGTGTAGTGCAGTGTAATGTACCGGAGGGGATACCGCACCTGAGCCTTTTTGTACGTTAGACTCCGGGAGGAGAGCTTGAGATGGCAGCCGGAACCAGACTGCCGCAGAGAGCCATCGTGGAGAGTCTCCAATAGAAATGTATACTCAACTTCTTGAAAAGCTGGTCGCTATATGAGGTATTAAAATTTTGTTCTCTCTGCTTCACCAGGATGAAAACTTTCTATTTGGGGAAAAGTACAAGTATTAGAAAATTTAAATACATAAAAAAGAATATCTGGAAAATAGTTAACTGCATAACAAAACTGTAAGTGACAAAAATTGCGTGTTTGATGAGATCTACTGTTTTGTTTAGTAAGCTTTTGTTTATCTCTTACGGTTTGCAAGTCATGCAAAGTTCATTCAGAATGAAAAGTTCTTCTGAAGCCATTCCCAGGAAATTCAAACTATTTATTTTATTTGCCATTTAATATCTTTAAATACCATATTTTAATCAAAATAATTAGAGCCATTTTTTTTAGAAAATCATAATTCATGTTTAGTATACAGCCGACTTCGTTTTAAGTTGCACACACAGTCACACACACACACACACAAATACGCACATGGGCTTTTTTTCTAATGCTTTTCTTTTTTTAGGTTCAGGGGAACGTAAATTGTGTATTCCAGCAATTCTCGGTATCAAATTTTTAGGTGGTATTTAATACTTTCTTTATCTATATGGAGAATTGTACAAAGTAAGTAAAAATCTAGTGGCGGTCATTCACACAGGTTTCTCTAACGTTATCCTTAAAACGTGATTTTCTATCCACGGTGCTATATTTACATTAGGAGTTTGTCTAGAAAACTGTTTCATATTAACAACAAATACTTTAAATACAGGTTAAAGGGACCTTATTAAATTCCTTCTAATGTACCTGCTTCATATTATATACAAATTAAATTCCTTCTAATATATATCTACGTCATAGATATATTATATACAAATAATATTACACAATAAATACTTTAAATCTAGGTTAAAGGGACCTTATTAAATTCCTTCTAATGTATCTGCTTCATAGATATATTATATACAAATAAGGGTTATGGATTTTTTTGTGATCCACCACTTTCAAAACAATGATTACTATCCCAAAGTAAATATTTATTCCAAGAATGTACGAAAGTAATAGTTTGTTACTTTAAGATTGGTAGATAACGTGTTTCTCACATAGTTTTGGTAGTAACTATTTGACTTCATGAAGGATTTACAAATAATCATTTTTTTTTCGAATACAGTTTTGTAGATGTAATGTGCTTAGAGACAAGGACAAGAAGACTAGGTAAAGGTAGGTCAGCGTGAGAGCCGGCTTCCGAAAGTAAACAAAACGACATAACTGAACTAGGAGGTCTAGCACACCGAACAAACACGAAAAGCGAAAGTGAAACTGCTGTGCTGACATACTTCTGGGTTTGAAAGGGAGAGTACCAACCCCGCTGCCAGCTACCTGTCTACTGCAGCTGCAACATTGATAATATGTGCGTTTTATGTTCTGGAAAAGCCATCATAGAAAAATAGATCAAAATGTATTATAAATGTTGAAGTAAATATCTGAATTTAATTAACATATCTTCCATTCAACCCATTATGTATAAAAAGCATGGAGGAACACAGAGAAATGATAATATCGAGCTCATGCGTAGGGAAGAAAAGCAAATTGGTTACATTCACATTATTTTTATATTCACTATTCTGTAAGTACATACTATAAATAAACAATATCTAATGGTTTATACCAATTACATATTATTCTTATAACATTTACTATTTTATTCTTGTTAATTCAGATAAACTTTCAATTCACATTTATACATTTATATATATATATAAAATGCATTTGACATAAGTTGTATGCTTAAAAGAGATCCGTACTTTGTGTCAACATAATTGTTTATCGCTTATTTTTTACTAGTTATGTAGAATAAGTTAGAATGAAGAGAAATACAAGGTCTATTCACAGAATATTCAAAACATATGAACGTATACTTTTTCAGGAAATATCTTAAATTATAATCGTCTGATTCACTTTTAAAAATTATAGCATTTTCGAAAAAAGATGTACAAAAATTTGGTAGGTTTACTTGAAAATCTTTGTGGAACCCTTGAAAAATGCAGAAATTAAATACCAACGCGTTCAAGTTTTTGAGTTATGCTGACCAAGAAACACACGTACTGATTTTATTTTTGAAAAATGCTCTTTTGGATACAGTGAACCCGAGAATTTGTATTTCCGGTGGAATCTAGATATCGATGAAGACACTTAGTAGTGTAGTGTATAAAGTTAAAATCTGATGTGTTCTCTAGCTGTTCCATGTACAAACTATTCTTACAAACTATTCTTATTTAAATCATGCTAATTGAGATAAATATTAGCAGAATTAGTGTTATTAGTTGCTTCATTTTAAGTTGAAGGAAAATAAGGGGATATATAAAGCGATAGTCAAATCTTTTAAAAGCTGATCGCTATGTGAAACAATTCATGTTCGGTTCACGTTGCATGCTCCCGTTTGAGAAAAATTGGGAAGTTTAAGATTGAAACCAATTACAAGGAATATCTCGAAAACGCTCAAATCTACAAGAAAAATGTATATGAAATAACTTATGTTTTAATGGGATGTATATTTTTAGTGTAATAAGTTATTTTCTATATCTTAAAATTTAACCCTTATGCAACATTCTGCAAGCTCATCCAGAATAAAGAGGTCTTCAAAGGATATTCCCAGAAAATTCAAAATATACATTTTGGTTGTGATGTAAATGTCTTTAATATGACATTTTAATCAAAATCATTATAACCATTTTTGAGAAAAACAAAAATTACAAAAATTTTTCCAATATAAAGGGTAGTTGGGGTTGGGGATTTTCTTGAAAATCTTCGTATCGCATCTTTGGAAAATACTCAACATAAATACCAAGTTTGGGACTTAAAAATCTTTTCGTGCTATGCTGTCGACACACACATACGGACCTTTTTTCTAAAAATGCTTTTTTTCGGACTCGGGGACCTCAAAACATATATTTCAGGTGAAATGTCGACATCGAAATTTTGGGATGAATACAATATCTTCTCTAGCTGCTATGTACATATGTGCTAGAGAAAGTAAATTGGCATAAAATTTGTGTATTTTAATAAGCTCTAGAATTTTTTCAAAGTAACTTTTTGTCACTTGCTCATTATTTCTTACTTATTCAATACACATTTGAATACTCCGCCTGTTCACGGAGCTTAAAAGTATACATTATTCCTTTAGCCTTAAGGGGAGTCACAATGGAATTTTCACAATTTTTTTTTCCATTTTTAGGTTTTAACTTCGTATGAATATTTCAGATCTCCCGCCCATTTTGGTATAACTATCAATGGCATGCGCTAATTGTAAATAGTTTAAAAATATTGTTGAAAATGGTCTTGCGTAGGTTTTTTGAGGACATTTTGGTACACTCACTAACTTCGTAAATATTAGTGTTAGAGAAGATATCTTTTTTTCTTTTTTTTAATTTTGATCCGAAAGTTTAATTTAGCTGTTTGCAGCATTGGCATTCCGCTTATATTTCCTTCATGTGAGAGTTTCGAAGTATTGCAAAGTTGTGTTTGAGTTTTTTTTTTTTTAAATGTTATGTTTGAAAGCAATTTCTGAAGAAGTAAAATTGTCTATGCAAATACCCTTTTATCTCAGAAACTAAGTGGCACTAAGGGCTGAAATGTTGTACCATATATTTGCACCTAAATAGGTTTTATATGTATTAAAAAAAATTTTATGTATATGGATTATTTATTTTATAAAAATTAATAATAATTTCTCAATACAATTTTAAGAGCTTTATTGAAAAAATCATACCGTTCTTTCTAATCATCAGAAGCATTCTATTTTTCATCAATCAACAGCAAAGTTATTGCTAAACATACCTTGAAAAACTTAGCTCATGACCTTAAATATTTGCTGAGATTATGGGTCGAACTTTAACTCCCCTTAAGCCAGAAAGTTAAATATGTGATAGTTTAATCATATTCGTAAGGGTCGTCAAAAATAAAAAATGTAGACATTTTTCCATGTAACACATGCTTATTAATTGCATTTGAATATTTACTTTCTCTGCTGCTGCTGCCTTTTTACTTGTTTCCTCAGTTGTCTCCCCTCTCACTCCCAGTAGTCAAATCCTCAGTTCTGTTTAACATAAAAACAAAAGCAAGCTATCGTGCTAGTAGCATCGCATGTTCCCATTGACCCTGTATATATTTTCTCGACAAATTATTGCGTTCCTGCGAGAATAATAATGTTAGAGATAAAATAGGAAAAAGCTATGACATCCGTTTCCTGAAGCTGAAGTTCATTAAAATATATAATACATTTTAGGAGCGTCGAAATGTAGGTAGGCTAAAGTAAATGAGGGGAAAGTAAGTCAAAACAGTACCCTTGGGCCACATTCAGACGTTCTCAGTCGGTTAAATATAATGCTGGCACAGACATTTTACAGCTTCTGGTTGTTCGATAGCCAAATGTAACAAACTACTTTCAGTAAACCTGTCCATTGTTGGTTCCTTTAGTTTTCAGTTATAATTTCATACTTGAAAACATCCTATTATCAGTATGGCACTGTTCTCATACACTTTTTACTTTCTCTACATAGAGATTTCACTTGAAATATACGTTTTATGCCGCCTTGTATCCAAAAAAGCTTTGTAGAAAAAGGGTTCGTGTGTATGTGTGTATGTCAACACGATACCTAAAAAACGAAAAGTTGTTAAACGCCAGACGTAGCATTTAAGTTCAGCATCTCCTAAGGATGCGACACGAAGATTTTCAAGAAAATCCCCCCACTCGAAGCTGCCCTTTACATGGAAAAATATTCGAAATTTTCATTTCTCAATAAGACCCTAACGGTTTTGACTAAAATAAAGTATATTAAAGATACTTATGTGAAAAATAAAATTTATATATTGAATTTTAATGGAATAACATCTGAAGTCTTATTCTTCCTGTATGACTTTTGCAAAACTGGTAAACCGTTATGAATAGGCAAAACATTACTGCAAAAGAAATGCAGATCTCGTTAAAACACACCATATTTATCTGATGCATTTGTTTTTGTAAAGTTAACATTTCTCGACACATTCTTTGTTATCGGTTTCCTGCTTTCTCAAACATAAAGTAGCAGCCATTCGTTTATTCTTTGGTTTACTCTGGTCATGTAAAGAGAACCAATTTCAACGTCAATCACATAGGGACAGCTTTTGAAAGATTTGACTATCGCTTAAGCCCAGTGTATTCCATTATTCCGCTTCTACTTACAAGGAACTAAGTAATAAGACTATTATGCTAATGTGTATCTTGATAAGCATGAAGTAAATAAAAGAATGTCCTTTTGTAAGAATAATTTATTAGCAGAATGTTTAGCGGAATTTGTGTGAATGGAAAAATCGGAATTTTAGTGATTAGAATTCAATTTACGTGACAAAATTGTTCATATATTTCCGTAAAATCTTCATATTCTGTGAAAATCTTATATTTATTCATCATTTCAAAATTGATAACTTTTAGCTTTTTGGATAATTTAGTTTATCAGTGAACTGGATTTTCTAGATATTCTATTCAGGCTTAAATCTAGAAAGGAAGAAAAAATGGTTAATAAAAATGACAACTTGTTCGCCACGCGGTTCTTTTTCTTTGCTAGATAAAGCAGGTCATGGAATTCATTCTGAACATCTTCAGTTTTGCGTAATCATGAACAAAAAATCGTTGAAGTTCTACTTCATTAATTCTTAAACAAAATGCTATAATGTTCTTCAAAGCAGAAGAGGAAGTCATTTTCTGAAAAGAGAATATCTGCATAGAAGTAAACAAAAGCCATGTTCCATTTATCTGAGGTCATTCCTCTTTGGATTTGCCTTCCTTTCTTGTTTAAGTGCCTTTGTGGCGAAATTCCTTTGATTGCATTGACCCAGAACATCGAAAGCTGACGACAGAAAATGAATGATGCGAACGCAAACAAATTGAATATCGAGTGCTTCTAAAGTTTTATTCTTTTTCTCTGGCTCTGTATATAATATATCATGAGGATTTTGGTCGCTAAAAAAGAAGAGATGCTGAGATATGTCAGAAACTGGAGGCTCTTTTGTTTTCGCTCTTCAGATTTTTTTTTAATCAGATTAGCACGGTTAATTAAACAAAACAGTTTAAAGAAGCACGGTGAATTATGGATACGTATTTCATTGCCATATCTGAAACACATGCTTCCTTATTCTAGTATATTATCTTCTTTTATTTTCAAGGAAATAGAGGGTGTTTCCATGTTTATTTACAAATTATTGGTTATCGTTCAACTTTTATTTAAGAACAGAATGAGTCATTATTTGAACTTGCTTAAAAAGTATGTTTTTATTTTTTCTATTCAGTAAAAGTACATAGGTAGAGAAGGTATTGTAATCCAACAAAAATTCAACACCGAGATTTCACTGGAAATACACTAATCAGAAAGAGTACTTTTAACTATGAATACGATAACTCAAAAATGAAAAATATCAAATTTGATAATTAAGTTCAGGAATGCAACACGAACATTTTTAAAAATTCCCCTACCCAAGCTACCCTTTACAAGGAAAAAATTTCGAAACTTTTTATTTTCTCAAAAAGGCTCTAACGAATTTGATTAAAATATCATATATTAAATATATTTAAATGACGATAAAATACATAACCATATAAAACTTCCATAACTGATAAACAGTAAGACATAGACAAAACTTACATGTCACAAAAATATAGAGTTCGTTAAAATACTTTTTCATATACAGTTTTACTGGTACTAACCCTTTCCGAGATATTCCTTGTTATTGGTTTCAATTTTAAAACATTTAAAACTTATCTCAAGCGGAATCTTTTCATTTCATGGCCACTCCTGATCATGCAAAGAGAACCGAATTTCAATCGCATAGCCACAGCTTCTAAAAGACTTATCTATCGAATTAGTTTACCTTCTGCTTATAAGGAACTAAGTAATAACACTATTTCTCCTAACGTTTACCTTGACTAGGATGAAATAGATAGAAAAATAAGCTTTTGTATATATAGTTTGTCACAGAATAGGTAGAGAAAGTTATGTAAATGGAACACAACAAATTTTTTTCTGTGTAGGCATTCCTTTATCCCCAACCACATGTATTTCCTTCTCTGGCGAACTGCTGTTGTAAGCAGTTTAAAGTAGAAGGAAATTCGACATGGGCACAAAAATTAAAAAAAAAAAAAGGACGTTTTGGAAACCTGGTGGGTCAGGAAAGTAGACGAGGAGTATGGAGAATGATTAAAAACCGCCTAATATTGACAGTCAGCAAATAATTGAATAATGCCCAGAGAAGGTTTTGTTGGAAGTACAGTCTGAGCTGAAATCGGGGTAGGATGTGAAGCAATACATCAAAACAGTCACCAAGTTCATTAGGCAGGAGCTCACCTAGCTTAGACTGGGCTCGTAGAGATGTTAAAAACAATACTGATGAAAATGCTATGAGAGTCTGTGCCATTTGTGAGGACGAGATGGCAAGATGTAGGGTACGGAAATATGAAGGGAAAAGCATTTGTAGCGATCCTTTACTATCTCGAATATAGAATTAAGGGTGTGTTGGACGTTACTGGCAAGTAGGGAAGAAATGGAGGGGATGTCGAGGCAACTGACAAGGTTGATAGTAGGGAAGAGCTAATGTAAGAAAACTTTTATATATTTTATGTAATTTTTGTTCTCATTGTTAATGCATTGTGTTGATTTCTGCTAATTGTTCTCGGGGTCCATGGAGCGTAGTTACACAACATTCGCCTTTTTAAGATAAGGGAAAACCCCGAAAAAAACCTTATCCGGGTAACTCACCCAAGCGAGATTCGAGCTCGCGACCTGTTGAATGTGAGACAGAAACGCTACCATCACACTACCCAGAGTTAAAGAGACCCCCCCCTGTCTCTTTAACCTAATAATTAAATCAACCGTCCATATTCCTAAAACCACAAGGGCATTTTAAGTAACATACTCAGTCTAATTAACTCGTTTCCTTCTTAAATACTTCTTCATCTGTACTTTTATGTTTTATGCCCATACAATTGCCATAGAATCTATTATTTCTATAAAAATACTTTCATGATATACTTTTTTAGTATTTACCAGGGTTTAAAATTTCTTCTTTCTAGGGAAGCCAAATTCATCCTTATGTTTTGTTTCTAATTTCTTCTACGAAATGACTACATGTTAAATTCACACCTAAGTGTATGTTCAATATTTTTTATCCTTTTCCCATTTAAATTCTTGATTATGATACTTTATTATTGGATTTATTTTCAAATTTGCTTTCAAACTCATATATACAGTGTTTGCTGGTGTAATATTGTTTCATTTTCTTTCACCGAGCATTTTATTGACATACCGCGATTAATTAATACTGAACCATGACTTGAAGCTTTCCTGGCGGCGGTATGAAAATAACTTTTCTCGGGCTATCAGCCAGGTGAATTCTGGAATTCACCCGGAGTCTCTAGATCATTCCCTGAAGATGAGAGCGACGTTAGCTCTTGAAAGCTTGTAAGCTTGGAAATTATTCCAGAATTCACCTGGCTGATAGCCCGAGAAAAGTTAATTAATACTGATTTTCCTTCATACTGTGGCCACCACACAGCTGCTTGTGAGCCGACCGCTGCAGCTTAGACTCCCGCCGAAATAATTATAATATCTCCGCAAATGCTTCAGTTCTTATAGTTAAAATTGCAAAGGTAATAAACATATATTAAAGTACCTTAAGATACTTGGAAATGTACTCCTGTATCCAAATATTTCTGGCATCTTCTCAGGAAATTTTCACTCTCGAGATCTCAGTACCTGAAATTGAGTGAATTTCTTGCCTGGGTTTTCGTATAGTTCTTCCAACCTATTTATTAATTTATAATCATTTTTGGTATTACTCATATTTAGATATCTAACATTATTTCTGTGGTAGCGCCGTGCTGAGTGGTTAGACTGCTCGCCACCCATCTAGGTGGCCCAGGTTCGATCTCAAGTGCCCGCATGTGGGAGTTGTGATGGACAAAAGCGGCGACTGGACGAGTTTTCTCCGGGTCTTCCGGTGATCCCCGCCACTCATTCCACCAATTGCTCCATCACCTTTTCTATCATCCATTTCGCTTGAATTTCATACTATCCACTTCTTCACGCTCATGCCTGGCTACGGGTCGACCACTCGTTCCAGTTTCTTCAGTCTGAGATTTCGTGTCGTTGGCTCCCCGACAGGTTTCTAACCCTAGGCATCCGCTTGTAAGTCCTAGGGAGGTGTCAGTCCTAAATACGGGGAGGGTAAGCAATTACGTCTTCTCTTCGCAAGAAAAACATAACATTCAGCTTTAATATTTATTCCAATTTTCTTAAACCTTGTCTCAGAATACCAATAGTCTCTGACATTCTTGATTTTAGTAGTTTTATACAGAAATCGACATTATCTTCTCAGAATGTGTTAGTATTTCTTTTTCTCTGTCTAGAAACATTTAATAGAATTTAATTATGAAGCTAAACGCACAAAAAGCTTGGCATCATGAACAATACGAACTAATAAAATCCTACATGGATTTTGCATGCAAACAAACGAATATGCAGATGTTAAATAATATAGGTAAATAGGACCTGAGGTGAAATTTAATGAGAAAAGTTATTTTTTTTTTTTTTTTTTATTTTACGGAATGAAATGCAATCCATCTGGGTTAGACAATTAAATTTACTTTTCCTCGGGCAAACTAGCAACAGTTTTATTTAAACTAGGGCATTTAAAGAGGAGAAAATAACAGACATGGAGATTTAAATCAAACAAATTGATTAATCATTAGCTCTTTCATTTAGAAAGCTGATAACATCACTCAGATTTTCTTCGTGAATATTCTTCAGCATAACAACCTAAAATAGAGAACATGGCTCTATATTTTCTCTACATGTAAAAATAGAAGTCCTTTCTACATTGAAGTTATCTTTAATGTGTAACAACTCGAATGGATATCAGAAAATTTCGGGGCAATCTAAGACTAATTCGTTTCATTCCGACAATATTTCAAGTTTGTTTGGAACACATTAAAATATCCGATATATCACAAAATATAAGCCACTTGGGACTTATTGAAAGTATTATGAAATATGTGTGTTTGTTTTTAAAAGTATGATATTGTATAGTGCGGAAAGCTAGATGCTGCGACAGTTATGGACTCTATTGAAAACATTTTACATTGTATATGAGAAGAACGGAACGAACAAAATAAATCGTGAAGTGTTTTAGAATGGATGAAGAAAAAGTATTGCTGAAACTCATCAAGAAAAGGAATAGAAATTGGTTTAAGCGTGGAACAAGAAGGAATTGCGTGCTAACAGATGGACTGAAAGGACTTTTAAGTGCAAAATGGAGCAGAAGAAGAAATCAGACATTGGATAGTAGGTAAATTGAGCATAAATACAAAAAAGAATCCAGGATTAGGCTGGATTTGTGTACAGGATTATGACCTTGAACAGAAAGTTTTAATGAATATCAAAAAGTTAGTGCTAAATAATATTTTCCGAGCACGTATGGAGGAAAGCATTTACGATTTATTAATAGAAATGTTTATGAGGGCACTCTTATTTGAGTATTCTCTGTGAGTGCTCAATATGGTTTCTTAGTTATAGAATGTATAGCGTGTGTGCTGAGTATATATTCATTCACACGTTTATAAAACACACATAGTTTCTTTTATACGTATAGGATTGGTCTTTTTTATTGTCAAAAAGAAATTTAATTTTTTAAGTGATTAAATTCTTATTCAGTTATTATAATTTATTATATTAATATTATTTTAATTATTTTTCAATTATATTAATTAGATAAGCATTTAAATTGTAGAAAACCTGCCTCTGGGCTCTTTGTCCACCGCAAATCTCACATGCGGTGGCTTGGGATTGAACCCCGTCCGCCTTGGTGATAGGCGAGTGGTCTAAACGCTCGGACACGGCGCAGTCTGTCCATCGGAGAGCACACAATTAAATCGAAAAGGGGAATAAATAATTGCAAGATAATAAACATGATGGATTCATTTCAATAACTTTCTCTACTTGTAATATTCCTACAAAAAATATTCTTTTATCCACATCATGCTTATAGAAAGCAGAAATGGTCTTGCTTCTAACTAGAAGGGGAATAAGTTATATACTAGGCTAAAGCGATGATCAAATCTTTTAAAAGGTATGTAATACACGGGCAGGAGTTTAAGAAAATGTAAGTATTTTAAAATTTAAATCAATAACAAGGAATCTTTCCAAAATGGTTAACTTTACCACACACACATGGCATAAGTTGCGTTTTAACGTCCTTTGTGTATCTCTTACGGTTTACCAGTAATACAAGTGTCATTCTGAATGAAGAGGCTACAGGATCTATTTCCATAAACTTCAAGGTCATGAAGATGTCTTAAGCGTATGGTATTTTCATCACAATCGTTAGAGCTAATTTTGAAAAAAATAAAACTTTTCGAAAAATGTTCCATATAAAGGGTAGTTGGAGTGAGGGATTTTCCTAAGAATCTTCGTGTCCATGCTTGAAACATGGTGAAGCCAGCACTAAGTTTGGTATTTAATAGACATTTAGGTTTTGAGTTAAGCTGTTCACACACACACAACACACACATACGGAATTTTCTCTAAATTTATTTTTTGACTCAGGGGACCTCAAAACACGTTTCCGGTGAAAATTGACATCAAATTTATGGGAGGAATGCCATATCTTCTCTACCTTGTGTGTACATAGTACATTGTAGAGAGAGTAACAATACCAGAGGTCAGTTTTTGCACCTTGTTAAACGCATAGATATTGAGGAGTTGTAAGAACAAGAATAACACACTGTTAATGATAACAACAATGATATCTAAAATATAAACTTTAAACGTTGCACAATTCTCAAAACATTTTAAATCATTTTTTACGTAATGCTGAAAAGAATCTTAATGAAAACGCATATTTTCATTGTAGAGACGTTTTATTACTTCATTATCAATTTGGAGCATCTAACTATGGAGAACAACATAAGAATAACAGTAGTAGACACCAGGATATTACATCATAAGGCCGTGCATGAAATAATGCTTAGCTTGCTTACTGACGGTCAACATTATGAGAAACAGGTTTCCCAGTACCCCGCTCTAAAACTTTCACTCCTACCGGCAGTTAGTACCGCCCCAGCATTGAGGAAAACTATGTGCCTATATGTAGACTGGTCCGCGGGAAAGCTACCTACTAGGATACGCAAGTGCAGGCAAAAGAAATCGCAGAAGTGTATACACCTCTATTTATAAGACTGTGATTTTTTTTAAATGGTGTTTAACGCCCGCTTTTACTGTTACGGCACCACAGGCGATGTCACTGATGATACATTGAATATAAATGGAACCTTGGTGGAATGTAATGGCGGAGGAAACCGGAGAAAACCCGCCCCTGCGTCGCTTTGTCCACCACAAATCTTACATGCGGTCGCTTGGAATCGAACCCAGGACGTCTAGGTGAGAGAAGATACATTGAACTACTATACACTATATGCATTTTTTAAAGATATGTTTACATTCTCTAGTCCGTATGTTCATACAATGTACATAATAGTTAAGAAGGTATTGTATATCACCCAAAAATTCAGTATCGACATTTCGCCGGAAGTATATGTTTTGAGGTTACCTAAGTCCAAAAAAAGCATTTTTAGAAAAAGTCCGCGCGCGCGCCTATGTGTGTGTGTGTGTGTGTGTGTGTGTGTGTGTGTGTGTGTGTGTGTGCAGCATAACTCAAAAGCGAAAAGACCCTTAAATACCAATCTTTATATTTGTGTTTAGTACCTTAAAAGGATGCGACACGGACATTTTGAAGAAAATCCACTCCCTCACCACAAAGTATACCCCTTAGATGGAAAAAAAATTGAAACATTGTTTTTCTAAAAAATGGCTCTAACGGTTTTGATAAAATACCGTGTATTAAAGATATTTAAATCACAAGTAAAATGTAAATTTTGAATTTTCTGTAAATAGCCTCTGAAGCCGTCTTTATTCTGCATGAGTTTTGCAAAATTTTGTAAAATTTTCCAAAACTGTTAAACTGTAAGAGATAGCCAGAAACTTACCACCCAGAAAGTGTAGATCTCGTTAAAACATACAATTTATGTATCTTTTTTTTTTTTTTTTTTTTTGCAGAGTTGACCGCTTTCAAGATATTTCTTGTTATTGGTATAAACTTTAAACCACCAAACTTTTTTCAAACGGGATCTTGCAAAGCGGTACGAACCTCAATTATTGCACATAGCGTTGAGCTTTTAAAAGAGTTGACCTTCGTTTTATTCCATTATTTCTCTTCTACTTACAAGAAAGCAAGTAATAAGACAAAGTATGCTAATGTTTTATCGATTAGCTTGAAGTAGAAAAAATAATAGATTTTTACTTTCTCTACACGTACTATGTACATAGTGTATAGACAAGGCATTGCACTCCACCCAAACATTGGATACCGAGATTTCACCGGAAATATATGTTTTAGGATCCCCTGGATCAAAAAAAAAAAAAAAAAAAAAAGCATTTTCACAAAAGTTCCGTGTGTTTGTGTGACCGTGAACACGATAACTCAAAAAGGAAAAGTCGGTAAAATACCAAACTTGGTAGTTAAGTTTATTGTATTCCAGAGATGCAACACAAAGATTTTCAGAAAAATTCCCCCACCCCAAACTACCCTTTACATGTAACTTTTTTCAAAAATTCTGATTTTCTAATGATGGCTCTAACGATTTTGATTAAAATATTGTGATTTAAAGATATTTGCCTGATAAATAAAATGTATATCTTGAATTTTCTGGGAATAGCCTCTGAAGACTACGGAATTTTACATAACTGCTAAACCGTAAGAGATGAACAAAAATTTACCACACAAAAAACGTAGAGCACCTTAAAGCACACAATTTATGTTATATGCATTTTTTCGTGGAGTTGTTCGTTTTTGAGATATTCCTTGTTTTTGGTTTCAGCTATAAAATACTTGCATATTTTTCAAACGAGATTGTGTCAACGCTTGCTCATGCAAACAAAGGAACTTCTATCATATAGCAACCAGCTTTGGACTATCACTTTAGCCTATTGTACTCCCATATTTCCCTTTTACTTACACGGAAGCAAGTATTAAGACGATTTCTGCTAATTTTTTCTTGATTAGTACGAAGTAAATGTAAGAATAACATTTTTATCAAAAATTTATTGTAGAGAGTTAGAGAAAGTAATGTGAATGTAACACATCAGATTTTTTGTTTTACAATGAACTAGTATTTTATAAGCCACCTCTAATATACATTGCAATATGGCCAAAGGTCTCGTCCATACACATTTGCCTAACTTTTTGAAGGGTTAGAAGTTACACAAAGTTAGTGGTTCTGCCAAGTTCTCGATTTCCGGTGCACCCTTCAGTAGTGACGTTATCTCTGCGCTTTCTTTCGTGCAACTGGTTTTTGATGGGACAAGAAAATTGGCAACTCACCAGTCTGTGGAGAGTCATCTAATTTCCGTGGAGCGCTACAGTAGATAAAGTAGCCACTCCACGAAATATCAACATTTCCACGAAGATACAAGGTAGATGTGCACCTTTGAACCTTTAAATTTGTAGGGAATAAAATACTTTGTCGTGCTGCAACCAAATGAATAACTCCATGACATTTATTTTCATATCTATTGTATATATTATTCTATCTTGTCCCTCTTAATCATGATACGTCTTAGCAGAAACAGTTACAATACTGACTCTTAGCTCAGTCGGTAGACCACCTGCCAGCTATGTAGGTGCCGGGTTGGACTCTCTACTGGGGTTGGGAATTTTTCTCTAGCCAAGAATATTCCCTATGCTTACCAGAGCATGTGAGTGTGTGATCTAAGGAAAAACAATAGAAACCCAATGACAATAGTATACGAGTTCCAAAGAAAATTGTCGGCTTCTTTGCAGGAGCTTAACAGAAAGAAAAGAACGGTCAAGAAATATTCCAAAGATATACTAAAAATGTGATGTAATCCATTCACGTGACTTTCTCTATATCTCTGCAACAAATTTTTGTTAAAATGTTTATGCTTCTATTTACTTCATGCTCAGTTAGAAAAAATTAGCAGAAATAGTCTTATTACTTGCTTCCCTGTAAGTAGAAGCGAAATAAGGGAGTTACATAGGTTAAAGTGATAGCAAAAGATGGTTGCTATGTGACTGAAGTTCCTTTGTTTGTATGGACAGGAGTTGACAAATTCCTGTATGAGAAAAGTATGTTTTTCAAAGCTGAAACCAAAAACAAGGAATATCTCAAAAAACGACGAACTCCACGAAAAACAGTACGTATATAACATAAAGTGTGTGTTTTAATGTGCTCTACATTTTTTGTGTGGTAAGTTTTTGTCTATCTGTTACGGTTTACCAGTTGTTATAATTGATAATCATTAATTTCATGAGCTTATACGGATGTTGCTGAGCCAGTATGGGCAACGGCTGCAAAGGATACTAATACATTTGTTATTTTATCTTGCGAGATGATATGTTTCTTTTTTTTCTATTTTAATACGGAATTAAATTATGTGATATAACTCTGCGATTAGAGTATACCCTCGTTTTAAGAATGTGTAAATAACGCAAGGAATGGACATTTTCAGCTGAATTCTAAAAAGCTTCACTTTTCGATACGCAAAATCTGTTCAGCTAAATCTTCCGCATAAGGGTTCCTCTGTATATAGATTAGTCCGCAATACATGCTTTTGTATTTTTTTTTTAAATACAGCTCCGGAGGCTTGTCAGGACTCCGGCGCTGTATTCCTTTTTACCTCTTTTTTCTAATTTCTAAATGTCCTTAGTTGACCTATTCGTTTTTCCTTTTTACACATACACAAACACATACACATTTACAAGCACAGAAACACCCATGCCCAAGGCGGGACTCGAACCCACGATCCCGTGCGCCGCGAAGCACCAAAGCGAGGCACTTTAGCGAGCGCGGCTACGGGGATCGGCTGTATTAATTCTGACACCTAGGTTTCATGATTCTCTAAACCAAAATTGTCACTAAATTATTAAGCTTTAGCGCTCTTGTACATGCTGTAATTGCTCATGAGTGATTATGTAATGGAATAGTGTCTGTAGTTCTTTTAATTGAACTTATTTGAAATACATTTCACTCAGAATTGAATCATATGTATGTTTTATATATGTAACGAAAGGGGCATTCTCTATACCTTAATATAGATTTGTTGTGAACCTCAGAGTATTAAAAAGGTCTAGAAACGGCACAAAACGATAACTCAATAATGAAAAGCCGGTAAAATACCTATCTTGGTATTATAAGTTTAGTATCTTCCAAGGATGTGACACAAGGATTTTGATGAAAACTCCCCCACGTCAAACTGCCCTTTACAGGGAAAAATTTGAGAAAATTTTGACTTTATCAAAAATGGCTTTTAACGATTTTGATTAAAATACGATATATTAAATATATTTACATGACAAATAAAATATATGTGTTCAATCTTCTGGGAATAGCCTCTGAAGACCTGTTCATTCTGGATGGATTTTGCGTAATTATCAACCGTAAGCCATAGACAAAAACTTACTACACAAAAAATGTAGATCTCGTAAAAACACAGAACTTATGTCACATTATGTCATGTAATATATCTATTATATATCTAGCAGTTGATCATTTCCGAGATATTTCGTATTATTGGATTTAAATGTTAAAATACTTGCCATGCAAAAGAATGAATTTCTATCATCTAGGACCGGCTTTCTATCGCTTTAGCTAGTGAATTCTTTTATTTCCCTTCTACTCATCGCGCCAGGTGGCTCATGCGTTTATTCTGGGACTGGCATTCGGGAGGTCCGGATTCGCTTCCCGTTCGCGCACTGACTCTGGGTTTTTCTGTGGTTTTCCTGGGGACCGCTAAGTTGACTGCTGTATATCTACCACGGTTCCTTTCTCTTTTAATCCTATATTTAATTTCCTTCTTCATCTTTCAGGACGACGCCTGGTGTGGTTTGAGGCTTTGCAGGCAGGTGGCACGGTTGCTTTCTCCGAATAAAAGTCTCTTCCCCTGGTAGTGATGGGTTGAGGCTAGGTACCGCTGTATAGCCGCCATGGAACGCCAGGGTTGCCATCTATGAACTGTTAGGGACTTCCGTGTGCCTCTGCGCTTAGCTCCGTCGTTTCCTGTGTGCTGGCCTGTAGCTTCCCCTGCTCTCAACCCTTTCCTCGGGGGGATGGTGGCCGCAACACATGAGTACCTGTTCGCAGTTTCCGAGGTGTACCTCGCATTTAAGGTGCTCTACCCTCATGAGGTGTATAGACCATTTCTGCTGCATTTTATCTCGATTAGCACGAAGTACACTGTTATGCAAACAAACTATTCTTACAACAGCTAATCAAGATAAACATTAGCAGAAACGATGCTATTACTTGCTTCCTTTTAATTGGAAGGGAAATAAGGGAATGCACTGGGCTAAAGCGATCTTTTAAAATCTGGTTGCTATGTGATTGAAATTCAGTTCTCTCTGCATGGCCAGGATTGGAATAATGAAACAGGAATGACAAATTCCTATTTGAAAGTTTTATTTCATTAAAATTGAAACCAATAATAAGGAATACCTCGGCAGTGGTTAACGCCACAAAAAGTGTATTACAATTGTGTGTTTTAACGAGATTTACATTTTTGTCGAGTAAATTTGAACTTTCTCTGTCTCTTACAGTTGACCAGTTATGCAAAAGGCATCCAGAGTGAAATGATCTTTGGAGGCTATTCCCATATAATTCATAGTATGCATTTTGTTTTTAATGTAAATATCTGTAATATACGGTATTTTAATAAAAGTTGTTAGAGACATTTTTGAGAAAATAAACATTTTCGAACATTTTTTCATATGAAAGTTAATTTGGGGTGAGAGATTTCCATGAAAATATCCGTGTAGCATCCTCCGAAAATATTGAACTTCAAATTTCATATTTGATATTTAACCAATTTTTCGTTTTTGCTTATTGTGTTCACAGATACTCGGACTCGTCCCACACTCACAGACTCTTTACTTTCTCTGCACGTACTATTTACATAGTGTACAGAGAAGGTATTATATTGCATCCAAAATTCGATACCGAGTTCACTGGAAATAGACTTTTAGGGTCCACTGTATCCAAAAAAGGTATTTTTAGAAAAAGGGTTCGTGTGTGTATCCGTGTGTCTGTTAACACGATAAATCCAAAACGAAAAGTCGGAAAAATAAACTTGGTATATAAGTTTAGTATATTCCAAGGATGCGACACGATGATTTTCAAGAAAATCCCCCATCCCCAAATACCCTTTACATGGAAAACATTTCGAAAATGTTTATTTTCTCAAAAATGGCTCTAACGATTTTGATTATAATCTCTTATATTTAAGATAATTATGTGAGAAATAAAACGTATATCTTAAATTTTATGGGAATAGCCTCAGAAGATATGTTTATTCCGGATGAATTTTGCAGAATTTTGCATAACTGGTAAACCATAAGAGATAGACAAAAACTTAACACACAAAACAAATGTAGAACTCGTTAGAACATACAGTTTATGTTATATACATTTTTCGTGGAACTGACCGTTTTTGAAATATTTCTTGTTATCAGTTTTGGCTTTAAAATACTTATACTTTTCTCATACAGAAATTTGTCAACTCCAGTCCATACAAACAAAGGCACTTCAATCACATAGCAACCAGATTTTAAAAGGATCGATTTAGCCTATTGTACTCCCTTATTTTCCTTCAAATTATAAAAAGCAGCTAATAAAACCCTTTCTGACAATTTTGTCTCGATTAGTATTAAGCAGATAGAAGAATAAGCTTTCTAACACTAACTTATTGCAGAGATGTAGAGAAAGCCATCTGAGTAGAACACACAAGTTTTTTTCTAATTATTTTTTTTTGTTTTTTGTTTTTAGCTAAGGTCACTATAGAACGTGCATTTCTAGTTTAATCTCGGAATTGAATTTTTAGTTTTAATTAAATATTTCCTCTATGTACTATGTACGAAGTACAGAAAGTAAAAATATTATTTTGTTTGAGAGTACATAGAGAACGTGGTGATTGCTACCAGCCATAGATTTGTGGACTTTATTTCAACAACAAACTCTACCGTTAGTTTGTAGGTTCTGCACAGTATTACATTCTCTTCAAGTTCATATCGTTGTGAAGATCATAGGGAAATAAGTTTAAACTTAAAAACTTAATTAGGGATTTAGCATGTAGTGCAAACACTATGCAGAGTAGCAAATATAGATGCGAGAAGCAAGGAAAAGCTAGGTTAAAATGCCGTTGTCTTAGGGAGTTGCCTTAGGGAGGAGTCTAAGCTGCTGCTACCAAGTGCAATAATATGGCAGCGAGGAGTTTTGTTATGGCAGAGCCAAGGTTCATGAACTCTGACCTGCTTGCTTTCATATCGAAAATATTAATATCGTTAAGTTAATTGTTTTTCACACAGATAGTAGTTGGATAAGTGGACTCGGAATGAAAAATTCATTGCCGTGGCCGGAATTTCAATCACGAATCTCCTAGTTTCTAGCCGGGTGATCTACCACTAAGCTACCATGGCAACTCGCATGTTTCCCGGTAAACCAAAAGATAATCCCAAATTATTTTGAGTAAGTACTTCCCGACTTCCTAATATATCCAACTATTATGGTCAACTAGTGCTAATTGAATTTTTTTTCTCACAGAAGTGGCCTGTAAGATAGGATTTGGATAAGTAAAGTCATGCTGAAAAATTCAATATCATAGCTGGAATTTGAACCACGGATCTTCCGGTCTCTAGTCGGTTACTCTACCACTGAGCTACCAAGTCAACATACCGGGATAGCATTAAGTTCCTCATCTGACTCGCATGTTTCCGGTATCACATTCTGTGATCATACTATAATTCTCAAGTATTAATAAAGAGTAATACATAGGTCAATTTTAACACCCACACATTCTGTGATCATACTATAATGCTCAAGCATTAATACATAGTAATACATTAGTCAATTTTAACACCCACACATTCTGTGATCATACTATGAAGCTCAAGCATTAATAAAGAGTAATGCATTAGTCAATTTTAACATCCACACATTCTGTGATCATTCTGTGATCATACTATAATGCTCAAGCATTAATAAAGAGTAATACATTAGTCAATTTTAACACCCACACATTCTGTGATCATTCTGTGATCATACTATGAAGCTCAAGCATTAATAAGGAGTAATACATTAGTCAATTTTAACACCCACATATTCTGTGATCATACTACGAAGCTCAAGCATTAATAAAGAGTAATACATTAGTCAATTTTAACACCCACACATTCTGTGATCATACTATGAAGCTCAAGCATTAATAAGGAGTAATACATTAGTCAGTTTTAACACCCACATATTCTGTGATCATACTATGAAGCTCAAGCATTAATAAAGAGTAATACATTAGTCAATTTTAACACCCACATATTCTGTGATCATACTATGAAGCTCAAGCATTAATAAGGAGTAATACATTAGTCAGTTTTAACACCCACATATTCTGTGATCATACTATGAAGCTCGAGCATTAATAAGGAGTAATACATTAGTCAGTTTTAACACCCACATATTCTGTGATCATACTATAATGCTCAAGAATTATTAAGATTAAGTCGATTTTAACAACCACACATTCTGTGATTGGACACTCGTCTATCATAATTTGTAGTGTCTCAATTTTTGTAAGGAGCTGGTTTCTTTCTTTACGGTAAGTATGTGAAAAATACACCAAATGACATAAAATGATGAGTGGGTATGGGTAACAGCAATAAAATCAAACCAGACGAAGTACCTGTTCTTCTTCCTCTTTTGTATCTTCGATTTCATGGCCTTTTTTATTTCTTGCGTTTTCTTAGTAGTTATATGTACGTTACTGAGGATAAATAAGGATATATTACCAGTTACTTATACTGGTATTACTTCTTCCCATCTGAGATTTTCTCTGTAAATATCGACGAGTCACTCCCAAATGTGGCAACGGGAGTCTAAGCGATACTCACAAGAAACCATCAAAGTGGCATTTGTGGCTGTTCATCTTTGCTTTTGCATATTGTTTGCTCAGCTAATTTTCTTGCTTTGTAGTGTCCTGATTTTTCACTAACTGTTTTTTTGAGTTGTTGTTTAATAATTTCTAGTTGCATCCGTAAAAACGTACGGTCATCGGACAAGGCTAAATTGACAAGGAAAAAACGTTAAAACACACGCAAGGCCGGGTATTTCCACTAATCTTTTAATAACCAATAAACCACATGAGATAGACAAAACATGGTACATAAAATGAAGATGTCATTAAACTATAATTAATTTCATGTTGCATTTTTGTGCTGTCATGTCTTCTCCAGATATTATTGTTGTTTTGAATGTTTCAATTCACAATAATTTTTACTTTCTGTACTGTGTGTAGCAGGGAAATATTGTATTTCAACCAAAAATTCGATGTCAACATTTCAACGGAGATATATTTTTTTCAGGTCTCCTTAATCCATAAAAATTATTTTAGAAAACACGTGTGTGTCTGTCTGTCTGTTTACCTGTCTGTGAATAGCATAACTCAAAAACGGAAAATCCGTTAAACACCAAATTGATAATTAAGTTCAGCATCTTCCAAGGATGTGACATAAAGATTTTCACGAAATCCACCCAACCCAACTAAACCATTTACACACACACACACACACACTAGTGGATGTTTTAAAATTACTTATTGGACTCAGGGGGACTCAAAGCATACATTTCCGATTAAACCTTAATGTCGAAATTTTGGATGGAATACAATACTTTCCTTCTTGCTTTACGTAGAGGAGAATATAATTGATCAAGATGAAGCATATTCACCATGCCTAATCATTTAAATTGTGTGTATTCATATTCTTCAATATACATTCTCTACATTGTACTCTAATACAAACAGAGATTCAATGAACAGTATTTCATTTCTACTATTTGCTTGCCCTCTAACTTATTGCGTATATTCATATCCTTCAAGATATGTTACTTACATTATACTCCAATACAGAGATGAAATTTGGTTAATATTTCATTTCTACATTTGCTTGCCCTCTAGCTTATTGTGTATATTCATTTTGGTATATTCATATCTTCCAAGATACATTCTCTACAGTTACTCCAATCCAAGCAGAGGTGAAGTTTAGTTAATATTTCATTTCCACTATTTGTTTGCATTGTAACTTATAGTGTATATTCTTATTCTTTAATTTGCATTCTTTACATTGTACTCTTATCCAAGCAGAGATGAAGTTTCATTTCCACTCTTAGTTTGCCCTCTAACTTATTGTATATATTCATTTGCATAGCAGCCAATAAGCTCTTTCTCATTTGCTGCAACTGTAAACATCTATTGTGTGCTCGGATTACTAGGTAGTGTGATATATCAACTATAGGACCTCGCATTAAGCACGTATATCTGTGAACATTTAAATGGGTTGAAAGCCAGTTAATTCGTCGACGCGCTTGCTTTACTAACGTTAGAAAAACAACTGGTAGCATTAATATATGCAGAGCCAGCAACGGAAAAGAGAGAAAAGAGCTTTTATACGTAAACACAAATTGGATGAGGTAACTTATGTGGTATATGCACGTATAGCGTTATATCTTAAATGCGTTTTGCAGCAAATATGAAGGTATAGCATTAGTAATATTTTAATGTGAATATTATGGGAACTAATCTCATTAAAGACATTTTTAATGGTTTCCACATAAAGTCTCTATTTTTATTTTATGTACTACTTATAATAAATAGAAAAGGTGTGGTATTCCACCCAAAATTATTTCGACGTCGTAATTTTCTTGAAAATATATGTTTTGAGGTCCCTGAACCCATTAAACACCTTCAGTAAAATCTGTGTGTGTGAGTGTGTGTTTGTGTGTGTGTAAAATTAGTTATATACAAAACTTGATATTTAAATTCAGCATTTTTCAAGGATGCGAAGGGACGATTTTCAAGAATCTCCCTCCCCCATCTAAACTACGCTGTACATGTAACATCCTTCATCGGATAATCTCCGATCAAACACTGATTACCCTTTCTGCAACAAACTTTTACTGATGGCTAATTAAAGCTGTCTTAATCGAGATCAACTTTGGTTGGTTCTGCTGCAGCTGGGCATAAAATGAGCTGATTCTCCTTCTCAAACTCCTTATATCATGATTTTAGGGCATCCTAAAAGTTTGTAGAAAACACGTTTTGAAGACGTTCAGAATAATACGTGTTTCTCAAAATAGACGTCCTTTGAAAGTTGCATTTTGCTGGCTGCTATTCTGGGATACGTGCTGGAAGCTATTCTTGGACATCGTGATCAGAATTTTCTCTGTCTTTCCCGAAGGTTCGCAGCAGAACTTAAACGATTATTCGGCAGCTGTTATTTTAGAAGCAAACAGATCACATGGAATAATATCTACGCTGCATGGAGCGTGCAACACAGTTCTATATTTAGGTGAGATTTGTATTCTTGGCTGCACTGGAGACGCGAGGTCGTGCATAATAGTGATGCAGATACAAATAAGATGGATTCAACTCGAGGAGTTTCCATCTGTGTCTATGGATGTGTCCAGAAGATAATTCAAAACAGCAGTAATTGGATGATTTTCGGGGAACACTACATTTTGAGAGATTAGTTACTGAAGTTACCAAAGAAACAACCCTTCTTGATTGTCAGAGAAATTAATAATTTCCAAACACGAATTACATTTGGGACACAGATGCGAATCCAGTCTCGTCATCAGCAACGATAGAAGAGAAGACGTGCTACCAGACTATTGATGTTCGCAACATAACTCTACTCGCTCTGCCTTTTGTTTAGAATGCTAACCATACTTCTTAGAATAAATACCTGTAAATTTTATGCTTTATTTCTTGTTTATAACACAAAAACCCCATAATCAACAGAACATTATTAAATATGCAATTTTGTATAAGGTTATTTCATTAACTATATAGATATATCCACATTACGACATCCGCTCAAGACTTCTTATATCTTTTAAGACCCCATTCATAACAACATGTAACTTTAACATAACGCCAGATAAAGGTGAATGTGAGGTAAATATGTAGTCTTAGACGCAAGAACTTGGTACGTGTTCGAGATCCGTAAATTAAATGCGGGAATTTCCGAGTGTACCACAGATTTCAAATTGAACAAACAGGGTACCTGATATGGTCAGATAAGCCGTAAAATATCCACGATTACCATACAAAGAATTTATACTTCGTTAGAACACACATTTGTTCCACATATATTTTGTTGTAGAGTTAGGTATTTCCGAGGTATTCCTTGTTATTGGTTTTAATATTTCTAATACTTAGATTTTTCTCTAATGGGAAGTCGCTGTTCATTTTCTTCATCCTAGTCGTACAAAGAGATGGAAATTTCAATTATGGCGACCAGTTTTTAAATATTGTTGTCGCTAGTGTATTCTCTTATTTTCCTTTTATTAGAAGGAACTAAATATTGCAATCAGTTCTGATAATATCTATCTCAATTAGAACAAATTAGAGAGAAAAATAAGTTTTAGTAAGAATAATTTTTAGCAGAATAGTTAGAGAAAGTCATGTGAATGGAACATATAAGAGATTTTGAAGCTGCTTCTATTAAAACAATTCAGCTATCATGGATATATTGTTTTTACCTTCTCTAGCACGTATATACCATGTACATAATGGATAGGGAAGGTATTCTATTCACCAAAATATTAGACAGTATATATATGTCTGTGGACAACATAACTCAAAAACGAAACGCCGGCTAAATACCAAACTTGCTATTTAAGTTAAGTATCTTTCAAGGATGTGACACGAATCTTTAAAGGAAAATTCCGGTATCCCCAACTACCCTTTACAAGGAATATTTTTCGAGAATTTTGACTATCTCAAAAATGGTTCTAACGATTTTGATTAAAATAACCATATCCTTAATATATTTTTATGGCAAACAAAACGTATATCTTGAATTTTATCGTACTGGCCTCTGAAGACCTCTTCATTTTGGATGACTTTTGTATAACCGATAAACCTTAACTGATATACAAGTATCTTACTGAACAAAAACGTAGATCTCGTTACAACACACAATTTAGTTACATACATTTTTGTTTTAGAGTTAATCGTATCCAACACATTCCATTTTATTGGTTTCAGTTTTAAGCTATTTAAAACATTTCTCAAACTAGAAGACATCTTTGTTTTCGAGTCTCTTTTGTTTACTCCTTACAGGGAAAGATAACCGAATTTCAATTGTTTCATATAGCGACCGGCTTTTAAAAGTGTTGATAATACTTTAGTCTATTGTATTCCCTTATTTCGCTTTTACTTATAAGGAAGTAAGTAATAAGACCAGTAATAAGACCAGTTCTGCTAAATTTTATCTAGATCAATATGATGTAGATAAAAGACAAATCTTATGTAAGAAACATTTATTTGCGGAACAACTAGAGAAGGTCATGTCAATGGAGCACATCAGATTTTTACTTTCTCTACACGTACTATGTACATAGTGTATAGAATAGGTAATGCATTCAACCCAAAAAATTGATTCCAAGATTTCACGGAAATAGACGTTTTAGGGTCTTCTGTAACCAAAAAAAAAAAAAAGCATTTTGGGAAAAAGGTCCGTGTGTGTGTGTGTGTGTTTGTCTGTAAACACGATAACTCACAAAAGTCGATAAAATACCAAACCTGGTATAGTTTAGTATCTTCCAGGAATGCAACACCAATATTTTGAGAAAAATCCCCCCATCCGCAAACAACCTTTACATGGAACTTTTTTCGGAAATTTTTATGACCAACGATTTTGATTAAAGTTTCGTATATAAAAGATATTTACTTTACTAATATAATGTATATCTTGAATTTTCTGGGAATAACCCCTAAAGACCTCCTTATTCTGGATGATCTTTATTGAATTTATCATAACTGGTAAACCTTAAGAGGTAGACAAAAACTTACTACACAAAGATGTAGATCATATAAAACACACAATTTATGTTATATACATTTTTTCGTGGAGTTAGTTCTTGTTATTGATTTCAGTTTTAAAATACCTACGTAAACTTTTCTCATGCGGGAACTTGCCAACACTTGGCCACGAAAAGAAACGGATTTCAATCCCATAGCAAACACATTTTAAAATATTTGACTGTTGGTTTAACCTATCTGTATTCCCTTCTACTTATAAAGCAACTAAGTAATAAGACTGTTTCTGCTAATGTTTTAGCATTAAATAGAAGAATACACTTATTAACAATGATTTATTGCAGATATGTAAAGAAAGTCATGTGAATGGAGCACATAAGATTTTTAGAATGTATAGTGTTTTAAAAATAAACTCCGTTTTGACTTTATGTTCATTAATTACCAAAAGGGGGACGCAAAATGAGAGGCGAGTGAAAATATTACTTTAAGCTCCAAGGAGATCCGTGGTTGAATAGGTGAAAAGAGGGCGAAGCAGAAAGAAAAAAGTGAGCGGAAACAGGCCGTATATAACAAGAGTTGAACATTTACAACCTGCAGCATGTAACAAATTACTGAAAGGAATTTGCGTGAGGTGCTCTTGCGTAACCCAGATAGCCTCTTTATCGGACTTGCACATCTCTCTGTGTTATAAATGTAAAAGCTATAAAGCTAGGCCATGCACTTGCATCCCAGCGGCTTAAAGCTGAAGTAACGTTCCGTGAGGCTTTACATTCTCAAACTGCAAACCTCTTCTGTAACCAAGATACTTTACCTATAGTTGTTCCAACTTTAAGAAAATACAATCAAATAGCTGCTCGTGGAGTTTAGTTACATTTGTACATTTCTGTAACATTTTTTCAGTACGATTTTAAAGATTTTCTTTTTTACTTTTTCTACCAAGTACTATGTACGTACATATGTAGAGATAGTGTTGTATATTATTCTCAAAACTCCGATACCGAGATTTCACCGGAAAATATTGTTGTGAGGACCCCTGAATAAAATCACTGTTTACAATTTTTTCTTAGTATATACTATATTGGTAGAGAAGCTTTTGCATTCCCCTAAAAATTTGATACCAAGATTTTATTGGAAATACACGTTTTAGGGCCCATTGCATAAAACAGCATTTTTAGAAAAAGATCCACGTGTGTGTCCGCATGCATGTGAACACAATACCTCAAAAATTTCAAGTCCCTAAAATACTAAACTTGATATTTAAGTTTAGTATTTTCCAAGGAAGATTTTTGGGATAATCACCCCCCCCCTCACCAAGACCACCCATTACATGGAAAAACTTATTTATATAATAATGTATTTATATAATAATTTAAATTATTTAGTTGTTTTGTTATTGTATATAAATGACTTTATAAATTTATATTTATATATTAGAATAATTTTAGTTTTTTAGTTAAAATACCAATGTATTTGATATATTTATGATTACCTAAGGCACATAAAATATATATAACGTAAGGAATAACCTCTAAAGTCCTCTTCATTCAGAATACAACAAAGTTAAAGAAAGAATTATTACACAAAAAATGCAGAGCTCGTTAAAACTCAATGAAAACCCGAAAAAATGGAATAATGGTGAAAACGGATATATGAGAGTAATAAATCAAATTTTTATATATAAAACATAGTGCAGGGAGATATTACCACATTATTATAAGTAATGCCACGAGTGCTTTCATCTTGTCGATAATTCACGAACGGAGCGAACTGTCCTAAGAGTTAAAAATACGAGTTGTATTTGATAAGACATTTCAGACTTTTAATACTTTATAATATATACGAAGGGAGATTTAATCAGGTTATGATTGTAATACTATACTAGTTCTCATATGGTAGATGACATTCGACCATGTTTGTTTACCGAATATTTTGTTCTTTCTTTCTTTCTTTCTTTCTTGCTTTCTTTCTTTCTTTCTTCACTGCCTTCTGAATTATGATATGGCCGACCGTGTCTACATCCAAGGTGCGAATATCAATAGCAACAATAAAAATAGGGAACAATTATTTTTTTCAACTTTTAATAACTAATACATGAATTGGAAACAAACGACATTTTATTTGGGGCTATTGCACTCATCTCATACATAAGAAATATATATATATATATATATATATATATACACATAATGATTATTTTAATTTTTTGAACTAAATACATTATGAACTGGATAAAACTTTAAATAAACAGTGTTACTGAATTAATTGAAGGGCTGAGAACCATAGAAGGCCATCTCCATGTGAGGTTAAAATTGAGCTGTTGCTATCTGTCGGTATAATTTATGGTTATACATCTTATATTGCAGTTATTTTATAACTGGGCCATGTCCAACATTTCCCGTTTACAAACAGTAGGGCATAAAAATATCAGTCTAAATGAAACTACAAATTCTGTTAGAGTCAGAGTGGTCCAAATCCCTGCAGCAAATCACGCTACCGCATATGATGATCTTATGTCCATGCTACCATTTATTCCTCGAGTGAATCATGATTTTTTCAAGAGTTTGCGTGTGCAAGTCAATAATGATGATCAGCAGGACATTGATTAGATGTATGGAAATAACCCAGTTACATTTCTTTAGTCTGGGTCAAATCCCAGCAAAGAAAAATAGCTCCCAATAAATTACTGTAAAACCTAATTTTGCATGAAGCCACATTAATGTTGTACTAATATAAGATAGAAAATATATTCTAGATTGCTGTGGCATTTAGTTATTATGTGTAACTTGGCTCAATAAATTATGATATTGAAAAAAAATGACCTTCTATTTCTCCATTTTTAAAAAATGGTGCTTGGCCCACTATGGTTCTCAACCTTTCAGTTGAAAGTACAATTATGGAGCTAATAGTTATTAAAAATGAAGGTTGACTGACTGGATTTTCACTTGTTACCAACAACCAAGATAGAAGATGAAACAAATGAACGTCAAGTGCGACAAGATTACAAAGAAGTGAACATCAGCTGCGATAAGCTGTTTCGACAATATCGCTCAAGGGCTTCTGGGTGTGAAATACCGCTTAATTTTGCTCTGAGGCCTCTTTTATCACGATTGAGGTTCTTTTACGTGCCGTAAATCTGCGACAGGGGACCGACGGCTTTACTTCCATCCTAAGTAAGCCATGCCAAGGGTTTTTACGCCCGAAAAAATCCTTCGTCGGGTTTGAACCCGCAACCTTGGGTATAAGTTAGCATAGCAACCATTACACCACGGAGGCCGACAATAATGGGTAGAGGAAATCGCATGAATGTTATCCATGCGATTTTTAATGAAGAACATAGATATTTTGTTGCTACTTATGGTTTGATTTGTTTATGTGTACACTTGTGTCATATTTGTATTTGGTTATTGTTATTCGTAATATATCAGTTGTATTGTAGTTTTACCACGAAGGGGTGCTGCACCAGATACAGAACAAGTATCGGGATCATAAACCATCCTTGCGGTCAAGAGACAAGGGCACTAATGGAGCCACAGAGGAGAACACGTTTGGTTAAATGTGTGCGACAAATGTGATCACCACCTGCAATGAAACCTTTAACACCTTATAAAGTTGGTATTTCAGTTTTAGCATTTTGTTCGAAAGCTATTCTACGTTCGTAAAAAAATATTGCGTTTTTTAACAGCGTTGTCAATTGCCAGGATCATATCAGCACCGCACGTGTGCCGAAATTTCGTCCTGCAGACTTGCTTTTAAATACAATTAAAAACATCGGTCTGGATGGTGTGTGAACCAATGACTTCAGGAGCAGAAAGTCAGCTGAGAACCTTAAACTAACTGAATTACATTTATGTTATTATCCACATTTGTGTCTTCAACTGATAAATTATGTTAAATGTTATGCATTCTATTTGCTATTTCACAATTGATCGTTTTGGTATCTCTGATTCTAAAAAGGCGTTTAAAGTACATATATATTTGTAAAACATTGTCGCAAAAGCAAAAATGAAAAGAATGATCCGGTAGGTCTACGAAACATAGGAGATAACTATTCGGGGACGAAATGTACAAGGAGGAAATTAAGAGAAGAACTGCATGGAAGACGCAATTATCATGGCAGAGCGTCTCAAATGGAAATGGGTACGCCACTTGGCAAGGATGTGTAATAACACATGGACTTATAGAGCAACCTTGAGGAACTCTAAAACAGGAGAAAAATGCTTGGTCAGGTAGAAGAACTTCTTATAGAAAACGTGGGACATCTGTGATCGAGGTGTGAAAGAGATAGAAATGTGGAACGAACTCTTTTCTAATGTAATATATGTATGACGCAGAAGGGATAGACACAGAGTAATAAGGAGAAACTTTGATACGTTTTGTGTAAAAATAGTATTGATGTAAAATTGTGTACTGTGTA
This sequence comes from Hymenopus coronatus, assembly GCA_030762935.1. Lineage (NCBI taxonomy): Eukaryota > Metazoa > Arthropoda > Insecta > Mantodea > Hymenopodidae > Hymenopus > Hymenopus coronatus. The sequence goes on along the minus strand of CM060898.1, from coordinate 38,456,778 downwards.
GGACAAGTTTTAGCTCCAAGTAACCGAGGTCGTTTGGGACTGAATTCAGGAGGTCGTATAATCGGTTCCTACGGCCGACCTCTCTGAACTATAGGTTTTTAGGGGAGTTTCCAGGTCAATTCCCGAATGCTGGGAAGAATTCTTCATTCCCCCGTTTTTTCCTGTCCGTACATTTCATCTCCATTTCATCCGTCAAGTGTTTCTTTTAGGGTCGTAAGTATTGGCGAAGACTGCGGTGGTGGCACTCTCTCGTGAAGATGATGCGCTTTGGAAACTCAGGTCTCGGCGGGGATGGCGCTGGTGGACATCGGTATTCTTCAAACCTGAGGCGCGAACTCCTATTGCTCACCGCGTCGAAATGTACTGCTTGGAAACTGATAGGGACTCTTCACGATGGCTCCCTCTCGCAGTCTGGTTCCGGCTACCCTCTGTAATTGCTATCATCTCATCCTCTCACCCCGGGGTCTGACTATAATAAAGTGTGGCTAAGATGCACAATCCCCTGCACATTGCTTACACTATCTATTAGGATTAGCTCCCCTAATGAGTCTTTTTGAGCTCCTCTGTCAACAGGTAAGAGGCCTTAAGGAATGAAATAGGTTACTAAATAAAAATAAATAACATAGAAAGAGAGAGATGGAGAGAGACAGAGATACAACATCTCATTCTGCAGTCAGGTTTGTTTTAAAAATATAAAGCGAAGATTCAAGAAATTCTCACACCCAAAATGACCTTTTACCTGGGAAATGTTAGCTTTTATTTATTTTATACATTTAGTTAATTCTTTTGATTAAAAGTTTCTGAAATACCGGCATTATGAATAAAATATGTATATATCCAATACTATGATTAAGGGCTCTAAATACACAACAATTTCTCACTCACTGACTTTTATATAATACTGAGAAAGTCATAAGATGAACGAACACCTAGACAAGTAAAAAGTAAAGCCGATTAAAATGTACAACTTAAGGATATACTCGCACATAGAACCAATTTTATTTGTTCTACTTGGTGAATATATAGGTAGAGAAGGTATTGCATTTTTCCCTAACATGTGGTACCGAGATTTCACTGAAAATACACGGTTTAGAGAGCCTCAATAAAAAAATAATTTTCAGAAAAGGCGTGTAATGTGTGTATTGTGTGCGTGCGTGTATATGACAGCTTAACTCAAAGCCCTTATTAAATACAACCAAACTTGAAGGATGCAAAAACGAAGACTTTCAAGGAAATTCCCCACTTCAAGCTACTCTTTATGTGGAAAAATTTTCAATACTAATTGCTTTCTCAAAAATGGCCAACAATTGTGACTAAAATGTTAAAGATGTTTACATCATAAATAAAATGCATATATTAAATTTTCTGAGAATATCCTAAGAAGTCCTTTTATTTGGAATGGATTTTACATAAGTGGTGAGCTGTAAGACATAGATAAAAATTGCTGTTTAAAACGCGTAGACCTCGTTAAAACACAAATTTATTTGGACTTAGAGGGTCTCAAAACATATATTTGTTCTGAAATTTCGGTATCAAATTTTGGGTGGAATAAAATACATTCTCTATCTATTTTGTTTTGTGCATACGTTTTAGAGTAGTGTAGAAGCGAAAAGCAATTTAACAGTTTCCATTTGGCGATCTTATCCAGTCGTATATCCTTATTTCTTTTGTTATATGGTGCCTTCGTTGTACCCATCCGGTTATTTGTTTGGAGAATTCGTGTCTATTTAACTATCCTCATAGTTAGTAACTAGTCTAGTGCTAAATAAGACCAACGATAGGTCTGCCAACTTCAAGCCATCGAATCTACTGTTTTTGTACATTCAAAGACAATAAAAATACTCCTGACGCTGTGACTTTGCTGAAAATGTGAACATTTGACGGTAATTTGGGTCTGAGCACAATTTTCATTGGTGCCATTTTGGTGCAACATACCACGCGAATAGGAAAACGCAAAATCGAATGGGCGAATCCACCCCTTCACCCCTCAAACTCGTTCGACGCTCCCACAAAACAGGTTGACTTATATAAGCAGTGCATTAATTTAGTCAATCACGTGTGCGAATTACTTTGGCATTAGAACTTCAGTATGTAGCTTAGAGAAAATATTAACCTAATTTTGGTTCACCCGGTGAGAGAGGAGGTTAATGTACAATCAGGGATCACATGCGCAATTCAGAAATAAGGGCGAAGACAGCGAAAAGAAACGTCTTACGATCATTATTTTAGCCGTATTTTTAATGTCTTTGAGTGTATCAACCCCAAGAAGAGGGATGACCTTTCTGCCAGTATTTCTGCCATTCTGGTTTTTATTGTTTTCTCGGACTTGGGTTTTCAAATTTATCCCCAGAGAAAGAGAGAAAAAGAAAGAGAGAGGGAGGTTGTTGCCACTTCCGCCGATGTAATATTTATTACGTTGTCGTGGACTTCACCCATAACCCTGAGTAAGGAAACAATTAAAATTTATAAATCAGTAGCATTGTCAATATTACTTTTTGATGCAGACACTTGGGTAGCTACAGAAAGAGAGAAAAGGAGAGGAGCTTTAGAAATGAGATTTCTAAGATCAGTAGCTGATGTGTCTCTAAAAGAACACAAAAAGACCGAGGAAATAGGAAATAAAATAAAAGGAATAACAGATCATTTCTAGAATTTCCGGAAGAATTGGAAAAGCAATTTAGATAGAATGGATGAAAACCGATTATCAAAGAAAGCACTTAATTATAAACCTCAAGGAAAACGAAATATAGGCCGTCAAAAATTAAGATAGAATGAATAATTCTGATGGGGACAGAACAGGCCTGAGACTCAAATCGTATGGTTAGTAATGATTTTGACTTAGCAGTTGAAAAAAAATATAACGTGTTTGACGATTATAACTAGTTTCGTCAAAAAGTTTTATCTACTATAAATTGATATAACGAGATCTATACTTTGTGTGTAATAGGTTTATCTCTGCATTACTGATTACAAGTTATACAACATTGATTCATAATGAAGAGAAACCCACAGCCTGCTTATAAGAATTTAAAACATACATTTTTGTTTCTAAATACGAGGGGCGTTTATTTTCAACTTCCAATAGGCTATAAATAAGACAGTTTATAGAAAACAATTATTTTATTACTAAAAGTTTTGTACACTTATGGTTGCTTTTCAACATAATCACCGAAAAGATTGAGACATTTATCGTACCTGTGCAATAGCTTTGCAATAACCGCTTCAAAAAATGTTGCCGCCAATGATTTCAAATGACCATTGACGTTGTTTTGAAGATATTCGTTGTTTGAAAGTGCTGCCCTCCTAGCCACGTTTTCAGTTCAGGGAAAGGGTGAAAGTCAGGACTGCACGGCGGATGATCGAAAATGTCCCATTGAAATTGTTCAAGGAGTCAATGGGTTGTGCCAGATGTGTGTGGACGAGCGTTGTCATGGATCAACACAATTCCTGAAGTCAGCATTCCTCTTCGTTTGTTTTGAATAGCTCTCCGCAAACTACGTAAAGTACGAAGATATTCAAAACAATGTCAATGCTCATTTGAAATCATTGGCGGCAACATTTTTTGAAGCGGGTATTGCAAAGCTTGTGCACAGGTACGATAAATGTCTCAATCTTTTGGGTGATAAGGTTGAAAAGTAACCATAAGTGTACAAAACTTTTAGTAATAAAATAATTGTTTTCTATAAACTTGTCTATTATTTATAGCCTATCGAAGGTTAAACAAAACGGCCCTCGTATCTTAAATATAGTTGTTCGTGTATTTGGGCTTGCGTCTTTGATTATGTTTATATTTATATTGTCCACATTCTATTGTTTAATTGTCGGCGATTATTTATAGTGTGGGAAAACACTTTCAATGTGTTATCTTAGATGTGTCAGCTGAGTGAGAAACTGACGTCATACAGCATTGAGATGGAGCTCACTGTGATCGATGCCAAGACCTGTATAAATAACGTACCTTTACTGAAGATGAAGATCGTTTCTCTGCCTCGGTGTCGCAATCTCAGGATTCGTCGTCACGGTGAGGTCCTCGGGGTGGCTACAGGAAATATTTTGGGTACGGAAACTGATAATTGCAGCAGGATCACACTGCACTTGGTATTTTTGGTACCAAAATCGTCCCACTGAGTGACGTGGAGTCGTCGTTTGACTGACCAGAAAGACTGTTAAATTTCTGAATTTGACTTTACTTATGTAGCAAAAGAGGCAAAATATCTGCCTTAAGCTTTCTAGATTCTCACTGGTTAAACTTTTCCTCCAAAACTTACTTTTAACGTCACCATGTCACGTGGTTTCATTGTGTCTGGTCAGGTGACTCATAGATATAAAGAAAAATACCCTGCTTGATAAATTTTAGGGACTTTTACCGAGAAAGCACTTATAACCCTAATGCAGTATAAGATATAAAAGAAAGTCACGGGTTATCAAGGTTTTCGAGGACAATGCAGGTTGTTCTTTGTTAAATCTAACTACGAAGTACCTTGCAGCTTTGCCTTGGAAACGTTAACATAGTTAAAGCTAAAACTAATGAACTAAATACAAGAAAATAAATTACTAATACAAACATGTAATTATAATAATAAAAGCCTTGGATATTATTTATAAACCCTTTGATATGAAAATTATAATCATTATGGAATAGTGACGTAAAGAAATACTGTCTCAAATTATGATGTTTTAATCAAACACTTTAGAGCTAGCTATTTTTGAGAAAACCAAAAAATCGAAATAAAAACTTCCTACGGGTCAAAAGGAAGCACTGACTGGTTTTACAGGTGTTTTCAACACTGCGTATCCATACTATTAAACAACTAAGGTCATTCTAAAATGGCGGGCGGCGGGGCTACAACGGGGATTATAAAAAAGTTACTTTAAAATATTTGGTAAAGGGGTATCGAAAATATATACAAATATAAAGGAAAGAGAATACTATGTGATAATAACAGACAGGAAATGGAATCTGAAGGTAGAAAAAAAACCTTCACTTGAACTACAAAGCTAAATAAAAATGGGCGGAGTAAAGAAACATATATCTTAGAATTGGGTATGAAACAGATGACGGGAATAGCGTAGCTTAGGATGAGAGGATGGAGCAAGGTAGTTGATGATTCTGACATAAGAATTTGCCGATTATGCGGGAATCAGGAAGCCTGGACTCATATTTTGGGAAATTGCGTTTAGATGATGTTAGGAAAAAATTATTACCGTCGGTATTTTTAGCTTAAAACAGATGAAGGACGGTATTCTGGAACCTGACTCTGAACAGCCTAAACTGGCAAAGCCTGGGCAATAATTAATGGAAGCACGTGTATTAAGAGATAAGGTGTTTGTGCGGATATTGTATAGACATATTGGTATAAACTATATTGCGAGTGTGTGTGTGTGTGATGTCAGAGTATTCTTTCTTTTATTGGTTTGTGGTTCTGTTGCGTAGCGCGCGTGTGTGTATGTGTGTATTTCCAGTGTTGTTAATACATGTAAAATAGGGGTAGATAATATTTTAAATTGAAGTATTTTTAGAGAGCATGTACGGTCACTGGCCCGGCTGTGAAAAGCAATTCATATACTAATATTATGCACTTAATAAATGTGTCGGGGGAGTACGATGGATGTTGCAGAATCTCCCATTGTCAGCAGCGCAAGAGATCCCAGTCAGCAACAGCGGTGTGGCATCTTGCATCATACAGAATGAGGTCTGTTCCATGAAATGTCGCTTTCGCCTGAACCCTGGACGAAGGTGATAAAGGAACGTGCAGTAGTAGACAGTGTCTCAATGAATGGAGTTTCCTGGCTCTCCTCGTTCAAAGAAAGTGCACCTACACAAAGTACTGTGAAATTTATGTTAATTATGACATAAGACGTTGATGGGGCAATACTGCATCACATTGTACCACCAGGGTTTACGATAGTTCCTGTGATTACTACCTCTTTGCCAAAGTGAAAGAACCACTGCGAGGGATCCGGTACAACACCAGAGATAACATTATCCATACTATAGGGTGGTCAATACGGGACATCAACATAAATAGACTCGCAGATGTAAATGACTCCTTTCGAAATTTGACAAAAGGTCATAAATAACAGAGCGATTATATTGAGGATGTATAATTATAAGCAGCTTTGTCAATAAAATCATTTTAGAGAAAGAAAATATTTCTCATTACACTTTATTCAGCCCGGAGAAAATAAGAAGTTAATTAAATTTGATTCTGAGATTTCCCGAGATGTTCCGAAAATATTATATTTCCAAAACTTCAATTTTGTACACACACAACTCTAAATGCTCGTCTTTTTAGAACTTTGTATTCAAAGTAGTAGCAGACAATAGTGCTGGACTGGACTCCAACAGACTGTGCAAATGGGAATTCATAGATACAACAGAACCAAAAGCGTTGCTGCTTCAAAGCAAATGCAGTTTGAATACGCAGCAGTAAGTCACTCATTCAGATTGGCCTCTATAGCGTGTGTAGGTCTGCAGATAATATTCACATTTATTATAAACAAAGTCAAGCTGATACAACCAATGTAATGAGTATACCATTTTGGTTCATTTATATCCGTAAACCTTATTATGCTATAAGCATTGTTTACATACGAACAGATTTTTACTATCTATACCGCATATGTACATCGTAAACAGCAAAATTCGATAGCTATATTCCATTAGAAATATATGTTTTGAGAACCCCCCCTAATAAAACATTAAAAAAAAAAAGATAAGTGTGTGTGTGTGTGTCTGTGCAGGAAATGTTTGATCGCAGCCCATCGAAACAAACGCCAGGCAGCACATGAACGTGGACGTGGAAGTGGTAAGTCAGATATTGTATAAGGAATTGAATTACTTAGCGTAGAAACCTCATTACGTGCAAGAGCTGAACCAGAAGCCTGTGGTCGCAGAATAAATTATGGGTAGTTGCTATTGGGTTAGCACGAAGATTAGACTAAATCGATTAATAATATCTTCTGGAGTGACGAGGATTTGTTAACCGACACAATTACTCAGCGGTATAAGATCACAGAAAATGCAGTCTCGTCCAAAAGTGACAGTGCGGTGAGGGGTGACTGCCATAAATGTTATAGGGTCATTAATCTTGCGCGTCAGAATGAACCTAGAACTCTATTTACAGTTGCTCGAAAATTACGTTTGACCCATGGTATCTACATGGTATAACATCCAAGACGTTTTTATTCACCATCTCCTCGTGCCTGCGCGGGTGATTGAAACGCTTCCAGGAACTGGCTGGGACGATGCGGATCTCAAGAAGTCCAGACTTGACACCATGTGAATTTGTCGCACACTTGAACAGTTCGAAGCACGGATTCGGATGTTATCAACAATATCCTACGGGACTTCCTGAAGAACTCCGTAAGTCCCATATCCAGCCGTTTGAGATGACTTGTCAACGCCAGAAGCGGCTATATTGAAATTTAATGTGTACATTCATGCTGATATATAACAAACATGATATTGATTTCAATAGATTAGCATTGTAAATTCACAATTCATTCACCTTTTTGAATACTTCGTTTCCAGCTACCTTGTTCATGTAAGCTTTGGCTAAACGAAGGAATCGCATCACAAAGAAACGACCAGAACTTGATCGGGCTGACAAGGGTGGACACTTCATCGTGATGACACACGGCTTCTCCATTTTTCTGCCTGAGTCTACATTTCCAAATGCAACGAAATTAAAATGTATAAGATAGGCAACACTTATTCGGGATCCTAAAGGTTTCTGGATTATATTTTCCCCGAATGTGTGATAATAATGTAACAGAACTTCACATACAGGATAAGTTCCAAACGCAATTGGTATGAATGCACCTCTGGTAGAACTTTTAAATCTACTGTATAATTGGATTGCACGTTTTGGAAACCTAGTTACTCTGTGTATCATTTTTGAATCCTTTCAGTTTTTCTCTGTGGCTACTAACATGCGTGCTTGACATAATTTACCCTGGCTAAAACCTGCGTATTTTACAGGAATTGCATCGTTTCGCACGCCTAATAGCTATGTTTACCTGCCAGGGACGTGCGCGTGCGTGTTGGTGCAGTCTTATCGCGCTTGATATACAACACCTTGTTTGTGTATGTGCGTGCAAGAGCATGCTTGGAGCTTGAATAGCTTGTTCTACCTTTAATTTAAACCACACATTTCCACTTGCTTTCACATCTCCTGCAGAGAATTTCTCCATTAAACTCAAACCGAAAAGGGCATGAGAAAGTGTTAACCTTCTCAACCGAAAGGCTTCAGGCTATTTCTCCATCAGTACATTCATTTCATTCTTTATTTGTGTCAGTGTGGCAAAATCTCCACACCTTCAAGCTGATATCGACCGAAATACTGCTGTTGCGTTCCCACGGTTTTGTTTGGACGCTTCCATTTTATTTGATGTGAGAGTCGTTATTTGTTTGTTCCTAACACATGACGGCAGAAGTAATGGCACCGATAAGAACTCCTTTATCAAGCATCGAAGGTTATGCAGTTTTGACTTTTATTGAAGCTTGATTATAACACATTGCCTCAACCAATTACCGAGGCTTAAAACCTGAAAAGCATATACTCATTTTCAATTAAGATAAAAAAAAAAAAACTGCAGTCCTCAAGTTTATCATTGCTTTCGACCAATAAAACGATTAAACTTAAAACTTAGCTGTAATGAACAAGTGAAATATAAGTGTACATACATTAACTCCTATTAATCGTATGCCTCCGTGCTTTTATAGTGTGCAGAATAATAAATGAAGATTAAAACCGACAAAAAAGAAGGGAAAGATAAAACACCACCACAAGAAAATTTCATCGCGCAAAATAAAAGGGATTTTTTTTTTATATATGGACAAGCGGAACTTGGGAAGTAAGAGAGCGGGGTATTGTTACCCACAGCACTTAGAAGTTAATAGTCGCCCGGTCAACACAACTCTGCCTACGAAATCACAAGTGGTTAGTGTAATTGTAATGTATACTACAGTAACATAATTCAGGAATGAAATCATTCTTTACATACAAATTCATAAAATAATACTGGAAAACAAATGAAGATAAGATGTAGGACTAGTATTAAACCTTTTTAAGCTTAAAAATCAAAATTAATATTGCTGAAAACTGTTAAAAGCGCTACTTACAAGACGTCATTCACACTTATACTATAAGCAATTGTAACAGTGCTTTACAATGCTAACAAAAATTTACGTAAGTACATACAAAATACCTAGGCTTGTTCATATATGTTGGGAAACACATGAGAATATATTTCCACATGAACCTAATTGGAAAATCGCTAATAGCAATCCTAACAACAATTTGGAGCTTATTTTGCAATACAAAATAATAATAGTGATACTGAAAACATGTGCAAAATACTTTACGTAAAAAGCATGCACCTCAGTAGTATATTTCCAGTATACATTTTTTCAATTGTTTTTATTTATTCTGGTGAATAATAAAGCGCTCCCACCTCTTATTTTTATTTTCTCTAGCCCGTATGTACAATGTACATAGTAGATAAAGAAGATGTATTCCAACCGAAAATTCGGTATAAGATTCTTCTGGAAATATGTCTTGAGGCCCTCTGAGTCCGAAAAAAATTAGAAAGAAGGTCCGTGTATGTCTATGGACAGCATAGCTAAATTTATATAGAACTGACCGTTTCTGAGATATTCCTTGTTATTGCTTTCACTTTTAAACTATTTACACTTTCTCAAACCGGAAATGACGTTTTCGTTTCCTCTCTCTTGTTTTACAGTAGGCAATGCAAAGTGAACCGAACTTCAATTGTTTCACATAGGACGAGCTTTTAAAATATTTAAAATATTTTACTATACAATAGTTCTGGTTACAGAAAACTTTGTCACCCCAGCCGGGAATCGAACGCGGGACCTCCGGGTGAGAAGTCAGCTCGCTGCTCCTCGACCACGGAGGCAGTCTTCGGACATAATAATTTATTTGCTAAAACCAGATATTGATACTATTGATACTGTTGCATTTAAGACCACGGTGCTAATGAAATTTTCATTAAGTTTGTATATACGGCATTGCCCTTTGTTATATCATATTATGGGAGCTGATGCCTTCGTTGTTATAAAACGACTTTAAATTGTAAGAAAAACATAAGAAAAAAATCTGATGTGTTGATTCACACGGCTTTCCCTACATCTCCACTACAAATTATTGTTACAAAGCTTATTCTTCTATTTACCTCATGCTAATCGAGAAAAAAGTAGCATAAATGATCATAATGCTTGTTTCCATTTAAGTAAAAGGTAAATAAACTAATGCACTAGGCTAAAGCTGGTTGCTATGTGATTGCAGTTCCTTTGTTTGTATGGACAGGAGTTGACACATTTCCGTGTGAGTTACGTATAAGTATATTAAAGCTTAAACCGCTAACAAGAAATACTTCAAAATGATCTACTCCACGAAAAAAACTGTAATTTGTGTGTTTTAACGAGATCTGCATTTTCTGTTAAGATTTTGTCTATATCATTTATGCAAAATTCCGCAACATTCATCCAGAATAAAGATGTTTTCAGAGGCCATTGCGAGAAAATTAAATATATACATTTTATTTGGGATATAAATATCTTTAATATACGACATTTTAATTAAAATCGTTAGTCATTTTTGAGAAAATCAAAATTTGCGAGCATTTTTCCAAAAAGGGTAGTTGGGAGTGGAAAATCTTTGTGTCGCGTCCTTGGAAGATACTGAACTTAAATATGACAAACAGACTGACACACACACATGGACATTTTTTGAAAAATGCTTTTTTTTTTGATTCAGGGGTCTCAAACCATATATTTTCGTTGAATTCTCGGTATCTAATTTTTGGGTTCAATACAATACCTTCTCTATACACTATATACATAGTACATGTAGAGAAAGTAAAAACATTATGTATATTGGGTTCCTATAATAAGCTGAATCACTTTCATCTCGTATTATCATGAATTAAATGACGTATTGAATATGTTTTTTGGAGTTTGGGTGAGGCTGTGTGCTCCAGTAACGATATTCCACATTAGGTTGTTAAGCTTTCGGATTTATGTATAGTGTGAACGGCTGCATATGCATGCGCGTAAACTAGGTGATATTTTAGGACACCTGATATATTTACTTTTTTTTCTGTCTTTAATTCCCTGCTAACTATGCCATATGCACCAACTCAACATAAATGCCCGACTCATGTAAACCGTGACACCAATTTACGATCCACGAGGTGGAAACGTTTATGTAACAACTAATCCGAGTTCTGCTTGTTTCACGTAACCAACCAGTTAGCATGAACATGCGTTTGCAAAGACAAAAACTGCTGACATAGACGTGTGGGAACATATGCGGTCTAATTCCCGCATTCTTCTCTTGACACAATAGATCTCGTACCCATTCAGATCACGCTATTGCAGCAGAGGATGGCATACTGAAATGTGTTTGAATGTTACCACCAGGTCCTCAATTCTGATGACATGTCATCTTTTAATTGTTCATCGTAGATATTGCTGACATGAACGCAAATCCTTATAATGCACTCCAAATAGTTTTAAACATTTTGAAAACAACATTATTGGTCTTAATAATGGAGTTATTGTATTAAATTAATAATTCTTTTATGCATAAATAAAGGAGGAATAGAGAAACAATTGCCATAACTAATTTAATATACTAAAGTCAATGAATAGTGTTATAATTCTGTTGTAAGTCTTTAATAAGGCGCACTGTTTGAGTACGGGTTACAAAATCTGTTACTGGGCAACAAGTGATAAGAATGGCAGTTACGTTGGTAGTTACCAAGTTTGGTATTTAACCCTTTGTTGCTTGTCGGTACCTATAAGTTCACTTGTTTTAAGCGTATCTATACAAATAGAGTTGTACTCTTAAGATTAATTTCATGTTATACTAACCTTCAACCATAAACAGGACTGTTTTATATTGTAAAGATACATACAGTTTCAGTCCTAAAATTGTAGTGATTTTTTAAAATAAATAAAACAGAAAACCGTCATAACTACAGCCAAATGTAATCCCATAGCTTCCAAGCATCACACCGATAATTTTACTCCGTCATTTACCACAATCTTGAACTTGCAACATTTGGCTTTGAATTGGTGGCCAGTCCATTACGTATCATCTAACACTCATGGCCATTTGAACTACCTTTTTGTAGTGCCTTAGGCAGCATTATGAAAAGTGGTTTAGAAGAAATTAAACTTTTAATTGGGAAAAAATATTAATGAAGAATCTGCATTTATTTTAATTTTTATTTCTCTATTATTTTATACAATAGTTTTATAGGCTTTTCCCCAAATATGTTTACTAGAACTCCAGTTTTATACTTGAATTAAAGGAAAAACGGCATATGTAGTGTACTAGTGCAGGCAACTAAGGGCTAAGCGACTTTTGGGATTTGAGCTTTGCTGCCCACAGACACACCGCACACACTGACATGTTTCTAAAAATACCATTTTTGGTATCAGGGAGACCCAAAACATGTATTTCCGGTGAAATTTCGGTATCGAATTTTTGGGTGCATTACAATACCTTCTATGCACATACTACGTGTAGAAAAAGTAAAATTGACTCCAAAATTAACGTCATGACGGGCTTTGAATTGAACCCGCAGTATAAAATAGGCTTGCTGAGTGTTTGTCTTCTAAGTAATCAGCGTTATTATTTCTTTACACATAACCGGTCATCTGAATGCTTAGAAACAAATTAAATTAAATGCGTTAATTGAGTAAATTATAGAGGAATAAATGTTATAGTCTCCAGAACCGGGATCGAGGTAAAAGTTAAAAATTATAACCTCGTATACTTTCAGGAAGGACTGACTGAGCAAATACAGATGCGTTTCTAAGGAATAACGGCAAATCCGGACACAATACCTACGGCCAGAAAAAAACATACAGATGGGAGTATTGAACCTCGTTTTTTTTTTCCCCCAGAAAAAGTTCCTGTCAAGCGAATGGGGCGCGCCCACAAACACACAGTGGTCACCCGGGAGTGGAGATACACGAGAGGCAGGACAGCCCCCACGGTAGCAATTTAAATAGCAGAATATAAAGTGTAATATGGTCCAAAGAGTATCTTCGATATTAAGTTAAATATAACCTATAACAACTCCATGGCACGGCAGCTCTCAAGGAACCTTGGCCTACCGCCCGACCACTGCGTATGGGGTGCAGTATTGGAGGGTGAAACGTGGTCAGCGCCTCGAACCTCACGGCCGATTAATGTGTTCCTCATGACCAGGAGCCGCTACTCCATCAAGTAGCTATTCAAGGGACCTCATGAGGCTGAGTGCACCCCGGGCCAGGTCTCCCAGCGAGGGAAAACTCCTCACGCCGGTACCGAAATCGAATCCAGATCAGCTGCGCTACCACCACGTTAAGGAGACGACCCGAATATAATTCTGGTAATTAATAGCTGTCGGATGGTAGGGAGTATATCATTACAGTGAAATAAAATAATTACGTCAAAGAAATCGTCACTTCATCGCTGTAGAATCATTGAACCTGCACGAGACACCACTATATATATATATATATATATATATATATATATATATATATATATATTTATTCTGAGAATCCTTAAATCATGCTCACTCACAAAGTTCCACTGACGAGAAGCGGTTATCATCAGTGATGATACAGCTGCCGCCGGAGGTCAGCCGCATACACCAGACATGGGCAAAATCGGCTCATCCGGCCATCCCTCCTTTACCTTTGCTTCCGACTCGCCTCAATCAGTGGCGAGTTATACGGATTTCAGTTTGCAAATATAGAGCGCTACAATATCAAATGCCACTATGATCAGAAGCTTAAATACATTTTCATGATCTTACAGGTATTTAGTTACAATTTCAAAAGATTCTTTCTGAATATTCATATTTGTAAATATACAAAAATGACGATATGATTCCATTTTTTAGGGATTTAGTTCCTTATTAGTTTATTAGGTATCGGTACTGAACATATATACAAACTGAGGGCATATCACATCTGTTTGATGCAATTTAATAAATAATTATAGATATGTAATATTACTTTTATATTAAGTATACTTTAAAATATGTCTCTTGGGGTTGGAAAGAGAACGTAAGCTTAACGAAATTGAAGTCATACGCACCCCTAAGAAAAACCTCCAGAGAGAACATTATTGCGCGCAAGTTATAGAATATTGAGTTTAAAATCTGAACAATTTATTATGTTGATGAAATAGTTTAAACATTTTAAGGCTAAATAGCAATGTAACTTTACTGCTTTATTTATAGTGAAACAAAAACAATTTGTTAGGTTAATATAAGGCAGCGTAAGAATATTAATTGCATAAGGTACAGGAAGATTATAACATTGAAGATTGTGTAATTTGCTTAACCACAATAGGTGGCTGTAATAATTGTGTGCAACATATATTTAACATAAACAAAATAGTTAATACCTGCTGAGAAATTATTACTACTGCGCAGGTGGAACGAAGCCACCACTACCCTTGTTTCAAACAAACCTTCGTCACTCGGCAACAGAATGTGGATTGAGTAAGGTACGTTTATTTATTTATTGAATTTCCAAAATGCTAGTCCTATATATTACGACTATAGTTGTAAACAATGTGTACTTTTACATAACAGTTAATAAATATTAAGTATAAATGCCACATCGAAAGAATTAACATTAATGTAAATAGCTAATAATAAAAATAAGAACATATTGGAAATGTAACATAGTTATTTACATGACTGTATTCAGTAATTTAAATATATGGTGAAATGTAGGTAATTATTTATTATGTATTTAGTATATTATTGACAAATATTTTAAATTCTGAGTAGCAACATTGTTTTCTACTAATGTGGTGTAATGGTAGAGTGGAAGATTTATTACAGGAGTCTAGGTACATTATTAATCTCAGCCGTTTCCTTTCGTGTAATGGACAGTCAAAGAGTAAGTGATTAACATTCTGTATTTCTTTTACCAGACATGTTTTTTATTTAGAAAATGTATTTCTACGTACAGAATGACACATATTTATCTTTAATACTGTTCAAATAAATTATCAAGTGTGTAAATAATACGTCTACAATACTACATAATAAGCTACATGTTCAAACAAAGACAAAATTGAGATCACATCTAGCTTGAAGGAAATCTAGTTGCTGTCAGAATAGATAGATAGATAATTTATTTGCCATAGGAATATATAGTTAAAGGAAAGAAGAATTTGAATTACATGCTAAATTAACAATAGTGATTAAATACCAGAAAAGTCCAAATTATGCAAATAAATCGAACAAGAGTTGCCCAATGTTTGAAGCACTTTCCTTCGCAATGCTGATGACGGACACTGAAAGACACCATCAGATAACATGTAGATGACATGTATTTTTTGTGTAGTAGGTTTATAAATAACACCAAGACACGACTGTCCACAAGGAGGGAACACCGCTTACCATCCCGCCGCTGCACCCCCCATCACGGCCCGAAGGCGTCATGAATGGGGCGCAGTGCTGGAGGGTGAGACGTGAGTCCCTCCCGGCCGGTTGATGCGGTCTACTCGATCTGGAGCCGCTATTTCTCAATCAAGTAGCTTCTCCATTGGCCCCCGAGCGACCCCATGAGGCTGAGTGTACCCCGAACCAAATCTCCCAGCGGGAGAAATTGATATTGGATATGAACGGGCACATGTGGCACGTGCATATGCTGGTGTACAAGGCCGTACTCTGAAAGAAAAGGTGAACAAAGGAGAACTAAACAGACAAATGCATGTGTTTATATAACCACTCAAAAGATGATACAACCACTTTGAGGAGCATAGGGCCCAATGCACTCATATTTCTTACACAAGAGGGGTAAAATAGCTATACTTCATTTCCGGATGGAAGATCTGCACACACTGAGGTTAAGCTTTAGAGCTGAAGTTTATGAGCTCCATAAACCAACATGGGTAACACTGATAAAAATAGCAGAAGCGCAGTAAAACAGAGGCAGAGAAAAAGTATATACTCTAAACGTCCAACTTTCTTCTTCTTTAGTCCACAAAGTTGATAAGACTTATACTTTCACCGTCAAGTATTTATAAAATAGAAAAATCTGATGTGTACCATTCACATGACTTTCTCTATATCCCTGCAACAAATTATTCTTAAAAAGCTTATACCTCTATTAACTTCATGCTAATCAGTAAAACATTAGCAGAAATACCCATATCACTTGCTTCCTTGTAAGTAGAGGTGAAATAAGGGAGTACCATAGGTTAAAGTGATAATCAAAAGCTGGTTGATATGTCACTGAAGTTCCTTTGTTTGTATGGACAGCAGTTGACAAATTCCGCTATGAGAAATGTATACGTTTTTCATAGCAGAAACCAAAAATAAGGAATGTCACAAAAACGACGAACTCCACAAAAAAAATTGTATATAACATAAATTGTGTGTTTTAACGTGCTCTAAATTTTTTGTGTAGTAAGCTTTTGTCCATCTCTTATGGTTTAGCGGTTATTCAAAATTTAGTAAAATTCATCCAGAATAAACTACTCTTCAGAGGCTATTCCCAGAAAATTCAAGATATACAGTTTATTTATCGGGTAAATATCTTTAATATACGAAATTTTAATCAAAATCGTTAGAGCCATTTTTGAGAAAATCGAAATTTTCGAAAAAAGTTCCATGTAAAGGGTAGTTTGGGGTGGGGGGATTTTTCTCAAAATCTTCGTGTCGCATCCCTGGAAGATACTAAACTTAAATACCAAGTTTGGTGTTTTACCTACTTTTTGTTTTTGAGTTATCGTGTTCATAGACACACGGACACACACACACACACACACACACACACGCACACACACACACGGACCTTTTTTCGAAAATGCTTTCATTAGACAAAGGAGACCTTAAAACACATATTTACGGTGAAATCTCGGTATTGAATTTTTTGGTGGAGTGCAATACATATGTACATAGTGCCTATAGAGAAAGTAAAAACAAAATGAGTAAAGTCCTAAAAAGACAACGTGTTTTCAATACGGTTTTCCTACTAAATATTAATAGTAAAAAAAAAAAAAGAAAATAAAAGAAATTCTCATAACTTTCTCTTCATCTCTGTAACAAATTATTGTTAAAACTCTTATTCTTCTATCTACTTCATGCTAATCGAGGTAAACTAGAGCAGAAATTGCCTTATTATTTGTTTTCTTCTAAGTATAAAGAAAATAAGGAATACACGACATAGGTTAAAGCGACAGTAAATTTTTATAAATGCTGGTTGCATGTGGTTGACCTCCATTTCTTTACACGGATATCCTTTTCCCGCATGAGAAAATTAAGTATTTTAAAGCTGAAACAATTAACAAGGAAAATTGTCAACTCCACGAAAAAAATCTGACGTGCTCCAATCACATGACTTTCTCTACCTCTCTGTAACAAATTATTGTTAATAAGCTTTTTCTTCTATCTACTTCTTGCTAATCGAGATAAACGTTAGCAGAAACGGTGTTATTAATTAGTTCCTTATAGGTAGAAGGTAAAGTTCTCGTATGAAAAAAGTAAGTATTTTAAAACTGAAATAGTAATAAGGAATATATTTTAAACGACCAACTCTAGGGCAAAAAATGCATATGACATAATTTGCAAGTTTTAATGAGCTCTATATTTTTTTCACTAGTAAGTTTTTGTATATCTCTTACGGTTTACCAATTATGCAAAATTCATTCAGAATAAAGATTTCTTCAGAGGCTAATCCCAGAAAATTCAAGATATACATTTTATTTGTCATGTAAATATATTTAACATACGGTATTTTAATCAAAATCGTTTTAACTATTTTTGGGAAAATCAAGATTTTCTTGAAAATCTTCGTGTCGCATCCTTGGGAGATACTGAACTTAAATACCAAGTTTATTAACGGACTTTTCGTTTTTGAACTATGCTGTCCACAGACGTCCACGCACACATACATATGCGCACATGGACTTTTTTCTAGAAATGCTTTTTTTGGATTCAGGAGGTCCCAAAACTTGTATTTCCGGTGAAATCTCGGAATGATAACTGTCCACACACAGAGACGGACAGACAGACACACATACATACACACTGATCTTTTTCTAAAACGCTACTTTTGGATTCAGGTAAAATCTCGATAGTGAGTTTTTGGATGGAATATAATAGCTTCTCTATCCACAATGTATGTTGTATATTTTTACTAGAAGGAGTAAGAATAGTGAATTCCTAGGTAGTGTGTAAACATAAATCTGTAATTTGAGTTTTATTGTATATAATTTAAAATATCACAGTATTGGTTTTATGCTAATAAATATTGAGAAACGTACTTGGATAATAACTACTGAAGCGCAAAGTTCCATTTTGCAATCTATCTTAAGTTTCTAAACAGGATATGCATTCCAAGACAAAATAATTTCCTGCTCGTCTTATAGATGTTGTACGCTCTTTGGAACAATGTTACGATTCTATTTCCTAACAGTCATTTGTTTTCTCCCTGATGGTAATCCAGAAGATTGTCATACAATGGAACATTATTTGTTGGGCTCCAGTATAATTCATCTTAATGTAACACAGAAGTGAGTTGTATCTGGAAACCTATAAAGTTGTTAATGCGAAAGCAAATGGAGATTAAGATTGTTCGGTGTGAATGTACTCATTGTTTGGGGAAAATGTTTGTTGTATCCTTACCACTCAAAGAGCGGGTAAGTTAATGATCACTGAGTCGATACCAAAGAGAGGCACCCTTAGGAAGGAGAGCCGATACCGGTCGGCTGGAGTTGATCCGTTTCCACTCCTCTTCCTGCAGTAAATGGTAATAGATCTTCGCCTACTATCAGCTATGCTGCAACTTGTATGGCTTCTCCCTACTTCTTTTGTGTCGCATCCTTGGGAGATATTACATTTGTTTTGCTTCCTTTTTTTTAAAATATTTTCTTTTTCCCCCTAAATATGTACGTTTCACGATCACGTGGCCGGTAATGTAGTTTTTTCTCTAGTGTTATTTTACTGTTTTTTTTAATGTTCATTTAACTATTTTTTACGTATTATGTATGCAACCTTAAAGGGACATTTAAGAAAGGATAGAATGCATGAAAAGTTGGAAGTGTGTATTATATTTGTAGGAGTCATGGTTGGAATGCCACTGTCCAGTTTTACTGGATCGGTTTCCATCTCTCAGTGATAAAAATTGCCATAGTTTGGGCAGCATACAATCAGCGGTATTGTCCAATGTCTGTAACCATTTAAAGGTACCCATTAACATCCATACAACGGAATTGTGTAATGGGGGCTCAGCCTCGGAAGATGCAGATGTGAGTGAAGGCTTCCACGAAAATTTCTGACGAGAATGGTACGAGAATCTGTCCCATTTGCGAGGAGGAAGAGTCGAGGACTCACATCTTGGCAAGATGTAGGGGTACGGAGGAATGGCGGGAAAAATATTTGCCGCGATTTTTTACCACTGCGAATGTAGGGATAGAAGCATGTTGGACGCTACTGGCAGGCACGGAAAACATGGACGGGCTAGGTAAATTTATACTTAAGGCAAGACAGCTGAGATCTGAGGAGGCTGCAAATAGAGAAGGAGAAGGGGGGGGGATAAGATCAACTAAACAAAAGTGACTACAATGTTCTACATACATATATATTATGTCATACTTAGGTCACTGTTGTGCTAGGGTTGTATATATTATGTGCATATATGTCTTTTAAGTGTAATTATCTATTATAAGAGGGTGCATTTATGAAGATGTACTCTGTGCTGTAAATTTAAATTGCTATATTTGAATATCTTTGTATCTTTATTTTCGGATTCACTCTTAATTTTTATTGTTGTTTAATATTGCTTTTGACTGTGTATTTCCTTTGTCTTTTTATTTTCGTGTTTACTCTTTTAATTCTTTGTTGTGGTTGTTGTTTTAATATGGCTTGTAATGTGTATTACAAAAGCACGTACGGTCTGTGGACCCGTGCGACTGTTGAAATTCTATGTATAATATTGCTATGTTAATAAATACACTTATTCATTCATTAGTCAAGGCTTCCAACCGCCAGGTGTCCAAAACGTACGACATTTTCCCAAAACCCAAGTCTATACCGCTGTTTACCGGAATATTCCAGCAATCGACGTGGAAGTGAATCTGCTGCATGGCAAATTGGGCAAGTACTGGAGATGGTCATCCGGTGAGGAGGTTTGGAATAAGATTGTTCGGTGAGAATGTACTCATCGGCTGGGGAAAATATTTGTTGTTATCCCATACCACTCCGAAAGTGGCTAGGTTAATGATCACTGAGTCGATAAGGTACTTTACACTCGTATCACATCAGTTCATTTTATCAACATGAGTATATAGGATAGGTTAGGATACGTACTCGACATCAACCGGCACTCTCCCCGAAGAAGGAGAGATGAGGGCAGACACCGGTCGGCTGGAGTTGATACGTTTCCACATCTCTTCCTAAAGTAAATGGTAATAAACCTTCGCCTAATACCAGTTATCCTGCAACTTGTTGGTGCCGCTAATTGGCCCTGTATATGCTGATCTGTTTCGTCCTGCCTCTGGTGGCGAAAGAAGACACCTCTAGTGGGTCTAGTGTAAGCTCTGCGATTACGACTCAGTCCGCTCTAGCTTGGCATCGCTTTGAGGACTCGACAGATTTAGGATAGAAGAATATTGTGTGTTAGCCAGACAGCCTGCAGGTAGCGATTGGTGGAAAAATTTAGGGGGGAATATTTCGTTAAGTCTAAATACTTTTAATTTCCTCAGATGTCTGTGATGGCCATACGCACAATTAAGTATGGAATATAGTTCTTTTCGACGCAGTAGATTTCTAAAGCATAGGGAAAGAAATTGTAAATTTACCCAAGTAACAGCAAGTAATATTGTATTAAATTGATGATTAAACAGTGGAATGGAATTTCTCTTTCTTAATTAAATGTTCTGTTCATTTGTCTACTATAGACCAAGTAGTCCAAGCTTTCCATAACAAAATCAGACAAAAAAAAAAACAACAAACAAACCAGCAGAAGTCAATAACGACGGCACAGCAAAAGAGTTGGTAGAGTTACCAGATTGTAGCTCCCCGATAGGTAGATATGGGATCCCGTCAAGCATTGGATCCAACGCTGTCTCATATATCCAGGCGAAGTCGGGGGACGGTGAGAGTTACAGTGAACATTCTTGTTCCGTGCCACGCCGCACCGAACCAACATCCTGACACTTCCAATCCTGAAACAGCCCAACGAAGTGAAGGATGACAGGGAACGTAATGACCTTCCCTAGTATTCCGCCTGGCGACCCGGGAAACTGCCGATAAAACCTATAAGTCTGGAAAGCTGGTCACGGGAATCGAACCCAACACCTTCTGATTGCATGAAGGGTTTATTTATTTATTTTAATAGCTTAACGTCCTTTGACCTGTTTGTCATATCGCACCATGAATGAAATCGGTGAAATTTTGCTCAAATTATCTCGGAGTCTATGAGGCTTTAAGTTACCCGACATTCGTCTTCTCGGGATAAGGGGAACACCCCGAAAAACCTTATTAGTAACCTACCCTAAACGAGATTCGAGCTCGCAACTGTTGAATGTGAGGCACACACACTACCCCCACACTACCGAGGCGGACACAATGAAGGATTTAATGTAGGTACTTGTGTCATGCAAAACGGCCTCTGTATTCGGTTCATGTTTGTCGAATAGGTATAGTTGCTACCGAAGTTTGATTTTTATAACGAGGCATGCTATGCTCGACTTTGCTCCCTGTTTACTGGATGGACTCTCTCCTTTATACACTAACTCAGTCAAGATAGAAGCTCTGTACGGCTTTCAGAGAAATGAGTAATCAATTTCACGGGCTGTTCACAAATGTTTGATGTCCAACTCACTTTATTGTTTCTATGTACGGGGAATAAAAATTATGACGTTGTTCTCATATATGTATAAACTTTTCAACTCGTCAAACTGCATACTGTATCAAGAAGATTCCATACAAAACTGGGAACATCTTCAGCAATTTTGGGACAAATCAAATGGACAACTGTAGTGGAGAGCCAGAAGGCTAATGACGATTGTTCAACAGCTTGAGCATTAGATTAAATAAATTAAATAAATACATACATATGTATAAGCTACTTATTTCATACTGGCAATGTAAAATATACATTTTAATAAACAAACGCATAAAATAATAAAATGTTTATGAAAAATAACCAATAAACATAAACATCTCAATAGGTATAATATGCAATACAAATACGTAAGGACGCTACATCCGAATGCAGGCGAATTACAAACTGGTTACCGATTAATTATCATTAATCAGAATTAATAAAAGGCCGTTGACTTAGTCTGGGTTATACCAATCCATCAACATATATGCCAACAAATTTACCTTGGCTATATTTTGTAAACAAGGGTAATACTAAAATCCTATTGTTCTCTCTACTTCATGCTAATCAAGATAAACGTTAACATAAGTTGTCTTATTACTTAATTTCCTGTAAGTAGAAGGAAAATAAGGGAGAACACCAGGCTAAAACAATAGTAAAATTTAAAAACTGGTTGCCATGTGGTTGAAATTTGTTTCTATGCATTACCATGGTTGACAAATTCCCGTATGAAAAAAAGTTTTTGTTATTTTAAAACTAAAACCAATAACAGGGGATACTTAAAAACAGTCAAGTCCACGAAAAAGAATGTATATGACATTAATTGTGTTTTTTAATGAGATCCAAACTTTTTGTGCAGAAAGCTTTTGTTTATCTCTTACGGTTTACCAGTTATGCAAAATTCAGCACAATTCATTCAGAATAAAGAGGTCTTCAGGTGCCATTCCCAGAAAATTCAAGATATACATTTTATTTGTGTGTACATATCTTTAATATACGGTATGTTAATCAAAATCATTAGAGCAATTTTCAAGGAAAACAACATTTCCAAAGAATTTGCCATGTGGAGGATAGTTTGTGGTGGGGGGGGGGGGGTTAAAAGCCTTGTGTCGCATCCTTAGAAGATGCAAAACCTGAATACCAAGTTTGGTTTTTAACGGGATTTTCGTTTTTGAGTTAAGCTGGCACAGACACACACCGTTAATAACCCTTGTAATTGAGCGCCTTAAAGCACCCCTACACACACGGACCTGTTTTTAAAAATATATTTTTTGGATTCAGGGGACCTCAAAACATAGATTATCGATATTGTACTTACACATACGTGTTAGAAACAATGGGAAAAAAAAAAAAAAAAAAAAAAAGGAAATGCGAAGCAAGAACCATATGACAAGCTTCTCACAACGAAATTGAGGATTTACTTGTGGTGCTGCTTTCTTTAGATAATCATTGTGAGAATTTTGTAGGGTTTTAAATGCATTTGTGAGTGATTTATTTTATAATGGTTTTAATTCATATACATTTTAATCTATGGTTTATATTTATCGTAGAAGAAGACTCCGATTTTGGGTGCCCGTTTTAATGCTTTAACATCATCTTATCTGTAGAAATATATGGTAAATGAGACAATTTGCTGAAAATAAGATCAAATACCATTAAGAATAAAAATAAATAAACATAACGCGTTAAAATATTCTACTCTTTGCAGATGATATGATGTTAGTATAAGACAGAGAAGATAAGCAGCAAATAAGTATGTACAAGTTACAAAAGTTGATCCAGGATTATGGTTTATGTATATAAGTATAAAAATCACAGGTTAAGGCTTTTATTGGAAAACAAATTAAACATCTAAGATAATAACATAGTATTAGAACACGTGGAAAATTTGTATTACATGGGCTGTAATGTAGCCTTTAAATAAACAGAGAAGAAATAAGTAATAAAGTGAGTAAGTTCCAATATATTTGTGGAGTAATAGCTCGTACCTTGTAAAGAACAACCTGAGAAAATACAAATTCAAAATTTTATAGAACAAGGGCGCTTTCTGATTTACTATGTGGTTCGGAGACATGCGGCAGAAATGAAAAATTTTGCGAGCAGTAAAAGGATGCACCAGACAATATCATATTAGAAATGAAGACATAAGGAGAGAATTAGACATATATTCCTTAAAAGGAAGAATAAAAATAAATAAAAAATTGGAAAACTCTTTACAAAGAGTGGATAACTTCGTATTCCATTACAGTCATACAAATATAAACCTCTGGGCTACAGAACAATAGGAAAAGCAGTTAAAAGATGGAAAGAAATAAGAGCCCGGAACTGGAGAATTCTCCTAAACCATGGAGATTGATGATGATGGTGATGGTGATGAAGATGAACTTTCACAGTTAAGAAGTGTGTAGGAAGCTAAACATTTAATTTATGATTATTTACTAAAATATTAATGTATAATAAAACCATTTGATAATATTAAATTATACAGAGTTTATTAACATATTAAATATTTAAGGAACACATCTTTGGGTAAGTACCTCCTTATTTCACTAAGCCCTTAAGTTATAGAAGAAGTCGTTCGTCTCGTGCACACCTACATGTCGGGCATCTGGCTTAGTGACGTCTCGTTGCTAAGCAGCCGTAGAGCTAAGGGTTTGTGTAAATAACGAGCCGGGCAACGAGATGAAAACAATGAATTGCAGACCCAAGGCTGACAGCCTCTTGTATATCTTGTCAGAGCTATTACTGAGATCTTTTTAAAAAATGTGAAGGTAGAGTGAAAGAGATTAAATATAATTATCTTGGTCTCGACGTGAAACGTCGGCTAAGCAAATGTCAGAATAAGAAAACACACCACACACTCTTTAACATTCCTGGCTATTTTGTCTATTTAGTAAATAGATAGAGAAGGTATTGCATTCCATCTAAAAATTCGATACGAGAATTCACTGGAAATAAACGTTTTAGGGTCCCGTATCCAAAAATATTATTATAAAAAGGTCCGCGCGCGCGTGCGGGTGTGTGTGTGTGTGTGTATGTGTGTGTGTCTGTGTCTGTCCGCGAACACTAACTCAAAAACGAAAAGTCGGTAAAATACTAAGCATAATATTCAAGTTTAGTATCCATCAAGGATGCCACATGAAGCTTTTAAGGAAGCTCCCAAACTAACTTACATAAAAATAATTTCGAAAATTTTGATTTTTTCAAAAACAATTTAACGATTTTGATTAGAATACTGCATATTAAATATATTATTATTATTACAAATATAATGTAATTTCAATTTTCTAGGAACAGATTTTGAGGACATCACTTTTGTGTAACTGGTAAACTGTAAGATATACAGTAAAATTTAGTACATAAATTGCAGATTTCGTTTATATACACAATTTGTATCCTATGCACTTTATCGTGGATTTGACCATTTCCGCAATATTCCTTGTTATTAGTTTCATTACTTTCTCTATATAGTATACGGTAGAAAAGGTATTGAACTGCAACCAAAAACTCTATATAACATTTCACTGAAAGTGCACGTTTTAAGGTGTCCTGTATATAAAACATTTTTAGAAAAATATCCGTGTGTGTCCGTGTGTCTTGAACACGATAACTCATAAAGGAAAAGTTGGTAAATACCAAACTTAGGTTTTAGCAAAATATCTTCCAAGGATGCGACACTAAGATTTTGAGGAAAGTCCTCCCCCCACCCAAACTACAATTTATACGAAAAAATTTAGAAAATGTTGAAATTCTCAAAAATAGCTCTAACAGTTTTGATTAAAATACCATATATTAAAGATATTTACATTAAAAATAAAATGTATATTTTGAATTTCCTGGGAATAGATTCTGAAGAGCTCTTCATTCTGCATGCATTTTGCAGAATGTTATATAGTTAGTAAACGTAAGAGATACACAAAAACTTACTGCAAACTGTAGATCTTGATAAAGCGACACAATTTATGTAATATATATTTTTTTCGTGAAGTTAGCCAGTTTTGCGACATTCCTTGCAATAGGTTTCAGTTTTAAAATACCTTAACTTTCCACATAGGGAACTTGTCAAAACCTGGCTGTGCACAGAAATGGATTTCAATCGTATTGCAATCAGTTTTTTAAAAATAGTTGACTATCATTTTAGCCTAGTAATATTCCCTTATTTCCTTTCTAGTTACAAGAAAGCAAGTAATAAGACCTAAGACATTTCTGCTGGTGTTTATCTCGATTAGCATAATTTAGATAAGCGTTTTAACAATAATTTATTACAGAGATGTAGAGAAAGTCATGTGAATGAAACACTTTCTTATCTTTTAAAAATACTTATAACTTTATTCATAGGGAATTTGCCAACTCCTGATCATGTAACGAAACGAACTTCAGTCACATAGCAGCCAGCTTTTAAAAGATTTGACTAGCGCTTTAGCCTAGTGTACTTCCTTATTTCCCTTCTGCTTAAAGGAAGAAAGTATGAAGAGTATTGCTGCTAATGTTTATCTCGATTAACCTGAAGTAGATAGAAGAATAAGGTTTTTAACAATAATAAGAGATGTAGAAAAAACGTATGTGAATGGAAAATATCAGATTAAATGAATGAGATTAAATATAATTATCTTGACTTCAAAAAACGTCAGTATATATATGAGCTGTCAATCAGATTCACACACACATACAATTAAACTTTCTACTTACATTCTATACTTGCTACACAGTACTGGGTAGAGAAAGTGTTGCATTTCACCGGAAAATGCGATACCGCGATTTTACTGGAAGTACATTTTAGGGTCCCCTGTATAAAAAATGAAAAGGAGGAGAAAAAGAAGCATGTCCCTGTGTGTGTATGTGTCCGTGAACACAATAACTCAAAAACGAAAATTCGGCAAAATACCAAACTTACAG
The DNA here is from genome assembly GCA_030762935.1 of Hymenopus coronatus. Lineage (NCBI taxonomy): Eukaryota > Metazoa > Arthropoda > Insecta > Mantodea > Hymenopodidae > Hymenopus > Hymenopus coronatus. The sequence continues at coordinate 38,429,999 of CM060898.1, read as the reverse complement.
TTAAGTTTAATATTCGCAAGGATACCACACGAAGATTTTGAATAAAATTCTTTCATCCCAAACTAGCCTTAGATGGAACAAATTTCTAAAATTTTGATTTTCCCAAAAACGTTTCTAACGATTTTGATTAGATACCGTATTTAAAATATATTTATATGAGAATTAAAATGTATATCTTGAATTTTCTGGGAATAGCCTTTGAGACCTCTTCTTTCTAAATCACTTCTGCATAACTGGTAAACCATAACAGATAGAACCAAAACTTCTACACAAGAAATGTAGATCTCGTTAAAATACTCATTTATGTAACATTTTTTTTTGGGGGAGCTGACCATTTCCGAGATATTCCTTGTTATTCATTTCGGTTTTAAAATAGTTCAACTTTGCTTATACAGGCATTTGTCAACTTCTGGCCATGCAAGAAAACGAATTTGAATGGCATAGCAACCAGCTTTTAAAATATTTGACTATCGCTTTAGTCTAATGTACTCCCTATTTCTCTTCTACTTCCAATACACTACTTGGAGTTTCGATAGTTAACGCGGAGCTGAATGCTCTATGCGGATCTTGGAATTTCTGTACTTCACGATATTTCTTAACGTTAATCATTTTTACTGTTAATAGGGCATTGAAATGTAGAGGTTCCACCATCTGAGCTGCCTCAGGTTTTTTAAATCTGGTTTTAAATAAAGTAGACAAAAGTGTGTTGTGTTTTATACATTCATATGCCTTTCTCTACATCTCTAACAACAAATTATTGTTCAAAAGGTTATTTTTCTATTTCCTTCATGCTAATCGAGATAAACATTAGCTAAAATAGTATTTGTTATTTACTTCCTTGTAAGTATAAGGAAAATAAAGGAATACACTGGGTTAAAGCGTTAGTCAAATTTTTGAAATTCTGGTTGCCACGTGGTTCAAATCCATTTTTTGCATGGCCAGGAGACTGCAAATTTTCGTATGATCTTCATGGTCTTCAGTTTGATCATCTCCAGACACTCCAGAAGACAAGAAATAAACATATTAACCAGAATTTGGGACAAAATGAACCATTTGTAGTGGATTGGAAAAATCTTACAAAAGATGCGGGAAATCTCAGTGAGAGAACGCAAAACTCGATGTATAACAAAAAAATCTAATGTGTTACACACATATGACTTTCTCTAGCTGTTCTACAAATTTTTTGCATAAGATTCTTCTTCTTTCGGCACCTTGCTAATCAAGATAATCATTAGCATAATGTTCTTATAGCTTAGATCCTTATAAGTAGGAAGAATATAAGGGACTACACTAGGCTAAACCGATAGTCAAATATTTTAAAAGCTTTCGTTATGTGACTGTCAATGCAAATCGCTTGTTTGCTTGGCTAGGAGTAGAACAAAAGAAAAACTGGCCCTTACTGTCAGAAAAGTATAAGTACTTCACAACTGAAATCAATATCAAGGAATATTCCGGAAATGGTTACCGCTATAATAAAAATGTAAAGGAAACTTATTGTGTGTTTTGACGAGATCTACATTTTCTGAGCAGTAAGTTTTTGTCTATCTCTTTCGGTTTAACAGTTATGCAAAATTTGGCAAAATTCGTCTAGAATAAAGAGGTCTTTAGAGGTTTTTCCCAGAAAATTCAAGATATACATTTTATTTGGGATGTAAATATCTTTAATATACGGAATTTTAATCAAAATCGTTACAGGCATTTTTTAGAATATCAAAATTTTCGAAATTTTTTCCATGTAAAGGGCAGTTGGGGTGGGGAGATTTTATTGAAAATCTTAGTGTCGCAGCCGTAGAAGATACCAAACCTAAATACCAAGTTTGGTATTTAAAGGTCTTTTCGTTTTTGAGTTATGCGTCCACAGACACACATTTTCTGAAAATGTTTTTATGGATTCAGGGGGGCCTAAAACATGTATTTCCGGTGCAATCTCGGTATTGAATTTTTGGCTGGAGTACAACACTTTCTATTTACACTATATACATAGTACTTGTAGAGGAAGTAATGAACGTTGAAACTAAAACAGAAGCAGGTGAGAAAAAGGAACACCATGCTGTTAGAACAGGAAAGCTCTAGCGTCAAAATTTATAGCTGAGAAAGCTTCTAATAAACCATAGAGGCAAAGAATTGAGAAAGAAAACAACAAATATATACGTTTTCACGTTACTTGAAAACCTTGATATATGGCATTACCTTACAATTTTACCTCACGTAGAGAAATCCAAACTGCTGGTATTAACTTTCATGACAATATATTGCTTCTATTAAAGCAGTCGCATCCTAGGTATGAAACAAGCTCTAAATAAACTATTTCTGTACCTTTATTTGTGCAAAGGAAACACATATAAATGACTCTTATCATCGTAGCAACATTCAAGCTCAAATTAGGACACCCATTATTTTTACTTTCTCTAGCATATATTTACATTGTAGCTAGAGAACGTATTGTATTCCACCCAAAAATTCACCGTCGAGATTTCACCGGAAATATTTGTTTTCAGGTCTTTTTGAGCCCTAAAACAGTGAGTCTGTGTGAGTCTGTTTTTTGATTTTGATATTGTTAACGCCCGCTTTTACTACCATGGCACCATAGGCACTTCTTGAGAGCTCTTATTCTCAGGGCACGTACATGGTGCAGGGATTTACTTGTAGGAAAGTACAACATTTTCTTTTCTTTTAAACAAAACTCGCTTTTATTGAGAAACTTTCCAATGTCAACATAGTATAAATATAAACCATAACCTTCTTTCTTTTAAACAAACTGAAATTGTCTAATACTTAAGGATTATATTTCCGACAAAATTGGTCTGTTCTCGTCGAAATATTCAAATTATTATGTAACTTTCTTTTTCACGTAATACTTTCTTTTTCGCTTACGTTCCGGACAATAATTTTATTAATTTCCAGGAAATTCAAATTATCTAGTCTAATATTAATAGCTGCTCTATTCTCCGACGCAATATCAAATTGAAGCGCACATTTTTTTCTATTATTAACCTCCTCGCCTGACGAGAAATATTCTCTCTCTCAGATTTAATCTCCCTCCCTTACACAATCGGCAGGAGGAGACTCAATGCCGGACCTCCTTCCCCGGCAAAGTCAGAAGAAGAAGTGTTAAATGCACAAACTTTTCCTTGGTTACTGGCAAACATTTTCCGTTGCTAAAACACGTTATTGACTCAAAATTAAACGACTCGTAGCCATATGAAAAATCGACTGACGAGAAAACAAAACCGTAACGAAATTCTATCTTCTCAAAAAGTAACCAAGGAGTACTAAAATCAAAACATAAACATCTGATGTGTTCCATTCACATGAATTTCTCTATATCTCTATAAATTATTATTGTTAATAAGCTAATCTTTTATTTATTTCATGCCAATTGAGAAAAATTAACAGAAATAGTCTTATTTCTTGCTTTATTGTAGAAGCGAAATAAGGGAGTACCATAGCTTAAAGTGAAAGCCAAAAGCTGGTTACTATGTGACTGATGTTCCTTTATTTGTATGGACAGGAGTTGACAAATTCCTGTATGAGAAAAGTATAAGTTTTTCAAAGCTGAAACCAAGAAATAGGAATATCTCAAAAACGATCAGCTCCACGAAAAAAATGTATGTAACATAAATTGTGTATTTTAACGTGCTCTACATTTTTGTAGGCTAAGTGTTTGTCCATCTCTTACGGTTTAGTAGTTAATGAAAAATTCATTTAGAATAAAGTAGTCTTCAGAGGCTATTCCCAAAAAATTCAAAATATATATTTTATTTGTCAAGTAAATAACTTTAATATACGATATTTTAATCAAAATCGTTAGAGCCATTTTTGAGAAAATCAAAATTTTCGAAAAAAGTTCCATGTAAAGGGTAGTTTGGTGTGGGAGGATTTTTCTCAAAATCTTCGTGTCGTATCCCTAGAAAATACTAAACTTAAATACCAAGTTTGGTATTTTACCGACTTTTCGTTTTTGAGTTATCGTATTCACGGACACACGGACACACACACACACACATACATGGACCTTTTTCTGAAAATACTTTTTTTTGGATACAGGGTACCCTAAAACATATATTTCCGGTGAAATTTCGGTATCGAATTTTTTGGTGGAGTGCAATACATTCTCTATACACTATGTACATAGTGAGTATAGAGAAAGTAAAAATGACAGAAAAAGATGTGTTTTTACAAAGAAGGCTGTCAAAATACAAATAAAACATGAAACAAACATCATTATTGGTCCAAAATGCTAGATGTTGCTTCAGAGTCGCACGAATATAACTTCACGCTAAAAAATAAAAAAAAAAACTGCAAAATGTTTTAGTATGTTTGTTTTAAACATTATGACCTGTTTTTGAAACTCTTGGGATGATGGTGTGCACGTCACATCCATAACATCTTTATATGCGAGACATTGTATGCTCCAAAAACCAAGCACGCAATGAGTTTTATTTTACGCAGCTTTTAGAATTTCCTGTCACGCATTCCTTCAAGGAATGGGCTCGGCCCCTTTCCGTCCGACTACCTGCACGACCTCTGTGTTAACACTTCGAGTCATACATATGAAACGAAACGCCTCGCGCTTCTGTACGTAAAACGGTCTCTTCTTTTATAGCTAAAGTTGTAGTTGCCTAGAATGTCTAGCTTTGGAGACAGCGAAATGTAAACTTATCTAGTACTGCGGTTTTAACAATAAAATTCTGTTCTCCACAAGAGCTGTTTTAAACATTAGTGAAGTTCTGGGTGCAAACAAAATTCGTTTAAAACTTTCTTTTTCATTTAAATAGGTATGTATTCAATTATAGCACCTTGAGATCTCTATAGTCATGTCTTATAACCTAAACAAAACCTAGAGGGGAACAGAAGATGGTCCGGTTTCGGGTGACATGTGTTGTTTCTGCAATGTGGGATTTTTAAAGATGGATGGATTCGATTTTCCTAACATTTACTTTGTTTGCTGTTTGATTACTACTTTGCTGTTTTCTTCCAACACACAAACATATAAACACCCATGCCCAAGGCGGCACTCGAACCCACAATCCCCTGCGCCACGAAGCACCAAAGCCAGACACTTTAGCGATCATGTGAACCGGCCGAGCTCATGACTAGCTCATAGTAGTATGAATCTTTTGGTATATGAATCTGGGCTGGTGACCAACGCGACTGGTTGATTTTGTTTTCTATTTTCAACTCCTTGTTTTCTCGTCACCTTGTTTCTTTTAACAACGCCTCACGCTGATATTACACACCAGCATTTGTTGCGTTATTTAGCAATAATACTCCCCTGTGCCATTTTATTGACTCGACTTAATATTTCATTCCTTGAAGTACTGATATCACTGCTACGCGCCTGACTCTGCAAAGAGGAGTGCAATGACGGACTTCCAGACTGTGAATGTTTTTAATAATTTCAACTCCTACTGACTTCAAGCATCACCGTGTTCCCATTGGTCGTTTCGTATATTTATGGTTAAAAAAATCGACTGAAATAATAGTTTCCTATGTAATTTTGTTGACTTGACTTAATATTTCACCCCCCCCCCCGAATTACTAGCATCACTGCTACGTGCCTGACTCTCCAACGAGGAGTGCAATGACTGACTTCCTGACTGAAGTGAACTGGTTGACTTTTCGACTGTAAGCGTCTTTCATAATTTCAATCCCTGCTGGCTTCAACCATCACTGTGTTCTGGCTTTACCACGGGATAGTTATATATTTTCACATTGGTCGTTTCGTATCTTTTTTGTTAAGAAAATCCGCTGCGTACACGCGTAGGAGTATTGAACTGCTGTCCCTCACAATCAGGAACAGTAAATTACCTGTCTCTCCCCAGGGCGGCTGACCAGTACTAATGTCGCTCCGTTTTGTCGGGCTTATGGGCTGGAATTGATGGAAAACATCTCTTAACGCTACACCTTCGCTTATGTTCTAAAACTTGTCTTTTGGAGCAGTTTAATTTCTGCTCGTGTTTAACATTTTACTGGCCTCATTACGAAATTTATATATATATAGAGGAAGGTACCACGATTGCATCAGTAATTAAGGCTACTTTTAATATGAAACTTCTGACCCTAATATTTTAAGATTTAAATTTTATGATGCCTGCAGGTAACTATAAATCTTGTGAACACTTTTCGTAATAAGATATTTACATTTTTCTTTCTCTACCACGTACAACGCACATAGAAGGTAAGAAAGTATGCATACCATTCAAATATTCGATACTAATCTTTCACTGGAAATACATGTTTTGAAGTTCCCTGAACTCCCCCCAAAATTAGAAAAAGGTAGTGTGAGAGTAAACTTAACAACGAAAAATCAGCAATAGATTAGTATTTAAGTTCCATATATTCAAAGGTTGACAAGATTTTAAAAACAAATTCCCACGCCAAACTATCCTTTACATGGAGGACTTTTTAGAATTTTGGATTTTCACAAAAAGAGTATAGATTTTTATTAAGATTACATATATTAAAGATATTTACTCATTAAATAAAATATCTTGAATTTTCTGTGGAGTCATCTCGCTCGATTTATATCATATTATTTAATATTGGATTTGTAGCTAATCATTAAACATACATCTACATTTCATGCCACTATAGGCCATGTGGAGCCTGAGTCTACCAACCCGACTGCCGATATAGCTCACATATAGTATTTTTCTGATCATGATAGCTATCAGCGTGACTTTGAAATTTGGGTTTAGGTAGTTTGCGGTTGAAAACCAACCCTCGCTGTTACCAAATCTTCCCTTACTGGCCCCTTAAATGGTGCGCGAATCTCGACTTGCAAGCAGAGTCTTAGAGTCTCCAGGAAACAAAAATTTTACTATGTTGCCTCTCACCCCTAGTACAGGCTCGTCTTTTGTTTGCTAATGGTTATTGCCCGGTGACAGAGGGAAACGGTCCCGTTTGAAGACCATCATGTTTTGGAGAAAACTATAAGGACGGTAGAAGTGGGCGATCATCCAATCGATGATGTGGCCAGCATCTCCTTTCCCCCATCCAGAAAGTTGGCTTTCTTGGACGAGATTGCAGTTTCTCCATTTACTCATGATGCTGAGTGGATACCTGTCACATACCCGGGACTTGAAACCCCAACCGAGTCCGGGCGTATTCCGGAAACAGAGCACCAACTCTTAACTCCTGCGCCACGCCACAGGATCATTACAAATACCAGGATTGGAACTTTAATAATAGCAACTATTTATTTATATTTGACACAAACGAGATATATGTAACTGAGTTTTACCGTCCTTCGTAGTTCCTGCATTGTAAACAACCCGTTACCAGTGATATGGAAGTCGTGGGATATCTTTAGCAGCGCCTGCTGTGCTGATAGTTTAAACGGAGCGGTTTACTGCCCTCTGAAACAGTTCTGAAGACTGCCATGAAGTGATTCTCTCATCTTCACGACAAAGTCACAATCTCACTATTTCCATTTTTCACGCCTAAATAATCAAGCTGGTGAAACTAATGCCTAGGGTTCCCTTTATCTCACAGTGTACGGCATGACAATCTTGGGCTATCAGTTTTGCACAACATCAACATTTTCTGCCACAACAACTGATTTTGGATGATCTTCAAGAATTCCGTCAGTGAGCGAATGGCAGCCACAATTGAGCTCATTATACCATTGCCTCACAGTGGCAAAGTCTTCATCGTCAAATAGAGTAGTAAGTTGATCAAACCACTCTTATCTTGATCATCCACGTCACAAATATTAATAAAACATGGCACCAATATTTTCACGAGTTAATTCCATCTTTTTGCTGAGACACAATTTTAATGTCACTGTAAACAAAAAATCTGATGTGTTCCATTCACATGACTTTTGCTACATCTCTATAAGAAATTATTGTTAAAACGCTTTTGTTTCTGTTTACTTCATACTAATCGAGAAAAAATTAGCAGAAATAGTCTTATTGCTTCCTTGTAAGTAGAAGCGAAATAAGGGAGTACTATAGGTTAGTGATAGTCCAAAGCTGGTTGCTATGTGACAAATTCCTTTGCTTGTATGTAGACAGGAGTTGAGAAATTCCTGTATGAGAAAAGTTTAAGTTTTTCAAGGCTGAAACCAAAAACAAGAAATATCTCAAAAACCATCAACTCCACGAAAACATGTATAAAACATAATTTATGTGTTTTAGCGTGCTCTACATTTTTGTGTGGTAACATTTTGTACACCTCTTACGGTTTAGCAGTTATGCAAAATTCCGTAAAATTCATCCAGAATAAACTAGTCTTCAGAGGCTATTCCCAGAAAATTCAAGATATACATATTATTTGTCAGGTAAATATCTTTAATATACGACATTTTAATCAAAATCGTTAGAGCCATTTTTGAGAAAATTCAAAATTTTCGAAAAAAGTTCCATGTAAAGGGTAGTTTGGGGTGGGGGATTTTTCTCAAAATTGTCTTATCCCATCCCTAGAAGATACTAAACTTAAATACCAAGTTTGCTATTTTACCGGCTTTTCGTTTTTGAGTTATCGTGTTCACGGACCACGGACACACACACACACGGACCTTTTTCTGAGAATGCTTTTTTGGATACAGCGGACCACAAAACATATATTTCTGGTGAAATCTTGGTATCAAATTTTTGTGTGGAGTGCAATACCTTCTCTATACACTATTTAGGTAGTACGTATAGAGAAAGTAAAAACAAAGTTCTATTGCCAAAATATCTGAAGTTGGTTAAGGGCAACAAATCAAACTTTCTAGTGGAAACACCAAATGGCACCTACAGCAACCAGTGATGCCGAGGCTAAAAATATAAATAGTGGTCGTCGAAAAGCTCTTGTGTACCAATTATAAATAAATAGTTTCCATATTAAAGTTACACCGTCGTAGAATGTATTATTTTATACTTTGATCATCGCGCCCTCTAAGGGCGTATGTTTTCGGTACAGACAGTGCACACCTGTAAGTAGGGTGGACTCCTTCGTCCTGAATGTAATAACTTTCCCAGCATTCACCTTGCCCACTCATCACAAGTTTAGGCCGTGTTACGTCTGTTACAAAAGGTACAAGTTGAGGCACTTAGACTGCATCTACCTCCCACTGAGTCACTCGACGAATAGCGAAATATCAAAGGAAGTGGCTTTGTCGTCGGTGCCCATGATAAAATATCCAAAACTATTCAACTCTGCAGGAACATTCTATACACTTCCAAATTATGACTTTACGAAAATGTTTTGAAAAAGAACTGTTAGTACAAACATCTGATGTGTACCATTCACATGACTTTCTCTATATCCCTGCAACAAATTATTCTTAAAAAGCTTATACTTCTATTTACTTTATGCTAATCAGAAAAAATTAGCAGAAATAGTCTTATTACTTGCTTCCTTGTAAGTAGAAGCGAAATAAGGGACTACCATAGGTTAAAGTGATAGTCAAAAGCTGGTTGCTATGTCAATGAAGTTCCTTTGTTTATATGGATAGGAGTTGACAAGTTCCTGTATGAGAAAAGTATATGTTTTTCATAGCAGAAACCAAAAATAGGGAATGTCTCAAAAACGACGAACTCCACGAAAAGAATGTATATAACATAAATTGTGTGTTTTAATGTGCTCTACATTTTTTTGTAGTAATTTGTTGTCCATCTCTTACGGTTTAGCAGTTATTCAAAATTCAGTAAAATTCATCCAGAATAAACTACTCTTCAGAGGCTATTCCCAGAAAATTCAAGATATACACTTTATTTCTCAGGTAAACACCTTTAATATACGAAATTTTAATCAAAATCGTTAGAGCCCTTTTTGAGAAAATCAAAATTTTCGAAAAAAGTTTCATGTAAACTGTAGTTGGGGGTGGGGGGATTTTTCTCAAAATCTTCGTGTCGCATCCCTGGAAGATACTTAACTTAAATACCAAGTTTGGTATTTTACCGAGTTTTCGTTTTTGAGTTATCGTGTTCACAGACTCAGAACACACACACTCACACGGACCTTTTTGTGAAAATGCTTTTTTTGGATATTGGGGACCCAAAAGCATATGTTTCCGGTGAAATCTCGGTATCGAATTTTTGGGTGGAGTGCAATACCTTCTCTATACACTATGTACATAGTGCGTATAGAGAAAGTAAAAATTTATGTTCCATGTTTTCATGCAAATCAAGATAAATATTAATAGAAACAGTTTTATTATACACTTCCATACAGATACAAGGGAATAAGTAAATACACCAGGCTAAAATGATAATCAAATATTCTAAAATCTGTCGCTGTGTGATCATATTGAAATAAATACAAAAGCGAATAAGGACCTTTCAGTTGATAAATGTATAAATATTGGAACATGTAAACATATAATAAGGGAAAAAGTAATGACATAAATTGAGCGTTTTAACAAGATCCACATTTTTAGTCCAATAATTTTGTCTATCATTCACAGTTTATCATTTATGCAAAAGTCATCCACAATACAGAGGTCGTCAGAGGATATTCCCAGAAAATTCAATATATACATTTTATTTTTCGTAATAATAGCTTAAATATATGAGGATATTTTAATCAATAAATACTCTAGAGCCGTTTTGGAGAAAATGGATATTTTCAAAACATGTTTCGCGTAAAGGGTAGTTGGGGTATAGTATTCTCTTGAAACTCTTCGTGTAGTATCCTCGAATGCTGCATTTGAATACCAACTTTGATATTTAACGGGCATTTCGTTTTTCAGTTATGCTGTTCTCACACAAACACACACACACACACACACACACACACACACACCCAAACACACACCTGAATCTTTTTGTAAACATTCCTTTTATTTAGGGAGCCTCAGAATATATGTTTAGGTAAACTCTTGGTGTCAAATTTTTCGGTGGAGTATAACACCTCTCTACCTACTAAGCATATTGTACGTAATGGCAGAGAAAGTAAAAATACCATGTAATAAATGATATAAGTATAACCTTGAACTATTTTTCTTAATACTATTACAGTGTGCTCTTCTGCTAGCTTGAATTTCACTAGCAAAGCTGCCCTACCTCTCCTATAGTTTTAAAGGAAACTCTATTCTGTGAAGCAATCCATTGGCCTTCCTCATTGTCATTCGGGAGAGATGTTTTTAATTCTAAATATATAGAAAACGTGAAATGAATTGGCCAGGATCTTTAAGCCAGAAAGTCTGGGTGCATTTTTAAATAAGCGAACTATAGGGATAAAAACAAATCTTCGAATATATTCTGAATTTAAACAATACATTGAAGTATCCAACAATCTAAATGCCTATTATTCAGAATGATATAACGGTGTGCAAGAATTTAAAAAATGAATAGATTTTAAAATCTGAAAAAATAATGAAATTAATCTTGGTGAATATTAGATATCATATTATAAAATGAATAAAGAAATTTATAACTGAATGAGAAATAATCACAAATGAACTTAAAACAACTATCAAAATACAATGACATTTTGGTGATAAGAATATGAGAATAAAGGAAATTCTCCATTCGTAAGCACTAGAGAGCAAGTTAGTATACAACACAGCTGCATGAAAATGTACAGGAAATGGAATATTACCATTAATATAACGTTTTGACATAAATACAAAAATTGAGTCTTGCAAGTCTAATACCAAACCAAGGCATTTAACTAAACAAAACAAACGTAGCTAGCTCAGTCTTATAGACAATGAAAACTCGCGAACTAGCACCAATTGTACACTCAAATACATTAAAAATACACTGGAAATACTTATCGTAAGACGGAGTCCTTTTGCTGACTCCACCCATGTCTTCCACCTGCTTATATGCTCTTAAAAGCGTATTGAACAACTCTCGTTACCGAAGGGAAGGGGATTAATATGAAAAATAACTTGCGACAAATGAAACTCTGAGTTGCGAACTGGGGATCTTTAGACTTTCTGCTTGATCAACGGTTAATCCAACTCTCTCACCGGGTGGTACAACATTGGGTTAATCTTTTCTCTGCCTTACTTACTGAAATTTTAATGCCAAGGTAATTCGTGCACATAGTGGACTTAACAAACAAGTCACTCTATTCTGAGGGAGCGCCAAGCGGGATTGAGAGATGAAGGGTAGATTACCCAATTGTTTTGCTTTTCTTTATTGGCGTGGCATGTTGTACCAGAATGGCACCAATGATAACCGTGGAAACATCCGAGTACCTGTCAAACGTTCACATTTTCAGCAAAATCACACACACACATATGAAACTGTAGCACTTCCTTAGGAAACTATCATATTGCTATAGTTTCGGACTGATTTAAAGAAATTACACATTCTCATGCTAAAATAAACATACAAATTACATCTGCATGTGGATACAAACGAAAGAACCTCCTTTAAAATGTTTAGGCATGCATAAGACAATTTACCATCGAGTGATTTTACGGCTGGATGCCCTCATGAGAGAATTCATCAAAAACGACGTCAAATCGAAAACCTTACCAAAAGGTTATCCTGATGGTTGCAGAAGTCGGTCCCCTAGAATATTTAGTGATGTGTCTCCATCAGCAGGTAAACTTGTTCTCTTTCGTAGTTTTAGTTTTATAGAATCGATCTAAGTGGGACCACGTGGCATAGGTGACGTAGTAGAAAGGTGGAGGGGACAGGTCTTCGCCGTAAAGCCACGACAAGTGCCGATTTAAATATGACCCGCTATATTCCTTTTTCTTCAAATGAAATGTAATATAAATAAAACCACATTATTGTGGTTGAATAGTAGGGAAGCATATGTTGTTACACAGGTCTTGCTGATCTTCGTTTTTTAACTAAGAGACCATGCTTATCAAATGACACGTTTTGTTTCCTGACACTAGTAGGTCTCAACTTTTGTTTCTCGGTTTCTGACTAACAAACTGCTCCACAATGTACTGAAGAACTTAAAATAAATGCATTAATATTAGCAAGGCTATAGATAATGTATGGTATGCTAATAATAAGAAAAATCTGATGTGTTCCATTCACATAATTTTCTTTACTTATTCTATTTTTACAAAAGTTTGTTCTTCTATCTACTTCATGTTAATCAAGATACATATTAGCTGAAATGCTCCTATTACTTAGCTCTTTATAAGTAGAAGGAACATTAGGGAACATACTAGGCTAAAGCAATAGTCAAATATTTAAAAATGCTAGTTGCTTTGAGATTGAACTTTGCACGGCCAGAACTGAAACAAAGAATTAAAAATTCCATTTTGAGAAAAGTTTAAATATTTTAGAATAGAAACCAATTAGAAGATATCTCGGATGACATTAACTCTACAAAAATAATATATGTGACATAATATTTTGTGTTTTAACGAGATTTATATATTTTTAGTAGTAGATTTTTGTCTATCTCTTACGGTTTACCAGGTATGCAAAAGTAATCAGAAATGGAGAGGTATTCAGAAGCTGTTCCCACAGAATTCAATGTATACATCTAATATTATAATGTAAATATATTTACTATACGGTATTTTAATTAAAATCGCTAGAGCCATTTTGAGAAAAACAGAATCTCAGAAAACGTGAAGAGATTTTCTGTAGCATTTTTAGAAGATGCGCAACATAATTATCAAGTTTATTATTTAACCTACTTTTGTTTTTACTTTCTCTATTCGCACTATGTACATAGTGTATAGAGAAGGTATTGCACTCCACCAAAACATTCGATACCGAGATTTCACCAGAAATATATATTTTAGGGTCCCCTGTATCCAAAAAAAGTATTTTTAGAAAAAGGTCTGTGTCTCCGTGTGTCCGTGAACACGATAACTCAAAAACGAAAAGTCGGTAAAATACCAAACTTGGTATTTAAGTTTAGTATCTTCCAGGGATGCGACACGAAGATTTTGAGAAAAATCCCCCCACCCCAAGCTAACCTTTAAATGGAACTTTTTTCGAAAATTTTGATTTTCTAAAAAATGGCTCTAACGATTTTTATTAAAATATCGTATATTAAAGATATTTACCTGACAAATAAAATGCATATTTTAAATTTTCTGGGAATAGCCTCTGAAGACTACTTTATTCTGGGTCAATTTTACGGAATTTTGTATAACTGCTAAATCGTAAGAGATGGACAGAAACTTACCACACAACAAATGTAGAGAACTTTAAAACACACAATTTATGTTAAATACATTTTTTCCGTGGAGTTGATTGTCTTTGAGATATTGCTTGTTTTTGGTTTTAGCTATAAAAAAGATACTTTTCTCATATAGGACTTTGTGAACTCGTGTCCATACAAAGGAACGTCAGTCACATAGCAACCAGCTTTTGACTATCACTTTAACCTATGGTAGTCCGTTATTTCGCTTCTACTTACAAGGAAGCAAGTAATAAGACTATTTCTGCTAAATGTTTCTGATAAGCGTGAAATAAATAGAAGTATACGCTTTTTAAGAATAACTTGTTGCAGGGACATAGAGAAAGTCATGTGAATGGTACACATCAGATTTTTTGAGTCATGTTATTCAAACACATACACACACATACACACAAAACGGACCTTAAAGTTTCCGTATCGGATGCTTTGGTTGGAATGCAATACCGTCTCTGCCTATGTACTAAGAAGGGAAAGTAAAAGTAATAAAGGTCGGTTAAATAGCTTCTGAGTTTATTCTGGATAGTATATGTCGTTGCAATTTGTGATTATTCTGTCACTGATTACTTTGTATAATTTAGTTGCGTAACCTTGTTAGTAGTGTTACGTGTCTGTTGCACACGTACCTAGCTCTTCTGTTATGTACAAGACACGACCAGGGTGCAATCAGTTGTGCTTTTGTCTTTTTGGCTCTGAGTCTTCTCCCTGTTGTCCAGAGCTTGTGGACCACATGGTCATCTATTCTCGAGGTCCAGAAACGAATAACGAGTGTTACCATGACATTATTTTTTCTATTTAGAAGGTACACAGTACATAAGTACAGAAGGTTTTGAATTCCACGCAAACATTTGTTTAGGGATTTTCATTGGAAATGTTTTAGGGTCCCCTGTATCGAAAAACAGCATATAAGAAAACAATGTGTGTGTGAGTGTGTCGTGTGAGTGAACAATATAACTACAAATTTAAAAATCGCTTAAATACCTAACATAATTAAGTTCATCATCTTCCAAAGATGCAACACACATACTTTCGAGAAAATTCCTCCACGCTAATTTACTCTTTACATGGAAAAGTCGTTGAAAGTGTTTATTTTCTCAAATGCGGCCCTAACAATTTTGATTAAAATACTGTATCTTAAATACATTTACATGGCAAATAAATAGAATACTGCCTACTAAGAACTGTAAGTTATATTTATCAGGTTGAGAACTCTGTGTTTGTGCGTGTGCGTGTGTCATTCCGAAGAGGGTTGCACACTGCAGTTATCTGGAGTAAGTGTGCGTCACAATCCAGAAGGAGAGGATAATAGCATTATCGACGGGCGGTCAAAATTGGACCGCATAAAAAGAGCCACCGTGAATGGTCCCTAACATCAAGCAGTTCATCTAGACGCGGGGAGCGCTAAGAGCCCACGTCCCAGGTTTGATCGAACCCTCTGGGTCCTACAGACGACTCCAAACGCCACCTCACCGCCAAGAGCTGTATTTTCAAAGCTATTCACTACCACGGAAGGGCGCCATCACCGTCGTCCTCGCCGACACTTACAAGTCTGATAGAGACCCCTGACATTGAGATGAAATTAAGGAACAGGAAGTTCGGGGGAATAAAGAAACTTACGCACCATTAGCCTTGTAATAAGAGAAAACCGCCGATCAGAGAGGTCGGCCGCGGAATTGAACCCATGATCTTCCAAGTGTACAAGAGGAAGATTTTCAAGGAATCCCTTACATGAAACATTTTTCTAAAATTTTGGTATTCTAAAATGTAAAAAGATTTTGATTAAAATACTGTAAATTTATATTATCATGACAAAAATGAATACCTTTAATTTTCTGTGTAGTCCCCTTCTTTCTCTATGATCTTTGCATAATGATAAACAGTAAGAAACAGATAAAATCTTACAGTACAAAATGTAAATATAGTTAAAACATACAATTTTTTTGAAATACATTTTTGTGGTTTAGTACTGTTTGAAATAATCCTTGTTATTGACTTGAATTTACCAATATATTTATTTATCTCAACTGCGAAGCCATTATTGTTTTCTCTTTAGGTCAAGTAAAATAACGGAATTTATAAACCATCACATAGCCATCAGCTGTTAAAAAATTGAGTATCGCTTTAGCCCACTGTATTCCTCTATTATCATTATGTGCACCCACAAGTAAATGTATAATAAAAACAAACTTTATTTCGGCAAACATGAAGACAGATGAATGCACATTTGTAGAATAATAGGTAAAGAAATTCATTTTAATGTAATATATCCAATTTTGAAAACGCTGTGTGTATATGTGTGTGCGAACACCATAACTCAAGAACTTGCTATTAAATGTTAGCATATTTTAAGGATTCGTCATGTAGATTTTCAAAAAGAAAATCTAAATTTAGTTTTATTTGAAAAAAAAAATATTTAAAATTTATCTATAACGGCTCTAACAATTTTGATTAAAATACCATATGTTTGAGGTATTGTTTTTTTCTGTTCTTTTGTTGTAATTTGGATATAACTTTACTTTTCTGTGAAGACTTCTTCATTGTGGATGACTTTTACATAGGTAATTGGCAAACCGCAAGAGACACACAAAAATCTTATTACACAAAATATGCTACACAACTTTTTCCAAGCCAAGTTCTTTAATGCACTTAATCTCTTGTTGTTTGTTTTGAATTTCCATATACTACATTTTCTCAGCTGGTAAGTTGTTATTTGTTTGTTCTCTCTTAACGTGGTCATGGAAAGAACATAGGTTTTAAAGCCATCGCAGAGTGACACTCTCTTCAAAGATCTGACTGTCCCTTTAGTCGCCATATCCTACAAAGAAGTATAGAAATGTGAATTGAAACTTTATGTAGATTAATAGTTACAAGCTTTTGTGATAGTTGTGTGTAGAGGAATGAGTAGAGAGTGTCACATTATGCAACACCTCCGATTTGTATTTGGCATTGCGTTGTTAAGAGTAGTTTAAGTTATGGTAAAGTAATTTCTCCTTTAAAATATTTTACTTTTGATAGATACAAAAAATACAAAAATCTTATGTGATAGAAAAATCACATGACTTTGTTTTCCTATTCCTACTAAAGCTTACTTTTCTGTTTATTTCATGCACCTTATGCAATTTATTTTTCACATTTCTGTGTGAATACAAAGGAAAAATTAAATAATTCGGCTAAAACGATATTAAAAAAACGAAAATAAATATATAAAAATAAAAACGAATGACGACTTTCCTTTGAAAAAGGAAATATAAACAATAAATATATTAGAAGTAGTTAACTAAGAATATGTGTTCCATTCACATGTCTTTCTCTACCTGTTCTGCAGACAAACTTAAAAAGGCTATTCCTGTATCAAAATCGTGCTAATTGAGATGAACATAGCAGAAATTGTTTTTTTACTTTCTTCCTTCTAAGCAGAAGAAAAATAAGGGAATAAACTAGGCTAAAACACAGTAGAAGTTTTGAAAATTGACCGCTGTATGAATAACTGAAGCTCCACTCGCTTTGATGGCGTAGGGACGTGGCGACCCCATCGCTTAGTGGGAAACCACTGCAATTAGCGGGAAATCAGAATGGGACATGTAGGAAAACCAGAGCTTTTGGATTTGGGAGGAAATGCCGAAATCCTACCTCAATAGCTGAGGATTACCTGTGCTCCCAGGGGTAAATGGGCACCTTAAACGTTGGGCTAATTCCCACTTTAAGTAAAGTTGGATTCAAAAGAATAATGAAAGCCTCGGAAACGGATGGACAAATAGACAAAGACTGCGCAAGAACTATGGATAAAGAATTGGAACATATAAACAATAATTGGACCAATATAGGATGGATTTGGGATCAGTTTAATAAATTGGCAGAGGATAGAATTGAGTTCAGATGATGGATCTGAGGCATTAGGGAAGTTTAAGAAGAAGAAGAAGAAGACTCGCTTTCCATGACCACTATTAAAAATAAAAGAGAGATGAAACGAAATAAAACGCTTTAATAAAAGTTACGTATTTTCAAATTACACCCATAACAAGGAATATTTCGAAATATGGTAACTATATAAAAAGAGTTAAATGCCCTAAATGGTATATTTTAACGGGATCTACAATTTTATAGTAAGTTTTTTCTATCTTTTGCGGTTATGAACAATTCAGCAAAATTCATCCAGAATGTATAGGCTTCAGAGGCTATTCCCAGAAAATTCAGGATATACATTTAATTTACTAAGTAAATATTTTAATATACGCTATTTTAATCAAAATCATTACAGCCATTTTTGAGAAAAACAACATATAATCTTCCACGTAAAGAGTAATTTGTGGTTTGGAGAATTTTTTTAAATCTTCTTGTGGCATTATTGGAAGACACTAAACTTAGATACCAAGTTTGTGTTTAATGGTATTTTAGTTTTTGAGCTATGCTGTCTACAAACACACAGGGACCTTTTTCTAATCTTTTTAGATTCAGGGGATCCTAAAACCCGTATTTCCTGTGAAATCTCGGTATAGAATTTTTGGGTCAAATGCAATAGCTTCTTTATACAATATTGGCGTAATATGTGTAGAGAAAGTAAAAATGTAGCTGTCTTAAATTGTGTGGTTTAACGAGATCTACGTTTTTGTGTGCTAATATTTTGTCTACCCCTCACAGTTTACCAGTTATATAAAATAATCAAGAATGAAGGTCAGAGGCTATCAGAAAATGCAGATTATATACTTTATTTTTCATTTCGATATTTGAAGCATAATATGTCATTTTAATTAAAATCCTTATAGCCATTTCAGAAAAAAACATTTTCATAAAATGTTTCATATAAAGCTAGAAGGAAAAATCTTTAAGTTCGATTCTTGGAAGATACGTACATATATGTCAAACAATGCTCTTTGCTCAGCAGTGCGAAATTATAATAAAATACATATTACAAAGGAGTTGTCGTTTTTACGGACATGTATAGCGATTATTGTTATGGTCTTATGCGCCTAAATAAACACTGGAAATAAAGATGAACATGACAATTCTATGGTCTGCTTAGTTACTTGTTTCAATAAACACAGATTAATTTAAAAAAAGTCATGACTCATACAGAATATTTTGCAACATGCAGTTACGATTGAGCAGAATCAGATACTGTAGCGACAAGTGTTATTAAAAATCTGATGTTGCATTCACATGATTTTCTCTACATCTCTGCAACAAATTATTGTCAAAAACCCCATGCTCCTATTTACTTCACGTTAATCGAGAAAAAAATTAGCAGAAATAGTCACACATGTATAACTGTAGGAAGTAAAAATGAAAGCTACAGCAATACAGAAACACAAAAGCTCTAGCTATCCGGAAATCCCAGCCATTAACATATACAGGTGGTGGTGCACCCCAATGCCTTCACCTAGGTCAGGGAACAACTACAATGGTAATGTTTTTGTTGTATTAGAAAAATACAGCAATGAACAGCTTTTAGTTAAATATATTTGAAAATATATGAGCACATGGGGTGCGTGTGAATCCCATAAGTGTTCCAGGGTTTTTAATCAACTTGAGTAATCAATTAATGCTACTTCTTCAGAAATTGATTAGATTAATTGATTAATTTCTACTGCATACACACATACATTCATGGTGAGAGGTGAATAAGTGCAAATATTTTATATATAAAAACTTGAAGCCACCTTGTAAGTGGAAACGAAATAAGGGAGTACCGTAAGTTAAAGTGATAGTCAAAAGCTGATTGCTATGTGACTGTACTTCCTTTGTTTGTATGGACAGTTTACAACTTCCTGTATGAGGAAACTAAGTTCTTCAAAGCAGAAACCAAAAACAAAGAATGTCTCAAAAACGATGAACTCCACGCAGAAAATGTATGCGACATAAATTATGTTTTAATGTGCTCTACATCTTCTGTGTGGTAAGTTTTTGTCCATCTCTTACGGTTTAGCAGTTATGCAAAATTCCGCAAAATGCATCCAGAATAAAGAAGTCTTCAGATGATATTCCCAGAAAATTGAAGATAAACATTTTATACGTGATTTTAATCAAAATTATTAGAACCATTTTTAAGAATATCAACATTTTCGAACATTTTCCCATGTAAAGGGTAGTTTGTGATGGGGGGGGGGTTTCTTGAAAATTTTCGTGTCGCATCCTTGGAAGATACTGTACCTAAATACCAACTTTGGTGTTTAACGGCCTTTTCCTTTTTGAACTATGTTGTCCACAGACAGACACACACGGACCTTTCTCTAAAAATGCTTTTTTTTTGGATTTCGGCGAAATCTGGGTATCAAATTTTTGAGTGGAATACAATAATTTCTCTATACACTATGTACATAGTACGTGTAGAGAAAGTAAAAATTGGTTATCTAAAGAGTTTAAAGGTATTTATAAATCGCAATGTAGTAATTGCAAAAATGTACATTAATGCAAAGAAATTGTTCTTTTTTGCATATATCTTTAAAGAAAAACAACAATATCTTCTATAATATATATGCTAAGATAGTAAATGATTGTTAATTTTTAATCAAATGTATACAAATAATAAATGTAGGGCTCAATAAACAATATTATGTTAGGTGTTGTATTTTTATCACGAAAGTAAAGATGCAACTTGCTATTTTTCGCTTATGTGTTACAAAACAGTGCTTAAATTTCGTAAAATTCAATTTTACACACTATCGTCCAAAACTTCTTTTTATTCAAGGGTTCTGAAAGCAGGTATTTCCTGTGTAATATCTGTATCAAGTTTATGGTGAAATAAAATATTTTATCCATTTTACATGATAGAGAAAGTAAAAGAAGTCTAAGCATCACAAGTCTAAGTTTTGAAAAGTGGGAAGTGGTGAAAACTTGATGGCGCGATAGAACACAATATAGTTTGTCTCGTTCCTCAGGTCACGACAGGAGACATTTTCTAGGTCAGTTGAATGGATGACTTTCTTCTTGAGATGGCCGATGATAGCCGTCCATCACTGCGATTTACTGACAGTGATAAAACGTTGAGGGGCTGGCGACTTGGGATCAGCGAGGATGGGGCCGCTCTATCAATAGGGCTGGACACAGGAAGGATATAATTCATCCTGGGGGCAATCAGTAATTAGTTCTCCTTCTCGAGTGGCAAGCAATTTGCCAGGTCCACATTTGTGCCCAAACTACCTTTGATCCTGTCTTTATAATCTGCTTCACGTGAGAGAAGACATTTTCGGCAAAGTAGTGCTGATGGCAGGAAAACCACTCATTAGTGGGTTTTAGGAGGATACTGGATTCCACGCTGTGTGTCTAACTAACACAGATTTAGCAAACTTTTATGAATATGGTCGGGGAATGTAGGGGACGGATCTTTTATGCTAACACCACAGATTTTTACTTTCTCTACATAGTACATGGTACGTAGGTAAATAGATAAATAGATAGATAGTTTATTTTCAGTCATTAAGTATAAAACATACATATACTGCGTCATGATAGAATAAAAATTAATTAAAATTCTACATACAATAATGTTACAACAATACATTTAAAAGTGGATACGATTAATCCCATTTCAGGTCATACATTTCTGAAACACTATAAAGAGGATTTGCCTTCAAGATTGTTTTGATCCTCCTCTTAAAGTTTAACAACGGAAGTGTCTTGATATTCTGAGGTAAGTTGTTGAAAATTTTAACTGACATACAAAATGTGATGGGCTTTAACTATATTTACATTTGTTAATATAAATATCAGAACATTTTAGAGTGGGATAATTATGGACAGAAGAACATATTGAGAAACGGTTGATATTTTTTTAACATATAGGAGGGAATCCAGAACAAACATTGAAGGTAATATCAGTATACCAAGTTGCATAAAAAGTGGTTTACAGTGAGCTCTTGGTGAAGCTCCAAATATGATGCGTACAGATTTCTTTTTCATCCACCCAACAATTCGATTCCAAGATTTCACCGGAAATACACGTTTTAGGGTACCATGTATCCAAAAAGGGTGTTTATGTAGAAAAAGGTCCATATGTGTGTGTGTCTGTGTCATTGTGTCTATGTGTGTCTGTAAACAGCTAACTCAAAAGTCACTAAAATACCAAACTTGGTATTTAAGTTAAATATCTTCCAGGGATGTGGCCCGGTGCGATCCCAACCGATCGTATGTGAGATTTGTGGTGGACAAAGCCGCGTATGGGCGGGTTTTCTCTGGGTTCTCCGGTTTCCCCCTCCATTGCATTCCACGATAAAAAAACATAATGCGGCACGAAGATTGTGAGGAAAATCCCCCACCCCAAACTTCCTTTACATGGTAGAAAGTTCTAACATTTTGATTTTCTCAAAAAGGATATAATGATTTTGATTAAATTACCTTGTATTAAAGATTTTTACATGATAAATAAAATGTGAATCTTGAATTTTCTGGGTATAACTTCTGAATACCTCTTCATTCTGAATGAATTTTGTGGAACTTTGCATAACTGGTAAACGGTAAGAGATAGACGAAAACTTTCATAGAAAAATGTAGATCAATTTATATCACATATTTTTTTTGCGTGGATTTGATCATTTTTTAGATATTCCTTATCATTTGTTTCTGTTTTAAAATACTTTAAACTTTTCTCATGCGAAAAGTTGTCAGCTTCTGGCAACGCAAATAAACGTATTTCAACCATATGACAACCGGATTTTAAAATATTTTATCATCGCTTAAGCATAGCGTATTTCCTTATTTCTCTTCTACTTAGAAGAAAGAAAGTAATTCTGTTAATTCTTATCTGGATTAGCATGTAGCACATAGAAGTGTAAGTGTTTCAACAATAATTTGTCACAAGAGAGAACATTTTTACCTCCAGCACTTCCCCGCCCGGGCAGGCATGTTTCCTGCGGGGCAGCCTACACGTAGAAAGGCACGTTTCCTCAAGGCTGTGTAGGTCAAGAAAAATGTGGCTTAATGCTAACGGCTCGTAGGAGTGAAGGTTGAGAGAGGGCGATGCAGAATTGGGAAACCTGCCTCACATACTTGAATATAAAAATTCCATGGCGGCCTTACAAGTCATCTTACTGCTTGTAACCGTTAGGTTTTTTCCCCCAAAATATATGTTCTAAACTGATAATAAGATAATAAAATTTCACCACTTTGAAACTCTTAGGTACACTTTTATTTGTATTGTTTTAACTACTACGTTGAACAGCTTTTTCAATCTGTGAAATAGCTAGAGACATTTGCTAAGTTTTCAGTTGTATACTTTGATATACATATATTTATAATAATACTATTTATTATTATAATTATTATTAAGAGTTATATAATTGTGCTTACAACCGTTTAAAATGTATCATTTTAATAGAATGCACAAACGATTTCATCTGTGATTTTACTTTCTCTACAAAATACTACATACATAAAATGGGGAGGAGACATGTATTTCACCTAAAATTCGATATTGAGATTTCACTGGAAATTACTTTTTATAGTTGTTAACGCCCGCTTTTACTACTTGTCGCACGACAGGCGAGGATATTGGTGAAACTTGGAATGAAGAGTAGCACAAGTGGAATGCGATGCCGAGGGAAACCGGGGAACATGGAGAAAACCCGCACCTGCGCCGCTTTGTCCACCATAAATCTCACATATGGTGGCTTGGGATCGAACCCGGGCCCTCTAGGTGAGAGACTTAAGCGGAAATATATATTTTGCCGTCCCTTAAATCCAAAAGATCAGTTTTAGGAAAAGGCCATTGTGTGTGTGTGTGTGTGTGTGTGTGTGTGAACAGCATAAACGAAAAACCGGTTAAATAATAAATTTTCTCCATCTTCCAAGGATGCGACACGATTTTCATCATCTCCTTACTTCAAATAACCATTTACATTGAACGTTTTTCGAACATTTTGATTTTCTCAAAAATATTCTAGTGATTTTGATTAAAGTACCATATGTTGTAGACACTTTCATAAAAAATTAAATTAATATCCTGAATTTTGCAGGAAAGCGATGATTCTGAATTACTTTTGCATAAGTGGTAAACTGTAAAAGAGAGACAAAATTTTACCACCCGTTAAAGCTCAATTTATGTTATTTACATTTCTTTTTCTTTTTTTGAATGAAGCATTTCTGACAATCTTCATTATTGGTTTCAAGTTTAAAATACTTCCTTTTTCAAACAGGAATTTGTCATTCCTGTTACTTTTATTTTACTACCTGCCATACAAAAAGAACCGAATTTCAATTACATAGCAACCAGCTTTTAAAATATTTGACTTACACTTCAGCTTAATGTATTTCCTTGTTTCTTTTCTCTTCATTTGAATGGAGCACATCATATTTATTTATATGGAGATGTTTCTTTCCAATATATTTCTTATTGTTGGTTTCAATTTTAAAATTCTTATTATTGTCAAATGGAAAGTCATAATTGTTTTATTTCTCTTAGTAAAGCAATCAGAATGGAATTTCAAAGTCATCACTTAGACACTAGCGCTTAAACTATTTGGTTATTGCTTCAACCTGACGTATTCCTCTATTCCAGTTGTATAAATAAGAAAATATGTAATACATGTATTTCTACAAATGCTTATCACCTTTAACCTGAAGTAGATAAAACAATAAGCATTTTTAGGAATATTTGGTTGCAGACTATGTGGAGGATGTCATGGATGTGTGTGTATGTGTGTGTAACTCGTCAATTTTTACTCCAAGAAAATCTTCACAAAAGTTGAGTTCTTATAGTTTTAGAAATTATTTTAAGTATTATATACTTTAGTGAACGCCGAGTATATACTCGTTCCTCTCTCGAAGAAAGTTATGTGCAGCTATTGCAAAGTAATGTCAGGAAGTTTGGCTTTGCTGGTGAAACAAAGTATTCCTGAATTATACTCAAGTTCTGTAGTCGACAGTGAAATACAGAGGAGTGCGACTTCTTTTCTCGGAAAATGGGGACGAGGAACAAAGAAAAGTGATATGATTACAATTTATGTGAGTCTTGCAACAACTGACAGAGAAAGTACAAGCCAAGGCACAAGTCTTTACATAGAAATACATATTTCCCTTCTGCTACATGTTTGACAGGTACGTTCCAGCGTGCAGCATTCTGATTGTTTGTTCAATACATGCAAAGACTATGCTTTAAAAATCTGATGTGTGCCATTCAGATGGCTTTCTCTACACCTCTGTAACAAAGTGTTTTAAAAAGCCTATCCTTCTGTTCAAGTCATGCTAATCGAGATAAACATTAACAGAATTGGTCTTATTACTTGCTTCCTTGTAAGTAGAACTGAAATAACGGAGTGTACTAGATAAAGTGATAGTCATTTCTTTTAAAAGCTGGTTGCTGTGGGATAGAAATACGTTTCTTTACATGACCAGGAGTTGATTAGTTTCCATATGAGAAAAGCTTAAGTATTTTAAAACTGAAACCAATGTCAAGGAATATCTTGGATATGGCAAACTCTACGAAAAAATGTATACGACACAATTTGTGTGTTTGACAAAGATCTACATTTTTTGTGATGTAAATTTTTGTCTAATTTTTACGGTTTACCAGTTATGCAAAAGTCATATAGAATGAAGAGATCCTCATGGGTTATTCCGAGAAAATTCAAGATATACATTTGATCTGTAATGTAAGTATCTTTAATATACTGTAGTTCATTCGAAATCATTGGAGCCATTTTTTAAAAAAAATAACATTTCGAACTTTTTTTTTCCATATAAAAGGTAGCTGGGAGTGGGTGGATACTGTTGAAAATATTTATGAAACATCCTTGAGAATACTGAACTTAAATACCAAGTTTGTTGCTTAACGGACTTTTCGTTTCTAAGCTATGCTGCCCAAGGGCATCTTTCGAGAAATAACTTTTTTGGATTAAAGGGGTCTCAAAACATACATTTCCGGTGAAATACGGTATCGAATTTCTGGGTGGAATACAATACCATCTGTATACACTGAGCACATAACAAGTGTAGAGAAAGTAATGTGATTGACTTGATTAACTCTCATAATATGTATTAAGGGGAATTGATGCTTTTTGTCAAAATGTGCATTCATTGATTTTCCTGTCATATTAATATTGAAACATTCTGCTCAGTTTGATACAATTGAGTTTTCTTTTCAATTTAAAATATTTTAAAATATATGTGAGCTAAAGATATTTCAAATAAAACATACTAATTTTATAGGGCCTATAACTTCGAGTTTTCTTAGTGATTTTTCCAGCTTAAGGTCCTGTTAGGATTTGTTTCCTGTTTCTTTCTTTATTTCTTTTTCTTTCTCTGCGTATTGCATATTGCATTCCACCCAAAAGTCAATACCGATATTT
Organism: Hymenopus coronatus; assembly: GCA_030762935.1. Lineage (NCBI taxonomy): Eukaryota > Metazoa > Arthropoda > Insecta > Mantodea > Hymenopodidae > Hymenopus > Hymenopus coronatus. Next base: position 38,403,657 of record CM060898.1, on the reverse strand, counting down.
CAATGGAAATACGTGTTTTAGGCTCCCCTGTATCCATAAAATAACAATAGAAAAATATACTGTGTGTGTATGTGTGTGGCTATGAACAGCTTAACTCAGAAACGGAAAGTCGGTTAAATGCCAAACCTGATAATTAAGTTTGCGTCTTAAAAAGGTGTGACACGAAAGTTTTTATCCAAAATCCCTCACTTTAAAACCATCCTTAATAGGAAACAATTTTGGAAAATTCGATGTTCTCAAAAATGGCCCTGAACTTTAATTAGAATACCGTATACTGAAGTTATTTACGTCACAACTAAAACGTATATCTTGAATTTTCTAAGAATAGCCTTTGAGAACCTCTCCATTCTGGATGAATATAGTATAACTGGTAAATCGTATTTGTACAACAAATTTAAATCTCGTTAAAGGACACAAGCTATGGCATATGCACTTTAGTGGAGTTTAATATTTCTGAAATATTCCTTGTCATTGATTTCAATTTTAAAATACTTTACTTTTTACAAATAAAATTTGTCATTCATTTTTATTTTCTATGTTTTTATCACTCCTGACCATGCAAGGAGAACTGAATTTTAAAAGATTTGACTATCTCTTTAGGGGAGAGTATTCCTTTATTGTCTTAGCTTATAAGGAACTAAGTAATAAGATTGTGGTTTTCTTGATTAGCATAAACCAGATTGAAGAATAAGCTTTTCTAAGAATAGTTTATTACAAAACAGATAGAGAAAGGCATGTGAATGTAACGCATCAGATTTGTATACAGATAACTTTGAACTAGGCCTATCGCCAATCTATTATTAATTTTATTGAAGGTTATATTAATAGTAATTTTAATGTGGTTCTAACCTTAGTATTGCGATTAATATTTCGTTTCGTGATACAATGAGCCATTGTTGACCATATTCATGAGGAAGTTTTAGTACAGCATTTTTTTTCTTGAATCAATATTTGCATTATTTCGTATAATAATAGAAGAGTGGCTACTTAGCAGAATAACACGTAAATGTGAAATAGCTACAAAAACTGTTGATTTATGCATGGGAATCAATAATTTTAGTATTAACTTGTTGATTTGTTCATTAATACGATGACTGTATGTTTTATTTTTCCCACGTAGATGAAAACACAGACCGACCTTAACAAACTGGTTCATGGGTGCGCAAGTGTGGCTCTTTTGTGTCACGGCTCGGTGGCGTATTCTTTCCCACTACTGTCGTCCACTCCGTCAGACGTGTTCTGGGCATTGAGCGACACTAGCAGCACCGGCCGCACACTGCAGGGAACAGGATGTCAACAACGGCACGACTTTTCCATGCCAACTGGGAAAATGAAGTTGCTTTTAAGAATAACCATAAAGTTAAATGCCTCATTTGTTGAAAAGTACTATATACACACCACAATTCAGGGTAGGAAGGCATTTCACATGCCACCTTTCTATTATTATTATTGTTATTATTATTACTGTTATTATCGTTGTTATTGTTGTTGTTCATGTTGTTCATGTTCTTGTTGATGTTGATTTGATATTGTTCTTGTTGATGTGGATGTTATTGGTGGTGGTGGTGTTTAATATTAGTATTAAATATCATTAGTATTGTGATTAATATAGCTATATAACAGATAATATAATATTGAACATTATATATTATTTTAGTATTATTTATTAATATCTATTCACAATCACTTCCAATTTTTCTTTTTAACATCAATGTTTGATCTGCAAAATATATTAGATAATTTAAAAACCATCGTTATGATAGAATTACGAAAACTGTAAACTTTTATTTCTACAGACAATTATCAAGTGAAAGTTTGCAGCCCACCTAATGCCAGTTTTACCACGGTTTCTTTCCCTTCATTTCTTCATTTCATTTCCCTTCTTCATCAGGTCGGTGGCCGGTGCGGCTCGGGGCTTTGCAGGTAGATGGCACGGTTTTTTGCTCTGGTTGCGCTGGTTGAGGCTAGGTGTCGTATTGGCATTCTGCCGACGGCTGTGGTGAAGCTGTTGGGGACTTCCGTGCGTCTCTGCACTTGGCGCCGACATTTCCGTTGTGCTGGTCTGTCGTTTCCCCACTTACCCCAGAGGGTGGTAGGCCGCAATAGATAAATACTTTTTCGCAGTTACCGAGGTGTCCCCCGCCGCCAACATACTCATACACACGTAACGGTGTGTGGTAGTACGCTGCTTAAACCAATAATAAATGCCATCTGAATCTATTTTTACTTTCTCTACATAGTATATGGTAGAGAAATATTCCACACAAATATCCGATACCGAGATTTCACTAGAAATACTCGTTTCAGAGTCACCTGATCCCCCCCCCCCCAAATAGAAAAATTCCCTGTGTATGAGTGTCTCTGAACAAAAACAAAGAATGGCTAAATACCAATCTTGATAATTAAGTTTCGGATGCGACAAGAAAATGTTCAAGAAATTCGCCCCAACCCCAAACTACCACTTTCATTGAAAAAAAAATTAAAAAATATTGATTTTCTCAAAAATGTCTCTAACGATTGTGCTTAAAAAATCGATTATTAAGGACCTCATATTTAAAATAAAATGTATATCTCGAATAACCTCTGGATTCCTATTCATTCTAAATGGCTTTTGCACAACTGGCAAACTGTAAGAGATAGACAAGAGCTTGCTACACAAAATAGTAGAATTCGTTAAAACATGCAATTTACGCCACACCTTTACCATTGTTTTTAGAGTTAAACATTTCCGAGATATTCCTTGATATTGGTTTTAATTTTTAAAAACTTACACTTTAGTCTCATATGAATAATTTGTCAACTCCTGGCAATCCTAAGAGAACTCCTGCTACCACATAGCAACCAGATCTTTAAAAGATTATCATTATTATCATCATGTTATAGATATTTTTTTAGAGTTTACTATTTGCAAGATATTCCTTATTATTGATTTAAGTTTTAAAATTCTATCTCTTTTTATTTTATTTATTTTTTTACTTCTGGCCATACAAAGATAACTAAATGTCAATTACAGATTTTAAAAGATTTAACTGTCGCTTTAGTCTAGTGTATTACCTTATTTTCCTTCTACTAAGTAATACGACCATTTCTGCTAATGCTATATTTTGATTAGCACGAAACAGATAGAAGAATAGGCTCTTTAACAGTAATCTTTTACAAGGATGTAGAGAAAGGCATGTGAATGGAGCATTCCAATTTTTGCTTCAGAAATAATAATTAGCCCTTAAATAAATGCGTCAAGTATACATTCATAGTTCCATACAATAGTTCGTATGTTATCATATATTGGTGATCTGCTTGGCTAGCCATTTTCCTCTTTATTCATTTTGTTTGGTATGTTCTGGACAGACTGTGATGGGAAAGGGAGCTTGAAAGCACGTACTGCGTCCAAACTATCTAAAAAAAGAAAAAAAAGGGGCAATAACTAACCTGCTGTCAGCGCAAATGAACTGTAATCTTATTTTGTATTAGCAGAAGGCTCGGTACTTTTTTATTTTGGTCTTTCTTTCTTTCTCTCTCTCTCTCTCTCTCTCTCTCTTTCTCTCTTTTGCAACGCATTTGTTGAGACACCTTCTCAAAACGCGTATAAATTAATTCCAATATCCAGACTGTTGTTAAAATTGAAACATTGCAATAAAATTAACCTGTTTAGTACTATTTTTGATGTTCAAGGAATTGCCCAAATAGTGAATTAGAAGATGCTCAGCTTGTATTCGAAGGTTGAGGTTATCTCCAGAATTCACCATTTTGTTAAATTGTTACTATCTTCTCCCCTATTTTCACTTTCATAATATTTTCTTCCTTCTTTTTTTGGGGGGGGATTTCAGCAATAGTAGGGAGCTTCGGCGATGGCCTAACGTTTTTACTTTTTCTACACGTAATATGTACATAGTGTATAGAGAAGGTATTGTATTGCATCCAAAAATTTGATACCGAAAATTCACCGGAAATACATGTCTTGAGACCCTCTGAATAAAAAAAAACAATTTTAGAAAAATGTCCGTGTGTGTCTCTGTGTACGTGTATGTGTGAGTGTGTGTGTGTGTCTGTGGGCAGCATAGCCCCAAAATGAAAAGACCGTTAAATACCAAACTTGGTATTTTAGTTTAATATCTTCCAAGAATGCAACACGAATATTTTCAAGAAAATCTCCCCACCCCAACTGCCCTTTACATGGAACATTTTTCGAAAATTTTGATTTTCTCAAAATGGCTCTATTGATTTTGATTAAAATACTCTATTTTTAAGATATTTTTATGACAAACTACTTGGATTTTCGAGGGAGTAGCCTTTGAAGACCTCTCCAACTGGATGACTTTCGTATAACTGGCAAACCGTAAGATATATATAAAACTTACTAGATACACAAAATATGTAATCTCGTTTTAACACACTTTACGTTATACCTATACATTTTTTCAAGAATTAACCGTTTTTGAGATATTCCGGATTATTGGTTTCAATTTTAGCCACTTAAATTTTTCTCAAGCGGGAAGACATCTTTATTCGAGCTTCTCATATGTTTACTCCTGGAAAGCAAAGAGATTGGAATTTCAATTGTTTCACATAACAACCGGCTTTTCAAGAACGGGACTATCACTTTAGCCTGTGCATTTTCTTATTTCTCTTCTAGTTACAAGGAGCTAGTAATAAGACTAATTCTGCTTATGTTTATCTTGATTAGCAGGATGTAAATAGCAGATTAATGATTTGAATAAAATATTTGTTTGCCGAACAGCAGGAGAACATCATGTGAATGTAACACATTAGATTTTTTTCGCTTCTACTTACAAGGAACCAAGTAATTAAGACAATTTCTGCTAATGTTTATCTCGATTAGCATAATGCTAATAGAAGTATAAGCTTTTCAACAATTATTGTTTCTGAGATGTAGAGAAAGTCATGTGACTCTAGCACATAAGATTTTTGTTATATTGTGAATTAAAAAAGAAAACATTTTTAGAAAAAGATCCAAGTGCATATGTATGTGAGCGTATGTTTGAACTGCATAGTTTAAAAAACTAAAATCCGGACAGATACCAAACTTAGTACCTATTTGTTTTTAGTAACGTTCAAAATTTCGACACGAATGTATAATATTCTCACCCATAAACTTTTACATCAATATTTTCGGAATTTTTAAAAGACTCTAAATGTTTTTATTAAAATATCACATATTAAATACTACATTTACATGAAATATATAATGCATATCTTGAATTCTTAAGAGTTAGGCTGTGTAGTCTCCTTTATTTGGAATAAATTTGGTATAATCTAGTATAGTGTAATGTAGGGAGTGGGTTCAGCACCTCAGCCAGTGATTAGGCTTTTTGTACGTCAGACCCCGGCAGGAGAGGATGAGATCATAGAGCGACAGGCAGCCATCGTGGTGAGTCCCTAACAGTTTCCAAGGAGTTCTTCATCTCAACGTGGTGAGCGCTAGGAGTCCGCGCTTCAGGTCTGAATAAACGCCCCTAGTTATACCGACGACCCCCAGCGCTGGCCTACCGCCGAGAACTGAGTTTCCAAATCGTAATCATCTCCATGAGAGGGCGCCATCTCCTCGCCGATACGGATGAAATGGAGGGATAGGAATCCTTCCCATCATTTGTCTAGTGACCTGAGAAACTCCCCGAAAAAAACAACTATGGATCGGAGAGGTCTGCCGCGGGGAACCGAACTCATGACCTCCTGAATGCCACAAAACGCCTGAGTCACCTGGCTCGGGTAATCTTGTATAACTGTGATTAATAAGTGATAGATGATAATGTACTGTACCAAAGTGTATATGCATATATTTAAAATATACAATTATTTAACATGAGAATTTATGGCATTAGACATTTCCGAGATAATCGGTTATTAATAGTTCGGATTGTTCAATCGTTTTGTTATATTTTAAGATGTTTTTGATATTCAGTTGTTTCGCGATTGCGTGAAAAGAGTATGGAACTTTAAGACCAGTCTACAGCTACAATTGTTAAACATTTTTTTATTGTTTCATTTCATTCAATGGTCTTATCGGGGGTTTTGGGAAAAAACTAGTATTACTGTAGGCTTAGATCATTAGATTAATCATTGTTATATTACTAAACACACACACACACTTCCAGACTCTGTGGGGGATAGGGAATAATTCTTGTTAAAGAAAAATTCCCCATTTCAGCCGGGAATCGAACCCGGGAACTCTGGATGAGAAGTCAGCTTGTCGAGCACTCAACCACTGAGGCAGTCTTAAACATTTTACTATTGTTGTTCTGTTTGTATTTATAATGAAATGTATAATGTTAATTTTGCATACTTTAAAATAAATTATGGAAAAATAAAGTTTCGTAATAATAGTTTGTATACATATTAATAACGATAGGGCATAGAGAAAATTGTATGAATGTGAAAAATCCGATTTTTACTTTCTCTATACGCACTATTACATAGTGTATAGAGAACGTATTCCACTGCACCCAAAAATATGATACCGAGATTTCACCGGAAATATAAGTTTTAGGGTCCCCTTTACCTAAAAAAAGCATTTTCGAAAAAAGGTCCATGTGTGTGTCCGTGTCCCTGTGAACACGATAACTCATAAACGAAATGTCGGTAAAATACCAAACTTGGTATTTAAGTTTAGTATCTTCCAGGGATGCGACACGAAGATTTTGAGAATAATCCCCCCACTCCCAAATACCCTTTATATGATACTTTTTTCGAAAATTTTGATTTTTTCAAAAGTAGGATTAACGATTTTGATTAAAATATCGTGTATGAAAGGTATTTACCTGACAAATAAAATGCATATCTTGAATTTTCAGGGACTAGCCTCTGAAGAAAACTTTATTCTGGATGAATTTTACAGAATTTTGAATAACTACTAAGCCGTAAGAGCTGGACAAAACTTACTACACGAAACATGTAGAGCACGTTAAAACACTTAATTTATATTATATACATTTTTTCATGGAGTTTATCGTTTTTGAGACATTCCTTGTTTTTGATTTCTACTTTGAAAAACTTATACTTTTCTCATACAGGAATTTGTCAACTTCTGTCCATAGAAACAAAGGAACTTCAATGACATAGCAACCAGCTTTTGACTATCACTTTAACCTATGGCACTCCCTTATTTCGCTTCTACTTACAAGGAAGAAAGTAATAAGATTATTTTTTTTCCTGATTAGCAGGAAGTAAATATAAGTATAAGCTTTTTAAGAATAACTTGTTGCAGAGATGTAGAGAAAGTTATATGAATGGTACACATAAGATTTTTCTCCCTTGTGATGTCACATAAAAACGTCTCATCTTGAAATTCTATTTTTAGTGCGTAACCAAAGAAACGCCGAGAAGGGGTGGTTCTGTAAGCCTAGTTCCGATCCCGATGAAGGGTTGGCGGGGAAGTTGCCACCCCTTATCATGCTGTGCGCCCCTCTCCTCTGCTACGTGGTAAAACGGGTGAACGCAGTCGGGGTTGTGGCATTGCTCGTCCGTTCTCGGTATGAGTAGCGCGACTCAGCTGTCGTTTGTTTGTATCTCGCGTTGTATCGCGACGATCCGTTTCAAACTCAATTATATTCCATGTCGTGTTTAATCATGTTGTAATTTTGTTTCGTGACGACCTCCAAGAACAACAAATGTAACTGAATGTGTAAGTGCAACAACACTGTTTACATAATCTATAGATGGCCATGTTTTATTACGCAAATTGAATGTTTTAATAACACTTAATTTTTTTTTTTTTTTCATAATTTTAGATGTGAAGTCTTTTCCCTTAATTTAAGACGCGAATATTATACATTTCTTTAGCCATCGCCATCATAAAAGTATGTGCTGCATTTGACCAAAATTAGCATAATAAAATTAACCACATCAAACCTGAAGGAAAAACAAAGGAGTGTGTACGTATGCGAAAAGCACATAGGACCGAAATGTCATGCTAGATGCAGTGACTTCAATGTTTCATTATACAATTTAAAGATTCACTGAATGCAAGAATAAGATAGTTTTAAACGAAGGAACTTCAGCAATCTACATGTAGCATTTTCTCCCGTCTCTTCCAATTTTTGGTTATTCTTTTTCTCTTTATCTTCAATATTTTTGATAAAAATTTATTAAAATTATAGCAATAAAAGAGACTGTTAATACATTTTTGATCTAAGACCTATTAATTGAATTATTCACTCTAAATTATTATGCTTTTTAATTGGAAATTAAGTGTGCTTTTTTGGCAAATAAAATATATGAATTAGTGTCATAACGTCATAGAAATTATTATCGTACATTTACTGCTTTAATGGTTTAAATAAAACATTGATCTTGAAAATCAAAGCCAATAACTGGTATAACAAAACATTTTAGACTTGAATATGCAAACTTAGGATTCATTAAATATAATTGTTTTCTCGACAAGAACTCTTTTCCAAATATTTGGTGATGTTCGTCTTTATCGTATAATATCTTAAGAGCACTCTTTGATATAAAGTGTGTGTTTTGCTTCTCATCGGCTCAATTAAGTACAATTAAGTAATAGTATGAAACTAAATTATAACAGATAAATTCGTGTGACTAGAGTCTTTTAATATTTGGAAATTTGGCATTCTTACTTATGCCTACCTGATGTGTGTAGGTATAATTTAAATTTTGTGTCATACAGCTTTCTTCATAAATTACATTTTCGGTCATATATTCCAGAGTAAGTGGAATTTCAGTTACTTAAAAGTTAAATTTAAATGTACCCTAAAAATATTGACACTTTATCTGCAAAGCTGCAGCTTTTTGTTTTATATAAAAATGAACTGTAATTCGAGAGAACGTAAAGATAAAAAAATTGCAGTCTTTAAATGTAGTTTTCCAGATTAGTAGCGCTTAATATTTTCATACTAAAACATTTCTATATAAATTAACAATAACTTATTTAAAATAAATCGCCAATTAATACAGCCATTTGTTAAGATACAAGGTGAAGATTTCCAGAGAATTTTGCACCTCCCAAATATAAATGCACTTGGAAAAACACTCCCTATTTTCGGTTATCCAAAAGTACCCATAAGTTCTGTTCAACTCATTATAATACAAGATAACTTAAAAAAAAATAACAATGTTTTATACCAAAGTCTTGTTAAGTCATTTTCTTTGTTAAAACCTATACAGTTAGGAAAATGTGAAGGATGTACAAAAAAATTACTGCAGATTTTTTCTGGCGTTCATTCTTAAAGGATTTTTAGTGTCGATTTTATATTTAAAATACAATTTTTACGGCTGTTAATCTTTCACTTAAAAGTATTATGCAAAATTTCCAATAACGTCATGCATTCTATGAGGAACTAAATGCGTATATTCTTTTATCAGTCCTACTACCCATTCTGAAGTACTGATTAATTTTTTATTGATTTGTAATTCCAACATTTGTTGCCCAAATATGAAAATGTTTAAGAATACATTTTAATTTGCAAGCTAGAAAAGCGGAACCTCGTTTTTAATAAATCCGCTGTTACCTTTAAATTTACGGTAGTTTAAAAAGGATAGTTTTTTTTTGTATTATGAGCCGAATCTTTATGCCAGTTTCTCGTAATGGAACACGAGAAAGGTGGGACTGTGAAAATATCACGGTTTTATTTAAAAGCGTGCATAATTAAGTTTTACTGAGAAATCTTAAAGTTAAGCACCGAGTTCTTGCACATCCGCCAAACCCCTGTGCAGATACTTACATTTTTGACACTTAACTTTAGCAAATATTTTCACTTAGATACTTTTGAAAGGTGAAATTTGAAATATTATGTGGAAGTTAAAGCGTAAAATGATTACTTTTAACACGAATATATTATAACATTTAAAGAAGCATACGATTAAGCATTTAGTTTCTGTTTTTGAAATGTTGTTTCTAACGTTAATGTATACCTAAGTTATTCATTATAATCGACTGACCTATATCTGTTCCCACAATTTTTTAGAATATTTCTGCTTCTATAGTAAATTATCAAACGTGACTTTTTATGCAGTGGATAGGTATATTTTTTATAGGGAAAAACTAGTAAAAAAGATGTATTACGTTCACGTATTTCTCTCTACCCATTCTTTAAAAAAGCTTAATCTTTTATTGCCTTCATATTAATTAAGATAAACATATGTATAAATACCTTTATTGCATGTTTTTTACAGATGCAATCAGCATTCGGTAATACAGCATGCTTAAGCAATAGTAAAATACTTTAAGAGATGGTCGCTATGTAATGGTTGTGAAATTCCGTTCTCTTTGCATAACGAACGACCTCTTATTTAAAAAACATATATTTAAAATCGGAAGTAATAACAATGAGTAAACAGAAGATAGTTAACTTCACTAACAATTATTTGACAAATTATTGTGTGCACTATCGAGATCTATAATTTTGTACTACCTAATAAGATGTTGCCCATATTCTTAGTATTTACTTGAAGATTTTTAGAAGCTATTATCAGAAAATGCAAAATATACATTTTATTTTTCACAAAAATATTTGTCATAAACGTGATATATTTTAATCAAAACAGCTAGCCACCTTTGGGAAAATCAATTTTTTTTCTGTTTCTTTTTGAGTTATCCAGCTCGCACACATACACACCCTGTATCGAATTTTTGGGTGGAATACAATACCTTTTTTATTTTATGTACGTGGAAGATAAACTATAAATTATTTTTAAAACTAATCTATATCGATATACTTTATAATTCAATTTATTACACACATTTTTAAGTTCATTGTTTGTGAAAGGAGTTTGTAAACGTTGTATTGGAAAAATATACATGTGAGTAAATTGGTCGTATATTTTGTATTACTGAATAATTCAACCTTGCAGTGCATTAAAACTGGCGTTTTGAACATAGTTATTTCCAGCCTAGGGGAACAATTCACAATACTTTAAAGTATGGTGTGTATTTTGTACAAAAGTTATTCATTTAAAAATCTGATGTATTCCATTTACGACTTTATCTACATATCTGTAACAAATTATTGTTAAACGCGTATTATTGTATCTACTTCATGCTAATCGAGATAAAATTAAGCAGAATCTGTCTTATTATTTGGTTCCTTGTAAATAGAAGGGAAAAAGTCTAATCCGTTTCATTCACACGGTGTCCTCTGATGTCTTCTTGTTTGGGAAAACTTTAATGGCTTACAACTGAAACGAATAATCCGGAATATCCCGAAAACGGTTAACTTTACAAAAAAATACGTATGTGACCTAAATTGTGTTTTCTCATGAGATCTACGTTGTTTGTGTAGTAAGTTTTTGTATATCTCGTACGGTTTAGCAGTTATACAAAAGTTATCCGCACTTAAGAGGTCTTCAGAAGCTATTTCCAGATAATTGAAGGTATACATTTTGTCTGTCATAAAATATCTTAAACATAAGATATTTTAATCAAAAGCATTAGAGCCATTTCTGAGAAAATTTTCGAAAAATGTTCTATGTAGAGGGTAGTTTGGGGAGGGGTACGTTTTTGAAAATCTTCATGTCACATCCTTGGAAGCTTGGTATTAGCAGACTTTTCGCTTTTGGGTAATGCTTTTTTAGACTTGGTCATTTTAGTGTGTAATGCAATACGTTCCCTATGCACTATGTAGTAGTACGTGTAGAGAAAGTAAAAAGGACAAAAGTATTATTTTGTTTCTAATGGCTGACTAGTAGAACATATCGACTTATTTAATAAGCAAAAACGCTGTTCTGCGTGCAGCGGAATGTTAATTCTTTGCATAAAGAATCTTGTTGCGCTGAACTTAAAGCGGATAGGAAAATACGATTTCTTATGAACAACTTTGAAAATCGTTACGAGTCGGAAAAGGATAGGGCCACTTCTCTGGGATTCGTGTAGCGTATGTGTTCCAACCCTGAGGGTCCGAGTTCAAATATCGTTAGTGGTTAATTAGCTGGATAAGGTTGTTTCTAAATTTTTACTCTCTCTACACGTACTATGTAGTAGTGTACAGAGTAGGTATCCTATTGCACCCAAAATTTCGATACCGAAATTTCACCGGAAGTGTATGTTTTGAGACCCCCTGAATACAAAAAAAACATTTAAAACGTCCACGCGCGCGCGTGTGTGTGTCTCTGTCTGTCTGTCTGTGTGTGTGTGTGTGTGTGTGTGTGGGCAGCATATCTTCGAAACGAAAAGTCCGTTAAATACCAGACTTGCTATTTAAGTTCAGTACCTTCCTCGCCCGTCCGCAGCTGCCCTTTATATGGAAACGTTTTAGAAGATTTTGATTTTCTAAAAGATGGCTCTAACGATTTTGATTATAATATCGTATATTAAAAATATTTAAATGGCAAATAAAACGTATGTCTTGAGTTTTCTGGGAATAGGGTCTGAAGACTTCTTTATTCTGCATGACAAATTTGTGGAAATTGCACAACTGGTAAACCGTAACTGATAAACACTTACTTAACAAAACATGTAGAGCTCGTTGAAACACACAGTTTAAGTTATATGCCTACATTGTTTTCCTTGAACTGACCGTTTTCGAGATATTCCTTGTTATTGGTTTCATTTTTAAGATACTTAAACATTTTCTCATTCGGGAACGTTGTCATCTCCTGGCCACATTTAAAAATGGGTTTCAATCCCAGAGCAACCACATTTTAAAACATTTGACAGTCGGTTTAGCCTAGTATTCCCTTATTTGCCTTCTACTTATAAGGAACCAAGTAATAAGACCATTTCCACTAATTTTATCTCGATTAACATGAAGAAGGTAGAAAAATAAGCTTTTTAAGAATAATTTGTAACAGAGATGTAGAGAGAGTGATGCGAATGAAGTACATCAGCTTTCTTTCTTTTAATTTTACTATCTCCACTTAGTTATGACAGTTAAGGTAAAGTAGGTATTGCAATGCACCTAAAATAATGTAGGTAACGAAATCTTACTGGAAGTACATGTTTTAAGGTCCACTGAATAAACAAATCATGTTTCGTAAAAAAAACCTATGCCAGAAACTATGAAGAGCATTAACTAAAAAACGAAAATTCGAATAAATACAAAATTTAGCATTACGATATGATTTTAAAGAAAATACGTGTATTCATTTTCGATATATTTATTTTCCGGAAAATACCCCAAAATGTTTTGATTCAATACCATATATTAGAGGTTTACATACCAATTTTCTATGCGTATTTTGACTTTTCTAGAAATAGCCTGTGAATTGAGTTTTATTCGGAACGAATTTTATATAAACTTGTATAACTGCTAAACGTTAAGCGATAGATGAAAACGCACTTAAACATTTGTATCTCTTTAAGACACAGATCTTATGTGTTCCATTCACATGACTTTCAGTACATCTCGCTAACATATTATTACTCAAAAGCTTATTATTCTATTGGCCTTATGCTAATTGAGATAAAATTAGCAAACATTATTTTATTATTTGTTTGCTTGTAAGCAGAAGAGAAATAAAGGAATACACTAGGCTAAAGTGATAGTCAACTATTTTAAAAGCTGATTCCTATGTGATTGAAACTCCTTTGTTTGTATGGCCAGGAGCTCACAAGTTCCCGTATGGGATAAGTATTAAGTATTTTAAAACTGAAACCAATAACAAGGAATATCTCAAACGGCCAAATGCAGGAAATAAAGTATATAATATAAATTGTGTGTTCTTAAGGATCTCTGTTTTTTTTGTGCAGTAAGTTTTTTACGCAAAATTCATTCAGAATAAAGAGGTCTTTAGAGGCTATTCCCAGAAAATTCAAGATATACGTTTTATTTGCCATATAAATATCTAAAACATACGGTATTTTAATAAAATTCCTTAAGAGCCATTTTTGAGAAAATCCAAATTTTCAAGGTAGTTGGGATGGGGAAATTTTCTTTAAAATCTTGTGTAGTATCGTTGGAACATAATAAACTTAAATACCAAGTTTGGTATTTAACGTCTTTTCGTTTTTGAGCTATACTGGCCACAGACACACACACATACACACACGGAAAGTTTTCTATAAACGAGTTTTTTTATTCGGGGATCTCAAAACATGTATTTCCGGTGAAATCTCGGTATCGAATTTTTGGTGCATTGCAATACCTTCTCTATAACTATGTACATAGTACGTGAAAGCATAAAGTTACAAAACAAAATTTAAGGTTTTCTTACCTTTAGGTGGAGTATGTTGAATGAAGCGTTCCCTCTATCACCCGTAAATAACGGGTAATGAGATTAACGGAGTACAAACTCGCAAAGTTTGTTTCATTAAAGGTGTTGTATGGTAGAGAGGATGTGATCCTGTTAGGTCAAGTTGCAGTGTTTATTACTGATGTGTTTATATGTGTAATATTATGGCTGCAGAGATATCCTCGAAAGCAGTTGATTGCCCATTAAACCCATGTTTAACAGCTGAGTATCCAAACTTTCAAAGGGACCATTCTCACATTGATTATGATAAACATCAACTCTTGTTGTGTTATCTTTAGTGCTCTCTTGCGCTCAAATACTTGTATCCACGGTTCATTATTAGCGTCTCGCGTATTATGTACTATGAAGCTGATCGTTGAGCGGACGACAAAACTAGAATCAGTCGTTACAACTTTAACTATATAATTTTTGTCAACCGCATGGGAACGCTTAGAGAAATACAGAGATATTTATGTTTTCGAGGTACCTTCACTACAAAAAATCGAAGATCAATACCGTAAATACAGAACTGAGGTCCTTGAAAGCAATAAGAGAATTTCTGTGTGTGTGTGCGTGAGTGAGAAACATAAAATATAACTGTGTCAGAAAAACTCCCCTCAATTGAATATTTCACATGTTTTGTTTTCTCTAAAAGTAGTCCAGCGCAGATTAAAATATCATGTATTAGATGTAATGACACTCTATAAAACGCCGTCCAAGTGTTCTTCTGTCTGGTTAAATTTTTAATCATTTTGTATAGCCTGGAAACCGTAAGAGGTAGACCGAAAATTACAAGTAAAATCTGATGTGTTCCATTCGCAAGACCTTTCTCTACTTGTCCTAAAACAAACTTCTTACAAAATATTATTTTTCTTTCTTCTCCATGCTAACCGAGATAACCATGAGCAGAACGGTCTTATTAATTAGTTTCCTATTACTTAGTTTGTAAATAGAAGGGAACTAAAGGAATACACTATGCTAAAGTGATAGTCAAATGTTTTAAAAGCTGTCGCTATGCGATTGTCATTGAAATTGCTTCCTTGCATGGCCCCAAGTAAAACAAAAGAAACACGGATGTCATTCTGTTTGACAAAAGTATAAGTATTTTAAAATTGATATAATTAACAAGGAGTATTTCGGAAACGGTTAGCTCTACAACAAAAATGTAAAGGACATAGTGTGTGTGTATTGCTTTAACAGAGCCGGTCCCCATGGCCGCGCTCGCCAAGGCGTCCCGCTTTGGTGCTTCGTAGCGCTGGGGATCGAGTCACGCCTTGGGCATGGGTGTTATATGTTTGTGTATATGTGTGTGTGTTGTAAAAGTAAGAAAACAGCAATCCAGTAATAATACGGCAAAACAAGGTAAAAAAAAGGTAAATAAAAGTAGGGTAAAAAAAAGAAAAAAAAAAAAAGAAAAGAGGACCTAGATTTTTGTGTAGTAAGTTTTTGTCTATCTCTTATGGTTTATCAGTTATGCAAAAGTATTTCAGAATGAAGAAGACTTCAGTGGCCACTCCCAGAGAATCAAGTTATACATTTTATTTGTCATGTAAATTTATTTAACATACGATATATTTTTTTAATTGTTTCATTTTTATAGCCCCCTTTAATTTCAATGGTCACATCGGGGGTTTTGACTTGTGAAACAACTCATATTACTGTAGGTTTAGAACATTGTGTTTATCAATTTTTTTTTACAAAACACACGCACATTCGCTCTCACATTCATACTTCCAGACTCTCTGGGGCATAGGGAATAATTCTGGCTAAAGAAAAATTCCCCGCCCCAGACAGAAATCGACCTCGGGAACTTCGGGTGAGACCACTCGACCACGAAGGCAGTCTACGATATTTTAATCAACATCCTTAGAGCCATTTCTGAGAAAATCAATATTTTCGAAGACTTTTCCATGTAAAACATAGTTTGAGGTGGGGGATTTTCTTGAAAATCTCCGTGTTACATCCCTGAGGGACATTAAGCTTAAATTACAAATTTGATATTTCACGAACTTCTTGCTTATGAGTTATGCTCTCCATACACACATGCGAAAATAAATATTTGACACAAACTGTGTATTTTTACTTCCTACAACGTTCCGTTTGGGGAGCATGATAGATTTATAACGTTTACGTTGACCAGTTTGAATTTGCATGGCTACCTTGTCCAAATATTTCTTGGGATATATGAAAATTTTGAAAACATTTTCTGTTGTCTCTCTGAGCTAAAACTGGCCATCAGGCTTGATATGTAAACAGTTGCTGATATATCTATAGCACGCACTTTCACAGTTCAAACAAACTCTTCTACGTTTCCATCCGTTTTGGATACGATCTCTGTTTACTTTCACGAAGCTGTATGCAAATGTGTTATGGTGGCTTTGTTATTACATTGGTATATCCATATTTAAGGATTTGCGAAAGGGGTTTTAGTTGCTCTAACACGTAGTATTACCTAAGTAGAGAAGGTATTACATTCTACCCAAAAGGTTGATACCGAGATTTCATGGAACTACATTTGTATTTAGAAAAAGTGCGCGCGCGCATGTGTCCGGGTTCCTGTGAACAATAACACTCAAAAACTGGTATTTATGTCCAGCATTTTCCAAGGACACTACACGGCGGACCACCGCAAATATTTATTGCTCAAAAATGACTAATATGTTGATTAAAATGCTATACACTAAAGGTATTTACATATAAAATATGAATTTTACTGGAATTGACTCTGAAGCCCCCTTCATTCTAAATTAATTTTGCGTAACTGATAAATCTTAAGGAATAGATAATCTTACTACACAAAAATATAGGTCTCATTAAAACATACAATGTTTTATTAAAATTTTTTATAGAGACCATTTCTGAAATACTTCTGATTATTAGTTTCAGGTTTAAATACTAATACTTTTCTCAAACTATAAGGCGGTGTCATTTCATCCCTCTTTTGTTTTACTCCTGGTCATTTAAAGAGAAGCACGTACCAACAGCTTTCAAAATATTTGACTATTGTTTCAGCCTAGTCTTTACCCTTATTTCCCTCGTACTTATAAGTCGCCCTCCTCGGTGTAGTGGTTACTATGCTGGACTCATATACCCAAGGTTGCAGGTTCGAACCCGGCGGGGGACGATGCCTTTTTCGGGCCTAAAAGTCCTTTGCATGGCTTCCTTAGGAAGGGAAGTAAAGTCGTTGGTCCCGTGTCAAGACTATTAAAGACGCCTCTGAGCAAAATTAAGTGGTTTTTCACGCCGAGTATAGAATGGGGCGCTGAGAACCATAGCCCTTCTATTAACAATGAAATCAGAACTAAAGCTATTCTGCTATTCTTGATCTTGATCATGAACTAGATAGAAGAATAAGGTTTTTTTAAGAATAATTTGTGCCGAATAGGTAGAGAAAGGCACGTGAAGGGAGCATGTAAGATTTTTAAAAAAGTATTTGCAGGTAAACTATTAACTTATTTCTTTTGATATATTATGAAAGTTGATTGAAATGTACTACAATCTATTGTGACGAAATGTTGATTTTCTTGATCATCGGAATATTATAATCTCTATATACTCGTGTGTGTATATATATATAGCTTGAAAAATCAGTTCAGAAAAAAAAAAAACTGAAAATATGTGGATTATATTAATTGAAAATTAATTACAAATCTTTTTGATTTGTGTGCCCCTAACAGGATGTATTTTGGGTACACTGGCACGAGACAACATTTATATAAAATACTGAAATAATATATTATACGCCACATATCTTGAATAATTTTCAACTTAAAGAGCGCTTCTCAAATATGAGGCCAAAGATGTACTGAATAAATTCTTCTAATTGTAACTAAGGAACTTCATTTGTTTTGTCTCGGTAAAGAATCTGTAGCCAAAGCAAGAAATATTTAAATCGACACTGACTAAAAAAATTAACTACGTTCTTCTAAAGTACTTATGACAGAGAATATTTGCTGACAAATTTTTAAAGCGGAAGGTTCAAAGTTTGAGTTCTTCCTACACAGACCATTGGAAACGTATGCCCAACACTTCTAAAGATATAGAATCCTTGAATAATTTATTCATAGATTTGACTCTTCTTTTGTTTCCCGTATTGTCCTCTGGCCACGCAGAAGCAGATAAGAAACCGTGAGCCCATACTTAAAAGCTTTTAACCGAAGTTCCTTATTCCGCACTAAGAGGACGGTCTGCCTCGTTTTGGAGTCTATCGTCGTTATGGGCTTTATCCAAGTAAACCCACGCACGAGGGATCCATTGAGAGTTTTCTCTCTCCGATACTAGTGGGATTTTGAGGCTTAAGGGTCAAACTAAGTTCTAGAACAGAATGGAAGCCTGTAAAGAAACACTAAGCTGAGAGATTGTAGCGGAAGTAAGCGGCAATAATATCTGATAACCGCAAATACTGAACTTAATATCCTCTGTGATGGAGGAAAGGTGATCGACACCTTTTTAGCGCTATAGTTGATCCAGTCTTACAAAAGGAGTTGATGTAAACAAAACATGCTGTATCGCTCCGCGTTGGGCGGCAGTTCACTGTAAGAGATATGTGTCAAACATATTATGGGCAGTTGAGGCAACATAGCGTAAAATAAATAATTTTAATTTCCCAGGATGAAGCTAATGAACTCCTGTACAACACAATTCATACGGATTACAAAAACCGAAATAAAAGGTAAGTGCTGTTTAAAAATTGCAGACACAATAAATGCTGTTCTGATAGGCTGCACAGCGTAGGATAATATCAAGGAGGAGCTGAGCGGAATGCGAAGAACATTATTTTATTATTTCTCTACACGTACTATGTACACAATGTATAGAGAAGGTATTCTATTGCAACCAAAAGTTCAATACCGAGATTTCACGGAAATATATGTTTTAGGTCCCCTAATCCAAAAACAAATATTTTTAGAAAAAGGCCGCATATGTGTGTATCTGTGGAAAGATTAGTTCAAAAATGAAAATACCAAACTTGGTATTTAAGTTTGGTATCTTTCAAGGATGCGACACGAAGATTTTCATAAAATCCGCCCTCCAATTACCCTTTACATGGATAAATACTCGAAAATTTTGATTTTCTCAAAAATGTCTCTAACCATTTGATTAAACTATTGTATAATAAAGATATTTGCATGACAAACGAAATGTACATCTTGATTTTTCTGGGTATAGCTTCTGAAGACATCTTTGTTCTACATGAATTTTTCGGAATTTTGCATAACTGATAAACCTTAAGAGATAGACAAAAACTTGCTATACAAAATTTTTAGAGCTCATTAAAATACACAATCTATGTTATAAACGTTTTTTTCCTGGAGTTGACCGTTTTTTGAGATATTCCTTATTAATGGTTTCAGCTTTAAAATACTTATACTTTTCTCATACGGGACTTTGTCAACTTCTGGCTAATCAAACAAAGGACTTCAATCACGGGGCAATAACCAGCTTTTAAAAGATTAATCTATCACTTTAGTGTTTTCCCTTATTTTCCTTCTAATTACAAGGAAGCATGTAAAAGTACCATTTCTGCTAATTTTTTTTTTCTCGATTAGCATGAAAGAAATGGAAAAATAAGCTTTTTAACGATAATTTGTTGCAGAGATGTAGAGAAAGTTATGTGAATAGAACACATCAGATGTTTTTAATCAATGGCCATGTCAAAGGTTTTGTTTTAGAAACAACTCGTTGACTGTAGAATCCCTAACGTTGGATTTTTAATCATTTTCTGTTCTTCAAAACATGCACATTCACTCTCGCATACATACTACCAGACTCTGTGGGGGATAGGGTATCGTTCTGGTTAAAGAAAAATCCCCCGCTCTAGCCGGGAATCAAACCCGGAACTTCCCGGTACCCTTTTCAAGAAAATCCCCCCATCAGGAGCTCGGTACCCTTTAGATGGAAAATTTTGTTTTTCTCAAAAATGGCTAACACTTTTGATTAAAATACCTTGCATTAAAGATATTTACATCACAAATAAAATGTATATTCTGAATTTTCTGGGTATAACCTCTGAAGACCTTTTTTATTCTGGACGAGTTTTGCAGAATTTTGCAAAACAGTTAAACAAAACAGTGAAAAATGTACTTCATAATAATGTAGGTCTCAAAACACATAATTTATGTCATATATGGTTTTTATTTAGATTCGACCATTTCTAAGATATTCCTTGTTATTAGTTTAGATTTTAAACTACTTTAAACTTTTCTCAAACCGGAAGTGACGTTTCGTTTCGTCTCTTGTTTTACTGCAGGCCAAGCAAAGCGAACCGAATTTCAATTGTTTCACATAGGAACAGCTTTTAAAAGATTTGACTGTCGATTTAGCATGGTGCTTTGCATTATGTTTCTTCTACTTGCAAAGAAGCACGTAATAAGACACTTTCTGCTAATGTTTACTTTGATTAGCATATCGTAGATAAAAGAAGAATCTTTTGTGAGGAAAGCTGCTTGTGTAACAGCTAAAGAAAGGCATGTGAATGGAACACATTGGATTTTTACTTTTTCTACACGTACTATGTACATAGTGTACAGAGAAGCTATTGCATTCCACCCAAAAATTCGATGCCCAGATTTCACCGGAAATAGACGATCTAGGGTTGCCTGTATAAAAAAAATGCTTAGAAAAACGTCCCTATGTATGAACACAATAACTAAAAACGAAAAGCCGGTAAAATACCAAACTTGGTATATAAGTTTAGTATCTTCCTAGGATACGACACAAAGCTTTTGAGAAAAATCTCTCCAAACTAAACTACCTTTTACCTGGAACATTTTTCAAAAATTTTGATTTTCTCAAAAATCTAACGATCTTCATTAAAATACCGTGTATTAAAGATATTTACATGACAAAGTGTATATGTTGAATTCCCTGAGACTAACCTCTTAATACATTCTATTTGACTTTTGTATAACTGATAAACCGTAAGATATGGACAAAGACTTATCGCACAAAAAATGCAGATCTTTAAAACCCACACACATGTGCATTTTTTAGGGGTATAACCCTTTCCGAGATATTCCCTTGCTATTGGTTTCGCTTTAAAATGCTTAATTTTCTTGTCTGGAAACTTTTCAATTCCTGGCCATACAAAGAAACGGATTTCCGTCACAGAGCAACCAGCTTTGGAAGGATTTGACTATTGCTGTAGCCTAATATATTCCCTTATTTCCCTTCTACTTACAAGGAAGCAAGTACTATAATTTATGCTACTGTTTATATCGATTGGCATGAAGTCAATAGAAGAATAAGCATTTTAACAATAATTTGATAGCGATGTAGAGAAAGTCATGTTAATAGAACACATCAGATTGTAGAAAAAGGCCCGCGTGTCTGGTGTGTGTTTGTGGACAAATAACTCAACAACGAAAAGTTGGTTAAATATAAAACTTTGCATTTAAGTTTAGTATCTTCCAAAAACACGACACCAAAATTTTGAGTAAAGTACCCCACCTCAAATTACCCTTTACATGGAAAAAATTTCGAAAGTTTTAGTTTCTCAAAAATGACTAATGATTTTTATTAAAATACATTGTTTACAATTTTCGGTGATTCCCCTGTTGTCGCGAGCTAGTTAATAACGTCATGTGTTTACATCAAGCTGGGTTATTAGAGTAGAGTGATTAGAGATTTGTATGTCAACTTTATGTGGCAGATGCGAATACTGAAACCATCATTGAAATTTTAAGTGTTGGGGGTACACTCAAGTGCATAAAAAGTGGCTCAGGTTTTATAAATTATATTGGTTTCCCTTTCTGTAAGGTTTTCACCTTCAGTGCCCAAACCTTGACGGTCCCCAGCCGGTCTGGTCTTGAAAACAAAAGGTGACAAAATTAACCAAAAAACGATGTTAGAATCATTGTGAAATGCAGTTGTGGGTCGCAGACCGTCTCTATATAATAGTTTCGCTACGATTAGTACACAAGTTGTTGCGTTCCCAGGTTATGAAACAACAAAACGTCGTTCGTGGTGATTGACAGCTTGACTTTCCTCAATTAGAGGGAATGATTGCTACTTTATCTGGTGTGGACTTGACGTGGCTCATATTCGAAATCTCAGGAAGTGGGTGCCTTGTTGAAATGAGATTGGGTAGTAAACAGAATTGGCAGAGATTCAGGAGTCGATCGATATCTCAGGTGGTAATTGAAGGCACGAGATTGAATTGAAACTACGTAGTTTATATTAAGTTTTATCATTCATGACAAGTTTCGCTATTATATGCAAAAACGAATATTGATACATCAGTGATACAATAATTTTGCGCGGACGAAATAACATACTTTTCTTATCACCTGGTAGCGTACATAACTGACACATGTCGAAGAAACTCTGACGTGTAATCTTCCCATGACTTTAACTGTTCTAAAACAGGCTTCTTATTAAAGATTCTTATTTCTACACTATGCTAATCGAGATATGCATTAGAGAATGTTCTTACTAGTTCCTTATAAATAGAACGGGTCTAAAGAAATGCTAAAGCGATAGTCAAATGTTTTAAAAGTTATCGCCACGCGATTGTCATTGAAATTTACTTTTTTTGCTTGGCCAGGAGTAAAACAAATGTAAAACGGACATTTTCTGTCTGAGAAAACTATAAATATTTGAAAATTGAAACGTAACAAGGAATATTTTGGAAATGGTCAACTCTACAACAAAAACTATATGACATAAATTGTATGTTTTAATGAGCTCTACATTTTTGTGTAGCAAGTTTTAGTGTCTCTCTCTCTCTCTCTCTCTCTCTAACGGTTTAACCGTAATGCAAAATTCTGTAAAAATCAAGCAAAATAAAGTGCTCTTCAGAGGCTATTCCCAGAAAATTAAATAATTCTAATATACGGTGCTTTGATCAATATCATTAGTCATTTTTGAGTAAAACAAATTATCCAAAAATTGTTCCAAATAAAGGTTAGTTTGGGATGAGGGGGATTTTCTTGAAAATCTTCGTGTCGCATCCTTGACAGAAACTTAAATGCCAACTTTGATGTTTAACGATCGTTTAGATTTTGAGTTATGCTGTCCACACACACACACACACCACACATGGATCTCTTTCTATAAATCTTTTTTTTTTTTTTGGATTCAGGGAGTCTCAAAACATGTATTTCCGGTGAAATCTCGGGATGGAAATTTTGGGTGCAATACAATACTTTCTCTTATAGTACGTGTGGAGAAAGTAAAAAGAGAAAGCAGGCGCGAATGTGAACCCTTCAGACGCAGATTCGGCATGTTAAACATACGCAGAGGAGTTCCAAATGTTGCTCTAACGTGAGTTTACATCCTTCAGGAAAATGCGCCTGAAATCAAATTTCTGCTCACCCATTGGTCAGTATGAAAATTTCGTTACAAATAGTGTCATGTGACGCCCACATAAAAAGAATTCTACCATTCTTCTTGACGATGTTTCTAAATACATATCTGAAGGGTTCCATTCACATGACTTTCTCTACATATTTGTAACAAATTATTGTTAAAAATCATAAGCTTCTATCTACTTAATGCTAACGGATATAAATATTAGCAGAAATGCTTTCTTGTAAGCAAAAAGGAAATAACGGAATACACTAGGCTTAAACGACATTAAAAAGCTGGTTGCCATGTGGATGAAGTCCGTTTCTATGTATTGCCAGGAGCTGACAAATTCCCGTATGTGAAAAGTTTTAAGTATTTTAAAACTGAAACAAATAACAAGCAATATCTCAAAAATAGTCAGCTCTACGAAAAGAAAAGTATAAGACATAAATTGTGTATTTTTTGTGAAGTAAGTTTTTGTCTATCTCTTACGGTTTACTAGTTATGCAAACTCCAGCAAAATTCATCCAGAATAAGGGTTCCCTAGGGCTTATTTCCATAAAATTCAAGATATACGTTTTATTTACCGTGTAAATGTCTTTAATACACGGTATTTTAATCAAAATCGTTAAGAGCCATTTTTGAGAAAATCGAAGTTTTCGCATATTTTTATATGTTAAGGGTAGTTTGGGAAGGGTGGATTATCCTCAAAGTTTTCATGTCGCACTCTTGTGCCAAGTTTGGTATTTTACCTACTTTTCGTTTTTGAGTTATCGTCTACAGACACAGGCACACACGCCCAAACGGATCTTTTTCTAAAAATACTTTTCTGGATACAGAGGATCCTAAAATGCCTATATACGGTGAAATCTCGTAATCGATTTTTGGGTAGAATGCAATATTTTCTCTATACACTATGTACATAGTCTGTGTAGAGAACGTAATATATGTCCCTCTCAATCACTCCCTGGCCTTGACCTTAAGGGAATTCGACTTACAAAGGACTACCCCAACTTTCTAAACTAAAATTCGTAATTTCCTCCAATCGTCAAGTCATGTAGGCTGGTTTATGTGTAATATGGAGATACATTATAAACCAAGTTTCATATAATTATATACCTAATTAAACTAACGAACTTGGTTAGATATAGTGCAAGATGATAACAATGAATTACACTATAATTTAGTTATTAAAACACTAAATGAGGGGGATATTGTCTCAAAGGAAAGGTTAAACCAATTACAACATTATTCGGTTTTCTAGATGAAAGGGTGAAGGATAATTGCATGTGTCGTTACTCTGGATAAAGATTATGATTTTTACATACATGAGAAAGAGATAACTTTCATTAGCAAAATGGAGACGATTAAAGAAACTTACATTCATCGCATGGGAATAAGGAAACCGATATTAATGAAACGGTAGCGCAGCATGAAATTATGTTTAAGTTATAACGTTACCTTCAGCAGTACCTAGATTACACTCTTGAAAAAATGTCTCTTTGTAGAGAGTGGAGCGAGATTTTATAGTACAATATACAGATGTGATTTATTAATCAGCATTTTATAAACTGAAAAAAATGGAGTTGTATTTATGGACGCTCTATAACTGCTGTGGTTCTCAACGCTCCATTTCATATTGCGCGTGAAAGATCGTTTAATTTTACTCCCGAGACCTCTTTAACTGGCTTGTGTGTCGTAAATCTACGACACGGGACCAACGGCTATATTTTCCTTCCGAAGAAAGCCATGCTAAGGAGTTTTACATCCGAAAAAATCCATCGGCTTCGGCCGCGTTTGAACCCATGACCTTGGAACATTAAGTGTAAAAGGTGGACACGATTAAAAGGTGTTTTTTAAATATATTTCCTCTTAATTCTGTTTGTTTTCAATTATATCCACACTTAATGTATGACCAAAGTTTATACTGGTAGCAACATAGCTTGATATTGGAAATCGTGTGTATTACTGAAGCGGTGTTAGGTTTTCCATATTGCATATTCTATGATGATGATGATGATAATAATATAAATAAGATGTTTTCCATTAACATGCCTTTCTTTACCTGTTCTACACACAAACTTCTTACAAAAGATTCTTCTTCTTTCTACTCCGTGCTAATCGATATAAGTATTTGCAGAATGGTCTTATTACTTGGTACCTTTTAAGTAGAGGGGAACTAAGGGAGTACGCTATGCTAAAGCGATGATCAAATGTATTAAAAACTGTCGCTACGCGATTTTTTATTGAAATTCACTTCTTTGCATTCCAGGAGTAACACACACACAAAAAAAAAAAAAGAGGACAATTTCCTTTTTGGGAAAAGTAAAAGTACTTTGAAATTGAAACAAAAAATGTAAAAGACATAAATTGCTTGTTTTGACGACACTTAATTTTTGTGTAGTAAACTTTTGTCTGTCTGTTACGTCATGCAAAAGTCATCCAGAATGTAGAGGGCTGCAGAGGCTGTTCCTAAGAAGATCAAGATACAGATTTTATTTGTCGTGTTAATATACAGTATTTTGATCAAAATCGTTACAGCCAATTTTGAGAAAAACAAAACATTCTAAAATTTGTCCAAGTGAAGGGCAGTTTGGGTTAACAATCTTGAACACCTTCATGTCGCATCCTTGGAAGATCTAAACTTAAATACCAAGTTTGGTATTTAATGAGCTTTTCGTTTTTGAGTTATGCTGTCCACACACACAGATAGACATACATAAACACACACCCTGACGTTTTCCTATTTTTTTTTTTTACTTTCTCTATACGCACTATGTACATAGTGCATAGAGAAGGTATTGCACTCCATTCAAAAATTCGATACCGAGATTTCACCGGAAATATATGTTTTAGGTTCCCCTTTATCTAAAAAAAGCATTTTTGGAAAAAGGTCCGTGTGTCCGTGAACACGATAACTCAAAAACGAAAAGTCGGTAAAATACCAAACTTGGTATTTAAGTTTAGTATCTTCCAGGGATGCGACACGAAGATTTTGAGAAAAATCCCCACACCCCCAACTACCCTTTACATGAGACTTTTTTTCGAAAATTTTGATTTTCTCAAAAATGGCTCTAACGATTTTGATTAAAATTTTGTATACCAAAGATATTTACCTAACAAATAAAATGTATATCTTGGATTTTCTGGGAATAGCCTCTGAAGAGTACTTTATTCTGGAGAATTTTACAGAATGTTGCATAACTGCTAAACCGTAAAAGATGGACAAAAAATACTACAGGAAAAATGTAGAGCACGTTAAAACACACAATTTATGTCATATACATTTTTTTATGGTGTTCATTGTTTTTTAGACATTCCTTGTTTTTGGTTTCTGCTATGAAAAACTTATACTTTTCTCATACAGGAATTTGTCCACTGCTGTCCATACAAACAAAGGAACTTCAGTGACATATTAACCAGTTTTTGACTATCACTTTAACCTACGGTACTCCCTTATTTGGCTTCTACTTACAAGGAAGCAAGTAATAACACTATTTCTGCTAATTTTTTTTCTCGATTAGCATGAAGTAAATGGAAGTATAAGCTTTTTAACAATAACTTGTTGCAGAGATATAGAGAAAGTCATGTGAATGGTACACATCAGATTTTTTTCAGAGAGTCCCATATTTTCGATGAAATCTATGTATACATTTTTTGTGGAATGCAATACCTTCTATACCTACTGTGCACGTTGTACATAATGATAGAGAAGGTAACAATAATAACAGTAATAGTTAACATTATTCCAATTCTCCTATAGGAAGCATTTTGTTTTCAAAGGTTTTTGTGATGCCCCAGAAATGCCTTCCCATGTGGTTTTAGTGAAGCATAGCTTTAGGAATTTTATGGGAGCTCATCCGTTTTAAATGACTCATTCAGTTATTCTAGTATATGTATAAAAACTGGAGAACAGGTTTTAAAGCAAGTTCTGATTATATCTTCATTCCTTTTATGGCCCTATTTTTATATGCCGCTGTTCTCATAAAGCTCATTCCATTAGCTGTTATTTTGCTTTTATCCCTTCTTTTTAAAGTCCAAGGTTCACTTCCATAACACAATATTGGTCTTGCGAGTGTTTTATATAGGCATATTTTATAATGAAGTAATATAACATTAACACACTTTCTTTGCTTCCATTATTATAAAACCATATTTTGTACTGAAACATTTATTTTAATGTGTAATATTACCGCGTCAATACAGCTGTTATAAATATTTTCAACTACATACGATATCCAATCGTGCCATCACTAACCTTTCAAGAACTTTTACAAATTTTGATTTTATTTTCGTTTAGTACGCTTCTCTGGAATGTATAGTTAACAATAAAATGTTGGTAAAATCAATCGTACCAATACGTATATTCGAAAGCCAACTGGTCTATATCTCGAAACTTGTTTCACTAATTGGTTTATCACTGCTTGGGCGAGATAATTAAAAGTTTGATTTAAAGTGTGTTCAGGCTTCTTTCGTGTAACCTGTTAGGCAGCGCCGTGTGACCACTCGCCTCTTACCTAGACGATCCGGGTACGATCCCATTAGATGCCATGTGGGATTTGTAGTAGACAAAGCGGCGCTGGGGTGGGTTTTCTCCGGGTACTCCGGTTCCCTGACATTGCATTCATCTTTATTCCATGTATCATCAGTGTCATCATCTGCGGTGCCATAGTAATAAAAGTGGGCGTTAAACACTATCAACATCTTAATTATTTATATAGTTTAAATAAAACATTTAATTTTCATTGCAAAAATAAAAAATACTTTTTATAAATATAATCAAAGATGATAATTATCTCAATAACACCTTCTGTGTTAGTTTAGCTTCAAATGAAATATTCTGCACTCCAATTAAATCTTATTAAGTATTACCGACAGATATATGTTTAATACTATTAATTCAACCAAAGAGTATAAAGAATCATTTTGGTAAAGCTACTAAAAGAGTTAGTTCCTAGCTGAGAGCCGGAAGCAAGGAGAGACTTGCTCGCTGACGTCAGAAATACATCAGTTGCCTGACACCTGAATTCTAATATTAGTCCGTGAAATGCAGTGTTGGCTATACTTAAAAAAGTAGGAACAGGAGATACACCCACATACAGTCACTGTTTCTTGTTATTGGGTATTTTTAAAAGTTTTTGTATTTATTCATCCAAAGAGCAAATAAACGTTACTTTGCCATTATTTGGTAAACAAGTTCATTCTTAGGTAGAGAATGTACGCGTATGTCACCCTTATACTTTTGTTCGTTGTATTTTATGTGCAGAGCCAATATTTTGTGTATCAGAGTTTTAAAGAAAATCCAATTTGTTCCATTCATATGACTTTCTCTACCTGTTTTGCAAACATTAACAGAAACGGTCTTATTACTTAGTTCCCTATATGTAGGAGGGAAATAAGGGAGTACACTAGACTAAAGAGATAGTCAAATTGCAATATGACTGCCTTTGAAAATCGGTTCTCTTTGCATGACCAGAAATAAAAAAAAACGAAAACAGATGGCAGACTACTACTTTGATAATAGTATAGGTGATTTGAAATTGGAACCAACAACAAAGGAATATCTGGAGAATTGTTAACCCTATAAAAAGCGTTTTAACAACATCTACATTTTTTGTGCAGTAAGTTTTTATTATCTCTGACAGTTTACTCGTTATGCAAAAGTAACCCAGAGTGATGAAGAGTCAGGAACTACTCCCAGAAAATTCAAAATATACAATTTATTTGTCGTGTAAATATTTTTAATATACGATATCTTAATCAAAAGTTTTGAGCGTTTTGGAGAAAATAAAAATTTTCGAAAACTTTTCCATGAAAAGATAATTTGGGATAGTGATTTTTTTTGTAAATCTGCGTGCCGCATCCTTGCAAAAAGCTAGATTTCAATATCAAGTTTTGGTATAAGCCGACTTATAATATATATATATATATATATATATATATATATACATAATAATCGAGAAATAATTAGCAGAAATATGTAGTCTTATTTCTTGCTTCCTTGTAAGTAGAAGCGAAATAAGGGAGTGCCATAGGTTAAAGTGATAGTCAAAAGCTGGTTGCTATGTGACTGAAGTTCCTTTGTTTGTATGGACAGGTGTTGACAAATTACCGCATGAGAAAAGTATAAGTACTTTAAAACTGAAGGCAATAACAAGGCATATGTCAAAATTGATCAACTCCACGAAAAAAAATATGTCACATAAATTGTGTATTTTATTGAGCTCTACATTTTTTTGTTATGTTAGCCTTTGTCTAGGGTTTACCAGTTTAGACTAAAGTAGTCTTCAGAGGCTATTCCCAGAGAAGCCAAGATATTCATTTTATTTTTTATGTAAATATCTTTAATATAAGATATTTTAATCAAAACTTTCGAATAAAAAGTTCCTTATAAAGGGTAGTTGGGGGTGAGGGGATTTTCTTGAAAATCTTCGTCGTATTCTTGGAAGAATGCTATTTTTTTTGTTTTTTTGTTTCCGGGGGACCCAAAGCATTTGTTTCCGGTGACATCTCGGTATCAAAATTTTGGGTGTGTTACAATACCTTCTTTATACATTATGTACACAGTACGTGTAGAGAAAGTATAAATTGCGTAAACTTAAATCAGTTTAGTTGCGAGTATTTTAAATACAGAACCATATACAATTTCTCTTTGCTAATTTCAAGCATTGCACTTATGAATTTGAATGTTTATATACATTATTTAAAGAAACTGTATCGACAAATTCCAAATTAGAATAAAATTGGTACTCGGTTAGTGCCAGTTTAGATTAGACGATGCCTTTGTTGTGTTTCCGAACTTAGGATAGGCTTTGAAACTTTGCTAGCTAAAATAAATATTACAATGAAATATGTATGTAATCTACTGCAAACCAACCAAGGAAAATAAATGCGCTACTTTTAATATTTATTCGTGTTTGTAGAAATTAGAAGAGGAATACAACCATTATACAATCCAGGACAGGGGATGGAAAAAAATGTTAATATACTTACTAGACTCCATTCTAAGCAACCTGTGTAGTGTAATAGTTGACGATCGCGTTTGTTATGCAAGAATCCCGTTGTTCATTCCTCATTGGATTTTAAGACTTTAATCTACCTTGTATGGATTAAACATGTTTTAATTATCGGTTTACAACTTTTATTTATTAAAGTTTCACCGGAAATGCTGGAGAGCCCCAAGTTATGTTCACACATTAAACCAGTACAAAAGCTGCCATTAAAACCTTTGGAAATTTCATACAGTTACAAAAGCCCCTTTGACACCACTTAATTATAAAACCCGAAAATGAGCCAGGCTTGTAAAATACGAATTATCACTGATGCATGTGTTGAAAACACAATATAGGTTATGCTCGTATTTTTGAAAAAGAAAAGGGCTGAAGAATGTTTTTAAATACTAAGCGAAAACATCTGTTTACTTTAATATAACGTTCTCTACCTATTCTGAAGGAATAATCTTACAAAAGCTTATTCTTGTAACTATTTCGTGAACAGAAATGGTTTTACTACACGTTTTCTTGTAGGTACACTCAAAGATATTAAAAATACGCCTGGAAATACTTATCGTAAGACGAGGTCTTTTTGGTGACTCCGCCCATGTCTTCCACCTATTTGATATGCTCTTAAAGTATATTGGGTAGTAGTAGGGTAGAGTTTAACGCCCGCTTTAACTACTAATGGCACCGCAGGCGGTGAGACTGATGATACATGAATGATGATGGAGCACCGGTGGAATGCGATGGCGGGGGAAACCGGAGTACCCGGAGAAAACCCGCCCCAGCGCCGTTTTGTCCACCACAAATCTCACATGCGGTTGCTTGGGATCAAACCCCGACGGTCTAGGTGAGAGCAAAGTGTATTGGGCAGAACACGTTACCAAAGAGAAGCGAATAAACGTGAAACGTAGCTTTCGACAAATGAAGTTCTGAGATGGGAACTGGTGATCCTCAAACACCGACAATATGCGACCGGGTGGTACAAAATTAGATTAATACTTTCTCTGTACTACATACTGAAGTTCTAATGCTATTATAATTCAGGCACGTGGTGAAAAAAATTTATACACTGCTTATACAGGTC
Source organism: Hymenopus coronatus (assembly GCA_030762935.1). Taxonomy (NCBI): domain Eukaryota; kingdom Metazoa; phylum Arthropoda; class Insecta; order Mantodea; family Hymenopodidae; genus Hymenopus; species Hymenopus coronatus. The sequence goes on along the minus strand of CM060898.1, from coordinate 38,372,145 downwards.
AACCTGTTCTGAGCGGGGTTAAATGATGGTGTGGATTGCCTAATCAGCTTTTTCTTTTCTTATTCGGCTGGTATGTTGAGTCAGAATGGCTTCAATGAAAGTATTCATTATACCCGAGTCCCCGTCAAACTTCATATTTTCAGCAGAATCATAGCACTAGCCGTATCTTTGTTTTTGAGTGTAAAAGGGTAATAAGAGAATCACTAGACTAATCAGATGGTCAAACCTTTTAAGATCTGATAGCGTATGGTGTTAAAATTCCATTCTCTTTGCATGACCAGACTGAAGAAAAATAAATAAATATATATCATATATTTATTTATTAAATATTTTAATATATGGTATTTTAATCAAAATCGTTAGAACTATTTTTCATAAAAGTCAAATATTTCGAAAAATCTTCCATATAAATGGCAGTTTGTAGAGTAGCATTTTCCTGGAAAACATTTTGTCATGTTCTTAGAAGATACTTCACTTATAATACAAAGTTTGATGTTTAACTTACTTTACGGTTTTAAGTTTCTTAAAGAGCTTTCCTGGATATAGTGATCCTCAAAACATGCACTGCCATTGAAATCTAGGTATCGAATTTTTTAATAGAATACAATACTTAATCTACTATGTACATTTCCTGGTAGATAAAGTAAAACGAATAAATATAATTTGTTTAAAATTAATGGAAATTTTAGAATAGTTTACACACTAGAAATATGGGAGTTTTAGGTTTATAATAATAAAATATTGCGAACGTGCCTGAAATTCATCGCTCTGTGTACATTTACGATTTAGTACAGCAGTAGTACTTCCTGAATCTATTTTTAGTAATGACTTTACGGGGGAATATCCAATAATCGATTTCCGGGATGTACATGAAAAAGCTATCAGCATGTCATTGGATTAGATAAGTGTAACTGATTGTGGTTAAACGGGAAAAATAATATTTGCCTGTTAAGTTAAGGGAGGGAATAAACCACGAAAGCCGAACATTTGCTCTCCTATACTTATGTGATTTATTCCATTACTTGTTCATATATACCTTCTCTAGCTCTATATACAATGTACATAGTGGATAGAGAAGGTATTGTATTCCGCCCAAAAGTTCGATACGGAGATTTCACCGGATTTCAGACCACCTAAATCCAAAAATGCATTTTAGAAAAATATCCATGTATGTCTGTGTGTGCGTGTGTATCATAACTCAAAAACGAAAAGTTCGTTAAGTACCAAATTTGGTATTTAAGTTAACACGAGGTTTTTCAGGAAAATCCGCAAACTCGCAACCACATGCAATACTTTTGGAAAGTTTTAATTTTCTCAAAAATGCCTCTTAACGCTTTTTATTAAAATACCATTTGTTGGACATTTTCATGAAAAACGAAATGTATATCTCGAATTTTCTGGGAATAGACTCTGAAGCCCTTTTAATTTTGTATAACTTTTGTAACTGGTAAAATGTAAGAGATAGACAAAAACTTACTACAGAAAAAATATAGATCTCTTTAAAACACACAATTTATGTCCTATACAATTTTTAGACTTAACTGATTCCGAGAGATTCCTTGTTATTAGTTACAATTTTAAACTATTTAAACGTTTGTCAAACTGGAAAGCTATCTTTTCCTGACCATGTAAGGAGGGAACCGGAATTTCACTTGTTACATATAACAATCAGCTTTTAAAGGATTTGACTATCGCTTTAGCCTAGTGTATTCCCTTATGTCCTTTCTACTTACAAGGAAGCAAGTAATAGGACAAATTCTGTTGTTTATCTTGGTTAGCATGAAGCGTATAGAAGAATAAGCTTTTATAACAAAAGTTTGCCACAGAATAGGTAGATAAAGCGATGTGAATGGAACACATTAGATTTTATTTTAAAAGCTAAATAAATGGATGAATGCATAAATAATTTGTCTCTTAAGGGCTACGCCCCCCTCTTACCTCGACATGACTCATTCCAGGAGCTAGTCCGCATAATGCTGGAAAAGAAAATCTGATGCTTTCCATTCATATGACTTTCTCTAGCTGTTACACGAACAACTTTCCCTACAAAAGATTATTCTTTTATCTACGACGTGCTAATCAAGGTAAACATTAGCAGACATTCTCTTATTACTTGCTTCCTTGTAAATAGACGGAACATGAGGGAATACGCTAGGCTAAAGTTGGTCCTATGTGAGACAACTGAAGTTCGGCTCGCTTTGCATGTCCCCCAGTAAAACAAGCGAGATGAACGGAAACGTCATTCCTGTTTGAGAAAAGTTTAAAGTTGTAGTTTAAAATTGAAACCAATAACAAGGAATATCCCAGAAACGTTCAGCTCTACATCCTAAAGCTATGACATAAATTATGTGTTTTAACGATATCTACATTTTTTGTGTATATAGTTTTTGTCTATCTCTTACGGTTTAATCGTAATACAAAATTCTGTAAAACTCGACCAGAGTTAAAACCTCCAAGACCAAAACCTGTATAAAACCTGCAAGAATGAAGAGCCCTTCAGAGGCTATTTCCAGAAAATTCAGAGTATGCATTTTATTAGTGATGAGAATATCTTTAATATAGACAGTATTTTCATCAAAATCGTCAGCCAGTTTTGAAAAATAAAGAAAATTGAAAATCTTCGTATCGCATCCTTGGTAGACACTGAACTTAAATACCAAGTTTCGTAAGTATTTAACTAACTTTTCGTTTTTGAACTATATTGTCCAGACACACATGGACCTTATTTTTTCCGGAATCAGGGGACCTCAAAACATACATTTACGCGAAATCTTGGTGTTGAATTTTTGGGTGGATTACAATACCTTTTCTATCTAATATGTATATTGTAAATGAAGGCTAGAGAAAGTAATAATGCTGGAAAAAGTAAGTCCATCGATTTTAGGAGAACTAAGGAGAAATTTCTTTTTAGCTCATATGGGAGAGGAACAAATTGCAGATGACATCAACAAATATTTGGGAGTGTGCCTGTCAAGTTATGTCGGATGGGAGATTATCCACTTTGTAATGAGAATACTGAAAATGGTCAAGGAAATTGCCTGCAAGTTCTTGGTGACCTATATTGACAAAATTAAGAAAACACATATTCTATAATCGATGGTCACTTCCATTTCGTGTGAAAAAAACACACAAAATGTCCTGGTGGAAAAACTTTTGCACCGCCAGTACATCAACCTATTTACGAAGTAGGCAATGCATGCAGGCTAAGGTTCAATTCTGTATCTCCCCTTTGAAACAAGGGGCTTGCTGAACTAATAATGTAATGTATTTAAACTTACTGGCGCTAAAGCCCGAATAAATCTGAAGACCCAGTTTATTTAGATATATGTGAGCGAATTATAAACACAATAAATGAGCTGTGAAATTTACCTACTTTTGTTTCAAACATTTCGAAGCGCGAACGACGTCAATTGTTGCATCACATTTATATCTGCGTTTTACTTGTTGCCGCTGCATTGACCAAGATAAGTTCTGATATAGTTAACATTAATCTGTTTCCATTTATGTCTTAGTTTGGCTGTCTGGTTATTAACATAAAAGTTAGAGTGCGTTTGAAGCGTTAATGGCGTATGCTACAGATTACTCCAGGTGTGAAGCAGCATTCGAGTTGTGTAGGTCCCTATAGACAGAGTCGAATGGGAAAGTTGGTGAGGTCCATGTAAGTGATGTTAGTTTGCTTTTATAACTGTGTGGATGGGTTCCTATAGGTAAAGTTGTGTTCCCCAACTGCTTTCAGTCAGCTAGCCTTAATCTCAGGACGCGTGACTGGTACTCAGAAACGTGGAGTAATATAATTGCAGATGGTAATTCAAGATATTTACTCATACAAAACTATGGGTGAATGTACTGCGAGTTATCTGTGGTCAACCTAAGAGAATCCCTCTATATGCTTAGATAAACCAGTGGAATTCACGAGAAGTTGATGAAGAATGTAATCTGAATAATATTCCAACACGCGGCGCCGTGGCTCGCCTCCCATCTAGGTGGCCCGGGTTCTATCCCAAGCGCCCACATTTGGGATTTGTGGTGGACGAAGCGGCGTCTGGGCGGTGTTTTCCGGGTGCTTCGGTTTCCCCCGCCCCCTCATTCCACCAATTGCTCACCCTATCATCCCTTTCGCTTGTCATCCACTTCTTCACGCTTATGCCTGGCTCCATTCTGTGGTTTCCTGCTGTTGGCTTCCCAACAGGCTTCTGACCCCTGGGCACCCGCTTGTAAATACTAGGGGGGTGGCAGTCCTACAAATACGGGAGGGGGGGGCAAGCCGGCTACCAGAATTACTACTATATATATTAATTATCCTTTGAGATGATTAATTACCTAAATCGACTAGTCGGCCATACCTTGCTGGGGTATAATCTTATCGACGTATATACCAGGTAGGCTCGTAGTACAATATTCTCGACGTGAACACCGCGGCTGCTCGTGATATAATTATAACTATTATTTACTGGACATCCGAGAATTCACCCACACAGATTGAGAGAATCGTAGAGGAATCCTAGATAAACAATTTGAATATGCCAAAGTTATGGATCTCACATCGTAATTCAAAAGAACGTGAAAGTGTGTCCTATTTTAATTTAGAATGCCTCATTTGTATGCCAGTAGTCGAAAGAATGCACTATTGGTGCGCTATCAATATGGTATTTAAAACTATTGGACTTTTGCCAAAATTGCCTGTTCTTTGATAGAGTGCACGCTACTGATATCCGTTTGATTGATTTCAGATTTTATGCAGTCAGTTATAACATACTGGTGAGTTGATATTGTGCTGTTCATCGAATCCTACAATAGTAAGATCTCATTGCTCTCTGAAGCTTCCTTTGTTCATTTTATTTTTTCTTTTGTGATACTTTCAAAATACACTAAAATCTACATAGCGCTGAATATTTAATACAGTGATTTTTGTCAAAGAACCCGCGTAGATTAGTTTAATAAAGCAATTAGGTTTGTCAAAAATGTTTATCTAATGCGTGCTTTGGAATGTAGAAACCAAACTATGATTTCAGTGGTGGAATAAATAAAAATCGAGCAGCAATACTCCGGTTTTGTCTATTTATATATAATGTCGTTTTAGTCATTCAGATATTGTGGTTCTACGGCATTGTGCTTCGAGGATGCAATCCTGGTAGGGGTGTTGCAGATCGTCGCATCGAACAGTTCTGCTGTATTTTGTACTTCGGATTTGTAGGTATTATTTCTTTACTTGCCTTTCATGCAGAGATGAAAACGTAGAAAGCACTTTCAGTTGGTTTGGGCTGAATTGCGTATAATCAAACAGACTCTCCTCCCAGAAAGACAAGTTTTCTCCCACACGATTCTTAAACAAAATAGAAAATATATATTATACATTTATCTTGGATACCTCTAAAATCCTGATAATTTGTGTGATGAATTTTGGGAAATTCTGTATATTTCATGACAAGATCTAGGTTTTGGATTCCGAAATGCACAAAGTTACGAACACACTTAGCAGTCAGCTGTATAAAGAGAAGGCAGTGGAGAAGGGTTTGTAGCGTAAACATGCACACGTTGAGATAAAATCTGTTCTAAAAGTAGCTCATTACATGTATTGACTGATGTTCACAAATTCGTGGACAACTCGAGTAAACTTTGCAAAAGAAGAACGAAGCTGCACTTGAAGGTAGTTCGTAGAGTAAACAAAAACGACAGTTGCGGTGAAAGCCGCTGAGGGGTGAAATTGGGTGTGACTTGTGTCAGTTCGCTGTCATCGAGCAGAGTGACATTTGGCAAGGACCCCGGAAACTCTCGTGACATGTGGCAGACAGACAATATTTATTGTTGCAGCTTATGTTTACGATGTCACTAGAGATGCAAAAAACGTGGAGGAACCACTCGGAATTTAAATACTTGTACTACACTCAAATGGAAAATCATTATTAGTTTTTTCCCCCTGGTCTGTAAATAAAGCTGAATTTCGAAGTCATTAAATAGCGATCAACTCTTAAAATATTTGACTATGTGTTAAGTATACCTAGGAATATACCTATTCTTAAAAAAAAGTGCAATACTCCGTTAAAATATGTTTACAATTTGAATACAGCACATGAAGTTTTGTTTTCTCTACACATGTTATACACTTCATGTATACAAAAGGTATAGTTTTCCACCTACAGATTCAATACCGAGATAGACAATACATGTTTTGAGACACCCTGAATGCAATAAAAGTCCTTGTGTATGCATGAACAGCATATCTCAAAAACGAAAGGTTTGTTAAATACTAAACTTGGAATTTAAGTTTTGTATCTCCCAGGAATGCGATAAAAGATTTCCAAGAAAATCCCCCCCACTCCAAATTACACTTTAAATGGGAAATTTTTCGAACATTTTTATTTTCTCAAATACTGTAAAGATTTTGATCAAAATGTATATTAAACATGTTTACATGACAAAAAAAAGTATATCGAATTTCCTGAGTATAGCCTCTGAAAACCTCTACATTCTTGATGACATTTCCATAACCGGGAAACCGTAAGAGATGGATACTATACACAAAATCTGATGGCCTCCAATCACATTACTTTTTCTAGTTGTTCCACAAACAATTTTTCTTACAAAATATTTTATTTACGTCGTGTTAATCTAGATAAACATTAGCAGATTTCGTCTTTATTACTTGCTTTCTTATAAATAGATGGGAAATAAGGAAATATATTAGGCTAAATTGATAGACAACACATTTTGATATTCAAATTCGGTTCACTTTGCATGATCCCGCTTGAGAAAAGTTAGTCAAAAATTGAAACCAATAACAATGCACATCTAAAAATGGTCGACTCTGCAAGAAAAAGGAATATATAATAAATTATGTGTTTTAACACGTTCTAAATTTTTGTAAAAAAGTTTTGCCTATCTCTTAAGACTTATGCAAAATTGTACAGAACTCAACCAAAATAAAGGGCTCTGAACTTAAATACCAAATTTGGCATTTAACAGACTTTTCGTTTTTGAACTATGCTGTGCATAGACACACACATACCCACCCACACACACATGAACCTCTTCCAAAAACTGTTTTTTTTTTACTCAGGAGATCTCAGAACATATTTCTGGTGAAATTTTGGTATCAAATTTTTGGGTGGAATACAATGCCTTCTCTATCCACTATTGTCATTGTACATAGGACTAGAGAAGGTAAAAAATGTAAAACACAAAAATCGTTAAAACACATAATTTGTGACATATATATTGGCTGCTTCCGAAATATTCCTTGTTACTGGGTTCAACTTTAAAATGCTTAAAATTCTCTAATGGGAACTTGTTAATTTCTGGCCGTGCAAAGAAATGGATTTTCAACCAAATAGCAACCAGCTTTTAAAAGATTTGATGCATTACTTTAGCCTGGCGTATTCCATTATTTCCCTTTTATTTACAAGGAAGCAAGTAATTAAGACAATTTCTGCTAATGTTTATCTCAATTATCATAAAATAGATAAAAGAATAAGCTTTGTTAACAGTCTGTTACAGATGTTAGAGAAAGTAGTGTGAGTGGGGTACATCAAATTTTGGTTACACATTTTCTGTTTATAGCAAGCCTAAACCCTATATCTTGAACTACCCAGGGCATGGGGCTTGTTGGATGTAGGACGTATTTTCTATTAACGAAACTGGACCAAATATTCTTTGCTCTGAAGGGAAGCGTTTCAGCATTAGAACGTTTGTGAGCTTTTGCTTGTATGCTTTGCATTTGCTCCAAATCGACGCCTTTCCTTTCATAAAAGCGCACCTCCCTCCGTATCGGTGAATAGCATGCATCGGTGATTGCGCTAGAAGCAGCCCCCTGCTTGCATTAAACAGTATTTTATAAATGTTGCATGTGGAGCAAGGGAATAGCAAGGAAAACCTAGAGCTCAGTGCTTGGTGCCAGATCACAATACAAAAAGCTATACAGTGAGATATGGAGCATAAGTGTAATAACCATCTTCGTATGGTTGTAAATTATCAATGCATTGTTCTTATCGATAAACGTGGTCAATTTCGATTGTCTTTCTTCCATTTAATGTAGGTAACGCGTTTGGTTTTTTTTTCTCTACACACATTATGTACATAATGCACAGAGAAAGTATTTCATTCTACCCAAAAATTCATTTCACCAGAAATAAAAGTTTATGGGGCCCCAGTATTCAAAAATATATTTTTTTGATAGTTTTTAACGCCCGCTTTTACTACATACGGCACCGCAGGCAATGACACTGGAATAAAGATGGAGCCCCGGTGGAATGTGATGGCGGGGAAAACCGGAGAACCCGGAGTAAACCCGCCCCTGCGCCGCTTGGTCCACCATAAATCTCGCATGCGGTCACTTGGAATCGAACCCAATTGCCAGTCCCGGTGGCCGCGCTCGCTTCAGTGTCTCGCTTTGGCGCTTCGTGGTGCACAGGATCGTGGGTTCGAGTCCCGCCTTGGGCATGGGTGTTTCTGTGTTTGCAAGTGTGTCTATGTTTGTGTTTGTATACGTAAAAGGAAAACGTAAGAATAATAAGGTCTATTAAGGAAATATAGGAAACTGGAAAAATGGAGAAAAAAGGAATACAGCGCCGGAGGCCTGACAAGCCTCCGGAACTGCATTTTATATATATAAAAATATATATATATATAAAACGCGGGCCGTCTAGGTGAGATGCGTAGCCCCCAAAAAGATCTGATGCGTTCCATTCACATGCTTTTCTCTGCCTCTCTTTAACACATTATTGTTAAAAAACTCATTCTTTTATCTACCTCATTCTTAGAGATAAACATTAGCAAAAATAGTCTTTATTACTTAGCTCCTTATAAGTAAAAGGCAAATAAGGGAATACTCTAGGCTAAACCAACAGTCAAATGTTTTAAAATGTGGTTGCTTGGGATTGAAATTCATTTCTTTGCGTGGCTAGGAGTTGACAAGTACCCCTATAAGAAAATTATGTTTTTTTTTAAACTGAAACCAATAACAAGGAATATCTCAAAAACGGCCATCTCCGCGAAAAAAAAAATGTATATGACATAAATAGTGTGTTTAACGAGAATTACGCTTTTTGTTAAGTACGTTTTTGCCTATCTCTCGTAGTTTATCAGTTACGCAAAATTACATACAATTTATCCAGAATAAAGACATCTTCAGAGACTATTCCCGGGGAATTCGACAGACACATGAACATTTTTCTAAAAACACTTTATTGGATGGGGGGGTGTCTCAAAAAATATATTTCCAGTGAAATCTCTGTTTCGAATTTTTGGGTGGAATACAATACCTTTCCTATACACAATGTACAAAGTACGTGCAGAGAAAGTAAAAAGAATTTTTAGAAAAAGATGTGTCAGTGTGTCCACGTGTCTGTGAACACGATAACTCAAAAACGAAAAGTCAGTAAAATACCATATTTGGTATATACGCTTAATATCTTCTAAGAATGTGAGACGAAGTTTTTGAGCAAAATCTCCTAGCCCAACTATCCTTTACATGGAAAGATGTTTGAAACTTTCGATGTTTTCAAAATGGCTCTCAACAATTTTGTTTAAAATACCACATATTAATGATATTTATACGACAAATAAAATATATATCTTGAATTTTCAGGGAATAGCCTCTAAAGGCCTCTTTATTCTCGATACATTTTGCTAGATTTTGCATAAATAATAAACCATAAAAGATGGATAAAAACTTACTTCACAAAATTGTAGATGTCGTTGAAGCATAATTTATACAATATGCATTTTTTTCGAGGCGTTGCCCATTTTTGAGCTATTCCTTGTTATTGGTTCCAGTTATAAAATAATTAAACTTTTCACATACGAACATTTTTCAACTCCTGGCAACGCAAAGAAATGGGTTTCATCTACATGGCAACCAGCTTTTAAAATATTTGACTAAAGTTTTAGTCTAGTGTATTTCTTTATTTCTCTTCTACTTACAAGAAAGAATTTCTGCCAATGTTTATCTCGATTAGCATGAAGTAGATAGAAGAATAAGTTTCTTAACAATAATTTGTTTCAGAGACGTATAGAAAATCATGTGAATGGAACACATCATACTTTTTTCTGTGGTGTTAAAATAGATAACGCAGCCTCAATTCCGAAGTACTCGGTAGTAAAGTCCTTACAATTTCTTCATTATTTCATGGTTTACTGAGAACACCTTACTTTATAAAATTAACAACCTAATCTTTTTGTGCGGTTAAAGATATTAAAATACGCTGTGATTTTACTGAAAATGTGAATGTTGGAAAACGACTCGGGTCTTTCCATGGTTTTCATTGGTGCTATTCTAATATTGCATGCTATGCGGGTAAGAAAATGCAAAATCGATTGGGCAATCCACTCCTTTATCCCTTAGGCCCGCTCGACGCTCCCTCAGAAGCGGTTGACTTGTATAAACAGTGTGGCATTACCTTGGCATTAGAACTGCAGGATCTACTTCAGAGAAAACATTAATCTCATTTTGTAATACTCGGTGAGAGGGGTGAAGTATTGTTAAACAAAAAGTTTAGGCATCACCAGTTTCCACCAGTCGCAAGCTAAGTGCATATTCAACCCTTTCCATTTTGTAATGTGGCCTGTTTAATGCGCTTTTAGGAGAATAGCAAACAGGTAAAAGACATGGGAGTTAGCTAAAAGACCCCGGTTTACAATAAGTAGGCGTATTCTTAATGTCTGTGAGTGTACTACTTTATCGTTTGTGCAGAGCAGAGAAACCAATTAAATGCTATTAATTCAGCACTAAATACTGCTATTTATAATCCATACTTATCTAGTTGTGGAAAACGTGTAAAAACGTTCTTTTAATGGTTGATGAAGTAAGAATAAATACTGCAAATAACATTTATATTGAGAAAACAAAACAAAAAACAAACGTGCTAAAATGTACACTGATATTCAAGATTTAGTCATTTTGGAGCGATTAAAAATCCATATCGTATAATATGCTTAAAGGCAGTAATTTTGATAGAATCCAAGAAAATAACAGATTTTTTTTGATGAATTTTACATCGTCCTTATGAAACAGACGAAGAAAATAACAGTTGCTTAATCAATATGTAAGAACAACATTTCTCAGTGTGATGAATGTGTGATTCATTCGTACTATAAAATTAAGGGATTAATTTGATGATGGACAGTTCACTAGTACCGATTTTTTTTGTTTATTTTTAAATACCAGAAATCCAATAAAATCGATGATTTTCATTCGTGTATTAAATTATACAGATGGCTTGATACTGCCAACAATGTTATATTTTGACCTAAAATCTGTGTGCGTTTTGTATTGAATTGATTGTACATTCAAACATTTCACTTATTATCTCTTGCACATTTTCCATATTACTTAATGAATATTAAAATCTACTTTTAATGGAACCATTTTCCAGACCAGAGATTGTTCTTACACTGCGATGCTGAAAATTTACCCACAAAGTAAACGGATTAAAATGCAAACAGAAACAAGTCACTAAAATATTCGATTAAATTGTACAATCGTTCCATGAATTTAAACTTGTGTATTTTTATTATATCCTCAAACTAAATTAAATCAGTAAATTAAAACTAGTTAAAATTTCTCACCACTGTTGATAAGATTTTAAAATTTTGTAGCAGCGTAAGGATGAGGCGGAGAAAGGGGGGGGGGGAGGATAGTAGGGAGAAGCAAACATGTGTTATATTCTTTTTGGCAACATTGTAATTGACAATTTTCTTTCAGTCAATAAGATAAAAATTTATATTGAAAATGGAAGTATTTTCTAAATTGCAACCACAGAAATATATGTTCCATTCATATGACTTTCTCTAGGTATTTCGCAAATAGTCCTTTTCTTACAAAGGATTATTATTTTATTAATTTGGAATTACTACTTGCTTCCTTATAAGTAGAAGGGAAATAAGCGAATACAGCAGGCTAAAGCGATAGTAAAAGCTAAAAGCTGGTCCCTATATGAAACATCCAAAATTGTTTTTGTTTGCTTGCAAGAGGTAAATGAAAGCAGAGACGAAAGAAATATGACTTCCCGCTTGAGAAAATTGAAACCAATAACGCGGAATATCTGTGAAACGGTTAATTCTACAAAAACAAATTATGACATATATTGTGTGTTTCAACGAGATCTACCTTTTTTTGTAGTAGCTTTTTGTCTGCCTCTTGTTGTACAAAGTTATACAAAAGTGGACCAGAATGAAGAGATCTTTAGAGGCTATTCCCAGAAAATTCAGGATATACGTTTCTTATTCTAAAAATATCTTAAGCATAAGGTTAGAACCACTTTTTCGAAAATTAAGATTTTCGAAACAATTTCCAATTAAAGGGTAGTTGAGTGGGGGGATTTTTCTGAAGGTCTTCGTGTAGCATTGTTGGTATATACTGAACTTAAATACAAAGTTTAAGCGACTTTTGTTTTTGAGTTTATGCATACACACACACACACATGCGCGCGGATCTTCTCGACTAGACGGACCTACTGGGTTGTGTCCCCGTTCCCGCTAGAGGAACGTCTCGGAGTAACACTCTCAGGTGATCAAGCTTGGAACTGTTAGGGGACTCTAGGCGCTACTCGTCTGCCCCAGTTCGCAGCCTTTCCGTCTCTTGCGGTTCTTTCATCTCAGCCGTTGCTTTCTGGTGTCGGCTTAAAAGATTCATTGAGAATCGAGAATATCCGTCAACTATGTATTATACTTGTGATGCAAATAAACTGCGATTGGCATACTTCGAACTTGTTTTATTCTGTACAAATAAAGATTCAAATATTAGAACAATTAACTCGCATATAGAGTTATAATTTTACTGTTTTGTAATTTCTCATTCTTCTCTAGACATTGAATGTCTACTTAAACGAATGAAGTTGTATATCTTCGTTTGATATTATACCTAACATACGATAGTTTTAGTTCTACCTAGCACAGGACTGTAAATATTCATTTTTACTAGCGCTACCATGTACGTAATGCAATGCTATACATTATATTCCACTCCAAAATTTGACAGCGATATTTCACCGGAAATATGTGTTTTGAGGGCCTCTGAATAAACTACAGGGTTATTCAAAAAGAAAGAACAGATTTCAAACATTTATTGCTTCCAAACTACAGAAGATAGAAACATGATTCCAACGTTCATAGAGAAAGAAAAATATACAATTTTATAATATGTATTCAATATGAACACCGTGTGTTACACGATATATGTCAAAACGGTGGCTCATTTCTTGCCATACACGAATCAACTGGTCTCCTGTTATCGAATTTACAGTTTCAACAATTCGATGATGTAGATCTTCAAGAGTGCCAGGCATAGGAGGGATTAAAACACCAATTTTTATATAACCCCATAGATAAAAATCACATGGTGTGAGATCTGAAGACCTGGGAGGCCACCGGCGATAAAGTTGATCTGCTGCTCCTCTCCCAATCCAACGTCCTGCAAACGTTTTATTCAAGTAACGTCGGGTGTGATAAGAGAAATGAGGCGGGGCACTATGTTGCATGAAAAAAATTCATTGGAAAAAATTAATCGTTGAGTAAAATTGTCTTCTGCCACATCTTCTGACATGCCAATGTGCAATTCGTATCTTTTGTTGTGGTCGTCAGGATTCAACTGCAGTTGGTATGGCTTCAGGTGCAAACGATGTTTTAGAACCTGCCATACCGTTGGTTGCTTGCTCGTGATGTGGATTTCTTGGGATCCTTTGGTGCTTTTCCTTTTGCTCATGCAATCATCTTCTATGAATTTTCGAAGCCACTCGTAAATTTGCTTGTGACACGGCGATTTTTTATTAAAAATGACGGCGAAATGCTCGTTGAACTGCAACAATGGACTCTAGTTTTGCTAATTGCAGCACACAAAACGATTTCTCTTGTGGTGTCACAGTCATTTCACTACAGACATACAACAAACAACAGCGCCAATGCGGCCGTGATTGGAACTTCTACCCCTCTCGCTATTTCAACTGTAAACGTTTCTCTCTCCATGAACTTGGAATCAAGCTTCTATCTTTTGTAGTTTGGAAGCAATAAAAGTTTGACCTCTGTTCTTTCTTTTTGAATAACCCTGTATTTAAATTGAGTTTTATGTGTGGACGCTCTTTAACGCTGCGATTTTCAGAGTCCCATTCTATATTAGCTTGAGAGATAGCTTAACTTTGCCCAGAGGCCTCTTTATCACCCTTGAAGGTCTTTTGCGTATCGTAAAAATACCAAACGGGACCAAAGGCTTTAATTTCCTTCCGAAAGAAGCATACTAAGGATTTTACGCCCGAAAAAAGATCCCCCGCCTTCCGCAAGAGTTGAACCTGCCACCTTGGACATGGTATGTACGGAAAATTAAGCTTTTGTGATAATTGTTTATAGAAGGTAGATAACGTTTAGTGAATAATGCAACAACAGATTTGTTATTCCTTTTTCAGAGAAAGTGAAAACTTCCAAAATGTTGATTTTGTTATCTTACTGGATCCTCTAAAATCTAAGCTTGAAGGAATATGTATTAAATATATAAATGGTTGTGGTGCAAATTCAAAATTCTATAGATTCCGACAACCCCAGCTACTCTTTACATGGAACATTTTTCGAAATATTTGAATTTTTCCAAAATGGCCCTAACGAATTGTATAAAAAGACTATGTTAAAATATTTACATGAAAAATAAAAAGTATGTCTTGAATTTTCTTTAATGGCCTACAAAGTCTACTTCATATTTTGTATAACATGGTAAACGTTAGGCGACAGAGTAAAGTATACTGCATAGAAAATAAGATCTCTGCAAACACTTAATTTATGCAAAATAACTTTTTTGTGGCATTAGCCATTTCCAAGATAACCCTTATTGATAGTTTGAAATGTTTCATTCTTTTAATTCTTTTCGACATTAAGCTCGTACTTGCATGGAATTTTAAGCCCAGCATTAAACATTTAATGGTAGTTATTTCCATGAATTTATAACAAAGTGTGTATTTAGCCACTTCTGGATCAAAATGAGGCAGATAACAACATATGATATGTTCCATACATATGACGACTTTCTCTAGCTGTCCCGCAAACAAACTTTCCATACGAAATATTATTCTTTTACTTACATCTTGCTAACTGAGATAAGTATTAGCAGAAATGGTCCTAGTACTTGGTTCCTTATAAGTAGATGGAAAATAAGGGAATACACTAAGCTAAAGCGATAGTCAAATCGTTTAAAAACTATTTCTATGTGAAATAATTGAAATTCGGTTCTCTTTTTCATTGGTGGGAGTAAAACAAAAGAGATGAAACGTAAGTTGACACTTCGCTTGAGAAAAACAGTTTAAAATTGAAACTAATAACAAATAATATCTCTGAATACTCTACAAAAATATAAAGCCCGCTTGGGTGGTAGCGTGTCTGCTTCACATTCAAGATGTCGTGAGTTCGAATCTCGTTTAGGGTGAGTTGCGCGGATAAGGTTTATTTTCGGGTTTTCCCTTATCCTGAGAAGACGTATGTCGAGTGTCTCTAAGCTCCAGGGTACCCGAGATCATTTGAGCATCATTTCACAAATTTCATTCATCGTCCGATATGACCAATCAGATTAATGAACGTCCTACCAAAAAAAAAAAAAAAAAAAAAAAAAATTGTATGTTTTAATCAGATATACTTTTTTATGTAGTAAGTTTGTGTATTCACTGAAAATGCAAGATATACATTTCGTTTATGTTAAAGATACCTTAAATATATGGCATTTTAATCAACATCATTGGAACCATTGTTTAAAAAATTAACATTATCAAAAAGTATTTCATGTAAAGGGTAGTTGGAGCGGTGGGGGGGGGGTTCTTTAAAATCTTCGTGTCTCTTCCTTGGAAGATATTGAATTTAAATACTAAGTTTGGTATTTAATCACTTTTCGTTTTAGATCTATGCTCAGACACGCAGACGCACACACTGATACTGGTGGATAATTGTCTAAAAATGTTTGTTTTATTCAGTGCGGCTTGAGACATGTATTTCGGGTGAACTATTTTACTATCTACTATGTACATTGTACATATGTGCTAGAGAAAGTAATAAGCTCACGTAAGATATGATAGACGATAGAGAAAAGAATGTGAATGTAACACAATTTGTTTTCATTGCTAGTTTGTCGGTGTAAAAGGATTGTGTTTTATTTGAACGAAGGTAGTAAATAACTGGAACTGGATATATAGTAAAGAAGGGTACGATCATAAAGTCAATACTTACTTTGATATGTTCCAATTGGAAAATAGACAGGAACGACCGGAAGCTGGTGTAAAACGGGTGTTTATTGCTCAGTTGTGGACAATTTGGAATACGTTGAATAAATTCTCATAAACTGTTGATGTTAGCGGCAAGCGAGAAACAATGGAATTCCCAGGTCCGCATGTTTGCTTTTCTACAGGAAAACACGGAACAGAGTACTTTAACAAGCAGAATAATCCTCTCCCTTTATTCCTTTCATTTTCACCTCTTCCTGTTATTCTCGAACATTGACCAGGTCGAGAGTGAAGCACAAACATCATTAGAGAAGAGGGGTGAAGTGTAATTAATAATTATATCATGCTCACAAAGAAAGTAATTTATCCACTTCGTTAGCTTTAAAAACAGGTTTGATTTTATCAAAAACTTCACAGGTGTAAGCGTATTAGTTCATTAAAAGTTGGTTGTGTAACATTCACATGAATTTGTGTAAACATTACCAGTTACGGATATTATTTGTTTACTGACATAATAATTTTCTGTGTTTATTATAAATTAAAACAAAGTATAATCTAATTTTGTTCAGTAAAATCAGTAATAATGGCGTTAGATCGGAAAGAATTGTCATATCAGTGGTGGAAAAGCTATTAAAATCAGATGATTTGTTTTTAAGATTATCCTGTATATGATACACCGTTCTTTGCATAATAATAATAATATAAATAATTATAACATAAATAATTATAACTTATTGTATTTTGATTGCCACGAGACCACAGGATGTCTAAGAATGGACTTCACCCCACGTCACGTCCATCCATACACTTAACTATACGGCAACGGGACAGGCACTCATTGTCAACATGTACAGAAATCTGTAATTCGCTTTTATAGGGAGCAGATTGTAAGAGGAACAGCCATGCCATAAGTAAATAGATACACGTTGTTTCAATATGTTGACAAGTTTGGACGTGGATATTTCATCATAACGGAAAGACAAATATTTTGCAACGTAGGTATGTTATATGAATTTAAAGACTAAAGAAACATTTTCATTCAGCGATTCTGCAATTCTAAACACCATTTGAAAAGTATAAATATGTTTGGCAAAAATTAAATTGAAGATGCACAATCTACTAGTCAAAATTCATTCAAGTTTGCAAAATATGATCCTTTTATTGTAATAGAACTGTGGAAACAAAAGTAGGTTATAAAGCATTATATTAAAATAAGCATTAATACTTTGTATCAGAATGTCTGACATTAAAATTCTATTGCAAACATGCTGACTATCATGCAAATCAAGTAGCAATGTTGTCCTTTACTGCACAGCGAATTATCTCCCCGTATTCCCAAACACCACAATAATAATAATAATTTTAATTATCGTTATTATTGTTATACACAATATAGCTAAGAGGAACAACAGGCTTTTATTTAAATTACCAACAGAACTGATATGACATGTACAGAGAAAGTTTAATGATGGTTGCACACAAGCATTTAACTTTTACAACACTTGATTAGTGTATACGCAGAACAAAGGTTTACACAGCATCCATTCATAATGCTTCATTAAAATGTCGTAGATAGCGAGAGATTTCCGTTTCTATTACTTTCGCTAGTAATTTAGTTTGTGCGTGGGCTTCTCGACCAGCTCTGTCAAACATCAAAGGTTGAGTGGAACGCATAACAAAGCATAAAATCCATGGTAGTCTGCATTCGTGGTTCATACTCATAGCACGAAAACCACGATAAAATGAATTTTAGAGCAGATGAGTGATGGTGACAGATGCTCGTAGGTTTAAGGTCTGTAAATCATCTAAATAGGTCTCCAAAAGGCAGTTAAAACAACCGTTATAGGCAATAAAATTCAAAATATTGTTTGAAATATTCAGTTTAACGTTGTTAAAATTTATTACGTGCCATTAGGCCGCTAACACTTTAAAACGCCTTTGGATAATAATTGGTTTCTTCAAAATTTAGCTACTGTTAACAGAAAATACAGGAACTTACGTACCTAAATTTAAAACCCAATAGGTTAAAAAGTCTTATAATTTTGAACCTACTGAATATCAACAGATTAGTACACATAACGATTCATGACAACATTCCATTTTAAGATAACGTAAACCATGTCATCGCAGATAAATTCCTCTAGTTATTGTAGTAGCATAAGCTCATTCTAATAAGTGTCAATTTCCATAAATCAGATCCATAACTATATCTTAAATGGATGGCTCAGTATGTTGGACGCTACTGGCAGGCAGCGAAGAAGTCGTGGGAAATTATGGGCAAATTTATGATTTCCATCTGAGAAATGTCATATATGCATAATTTTAGATCAATTCATTTGTAATTTTACTACCAAAATCAAGAGTTTAATGTATAATATGTAATTTGCATTTTTAAATTAGTTACCATGCTATGTACTTTTTAAAGAGTTTACTGTTTTGAAAAAAAATCCTCACAGGGTCCATTTATTTTTTGAAAAAAAAAGTTTATAATTAAACTCTATAATATTACATTAATACACTGTAGAGGTTAACATTTATGCATCCAACTAGTTTGGGAGAAAATAGATATTAAACTCGAAACTCGGAACTTCAATATATGTCTAGAAATGTACACAAGATAAACTATTATTAAATGCTGTCACAGATAAGCAATTTACGAAAATTCACCTTGTCAGTTGTGTCATTATATTTTTATACCGAAAAGCATATCGTGTAGAAAAATTTGAAAATGAGAATTGACGACAAATGAAAATCCGAGAAGTATTTAAAAAATCTGATGTGTACCATTTACATGACTTTCTCTATATCCCTGCAACAAATTTTTCTTTAAAAGCTATACTTTTATTTACTTTATGCTAATCAGAAAAAATTAGCAGAAATAGTCTTATTACTTGCTTCCTTGTAAGTATTAGCGAAATAAGGGTCTACCATAGTTTAAAGTGATAGTCAAAAGCTGGTTGCTATGTGACTGAAGTTCCTTTGTTTGTATGGATAAGAGTTGACAAATTCCTGTATGAGAAAAGAAGTTTTTAATAGCAGAAACCAAAAATAAGGAACGTATAAAAACTACGAACTCCACGAAAAAAACGTATATAACATAAATTGTGTGTTTAAGGTGCTCTATATTTTTTGTGTAGTAAGTTTTTGTCATCTCTTGCGGTTTAACAGTTATTCAAAATTCAGTAAAATTTATACAGAATAAACTACTCTTCAGAGGCTATTCCCAGAAAATTCAAGATGTACATTTTATTTTTGAGGTAAATATCTTTAATATACGACATTTTAATCAAAATTGTTAGAGCCATTTTTGAGAGACTCAACATTTTCGAAAAAAGTTCCATGTAAAAGATAGTTGGGGGTGGGGGTATGTTTTTCAAAATCTTCGTGTCGCATCCCTAAAAGATACTAAACTTAAATACCAAGTTTGGTATTGTACCGACTTTTCGTTTTTTAGGTATCGTGTTCATTGACACATGGACACACACACACGGACCTTTTTGTGAAAATACTTTCTTTTTATTTTTTTTTTTTTTTTTTTTTTTTGGGTACCCTAAAACATATATTTCGGGTGAAATCTCGGTATCGAATTTTTTGGTAGAGTGCAATACCTTCTCTATACACTATGTACATAGTGCATAAAGAGAAAGTAATTATAACCCTATTTCTCATGTTTTGCTGTTTAAAAATTATTTAATACACATACCGGTACTCTTTCGTTTCTTTATACTTCCCCCAAGTTAATTTAATATTTGACGATTCTTGAGTGGACCTCGTATGGTATCGTCACTGTTGTGAAGAAAAATACAGTTTTAGAGCAGATTTAAAGGAAGCAAGGCTTACAAAGAAGAATTTAAATCGCTATATATGTTTTAAAATGTAATACAAAGAAGAAACATTATTTATAACTTTTTGAAGGTTGATAATTTTCATAGGATAGTGTCCTCAAGAGACAGCTAAAGTGTGAGCAAACTGATAATAGCTCTGGGGAAAAGTATATGCAGAACTAAACATACCGATTGGGTGTTTCACTTTTATGCACTTTACATCAATTTTCACTTGTTAGTATGTTGTGTTCATTTATCTTTCTTAGGTGTGCCCATAGATAATTTGGTCAAAAGTTAAAAAAAAAAAAAAAACATTAAAAACTTGATACTTTTGGAAATGTAGAGTCAGACCGAAAAATTCCAAGTGAAGTGGCGCCTCAAGAACTGCGTGACTCACATTCTGGAGTTCGCGGGCTCGATCCCCGCCGACTGCATACCCTTTACTTGGGGTTTTTCGTGGTGCCTCCTTGTCACTTAGGTGAATGCTGGCATGCTTATTCTCCGACCTCCTTTCCCTCATCCTTTACATGTTATTTCCTCTTGGGTAAGCCTCTGGGCTCATGGAGGTAGTGGTGGCAAGTGGCGCGCGGATGCATGCGCTTTATGAGTGCTGTTCTCGGCCTTGGGGCGGCGTTGAGTTAGCTGTACTCGCGGGGGCAGGGATCGTTGCCTTGACTCCCGGAACTTGTGTTGATGGCTGCGTGGCGCTTCTGGCGTCGGTATGAACTGTCAACCAGAGACTTTTGCGTGACTGTGGACTGTCTGTAGCTGACCTGTAGCCACCTGTGGTTCTCTCACTTCATCCCTTCTTCCTAGGTAGCGTTATTGCCCGTGTGAATGTTCGCCACTGTTGTCTAGCCTTTACCTTTACTATACTGAAAAATCTGATGCGTTACACTCGCATGACTTTCTCTAGCAGTTCTACAAAGCTCCTACAAAACATTATTCTTCTTTGTACACAATGCTAATCAAGATAAATGTTAGCAGAATGTTAGTACTTAGTTCCTTATAAGTAGAAGGGAATGAGGGAATGCACTATGCTAAAGTGATTGTCAAATGTTTTAAAAGCTATCGTTATGCAATTTTCATTGCAAATCACTTCCTTGCTTGGCCAGGAGTAGAACAAAAGAAAAACACACTTCCTGTATGAAAAAAGTTTAAGTACTTCACAATTGAAACCAATAACAAGGAATATCTCGAAAACGGTTACTTCCACAACAAAAACGTAAAGGTTATAAATTGTGTGTTTTGTCGTGAGGTACATTTTTTGTGTAGTATGTTTTTTTCTATCTCTTACGGTTTAGCAGTTAAGCAACATTAAGCAAAATGCATCCAGAATAAAAAGGTATTCAGAGGCTATTCCAAAAAATTCGAGATATACATTTTATTTCGGACATAAATAGCTTTAATATACGGGATTTTAATCAAAATCGTTAGAGCCATTTTTAAAAATATTAAAATTTTCGAAATTTTTTCCATGTAAAGGGTAGTTTGTGGTGAGGGGATTTTTTTTTTTTTAAATCTTTGCTTAATAACCTAAATTTGACAGAGGTAGCGTTACTTTTCTTCTCCGCTCTCGAATTCCGCAAGTTTCAAAGCAGAACACAGCACCTGAGATATACACGTTTCTTAAAAGAGTTAAGTTTATTTCAGAAAACTTTGCTACATCTCTTGTGCTGTGTTCTCGGTTGGAAATCTCTTCCCTAGGGTCATTTCTTATTCTTTTCACTGCTGCATCTTCCACAGTTTTTATCGGCATTGTCAAACTGTCCTCTTTATTCAAGTCGGGTGATCACTTCCGTCAGAAAATCGAAGTTGTGGCAATGAATGCCAATTTTTTTCCAGCTTTAGAGAATCGAGAAGTTTCCAAGGTATTTCTCTTACTCTGTGCCTCTTTGGTTACGTCTTGGAGACACCAACAGCTAACGGCGAAATTCGGCAGCTTTTATTTATTTGGTATAACTTGAAGCTGAGCGGAATAGCAATAATAATGACAACAATAACACAAATATAATTATACAATTAAAATACATAAATAACTGATGTATTCCATTTACTTAGATTTATCCAACTGTTCTGCAAAGAAACTATTCTTACAAGATATTCTTTTAATGCTAATCAAGTTAAGCATTATTAAAAATGATATTATCAGTTAGTTTCCTATAAACTGAAGGGAAATACGGGAATGCACTAGACTAAATCGACAGTAAAATATATTAGAAGCTATCGCTCAGCGTTTGTCATTCATATTCGTCCCAAAGCCAGGAGCAAAACAGAAGAGATATGCAAGCAAATGTAACTTCCCGTTTGAGAAAAGTTTAAGTGGCTTAAAATTGAAACCAATAGCAATAAATATCTCGGAAAAGGTTAACTCTACAAAAAAGATGTACATGACAAATATTGTGTTTTGACGAGACCTATATTTTGTGTTTAGTACGTTTTTGCGTAGCTGTTACCCTTTACCAGTTATAAAAAGTCATCCAGAATGAAAAGGTCTCCGGAAAATATAAGATATACACTTCGTATGTAATAAACATATTTTAAACTTGAGGTATTTTAATTAAAATGGTTAGGAAATTTTTTTAGAAAATCAAACTTTTAGAAAAATATTCCATGTACAGTGTAATTGGGAGTGGGGTAATTTTCCTCAAAATCTTCGTGTGCATCTTTGGAAGATGCTGAATTTAAACACCTAGATTAGTATTTAACCGACTTTTCATTTTTTAGTTATGGTCATTTAGTTTTTCGCAATTATACTCCAGCTCTAAGAAATAGATTATTACATTTTGAAAAATGAAGAGTTTTGGAGAGTACGAAAAGTAACAATTCTTCTACACCAATTAGAGGAAACAATAATACAATTCCATTGACCTTCAGATTATTTGAGCATCATTTCACCAATTGTCCGATATGACCAACAGAGTTAAGACGTTAAGCTGCAAACAATAAATAAATAAAACAAAAAATTAGTATATGACAGATTTATTTGTAAAATATTTGCCTTAACGTTGGATTTTTGTCTCAATATGTTGAAAAGAACAATTCCCCCACACCAAACTAACCTTTACATAGAAAATGTTTTGCAAATTTTGATTTTTTTTAAAAATGGCTCTAAAGATTTTACTAAAATGCCGTTTATTAAAGATATTTACATGACATATAAAATGTTTGAATTTTCTGGTAATATCCTCTAAAGACCTCTTTATTCTGGATGATTTTGAAATTTGCATTACTGGTAAATCGTAAGAGATAGAAAAACAGTTATTGAACAAAACTTCAGATCTCCTTAAAACACACAATTTATAGTATATACATTTTTGCGTGGAGTTGACCGTTTTCGAGGTATTATATAATTGTAAATCAAGGTGACTAATCTGTATTTGGTTGTTCAATTTGCTATAGGAAACTACAGTTACAAGCTGTTAAGCAAAACCTATTATACTCACACCTTATAGTGAAGAATTTTAAATTCTAATAATATAGAGGTACGGGTGACATAGTTGTGTTTTTGAAACCACAGGTTCTGGACTCTGCGATAGCAGCATTCTGTTTAGAAGTAATAGTAAGGCATGGTGACCCTGCACCAAGACTATGCAACAAAGAGCCATTAACACTCAAGTCTGCAGCGTACCTCTCAGAACTGTTTTCTCAAGCAAAATTCATCTTCATGTTACGTGGCACATGTTTTTTAAAATCTTCGTGTCGCATCCTTGAAAGATAGTAAACTTAAATACCAAGTTTGATATTTAACGGTCTTTTAGTTTTTCAGCTATGCTGTCCACAGACACATACACCCGGACCTTTTTGTAAAAACATTTTTTACTTTCTCTACACGTACTATGTACATAGTGTACCGAGAAGGTATTGCATTCAACCCAAAAATTCGATACCGAGATTTCACTGGAAATATATGTTTTGGGTCCCCCTGAAAAAAATTTTTGGAAAAAATACCGTGCGTGTGTGTGTCTGTGGACAGCATAGTTCAAAAACGAAAAGACCGTTAAATACCAAACTTGGTATTCAAGATTGGTATCTTTCAAGGATGAGACACGAAGATTTTCAAGAAAATCCCCCCACCCCAAACTACCCTTTACGTGGAAAAATTTCGAAAATGTTGATTTTCTAAAAAATGACTCTTAACGATTTTGATTAAAATACTTTATATTTAAGATATTTACATGCCAAATAATATGTATATCTTGAATTTTGCATAACTGATAAACCGTAAGAGATAGACAAAAACTTAGAACACAGAAAATGTCGATCAAGATAAAATACACAATTTATTATATATACAATTTTTCGTGCAGTTGATCTTTTTGAGACATTCCTTGTTTTTGGTTTCAGCTTTAAAAAACTTATACTTTTCTCATATGGGAATTTGTCAACTCCTGTCCATACAAACGCACTGTTAAGAATATCAGTTTGTGCAATTAGTAAGGAAATGATTTATGCTAGTAAATCTGTGCAAATTTAAAAGTTTATTTTCAATCTGAAAAGAAAAAAGAAAAAAAAAGAAAGAAAAAATCAAGAAAAATATTATCTCTTGACTATATAATGCAGACTTCAATTGCTTTGAATGGTACAAAGTTCTTACACTTATTGATAAGAAAGTCATGTGAATGGAACACATCAGATTTTATTATAACAATGAATTTAGATAGTAAAAATTATTATTGAAATAACCATGAAAGTTGGAATTTTTACATATGGCAAAAATATCATTACTATTGTGTATAATACGGTATAAATTTCAGGAAGATAAAATAGATACCTCTCAAACTAACTCAATTACCCTCCTGGGGTTATTAGCTACAATATATCTCTAAAGGTTATAGTGCGTGAGGTGTTTACCTCCGTTGTGTACCCTCTGCCACTTAATTGCATTAGTTTCTAAACGCGGGCACTTTAGAAAGAACCGTTCATATAATGCGTGGAGAGGATGTAGAAAATGTCTCGAATATCCTCAGCCAGTAGGAGACCGTTGGCAGAATCCCAACTGAAATCGTGAACAATTTTTTTGCTACACATGTTTTACAATCCTGATGTTTTTTACTACACAATTCAAGTGAACAAAACAGACATGGGATCCCGGACAATGGGTACTGGAACAGTTCTGCCCAATCCACTTAGCAGACAGTCGTCTGAATGTCAACACAACTTTGCGTACGAAGTCACCAGTGGAGTATAAAAGTACCTGAAAAGTGTACAGGACTTCATTACTAGAGGCTATCATCAATACGTTACAAAGTCAGCTAACCTTGAACACAGAAAGAATCTCCTGGAATCTGAAACTGGCTACAAAAGAAACGCCCAAAACCATCACGGAGTTATCACACCACCGCCCCTGTCACACATCAAGACGATCGTAAGAAAAACACGAGAAGAAGATGAAGCAGCAGCTCAAGAATACTTACAACACCTAATAAACTAAATAATAAAACATATATACACAATTAAAAAAACAAATATAAAAAAATAATAACTCATAAATATATATGTAGGTACATAAAATATTCAAACTCAATACAAACAGTAATGGTCACGCCAACCACCAAATTAGACCCCAAAACCCCACCCTCCCAACCCAGGAAACAAAAAAAAAAACAAAAAAAAAACAACCTGGTATAGCGACATACTCTCGATAAGATCCCCCTCTAAAAACAAAATTTAAGCTAAAAATTAAAAACATCGTCTGAAGAGGGAATTAACCCTAACTAACCAAGGTTAGTCACCGACTAACCAAACAACCTCACATACTATACTATCCATAGTTCAGTTTAGCCTGGTCGTGCTTGTAGGTCCAGCACTGCCCCTCCAATATTTACGACAGCATACAGCACAGTGCCAGAGGTAAACAAGTGGAGTGTCAAGGAGGGAGTAGGGGCCATTGCCTGCAAAGAAACGGGAATCTCCGACTGAGGTATAAAACTTTGGCTATTTTTCCCACCAATGCTGTATGCAAAATAAACATGTTGTCTATTTATTTGCTTCACCTTGTTGTTGTTGAAAACGTTGCAATGTGCATTAAAATATGGTACTGTTTTGTTTCCGTAGCTGCTTATTTCAGTTTACAAAGCTTAACATCTATAAGAATAAAGTGAAACGTTAATCTTCATCACATAAAGGATATTAACTGATGCATAAAATTTAAATACCTCATTGACTATGTGTATCCCGAAACCACGCTATCGAAATAAAGTGAGGGTGAATGATTTTATTCGAGCGTTTCCGCTTTATGAACGGTAAAAAGAAAAGGAAAAACACGTATAAAACTTTCTAGAGGATGAGAGATTTATGTTCCAAAGCAAGCAAATAAAATGCGCAAGAAGGCAAAGTTGACAGGTTGAAAGCCAGGCATTACGCAGATAGCAAACACAGAGCACTTTAAAAATGATGCGGAATTTTTCATATTATGTATGACGACAGGGAAGGAAGTAACATAGGCAAAGTTCTATTTCTTCACACCATATTGTCTTTACCCTCCGATACTCAAGGAGGAACAAATACACCCCATTTGTTTCTTTAAGAAATAATAATTTTGTTTTGTAGTGTGTCTTTTAATCCCCATTCGTGAAGCTGTGTAAATATTAAACCGTTTCGTTACCCATTTTAGTTTTTAATAACATATTATTGATATGTAATGTACTTATACTCCCGATGGTTGTGTGTGTAGCTATTTACTAGCCAATGCGTCAGTTATTTCTATGACATTACTTCATAATTCATCACAGTTAGTCGCATGACATTTCCATGATATATACCTTCTGCTGCATCAGTTCCATGAAGTGTCCATGACATTTATTATTTCATACTGCGTCATAGCTCCATGACATGTCCATGATATTTACTTCTCGCTGCGTCAGTTCCATGACGTGCTCATGACATTTATTTTTTTATCCTGCGTCACAGTTCCATGATATGTCCATGATATTTACTTCTCGCTGCATCAGTTCCATGACGTATTCATGACATTTATTATTTCATACTGCGTCATAGCTCCATGACATGTCCATGATATTTACTTCTCGCTGCGTCAGTTCCATGGCGTGCTCATGACATTTATTACTTCATCCTGCGTCATAGTTCCATGACATGTCCATGATATTTAGTTCTCGCTGCATCAGTTCCATGACGTGCTCATGACATTTATTACTTCATCCTGCGTCATAGCTCCATGACATGTCCATGATATTTACTTCTCGCTGCATCAGTTCCATGACGTGTTCATGACATTTATTTATTCATCCTGCGTCACAGTTCCATGACATGTCCATGATATTTAGTTCTCGCTGCGTCAGTTCCATGACGTATTCATGACATTTATTATTTCATACTGCGTCATAGCTCCATGACATGTCCATGATATTTACTTCTCGCTGCGTCAGTTCCATGGCGTGCTCATGACATTTATTACTTCATCCTGCGTCATAGCTCCATGACATGTCCATGATATTTACTTCTCGCTGCGTCAGTTCCATGACGTGCTCATGACATTTATTACTTCATCCTGCGTCATAGCTCCATGACATGTCCATGATATTTACTTCTCGCTGCATCAGTTCCATGACGTGTTCATGACATTTATTTATTCATCCTGCGTCACAGTTCCATGACATGTCCATGATATTTAGTTCTCGCTGCGTCAGTTTCATGACGTGTTCATGACATTTATTACTTCATCCTGCGTCATAGTTCCATGGCATGTCCATGATATTTACTTCTCGCTGCGACAGTTCCATGACGTGCTCATGAAATTTATTATTTCATACTGCGTCATAGCTCCATGACATGTCCATGATATTTACTTCTCGCTGCATCAGTTCCATGACGTGTTCATGACATTTATTTTTTCATCCTGCGTCACAGTTCCATGATATGTCCATGATATTTACTTCTCGCTGCGTCAGTTCCATGACGTGCTCATGAAATTTATTATTTCATACTGCGTCATAGCTCCATGACATGTCCATGATATTTACTTCTCGCTGCGTCAGTTCCATGACGTGCTCATGAAATTTATTATTTCATACTGCGTCATAGCTCCATGACATGTCCATGATATTTACTTCTCGCTGCGTCAGTTCCATGACGTGTTCATGACATTTATTACTTCATCCTGCGTCATAGTTCCATGACATGTCCATGATATTTAGTTCTCGCTGCGTCAGTTTCATGACGTGTTCATGACATTTATTATTTCATCCTGCGTCACAATTCCTTGATGTCCGTGATATTTATTTTATACTGCGTCACAGTTCCATGACGTGTCCGTGATATTTATCTCCCGCTGCGCCAGTTCCATGGCGTGACATTTATTTCGTACTGCGTCACAGTTACATGCCATGTCCATGATATGTACTTCCAGCTGCGCCAGTTTGATGACGTGACATTTATTTCTTACTGCGTCACAGTTCCATGTCGTGTCCGTGACATTTATTTTATAATACGTCGCAGTTCATGATATGTCCATGATATTTACTTCCCGCTGCATCAGTTCCTAATGACATGTCCATGATATTTATTCATTCAGCGTCATAGTACCATGACGTGTCCATGACATTTAATTCCTACTGCTTCAGTTCCAGGTCGTAGGCATGATATTTATTTCATACTGCGTCACAGTTCCATGTAATATTTACTTCCTACTGCGTCAGGTCCATGGCGTGCCCATGACATTTATTACTTCATACTGCGTCACAGTTCCATGACTCGTCCATGATATATACTTTCTGCTGCGTCAATTATTTCCATAACATTTTCGATAGTCTTTAATTTCCGCTTTTACTATTTAGGGCTCTGCCCTTGATGATACTGATTATACATGGACTGAACATAGATCACCGGTGAAAGATGATGGCAGGGGAAACCGGAGAACCCCGAGAAAACTCGCCTTTTCGGACCCTTTTCTAAAGATGCTTTTATGGACTCAGGGGCCTCAAAACATAAATTTCCAATGAAATTTTGGTATTAAATTTTTGAATAAAATATATTCTCTATACACTATGTACATATTACGTGTAGAGAAAGTAAGAAACTAAGGTTACTATTATTTCATAATGGGACCTATTTCACCTTGACCTACATGACATAAATGAAGTGCTCATTTACTGCGAGAGCAATGAGTTAGTGTGTCTGCACCAAGTTTCACAACTAGTCACATGGCTGCGCTAGCGTCCTTTAGTTTACAAAGCATGCTTCGAGCAGCTATAGGTAGTTAATAATTAGTTACGAAGTGCAAATAATACATTTTATATAATATAAAAGATTTCCACAAGCGAGGGGACTTTGTGCTACTCTTTATAACAAAAATAATTTTTTTAAGTTTACATTGATACAGGAAGTGCATTTTAAGAAATGTGATCACGAAAAATTCTATAATTCTATAATTGTATAACTGAATATTGGGTATTTAGTTCCAGTTTATTTTTCATTATTAGTAAGTGATCTGTTAGAAGAGAGGAACAGTTTTCTTATATTCCTGATTACATAACGGTAGTAATATAATAGAAAGAGTGGCCACTTAACCCCAGTGTACCATATTTCTGATCTAGAAATCCGATCACATAATTCAGAAAACACATTTAAATTTGTTGAAGAATGTTTGTTACATTTCTAAGTCCTTTAACTTTCTGACAATATTAAGAGTGAATAGCTTCAACATTATTTGTAAAGAGACCTTCAGGTATTATAAAAAATATAGTAGACCTTGGAAAATAAACCGTGTTAATATAGTTCCAATATTTTTTTTTTCTTGTCTACTGTTTAAGTCTATAAAAGTCTACATTTCCTATTGCATCATCATCCGGTCTGGCTTATTGTACATACGGTCGTAAAATAGCCATATACAACACATCGTCGATTATTAGCGAACCAATGTTACCTGTTCTACTTAGGATTTATGCAATTATGATAAACTTATGAGATTCATGGTCTTTTCCTTTGTACTTCAAAGACATTAAAAATACGCCTTGAAATACTTATCGTAAGACGGGGTCTTTTTACTGACTCGGCTGTCTTCCACCTGTTTGCTATGCTCTTAAAAGCGAATTGGATAGGATATGTTACCGAAGAGAAGCGGATAGACATGAAACGTAACTTGCGACAAATGAAGTTCTGGACAAATCTCTGCAAATCTCTGGTTGGACAATACTCGATACCTCTCGTCGGGTGATTCAGAATTAGATCGACGTTTTCTCTGTGCTACATTATGAAGTTATAATACCAAGGTAATCCGCAGACGTGGTCGACTAAATTAACATTGCTTATACAAGACAACCTGTTCTGAGGGAGCGTCGAACTGGGTTGAGGAATGAAGTGACGGATTGCGCAATCCGTTTTGCCTTTTCTTAATCGCGAGGCATGTACCAGAATGGCACCAATGAGAATCGTGGTAAGAACAGAGTCCCTCAAACGTTCATACTTTCAGCAAATTCTCAGCGTCAGCAAAATTATTGGCTTTGACTGTACATGCGCCTCTATACCTGGATGGAGGAAGGTTGCGTAAGGGAGCATTTCAAATGAAATTTTATGCCGATGAGGATTTATTATGGCATAATATGCCATCTAATACTCGATTCGCTCCCCTAATGCTCGCAATTGTTCTTTAAGAAATAAACCTTTTTCTCATTCCCTATTACAGCTTCTAAGGCTGGTTCTATTAAATCACTTAATTTTTACTTTCTCTATACGTACTCCACCCAAAAATTCGGTACTGAGATTTCACCGGAAATATATGTTTTAGGGTCCCCTTTATCCAAAAAAAGCATTTCAGAAAAAGGTCCGTGTGTGCCCATGTGTCCGTGAACACGATAACTCAAAAATGAAAGTTGGTAAAATACCAAACTTGGTATTTAAGTTTAGTATGCTCCAGGGATGCGACACGAAGATTTTGAGAAAAGTCCCCCCCTACCCCAACTACCCTTTACATGAAACTTTTTTTCGAAAATTTTGATTTGTTCAAAAATGGATCTAACGATTTTTATTAAATTATCATGCATTAAAGATTACTTGACAAATAAAATGTATATCTTGAATTTTCTGGGAATAGCCTCTGAAGACTACTTTATTCTGGATGAATTTTACGGAATTTTTCATAACTGCTTAACCATAAGAGATGGACCAAAACTTATCACACAAAAAATGGAGAGCACGTTAAAACACACAATTTATGTTTTATAAATTTTTTACGGGGAGATGATCGTTTTTGATATATTCATTGTTTCTAGTTTCAGCTTTGAAAAACATACTTTTCTCATACAGGAATTTGTCAACTCCTGTCCATACATACAAACAAAGGGACTTCTGTCACATAGCAACCAGCTTTTGACTATGACTTTAACCTATCGTATTCCCTTATTTCGCTTCTACTTACAAGGAAGTAATAAGACTATTTCTACTACTTTTTTATCGATTAGCATGAAGTAAATGGAAGCATACTTTTTTGACAGTAATTAGTTGCAGAGATGTAGAGAAATTCATGTGGATGGAACACATCCGATTTTTTCATTATCCTAATAATTTGTTCAAAATTCTTTTATCGTGGCCTAGCACCTTCGTTTTGCTTTTCAACCTTCGTCTTAAAAGGAAATTTTATGGACAAGAGCAGCTTATCGAACTTTCTTGGTGCTTATTTTCCTTTCAAATCGCTGCCACATGGAAATGGAATGATGCCATTTTCACCTTTGCTTGTTTTATTTTTACACAACAGAGCACAACAGCAAACCATTACAAACAACTCCCTCTCTAAAAGATAAAACACACATAGTGCACAATTCTAAGCTCTTGCATGCAAATCCCGAACTTCTCTCGCTTGGATGAAGCAAAGAGCTTATCCAGATAAACAGCCCAACAGTAATGGCAAAAAGCGGGAATCTCAGTAACTTTTGTGGATACAACACTAGTGAATGAACAGGTCATTTGTAACACTTGTCGGTCAAGATTTCACTTTATCAGCAGAAAAACCACCGGTTGTGTTCGCATCTTTGTATTAAATATGGAGATTTTTCTCCTCTCACAATCTCTTCGTCTTAGGTTTTCTTTTCCATTATCTCCTTTACTCTTTTGTCTTTGAACATCTCCTCCGTTCTCCTCCCTCTCTATCCTCTTTACTCAATTTCCTACTATTACATTGCTTCAAGTCTGTGCAACTTAAATGCTTCGCGATGTTTTAAAAATTGATAAAACTGCTTGTTCAATTGGATCGGATAACCAACGTTAAATAAGATTTTATGGAATTGAAGCTACACTTTAACCTCTTTATAAGAGTATACACCAAGTATTTGATATTAATCAATGGCTTGAATATCTACCAATCATATCTGTGACTCGTATATGCCTGTAAAAATGGGACTTTAGGTTAAAACGCAATGTTTAATATGCTATGTCATCCATCTCGCTATTTTCGGTTCTAGAAACATTACGAAATCCTGCTACCGTAACACCCACTTCAGTTTCAACTACCAAATCCAGCAGATCTCTCCAAGTTTCAATTAAAATTGTACTTTTATTCAATAAAGGCATTTAAATGTCGTTAATTTCCAAATAAAGTATGTTCCTGGAAAAGT
The DNA here is from genome assembly GCA_030762935.1 of Hymenopus coronatus. Classification (NCBI taxonomy): domain Eukaryota; kingdom Metazoa; phylum Arthropoda; class Insecta; order Mantodea; family Hymenopodidae; genus Hymenopus; species Hymenopus coronatus. The sequence continues at coordinate 38,339,574 of CM060898.1, read as the reverse complement.
ATGTATTGGTTGTGTTCCAATTTTAACGTATTTCGAGTTTAACGATAAGTTTAACAGCTACTGCTGGTGGCATTGGTTAGTATTCCGTAAGTATTCCCATTTATATATTTTACCTCTTCTACCGAACTATATGCCTACTTAGTATGTAGAAAATGTATTGTATTTCTCCAAAAATCACATACCGAGATTTCACCGGAAATACATGTTTGAATACCTATGAATAAAAAAGAACAGTTTTAGGGAAATGTCTGTGTGTGTCTGTGGGCGGCATAGCTAAAAAACTAAAAGTCCGTTAAATACCATTCTTGGTTTTTAAATTTAGCACTTGTTATGCTGTTTAAGAAAATCCCTCATCCCAAACTAATTTTTACATGAAAACTTCTTTGAAATTTTTGATTTTCTCAAATATTGCTGATTGAAATTCTGTTTTCTTTGCTTAACCAGGAATAAAACAAAAGAAAAAGTTATTAAAAACTCCAGTTTGAGAATACCACCCTGCCATGGTACCGCCCTAAAGATATTTGCATATCAAATAAAATGTACATATATATTTTGGAAGAGTTCTGCATAACTGGTAAACTGAAAGAGATAGGAAAAAACTTATTACATACAAATGCATATCTCGTCAAAGCACACGATTTGTCATATGTTTTTTATTATAGAGATATTCCATTTAATAAAGTTATTAATAAATGTTTACTTTAGAATAAAACAAAGTCGTCCTCCATGTAATGGTTACCATACTAACTTCATATATCCAACCTCGCGGGTGCAAACCCGGTGGAGAACGATGGATTTTTTTCGGGCGTAAAAATCCTTAGCATGGCTTCCTTAGGAAGGGAGGTAAAGCTGTTGGTCCCGTGTCGTAGATTTACAGCACGTAAAAGAACCTCAAGCCTAATAGAGAGGCCTCTGAGCAAAATTAAGCGGTCTTTCAAGCCCAGTATAGAATTGGACGCTGAGAACCGCAGCAGTTAAAGAGCGTCCATAAATAAAACGCCATTTCATTTAGAAGAACATTTCTGAGCATTGTCCATAAAATACTCCAGGACGATAAAATCAAAAGGTTACTGGATTTAATCGTCCTGCAGTAGCATCTTTATATTACTCTCGCTATTGCAAAGAACTGAATTTCAAACACAAAACAAAGAGCTTTTAGAAGGTCTGACTATCGCTTTAACTGAGTATACCTACACAGAAATAAGTAATATGACCAATTGTATCCCGATTAGCATGAAGTAAATAGAATAAACTCTTATAAGAATAGATTGTAACAGACTAGATAAAGTGTCATGTGAATGGAACACATCACTTTTTTTTCTCTTCTGAATTTTGTATCATCTATCTTGAAACATACGAATAATATGGAAGGAACATTTTGCGTTGATCTTCCATTCACATGACTCTCTCTACATCTCTGGAACAAATTATTAACAAAACGTATCCTTCTATTTACTTCATGCTAACCGAGAAAAAAAAGAGCAGAGCAAACCGACAGTCAAATGCTTTCAAATGTGGTTGCTATGGGATTAAAATCCATTTCTTTGCGTGGCCTTGTTGATAAGTTCCCGTAAGAACAAAGTTTAAGTATTTTAAAGCTGAAGTCAATAACAAGGAATACCTCGAAAGAGGCCAACTCTAGGGGAAAAAAAGTATATGACATAAATTGAGTTTTATCGAGATCTACATTTTTTGTGTGAAGTGTTTTGACAAATGCTCACTGTTTATACCAGTTATGCAAAATTCAATAAAAATCATCTAGAATAAAAAGGTCTTCAGAAAATTTCAGATATACATTTTATTTGTTATGTAAATATCTTAAACATAAGACATTGTAATCAAAATCGTAGGACATTTTTGAAAAAAATCATCATTTTTAAAAAAATTGTCCTGTAAAGGGTAGTTGGGGATGGGGGGGTTTCTTGAAAATCTTCGTGTCGCATACTTGGAGGATATTGAACTTAAATACTGAGTTTGGCATTTAACGGACTTTTCGTTTTTGAGCTATGCTGCACACGACACACACACTGACAGACGGACACACACACGGACAGTTTTCTTAAAAAAACATTTTTTGGATTCAGGGCGTCGCAATACATGTATTTCCGGTGAATTCTTGGTATAGAATTTTAGGTGCAATACAATGCCTTCTCTATACACTATGTACATTGTATGCGTAGAGAAATTAAATATGATATTAATGTCACTAATATAATCGGTAACAGTGCAACGCAGGGAGCATGTATTTCCAGAATGGTGCATATTCATTTACAGAGCAACCTGAAAGGTAAACCGTACAGAGCACAGAGATATTTCGTTTTTCATTGCATTCAAGTGGTGATGATTGCTTTTGGTAAAGCACGTCAATAATATACCACATTATAACCTATGTTGCGTTCTCTGTTGAACCAAAGCCACTGGGTTGGAAAGCCTGTAATGTCAAACCTAATAAACGTTCATTTGGAAGAGTGTGTGGCTTTATGCATCCAACATAGAATGTTCTGGCTACATTTTCATGGTCAAAACCAAATAAAACAATAACGCAAACTATACATACTAGGGTCGGCTAATAAGACCCGGGCCTCTCAATGAAAAGAGCATGAAAAAACCTTTTTTTTTGCTTTATTTCTCAACATAATCTCCAGATATCATCTATACCATTTTTAATATCGGTGTTCTAATTTAACTAAATCATCTCTGTAGTGTGATTTATAAAGTGTACCTCAAAATAGCTGTTTACCGTATCAATGACCTCCTCGTGAAATCATCGTCCTCCAAGAAATTTTTTGAGGTTTGGGAACAGGTGTAGTCTCTGGGTGCTAGATCTGGCGAATAGGGTGGATGCTCAAGCAATCCCAACTTTAATTCGCATATTTTTCCCATTGCAATGACTGAACGATGGGCCGGAGCATTGTCGTGATAAAACAACATTTTTGTTGCCAAATGAAGTCCTTTTCTTTTCACCTCATCACTCAAACGTTGCAGTAAGCTTGCACAGTAGTCACCAGTGATACTTTTACTCTTTTCCAAGTAATCGATAAAAATAATTCCCTGTGCATCCCATAAAACACTCGCCATAACCTTGTTAGTAGCTGACAAAATTGACTTTGCCTTTTTTGGACTGTTTTGACTGTGATTTACTTTCTGGAATGTAGTTATTTATCCACGTTTCATCCATGGTAATAAGCCGTCTCAAAAATTCACTGGGATGTTTACGGTAGAGCATCACATTCTTAACAAACAGTTTTTCTTTGCAACTTTTGATCAGGTGTCAACAAACGAGGCACCCATCTTGCACAGATATTGCGAAAGCCCAGAACATTAATTAAAATATTATCCTACGTTCATTTGATATGTATACTGCCTCTGCTATCTCAAACAACGTTAATCTGTGGTCTTCCAATAATAAACGATGCAGTTTTTCAATGATCTCTGGAGTTGTCACTTCTACAGGGAGTCCAGAGCGAGGCTCAACACTAGTGCTCATACGCCCCATTTTAAACTCTGCAACCCACCTTTTAATCATTGAATATGAAGGGGTAGAGTCTTTCAATGTACTGTCCTTTTCCTCTTAGATTTATTTAGGCGTTAAACCGTTCAAATGGAAGTATTTAATCACTGCTCGTTTTTTCAAACCCTCTAATATCGTGAAAACTCTAAAGTTACCTTGTTTAAAATACTGTCACTCGAAAACTAAGCAAGCTATTGTCCTGTAACTATGGATACAAGCTAGTCTTAGAGTTAAATATACAATGCTACCATCTAACTGGTCTAGTGGTGCCCTATCTGTGTGAGGTCCGGGACTTATCAGCCGACCCTCTTACAAATACTGCACTATAAATTAGCAACTTCCAACGTTTTCATATTTCAAACGTCCGTACTTTGCACTTTTTAAATATTTCCCAAGAGCATATCGTAGGATATTTACATATTTCTTACACTATTTGACATCTTGAAGAGAAAACAGAAAATTGCTGTTCGACCTAGCACTAGAACACTCATGTAAGCACTCAAGTTGTGAAATTATTACCTCGTCTTTAATTTTGAAATTCGCACGCAACTTTGCATTTTTGAGAGTTTGCGGTAATTTCATCTGCTGTGTAATTCTCAAGCTGCGTTTTAGAATTGTCTACCGGCACAGCAGATCACCACAGATATACTTGGGATAATGACCACTTGTTTTGCTAAAAGAATGGAGTTAGAATAAAAGTGTTGTGTTCCATTCACATGATTTTCTCTACAACAAATTATTGTTAAAAAGCTTATTCTTCTATTTACTTCATGCTAATCGAGAAAAAATTAACAGAAATTGTCTTATTACTTGCATCCACGTAAGTATAAAAGAATTAAGGGAGTACCATAGGCTAAAGTGATAGTAAAAAACTGGTTGCTATGTGATTGAAATTCCTTTGTTTGTATGGACAGGAGTTCAACGAATTCCCATATGAGAAAAGTATAAGTAGTTTTAGCTGAACCAATAACAAGGAATATCTCAAAAAACGATCAATCCCACGTAAAAATGTTTGACATAATTATGTGTTTTAACGAGCTCTACATTTTCTATTAAACAAGTTTTGGTCTAGCCAAAATTTGGAAAATTTTATCCAGAATAGAGAGGTCCTCAAAGTATGTTCCCAGAAAATTCAAAATATACATTATATTATAAATATCTTTAATATACCATATTTTTATATAAAAAGGTTAGAGCCATTTTTGAGAAAATAAAAATTTTCGAAAATTTTTCCATGTAAATAGTAGTTTAGGGTGAGGGGATTTTCTTCAAAGTTTTCGTGTAGCTTCCTCGGAAGATATTACACTTATATACCAAGTTTGGTGTTTTACCGACTTTTCGTTTTTGAGTTATCGTTCTCACAGATACACGGACACACACAGACCTTTTTCTAAATATGGTTTTTTGTATGCAGGAGACCGTAAAACATTATTTCCAATGAAATCTCGGTATCGATTTTTTTGGGTGGAGTGCAATACTTTCTCTATACACTATGTACATAGTAACGCGTAGAGAAAGTAAAAAGAACATACCAGGTGGTCCAACTGCTGGTATTTGGTGTGTGCCGATATTCCTTGGTACGTAAAAATGTTGCAGAACTCAAAGGAACTCTTTAAAGTTAAAACCTGTCATTGGAGAACTAGGCGAGAGGACCTAGTTTTGCCCCTCGCATTGAGCGCAACTGATAGTAAGACGTGAAAAGCGAAGGTACTCCCGTCTGTATTACTCCACTGACAGGTTTTAACTTGCAGAACTCAAAGGAGTTATTTCAACACTTAACGTACCAATCACAAGTCACATACGCGGCAGTTGGTATTACTAGACCTGAATCAGCTCTGGGACAGTAATCAAGACAGATGAAGGCGTATATCAGAAACTGCTGCTCGGAGAACACGAGAAATGATGACACTCTAAAGCTCTCATACAGAAATTGGACACAAGCAGGTCGCGAGAACTGCTAAAATTAAGCAGTGAAAAGCTCTCGTAGACAACGGGCCTTTTTACAAAACATTGTATCCTCAAAGGGCACCTGTACTGTGTGGAACAGCAAGTGCATCCTGCTTACAGATTGTGTCAGCAGACAGATGAGATAGCTGGACAGATGTGTAATTTCCAGGACTTTCTCTTCAAAGAACTCTGATTTTGATGAATCGATTTAAAATTTTGAAATTCTTTCAACCATCACGCTCAGAGCATGATTCAGATCAAGAGGAATGCCAGACTTCTGGATCGATAATAATAAGACTGTCGATATGCTGAACAATAAATCTTCAAATGTCGCAGGGCAGAGTAATATGTTATCGCGAACAAGGTTCTGTGACGTGGGGGATAGCTATTTGAAGATGGTGAAAGGAAGGCAGATGGTAGAGCAATGATAACAACGGGACTTAAATTAAGCTAATATATTAAGAAAGATTAACTGATTTGTTGGTTGCGAATGTTTGGTTTACAAAGGTGGGGGATTGCATTCTATTCCATTAATCCTGGCCAATATCATTCTGATTACGGGGTTACTAACACAAAGCCTTACCTTAAGAAATATGTCATGATATGTCTGGGAAAAGTGAGAGATGAAGTGGTTGCCGGTTGAGCCCGGAGCGACGCCTCAAGACGCTCACAACCAAGCAGAAGGTTCCCCGACGGTCAAGACTCGGGCCTACAGTCCCACAAATAGATTTAGCCACACCCCGGAACGGCATTCCAACATGGTGGCCGTACTTCTAATATTGAAAACCAACGCCCTGATAGTGAGTAGTCTTAGCCAATCAGCATCGAATGCTTAAATATTCTAGAATATCCGGTGCGATGTCAAAGTGCAAATGTGCACGTAGCCTAACTGAAGTTGGTGTCATCGAAAAGTCCACTAGGAGTGCCATCAGAAGAGGCTAGTCACTTCCATCCTGATACTTAATCAGCTTATAACAAAGCTTGCATTTTTGCAAGAATATGTAAAAATCAAATCCCAATTAATTCATATTACTAAGACAATATAAGTTAAACTCTCGCCAATGACAAACATGACATTATATGAAACTAATCCAAAAAAATCAGGAAGGAGGTTAGTTTAAAAACTGAAGCACGCGTATGCTTGATGATGCAAAGGAGAGTTTCTCGAACGTATTGAAATGCAGAGTTGGGTACAGTATATAGTGAATGATGCCTATAGTCTAGCTATTCGGAGGCGAATATTGCCTTGACGAACAATAGCTCTCGCGGATATGGGTCTGCCTTCCGCTCTGGTGATGGATGAAGGAACTAAGGCCTCCTGGTTACACACGATCATCGTAACGGTTGCATGGGCAATGACAAAATGTGATACACAATAAACATGAATAGGGGTATAGCGTCCGTTCTTTGTAAATCTTGCTTATGCTCGTACCAGTAAGTAGAACATTTTTAACAGCAACAATGATGGAGGGGAAATTGTAGGATCTTACAGGTTGTATTTATTAAAACAACCAAAGAGACCATATGGAACCAATTGTGTATGCCCAAATCGTCTGGTCGTCAATTTGAACCAAACTTTTACTTTTAGCAAAACAAAATCTGGGTTTTGAAAATGTAATTTCATTGTTTTCTGTTTCAGAAGCTAACGTTTGTTTCTGTTCATTAATTTATAACTAAAAAGAGGGATTTTTGTAATGAAAGTAGATCGATTGTGCTGCGGCTTTCAGTTCCATTGTCCCAAGACAAGAAAAATAATTCTGAAATGTTCAATTTACATGACTTTCTCTACCTTTACTATAAATAAACTTTTTACAAATATTCTTCTATTCTATGCTAATCGAGATAAGCATTAGCAGAATGGTATTATTACTTAGTTTCTTATAGTGAGAGACTAAGGGAATACAATATGCTAGACCGATAACCAACTATTTTAAAAACTGTCACTATGCGATTGTCTTTAAAATTAGTTTGTCTGCTTGGCCGGGAGGAGCTCAAAAGCAACTCGGACGACTCCTGCTAGAGAAAAATAGAAGTATTTTAAAACTGAAACCAATAACAATGAATATCTTGGAAACGATGAGCTATACAACAAGATGGTAAAGGACTTAAATTGTGTGTTTTGACGAGGTCGACATTTTTTGTTTAATACGTTTTTCTCTAACTCTAACGGTTTACCAGTTATGCAGAATTAAGGAATCTTCAAAGTCTCCAGGAAATTCAAGGTATACATCTTATTTGTCTTCTAAATACAATTAATATACTGTATTTTAATCAAATTCCTTAAAGCCGTTTTTGAGAATAAAAATGTTCGAACATTTTTCCGTGTAAATGGTAGTTTAAGGGTGGGAGAATTCCTTAAAATATTCTTATCGCATCTTTGTGAGATGCTAAACTTGAACACCAAGTTTGGTACTCAAGGGACTTTTTGTTTTTGAGTTTTGCTGCTCACACACAGACCAACGGACTTTTTCGTCGAAATGTGTATTTACGGTGAAATTACGAGATCGAATTTTTGGGTGGAATTCAATACCTTCTCTACCTACATTGTACAAGTGTGCCAGGGAAAGTAATTATTTACATCCCTATTAAAATTATCCACTCATAATATCAGCGTTAAAAAACACAAAACGAGAGAATTTACAAAAATGTGCAATTTTTCTCTATTCAGTTTCTTTTCTTTGAGGCGTGCATCACTGGGAAAAAATAAAAATATTGACTTCGCAATATAAATCCTTGATTGATGTTATCTTAAGTGAGATCTTGCGCATAGATACTTGTAGCCTGGCTCTAGGCAAAGTTCGTCATATTATCGGTGCCTTACATAATATGCAAATCAGTTGATCGTTGGGTGGAAGACAAACCTAAAATCAGCCGTTTCAATTTAAAACTTCAGAAATGTTTTCCGAGTAGCGACCACCAGGAGAAAGTAGGCTGAGACACGGACATTTTTATTTTGGATCTACTTTTGCTAAAAGCTCTCAGCTCAATCTGTGACATTGTAATAATGTTCCCTTGTGAATGTATTATTTTATCCCACATCTGATATTATTTATTATTATTGCACGCACAGCATACTATTTATTACTTTCTCTACTTTGTATATAGTATATAGTAGAAAATGTATTGCATTCCACTAAAAAATTCGGTGCCAAAATTTTACTGGGGGAAAAAGAAAAAACTACTTGTGTGTGTGAATCGAAAAGTCGGTTAAATACCAAACTTGGCATTAAAGTTCAGCATCTTCTAAAGATGCAATACTAAGATTTTCAGGAAAATCTTCCAGCCCAAACCCCTTTATATTGAAAAATCTTCAAAATGTTTGATTTTCTCAAAAAATGGCTTTAATGCTTTTGATTAAGATACCATATATATAATATTTATTTAATTGATTAATGTTACGGTATTTTGAAGTTCCCGATTCCTTTGTTTTACTCCTGGGCGTGAAAAGAAAACCGAATTTCAATTATATAGCAAAAGCTTTTACAAAATTTGACTATTGCTTTAGTATAGTTTATTCCCTTGTTTCCCTTCTGCTTACAATGAAACAAGTAATAAGACCATTTCTGTTAATGTTTATCTCGATTAGCTTGATTGATGTAAATAAAAGAATATGCTTTTGCAGAACAGGTAAAGGAGGTCAGTGAATGGAATACATCCAATTTTTTAAGGAACGTGTATGGTTTTAAAATAAAGTTATCTTGATTAATACATTTGACCTTTTATTCTCTAAAACTATTTATACTAAGGCCTCCCCATTCGCTAGGAAAAGTAATCATTGACGCAGCATAAACAGGACTCTGCAGTCGTGTTATTTTATGGAGCAATTCACAGCTACGTAACGCAAAGAGTTTGCAAACTCATACTTAATGGTAGGGTTGCATGCATGGAGAAAGTGTCCTGCATTCCTTTCTCTATTGCCAGCTTCTGAAAAGCACATGTGATGCGAGATTCCAAGCTATTTACTGTGCAGTATAGTGCTCTTCCATTTGGCCTTGCCATCAGCTGACAGAAATGCTGATCCCTTTTTTCCTTGCTACAAACTTTACTTTCTCTAACACATAGGTACACTCAAAGACATTAAAAATACGTCTGGAAATGCTTATCAATAGACAGGGTTTTTTTTCGCTGTCTCCACTCATGTCTTCCACCTGTTTGATATGCTCTTAAAGGCAAATTGGACACGTTACTGAAGGGAAGGAAATGGACATGAAACGTGACTTCTGAGTTGCGAACCGGTGACACCCAACTTCCTGGTTGGACTATACTCGCCCTGTTTCACCGGATGATACAAAATCAGCTTAATATTTTCTCTGTGCTACACATAGCAATTCTAATGCTAAGGTAGTTTGCGCACGTAGTTGACAAACTTAACACACTTTATATACAAGTCAACATGTTTTGAGCGAGCATTGAGGGATGAAGGGGTGGATTGTCCAGTTGGTTTTGCCTTTTCTTACTCGCGTAGCACGTTGCACCAGAATAGTATCAATGAAAATTGTGGAACAATTCATGTACCTTTCAAATGTTCACGTTTTTCAATAAAATCACAGCTGCAGACTGTGATTTTGCTGTGTTTTTAATGATTTTGAGTTTACAAACTACTACATAGTAGGTAGAAAAGATATTGTATCCAACCAAAGATTCGATACTAAGATTTAATTGAAAATGTACGTATTGGGGACCACTGAATTCAAAAGAGAATTTTTAGGAAAGCGCGCTGTATAATTCTAAAACTTAGTCAGTTAACATTAAACATTGGCATATGTTCAGAATCTCCCAAGGATTCGACAGGAAATTTTTCAAGAAGATCTTCATTTCCTTTTAGATAATGCCGAAATTTCACCGAAAATACATGTTCTGAGAGTCCTGATTCCCAACTAAAGAGAAAAGGATACACTCTTAAAAAACAGTTTTGCCTTCTGTGTCTGTGAACAGCGTAACTCAGTTTGCTAAAATATCTTGGGTGTGGTTGTCGGCGCGTTTGGGTTTGAAATTCTGCCGCAAAAGCCTCTAGTTTGAATCCCGTCATGCGTATGGATATTTTGTGCTGTGTGATTCTGTGTTTGTGCATTAAGTGATTCCATCCTCCTGATGATGCGGGCCAACATATGCAAAAACAAACATAAAACCTTGTTTTTTAATTCCGAGTTTGTTTCCGTTTGTCAGCAATTATCCTGTATTCCCATCTTCCATTCTTCACGGCTTGCCAGTCTTCTTTCTTCAGATTTTGCAGTTTCACCATTTGGATTCCATACGTCTATGATGCTTTCGGTCGTTCACGTTTTCTTATTCCAGAAGGTGACCATTGAAGGAAAGTCTTAGATAATTTCAATCATTTTTTTTAAATCTTTGATATCGAAATTGCATTAATTACCAATAATCATCTTTCACAATCCATTCTATTGATGGCCCATACCGTTGTAAAACATGTCTTTCAATTTTCTCTATAACGAAACTTTAATTTTTAAGAAATCGAATTATGGGCAAAATTCATTTTTAAGGGAAAGATGTTTTATTTCACACAATCTGCCGCTCACAAACCAATCCCATCCACCAATCGCATACCAATCCAATCCGTATTTATTTTGATGATAAATGAAATACATAACTTGAATTTTCTGGGAATAGTCTCTGAAGCTCTCGCCTTTCTGAATGATTTTTTCTTAACTTGTGAGTGAGAAAAATCTTGATGCATAACAAATATAGATGCATCCAAGTTCAAATGTATTTTATATGCAATTAACCATTTCAGAACTAATTCTTGTTATGGGTTTAAATGTTCAACACACTCTCAATTGGGAAGTCGTTATTGTTTTATTTTACTCTTTGGGTCATACAAAGTGAACGTAATTTCAAAGCCATCATCTCTCGAGCCATTCTTAAAAGATTTGGCTGTCACTTAAGGGACACTGGGTGTAATATTTCTATATTTTTGTGTAGTTTTTTTCTAAAAAGAATTACAATGATTACATTGTTAAATATATGCGTAAGCTTTCACGGCCGGTGTCCATGGTTTTAAAATTTAAAATTTTCGGGCTGCTTTGCCGTGGTCTGTAGGTTAAAATATGTTTAGTTAAAATATTTATAATTAACGTTTCGTCCCTGTCTGTGGGGGACATCTTCAGAGGCACTGCACTCACGTCGCTAACTCGGAAAGAATTACATCAGTGCGAGTTACAGCCAGTATATATACTCGGGCACTGGTAGGCGGGGTCAAGTGGACAGGTTCTGGTTTGTTTATTTGGCCTGGAGGTTGCGGAGCTGGGAAAGTATAGGGAACCAGGTGGAGTTTAATTTAAGTCCTTCGTCTTTTTTGAAGTTGTTGGTGTTCTTATAAATCTCAATGGCCTCTCTGTATAAACGGGGAAAATACTTTTTAGTCGTAGCTATAACCTCTACCTTATCATATTGCATACGGTGGTCATCCAAAGATAAAACATGTTGTGCCACGGCTGATTTTTCTGTTTGTCCGAGGCGGCAGTTTCTTTTATGTTCTGTAATGCGTGTGTTAATGCTACGCTTTGTAGTGCCGATGTAAACTTGGGCACATGTGCACGGGATTTTTTAAACACCAGATTTTGAAAGTGGATCGAATCGGTCTTTAGCTGATTTGAGGTACTGTTTTATTTTAGTTGTCGGCATGTATATAGGTTTCACGTGTTGTTTCTCTAAAATCTTGCCGATACGATCAGTTAGTTATGTTTTTTATATATGGCAAGAATACTTTATTTTTATATGTCGGTGTCTCCCTAGGTCTGGTGTTGATCTTTCTGGGACGTATTGCTCGATCGATATGCTTTTTAGTGTACCCATTATACAGTAGCGTCTTTTGTAGATATTTTAATTCTTGTGGTAAATGTTCCGGATCACAGATTCCTTTAGCTCGTTCCACTAGTGTTTTGATTACGCTTCTTTTCTGTTTGGGATGATGGTTGGATTGTTTACTAAGATATCGGTCCGTATGGGTTGGTTTTCTGTACGCTGCACACGTGAATCTTCCGTCGTTTTTCCTAGTTATCAATACATCGAGAAAAGCAATTTGACCGTGGGCATCTAATTCTTTTGTGGATTGGATGTTTGCGTGTTGGCTGTTCAGGTGATCTAGGAATTTTTGGAGTTCAGCTTCTCCGTGAGGCCATATAGCGAAGACGTCGTCAATGTAACGAAGCCAAACGGACGGTTTTTTAGTCGCAGTTGCCAGTGCATGTTTTTCAAAATGTTCCATATACAGATTAGCTACCACCGGTCCAAGAGGATTACCCATGGCAACTCCGTCCTTTTGTTCGTAGTAATCGTTGTTCCATTTGAAATACGTCGTGGTGAGACACAGCTTAAAAAGGTCGTATATGTCTTGCGGGAACAACTCGTCGATATGTTCTAAAACGTCCTTGACGGGTACCATTGTAAACAGCGACGTGATGTCGAAGCTGACGAGAATATCTGCGGGGTCACATTTTAGATTGCGTATTTTCTGCGTGAAATGGTAGGAATTCTTTATGTGAGTTTCTGAATTACCGATGTGTTCTTGTAATAGCGGAGTAAGATAACGAGAGATAGTGTATGTGGGTGATCCAATGGCGCTGACTATGGGACGTAATGGTACATTCTTTTTGTGAATTTTCGGCAATCCATATAACCTTGGTGCCATGGCTTCTGAATGCAATAAGCTTTTCTTAGTTTCCTGTGGTATGGATGGCGAATTCCTGATCATCTTATTTGTTTTATTTAAAATGGTAGAGGTAGGATCACGTGATCTCTTGTTGTACATCGTAGGGTCCAATAATTCCGAAATCTTCTCATTGTAATCTGTGTTGTTCACAACAACAGTAGCGTTGCCTTTGTCTGCTGGTAAAACTAGGATACTGTCGTCCGCATTCAGGTCTTTCAAGGCCGACAGTTCCTTTTTGTTTATATTGGCTCCGGGAGGCTTCGCTTTTCTTAGGATCCTGGTTGATTCAGTGCGAATTTCTTCTGCTATTTCCCGTGGTACCGAGTGGATTCCGGCTTCAATGTTGGCAATTATATCTTCTACAGGTATGCTTTTTGGAGTGACCGCGAAATTCCCCCCTTTAGCTAGAACATGTTGTTCCTCAACTGATAGAACCCGATTTGACAGATTAATTACTGTGCGATGTGTGTTGTCAATTTTGTTAGGTGACTTCTGTAGTAAATTTTCAAATTTCTTTTTTGACTGTGAGATGAAGATTCATGGATGTTCATCATTGACTGCGACGTAAGATGATCTATTTTGTCCCAATCGTTATGCCTAAAAATATCTTAGGCATATGGGATTTAATCAGAATCGTACAGCCGTTTTTGAGAAAGTAAAGTTTTCGTCAAATATCCCATGTTTAGGTGGAAGAATTTTCTTAAAAAGTTTCGTGTCGTATCCATTAAAGATGCTAAACTTATAATCATATTTGGTATTTAGTGGACTTCTTGTATTTGAGTTACACTGTTTATAGACATAAACATATACACAAATTTATCTAAAGTTGCTCCTTTATGCAGGGAAGGTCAAAACATTTTCGGTGAAATCTGCTCATATAATTTTTGGGTGGAATAAAATAACATAGTTGCAGTGAAAATAAAAATTGAAAACGTTGTCTTTCAACTAAAACTCGGTTTCAGTTCTCCTTGAGGTCAGGTATATCCTTATTTTTTCGAGGATTTATTAGTATTAAATGCTCATTCAAGGGGGGGTGTATTTTTTTCACGAACTTAATTTTGGTTTATAAACCAAAATACTTACTTTTAAAACTTCAAAGAAAAGAAATTCTTATCATTAATTCCTAACACCAATATTTTATCTTAAACTACCCTTTGGTTATATATATTATATGCTATTACTACAGGTCAATATATAATAACGCATACCTGCAAATGTTAATTTCCAGTAGTTTAAAGTAGATAGAACAATAAGCTTTGTAAGAATACGTTAAGTATGGGTAGAGAAGGTATGAATGTAATGCATTAGATGGTTTTTAACCAATGAATCGCTTCGAATGGCGAAAGGTATATTAAAATGTCTTGATGGAGCCGTCGGCGTTATTTTGTTTCTCTGTGTTCCAACTTGTTAAAACTCGCTCCGCATGTGGTAAACACAATTCCCAGCACCGCGAATTTCTCAGCTGGGTTATTTGTTTGTCTGTAGAGAGAACACTGACATTGTTGACGCCGTGTTTGATACATGAGGTTTTCCACCGGGGATATTTCATATTAATGGTATAACAAATTAATCCGCGTTCGCTCGCATCAATTGTCACGTGATCACTGAGGTACATGATTTGTTCTAACAAACTTTAATTTTTGCATTATATGCTTATTTGATCACTATAGAAATGGATATTAAAATGATTTTGGACAAATTTTACTTTTATCTTGAATACTATTTCTACTTTCTCTACACTATGTACATAGTGTATAGAGAAGGTATTGCATTCCACCCAAAAATTCGATACCGAGATTTCACCGGAAATATACGTTTTATGGTCCCCTCTATTAAAAAAGATTTTTTTCAGAAAAAGGTACGTGTGTGTCCGTATATCTGTGAACACGATAACTCAAAAAACGAAAAGTCGGTAAAATACCAAACTTGGTATTTAAGTTTAATATCTTCCAGGGATGCAACACGGTGATTTTGGGAAAAATTACACCACCCCAAACTACCCTTTACAAGGAACTTTTTTTCGAAAATGTTTACTTTCTCAAAAATGGCTCTGACGGTTTTGATTAAAAAAGCATATATTAAAGATATTTACCTGACAAATAAAATGTATATTTTGAATTTTCTGGGAATAGCCTCTGAAGACTTTTATTCTGGTCGAATTTTACGGAATTTTGCAAAATTACTAATCTGTAAGAGATGGAAAAAAAAAACTTACCACGCACGAACTGTAGAGCACTTTAAAACACACAATTTATGTCATATGCATTTTTTTTCATGGAGTTGATAGTTTTTGAGATATTCCTTGTCTTTGGTTTCAGCTTTAAAAAATTATACTGACTTTGTCGACTCCTGTCCATACAAACAAAGGAACTTTAGTCACATAGCAACCAGCTTTTGACTATCACTTTAACCTATGGTACTCCCTTATTTCGCTTCTAATTACAAGGAAGCAAGTAATAAGACTATTTCTGCTATTTTCTCAATTAGCATTAAGTAAATAGAACAATAATCTTTTAACAATAATTTGTTGCAGAGATGTGGGAAAAGTCATGTGAATGGAACACACCAGATTTTTGTAAAAGTGTTCTATAATTACGATAGAACAACTGCAAAAGTTTCAACTGTAAACCACTAGCTCCCCAAAAAGGTTACGCGTTTGAGGATTAAACTAAACGTGCTTGGATCTAAAAATACAAAAGTATATTGAGAAAAATCCGAAGTTTTGCATTTACATCGTTTTCTCTACTCTGATGTAAACTATTCTGATTCCATTGTTTATGTCTATTCTTTTCCATACTCATTTCGTTGTAAGCGTAAGAGCAATACGGTAAGCTAAAGCATTGGTCAAATCTCAAAGGCGGTCACTATGTGATGGCTTTTATAGTACATTTTCCTTGTATCTACACGCAAAAGAAATAAAAACAAATAAAATGGAAAGAACCGCGATTTGTGGCTGATAAATGCAAAACGTATTTGGTATTTAAAACAAAAATAAGACTTCCTCCTTGCTACCTCCGTGGTCGAGTGGTTAGCGAGCTCACTTCTCACCCGGAGGACCGGGTTTGATTCCCGGTTTGAGGGTTATTCCTCATTTTCCTTGGAATTAAGAAGAGTAAGTGTGCAAATATAACCAAATTATGACATCCTGATGGCTAGCTACTTCTTGACGAGTAAACGCAAGCAAACAAACAGTACCTTGTAAATAACAACGCCACAGAAATTTTTATTTGATATAAATTGTGTACGTTAATAAGATTCTAGCTTTTTAAAGTAAATAGTAGGTTTATCAGTTTTACAAAATTCTCTCAGAATGAAGCTTCTGCTCCTCAGCCTGTATATTTACCCCATGCAAGTATCTTAAACATATGAGCCTTTTTTTGTCCCAACTAAATTTTTCGAAAAATTTTCCAGTCAAAGGAAACTTTGAGGTGGACGAAATATTTTAGAAAAATGTGATGTGTTCAATTCACATGACTTTCTCTACTGCCATTCACATGCCTTTCTGCACTACCATTCACATGACTTATTGTTAAAAAGCTTATGCTTCTATTTACTTCACGCTAAATGAAAAAAAATTAGCCGAAATAGTCTTATTACTTCCTTCCTTGTAAGTAGAAGAGAGATAAGGAAGTAGCATAGGTTAAAGTGATAGTCAAAAGCAGGTTGTTATGTGACTGAAGTTCCTTTGTTTGTATGAACAGGAGTTGACAAATTCCTATATGAGAAAAGTATAAGTTTTTCATAGCTGACAACGAAAACAAGGAATGTCTCAAAAACGATCAACTCCACGAAAAAGATGTATATAACATAAATTGAATATTCAAAATCTTCTCGGGCTTCTAGCCAGGTAAAAACTTGGCTTGACACCAACGTGAAGATGCACTTCTTCGAAACGTTGGTGTCAAGCCAAGTTTTTACCTGGCTAGAAGCCCGAGAAGATTTTGAATTAACACGTCGCCAGGAAAGCTTTAGTTCTTATTATAAATTGTATGTTTTAACGTGCTCTACATTTTTTGTGTGGTAAGTTTTTATCCATCTCTTACGGTTTAGGTATGCAAAATTCCAGAATTCATCCAGAGGCTATAAAACTCAAGATATTCATTTGTCAGGTAAATGTCTTAAATATACGATATTTTAATAAAAATCGTTAGAGCCGTTTTTGTGAAAATCAACATTTTCGAAAAAAAGTTCCATGTAAAGGGTAGTTTCTCAAAATCTTCGCGTTGCATCCCTGGAAGATACCGAACTTAAATACTAAGTTTGGTATTTTACAGACTTCGTTTTTAGTTATCGTGTTCACGGACACACACACGGGCTTTTTTCTGAAAATACATTTTTTTGGATACAGGGGACCCTAAAACATATATTTCCGGTGAAATCTCGGTATTTCATTTTTGAGTGAAGTGCAACAATACCTTCTCTATACACTATATACATGGTAGGTGTAGAGAAAGTAAAACATCGTTAGTAAATATTGTTGCCTTATTCTTCTACGCTGAATTCTCCTAAGGTAAAAAAACGTCACCACATAAAAGTATTGATAACTTTTACATTTTATAAGTTAGAAAACTGAAATTTGGTATGGTAGCTGCTAATGCTTGCGTACATACTGTGTATTTTTTTCAGAATTTTTTGATACCTTTTGTTTCTATTATATTTTTTATTATCTAAAAAATAATAAGGTGCATTTTCTTAAAAAGTGCCAGAGATTTTTCATTGCAATTTTTTATGAGTTATTTTGAAGATAAAAAACACAGTTCTGTGGAACAGAATTTTGATATGCATTGTGGGTGTTGAGATAAAAAATCATATACTGTTAGTTTGACAAATTTCTTGAAAATCCATTCAAAAAAAATCACCAACGATTAACAAAAATGTTTATTAAAATTCTGTTCCACAGGATTATGCAGCCAGACCTTCTGTATCAAACTACCAAATATGATAACTGTACATGCAATAGTTTTGAAGAAAATGCACCTTCAAGATGAAAAAATGTAAATTGTAGAAAAATTTGAGTTAAAGATTTACTTTGTTTTTCACTGTTGCTGAGGTGACTAATGCTGTCCATATCCATAATCCCCATCTTCATCTTGTTCCTCCACTTCTTTCCTCTTGAGGTGTCTCAGTTGACGGGCTTGATTTTGAAGTTTGTCCATCATGTAAGCTGATTTACCAATTCTTGTGTCGTCGATGCTCCTCAAAATTGTTGTTGTGAACACACCAGGCACAATTCCAAGTCCCTGTAGCACTCTTAATTCTTCCTAAATTTCCTGAATTGTACACCAAACATGCATCATATGCACCAATTTTCACAACATTAGAGGAAACAAATGATGTTTTAGGGCAGCGAATCCATATGAGTCGATTGAAACTCTCATTAGCATTCTGAGTTTTCCCATGAAAACATTTGCTTAGGAGATCAGGATGAGCTAGGTATTGAAAAGTGGGTTTCACTACATCCAGTACTGCTTCTGGTAAACTGTGTTTATGATGGAAGGGTGAGCCATCAAGCTGTGCCTTTCTGTAACCACACCAAGAAGCATCACACAAACCATGCTGAGGGTTGTCAGCTGTAGAAATTTTGTGAAAATATGTAGCCCATACCGCCTGCTCATATTTTTAACATTTCCTGTATTGTTTCTAATGGCCCTGCCATAATATATTTGTAGGTTGTGAATTTCTTTGTCTGTTAACCTACCTTGTCCTCCTAATGGCTTCCCATCTTCTAATTTTTTGCCTCTCATTTCTTTTTTCAGTTTTAATAACCTACCACCCATTCTTTTCTGGATGAGGCCTACACATTCCAATTTCTCTATATTACATTCTTGACCATAAGGTTTGCTGTCAAGTACAGTTTTAAAAGCACTGGAGTCACCATCTCCTAAGTAACTTACATAACGAATGTTGTACTGTTTTAGTGAACGATGAAAAATGATTTTCATCCCTGCTGCCTCCATTCCTCCACTTGAGCCGGTATAAGTTCTGCAACATTCCAATTTATGGTTTGTCTGCCATTGTTCTTCTTCCAATGCATCATGCAATTTGGTTCTTACTGCACATGTAGCACAATACTTGCTCATGATTTGCAAGTCCAACACCTTGCCTGTGTCGATACTTATGACAGACGACACCCCATACTGTGATGTGTGGTCCATGTTCCATCACAGGAGACAGCCAGATCTCTTTTCTCCACATTATCTGCCCCTGCTTCTTCTACTGCAGCTATCAAATCCTGTTTGCACACAGCTTCTAAACCAGTTAGCAGATTTGTGTTTAGATCACTGTATCTACTGACAGGTGGTGGCATATTTAGGAGCCCACATAATAAGTTAGTGCCCTCTCTTCCTATACCAATACATCTCATAGCACAACACAAAAAAAAAAAAAAGTAAATGGCGTTTTATTTACGGACGCTCTTTAACTGCTGTGATTCTCAGCGTCCCATTCTATACTGGGCGTGAAAGACCGATTAATTTTGCTCAGAGGCTTCTCTATCAGGCTTGAGGTTCTTTTACGTGCCGTAAATCTACGACACGGGACCAACGGCTTTACTTCCCTTCCGAAGGAAGCCATGCTAAGGATTTTTACACCCGAAAAAATCCATCGTCCTCCGCCGGGTTTGAACCCGCGACCTTGGGTATATGAAGTCAGCATGGTAACCATTACACCACGGAGGGTGATTATTAGCATAACACAACCTCATATTTACATCATATACCCAGTTATTTATGGGCGAAGATTTAAATTCGTTATTTATTTTGCACTTATCACACACTATATGAAAAGTACAAGCTACTCCACATCTTTGTGTCTGATCATCATACAGCCTCAGACACTTTGCCCCACATGTAGCACAAGTACAACTATTACTAGTAGTATTAGCCAATATTTCAATATCTATGAGTCTAAAACCAGTGGTTGCTTCTTTGGAATTTGCTTCAATTTGTACACCTTCACTGATTTTCTTAGCAGAAGCACTGGTATTTAAAATCTCAGGAACAACTTTTTTGAGGTTATTTATTCGATATACACGGTCTTTCTTCACCTTTTTAAACACCTTACCGCTATATCTTCCCATATTTATCACTAGATTCACCGATTTTAATAATATAAATACTTTACTAAAGTTATTAATGAATCTGTGGTATAGAAAGACACAACACGAGGTTATTTTCAAAAGTAAGCAACTTCAAAACAAAGGAGCAGGAATAAACGCGTTCTGCCATCTTGTCCATAGCCTTCTACATGCGTACAAACAATACGTTCAGCAAACTGTCTGTCCAAACAGCAAGAAATACAGAAATGGCAAACTCTTCTAAAGAAGAAGTAAAAAGGGGGCGTGGCACAGTAACATTCATTGCTATTTAAATTATTATTTCATACTTAGAGTAATGATAAAGACATAAAATGTCAGTATGATAATCCTAATACCCTAAACTATTTTTAGCAAAAATAAAAAAAAAATTGCAATTTTTGGAAAATTTTACCTACATCATTATGCACAATGAGATTTGATTTGGTTCTAAATCATCCAATGTAACTGTGTTACAAGCAAGAAATCGTGGGTGGGAGGAAGGAAGGATGGAAGTAACTTGGCCATGTCAATCCACACGCTTGTTTAAAATACTGATAAATGTTGAACTTCAAGTCGCATTTGCACATTTCCACGCACGTATAAGCCGGTATTGTTATGCTCTTTGCAGTTTATAATATGACAACTACTTACAGACCAATCGACTGCACACATTTCTGCATAGGCCAAGGCGCAAAAGTGTTTCACTAAACAGACTTGGAAATTATATTATTATAGTTAATTAAATTGCTTTTTCACACAAGCAGTGTGTAGGACAGGAGTTGGATAAGTAGAGTCGGACTGAAAAATTCAATGTCATAGCCGAGATTTGAACGACGGATCTCCCGGCCTCTGGCCTGTTGCTCTACCATTGAGCTACCATGGCAATATGCTGGCACAGCATTAGATTCCTCAACTGGCTCGCATGTTTCCCGGTAAACCACAAGGCGATCCCAAATTAGGTTGAGATGACATATCACAATGGCGACTTACAATATCATAACTACTTTAAGGGCCGCGCCGTGGCTGAATGGTCAGACGGCCCGGGTTCGATCCCAAGCGACCGCATGTGAGATTTTTGGTGGACAAAGGGGCAGGTTTTCTCCGGGTTCTCCAGTTTCCCCCGCCATCTCATTCCACCGGGGCTCCATTTGTCATCGCCTGCGGTGCTAGAGCAGTAAAGCGGGCGTTAAACACTAACCCCCCCAAAAGTACTTAGCCAACTATTATGGTTAGTTAGTGGTAATTTAATTTTTTTTTTCGCATAAGCCATATATAATTCGGATCAGTTGAGGAATATAATGCTGTGCCAGCATATTGCTATACTAGCTCAGTGGTAAAGCAGCCGGCTAGAGGCTGGGAGATCCGTGGTACAAATCCCGGCTATGGCATTGCATTTTTCCGTCTGACTCTACTAAGTATTACTAATATTGTTGTTTTCGTTATTGTTATTATTATTATTATTGTTATTACTACTACTACATTTATATCCGGCCTTTAACTGTATGGTACTTTCGGCTATATTTTCTTTTGGAACATTTTGCCCCTTGGTAATGGAGTTAATTCGTGTATTGTTATTGCTAGGTTTCTATTTATTTTTACTTTTAATCATTAGATCACACGCATATATACTTTCAGACTCTTGGGAGGACAGAGAATAATCTGAGTTAGCCGGGAATCAAACCCTAGACACCTCGGATAGCAGGCAGGTGCTTTAACGACTGAGCTATGGAGCCAACCAGTTAGAATATAGTCTCTCCAACCGCAACTTTTAACTTCCATTCGCGTAGCATGAAACGACACACATTGAAGACACTTACGCCTCGGAAAGATAAGTTGCATAGAAATGGTCCATAATGGAACTATATTTAGTTTAGCCCCACCTTTTGCCAGCGTGAACTTCTCTGTTGCTCGAACATAATTCACCGGTGTTGGGTGAGGGGTGAAAGAGGCACAAAGCCAGTAATTAATTTTCCGTAAGGAATTAGAAACAATTGACAAATATATGTTTCACATTTCAGTAACCTTTTTTCGTCTCCAAGGTTTAGATTAACTATTAATTTATTTTTTTCTCACAAGCCAGGGAAGGAGTTGTATAGGTAAGAGTCAGACTGAAAACTACACGGATTTAAACCATGGATCTCCCGGACTCTAGCCGGGTACTCTAACTACGCAGCTAACATGGCAACATGCCGGCACGTCACTAAATTTCTCAACTACAAAGTGTTTTCAAATTGTTTTGAGACGACGACTTACGATGTCAGGATTCATAGTATAGTCAACTATTAGGCCGATCATTGTTAATTTAATTGTTTTTTCACACAAGCCATGTGTAGAACAGGAGTTGTATAGGTAGAGTGAAACTGAAAAATTTAATTAACTATTAGTTAGATAATTCAAAACTGCCCAAAACCAAGAACATATATTTCTTTGCTCGATTCTGAGTATATGTTACAAATTAGTCTAGATTGACACGGCCAACAAAATGCGGAGTAAATGCCAAAGGATAACATTGCAATTAGTTCTCCATCTTCTTAACAGCGGAGTATCTCAGACAATGATACGTTCAATTTTCGTGCAAAAATATAGTATAATTATCAAATATATAATAGAGTACGATGTAAGCATTACATAACAATATATATTACATAATATATCAACTGCTATTATATAATAAAACATGATATACAAATCTGATGCCCTTCATTCACATGACTTTCTCTTTGTAACAAATTATTGTTAGTACGTTTATTCCTATATCCACATGTTAATCGAGATCAACATTAGCAGAAATGCTCTTATTACTTAGTTTCTTATAAGTAGGAATGAAATAAGACAATCCACTAGGCTTATCCGACATTAAAATGTTTTAAAATGTGGTTGCTAAAGGATTGAAATCAGTTTCTTTGTGTGGCCAGGAGTTGACAAGTTTCCGTATGAGAAAAGTTTAAGTATTTTAAAACTGAAACCAATACACGTAATATCTCAAAAACGGTCAACCCCAAGAGAAGAGGGTATATAAAATAGAGTGTGTGTTTTAACAAGCTCTACATTTTTTGAGAAGCAAGTTTTTGTCTATCTCTTACGATTTACTAGTTATTCAAAATTCTACAAAATTCATCCAGGATAAAGATATCTTCAGAGGCTATTCTCAGAAAATTCAAGATACACATTTTATTTGTTATGTAAATATAGTTAATAATAAGAGATTTTAATCAAAATCATTAGTCATTTTTGAGAAAATCGTAATTTTCAAAATTTTTTTCATGTAAATGGTAGTTGGGGGCGGGGAGATTTTCTAGAAAATTATATGTTGCATCCTTGGCAGATACTGAACTTAAATACCAAGTTTGGTATTTAACGGGCTTTTTGTTTTCGGGTTATGCTGCCCACAGACATACACACATATGTACAGACAGAAAAACAAACGCACTGACAATTTTTATAAAAATGTATTCTTTTTTTGTAATTCAGGGAGTTTCAAAACGTATATTTTCGGTGAAAACTTGGTATCGAATTTTTGGATGCATTATGATACTTTCTCTATACATTATGTACATGTAAAGGAAGTAATAAAAACGTAGAAATGAAGATAAAGGTTCTTGTTTGTTGTGCTTTTGATACCTCCAAATCTCCTATTATCTTAGTCCTATTTTTTCGTTTTCTTATTGTCTGTTTTCTTACTGTCGTTCGATAGCTGCAAAAACTTGAACCTTCGTCTCCAAGTCGTTCTCGTGATGAAAACGTTGCCCAGTTTAACGATACATACAAATACTTTTTCTCCCCATCCTCTAGAAGAACGAGTTGTTTTATTGTTTAATATTTCTTTGTATACCTACGAATAATAGCTAAGAACGTTCATAAAGGTGATATCCGAACATTATACAGCCATCATCGTCATTCACTGGTTCGTTTTCTGCCCAGGAACTGATTTACTTTCTCTAGCACGTATGCACATACAATGTAGCTAGAGAAGATATTATATTCCATTCAAAAATCCGACGTCAAAATTTCGGCGGAAATGTATTGAGATCCCCTGAGTCCGAAAAAAGTATTTTTAGAAAAAGATCCGCGCTCACGCTTGCGTGTGTATGTATAAAGAGTAATGCTCAGAAACGAAAAGACCAAGCTTGGTATTTATTTTTAGTATCTTCCAAGATTGCGACACAAAGATTTAAAAAAATATCCCCCCTCCAAGAATTCTGTTTACATGGAAAATGCTTTGAGAATTTTGATTTTCTTAAAAAATGGCTCTAACGATTTTGATTAACATGTCCTATATTAAAGGTTACATAGCAAATAAAATGTATATTTTGAATTTTCGGAGAATAATCTCTGAAGACTTCTTTATTCTGGATGAGTTTTGCGAAATTTTGCATAACGTTTAGGCGTAAGAGATAGATAGAATCCTAATGTACAAAAAATGTAGATCTCGTTATAAACATAATTTGTCATATCATTTTTCTTGTAAGTTGACCATTTTTGAGACATTCGTTGTTATTGGTTTCAGTTTTAAACTTTTCTCAAAGAGGACCATGTAAAGGAACCAAATCTCAATTTTCCATTTGGCCACCAGCTTTTAAAAAATTGACTTTAGTCTAATGTATTTCCTTATTTGACTTCTACTTACAATGAAGCAAGTAATAAAACCAATTCTGCTAATGTTTATCTCGATTGGCAAGATATAGATAAAATAATAATCGTTTGTAAGAATAATTTGTATTTGGAGCAGCTAGAGAAACTTATGTGCAGAGAACACGTAAGATTTTTACTTTCTCTACACGTACTATGTACATAGTGTTAGAAACATGTCCATGTGTGTGTGTGGGCAGCATAGCTCAAATACAAAAAAACCAATAAACACCAAATTTGGTGTATAATTTTGGTATCTTCCTAGGATATGATACAAAGATTTTCAAGAAAATCCCCCCTTCCAAACTACCCTTTCATGGAAAACAACGATGTGACACAACGATTTTCAAGAACTCCCCCCCCCCTTTCCAGACTATCCTTACATGGAAAACATTTTTGAAAACTTTGATTTTCTCAAAAATGTCTCTTAACGATTTTGATCGAAATAGTATATCGAAGATATTTATATGACAAATAAAATGTATATCTTGGATTTTCTGGAAATAGCCTCTGAATATCCCT
Source organism: Hymenopus coronatus (assembly GCA_030762935.1). Taxonomy (NCBI): domain Eukaryota; kingdom Metazoa; phylum Arthropoda; class Insecta; order Mantodea; family Hymenopodidae; genus Hymenopus; species Hymenopus coronatus. The sequence continues at coordinate 38,314,221 of CM060898.1, read as the reverse complement.
TCGTTCTGGATGATTATTATATAATTGATAAACCGTAAGACAGAGACAAATATTTACCACACAGATATATATATATATATATATATATATATCGTTAAAACACACAATTTCTTACATATTCATCTTTTTCTAGGAGGTGACAGTTTGCGAGATATTTCTAGTTATTGGTTTGAGTTTTAAAATACTTAAACTTTTGTCATACGGAAGTTTGTCAACCCCTGGCCATACATAGAAACGGATTTCAATCCCATAGCAACCAGATTTTAAAACACTTGACTGTTGGTTTATCCTATTGTATTGCCTTAGCTCCCTTCTAATTGTGAGGTATTAAGTAATTAGATCATTTCTGCTCATTATCTCGATTAGCATGAAGTAAATAGAAGAATAAGCCTTTTAATAATAATTTATTACAGATATGTAGAGAAAGTTATGTGAATGTAACACATCAGATTTTTTTGAGTGAAAAGCAGTAATGCGCTCTAGGGAATGGGCCACGTTTTATGCACCTTTTTGCACAAAATAAATTGTAAATGTATGCTGTGTCGTTTGTCTTATACTGTTTGGATCACTGCTTGCTCAGGGGTAGAATGACTGTTGATGACATTGAGTTGAAGTATCCCCCCCCCCATACCATTGTTTTGCTGATGAAGGCTGGTCACTATCTTTCCCTTGTCAATCACTCAATCAATGTAATTCCACGGGGAAATGAATGTTTTTCATCACCAAACTCTCGTAAACAACAAAGCAATTAAAGCTCAATTTACACAGCCCTGGGGGGAATTATTTGGTTTATTTAATTATACATTCGGGGTCTGGTATTAAGTTGGTTACTTTTCACGTTTTAAAATGGCATTTCCAGCCCTGTCGTGCGTGTAGATTACCACGTAATGGCCGACATTAACTATGTCGTGATGAACATTCTTGACAGATACTCCTTTAAACATTATTACTTTCTCTACCCGTACTATGTACATTAGGTATAGAGAAGGCATTATAATGTACCCAAAATTTCGATACCGAGATTTCACTGGAAATATACGTTTTGAGACCTGAATTCAAAAAAAGCATTTTTAGAAAAATATCCGTGTATGTATGGGGAGGGGTAGCATAGCTCAAAAACGAAAAGACCATTAAATACCAAACTTGGTATTTAAGTTTATCTTCCAAGGATGCGACACGAAGGTTTTCTAGAAAATCCCCCCACCCTTAACTACCTTTTACATGGAACATTTTCGAAAATTTTGTTTTTCTTAAAAATGGCCCTAACGATTTTGATTAAAATACCACACATTAAAGCCATTTCTATCAGAAATAAAATTTATATCTTGAATTTTCTGGGAATAGCTTTTAAAGACCTGTTTATTGAGGATTAATTTTGCTTAATATGTCACAACTAGTAAACCGTAAGAGATAGACAAAAACTTACTATACAAAAAATGTAGATCACGATAAAACACACAATTTATATACTGTACATTTTTTCGTGGAGTTGATCGTTTTTGAGATATTCCTTGTTATTGGTTTCAGCTTTAAAAAAAACTTATACTTTTCTCATACAGGAATTTGTCAGCTTCTGTCCATACAAACAAAGGAACTTCAGTCCATAGCAACCAGCTTTTGATTATAGTTTTGTTCTATTGTACTCCTTTATTTCGCTTCTACTTACAAGGAAGCAAGTATTAAGACTATTTCTGCTAATTTTTTCTCGATTAGCATGAAGTAAATGGAAGCATAAGCTTTTTAACAATAATTTGTTGCAGAGGTAGAGAAAGTGGTGTGAATGGAACGCATATTTTTTTAGACAGGCGAAAGTTGTGTTGGAAATATATAGTGCACAGATTCTTAGAATAATTAAAGCTGGCCAGTAGAAAGCTATTATTGCATAATCACATATTTCCAGTGCCCACGTTCTCCATGACATCATTTTCTGAAGTTACACATTTGTGAGCAACGCTGGTTTATTTGAGACCCTATTGCATTGGTTTTGCAGTCACCTAACTTGGCAAGTGACTTGCTCTCAGTACGTACATTTACTTATTCTGATGATAAAATTGATGAATTCTGCAGAGGCACACAAAACATTAGAATGTTAGTTGTCACTATAAACTCACATTCAGGTTATGTTCAGCCTTATACGCAGCTTGTGCTATACTGCAAGACCAGTTTCGTTTAATATTGTCTTTCATTTAATGTACCAGATTATGTACAGCATTGATATTGTAAAGTATGAGTGAAATATGGGACAATTTTGTTTGGACGGAACTATTATCCGTCTCATCTCACATTACCGGTGGCGAACGCCTGCACTAACTGTCATGTACTAGACTTGCGCTGTGGAAAATCTGTGTGTATTACACGGAGTGCAGTGGTGCTATTATGACAGTACTAACATTACAGTTGGCGAGTTATAATAAATCCGATAACTATTGCACATTGTCTAGTGTTAGTGAGATAAATGGAAATTCAACTGTTTATGGCATTATGTGACGGACTGTGCCATGCCCACAATACGCGCAACTCTCCGCGAGCCCTCAGTAGTCAACACTCTTCGGACAACAGCGACACCGCCATCAGCGGTAGCTTGAACTGGAACGGATTATAGTTACTTCATTCTGTTAATTACGAATTACGTAAACAAATAACAAAGTAACAAAAACAAGACATAATTGTGCGATACTCACGATTGCCAACCTGACGTGTCCTTCAGGCAACGAATCCAAAACGTAGCCAATCTCGATATGATTTGTAGCAAAGGAAGAGTAGCGAAATTACTTCATTGAATATTACTCTGCCACCTTCAGTTAACCTAACAGACTTACTTGTCGCCCTCCGTGGTAACCTTGGGTAACTTCATATACCCAAGGTCGCGGGTTCAAACCCGGCGGAAAAAATCCTTAGCATGGCTTCCTTCAGAAGGGAAGTAAAGCCGTTGGTCCAGTGTCATATATTTACGGCACGTAAAAGAACCTCAAGTCTGATAGAGAGGCCTCTGAGTAAAATTAAGCGGTCGTTCACGCCCAATTTAGAATGGGACGCAGTATTTAAAGAACGTCCATAAATAGCACGCCATTTACATTTTACACTCACTTACAGTTAAGCTAAAAGACTTGGTTAGCAAATGAGTGATAATTGAGTCATCCTCCCTGGTGTAGGAGTAACATGTTAGCCTCTGGTCCCCAAGGTTGCGGTCTAAGCCTAACGGTAGCTTTTTTCGGGCGTAAAATTCCTTAGCATAGCTTACTTCGGAAGTGAAGTAAATCCGGTAGTTTCATGCCATAAATTTACCGCACACAAAATAACCTCAAGCGTCTTGCTGAGCAAAATTAGTCTTCCACGTCGAATATAGACTGGGCCGCTGAGAGCGTCCATAAATAAACTCAATTTCTATGTTTCCAATGACCAATTTATACATTCATACTTCCAGGCTCCAGGGGGGGGGTTATAGAGAATTAATCTGGTTAAAAAAATTCCCAGCCCCGGGACCTCCGAGTGAGAAGTCACCTCGCTGACCACTCGACCATGTAGGCAATCACACTTTTTTTTTGATTTTCAATGTAAGAACATTAATAACAAGTTTCTGCATTGTAACCTCGACATTATTATTATTATTATTATTATTATTTCATTTATCTGCTTGTAAAAGATGTTCCATATAATTAATATAAATGAATATTTATCGAACAGGTACAAAAAATCAAACGACCAGAATTCCAAATCTTATTGCTGCAAAGGGGCTTGCAAACTATAATATGGAAAATATTTCCACAAGACCGGTTATAGGAAACAGAAGAGTAACTTTTAAATTTTGAAGGAAACCATGATAGTTTTCTTACATTGTAGAATACCTGAGGTTCAAGGGTTGTTCACCCTCTCACCCCTAACGGTAATACTAGGGGTTTCGGAGTTAAGAGAGGTTTGGAGAGGCGTGGAGATACGTGATAAGCGAAGCGGAAAGGGTAGTCAAGCTAAGGGTGGTTAGAAAATGCTAAGAGGGTATGTAATAAAGAAGCAACATGGCACTTACAAACCTTTATTGAACGATTAAAAATATTGGCTAGACTTCAGACAGGAGGCTTAGCATACCGACTTATCTGAGCTACATGATGGCTAGAGAAAGCTAGGTCGGCACACTCCTTAGAAACGTTGGCTCTTCTGAGGTGTCGTGCCCTCAAAACTCTGCGAAGTGTCATATTTCAACACTTTATCCACGTGGTCAGGGCTGTCTTGTAAAATCTGGTTCTCCTCAGTTGCTACGTTACATGATTTTTTACTTTTTCTATACACGTACTATGTACATAGTGTATAGAGAAGATATTGTAATACACCCAACAATTCGATACCGAGATTTCACCGGAAATCCATGTTTTGGGTCCCCCTGAATAAAAAAAAAAAAACATTTTTAGAAAAATGTCCGTATATGTGTCTGTCTGTGTGTGTATATGTGTGTGTGTCTGTGGGCAGCATAGCTCGGTATTTAAATTTGGTATGTTCCAAGGATGTGACACGAAGATTTAAATAAAGATACTCCTACCCCCGAATACCCTTTATAGGGAATATTTTTTAAAAAGATTTGATTTTCTTAAAAATGGCTGTAACGATTTTACTTAAAAATACCGCGTGCTTAAGATATTTTCATGACATGTAAAGAAATGTATATCTTGAAGTTTCTGGGAATAAAGATCTCTTTATTCAAGTTGGCAGTTGTATAATTTTTTTATTGTTGGTAAACCGTAAGATAGTCAAAAACTTACTGTAGAAAAAATTTAGATCTCGTGAAACAAATAATTAATGTCATGTACATTTTGTATATAGTTAACCGTTTTAGAGAAATTTCGAGTTATTGGATTCAGTTTTAAGCTACTAAAACCTTTCTCAAACGGAAAGTCTCGTTTCTTCTCGTCGTTTTGTTCACTAATAGCAACCAAAGATATTCTAATTTCAATTGTTTCACACAGCGACCGGTTTTAAAAGATTTGAGTATCGCTTTAGCCTTGTGTATTGCGTTAAGTCCCTTCTACTTATAAGAAGGAAGCGATAAGATAATACTGATAATGGTAACCTTGATTAGCGTGAGGTAAGTAAAAGAATACTCTTTTGTAGGAATGTTTGTAGAACAGCTAAATAAAGTCATGTAAGTGTAAAGCATCAGATTTTTGTGCTCAGCAACTCACACTAAACATGAAACTATTGGAGTTACAACAATTTAGAAGCAGGTGTGATAATTATTTTTAAAATATTTAGACGTTACTGGAGGTATTTAATAAAATACTTTAAAGAGATTACCTTAGTATTAATTAATTTATCCGGTTATAGAATTTTCTACTCTTGTATACAAGCTCTAACAAGTTCAACTATTCATTTTAGGAAAACATGTTTTAATAAAAGTCTCTTAGTTTATTGAAGGGAAGCAGAATGCCACAAATTATCAGTTTTATTTAAAATTATGAGATTGACCACCCTGTACTCCATAAGGAGTCCCATGAAAACACTTTCCACCACAGTTTTGAAGGGCCTTTGCTCTATAAGATTTTGAAGGTCACCTGTATAATTATATGATGGCCTGAATGTGAGGACTGTTCACAATTTTACTTGTTGCCCGAGGTGAAAACTAGACACTGTATATAGAGGGAGAATACCGCAATGCTCATTTTCTCATGTCGCAGCATCAGCTCCTGACAGCGACAGAAAACTGGTAATTGCTTTTTCAATGGAGGTTCAGAAAAGTTCACTCGATATATAGATGAAACTTGCTTCTTTCAACGTGATGTACTGTGTGATTTATATATGTTTTACACAACGTTCAGTTGCTGTTAGTGGCGTCCACTCCAAAATGACATTCATATTTTATTAATATCAATGGGACATTAAATGAAACAAACAGTTAAAACAAATTGGTCTTACTCATCTCAGTAGTGTGAGGTAAGGTTTGTCTCATATTCGGGTGGTCGCGAATTCGAATCTTGCATTCGGGTTTTCCCTTATCCTAAGAAGAACGGATGTCAAGTAACTTTAAGCTCCATGTGCCCTAAGATCATTTGAGCATATTTCATCAATTTCATTCATTTTCCGATTAGACCAACCAGATTAAATGATGTTAAACTACGAAATAAATAATGCAGAAATTACGCAAACACAGGAAATGTAACCTAAATGTGATTTTACACCTAAAAAAGACATTGTAAAGTTTTGAGCCGTCTCTGCAGAATGCATATATTTTGTCATCAGAATAAATAAATGTAAAGGCTGAGAGCGAGTCTCTTATCAAAGAGACGACTGCAGACAAATATGGCCTGACTAAGATTCTAAAGCTTAGAGCCGTCTCTGCAGAATGAATATATTTTGTCATCAGAATAAATAAATGTAAAGGCTGAGAGCGAATCACTTACCAAGTTAGACGACTGCAGAAAGAATACAACATGGTGCTATGAGATGAATCACAGTAACTCATGATGTGTAAATTCCAGCAACCTCTACTATTGGTAAAATTAACATTATTAGAATTTCAGGATGTTTTAAATTAATGGAAAATGTGGAGACTGTATATAATTCATCTTGTATAAAATTCAGATATAATTTATTTTCAATATTACGAACAGGCAACATTTTGCAAGGTCGTTTGGAACGTAATTTCTACTAATTTGAATGAGGGTGACATTTTTTTTCTTTTTTTTTTTAAACAAAATCGGAGTAAATGCATAATAGTTTGTAACATCATAATTTATAAGTAAACTATAATTGACAAAACGAAATCGTAGTTGGGAATATTCCCAAAAATCGACCGAAATAATCCCAAATAAATTTCTTTCCACAGCAATATTCCCGCTATACAATTAACGCTGTAAATTACATGAACACTTAACATTGTTTTACGTGGTGATGAGAAGACTGACATTCAGGAACCACAGTCAAGGACAGAGGTGAAAACATTCAACTCTGCAACGATATGGAAATTCGTGCATACATAGTTACATGAGAAACGAGAAAAATAAAACTTTGGAGGATATTGAATATTTATTTAAAAATTAAGACATCCTTTAGTTTACCGAATACAAAAGGTTCGAGTTATCCACAGTACGGTGGACAAAATAGGCATATATATCAGAATTATTTACTTTCTGTACGCGTACTATGGACATAGTATATTGAGAAGGTACTGTATTGCATCCAAAAAATTCGATACCGAGATTTCATTGAAAATATATAATTTCGGACCCCCTGAATCAAAAAATTTCCATGTGCCTGTCTGTGTGTGTAGGCAGATATCTATAAAAAGTCCTTATTTAAGATCAGTATATTCAGTATACACCCAAATACCCTTTAAATGGGAAAATTTTCGAAAATTTTGATTTTTTAAAAAATGGGTCAAACTATTTTGATTAAAATATCGTATATTAAATGTATTTACATGAAACATTAAATGTAAATCTTGAATTTTCTGGGAATAGCATTTCAAGCCTTCCTTGCTCTGGATGCGTTTTGTGGAATTTGCATAACCGGTAAACCGTCAGAAATGGACGAATACTTACTTAACAAAAAATTGTAGAACTCGCTAAAACACACAATTTATGTTACATACTTTTTTCGTGAAGTTGTCCGTTTTTTTAGATATCCCTTGTTATCGGTTTTAAAAAAATTATACTTCTCTTATAAGAGAATTTGTCAGCTCCTGGCCATACAAACAAAGGAACTTGAATCACATAGCCACCAGCTTTTAAAAAGCTTGAGTATCACTTTAGCCATGGTACTCCTTTATTTTCCTTCTACTTAACAAGAAAGCAAGTAATAATACAATTTCTGCTAATTTTTCTCGATTAGCATGAAGTAAATGGAATGGAACGCATCAGATATCTTTAGATTACGAACTGTTTTATTAAACTCTAAGTATATAGATCCATAACAATACCTGATTTTATCCTTATGAAAATTAATTTAGCTATAAAAACAGTTCATTCACAGATAAGTCTGTGTTCCGAAAAAAAGAAAGAAAAAAGAAAACTGACTTGCATATGTTTGTAAATTCAAAGAGCACACTGTCATACTTAACAGTAATACCAATGTTTTGAGTAAAATTTCCCCTAACAGCTGGCCTATAGTTTCTTCTCTTCCTCGAGGTTTGTAGAAGTTGGGGTTTTTACTTCCTCTGCACGTACTATATACATAGTGTATAGAGTATTGTTGTATTCCACCCAAAAATTCGTTACCGAGGTTTCACCTGAAGTATATGTTTTGAGGTTCCCTGATTCCAAAAAATGTATTTTTAGAAAGAAGTCCGTGTGTGTGTGTGTGTGTGTGTGTGTTCGCGTGCGCACCTATGAATAGCGTAGCTCAAAATCGAAAAGACTGTTAAATACCAAATTTGGAATTTAAGTTGAATATATTCCAAGGATGCGAGAGGAAGATTTTCTTGAAAATCCCCTCATCCCCAACTGCCATTTACATAGAGACATTTTTGAAAAGTTTATTTTTCTGAAAAATGGTTCTATTGATTTTATTAAAACACCGCAAAAAGCTATTTACATGGCAAATAAAATGTATATCTTAAAGCTTCTGGGAATAGCTTCTGGAGAGCTGTTTATTTTGGATGAATTTTGCTGAATTTCGATAATTGGTAAACCGTAAGAGATAGACAAAAACTTAATGCACAAAAATGTAGATCTCGTTAAAACTCTCAATAAATGTCATATAAGTACATTTTTGTTACAGATTTGGCCCTTTCCGAGATATTCCTAGTTATTGGTTTCAAATTTAAACTAAGTATTTTCTCAAATGGGGTTAGCCTACGTTTCATCCTTTTTTGTTTTACTGGAAGTGCAAAGAGAACGGAACTTCAATTGTTCACATATTGATCGGCTTTTAAAAAAAAATGTCTATCGCTTTAGCCTGGATAGAAGAATATTTTTTTTTAGGAATAGTTTGTTAGAGGCTAGGTAGAGAAAGTCATGTGAATGTAACATATGATTTTTTTAAGTAGAGCTATTACAAAATCAGAGTAATGCAATTAAACACCATAGCCGGTATTTGAGCCACAGATCTCCAGGTTTTCATCCAGTAGAGCCGACCATTGAGTTACCATAGTAACATGCCGGCACGGCACTAAATTCTCCAACTGACGCGCTTTTTTCCCGGTAAACTTCAAGGAGATCTCAAATTATTTTTTAAGATTTCTTACCTTAATGATGATTTACAAACTCCGTTAGTACTTAAGTACCGGATTTTGTAGTTAAAAATAAACTAGAAATCACAGAAACTAAGAAATTCGTAGTTCAAATCCTGGAAGTGTCATTTAATTTTCAACCCGACTCTACCTCTCTAACTTCTGTCCTACACACGACTGGTGTAAAAGAAATAATTAAATGTATTGCTATTTAGAAAAGTATATTTAAAATATAAAGATTTTTCCTATAATGTACGCAAATATCGTCTTCAAGAAATAGGACTTTCAACGTTTTCTGGCTCAGAATTGCTTACGCCATCTTTTTAAAGCATGAAGAATGTTCCTCTTTCCTGTTGGGATACATTGCGCTACAGCTTTTGTTATTATATTATTTGGCACGCATCAGATTTGATCTCTTCAGTTTACTGCATATTTTTACTTTTTCTACATGTACATGGTGCGCAGATAGAGCAGATATTACACTCCACCCGAAAATTTGAACCCGAGATTTCACCGGAAATGGACGTTTTAGGATCCCCTTTATATAAAACAGCATTTTTAGAAAAATCCCGTGTATGTGTCTTTGTGTGTCTGTGAACACTAAAACTCAAAAAATGAAAACTGGGTAAAATACCAAACTTGGTATTTAAGTTTTTTATCTTCCAAGAACGCTACACGAAGGCATTTGAGGAAAATCCCCCATCACAAACTACCCTTTACAATATAACGGTTTTGATTAAAAAGGGTATACTGAAGATATTTACATGACAAATATAATGTGTTTCTTGAATTTTCTGGGAATTTTCTGTCAATAAGACCAATTCTGGTAATGTTTATCTTGATTAGTATGACGTAGATAAAAGAATAATATTTTGTACGAAAATGTTGTTTGTGGAATAGCTAGAGAAAGTCATATTTTTATTTTATATGTGTTGATCATCAAAACATAGTAGCATCATTACATTATAATTATAACTCAAAATGGCATGTCACCATACAAACAGGGATTAGACCTCTCTCTCTGGTGATCTGTCCTGACTCCAAACTTAAGTTGGTCCATCTGCCTTCTGGCCTTGCTGGACTTCGTTGTCCTCGTGGTGTATAATTTAGTGCTCTCTTGGGAACGGTATCATATTCCATTCTGCAGATGTAGCTGAACCAGTTTTTCCTGCATTCTGCTATTTGCTGTTATTTTAAATATTCCAAGTTGTTATCTGATATATTCTCTTCTCTGTTTGTCCTCTAGAGTATAACCTACTACCAACCTTAAGCATTTCCTTTTTCCCACTCTTATCCGCCTCTAAGACTCTTTAATAGAGGAACTGTTAAAACCTAACATTTCAGCAGAGCGTTCTTGCAGTCCTTCTTTGATAAGTTTTTTCTAATTGTTCCGCATATATGTTGGACTTATTTTAGTTTTCTATTTAATCTTTTGTTCTGTCGTTGCCACTGAGATAATTTAAGTCCATAACCTTTTCACAAGCTTTGTTCTGACAAGATCTTTTCCATAAAATGTCATTATTTCTTATTTTTCAGCTGAAATTTCCATATTATTTTATCGTTATTTCTAATTTATATTCAGTAGATGCAATAACCAGATTGTACGCTAGAAGAAAAAATCTGATGTGTTCCATTCACATGACTTTCTCTAATTCTCTGCAACAAATTATTGTTAAAAAGCTTATGCTTCTATTTAATTCATACCAATCGAGAAATAATCAGCAAAAATAGTCCGATTACTTGCTTCCTTGTAAGTAGAAGCGCAATAAGGAAGTACCATAGGTTAAAGTGATAGTCAAAAGTTGGTTGCTATGTGACTGAAGTTCCTTTGTTGTATGGGCAGGGATTGTTAAATTCCTGTATGAGAAAAGTATGTTTTTAAAAGCTGAAACCAAGAACCAGGAGTATCTCAAAAACGACCAACTCCATAAAAAAGTATATAACATAAATTGTGTGTTTTAACGTGCTCTACAGTTTTTGTATTGTAAGTTTTTGTCCATCTCTTACGGTTTAGGAATTATGCAAAATTCCGTAAAATTCATCCAGAATAAATTAGTCTTCCGAGGCTATTCCCAGGCAATTCAAGATATACATTTCATTTTCAGGTAAATATCTTTAATATACGAAATTTTAATCAAAATTGTTAGAGCCATTTTTGAGAAAATCAAAATTTTCAAAAAAAAGTTCTATGTGAAGGGTAGTTTGGACTGGAGGATTTTTCTCAATCTCTTCGTGTCGCATCCCTGGAAGATACTAAACTTAAAAACCAATTTTTGTATTTTACCGACTTTTCGTTTTTGAGCAATCGTGTTCACGGACACACACGGACCTTTTTCTGAAAATGTTTTGTTTTGGGTACCCTAAAACATATATTTCCGGTGAAATTTCGGTATCGAATTTTTGGGTGGAGTGCAATACCTTCTCTATACGCTATGTACATAGTACGTATAGAGAAAGTAAGAAAGGAAGACCAAGAGCAACATGGTTAGAGGATGTGATGGAAGACCTAAGAAAGATTGGAATCACAGGGTGCAAAAGTAAAGCAGAAGATAGAGATTTGTGGAAGAGGATTGTACAAGAGGCCAAAGCTCACCAAGGGCTGTAGAGCCAGAAGAGAAGTGAACAAGATTCTATAACCGCTTAGGTTTGACACTCCCCCTAGGGGTCAGAAGCCTGTCTGGAAGCAACGACACGAAACCACAGGATGGAGAACCTGGAAAGTGTGGTCGGCCCTTAGCCAGGCATTAACTTCAGGAAGTGGATGATAGGAAAGCTTATGATGTAATGTGTGGAATGAGTGGAGGGGAAAACCGGATGACGCGGAGAAAATCGATCCAGACGCCGCTTCGTCCACCAAAAATCCCACATGCTGGCGCTTGGTCCGGAACCCGGGCAGCCACATTAAGATGTTTATATTTATACGATGACATGTTTCCATAATTTTCGCCATGTATTTTCTCTCTAACGACATAAGCTGCATTGCATGTCAGATGTGCAAGTTATTACTTTCTCTACACGTACTATGCACATAGTGTATAGAGAAGGTATTCTATTGCACAAATTCGATACCGAGATTTCATCGGAAATACAGGTTTTGGTTTCCCTTGAATCCAAAATATGCATTTTTGGTAAAATGCCCGTGTGTGTGTTGTGTTTTGTGTGTGTGTGTGTGCGTGTGCGTGTGTGTGTGTGTACACATAGGTCAACAACTAAAATACCGTTAAATATTTGTATTTAAGTTTTCTATCTTCCAAGGATGAGACACGAAGATTTACAAGAACAGTCCTCCACCCCAAACTACCCTTTAGATGGAAAAAATTTCGAAAAATTTAAATATCTCAAAAAGCGCTCTAACGATTTTGATTAAAATTTATTATATTTAAGATATTTACATACCAAATAAAATATGTAATTTTGCATAACTGGTAAACCGTAAGAGATAGACAAAAACTTTTTATACAAAAAATGAAGATCATAATAAAACACACAATTTATATCGTATAGATTTTTTTCGTGCAGTGGATCGTTTTTGAGATATTCGTTTTCATTGGTTTCAGCTTTAAAGTACTTAAACTTTTCTCGTGCAGGAATTTGTCAGTTGCTGTCCATAAAAACAAAGGAACTTCAGTCACATAGCAACCAACTTTTAACTAGCACTTTAACCTATGGTACTCGCTTATTTCGCTTCTACTTACAAGGAAGCAAGTAATAAGACTACTTCTGCTAATTTTTTCTCGATTAGCATGAAGTAAATAGAAGCATAAGCTTTTTAACTGTAATTTGTTGCAGAGATGTAGAGAAAGTCATGTGAATGGAACACATAAGATTTTTTAGGAACAGTAAAGCTTGCACTAGGAGATAAGAGCGTCCTTAATCCATCCCTGTTGTAAATGTGGTTTGCACAAAAAAGTAGCGCGCAGGTAATGACAGCAGTATCGCACACCATTTACCTGCGAGATCTGAGGTACGTGTCGACAGAATAACACCATTAAGTTACAATAGCCGTTCCATATGCTGGTAATGTTGTGCCAGCTAAGTTAAATCTCGCTCCAGTAGCAGATAATGTCGGCAGTGGAACACGTCACGCGCGACGAAATTTATATGCAACACATTACGGGACGGAAGAAGCGTGTACTGGCAAACATATCCAGATGCCTTCCTTGCTCAGCGAAGCGCGCCTTGTATTGCGCTACGTTCAGTTAGCCCCAATGCACAATGGAAAATTAAGCGTAAGTATAACATCAACTTTAAAAAATATTACTTTCTCTACACGTACTATCTACGAGGGCCCTTTTTTTTCAACCTCCAATAGGCTATAAATAAAAGACAAGTTCATAGAAAAGATATATTTTATTACTAAAAGTTTTGTACATTTATGGTTACTTTTCAACTTAAATCACCGAAAAGATTGAGACATTTGTCGTACCTGTGCACAAGCTTTGCAATACCCGCTTCAAAAAATGTTGCCGCCAATGATGCAGCCCGTAACCACTATCAATGCAGCTATTTATTGTGAAACTTTACGACGTCAGCGGAGAGCCATTCAAAACAAACGAAGAGGAATGCTGACTTCAGCAATTGTGTCCATCCATGAAACCACTCGTCCACACACTGCTGGCACAACCCATCGGCTCCTTGAACAATTTCAATGGGACATTTTCGATCATCCGCCGGACAGTCCTGACCTGGCACCCAGCGACTTTCACCTTTTCCCTGAACTGAAGACGTGGCTAGGAGGGCAGCACTTTCAAACCAACGAAAATCTTCAAAAGAATGTCATGGCTCATTTGACATCATTGGCGGCAACATTTTTTGAAGCGGGTATTGCAAAGCTTGTGCTCAGGTACGATAAATGTCTCAATTTTTTCGGTTATTGTGTTGAAAAGTGTACAGAACTTTTAGTAATAAAATAATTGTTTTCTATGAACTTCTTATATTTATAGCCTATCGGAGGTTGAAAAAACCTGATGTGTACCATTCACATGACTTTCTCCATAACCCTGCAACAAATAATTCTTAAAAAGCTTATACTTCTATTTGCTTTATGCTAATCAGAAAAAAATAGCAGAAACAGTCTTATTACTCGCTTCCTTGTAAGTAGAAGCGAAATAAGGAACAACCGTAGGTTAAAGTGATAGTCAAAAGCTGGTTGCTATGTCAACGAAGTTCCTTTGTTTATATGGATAGGAGTTGACAAGTTCCTGTATGAGAAAAGTATACGTTTTTCATAGCAGAAACCAAAAATAAGGAATGTCATAAAAACGACGAACTCCACGAAAAAAATGTATATAACATAAATTGTGTGTTTTAAAGTGCTCTACATTTTTTGTGTAGTAAGTTTTTGTCCATCTCTTACGGTTTAGCAGTCATTCAAAATTTAGTAAAATTCATCCAGAATAAACTACTCTTCAGAGGCTATTCCCAGAAAATTCAAGATATACATTTCATTTGTCAGTTAAATATGTTTAATATCCGAAATTTTAATCAAAATCGTTAGAACCATTTTTGAGAAAATCAAAATTTTCGAAAAAAGTTCCATGTAAAGGGTAGTTGGGGGTGGGGGAATTTTTCTCAAAATCTTCGTGTCGCATCCCTGGAAGGTACTAAACTTAAATACTAAGTTTGGTATTTTACCGACTTTTCGCTTTTGAGTTATCGTGTTCACAGACACACGGACACACACACACACACACACACACACACACACACACACACACGGACCTTTTTGTGAAAATGCTTTTTTGGATATTGGGGACCCTAAAACATATATTTTCGGTGAAATCTCGGTATCGAATTTTTGGTGGAGTGCAATACTTTCTCTATACACTATGTACATAGTGCGTATGGAGAAAGTGCTCTTGCCAATACTCCATTACTAACGTTTAACTTGAATAGCTCCGTTGTTTTCTGTAACTCTTTTAGCGGTCCAAGGGATACTTGTCAAATATGGGGCAATTACGCTATCTGTTATTACTTACTTGTACCTGCATATGATTATTTGTGGACTTTAAGATTTAGATTTTGTAAAATTAAGGTACGTTTTCATCTTCTTTACTGCACTATGAAGTTTTATTGAAAATTTGAAATGTGTTTCGTTTTAAACTATGCATTTCCGGACAGACTTATCTTGCAAAACTCTTTTAACCCATCTATTTTTGTCCTTCCTGTAATTTGATTTTGGCCTTTGTGGCAAGGTTCGTATGTCGTGTAATATTTGCCTTGTAAACAATCAAAACCTTCGAACGCAACAGACATTTAACAATTTCACCCACAGCGCAGTAATAGTTATTTATATTATGTGGCTTAAATAGACTATTATTTGTGAGTGGTATGTTTAGTACACGAGCAAGTAAGCGCGAGGTCTTCTAATTTCTCATGAGCCAATAATACTCTAATATGCCACGTGTAATATACGTTTTATCCTATTCTAATATTAACTGAAATATTCTTATAATTATTAATATTATTAGAGTCGTCATTAGGAGGAATTTAATTTTAGTCGTGAAGTAGGTAGTGCTTTGTGCGTTGCTGCGTGACTCCGCCAGAATAAACAGTTTTAATTCCTGTTTTTTTAACCTTCACCAAATAAATCAACAAATAAATGAATAAAAATGGATATTCGCGAAGAAGTTTCAGATTATGCTAAAAAGCTGTACTTAGTTTGTTACCAGGAAACTCAAAGGACTTTAGGACAAGGAATTTTCAGTATATAAAGAAAGGGGAGCTACCAAATGAGTTAAAATAATTTACTTACTTTGTTTCACGATGAAAATAAAGACTCATTTTTATTGTTTGCTAGGATACATAAAATGTATAGAATAGGATGATTTTTTTCCCAATCCTATCCTTTTTGTTTTTATGCTTTTGAAAGAACCATGTTATATATATGGTGTACTTACCACTTGTTTACGTCTGAAGCTTGTTCATTGTAGGAGAGAAGAACAGGATGACCTGTTCTTTTGCCCCTGACGATATTACGTCATATCAGCTGGTGCAGATTTGCTATTCTCTCCTCTCTTAAGGAAGGTAACTTGCCTCAGTATGTTTGAACCCCAGGTGCGGTATTTTTATTATGGATGTAGGTCGAAAAATGTTACGCTTAGTGAGCAGTGCCTCGAATCGCTTACGGTGGATACAGAAAAAATACGCCCACTCACGCGCCCTCCCACATACAGACAAGATACAGGAAGGCCCTAGATGCATTTCGGTAAAGCTATTTATACCATTTGATCCCATGGGAAATTCGCCCGCTGCGCTGTTGGGTGCTAATGGATCCGGATATGCTGTGGTCTTACATGATGCTGAACTCTTGTCAGCTTCTCCTTTAGTAATATCATTCCGGACTCAACAACTTAAGGGAATATCAGTTGTAAAGAAAGCTTCTATTTTCTATTACGAAACATAATACCGCTATCTTTTTAGTACGACATTGAACGTAAAAAACTGATGTGTTCCATTCACATAACTTTCTCTTGCTATTCCAAATGCAACAATTCTTACAAAAGATTATTCATTTATCTAAATCATGCTAATCGAATTAAATATTAGCAGAACGGATCCTATTACTTGCTTCATTGTTAGTAGAAGGGAAATAAGAGAGAACACATTTTGCTACAACGATAGTGTTTTAAAGCTGGTCGCTATGTGAAACAATTGAGGTTCGGTTCCTTTGCGTTAGAAAGTTTTAAAACTGAAGCCAATAACAAGGAATATTTCAATGGCGGTCTACTCTGCAAAAAAAAAAAAAAAAAAAAAAAAAGTGTGACATAAATTGTGTGTTTTAACGAGATCTACTTTTTTGTGCATCATGTTTTTGTCTTATCTGATATGGTATAACCGTTAGGCAAAATTCTACAAAACTCATCCGGAATAAACAGGTCTTCAAAGGCTATTCCCAGAAATTCAAAATATATATTTTGTGATGTAAATATATTGAATATTCGGGCATTTTAATCAAAATCATTAGAGGCATTTTTGGAAAAAAAATTCAAACATTTTCCATGTAAAGGGTAGTTTGTGATGGGAATTTTTTTTCAAAATCTTCATGTCTCAATAATAAACATAAATAAAAATTTTGGTTTTTAACAGCCTTTTCGCTTTTGAGTTATGTTGTTCAAAGACACACATACGGATCTTTTTATAAAAATGCCTCTTTAGGACACAGAGGACCTCAAAACTTATATTTCCAGTGAAGTTTCGGCATTGAATTTTTGAGTGGAATACAATACTTACCTTCTCTAGCTACTATGTACATTGTATGTACATACGTGCTAGAGAAAGTGGTAGGAGTCGTTTTTGAAAGTCCTGAGTATACCTAGTTTTATTTAAAGGTCTTTAGAAAGTGCTGCCAAGAGCTGGGTGGCTTCATGGTAAACCACGGTGTCAACCCAACTAACCGAGGTTTTTCGCATTTCATTTCTTGGTCGCAGATTAATGCGATACTTTATCACTGCATTTAGTTTCCTTTTTCTCAGCCATACCAAACATTAGGCTGATCAGCTATCCCGGTTCCCTCTCTGGAGATCGCTGTGTGGTGGATAACTAGCCTTCTAGGTCTCATTCTATTAACACAAGCCGGTCCAACACGCACCTGCCACCGCGCCAGTCCATGGCACACCAACATACGGCTTGAAGCCTTTGTGAAAATTCATCAAACTGTATCACTCCAAACATAGGGAACTGTATCCAAATACTGCCAAAGTCACAGTAAATCCTATTTCTTAGTGCAGTATAAAATAAATCAACCATTCGTCGAAATTATTGTATCTCAATATTTGCCTTTTTACAGCTTCAATGCAATCTGTGAAATAGATACATTTTCTTACTCCAAAGTAATGTACACATTTTATTAAACAGAATAGTGTTACATTAACAGCAAACAGTGTTTTACCCATCCGCTATCGCCACTAGACACGCCAGCCTACTATTTCGTACCACGCAACATTGCGGCAACCTTAGATATGCCATCAAAACTGTAGCATTTGCGTCGTTGTTTCGTCATATGTCCCCAGAGGTCTTAGGTTAGGTCATTGTATCTCTGTTTTTGTAATGGACAGATGGCATTAGGCAGCGTTCAATATATCTGCTTTCATTATCTGTGGTTGAAATGTAGAATATTCACTATTACCATCTATTTTTACTTTTTCTGGCACGTATGTACAATATATATAGTAGGTAGAGAGGATATTTTATTCCACCCTAAAATTTAATACCAAGATTTCACCGAAAATACATGTTTTAGGGCCCCCAAAATCCATAATAGCAAAAAAAAAAAAAAAAAAAAATACAAAAAAAAATACAAAAAAAAATGCCCGTGCATGTAATAACAAGCTGTTTTTTCTCCAACAAATAACTCCTTTTATTTGTTCCAAAATTGGATAACAATCGGAATCGGAAGATCGCTCTCACCAGTTCTCCACTGCCGGATTTTGACTTGAAATAGTCCCATTGAGTTCAGTAAGTCTTTTAACGCATGAAAATATTATCTGCACACGTCAAACATGCGGTAGTTGGGCCCCAATATTTTTATGGAAACTACTTTTTGATTATTGATATAGTTGTTAATATACATTTGTTGTACATTCCGCTTTTATTTTCCATCATGATCACATTTAATACAATAAACAGTAATATACTCTTCTACAAATGACATCGCTTCGAATACTTGGGAAAAATATTTTGCAAGCAATTTGGCAAACAGTTGGAAAAAAAAATACGAACAAAATCTGATGTGTTCCATTCACATGACTTTCTCTACATCTGTGTAAAAAATTATTGTTAAAAAGCCGATTCTTCTATTTGCTTCACGTTAATCGAGATTAAATTAGCAAGAAATACTTTCTTGCAAGTAGAAGGGAAATCATGGAACACACTAGGCTAAAACGATGGTCAAATGTTTTAAAAACTGGTTGCCATGTGGATGAAATCCGCATCTTTGCATTGCCAGGAGTTGACAATTTCCCGTATGTGAAACGCTTTAAGAATTTTAAAACTGGAATGAATATCGAGGAATATCTCATAAATGGTCAATTCTACGAAAAAATGTATATGATATAAATTGGATGTTCTAACAGATCTACTTATTTTGGTCAGTAGGGTTTTTTTTGTCTCTTACGGATTACTAGTAATACAAAATCCAGTAAAATTCATTCCGAATAAAGAGGTCTTCATATGCTATTCCCAGAAAATTCTAGATAATCATTTTATCTTTAATACCCATTTTAATCAAAATCGTTAAAACCATTTTTGATAAAATCAAAATTTTCGAAAATTTTTCCATGTAAAGGGTAGTTTGGGATTGGGGTATTTTCCTCAAAATCTTCTTGTCGCATCCTTGGAAGATACTAAACTTATATATCAAGTTTGGTGCTTTACCGGCTTTTCGTTTGAGTTATCGTGTTAAGACACACGACCACACATGAACCTTTTTCTAAAAATGTTTTCTTGGATACTGGAGACCCAAAAACGTATATTTCCGGTGAAATATCGGTATCTAATTTTTGAGTGGAATGCAATGCCTTCTCTATATAGTGTGTAACTTGTATGTGTAGTGGAAGTAATTAGGAAGAGTGGAACACTTACTTGCTTCACTGCTCATGTGCGGACAGCGAGTGAACCGATGCAAACCGCTCCCTGTCTTTAAAGTCATCAATACCCAAAGCGCTATTAACTTACACTTCCCTCAAACAGTATCCCATCTGCGCTATCTAATAATGACATATAGGTACCACAAACTATCCCATATGTAACCCGTAGACTGCGATGTGATTATAAGGGACATTATCAGGGGCGATTAGACCATCCACCATCCATTGATGACTAATGGGTAGCATAATCATTGTATATTAAACACATCTGATGTGTTCTATTCACATGACTTCCTTACATCTCTGACAAATTATGATTAAAAAGCTTATTCGATGTCGAAGTTTTACCAAGAATATATGTTTAGAGCCCCTGAATCCAGAAAATCATTTTGTATTTAGTATGAGTCTGTGAACAGCATAACTCAACGAAAAGTTCATTAAGCACCAAACTTGATATTTAAGGTATATCACGAAAGTATTAATGAAAATTCCCCAACACCAAACAACCCTTTACATGGAATGTTTTTCAAAAAATTTGATTTTATCAAAAATGGCTCTAACGATTTTGATTACCACATAATTATCATCACAAATAAAATGTGTATTCTCAATTTTGTGGGGATTGACTGCAGTCCTCTTTATTCTGGGTGACTTTTGTTTAACTGATGGAACTTACTACACAAGAATGTTGATTTGTTAAAAACACATGCTATGTCATATGCATTTTTTGTGTAGTTAAGAATTTCCGGGATATTCATTTTTGTTGCTTTTAAAATTTCCTATACTTAAACATTTTATCAAATGCGAAATCGTTATTTACTTTTTCATCCTGATCAAGCAAATATTTCAATTGCATCATAGTGACCAGTTTTTAAAAGATATGAGTATCACTTTAGCTTAATGTTTTCCTTCATTTCCCTTATACTATAAGGAAGCAAGTAATTAGGTCATTTCTGGTAATGTTTATCTCGATTAGTATGAGGTAGAGAGAAAAATAAGTATTTTAAGGACCGTTTGTTGCATAATATTTAGAGCAAGTCAATGTGAATGGAACACATCAGATATTTATTACTGAAATAACAAATAATTCAAGTATACCAACCTACAAAGTGAGGGTTTAGACTCTCTTTTTTTAATTTGGAGGGCATGAATTGGAATTCCCAAAGGGGAGACTTGCATAACATTTGTCTATGTTTTCCATTGTGCTGAGAATATATATGAAGGAAACTCTCAGATATATTATTTTTAAAGTTTTTTTTTTTTTATTCTCGGTGGGCGCAGAACCGCTCTTTCTACACAAAATCGAGAGCTTTAGTTGTTATTTAACCATGCATAAAGCAGATATAGCTACTGGCAATCTGAAAACGTACTTTAGTCATGGTGGTTTTGTGAAGATAATCAATGTTGTCTCATGTGGTAAAAATCCGATATGCCATTCATAAGTTATTCTTACAGAAGTTTATTCTTCTCTCTTCTTTAGGCTAATTAAGACAAAAATTAGCAGAACTGGTCTTATTACTTAGTTTATTCTAATTAGAAGAAAACTAAATTATACACTAGGCTAAAGCAATGTCAAAATCTCTTAAAAGCTGGTTGCTGTGTGATGCAAATGCGACTCTGTTATCTTTTCATGATGATAAAATAGTGGCTGTTGACTTCCCATTTGCTAAAAGGTTATTATTGGACACTTTAAAACCAATAATAAGAAATAAGGAATATTTTAAATGGGTAACTCTAAAAACATTTAATCATAAATTGTGTGTTTTAACGAAATCTGCATGTTTTGAGTAGTAGTAAGCTATATCAATCTCTTACTTTTACCAGATATGAAAAATGTATCTAGAATAAAAGGGTTTAAAAGGATATTCCTATAAAATTCAAGATATACATTCTTTGGGTGATGAAAATATTTTACATATTGTATGTTAAAAAAATCGAAGAACAATTTTCGAGAAAATAAATATTTACGAATAGTTTTCACGTAAAGGTAATTTGGGGTGAACGAATTATCTTGAAAATCATGTCGCGTCTTTGAAAGATGCAGAATATAAATACAACGTTTACTATTTAACGATTGTTCATTTTACTTTTTCTAGGACGTATGTACATAGTGAATAGCAAACGCATTGTATTTCATCTAAAAATTCGATGCCGAAACTAAAATGCAAACATGTTTTGAGATGCCGTGAATATAAAATAATTTTAGAAATATTTCTTGTGTTTTTGTGCAGCATAACTCAAAAATGAAAACTCTGTTAAATACCCAACTTGGTATTTAAGTTCGAGATCAAGGATATGAAACGAGAATTTTCTAGAAAATCTCCCAAACCTCAACTACCCTCTACATGGAACATTTTTCGAAAGTTTTGATTTCATTAAAATGATTTAAGCTTAAGATATTTTCATGGAAAACAATATGTATATCTTGAATTTTCTGGGAATAGCCTCTAAAGACCTCTTCATTCTGGATGAATTTTATATAACCGTAAGAGATAGACAAACATTTACTACACAAACATGTAGATATCATTAAAGATACAATTTATGTGATATAAAATATTTTTGTAGAGTTAAGTGTTTTTGAGATATTCTGAGTTATTGGTTTCTGTTTTAAGGAGACTTTTTAAATTGGGACGACATCTTTCTTTTCGTCTCTCTTTTGTTTACTCCTAGCAAGAAAATAGAACGAACTCTAATTATTGCACTTGTCGATCGGATTTTTAAAGGTTAGACTATTTCTTTAGCCTAGTGTACTCCCTATTTTCCTTCTAATTACAAAGAAACAAATCATAAGACAATTTTGATTATGTTTATCGTGAGTAGCATGATGTAAATAAAAGAATAATCTTTTGTAAAAAAGGTGTTTGTGGAGCAGCTAGAGAAAATTATATCAATGGAACACATCAGATACTTTTAGTTATGCTGATCACGACACCCACACATACAGATCTTCTTGTAAATATACATCTTCTCTACCTATTTTGTATCCGCCCTTTATAGCGTTGACTGCTGTTTATCCGTAACTGTATGCACTTCGGATCCGAAAACCAGCTCTACTGATCATCAGCGAATAGTAGTGTCATGAAATTAAACTCATAATTACTTATTATCTTATTTAATATACTCAACCAGTTATGAATATTATCGCCAAAATGAACATAAAAGGAGTAGAGAAGCGTGAACTCCTAGGTTAATATCATTTGATTCTATCTCATTCTTTGCAGCATGGATGCTTACTTTATTATTTCATTATCTAGTACATCCTTAGTAGTTACAAAAGGTATTGCACTCCATTAGAAACTTCCATACCGAGGTTTTGCCCGAAATACATGTTTTGGAATCTCCTAAACCTAAAAAAAATATCTGATGTGTAACACTCATATGACTTTCTCTAGCTGCTCTACAAACCTCCTACAAAAGATTATTCTTTATACACAATGCTAATTGAGATTAATATTAGCAGAATGTTATTACTTAGTTCCTAATAAGTAGAAGAGAATAAGGGAATGCGCTATGCTAAAATGCTTGTCAAATGTTTTAAAAGCTATCGTTATGCGATTGTCATTACAAATCACTTCTTTGCCTGGCCAGGAGTAGAACAAAAGAAAAGCGGACACTTCCTGTCTGAGAAAAGTTTAAGTACTGCACAATTGAAGCCAATAACAAGGAATATCTAAAAAACGGTTACCTCCACAACAAAAACGTAAAGGACATAAACTGTGTGTTTTTTCGTGATGTACATTTTTGTGTAGTGAGTTCTCTCTCTCTCTCTCTCTCTCTCTCTCTTACGGTTTACCAGTTAAGCAACATTCAAACAGAATAAAGATGTCTTAAGAGGCTATTCCCCCAAAATTCGAGATATACATTTTATTTCGGACATAAATAGCTTTAATATACGGGATTTTAATCAAAATCGTGACAGCCATTTTTAAGAAAATCAAAATTTTCGAAATTTGTTCCATGTAAAGGGTAGTTTTTAGTAGGGCGATTTTTTTGAAAATCTTCGTGTCGCATCTTTGGAAGATACCAAATCTAAATACCAAGTTCGGTATTTAACGGTCTTTTCGTTTTGGGGCAATGCTGTCCACAGACAGACAGACACGCACGCACGCACACACACGGAACGTTTTTTAAAAATGCTTTTTTCGGACTCAGGGGACTCCAAAACATATATTTTCGGCGAAATCTCGGTATTGAATATTTGGGTGCATTATAATACCTTCTCTATCCCTATGTACATCGTACATATGGGGCTAGAGAAGGTAAAACCCATTTTTAGAAAAAGATCCATCTAGGTGTCCGTGAGCAGCATAACTCAAAAACTAAAAGTCGTTCAATACCAACTTGGTATAAACTCAGCATCTTCCAATGATGTGACTCTTAAGGTTGTTAAGAAAATCACCTACAAAACTATCCTTCACATGGAATATATATATTGATAATTTTGATTTTCTCAAAATGGCTTAAACGATTTGAATGAAATATCTTATTTTTGAGATATTTTTATTACAAATGATATGTAAATCTTAAATTTTATTGGATAGTCTCTGAAGTCATTTTTATTCTAGAGAACTTTTGCATAAGCGGTAAACCGCAAGAGATAGGAAACGCCTTACTACATAATGGATGTAGATTTCGTTAAAACACACAATTTAATCAGATTCTCTTTTTGGTTGCAGTTAAACACCTCCGAAATATTGCTGGTTGTTGCTTTTAGTTTTGAAATACTTATACTTTTCTCAAAAGGGAAGTCGTCATTCTGCATACAATTTGTTTTACTCCTGGCCATGCAAAGATACTCGAATTACAATTGTATCATAGCGAGCAGCTTTTAGAGGATTTAGCTATCGCTTTAGGTTAGTGTATTTCTTTTTTTTACTTCTGTTTATATGGGAGTAAGCAGTAAGACCATGTTAATGTTCATCTCGACTAGCATTCTTTTGTAAGATTAATTCATTTGTAAAGAGATAGAGAAGGCCAACTGAATGGAACACTTTTGTATGATGATTGAATTAACATGATCAAGTGTGCTAGAGCTCCCATATCTTTTGATGCTTCCAATCAGATTTTGCATTTTACCTTGTCAAGTGCTTTTTTTATGATGAATAGTAATTTGGTAATCTATATTCTCTTCTTTTCTCAAGAGGAAGTTTTTCTTTCTCTTTAATGCATACTGGAATATCACCAAATTACACAAGAAATGGAGAAGGATTAGAATAATAAATACATAAGATGTGCATTCCAATATTCTTTATTAATTTCAATAAGGTATATTATATTAAACACTTATTATATACTTTACAGTATATTTTTATACTCATTACATGTGTTATTTTGTGCATAAAATGTACCTTGCGAGACTCAGTAATTAGGAACTGTGAGGGAACTTTCATAATTACAGCATCGTAGCAAAGGTTTGCACTACAGTGTACAAATCAAAATACATAGGGAAATGAGGATAGATCTCGTTCAATTCCAAGTTCACAGAACTTCTGAAGTTGTTCCAGTCTTAGTAAGGGGCATCCTCTAGGCCTAGCGGCTAATGCGGTTTATCATCGATTTCAGATAAGGGAGTTTGTGTTCAGAAAAAGATATATGGAGATGCCTTCAGTTTTAATACTAAATTCTTACTTGCTTCACAAAACATGTAGAGTACGTTAAAAACCACAATTTATTTAATATATTTTTTTCGTGTAATTAACCTTTCTGATATATTCCTTGATTTGTTTCAGGTTGAAAATACTTATACTTTTCTCACGCAGGCCCTGCATAGAAACAGATTTCATCCACATGGCAATCGGCTTCTAAGAGATTTACAATCATTATAGCCTAGTGAATTCCCTTGTTTTCCTTCTACTTACAATAAAGCGAGTAATTAAGCACTTTCTGCTAATAATTATCTCGATTATCATAAAGTCAATGGAATAATTTGCTTTTCAACAGTAATTTGTTACAGCGATGTAAGAAATTCATGTAAATAGAAAACATCAGGTATTTTTATCTTATCGCTAATCATTATTGTAGAAAATGGTTACTTCTCGTATTCTCCAAAACTCTTGAATTTTCAAAACTTAATAATTTATTTCTCCCAATTTTAGCATGGTTCCAAAATAGTATATGTCAAGTTTCTTTAATGTACTGTTAAGAGGCAGTATAATAATTCTGAAACAAATTAGTAAAGCAGAGAATTGTGTGCAGAATTTTCAGTACGGCAAATGTTGGGAAGACTTTTACGAGAAAACAAGGCTTAAAGTTGATTAATAAGCAAGCGTCTACCCATTTGTAGCTTCAGTTAATTGGAAGTTGAAGTGTACCAAGTGGAAGAAACCATACATTTTCTTAAAGTTTATATGTAATATTTTTACGACATGTATATGCATTTTGGCTTTATTAAACTGAAAAGTAAGTATATATAGAAACTAAGAAAAAATATAAAGCTATGCTTGAATCTATAAACATGCAATATTATTCATCGTTAATAAAGAACAGCAGGAATAAATAAAAATTTACCTGGTCTGTGACATCGAATTATACAAATAAGGGTTATAAATGTAATAATATCTCATGTGATTGAATGCTGATACTTTTAATTCTGTTTTTATCTACAAGGTAAAATATATTGTAAAATCTCTATCTGGTAGTAATAATGAGACACATTTATTTATGAACAATACTTCTAAAAAATAATTGCAGCTTCAAATTTCGGAGTTTGAGTGTTGAAGATGGTTATTCAGCTATTCTGACATTACATCTTAATGTTTTTGGGCTCAATTAAAACATTCTGAAGCTTGCCTCTGCATTTATTCCTGATCCGCTGACCTATATAATAATATTTGTTTAGTGTCGGGCGAGTTCCCTGATGTCTTGAAATATGCCAAGGTTTTAACCTTAGTAACAAAGGTGACAATCATGAAGTGATTAATTATAGACCTATTTGTATATTACGAATTATGTCTAAAATGTTTGAAATTCTATTAAGTAAACAAATCACTAATTATTTTCAAGAGAATTCGCTAATTTCAGATAGTCAGGATGGTTTTAGACTAAACGTGGTACTATTGATGCCATAGTTTTCTTTTCTGACTAGAACATGCTATTGCATTGAAGGAGGGGACGGGACACTGTTAATAGCAGAGTTTTTGATCTGGCCAAAGCTATTACATGATACTTTGCTTCAAAAACTTAAATTTTATGGCTTTGATGATGGCAATTTGAAACTATTTAGATCAGATTTATCAAATAGGTATTAGTCTGTTTATATAAATAAATACTCACAGACAAATTGGTAGAACATGGCGTGACACAGGGTTACTACTTGGTCCTCTGTTTTTTACTTTCTCTACACGTACTATGTACATAGTGTATAGAGAAGGTATTGCACTCCACCCAAAAATTCGATACCGAGATTTCACCGAAAATATAAGTTTTAGGGTCCCCTGTATACAAATAAAAAAAAGAACTTTCAGAAAAAGGTCCACGTGTGTGTATTTGTGTGTTTGTGAACACATAACTCAAAAAAGAAAAGTCGGTAAAATACCAAAGTTAGTATTTAATTATAGTATCTTCCAGGGATGCGACACGAAGATTTTTAGAAAAATCCCCCTACACCTAAAAATTCCCCTTTACATGGAACGTTTTTTCGAAAATTTTGATTTTCTAAAAAATGGCTATAACGATTTTGAATAAAATATCGTATATTAATGATGTTTACCTCACAAATAAAATTTATATCTTGAATTTTCTGAGAATAGCCTCTGAAAACTACTTTATTTTGGATCAATTTTACGGCATTCTTTGTAACTGCTAAACTGTAAAAATGGACAAAAACTTGGCATACAAAAGAAGCAGAGCACATTAAAACACACAATTTATGTTGGATACATTTTGTCGTGGAGTTGATCGTTTTGTTTCGGCTTTGAAAAACCTATACTTTTCTCATACAGGAATTGGTCAACTCCTGTCCACACAAACAAAGGAATTTCAGTCATATAGAATCAGCTTTTTGATTAACCTATGGTATTCTCTTATTTCGCTTCTACTTACAAGGAAGCAAGTAATAAGACCATTTCTGCTAATTTTTTTCTCGATCAGCATGAAGTAAATAGAAGCATAAGCTTTCTAACAATAAGTTGTTACAGAGAGGTAGAGAAAGTCATGTGAATGGAACACATCAGATTTTTATCATTTATGTCAATGATCACATATAATGCACAAGACAATTGCTTGAAGACTTACCTCTATGCTGATTTGCAATAAATATATCTCTCAAGGAAAACACTCTAATACATCCTAAAATTGTGAAGTTGTCCAAAATAATTGAAAACTGGTATAAACATGATAGCCTTATTGTTAATTACAGCAAAACTGTTGATTTAGCTTTTAATGTTAATTTATACAGTTCAGATTCTTTAGTTAATCCTATATTTAGTTAATATTTGGGAATAAATATCCAACCCTGTCTAGGTTAGCATATTCATATCAATAATAGTAAAATAACAGAACACTCTTTTTATTAAGAATTCTAAAAAAATACATATCTTTGAATGCCTGTTTCTGCTAATAAAGTTTTTGTGCTTCAAATGAAAGTCATTAGGCTTATGTGTGGTGTATCCCCTAGGACT
Organism: Hymenopus coronatus; assembly: GCA_030762935.1. Taxonomy (NCBI): domain Eukaryota; kingdom Metazoa; phylum Arthropoda; class Insecta; order Mantodea; family Hymenopodidae; genus Hymenopus; species Hymenopus coronatus. Next base: position 38,285,860 of record CM060898.1, on the reverse strand, counting down.
CATCTCAAATATTTATTTATTAAATTGGGTATTGACTAAGACATCCTTGTTTGTTCTGAATTGTTTGTTAATTATTAAAAGGAGTAGTAATTCATGTACATTGTGTTTCTTTGTTCATAATCATTCCATAAGAAGTAATGCTAACATCTAAATGGTAAAATGTAAATATAGCGAAGTTCAAAACCTTCCCAAAAAACACATTGTAAAAACATTGTCCTTCTTATTATTATTTAAAAGAACACTTAAGGTTGTTCTGCTCTCCAATCCATTGTAGAATGCTTTTGGGCTTTATAGTTGTAAGAGTAGTAAGTTTTTGTGACTTGTTTTGATATTTATACACTTGACGTTGCTACACAAACTGTGTATTGTTCTGGCAAATAAACCATCTATCTGTCTCTCTGTCTCTATTACTATTTTTATGGAGAAATATTTTTTCAATATTTTTGGTGAAATTTCAGATATATTGCCTTCATATTTAACAGTTTATAAAATGAGTATTTTTGTGCTAGCATTTAATGTCTAAATTGCAACAGGTGTATACCAAGGAAACAACCATACATGTCTACGACTGATAAAATCAAATCTATACCATTTTGCCAACATTCATAATTGGAGGCGCCTTGGTGGCACCAAGAGAGAAGCTGCGAGAAATTCCTTGTGCCTTAAAAGCATGCGAGATATTAAGACCCCTTTTATGTTATCCTAGTTTTGTTTTCTCTCTTTGTCTCTGTCTCTCTCTAAGCTTTCTTCTACCAGAAAGTAAAATCCCGCAACTTCCCTTTCCCCTTAATGCTGCAAAGGCACTTTTACGCAAAAGTGAACATTCTTGTAACCTAAAAAATAAACATTAAAAGGTGTATGTTACCCGTGTAACAACATTAAAGCACTTATAACGTTGCTTTAATATACTTAATCGTTGTTTCCGAGATTACAGAATGCAAAATGAAATGTTCAGAATATTGTAGAGTAGAAAGGCAATGTCAAACTAAGAATTTTGTAGTTAGGAGCATGGAGTCGTAGATGCTGTGGAGATGCTTGAAACCCGGCGGAGGGCAATGGGTTTTTTCGGTCGTAAAAACTCCTCGAAAGCGAAGTAAAGCCGGTGGTCCCGTCTCGAAGTTTTAGGCATGTAAAGTATAATAATAAAATGACACTGTTAGTACCCAAGATCACATCAGCGCTGCAGTTGTGCCAGAATTTTCTCTTGCACTTCTTTTACGAGCTGAATCTCCCCCTTCCAATCCACTGTTTTGAATGTTCCTTCGGCTCAGGTGTGAAGTGATGGACCTACATTTCATCCATTATTATGAATGAATCGACGCAAAAGCTCAGCTTTATTGCAGCGAAACATTGCCAAACATTCGATTAAAACATCCTCACGACGCTGTTTTTGTTCTATTGTGAGCACCCACCTTGTACACAACTTTCTCATATCAAAATTTTCAGACAGTATGCGATGTACAGAACTTTTTGAAATGCCTGCAGTATCTGCTAGCTTGCGCAGTTTCAGTCGATGGTCATCCAATACCTTTTTGTGAATTTTCTTTACAATTTCAGATCTAGTAACCTCATTTGGTCGACCATTGCGATGTTCGTCTTGGCAGCTCGTACGGCTGCGCTTAAACTCTGCCACCCAATATTTCACTGTTGTAAACGAAGGAACAGACTCCCCCAAAGTAGAATCTAGCTCAGCTTTAATATTAGTTAGACTGAGATCTTTCACATGAAACTATTGTATCACATAACGATGACCAGTTTTATTCTTGTGTACAAATTCGCAGAGAGCTTTCACTAACGATGGCTCCATGTGGTTGAAGTCCGTTTCTATACAGGGCCAAGAGTTTAAACTTTCCATTTGAGAAGTGTTTTAAATCTGAAGCTAATGACAAGGAATTTCTCAGGAGTGGTCAATTCCACGAGAAAAAAAAAACGTATATGACATAAATTGTGTGTTTTACCGTGATCTACATTTTTGTGTAGTAAGTGTTTCTATCTCTTGCGGTTTACTAATTACGCAAAATTCATTCAGAATAAAGAGGCTTTAAGGCTATTTCCAGAAAATTGAAGATATACGTTTTATCTGCCATATAAATGTTTTTAATATATGGTAATTTAATCAAAATCGTTAGAGCCATTTTTGAGACAGTAAAATTTTGGAAATTTTTTCCATGTAAAGAATAGTTTGAGGTGGGGGGATTGCTCTCAAAATCTTCGTGTCGCATAAATTTAAATACCAAGTTTGGTATTTTATCGAGTTTTCATTTTTGAGTTATCGTGTTCACAGACACACACACACACAGGGACCTTTTTCCAGAAATAGTTTTTTTATATACAGGAGACCCTATTACGTGTATTTGCGGTTAAATCTCGTATCGTTTTTTTTGTGTGGAGTTGTGTAATACCGCCTCTATACACTATGTACATGAGAAAGTAAAATTTGAACTATACTAAGAGTGATAACTCTCCAGTTTAAATGATACCCTCCAATCTGTGTCTACCATTAATCCTGACATTGATAAATTTGTGTCGGCAGTTCAACATTCTGCTTTAAGCCCGAAAAAAGATTTGTGAAGCCTCATTTAAAAAACAAAGATTGAAAGAGATTTTGTTACTGGTCCACTTGTTGTTCAAATTGTCTGGCTCCGCTACTGCTACACTTAATAGGCGCTGCAAATCTTAATTAAAAAGTCCAGGTGGAATGGGGAAATGTGGCCTTTCTCCTCCGTTTATCAGCTCCCTAAGGCCTGCCTAACCAACTGATAAGCAAACATTCTCATAGGACAAATAAAAATGTGATTTTTACTTTCTCTCCACGTACTATGTATATAGTGTATAGAGAACGTATTGCATTCCAACCAAAAATTCGATACCGAGGTTTCACCGCAAATATATATTTTAGGGTCCCCTGTATCCAAGAAAAACACTTTCACAAAAATGTTCGTGTGTGTGTGTGTGTGTGTGTGTGTGTGAGAGAGAGAGAGAGAGAGAGAGAGAGAGAGAGAGTGTCAATGTGTCCGTGAACTCGATAACTCAAAAACGAAAAGTCGGTAAAATACGAAACTTGGTATTTAAGTTTAATATGTTCCAAGGATGCGACACAAAGATTTAGAGTAAAATACCCCCATCCTACTCTACAGTTTAGATGGAACTTTTTTCGAAAATGTTGATTTTCTCAAAAATGGCTCTAACAAATTTGATTAAAATATCATATATTAAAGATTTTTACCTGAAAAATAAAATATATATCTTGAATTTTCTGGAAATAGCCTGTGAATAATTTATTCTGAATGAATGTTACGGATTTTTGCATAACTGCTGAGCCGTAAGAGATGGAGTAAAACTTACCACACAATAATTTAGTGCTTTTTAAAACGCACAATTTATGTTATATACATTTTTCGTGGATTTGATCGTTTTTGAGATATTACTTGTTTTTGTTTTCAGCTTTAAAAAACTTATACTTTTCTCACACAGGACTTTGTCAACTTCTGTCACGTGGCAACCAGCTTTTGACTATCATTTTAGTCTAATGTACTCCCTTAATTCGCTTCTTAAAAGTAAGCATGTAATAGGACTATTTCTGTTATTTTTTCGATTATCATTAAATAAATATAACAATAAGCTTTTTAACAATAATTTGTTGCAAAGATTTAGAGAAAGTTATGTGAATGGAATACACCAGACTTTTTTACTTTCTCTTCACGTACTATTTACATAGTATTGAATCCGACCAGAAAATTCTATACCAAGATTTCACGGAAATAGACGTTTTAGGAATCCGTGTATCCAAAAAATGTATTTTCAGAAAAAAGTCCGTGTATCTGTGAACACGATAACTCAAAAACGAAAAATCGGTAAAATCCAAAACTTGGTATTTAAGTTTTTCTATCTTCCAGAGATACGACTTTTGAGAAAAATCCACCCACACCAAATTACCCTTTACATGAAAACATTTTCAAAAATTTTGATTTTCTCTAGAATGACTAACGATTTTGATTAAAATACCCGTATATTAAAGTTATTTATATGGCAAATAAAATGTATATCTTAAGTTTTCTAGAAATAACCTCTAAATATCTGTATTCTGAATGAATTTTGTGTTACTGGTAAACCGTAAGAGATAGAGCAAAACTTGCTACACAAAAAATGTGGATCACGTTAAAACTCACAATTTATGTTATATACCTAAGTTTTTTCCCGTTGAATAGACCATTTCTGAGATATTTCTTGTTATTTATTTCAGATTTGAAATACTTAAACGTATTTCACATGGAAAGTTGTAAACTCCGTTCCTGCATAGAAACGGATTTTATCCACATGGCAAGCAGCTTTTCAAAGATTTGACTATCGTTTTAGTCTAGTGTATTCCCTTTTTTCCGTCTACGTACAAGGAAGCATGTATTTAAGACTTTGTCTTGATTATTATAAAGTAGATAGAAGACTATGCTTTTTAACAATAATTCTTGAAGTAAAGAAAGTCATGTGAATGGAACACATAAGGATTTTTATTATACATTATTTTTATTTTGCAATTACTGGGCGAAGTATTTACCTATTAATAAGAGCGAGGGAGGGGTGACGTTTGGTTTCATGTGAGAGGAAATCACACTTTTTACCATAATTGAAGCTTCTTGGGAGTACTACACATCTCCAAATGTGGTTATTATTCCTGAACCTATACCCTGCAGTAATGGTATCCCACAAAAAGGGTGTAAAACATAATTTCACTGTACACCATCCACAACTAATAACTGCCACTTTTTCTCCTTGGCTGCTGGCTGGACTATAAGAAGAAGAAAAAAAAAACGAAAACCATTTCCAAAACACAACGGATCATTGCTTTTAAGAATTTGAAAGAACTATGTGATAAATTCGAACTCAGACGTTTCGTCTAGCAATCGGGAGGTCGTGGAATCGGTTCCCCGCGCCCGGCCTCCCTAACCCATTTTTTTTTCTCCGGGAGTTTTCCTGGGTCATTAGGCGGATGATTCATTTCATCCAACCGGGTTGTAAGTGTCAGCTAGAACTGCGGTGACTCCGCTTTGGAAATACAGCTCTCGGCGGCGGAATGGCGTTGGAAGACATTAGACTCCGGGAGTTTGGTCAGACCTGGGGCGCGGGCTGCTAGCGTTTCCGCGTCGAGATGAAGAGCTGCTTGGAAGCTGTTAGCAGCCCTCCACGGTGGCTCCTTCCTCGCCGTTCTGTTTCGGCCGTCCTTTTAATTCACTCTCATCTCATCTTCCTGGGGTCTGCCGTAAAATAAGCCAACAGCTGCAGTCTCTCCGGCATCACACACACATACCAATTACTACCAAACCTATGAAAATATACATATACATATATATATATATATATATATATATGTGTGTGTGTATGTGTGCATATCCGAAGAACAAATACTAATGCAAGAGACATAATAGAGCAATTGTTCTACCAATCATGAATGTACAAAAGGTGTATTAGCCTATGAGAGGTGGATTATGCATTTCAAAAGCAAAGTGTTTCATACTATCACAGCATAGAAGGAATGTCTATTCTTACTAAACGCGCAGTTGGTCACGCAGTTTGTCACTGGAGCAATTCGCAGGAGCATCGAGACAATTTGCTCTCGCCGCTTTACTCACAGACCAACCAGTGATGACTTCTGCTTTACATGATGTTCTTGAAACGAACATAAAATAATATTTTTGAAATACCTGATATGTAAGTTAATCATTATGGGCACATATTTTGTAATATAAGCTAAATTTACAATGCATTTATTAATTGCCATGCCAACTAAAACTCTAAGTATTTACAGTAAGAGTTTGAGAGGTCATTAATAATTGTAGTACAATTAGGAAATGTTATAACTCTCAACATAATATATGTAAATATCAATAGATATAATCATTTAAATGTATAGTAGATCGCATCATGGAATAACCACATCGTAAGCTCACTGTAGATTTATATTTTTTAGATTTATCATGTAAATATGCAAATAAAACTGTCTCACTATAACTGTTAACATTTTTATCGAAAAACACTGTATCCATCAGCATATCTTTGTTTCGACTTCGTTGTTAAAAGTGAAGCAGATGTTAGATTATTTTTATAAAACTTTACTGCTTAATAATAACTATGAAAATTGAAATATTCAATTTGCTACATAGATTGCCTCCGTGGTCGAGTGGTCAGCGAGCTGACTTCTCACCCGGAGGTCCCGGGTTCGATTCCCGGCTGGGGCGGAAAATTTTTCTTTAACCGGAATTGTTCCCTATCCCCCATAGAGTCTGGAAGTACGAATGTGAGAGTGAATGTGCGTGTGTTTAGTAATATAAAGTTTAACCTAATGTTTTGAACCTACAGTTTCACAAGTAAAAGCCCCCGATATGACTATTGATGTTAAAGGGGGCAATACAAATGAAGCAATACAAAAAAGAATAATAATAATAATTCGCTACATAAACAAATAGCCTAACAACCAAGTCATGTGCTAATTCAGCTAAAGAATCTATTGCAAAAATGCATTAATAAAAGAGTGTATAAAAGGCTTTGTCCATGTAATATAGATGTAGCCTTTCATTTGTTCACATCGCGCATTCAGTTTGCTCAATAGAATATTGAAAAACAATAATAATTGTGGTTTATTATTTTTACTTTCTCTATACGCACTATGTACATAGTGTATAGATAAGGTATTGCACTCTACCCAAAAATTCGATACCGAGATTTCACCGGAAATATGTTTTATCTAAAAAGAAAGGCATTTTCGGAAAAAGGTCCGTGTGCCTGTCAACACGATAACTCAAAAACGAAAAGTCGCTAGAATACCAAACTTGGTATTTAAGTTTAGTGTCTTCCAGGGATGCGAAGATTTTGAGAAAAATCACCCTACTAACCTTTACATGGAACTTTTTTAAAAAATTTTGATTTTCTCAAAAGGCTCTAACGATTTCATTAAAATTTCGTGTATTTAATATATTTACCTGAAAAATAAAATGTATATCTTGAATTTTCTGGGAATAGGCTCTGAAGAGTACTTTATTCTGGATGAATTTTACGGAATTTTGAATAACTGCTAAACCGTAGGAGATGGACAAAAACTTACTGTACGAAAAATGTAGAGCACGTTAAAACACACAATTTATGTTACATACATTTTTATCGTGGAGTTCATCGTTTTTCAGATATTCATTGTTTTTGGTTTCTGCTTTGAAAAACATACTTTTCTCATACAGGAATTTGTCAACTGCTGTCCATACAAACAAAGGAACCTCAGGAACACAGCAACCAGCTTTTGACTATCAGTTGAACCGATGGTACTCCCTTATTTCACTTCTACTTACAAGGAAGCAAGTAATAAGACTATTTCTGGTAATTGTTTCTGATTAGCATGAAATAAATAGAAGAATAAGCTTTTTAAGAATAATTTGTTGTAGACAAAGTCATGTGAATGGTACACATAAGAACTTTTTACATTTTTTTCAAGTATTTTAAAAAGTAATCGGATAACCTCGAAATGTTAGGTTACTAATCAAATCTTGAATGCTTGAGAAAACTTGGTTCTGCGGGTCTCGTATTCCCAATGTGCATTCTTGACCTGATAAGTATAACTTACAGTTCTTAGTAAGCAATATACTATTTGTTTGCCCACCGAGATTAATCTCGCATGTTTACTGGAACCTGATCGAATGAATTTTCCTTGCTCTTCAATCTTAATCGAAGGCGACGTAGTACTCCTCGAAGTTCTCGAATAATGCGACTTCTCGATGGCGCACGGAATGTATTCTCATGCCCTTTACGACTGCATCGGAGACATTCAGGAATTCATAATATATGATTCCATTTCAAGAGTTCGTTCTAACTCTACCTCCAACAAACTTTCAGGAAGCCCTCGTGTATCTTCTTTATTGCCCTATCATCGATTGCATAAACACAGGAAGATATTCACAAATTTGTTTTATGTTAAGCTTCTGCAGTGCATACGATGGTTGGTGCTATACTCTTGTATTATACTTTGTTCATTTTAATATAATTCTCAAATGCTCTTTAGTGGAATATTTCCAAAAGCGTAGTTTTTTGCCATAATCGTGCATATATGCATAAAAAGTGACCCATTCTGCTAGATCGATAGTGTTTTCGCTCGTAAAAAGTTTCCGCGTTAAATTAACCATGTTTTGGCTCTACTCGCCTAGTACCAATTTTTTATGTGAATGGCCTGAAAAATAAACAAAACAGAACTAACAAATTAACGATGTTCATATCTGTCTGAAATGGGGAGTGTTTTGCATTATTTCTCTATGGAAGGGTTTCGCTACAATTGGTAGCAAAGGAAGTTGTATCCAAATAATAATATAACTCTAGCATGTATGATTCAACTGTGGAAAACGGGGGAAGTGTGACGTCTACCTAGAATTGTTATTAAAATAGTTCGGCATGTAAAGTAAATAGTGGCGGAGCTAGCAAATTTGAAACGCAAGTGGTTGAGTACCAAATTGTCTAGCAGTCTTACTACTTCAAATGAGGCTATACAAACCTTGTTTTCGGGCGTGGAGTGGAACGCTGACGCCTTTTCTTGTCACAGATTTATCATTGTCAGGCTTATTGATAGATACAGAGAGACGCAGTATTGATAGAAGGGTATTTTCATTTAAAACGGAGCGTTATCGATTTTAGTATAAATCGAGTTTTGTAGTCGTTCCTGAAAGTTTAGCTTTCCTATGCTGATTAGTATGTGTAGAATTAAAATATCGTATGATGTTATAATGACTCACATAGCATAACTGTTGGAACACAATAAATATTCAGCTTTTTTACCATTCTAAAGCGGAGATAATCAATTTCCCACTCTACGCGATATTTCTATCTAGCATGCTCCTGTGCCATCCTCAATGTAATCTCACTGTCTGTTGTTATTCGTCATGTACACAGCTAAGCAGGCTCAGTGGGGTGGATAAGGAAAGCTGGCAATATTTGCGCACCGATGAGAGCAAGTTTTCCAGATCTGAGCTCTGACATTTATATGAGAGCATTCAGTGGCGATATGCCACTACTAAACGTCAATAGGAAACTAAGTGACTGAAATTATGCTCTGAAAATAGGGCTATAATCGGTGGGACTAAATTAAATTTTGTGACTACCAACATAAATAGCTCTAGGTCCATTATAGACCGCATATTATGCAAGTCAGTACAACTTGGACACAAAAATGTAGTCTGTATAAGTAAGAGGAGATTAAACTTGACATTGAAAATTGTAGCTCCGCCCTTTCTAAGCGTCAGTTTATTCCACAACACTTGTAAAATTTTGTAAAAGTTTGCTTAAATCACATCAAAAGATAGGCCGAAGGAAACTCTTCCCAAGGGTTGTCTGTGCTCTTACTACATTATGCTATTAATAAGGATAACAATAGGTTATTTATTTAACGACATTGTTGCATCATCAAACCGTATCATTGTCATCATTATGGTGTAACAAGAGCCATAAAAGTAATAATTTACGTTTTAATTTTCTATAAGACATGCATAGTAGTTAGAGAAGGTTTTGCATTCCATCCAAACATTCAAATCCAAGATTTCACTAGAAATACTCGTTTTAGGGTTCACTGAATCAAAAAAAAATCTCTGAAAAATATCCGTGTGTGTTTGTGTGTGTCCGTGATTCAGCGGATACACACATACACCTCAAGGAGAGCACGTAAAGATCTGCAACATTTGTAATTGTAGAGGTCTATCCAATGCAGAAGGGCAGAATTCCATACTCAAAGGGCAGTCCAAGTTAATATATAATTTGAATTCAATTCATATTAAGTACCTGAGTTATGAATGATATGCCACTTTTGTATAATAAATTATTTTATTTATTTCTCAATATTCCTCTTTAGGGATATACAATTCTCCCGACGGTCCTGCCGTGTGTGTGTGAATAGCATAACTCAAAAACGGAAAGTAGTACTTAAGTTCGGCACCTTTCAAGGATGTCAAGAAAAATTTCAAGAAAATCCCTTCACCCCAAACTACATACTACATGGGACATTTTTCTGAAAGTTTGCATTTTCTTAAAACTGGTTCTAACAAGTTTGATTAAAATGCCATATACTTTAAGATATGTTTAAGATAAAAAGGTACATCGTGAATTTTTTGGGAATAGCCTCTGAAGCTCTTTTCATTCTAGAACACTTTTGCACGACTGGTAAACTGTAAAAGATAGAAAACACCTTGCTACACTAAACATGCAGAGTTCGGTAAAATACACACCAGTTATATACATTAGTGTTATGAAGCTAATCATTTACCATATGTTTCTTGTTATTAGTTTGTTTAAAAATACTTATACTTTTCTCAAACGAGAAGTCATTCGTTTCATATCTATTTTGTTTTACTCTTGGCAATGTTAGTGTTTCCCGTGGCGACAATTTTTAAAAGATTTGACCATCGCTTTAGCCTAGTATATTCCCTTAGTTCCCTTCTGATTTTAAGGAACCAAGTAATAAGACCACTTCTGCTAATGTTTATCTCGATTAGCATAAAGAAGATAGAAGAATATTCTCTTGTAAGATTAACGTGTTGCCAAATGGATAAAATTCATGTAAATTGAACACATCTAATTTTTCTGGTACCAGCTCATGTGGACTAGCCCTCTAGCTCAACGTGTTTCGGAGTCCGCAGTAAAAACCCTACCATCGGAGGAAGCGGACATTGCCCGCCCGGTGCCTCCACCTCCGAAATGCATCCAGTCGTGGCTTCGTGGAATGGGCTAACTCCCGAGGTCGAAAATTTTTTTCTGGTATACAAATGCTTATGGGCTGAAATAGTTAACTGTATTTGAAAATTGCATAGATAAGATATCCAATTTCATGAATATCTTTGAACAACCGAATGCAATGCTTCAACTTGCACGCTACACCCCTATTCAATGATGACCATTTTATATATTTTTTTTATGTTTACTAGAGAAGAAATCTTTTAATTCATTTCTCAACCAAATCTCTTGTACTGGTCGATTGTTCGATTGCATTGTTGTAACAAAGGAGAACACCAGTTTCTGTTGAATTCATTCTATTGGTAACTACAGCACTACACGTATCACAGCAGTTGCACTTTTTGTATTATGCAAGCAAATAGACGAGAGCAGTCAAGTTGCACAGTTCAAGGAGTGGGGGAAGAGGTGAAGTTTTCAGGCGATAGCCATGCAGTAGGTAAACGCACGAAGATATTGGCTGCGTTCTCGTCACTTTCTTGGCAAGCGTCACTCTCTAGATTGATCTTTAACTCACTTCAGTTCACCACATTTCAGTTCAGTTCTCCTCACTTCATTACTCCGGCACGTGTCCCCTTATATAGTCCGTACCGCCTACGAAGGTTCCAATCTTAGAAATTACGAAAACATTGCATTTTGTCCATTAGAAAAATACATACAAAAACTAAATACACAACAAAATGTAGATCTCGTCAATAAATATAATTTGTGATATACGTTTTTCTTCTAGAGTTGCTGTTTTTTGAGATATTGCTTACTAGTTTAGGTTTTAAAGTACTCAATTTTTTTCAAACGGTACCATGCAAAGCGAACCGAACCTCAATTGTTTCATATAGTGACCAACTTTTGAAATATTTGACTATCCCTTTAGCATAATATGTTCCCTTATTTCTCTTCTACTTATAAGGAAGCAATTAAATTAACACATTCTGCTAATATTTACTTCGATTAGCGAAATGTAAATAAAAGAATACCTTTTTGTGAGAATCATTTGTAAGAACAGTTTGTATATGGAACAGCTAGAGAAAGTTATATAAATGGAACACATCAACTTTTTTTCAGTGCTGGATGTCTCTAAGGAAATAACTGGCAAGATAAACATTGCCAAGTTTTATAAGCTTTCTGTTTTTCTTTCTTTTTTTAAATTTCTATTAAGCACCCATCTGCACGAACCATTGCAATGATAACATAACAACAGCTTTATTTACAAGTTGGTTTGCATAATTTTCAACCTTCATTATACTACCCCCTCCAGTCATAACAAGTAAAAAATCAGCACATACAATTATTTGAGTATGTTGTGTTTATTCTAATTGGAGAAGAGGGTTGTACAAGATATTCCAAAATGCAAGACCACAGCGCATACCTTGTGGACATCCCTTTTTCCATTGCTTTTTCAGTTTTGTTATTACTGATGCTTATAATTGCTCGCCTGTCTTTAAAGTAACTCTGGGTTAATGCATATAGGTTTTTGGGACATAACTTTCCTTAAGTTGTCTAAAATTCTCGCCCACCATTCCGAATCAAAAGCGTCCTGCACATCCAAACCAACCAACCAAAGATATAGGTATACTTAATGTTCTGTTAGTTTTGTAATACATATTATTTCTGCCATTATTACATCTATCATACTCTCTTGCGGAGTGAATCCGTATTAACTAGGATTAAATAGATCTTTTGATTGCATGCAATGAGTTATCTATCTATTATCAATCTCTCCAGAATTTTGCCGCCTATGTTTAGTAAACAGATGAGCCGGTATTTTGAACCGTACTGGTTTAATATTTGTAAACGCCTATACATTCAAGGAATTGCACGTCACTACTGATTCATTTTTCATTTTCATTTGTAATTGCTCTAGTCAAACTTTGGCCTAGGGAGAAAACGCTGAGACAAGGGTATTATTATTATTATTATTGTTATTATTATTATTACTATTATTTTCAATATACTTTCATACAAAACATTCCAGCTCGATCTCTAACATCAATGTGAAATGATCCCCCATTAATTGACGTTGGAACGCATCGAACATGCTTAGTTACTATGGCTACCATTATGTGTTAGTGCAACTACTGAATAGCAATTGTTCCGAGGAGTTAGATGTTACGGCTTGACCAGAATTTAGACATGGGTAAGCAGATGGCGCTTTCTTAGTCGTTTTGTAATACATTTGTTTTCTTTGCTTTATTGAAACCATACTGTTTTAAATATGCATTATTGTCTTTGTTGAAGAGCAAATGCAATTAAAGCTTCAATTTACATAGTGTAAAAAGGAAATTTTGATGTTTAGACCTTACACGTCACCTACAATCGTGTGTTAACTGCCCCGAATATGCAAGATTTTCAGATGCCAAACGTATTCTCATCTTTCGTTTTCCCCGAGAAGAGATCCTGCAGGTCACTGAGCACTAGAAATTCAATTAAGATCGCCACGTAACCTCCCTGCAAGACTGACATGAATTCTGTATAAGCATTATTTGTTAATCGAAACACAAAAATTCATGGCCAGGCAGTAAAAACACTGCAAGCTTTTAACGTATGCAGCACCACTACCTGTGCCGTTTATAGGAATGCAATAAGAATTACACTCAGAATCATAAATTATTCTACAATGTAGTTTAAATCCTAAACTAGTGATATTACGGACAACAACAATGAAATTATGGGAAAAAATCTGATGTGTTCCATTCACATTACCTTCCCTACATCTCTGCAAAAAAATATTAGTAAAAAGAATATGCTTCTATTTACTTCACGTTAATCGAGAAAAATTAGTAGAAATGGCGTTATTACTTGCTTCCTTGTAAGTGGAAGCGAAATAAGGGAGTACCATAGGTTAGCGGACGTTAAGCTAAAAAAAAACATAATTGCCTAAAGATTACTCTATCCCCTCATTTTTCTATAATCCATGGACTTGGAGACTTAGGGGAGTTATAATCGTTAATAAAAGAAAAGGACAAGATTACAACCGCTATTCTCAAAGAAAATGAGGTGAAAATAAAAACTGAATAAGTTGAATCAAATAACCCCATCGCAATATAATCGTTTACTCTTCGTGAACACGAAGGCAACATTTCAATAAGCTGTGGCTAACACAAAATGCAAAAATCTTATGTGTTACACTCTCATGACTTTCTCTGACAGCTCAACAAACTTCTTACAAAAGATTATTCTTATTTCTACGGAATGCTAATCGAGATAAACATTAGAATGTTCTTATTACTTAGTTCCTTATGAGCAGAAGAGAACTTAGGGAATGCACTAGGCTAAAGTGATAGTCAAATGTTTTAAAAGCTATCGTTATACGGTTGTCATTGCAAATCACTTCTTTGCTTGGCCAGGAGTAGAACAAAAGAAAAACGGACACTACTTGTCTGAGGAAAGTATAAGTACTTCAAAATTGAAACCAATAACAAGGAATATCTTGGAAACGGCTATTCCACAGCAAAAACCTAAAGGACACATAAATTGTGTATTTTGACGAGATTTACATTTTTTGTGTGGTAAGTTTTTGTCTATCTCTACAGTTTAGAAGTTAAGCAAAATTCAGCAAAATTAGGCCTTTAGAGGCTATCCCAAGAAAATTTAAGATATACATTTTATTTAGGATGTAAATATCTTTAATATACGGGATTTTAAGAAAATCAAAAATTTCGAAAATTTTACATGTAAAAGTTGGTATTTAACGGTGATTTTTTGAGATACGTTGTCCACAGGCACAAACACACACACACACACACACACACACACACAGCGACAGACACACGCGCATATACACGGACCTTCTTCTAAAAATACATTTTTCGGACTCAGGCGACACCAAAACATATTTTTCCGGTGAAATTTCAACACTTAATTTTTGGGTGGAATACAATGCTTCTCTATGCCTATGTACATTGTACGCATTTACACTTGCTGTGAAACGGCAACAAATCTAAGCAATAAGCAACCTGAAAACCCAACGATTGGTTGTTACGGTCCGTACCAAAAAAACTACCACAGTGTCAGCATACTCAGTCGCAGCAAAATTGGTGCTTTATATAATAGGTCTGTGTGAGGAGGAGGGGGGGGGGAGGAGTTACTCAGATGGTAAAACAATTTTGGAGACATGTAGATTACCGAACCAGGTGGCTTAGGCGTGTTGGGATCGGTTCCCCGCGGCCGACCTCTCTGCCCCAAGGGTTTTTCGGGGGTCACTGGGAGAATGCTGGAGAGGATTTTTTATTCTCCGGAACTTCCTGTCTCCTTCATCTTCCTTTCATCCCAACAGGCCTCTTTCAGGGCTATAAGTGTTGACGTGGACTGCGGCAGAGGCACCGTTTTGTGGAGGTGACTTGTGCTCTGGAAATACAGCCTTCGGTGGCGGGATGGCGTCAGTGCTTGCCTGCGGACTAAGGTGGTCTAAGGCACCGGCTCCTAGCGCTCCCCTTGTCGAGATGGACATGTAAATAGAGTTTTATTTATGGATTCTCATTTAACTGCTGTGGTTCTCAGTGTCCCATTCTATACAGAGCGTAACAGACCGTTTACTTTTGCTCAGAGGCCTCTCTTATTAGGCTTGAGCTTCTTTTACATGCCGTAAATCTACGACATGGGACCAACGGCTTTACTTCCCTTCCGAAGGAAGCCATGCTAAGGATTTTTACGCCCGAAAAAATCCATCGTCCTCCGCCGGGTTTGAACCCACGACCTTGGGAGGGCGATCCCGTGTCGAAATGATCACTTTTGAACTGCTAGGGACCCTCCACTCTCTCTCTCTCTCCGGATGTTGCCGCCCCCTGAAATTCACTCTTCTGATCCATTCTTCCAGGAGTTTGATGTACAATAAACCCAAGGCTGCTGTGTGGAATATCCCTTCGTAACGTACATACACGTTTAGATTAGTTATTTAATATATAGCATTATCAAGAGTCTGGGTAAAAGAATTACTAAAGAGTATTAGAGACGGAAAAGATCCTTAGTTTAAAGAATTAACAGCTGACAGCTTACCTGGGTTGCAGGGATGTAAATTGGACTAGTATCCTGAATTAATCAGAACATTTTTGTATTAAAAACTCAAGTCCCTTTTGGGAATCATACTGACTTGGCGTTTGTTAGCGCAAGCGGCCATGAGATTGAGAAATCAGGGATTTAAAATGTTTCTCGGCTTACACTAGCAGAGTCTCGGACATTGACTAAGAGTTTAATAAACGGACGAACTTTACCACCAACTATAACTGATTTCCCCATAGTGAACAGCAAGGCAAATAACTGTAGCGCGTTACCTGAAGCCTGTGTGAGAATCAGATTCTTTCTCTTACACTTAAGTAAAATTAAATTATTAATAAGAAAAAATCTAACCGTCACAATATACTATAACCTCGACTTGAGATGAAAGCACGCTTGATTGACAATTAGATCGTTAAAACACAAATAGAAAGGAAAAGGTTAAAAATAACTATTGAAAATACCATATACAGCTTTGAAATATCTAGATAGGAAACACATGGGAAAGGAGAAGAAAAGTCTCTAAAATATAATTCTTTGAAGAAGCAGAAGTCCAAAATTCTTCACCTTACTTTCATTCAAAACGGCTGTGTTATAAATTCTGTTATTAATTTTACTTTCTCTCCGACTTATTGTAAATAAAGGAAGTATTGTATACACCCAAAACTTCTGTCTCGAAATTTCGCTGGAAACATATATTTTGAATCCTCCGTGTCTAGTCATTTTAGAATAAAAAGATCCTATATGTATGTCCATGTGCCTGTTAATATCATGATTCAAAAAGTGCGTTAAACGCTAAACTTGATATCTAAGTTCAGCGTCTTCTAGCGAGGAAGATCTTCAAGAAAATTCCCCCGCCCAAAATACATTTTCGGACCTTTTGGTGATCTTAAAAATGATTAAGGATTTTGATTAAAATTTTACGAAATAGACTCTTGAAGTTCCTCTTGAATCTGAATAACTTTTGCATAACCGGTAAATCGTAAGGGATAGACAAAAGCTCTATGCAAAACACGTAGAGCTCGCTAAATCACCAATTTATGTCAAATATACTTTTATGAAGCTCATCATTTTCAGGATATTTATTGTTATTGTGTAATTTAATTTTAATGCTAATCTCAAATTAAACGTTATCTTTCGTTTTTTTTTCTCTTTAAATCCTTTCCATGTATAGGACATTGAGTTTCGATTCCATCACACACCTAAAACATATTTGGCTACACTTTACTCTAGTGTGTTCCCCCCCCCCTTTTACTTACATTGAAATAAGTAATAAGATAATTTCTGCTAATGTTATCATGAATAGCTTAAATTAAATAGAAGAGCACACTTTTGTAAGGATTATTTGTTAGAGAATAGGTAGAGAAGGTCACGTGAATATAACACAAGACCTATTTTTTACTTTCTCTACACATACTATGTATATAGTGTATAGAGAAGATATTGTAATGCACCCAAAATTCGATACAGAGATTTCACCGACAATACACGTTTTGGATCCCCCTGAATCCAAAAACAAACATTTTTCATAAAGGTCCTCATGTGTGTCTGTGGACAGCTGAGCTCTAAAACGAAAAGTCTGTTTAATACCAAAGTATCAAACTTGGTATTTAAGTTTGGTATCTTCCAAGGATGCGATACGAAGATTTTCAAGAAGATCCCCCACCCCACTACCCTTTACAGGGACGGACTTTCGAAAATTTTGATTTTCTCAAAAATGGCTAACGATTTTTATTGAAATATCGTATATTAGAGATATTTACCTTACAAATAAAGTATGTATCTTGAATTTTCTAGGAATAACCTCTGAAGTCTACTGTATTAGGGATGAATTTTATGTAAATTTGCACAACTGCTAAACCGTAAGAGATGGACAGAAACTTACCACACACAAAATGTAGAGCACGAGATCGTTTTTGAGATTTTCCTTGTTTTTGGTTTCAGCTTTAAAAAACTTATACTTTTCTCATATAGGAAATGGTCAACTCCTGTGCATACAAACAAAAACTGCTGTCACATAGCAACCGCCTTCTGACTATCACCTTAACCTATGGTACTCCCTTATTTCGCTTCTACTTACAAGGAAATAAGAAATAAGACTGTTTCTGCAATTTTTCTCGATTATTATAAAGTAAATAAAAGCATAAGAGTTTTAACAATAATTTTTTGCAGAGATGTAAAGAAAGTGATGTGAATGGAACATATGACATGTTTTCTCTACATAATAGTGTTGCTGCATAAAGCGTAATATGAGCCAAGAGTATCTGATGATATAAACTTTGGCTACAATGGTGTACGTCGTTAGCATGTAATGTACCTAAGGAGCTTATGTCTGTAAGGAAACCCAGACGTTGAAGAACAGGATAGACCTGACTTCCGTCTAATCCTGACGCTGCTGCTTTAGGTAATGGCTTGCTTGTAATAGTAACTACCAAGCAAGCGATTGAGAAACAGTGTGTTGGTGGAACAGGCGTCGGAACCCAAAAGGTAATTCCCAAAACTGACAATGATGCTGTAACCCAGGAAATTGTTATGCAGGAGACTAAGTATGCGTGTATGTGAGCCTTTCCTTCTTGTCTCCATTTTCTTCTTCCACAAGTAAAGCATTTCTAGTAATATTATTACCCTCGTAAAATAAAAATTTTATGTCTTCCATTCACTACATCTCACTAACATGTTGTTGCTATAAAAACTTACTCTTCCATTTAGTTTGTACTAGTCGAGATAAACATTAACAGAAATTGTCTTATTAATCGCTTCCTTGTAAGTAGAAAGCTGTTGCCATGTGGTTGAAATCTGTTTCTTGGCGTTACCAGCAGTTAACATATATATATATATATATATATATATATATATATATATATATATATATATATATACTGTTTAGTAAGTGTTTTTCTATCGTTTACGGTTTACCAGGTATGCAAAATTCAGCAAAATTCATCCAGAATAAAGAGGTCTTCAGAGGCTATTGCCAGAAAATTCAACATATACATTTTATTTTGCATTTAAATATCTTTAATACACGATATGTTAATCAAAATTGTTAGAACTATTTTGGAAAAAATAAAAACTTTGGGTAAAAGGGTAGGTTGGGTGGAGGGATTTTTCTCAAAATCTTAGTGTTGCATCCTTGGAAGATACTGAACGGAAATACTAAGCTTGGCATTTTACCGACTTTCCGTTTTTGAGTTATAGTGTTCATACACACGAAGACACACACATACGGACATTTTTCAATTTTTTTTTTTTTTTTGATACAGGGACTCCAAATACAAACTACACTTGAGAAACACTAATGCAAGTGACCATATTCAGTATGTGGCAGTAGTAAACTTTACATTGTGCTTGATGGAACACAAATCAAAGACTAGAAAATAGATCCCACGTTTTCTTTGTGTTTATAATTATTACTTTTAAAATGTGTTATTGGATAGGTTTAATAATTTCGTTACAGTATGCCTGCTAAATTTTACTGTTGTGAATAAAAATGTAAATATTATTATATTGGTAATGTTATACGAGGGATATGGCAGACGATTTTGCATAACTGAAAGATAACGAAAAATATCAGCACAAAGCTTTATTTGCAATATTACAGTCCCTTACTCTATTTTTCAACGAATCTTCATTCTGTCAAGACATTTATTGTCACGTGGTACCAGTTTTTCAATGCCAATGTTATACTTTTCTACCGCCAAAGAACTTGGCCGTTTTTTGAAAGTAAAAAATGTTCTGTCAATCTAATTTAATGGTAAGTACGTAAGTGTATGGTGATAATGCAACGAACAAATCTTCATAAGAAAATGGCGCATAATTTACAAGTAATCAAGGAAGAATCTGTGTGTACGATAATGACCGGAGTGGAAGTTCATCAATCGTTATGGAGAAGTTGAAATTAAATGTTGATAACAGAATTAGTACGAAAAATAGGCGTTTCATTTTGGACACCGTACATTAGTTTTTGGTTGAAAAGGATTTCCCAACTGATGAAGACATCTTTTCTCATATCTGTAGCGGTGGAAGAGTATAACATCTTGTATTGAATAACCGGTACCACGTGACAATAAATACCTTGATAGCAATGACGATTAGGTTACAAAATAGAGTAAGATACTGAAATAGGATCTGAAGCTTTCCTGGCGACGAACTATTCTAGAAATTCTTGGGCTTTAAGCCAGGAGTAGTGTTGAAGAGTCATCGATGATGGAAGAACTGCACTCTCCCGAAACGTCGATGACTATTTTTTTTTTTTTAAATACAGTACCGAAGTCTGATCAGGACTACGATCCCCAGCGCTACGAAGCACCAAAGCGTGACGCCTTGGCGAGCGCGGCCATGGGGACCGGCTTATTCGTCACTACAACTGGCTTAAAGCCCGAGAACGTGTAGAATAAGAGTAAGACACTATTACTTTATAAATAAAGTTTTGTATTGATAACATTCGTTATTGTTTAGTTATGCCAAATCTTCTGCCACTTTCTGGATGACCCTTATATTAAAACTCTACCAAGAACAGTTAGAACCAGCTGAAAAAGTAAATGCCACAGCCGGGATTCGAACACGATTTTACCGCTCTGCGTGCGGGTGCTCTAACCAGTAAGCTACTGTGACAACATGCTGGTATTCATTCCTCCAACTGATTCGTGTTTCTCTTCCTGGTGAATCAACCGGTATGTCTAGTAACTTCAGAAAGCAGCTTAATGCCGACTTAGATATCGCAAGTACTTAGTATACCAGTAGTATTCACATGTGGATCAATTTTGTTATTATATCGGTAACGTTATATTAGCACCCTATTAAGGTTAGGAAAGGGTTCCCGCGGAGGAATTAAATCAAGGAGTACAAGAACTAGTCCAGCAGGGCAAGAAAGCTGGACTGAAACTAAATCTTCAAAAAATGAAACTAATGGCCAACAGCATCGAAAAAAATATACAAATAAACAACAGAGATTTACACTACGTCACCGAATACCCTACCTAGGACAAATACTGACATTCAACAACGTTACCCACAAAGACCAGCGACGTATCTCGGCAGCAAATTAAATCAACACCAAGGAAAGATTCTGGGCGTCAGCCTCCGTGACAGAATCCGCAACAAAGATAACAGACATCAAAGACGCAACATCAGGCACTTACATAAAATGGAAGTGGGCGGACCAAATGATGAGGACGGACCACAACAGATGGGCACACAAGACGACAGTCTGGGATCCAAGACCGAGCCAGAGAAGCATAGGCTGGCAGAAAAAACGGTGGGCAGACGATCTGAAACTTCACTTTGGATACACCTGGACGACAGCGGCCAATGTTCACAGAGAGGCAGCATCAAAAGAATGAGGATCTTTCCCGAACTGGCTATGCGGGATTGTCAGAATAGCCACCATGCCAGCAAGAGGCCCTTGCCCGGGAGAGATTCAACTGGTTAATTTTAATATGTTTTACTGTTAGAACCAGCTGAAAAATGCAATGCCACAGCCAGGATTTGAACACGGTTCTCCCTCTCTCCACGCAGTTGCTCTAACTAATGAGCGTGTGACAACATACAGGTATAATCTTCAATCGTCCATCTGATTTGTGTTTCTTTACCAGAATAGGCAACCTGTCCATCTTCTAAATTCAAAGAACACTTTAAATATGTGAATATTACGCAGTTACTAAGTACTTACGATATATAAGCTGCCATTAAGGTGTTTTCTGCAGTTAAGAGACATAAAATATGGTTAAATACCAAACTTAGTAATTAAGTTCAGCTTCCTTCAAGGATTCAACACAAAGATTATAAGAAAAATCTCCACCCAAATTATCCTTTACAGGGAGAGGTTGCAGAACACTTTGGTTTCCTCAAAAATGGTTCTAAAGGTTTCGATTCAAATATCATATATTAAAGATATTTGGATGCAAATAAAATGTACATTTTGAATCTTCTTGGAATAGTCACTGAAGGCCTCTTCTTTCTGAATGACTTTTGCATAATTGTAATTAAAATAAATTTAATTTTAATAATCTCTAGGAAAATCCTCATGTTTAATAGGAATTAATAAATGAACTGCTACTATAATCAAATTTTAAGACTTAACTAATGGAATCAATTAATTATTGATTCTATTGATGAAACAATATTTCATGAGGTGGAAGTATTTGGATAGTCTAGATATCATTGAAAATTCTCCTTTTTTAAGGTAAAGCCTTTGTTTTATTTTACTCCATCCATGCCCCACAAACCAAACCGTAAGAAATAGACAAGAACCTACTACACAAAAGCTTAGATCTCGTTAAAACACACAGTTTGTCATATACTTTTTTGTGTGAAACTAACCATTTTTGAGATATTCTTTGTGATTGCTTTCAGTTTTTAAATATTTAAAAACTTTTCTCAATAGGAATTACCATGTTAACTTCATATACTCATGGTCGCGGGCTCAATCCCGGCGGAGGACGATGTATTTTTTCGGGTGTAAAAATTCATAGCACGGCTTCCTTCGGAAAGGAAGTAAATCTGTTGGTCCCGTGTTGTAGATTTACGGTACGTAAAAGAATCTCAAGGCTGATAGGGGGCCTCTGAGCAAAATTAGGTAGTCTTTCACGCCAAATTTAGAATCGGACGCTGAGAACCACAGTAGTTAAAGAGCGTCCATAAATTACACGCCATTCATTTCAAACGGGAAGCATCAATCGTTTCATCTCTTTTATTTTACTCCTAGGCATGCAAAGAGAATTGCATAGCAACAGCACGCGCGCACGCACACACATACGCTCAGAGGAGTTTTTCCTAAAACTTTGTTTTTATTTAGAGATATGAAATCTTGTATTTCGAGTGAAATCTTCATAACGAAATTTAGGATCAAATATACAAGACTTCCTCTTCCTGCTGGTACACGGCACAGAACGTAATAAAAGATCATGGCTTTGGAGCCCCAGCAAGGAGTCAGTCGGGTGCACCAGTGCCTTACAAATATCTGCAGAGAAAGGAAGCGATATGCCCTTCCTGAAGTTCCGGGTGGAGCTTTTCGGCTTTGCTCAGGTCAAAGTCTCGCGGCATCTGCTTTCTGCACAGCCGAGTTTTTAATTTCCTGAAAATTGATTCTGAATCTGCCTCGAGGCAGCATCCATTCTTCGGCAGGGTTGCTATGGATACCATTAAGCGCTGCTGGAGGAATTCCAGGTATGCCTAAAGTGAGTTACAAAAGCCAAATGTTAACCTGGGGTTTCTCACTGCGTACTTTAATGAATACATTGTCCGTGTGCTTCTTCATAAGATCGATATCTACACCGTATCGTAAATCACGTCCTCTTAATAACATGTCCCCCACTTGAAGCTATATTTCATTTACAATGCTGAATTGCGCGCTGCCGAATGATTTGATTTATTTTCACACGGGGAAATATAATGAAGATTTACTATGCTCTTTGTTGATACAGCAAAAATGTATTGTTATCATGATCTTTCTTTATTAGATGCTTAAAGAGGAAAGTTCTTGGGTTAATATCACATAGACACAGGAAGAAATAAACTAGCCACCAATAAATGATATACAGGCCTTTCTGCAACCATTCTTCAACTATTCATTAAAACTCATTCTTTTATGTGCTTTGTTTTATTGAGATACATTTGCATACATACCATATATATGCAATGTTAATAATAAACTTTCAAGAGCCAATCACTATGTGAGAATTTTTAAATTCCCCTCTCTTTGCTTGAAAGTGATAACAAAAAATAATAAAGATTTCACATTTAAGAAGAGTTTGTAAAATTGAAACCAATAAGAAATATTTCGGAAACGGTTAACTTCGCAAAAATATTACATTTGAACTAAATGCTGTACTTTAACCAGATCCACAGTATTTTTCGAAAAGTTTTTGTCTCCCTTACGGTTTATTAATTATGCAAACGTCTTCAGAATAAAGAGTATTTCAGAAGCTATTCCAAGATATCCATTTGATTTATTATAAAACATTATACATTTTATTTTAGTAAAAACGTTAAGAACTATTGAGAAGAATTCCATGCAAGGGGAGGCTTGCGTAGAGGCACTTTTCTTGAAAATATTTGGGTCACATCCTAAGGGGATGCTAAACTTAAATATCAAGTTTGGTATTAATCGGTTTTTGTTTTTGCAATATTCACACGCGCGCCCACACACACACACACACACACACACACACACAGGCACACATATCTTTTTTTAAATTCAGGAGACCTATCACGTGAATTTGCAGTGAAATCTCGGTATTGTATTTTGTGTAGTGCCATATCTTCTTTACTTGCTATGTATGTGGTAATGAAAGTAAAATAATCTGACGTATTTATATGACTTTTTCTATTTACGGGTATACATACCCCAAATGTATTTTTACTGTGCCTAATCCTTATTAATCGATATAAACTTAACACTAACATTTACATTTTAATTGTAGGATAAATAGATAAGGCGATAGTAAGATTTTTAAAGACCACGTGGCTATGTGATGTTTTAAAATTCACCTACTTGTTTATTTCTCGGAGCTTGCAAGGAAACGCTATTAAAAAACCATAGATCCGTAGTCACTGAAGCCCACTATATTATTCTATTCCCCTTATACTTACGTACATAAAAAAAAATGTGTAATAAATATATTCCAACAAATGTTCCTCTATCAACAAGGGATAGATGCAATAATAGGATTCTGAAGCATCTGTGGTGAAGCATCTGCTGAGAAAATCGAATCAAAATTTAATATTTGTTTCACTTATATCGCCCTCTTTAACTTTTGTGGCCATATTGGGGGCCTTGACGTTTTAGCAACAACTTGGGCATTAACTCTTTGACGCTTGTATTTAACCATTGACTTTACTAATTTTTATAAGTAATACAAATCACGCCGAGGGTAGAGAATTAAAGAAAATTTGTTCTTCTCCAGGCGGAACTTATCCGTGATCCCTGGGTTGAAAAGTCAGAATTTAACTCGACTAAAGAGGCAGTCAAATTATGGCGACATAATATATAATGTTCTGATATCATTCCTCCTGAGCATTCATGTTCTGTCTTGAGAAGAAATCAGAATATACTTGCTAATAAGATTCCATGACTAACAAGATTTAATGAGGTGTTTAAAATCTAGTACATACTGAAACAGAACTGTTTGTTGACCGATATGAACCAACCAGGTTAAAGGACGCTAAACTACCAACAACAAAAAACTGCATATGTTGGTACTCTCAAAACCTATCCCAATCCCTAGCAGTCTGACCACCTCTGTTTTCACAACATAATTCTAGCCACTGGTTGAGAATTTGACCTCCCCGAAAGTGAGGTTGACTACCTCAGTGTAATATTACATTTTAAACATCGTATTTTAATATTACACTACCGTTTTCAAAATTGGGTTTTAGTATTGCTGTTTAGCAATATTGAAACCCGTATCCTTCGTCTTCATCGCTAATGAAAGCTCTCATATAAATGTTGTAAATCAGGCGTCACCAATGCCCTTGATTTTAATGCGAAGCAAATATCCTTGCTATCAGCTTCTAATGTCGGGAACAGAGTGAAACACAAATCACATACTCCTCCTTTATGCCTGCATACGAGAATCTTTTCTTATTTATAGAAAGTGTAGGAATAAGTGTTTAGTTTGCGGCAAAGATCTGCATTCGGAAAATTCAATTTTGCAGTATCATCACTTTACCCAGACAAGTGAGTACGACAGTTACCAAATTGTTTTCGATCACTCTTAATTACCTAGATACATATTCACTGCTATAGATGTGAAAGTTTTTGGTTACAAATTAATTCTTATACTGTTGACGATACACAATGTTTGCAATGTATTGTAACAAATTTCTTTGACTAAAATATTGATTACAAATAAAGCTTTGAATTCAAATGCCGATCCCCATGGGGCGCTCGCTAAAGTACCTAGCTTTGATGCTTCGTGGTGCGGGATCGCGGGTTCGAGTTCTACCTTGGGCATGGATGTCTGTGTGTTTGTAAATGTGTATATGCATGTGTATGTGTAAGTTAAAAGACAACGGTAAACAAATAGGTCAACAAAGGAATTGTATGAAACTGGGAAAAAAGGGAAAGAGGAAGAAGAAGAAATACAACGCCGAAGTCCTGAAAACACTTCGTAACTGTACTTTTTATTTAAAATAGTAAGTAAATAAATCACAGCTACAAATAATTCACTAGATGTTTCGGCGCGTAGACAGTTGACAGCTGCATGCCATCAATTGCTCGCGCAAACACTCGTCACTCAAAACTCCGTACAATTCATAACGCACACCGAAATTCTTCCTCCTATATAGCTAGAAAATGACTTTCTGGAACCTTGTAGAACCCGAAAAATCTGAAAGAATCGAGTCACCTCTGCTAGCACTGTGCGCCAAACTTCCTGTATTGTTACGCATTCCAAGGTCACCAATTGTGATGACTCGCATACTAAGGCAAACTTCAGGAAACCACGGCAGAAGATGGCACTGTCATAGTATTAACAAAGTTTGTTGTTTTATCATGCTCATACTGCAATTATTGCCACTATTTTTTGCAATTATTTACGACTACCAATTACTATTAAAACTATGACAATATGCGTATGTTCATATCTGAAGCATAAATACTAAGGCAAGGAACATAATAGGGTAATTATTCTACCAATCGTAAACCTACAATATACAATGCATTAACCTATAAAAGGTGGATTAGGTATTCACATGCAAAATAATGCATATTGTCATAGCATGAAGGAATTATATGCTGTTTTTTCTTTTCGCAGAGTTGGTCGCACAGTGTTCAGTAGGCGGTTCTCAGGAATATCGAACAAATTTGCTGTCTTCTTTATTAAAAGGGCAACCAGTTGGTGATCTCTGTTGTAGCTTGTCCAGTTTAGAGTACATTATGATATTCTCCTCCGTAACACCAAGTTATGTTGTAATTAGTTTAGCGTGACCTCTCTTACCAATCGTACAAAGCACTTTCGTAGAGGTGGTATCCAAACCATGCTTAATTTCGCATAGATTATAAATATTCACCCTTTTACAGATCAGTCACATAGAGAACTGATACCGGCTGGGGGAGTTAAAACTTGGTTATCTGAAGCGGAATTAAATAATATTGCGATCTAGGAGAAAGGTCCACTTTTTATGCACGGTTGTGTACAACATAGCACGTTTCAACCAGAGCTTATGTGCTAAGCATATAAACCTTCTGTCATGGTCAACATCCAGATTAGAAAACTTATTTCTATGCACCGGTGTTCTAAACCACGGCCTTCACGTTCGGAATTAGAAATTTAGTTATTAATTTATAATTAACCTGTCGCAAATTCACATTCATCCAAGGAACTAACTCGGCTCTCTCTCTCTCTCTGAGAGAATAACGTGTCTGCATCACTTTCCCTTTTTTTGCTTTTTTTTCTAGTTTCCTACATTCCCTTAGTTGACCTATTGATGTTTAACGTTTTAGTTTTACACATACATAAACAGACATATACACATTTACAAAAACAAACACCCATGCCCAAGGCAGGACTTGAACCCATGATCCCCTGCGCCGCGAAGAACCAAAGCGAGACACTTTAGCGAGCGCGGCCACGGGGACCGGCAAAGCATTCTAAGCTCGGTCTAAGAGTTCCTTGGATAAGGATTTTTATTGGTTTTCTCTTATCTTGAAAAAATGAATATCTGGTAACTTTAATGTTTATGGACCCCGCACTCATTTAAGCATCATTTTATGAATTTCATTCGTCCGATAGGGTGCTAAACTAAAAAAAATAATGTGATACATTCATATTTTATCTACTTAGACTGCAAAACATTTATACAAAAGCTTATTCCTCTATCTACTTCATGCTAATCAAGATACACATTAGTTTATTCTCTTAGAGATACAAGAGGAATAAGAAAATACACCAGGCTAAAGCGATGGTGAAATCTTTTAAGAGCTGGTATCTATGCTATGGTTTCGAAATTCAATTCTCTTTGCATCAAATGACCACTTTTTGTGTGAGCAGAGTATTATTGAAAAATGGAAACCTGTTGCTGAGAACCTCCCTGAAATGGTACACAACAACAGATGTATTTTGTATTTATATGTGCTTTAACTTAAATCAATATTCTTATGCGGTAAGAGTTTTATCTATCACTTACGATTTACCAGTTATACAAAAGTCATCCCGAATGAACAGCACTTCAGAGGATATTCCCAGGAAATTAAAAACAAAGCCTATTTCATTTGTCATGAAATTAAAAAAACATATTTTAATGTTAGCCATTCTTGAGAAAACCAAAATTTTCAAAAAAGTAAAGGGTTTGAGGTTGCACCCTCGGAAGATGCCGAACTTCATTATAAATTTGGTACTTAACCGGTGTTCGTTTTTGCGTTATGCTGATCATGTATACACACTCTCTCTCTCTCTCTCTCTCTCTCTCTCTCTCTCTGACTGTTTCTCTAATAATTCCTTTTTACCTTCTCTACATATACTATCTACATAGGGTATAGAGGAAGTATTATATTGCACCCAAAAATTCGATCCCAGGATTTCAGTGGAAATACATGTTCTAGGACCCTCTGAATAGTAAAAAAAACATTTATAGAAAAAAGTCCGTGTACGTGCGTGTCTGTCTGTCTGTTTGTTTGTCTGTGTGTTTGGACAGCATAACTAAAAAACGAAAAGACAGTGAATTACCAAACTTGGTATTTAAGTTTGGTATCTTCCAAGTATGCGACATGAATATTTTCATGAAAATTCCCCCACCCCAAACTACCCTTTGCATGGAAAAATTTTCGAAATTTTTGTTTTTCTAAAAAATGGTTCTAACGATTTTGGTTAAAGACTCTTTTATATATATATATATATATATATATATATATATATATATATATGACAAAAAATCTTATATGCTGAACTTTCTGGGAATAGCCTTTGAAGACCTTTATTCCGAATGATTTTTATTGAATGCTGCATAACTGGTAAACGTAAGAGATAGACAAACATTACTACACAGAAAATGTAGATTTTGATAAAACACAAAATTTATATCACATTCATTTTTTTTTATTATTTTTTTTTTTTGGAGTTGCCCGTTTTCGAGATATTCCTTGTTATTGATTTCAGTTTTAAAATACTTGAAACTTTTCTCATACAGGAACTTGTCAACGTTTGGCCACGCAAAGAAACGGATCTCAATCCCACAGCATTCACATTTTAAAACATTTGACTGTCAGTTTTGCTTAATGTACTCCCTTATTTCTCTCCTACTTACAGTGAAGCAAGTAATAAGACCATTTCTGTTAATGTTTATCTTGATTAGCATTAAGTTGATAGAATAATATGCTGATCCACAATAATTTGTCGCAGAGATGAGGAGAAAGTCATATCAGATTTTTTATTCAGGGCATTTCAAGTGCTGGGGAAATCTCTGCGTCGAATTTTTTAGTCGAATACAATACCTACCCTACTTACTATGCGCAGTAGATAAAGTAATAAAGAAATGCTTGGATATTTAGATAACACTTCTGAAAATTAATATTTGGCTTACGAAACACCACGAAATTGTATGTACGCGTCTAATGAAAGCTTCAGATTTTCTCATTTTCACACATTCACAAACTAACGGGACTGTCCGCTAGAGACCGCCCCATCCCTTCCTTCGTCGCCATGCTTGATTACAGAGCCCACATCGGCACTGCAGGGATTGAAGCACGTGGTCAAATAATTCTGATTGTGGGCACCAAGAGCGTAGGCAGAGAGGAGTGGGTTGGTGTGCTGAAGCCCAACAACCTCAACCCACAGTTAAGTATCCCACTCTCAAGTAAAACGAATATGAAATGAATAATAATTATTTACTATTTAAAATTATAAATTTTAGAATAATGCCATGACATAACTATTTCTGTTAATATGAGAGAAGTGGGAAGGTGGTTTCGGATAACCAACGTTTTTTCAAATGAGAGTTTATCATTTTTCTCTTTTCTTTTACCCCTGTTCATAAAAAGAAAACCTAATATGAATCACATAGCAATTAGCTTTAAAAAATGACTATGACTTCAAATAGAGACGTAAATAGTCCATACTTTATGTATCCTTTATTTTTATAAAAATGTTGCAAAATAAGTACAGAAATTAATGTGAATGGAACAGATAAAATATATTTATTTTATTGCTGGTTACGCTATTATTTATTATTAAATTCCAACAGAGCAGAAGTTCTAATTATCAACTAGGAATGCCAAAAATGTCTATACATGATTAGTTTCTGCTACGACGACATTCCAACTGAAAATCTGTTGCGACCTTGGAACTACTTTGCTTGGGTATACACCTGTCAATTACAGCCGGTCAAAGAATATTTGGCCGCTTTTCGGAGGTTAAGAGCACATTGTGTTCCGAACATGGCCGAAGTTGCAGCCAGGCTCCCTAAATGATAATGTATTCTAACGACGTCACATGAATGACTACAGTATTGACACCGATCTTCAGTGACACAATTGTTGCCTTATGTAAAACTTAGAAATGTACTACTTTCTGTATTAAAATCAGAAATGTGTATACTTAGGTTTACACGGATTAAACAGAATGTAGTGTGGGACTGTTTTCTTGTATGAAAGCATGTTATAAACAAACTACACAGTCGAAATATCCGGGGGTTCCAGGCGTTAGAACTTTGATCTAAAATAACAGACAACATGGGTTCGACTCTCTGAGTTTTACATTTTATATCATATGTGTACAATACACGTAGTAGATAGAGAAGGAATATTATTCCACCCAAAAATTTGATAGGAATGTTTTGATACCACCTGAATCAATAAACAAACATTTTCAGAAAAATGTCCATGTGTGCGTGTGTCCCCCCGACAGCAGAACTTAAATATAAGTTTCCTATTTAACTTTTCGTTTTTAAGTTTAGTACCTTCCAAGGATCGACTTGTACATTTTCAGGAAAATTTCCCACACCAAATACCTTTTACATGGAATATATTTCGAAATTTTGATTTTCTAAAAAATAGATCTTAACGATTCTGATTAAAATACCATATACTTAAAATACATTGAATACATGAAATGTAACCTACAATTCTCTGGGGAATAAGCTCTGAAGACCTCTTCATTCTGGATGACTTTTGTATATCTGGTAAACCGCACGAGGTAGACAAAAACTTACTACATAAAATGTGGATCTTATTAAAACACACAATTTGACATACATTTCCGAGATATTCATTGTTATTGGTTTCAATGTTAAAACTACTTAAATCTGCGTTTGAAAAAAAAATTCTTCGTTTCATATTTCTTTTGATTTACTCGTGGCCTTAGAAGGAACACCGAATTTCAATGACAAACTACTTATAAGGAACTAAGTATTAACACCACTTCCGGTAACGTTTACCTTGATTGACATTATGTAGAAAAAGGAGTAGACTCTTATAAATATAGTTTGTGGAACAGGTCGAGAAATTTATGTTAATGGCGCATATCCAATATTTTCAGTTATTAGTTTCAATAACTAATATATTTACTAAGTAAATATTGAATTTTTCAATAAAAGAGGGATCTCAAATTATTTTAATTTTCAAATGCATATTAAGATGCTTAAGATATTTCGTCTAAAAAGAATTTTCACTCGAGAAAAGTTTTAATTTTTATTACAAATGTAAACAACAAAGAAAACAAAAATAAATAGAATTAAAATACTTAAACCAATCAAATATCCTTCATGCTGGAAAACCTTGTTAACCTTGGCATGTAGTCTCTAATCAGCCGGTGAGGATGTGCTATTTCTGCGAGGTAATACCAGGTGTCTTCACTCTTATCCCACAGCTCGAGGCATTCTCGGAGATGGGAGACGGGAATTTCGAAGTGCCTCCTTTATTTGTGATCAAACGTTCTCAATTGAGTTTAGATCAACTGGCCTGAGAAGGTTAGGTATCAATGAGATATCCTCTCGCCAATCAAGCCAACACTAAATTATCTCGCTTTAGAAATAAAGCACTCCTAGTAGTACTGAACCAAAGCTAGCATCCTTGAAGTTTAATCGCTGAATTAGGAAAGTATTATAAAGTATACTAAGACATGCATATTTATAAATGGCTCCATTGTATTAATGTTTACGATACAAATAATATCATGGAATTGTTTCTTAACCAACGGAAAGATGTTAGGTGTATATACATAATAAAAGGTTGTATCACAAGTACGTTTTTCGTTACCTTTCAATCGCTAATAACGCCTGGCAGCACGCCTCACCCGCAGCACAGCTATGACAGAGTAGTTGCCGAACTTTCTGTTTACAAACTTTAATCACAAATCCGTTTAAAATATAAAATATAAATAAGGCAATTAGGTTTTGTAAACAAATGGAGGTGGTAACTAAGATAAACTTCCAGAGCACATTAAGGATTATCCAACCCCTTTCTCTTTATGAAGTTATGATTGATGCAGAAGGGCTAATTTATAATGATTTTACCTCTGAAGCAAACTTAGTGTGCATTTATTTCCTTTAGTATATGCCATCACTGTCGAAAATATATCATTACTCTGGAAGTTTATAAATTCCATTTCTGGTTTATGAACTCCTCAAGGTTCAGTCTACAGTCCTCCAAGGAATTAGGTGTTTGCAATTCAGTAAATTCTATAGGGAACAGAATAGATGAAAGTCGGATGGGGAAACTTCTGGAGAATACGGCGGTTACAGAACTATTGACAAGTCGCCATAGAGGTATGTGATCTCGCGTTGTCGTGGTGTTGGACATCTATTTTCAATTTCGGTCTGTTCTCTTCAATGGGCTGCCTTGAGACGATCCAACTGAACAGTATTTCTCGAAATTTGTCTCCTTCGGAAGAAGTTCGTAATACTGGATTCCCTTGGAATCCCATCAAATGTATAACATTTCTCAGATGCAGCCCTGATTTAGGAACCGATAGTGGTGGCTGCCCTTTCCTGCGCCATGTTTTTCTCTTTCGGGCGTTGTATACAATCCACTGCTCATCTCCAGTTACCACATGTTCCAGAAAAGGATCATTCTGACTGCGTCTCGATAAACAGTAACAGATGGAAAGGCCTAAAATCAATCTCGCTTCACTCAGTTCGTGAGAAAATATCGCGAATATACGTGTAACAGCCTTCTCTAAATTCTGGCTACAGTAGCACGCCAAATTGAGCTCCAATGCCAACACCCGAGCTGTCATTCATGGATTTTTGGCCATCATTTCATTAATACTGTTAATTAATTAATCACGTCTGGAAACATTGGCCGTCCAGATCGAGGTATCTTTTAGGAAGAAATTCCCAGCTCAAATTCAACTAAACACTTTTGATAGGCTTGATTCGTTACTGCATCTTCCCCGTTGACAGCACAAATATTGTCCGCATTGTGAAGAGGTTTTACACTTACAATGGTAAAACTACATAAGATGTTGGAAATGTTTCTTTTTGCTTTCCATAGTTTGTATACACACGTTCTCGCTGTTCCATGCAACGTCAGTCACAAACCCACACTGACCTATCCACTAACATTGTTGACGTTTAATTTGTAGGGGTTGATAGAACTGTGATAACCTGACGGTTCAGGGTTTTAATGCGCTATAGATGGAACTTGCGAGTGACAGGAACGAACTTATGAGACAACCTTATACTATATGTAACTATTTTATTATACGCTGTTGTAACATTAATGCTTCCGATAATCTTTGTCTAAATGACAACCTGTAGCTGGTATAGCAAGAATTAATAACTAAATAAATTTAATAATACTTGAAATTCACATTTGCTAAAGTCTAGTTATTCTTTATAAAAACAATACAAATATTAGAAAATCTGGGATTAAAATTTAAATATGACTGCGAAATTTAACATGAAGGCTCTCCTGTATCACATTTCATTACCGCCATCTTGAGCACCGTTAGGCCTCTTATTTAAACTTGTGCTTTCTCACTACCTCTGAAATCGTTATCGCCTGTAGGAGCCTTGATCCGAAGAGGAGCTTAGTCACATTATGCCATTTGAGTGTGCGGTCATTCATTTTACTTTCTCTACTCGTACTATAAGTGTATAGGAGGTACAGAAAGGAAGTACTTTATTCTTCTCTAGAATTATATATCAAGATTTCACCTGAAATATATTCCAAGTCCAGAAAAATCATTATTAAAATATCCGTTTGTGTGTTCGTTTGTAGACATAATCCAAAAAACAAAAAGTCGGTAAATACCAAACTTTGTTTTATGTCTTCCAAGTATGAGTCACGACATCTTTTAAGAAAATCCATTACCCCTATTTACCATTTATATGGAAGAGTTTTCGAAATTTCCAGTTTTCACAAAACTGGTTCTTAGGATTTTGATTTAAATGCCATATATTAAAGATATGCATTTTATTTTCCTCGTAAATATCTTCAATTTGTTGGAAATAGCCTCTGTGAATGAGTTATACATAGCCGGGTAACCGTAAGAGATAAGACAAAAACCTACTACACAGATATAGATCTCGTCATAACAAAGCATTTATATCCTACATATTTTTGAACAAAAGCCATGCAAAGAGAAACTGAACATACAAAGATAACTGCATAGCTAAAGCTTTTAAAACATTTGACTAGCCGTTTAGACTAGTGTTTTCTCTTATTTTACTTCTACTTAAAAACAACTTAAGTAATATGACAATTTATGCTAATGTTTATCTCTATTAGCATGAAATAAATAGAAAACTGATATTTTATAAGAAGTTTGTTTGCATAATGGGCAGAGAAAGTCATGTGAATGAAACACACAGGAGTTTTGAGTAGGTGTACACCGAGCTTTCGCTGTAATATCTTTAGTCGTATGGGAAAGTCGATAACCAGCAAATACCCGTGTCTGTCACACGATAAAGTGAAGTCCGGACTGCTGTTTGCGATCAATTACTGAAGTTACATTCTGAATGTAAAAGGGGACAACAAGCCTATCAGTACACCCACATGCAGTTCTGTACAAATAAACTGTGTTCCAGCAATAGAGAAGTTTCTCTTGCAGCTGAGCTGTGTATTCAACCGCAAACAATTCCGATACTTTGATAGTTATTACTGGAGTTCTCATAAGGTCAGAATCCCCTTGGCTACGAGTTTATTTAGTTATGTGCATAATAGCCACAGAAGATATTGTATTCCACCCAAAAATTATATGTCGAAATTTCTCTGGAAATATTTTGATGTGCCCTAAGGCCAAAAAACACTTTTAGACAAAGGTTCGCG
This sequence comes from Hymenopus coronatus, assembly GCA_030762935.1. Lineage (NCBI taxonomy): Eukaryota > Metazoa > Arthropoda > Insecta > Mantodea > Hymenopodidae > Hymenopus > Hymenopus coronatus. The sequence continues at coordinate 38,250,921 of CM060898.1, read as the reverse complement.
TGCGTGTGTGTGTCCGGGACAACATAGCTGAAATCCAAAAAGACCATCAAAAGCCAAACTTGGTATTTATGTGTAATATCTTCCAAAAATGCGATATGAAGATGTTCAAGAACCCCCCCCCCCCAGCATAAACTACCCTTTACTTGGAAAACATTTTGAAAATTTTGTTTTTCTTAAAAATGTTTAAGCATTTAGATTAAAACACTAATGTAAAAGACATTTATATAACAAATAAAATGTAAATTTTGAACATTCTGAGAGTAGCCTCTGAAGATCTCTTTGCTCTGTTTGAATTTTGTATAACTGTTAAACCGTAAGAAAAAGACAAAACTTACTACGAAAAATTTAGATCTCGTTAAAACACACAGTTTATGTCGTATACGTTTTCTTTGTAGAGTTGACCGTTTTCGAGACATTCCTTATTATTGGTTTCAATTTTAAGTTACGTAAAGTCTTCTCAAACAGGAAGCTACCTTTCGCTTTGTCTATCTCTTACGACTTATCATCAGTTATCCAAAAGTCTTCCAGAATGAAGAGTATTCCCAGAAAATTTCATTTATAAATTTCGTTTTTCATGAGAATATCTTAAACATATCACATTTGAATCAAAATCGTTAAAAGCCATTTTTGAGTAAATAAACATTTTCCATAAATGTTCCATGTAAAGGGTAGTTGGGGTGGGGGATTTTGTTGAAAATGTTCGTGTCACATACTTGGAAGATACAAGGTTAGTTTGGGCAATGCGCGCGCGTGCACACCACACACACGCACATAGCAAACATACGGACATGCTTCTAAATATGTTTTATTTTAGGTGGTCTGAAAACATGCATTTCCAGTGAGATCTTGACCTCGAATTTTTGGGCGAGATATAATACGTTCTCTATCCACTATTGCACACACGGGTTAGAGAAAGTTAAACATTACTCATTTAAAAAGAATTTGTAACATGTAGTTAAAGTTCAAGGGAAGTAGCGGAGCTTACTCTAGGAGATTTGTTACGTAAAATGGTTAATAGACACTGCATGTTATATATAGTAGTTTTTTCACGGTAATGCGTAAATTTACAGCTTACTATGTTTATGCTTACGTGTCAAAAAACTCCACTTTACGCACTAACAGTGAAAAAAGAAACTTCAGCAAAGTGGTGCCGAGGTAACGTTTGCGACTCGCATGCGGGAGGTCCTGAGCTCAAACCCCCAGGACGATCAATCCGACCCAAGGATTTCCCACCATTTTCTTTGTTCGCTAGGCGAATTTTGGGTTGTATAATTTGATCCGCTCCTATACCTATGGCACTAACCTATAAGTTCTTGGAGACTTCAGCATTACGAGTTTTTATTTTAAAGAAGAGAACTTTAGGATTAATTTTTGGAGCTTCACCCAGAACTCAATGTAAATCACTTTTTATTAAATTTGGTATACTTGCTTTACCACTAATGTACGTTCTGGCCTTCTTATATGTCAAGAAATATATTAATGATTTTATTACCTGTGATCTGTAGGAACTCGAACATTTATATATCTAAAAGTAAGTATAATATGAGTGTAAATGGATTCAGTTACATCTCATTAAAACTTTTCAACTGCTTACCTATGCATATAAGACATCTATCATTCCAGTGCTTCAAGAGGAGGATCAATATTTTCCTCCTCCTCCTCCTTCTTCTTCTTCTTCTTCTTCTTCTACATTTCAAGGATTAGTCTTTACACCTGTTCCATCTTTGCATTCATTACTTTATTTCTATCTTTTTAATGGGCGACCGTCATCTTTTTTTTAAGGGTTTATATTTATTAATTAAGACTACTAATCTTTCTTCACTCATGCGGTTAATGTGCTCCTTCCAATTATTTTTATTTTCTTCAATTATTTTCGTTTATTTTATAAATATTCAATTCTTTTCTAATTACTTCATATCTTATTAAATCTAATCTGGTGCATCCTTTAATTCTTGTAAAAATGTAATTTCCTTGACTGAATTTGACTTTTGTCTCCTCTTTCGCTATCCACGAATCACTACCATACATGAACACAGGGACCGCCATGTTCTTGTAGAGCTTCATTTATGTTCCTTTCCTTGTTTTATTTTGTAACGTTCTTGTTGTTGTTCCCCATATTTGTTGGAATATTCATAGTCAATCCTCTATATACTGTTGACAGGTTTTATAATGTAAATATATTACGACAGATTTGTATGGTTAAGCATTTAGTATATTGATAAAGTCATGAATAATTATATTGAAAATACTAATAAACCACCTATCTATGTATCGTTCCATATCCACAAAGAGGAGGTTAATCCGTTGAAGGCGAAGAAGAATTCCATACGATACACTAGCCATAGAAATGCTGATGATTATTTTATACATTTAAAATTCATTTACTTTGCAGTTACTGATTATACTCCGCAAGGGTACATTTTCCACTGCAGTAACTAATGTCAAAGCTTAAATGCATTCTACTGTTAATGTAACATGCTACCTGCATAACACCGAATTTAACAATTTTCTGTTCCATTAAAATATCTATTTGTTAAAAATTGTGCAGGATCAACTTTAATATATACACTAAAATGTGAACATATGCATATTCTGCGTATATTTTTGTGGAAATCCAATCTGAAATGGGAGATTTTGTTTTTGTTTAGGGATAGTGTTAGAAATCAACCACTGGTTATATTTTATGTAGCATTTTCCTGGCTTTAAATTAAAAATCTGATATGTTCCATTCACACAGTTTCATCTACATCTCTGCAACAAGTTATTGTTAAAAAACTGCTTCTATCTACTTCATGCTAGTCGAGATAAACATTAGCAGAAGTTGTCTTATTAATTACTTCCTTGTAAGTAGAAAGGGAATAAGGGAAGACATTAGATTGAGTGATAGTCAAATCTTTTAAAAGCTGGTTGCTATGGGATTTTAATCCGCTTTTTTGCAATACCAGGAGTAACAAGTTCCAATATGAGAAACGTTTAGTTATTTTAAAACTGAAACCAATAACAATTAATATCTCGAAAACGAAATATGAAATAAATTATGTGAATTAACCCTATGAAAACATGTAAGTATGTGATATAAATTATCTGTTTTAATGAGATCTACACGTTTTGTTTAGTAAGGTTTTGTCTATTTCTTACGTTTACTAGTTACTTCTACACAATTCATTCTTCAGTGGCTATTCTCAGAAAATTGTTGATATACAGTTTATTTCGCATGTAAATATCTTAAATATGTGGTAGTTTAATAAAACTCGTTAGAGCCATTTTTGAGAAAATCCAAATTTTCGAAAAATGTTCCATGTAAAGGGTAGTTTGCGATGTGGGGGATCTTCCTCAAAATCTTCGCATCGGTCATTGGAATCTAAATTTTAACAAAATATAGTGCTTTTATCACTTCAATCATTCGAACTACCAATTAATGAAGCTATAAATGGATAAAGATGTATTTTTTAATGGGCAACACCAAATTCAAACCTTGTTTTCTCGCAAAGTTTTTCCAAAATTTTCCTACACTCAAAATGCTCCACACTGTGCAATTATTTATTAATTTGTTTTAAAATGTTTTTACTGCCACAAAAAATACATTAAGTAAAAAGATCTTACATTTTTTCGAAATAATTTTCCAACTTTGTGAAATTAATTTCTACATTGGAGTTTTGAAACGTACAAACGGTAATAATTTCCTTACAATAAGTAGGGGTAAATAAAGGAAACTGATATGATAGGTAATACATCTATTACTGCAAAATTTGAATTTTGAAGTGAATAACTTTTAAAATGGAGCATTTAGATAAGAAAATTGAATTTAAACAGTAAAAAAGTTTTATTTAAATAACTATTCAAACTAGAATGTTGAGAAGTAGCAAATTATCACTTATTTTGTGTAGTAGATGGTATAAAATTGAGAAAATATCTTGCATACTGTGGATTTTCCAAAATTTAAAGTTGCATTCCTTAATATTTTCGGAAGAACCACTGTTGGCCGGTTTAGAGAGATTTTATTATATGTTTCCATCGCAGTAATCTGGACTGGAAATCCAGAATACAGAACAAGTAGATACCATATAATTCAGTGGAAAAGTATTCTATGAATTTGATATCTTTGTAGGTAAAAACAATTGGAGTCGTAAACATTTTCTAACTATGACTAAACGTAGAGCCTATACAATAATGTTTACATTCATCAAGTTCAGTTAGCATTGACGTCGACGAAATTAATTTTGGTGAAAATCATTATTCCCAGCAATGCATAGCTTTCCGGGAACGAGTAAAAATGCAAGCATTAAGAGCATCAAAGCACAGTAATGTCGAAAGCAGATGCTGATGTCGTGAATTTATCAGTGGAAGTTGTTGAGATTTGGATTTATTCCCCAAAAAATCTGTACGTTCCGACCGTTGCATTTTATGCAAAAGTTTACGTATGCTTTTGCCCGACTATGTTGTATTAGTGTTGAATCTGATTCGCTATACATACGTTTTCCTATAATAGTAATAATAACAACAGTATGAATTAATTAAAACATTTTAGAACAATTATACCATTTCAATTATCTAAAATGTGATATAGTTTTAAATAAAACAAAATTTAAATGGATAGCATAGAAGGCTAACCACTACACCACGGAGGATGATACGCATGTCTTTGTATGCATCGTGTTGCATTCTTGGCTGATAGTGGACTTAAATTCCAAGTTTGCTATTTATCCAGCTTTTGTTGTTTAGCTATGTAGACGCACAGACACACACGGACAATATTTCTAAGAAGTGCTTTTTTAAACCAAGAAGTGTCAAACAGGTATATCCAATCATATCACGTAATCAAAATTTTGGGTGGAATGCAATACCTTCGCTAACTACTATCTGGGAGACAGAGAAAATATATATGATTAGATTTATCACTGAAAATTCGAAGATTTTTAAAATTCAAACCAATAACAAAGAATATCTCGGAAACAACTCCAATACAGCACTTATTATACGTAAGTTTTATTTTCTAACGAAATCTTAGCTTGTTTGGAGTACGATTTTGTCTAACTCTTATAGCTTACTAGTTACACAAAAAGTCTTTAAGGATAAATAAGAGTTTCCAGGATATTCCAAAAAATTCATCATAAACGTTTCATTTATTGTGAAAATATCTTAACTATATTGAATTTTAATCAAAATCGTTAGAGGTAATTTGAAAACATTTCCATATAAACGTAGTTTAGGTTGGACAGGTTTTCTTGAAACTTTTCCTGTCGTATCTGATATTATTATTTGAATATAATAAGTGCAACTCTTTTGAATCCAGCTAGTTGCTTTAGTGGTACGCTGCGAGGTATGCTGAGTGAACAAAACTAGTTTTGTTTTAAGATAATAACTAAACTGTTTCTGAATCTAGGCACGAGGAATTATAAGAGCTAATTGTTATCACTAACATTCCGTGAATTAAGAATCTAACGTTGTAGCCAACATTTGTTTCCCTAATAAAGAGCGAGTTTAACTCGATATTACTATAAGGCGAATCCCTTTGCAATCACCACCAAACGTGTGATGAGCCTAATACTGCGCTTTCAATCGCAGTAACATTGCAGCAGGTTGCAAAACTGTAGCAAGAGATTGCAACTGCATTTTAGCGCGATACCTTAGTATCGCTTACTACGGACTACCGCACCATAGTTCCTATGTTCTATGTTATCACGGTTTCTGCTTTCTATCAGCATCTGTGACCCAGTCTTCATTTTCTTTGACTGCTCAGTCCTAGGTTCTTTTAGCCAATTCTCATAAAGGTACACTTTTCATAAACCATATCTTAAACTTAACTGGAGCTTTGCCTTTGAGGTTCCCGGAACCTAATTACCTTCACTACTCTGATTTCAGCTAATGCTTTCTCCAACTTAACTTCCCTTTACTATGACTCAGGTTTAGCAACATATTTATAACTTGAGCTCTTGCAACGTTATGTTTCACTAATAACTTTATATACAACTGAACTATAACGTAAGAATTTTTACACTACTTGATTTTAATATATAATACTAAATATTGCAATAATTATTTCTTTTTTACCCCATTCATTTCTATGTGAAATATGTATTAATCTAACACAACCGCAGTTGCGGTATCACATTTTAGGAAAGCCCGGAACTTCAATATACCAACTTTGGTATTTGTTAGTTTTCGCTCTTAAGTTTGCTGTTCATACATAGAGGTTTCTCTCTAAAAAGCATTACTTTCTCTAAACGTACTATGTACATAGTGTATAGAGAAGGTATTGTAATTCATCCAAAAATTTGATACCAAGATATTACCGAAAATACATGCTTTAGGATCCCTTGTATCCAACAAAGTTTTTTTCTGAAAAAGGTCCGTGTGTCTGTGAGCATGATAGCTCTAAAATGAAAAGTCGGTAAAATACCAACCTTGATATTTAAGTTTAGTATCTTTCAGGGATGTGACATAAAAAGAAGAAATTAATATTACAAAACTTATAAATAATAAAGATATTCAATCCAACAATAAGGTTATAACAATGATTTTGAAAAAATGTCCCCACTGCAAACTGCCCCTTACATGGGAAAAATTAAAAAAATAACTATTTTTTAAAAAATGGCCAACGATTTTGATTAAAATACCTTATATTAAAGATAGGTTAATGACATAGCCTCTAAAGACAACTTTACTCTGGATGAATTTTGCTGAAATTTGTAACGGGTAAACCGTAACAGATAGACAAAAACTTATTTCATAAAATACGTGGATCTCGTTAAAACGCACAATTTATATCATATAAGTTTTTTTCGTAGAATCAATTTCTTGTTATTTTTTCAGATTTAAAATGACATTTTCTCACACAGAAAGTTATAAACTCCTGGTAATGCATAGATACGGAATTTAACCACATGGCAACCAGCTTTTAAAAGATTTGACATTCGTTTCAGCCTAGTGCATTCCATAATTTCTTTTCTACTTATAAGAAAGTATTACTGCTTATATTTATCTCGATTTGCATGAAGTAGATAGAACCATAAGCTCTTTAACAATAATTCTTTTGCAGAGGTAGAGGAACACATAACTTTTTTTTTCTTTAGCTTAACGTCCTTTAACCTGGATAGTGATATCGGACGATGAATGAAATTGGTGAAATGATGCTTAAATGACCTCGGGGTCCTTGGAGCTTAAAGTTACTCGACGTTCGTCTTCTAAGGGAAAACCCCGAAAAAGACCTTAACCGAGTAGCTCACCCTAAGCGAGATTCGAACTCACGACCTTTCGAATGTGAGGCAGACACGCTACCACCACACTACCCAGGCGGGCATTCGTGTGTTTTTGTTGAAATCTTGGCACTGAATTTTTGGATAGAATGCAATGCTTTCTTTACACTAGAGTTCTTATTAGAGCATCACTTGCACTACAAAGTAAAATTCTTCGTGACCAGTTCTTCGACCTTTCCGTTAATGTCATGATTCATATGTTTTCCCCGAGGGAATAAACCCCGACAAAGAGTGATACTTCAAAAGGCATCACAGGTGGGGGAAGTTTGTCGTTTGAAAAGCAATTTGCTGTGCTATCTGTTTCTCTTTTGAAGAGAAAGGGAAATACACGTTCAGAAGCTGTAGTTCATACCTCACCTGCCAAAATGACAGTGATATGTGCCAGAGCATTATTAGATGCGTAAAACCATTTCCTGGAATTGAGACTGGCAGGTAATTCATCCATAATCAGTTTCTGCTGTGAAGTAGCTCACATGCTGGCTGGAAAGAGATTTTTTAGTTCCCTTTGTGTACCTATTTGTTACACTCGAAAAAGAGATTGAATGCATCTGTCGGTTAAACACAAAAGCAGAGCTTTGCATCAACATTAACAGCAAAACATGCGTGCGTTTGTGAATAACATTAATGAAAACGAAACCTCGGATAAGTTTCAAGAATGACATTTAAGCAGGGATTAAATATCGTATTTTGTCAGCGTTAAGACAACTTATTGAGAGAAACATCATGTTAGAAACTACCTAAAGTATAACTATATAATTTTTAGAATATTTTAAGTAAACTGAATCACATTAATGAAGAAATGCCTGTCAGAAAAGTTAGTATGATTTTTCAAAATGAATTTGTTTTAAAAAATTCTTTATATGCAAGATAACTTGTGATCAAACTAATACACACTGTAATTCTGCTTTAGAAATGTTTTGTTGCCAATATGTGTATAAAATTGCATCCTATCAGATACATTTCCAGAGAAAATGGGGCTATATGCCAAAAATATGCAGCTTTTAGAAAACGGAGCTTACAGTCCACTTTCCCTTTAAGTATCTAGCGAATTAATATCTTTTGAATTGGATTTAAAATACTTAAAGTAGCCAAATAAGTATATCAAATAGAATTAAGAGGCAGAGTGGCTTTTTGATCAAGTTTATACTTTTGTCTCAGTATCTTTAAGTTCAGTATTTCCCAAATTTGCATCTGTTTCAAACTATCTTTACACAAAAAAGTTTTCCACACAAGTTTGGTTATACAAATCTCTTATTCGTATAAAAACCAACCGTCTGCAATGAAAAGAGTGGGCTGGAACATACTAGCTACTATGCGCGCACCATTTCTTGGGCACTGATTTCCTGTATGCATTAAATCTATAAGAAAATATATACAAATCTGATGTGTACTATTCACATGACTTTCTCTACATCTCTGCAACATATTATTCTTAAAAAGCTTATACTTCTATTTACTTCATGCTAATCAGAAAAAATTAAAAGAAATAGTCTTATTACTTGCTTCCTTGTAAGTAGAAGCGAAATAAGAGAGTACCATAGGTTAAAGTGAAACTCAAAAGCTGGTTGCTATGTGACTGAAGTTCCTTTGTTTGTATGGACAACCGTTCCTGTATGATAAAATATGTTTTTCAAAGCAGAAACCAAAAAAAGGATATCTCAAAAACGACGAACTCCACGAAAAAAAAGTATATAACATAAATAGTGTCTTTTAACGTGCGCTACATTTTTCGTGTATTAAGTTTTTGTCCATCTCTTACGGTTTAGCAGTTATTCAAAATTCCGTAAAATTAATTCAGAATAAAGTACTCTTCAGTGGCTATTCCCAGAAAATTCAAGATATACATTTTATTTGTCAGGTAAATATCTTTAATATACGAAATTTTAATCAAAATGGTTAGAGCCATTTTTGAGAAGATCAAAATTTTCGAAAAAAGCTCCAGGTAAAGGGTAGTTGGGGGTACGGGGATTTTTCTCAAAATGTTTGTGTCGCATCCCTGGAATATACTAAACTTAAATACCAAGTTTGGTAGTTTACCGACTTTTCGATTTTGAGTCATGTGTTCACAGACACACGGACACACACATACACACGGAACTTTTTCCGAAAATGCTATTCTTAGATAAAGGGGGCCCTAAAACATATATTTCTAGTGAAATCTCGTTATCTAATTTTTTGGTGGAGTGCAATACCTTCTCTATACACCTTGCACATAGTGCGTATAGAGAAAGTAATAAAAGCAGTCCCTCGCTTAATATGAGGTAAACAAATTAAGAAACTTTCTTAAGAGTAGTTTGTTGCATTGTGAGCGTAACACATTGTTTTTGTCTAAATCTTGACTAGATCGCTCGCCTGTCAACTAGGTGGCCCGGGTTCAATCCCACGAGATTGCATGTGGGAATTGTGGGTCATACTACATGGCCCACCACCTTTTCTATCATTCATTCAGCTACATTACATATAAGTGTTTGGGCCTGCATCCTGACTACTGTTATCTATAGCCCGTATCCTCCTCAACATTCTTCCGATCTCAGACGTCCACTGGGGGGGGGGGATGTTAGTCCTCCATTCAAGGAGGGTAATTCGAAATAAACCTTTGTAGAAATTCTGCTTTTGGTTATGGACAAAAATGGAATAGCAATAGTCAGACGTTTAAGAACTGGATTGCTATTAAGCCTTAGAAGTTCAAATTGTCTCCATGAAACCAAGATAAACAGATATTATATCAAAATGGAAGATTTCAAGTCATCTATAACGCATGCCTTGGAAATGGTTTTTGTCGCAAAAACGAGTTGGAATAACAGTGTTTAAATATATTAAATTTGGAGGGGGGGGGGTACGTTTTCGACTCGCTTACGTATTCCAGTTACCTATACAAGATTCTACAAAATTCCTTCGGAATGAAATTCAGGCTATTCCCTGAAAATTCAAGATACATTTCTTTATTATTGTCGCGTTTATATTTAATGTATGATATTTTAATCAAAATCTCTTTCAGTAAATAAACAACGTCAAAAAATACTCCATGTACAGGGAATTTGGAACCTGAAGGAGTTTTTTTAATCTCCGTGTCGCATCATTAGAAGATGCTGAACTTAAACAGAAGTTTGGTTTTTAATAGATTTTTTATTTGTGCTGTTCATACATACATACATACATACATACATACATACATACATACATACACACACACACACACACACACACATACATACATACATACATACATACATACATACATACATACATACATACATACATACATACATACATACATACATACATACATACATACATACATACATACATACATACATACATACATACATACATACATACATACATACATACATACATACATACATACATACATACATACATACATACATACATACATACATACATACATACATACATACATACATACATACATACATACATACATACATACATACATACATACATACATACATACATACATACATACATACATACATACATACATACATACATACATACATACATACATACATACATACATACATACATACATACATACATACATACATACATACATACATACATACATACATACATACATACATACATACATACATACATACATACATACATACATACATACATACATACATACATTCGTTCTAAAAATGTTTTTTCTGACTTCATTGGGATGAAAGCACGTATTTCCGGTGAAATCTAAACATTGAGCTTTTGGTTGTAAAGCAATACTTCGGTTACTTTTTATGCTAGTAGTAGAGAATGTAAAACTAGAGTGCATAAATCGGGATAAACATAAAATACACATACTGGTTTCGAACCAAGGATGCCACATAATCGACGCCGTTAAGCCTTAGCATAGATTGTGTAAATAAACGTTTACCTTTAACAAATAAACGTTGAAAATCTTGTTTATGAGTTGTCCCATGATAACTGATTTGCACTGAAAATATGAAATTGGTGGCTTAAAAACCGCAAACTTTTCTTTTAAATCAAACCCTTTGAAGGTGTTTTAGAATAGAAAACAATCTACGTTAAATATTAATGTGAATAATACTCATATTACTTTCTCTGCACAGTTTATAAACTAATTTTTTGAACTTCGCAAGAATGTGAGCTAAATAAATCAAACTTATAAATATAGAAATAGTGATTTACGGAACTCTGGAAACCATTTCCAAGTGTGCTACACTTTGCGTGATAAACATATATCATTCGAAGCTTTTTCTGTCTAGAGTTATTATGTGCCAATAATGCCGAAGCAAATCGAACGATTTTAGGAGAGCCACAATGTCGCTCTTTTGAATGAAAACTGCAGCTATTATTGAGATGTGCAGGAACCAAAATCACATTTTTTCTGAGAAGGGTGTAAGCTGTGTGAGCAATAAAATGGGAGATAGTCGAATTGGGCAAGAAACAGACAAGCCTGCGACCTGCAATTAGCTGTTCTCCAGTAATGGTGAAGAAAGCCTAAACCCTTGTCTCGGACAGTAGCCCCACCACACAATGAACCATTTTATGTATATATATATTTTTTTTATTTACCTAATTTGATTACTGTGATTACCTTATGATTACTGAATTTCTGTTTTTTACTTTTTACACACATACACAAACATATAACACCCATGCCCAAGGCGGGACTCGAACCCACGATCCCCTGCGCCGCGAAACACCAAAGCGAGACGCTTTAGCGAGCGCGGCCATTGGGACCGGCATATATTAGGAGCATCATTAAAGTCTGTTTACGTCAAAATCGACAACGTTTGAACATGGAAAAGGCAGAGCTCACAAATTGTTGCCTCCGCACATTTAAGAGCGTCGCACAAACTCTAGGAAGCTGTATGAGAGACCCCTGGAGGGTGAAATATGGAAGTTTGATGTTTTTACTTTCTCTGCACGTACTATGCACCTAGTGTATAGAGAAGGTATTTTATTGCACCCAAAATTCGAATCCGAGATTTCACCGATGTTTCGGATCCTCCTGAATACGAATTTTTTTTTTTAGAAAAACGTCCGTGTGTTTTTTGGTATCTTCCAAGGATCCGACACGAAACTTTTCCAGAAACCTCCCCCCACCACCAAATACCCTTTACTTGAAAAAATTAGAAAAAATGTTTTTCTCAAAAATGGCTCTTAGCGATTTTGATTAAATATCGTATATTAAAGATATTTATATGACAATGAAATGTATATTTTGAATTTTCTGGGAATAGCCTATGAAGACTACTTTATTTTTGATGAATTTTATGGAGTTTTGCATAACTGCTAAGAGACAGACTGCACACAAAATGTAGATTTCGCAAAACACACAATTTATGTCGTTTACGTTTTTGCTGTGAAATTGATTGTTTTGGAGATATTCCTTGTAAATAGTTACATCTTTAAAACACTTATACTTTTCTCTTTGGGAATTTGTCAACTTCTGACCGCAAAAACAAGGCAACTTCAATCACACAATAACCAGCTTAGACGATCACTTTAGCCTGTGGTACTCCCCTCTTTCCCTTCTATTTACAAGCTAGCAAGTAATAAGAATATTTCTGCTATTTTTTTTTTCTGGATTAGCATGAAGTATACAGAGCATAAGATTTTTAATAATTTGTTGCAGAGATGTAGAGATTGTGATTTGAATGGAACACATCAGATTTGTTAACTAGTAATAGTATTTATTAAGTTTACAATAATACAATATTTACGTCGCACAATTGCAAGTGTCGGGTGACAATACCGAAAAAAATATTTGGATTTAAAATATACCTACATATCTATTTTAAATACTTTCACAACACTAGAAATACGCACACAGTCACATACACACGCGCGCGCGCGCTACAACAGAACAGGCCATTAAAAGATAGAACACACAGATATCGCACTTACACACACTCGCACTCACAACTACACCCACACATATAGATTATTCAAACACCAAATATGTCTATACAATATTTGCACAAATGTATTATCTCTTAGTACACGTACTTCCATTAAGTATGTGCCCAAGCTTGGTCAGTTTTGGCTGTTTAGAATCAAGCGTGCTATCCTCCGACTGTTTGAAATTATAAATACTTCCGACAATAATTTTTTCCTAACATCCTCCATCCGCACGCAATCTGCCAAAATATGCGTCCAGTCTTCCTGATACCCACATAATGGGCAAATCCTCCTACCAGCTTCATCAACTACATTACGAGCTTTCCATATTCCCAACCTGAGCCACGCTATTCCCATCCTGTCTTTCGTACCCAAATCTAAAATATGTTTGTTTACCCCACCCAATTTTTATTTCATTTTGTTGCTCCAATGACGATGGTTTACCACTCAGATTTTAATTCATGCCTATTTATATCACACCGTCTTTTTTTTTAATTTTTTTTCACGACGTTATATCTATTTTCGTCATCCTTTTGCCAAATATGCCGGTCCCCATGGCCACGCTCGCTAAAGCGTCTCGCTTTGGTGCTTCGTGGGCAGGGGATCGTGGGTTCGAGTCGCGCCTTGGTCATGGATGTTATATGTTTGTGCAATGTGTATATGTTTGTGAAAGAAGCAGTAAAACCAGTAAACCAGTAATCAGTAAAACCTACGGGGGGAAATGTAAATAAGGGATACAGTACCGGAGTCCTGATCAGACTCCGTTACTGTTTTTTTAAAAAAAAATATTGTATATGCCAATTTCTGATAGTCCCGTTGTAGCCCCGCCACCCACCATTTTGGGTTTTCTCCGTTATTACCTGATGCCGATAACATATTGCCCTTAGAGTTCTTTGGTCACTATTAATTATTCACAGCCAATATCTAACTCACTTAATTTGGCATATATAGCATCTTCCCCGCATCTTACCTCTCCAAGAATACCGCAGTTAGAAGCATCCCTCCCCAATACCAGAAGCTATATTGTATTTTATTTAATGTATCTAACCTATCCACAACTCGCTTCCATTTAGTAATGAAGACCTAACCATTGTCTCATACTATAACTTTGTTGTGAATTGCATGTAGCATACGTCTATCTAAGCGACTACAACATACCCCGTGCAATTTACTAACCACCCAAAAGTAGATAAAATATTTAAAAATGGCACTACAATGTAAAGAATTCTTCCCAAACGATTTGTTGTAATCTCCTGATATTGTTGTAATGGCAAACTGACAACCCGTCAATTTGTTTAACAGATCAAAATCAACTTCCAGTAATATCAGGAGAAAGTTCTGGCGTCAATTTACCGCAATGATATCCCGGCTTTTTATGGAGCAGATCCAAATAAGATCTGGGTGCACAAGGATTCAGTCACGCCTCGGGTTCAAGCCTCAATTTTCTAGAGACTGCGGAGCTAGAATCAAGAATAGTACTATTCCTTCCATCACATTCTAGGGAAATCGCTGATGCGTCACCTATGGAGTTTTTGTGCATTTAGACTTCTGAAAAGAGCTCTGTGAGACTGACGTACGCTTACTATAAATGGCTTGTGTAAAGCTTGCAAAAAGGAGTGGTTAAAGAGTGTCATTATAGTACCCGTAAACGTCTCCTGCAACGGAAACAAAGTGCAGAACTATAGCTATGAGTGCCATTCAGAAAGTGACAGACGAATTGGCATAAATAAATAACAACGAAAGATATCAACGTAAAACTTTGTTCACAAAGTTATAGTACTTTACTCTATTTGTCAACGCAGTCTCTATTCCGTCAAGATAGTCACTTGGTACTAGTTTTTCAATGCCGATGTTATACTTTTCTACCATCAAAGATCTTATTGCTTTTTTGAATGCACAAAATGTTTGGGCAATCGAATTTTATAGGCAAATAACGCAAGTGTATAGTGATAATGCAATGAATGAATTTTCAGACAAAGACGAGAGTGGAAGTTCCTCAATCTTTATGAAGGAATTGAAATCAACTATTGATGAAAGAATTCAGAAAAATTGGTATTTCACTTTGGTCACCATACGCAACCGGTAAAAACCTCATCTTGCCTCAAGTCTTTAGCGGTGGAAGAGTATAACAAAGCCATTGAAACACTGGTACCAGTGACAATAAATACCTTGATAGTGATAGTAATGCGATTACGTTAAGATATAGAGTAAGGTTTTGTGTTCATATCTTTCCGTGTTATTTAGTTATGCCAAAACATTCGTTACTTTCTAGTTACTTTCGTATAATGGAAGATACATCCGAATTTTGCCAGACAGATTTTAAACGGAAATTCGTTACGGAGATCGAAAAAAAACTGTGTATATACTCACAATCTTGAGAAAATACATAAGTAGTTGCATTACAGGTTTCATTAAACCCATAGAGGTGATAGCTATAATCAAATGCTTAAGAATGTCCGCAACCTGCTGGTTTCAAAATCCCATACTCTTTCACTGATATCGCGAGAAACTACAGAGCAGTGATAACACATTAAAGAAATAGCAAAAGTGTTGTGAAATTCAGCCTAATAATACGACTATGCTGGAAATTATTAATAACACAGAAAGTTAATTAAGGTAAATTATGTGTTTTGAAGAGGTACATTTTTGTTTTGTTTAATATGCTTTTGTCTCTCTCTTGACGTTTACCAAGAGCACTTCAAAGAATACTATCAGGAAATTCAAGATGTTCAATTCAGTGCAAAAACAAGTTCCTATAAAATGATATTTCTGTTAAGTTGGTAAATAATTAGTAAAGCAGCTTCTCTCACTTCTATGACTCCACAACCGTTTGGCAAAACCAAAGCCTTTTTTTCGTGATGGCGAATGTGCACCAAAGGCTAGAAGAAATGGCAGTTTTATTTTCTTTGAGGTATATACTGAATTCAGTTTCAATGATTGTTCTTGCGTAGGCTGGAGAGGTAGAATCAGGCTGCAAATGTACGTTAAGTCGACATTGATGTATACTTTCTCAAAAAAAGTTGACAACATTTTGTGTTTCACAAGAAAAAATTCGACTCACGTATAAAATGTTAAAAGTAAATCTCACCGTGGTTCAGATTGATAAAGCAGCGGGACAGAGATAAAAGATTATTGGTTCGTATCCCGACCATTGTCATTAAACATTTTATTCTTATTATATTTTCCGGATATGATCTGAAATACATTTTTCACAAAATAATAGTTTAGTTAATGTTTTTTCGTTGCATGTATCATTTGTTTGTAACATTAAATTTTCATTAACCTCGTTCGTGATATTTCTTCTACTAGTTTGGCGGTATTCTTGGAAACACTCCTTTTAAATGTACAATAAAGAAGACAATGTTTACAAGGCAATTTCATCCTACTATTGTACACTCAAAGACATTAAAAGTGAGCCTGGAAATACTTACTTACGTAAAACGGGTTATTTCACCTATGCCTTTCACCTGTTTGTTATGCAATTAAAAGCACATTGGACAGGCCACGTTACCGAAGGTAAGGGGTTGAACATGAAATGTAACTTGTGACAAATGAAGTTCTGAGTTGCGAACTGGTGATCCCTAAATGTTCTAGTTGAAAAATAATCCACCCCTCTCACCGGGTGATATAAATTACGTTAATATTTTCATACTAAAGCTCGAATGCCAAGATAATTCTCGAATATGGTGAAGAAATTTAACTCACTGCTTGTACTGTTCTGACGGAGCGTCGAGCGGGGTTTTGTCCAATCAGTTTTGCATTTTCTCACTCGCGTGGTTTGTTGTACCAGGATGACACCAATGAAAATCGTCTTAAAACCCGAGTCCCCGTCTAACGTTCACACTTTCAGCAAAATTACAGCCCACGCGTATTTTTGTCTTTGCATGTACAAATGATTGTCTAAGTCCCCCTTTCCTTCGCTCCTGTAGATTTAAGCGATAGTCAAATATGTTAAAAGCAGATTACTCTGTGATGGCCGTGACATCCTACTTTATCTTTGCTTGAGCAGGGGAAAGAAAATGTATAACGACTTCCAATTTGAGAAACTGAAATTCTATGTTTTCAAAATTAGCGAAATTACATGAATATCTCGGAAAAAGTTGATTCAAGAAGAAAATATCTTCTTATTAAATTTTGAACCTCTTAGTCCGATACGCTATGCATAATAAAAATCTGATGTATTCCATTCCATGACTCTTTACATCTCTGCAACAAATTATTGTTAAAAAGCCTATGCTTCTATTTACTTCATGCTATTCGAGAAAGAATTAACAGAATTAGTCTTATTACTTGCTTCCATACAAGTAGAAGCGAAATAAGGAAGTACCATAGGTTAGAGTGATAGTCAAAAGCTGGTTGCTATGAGACTGAAGTTCCTTTGTTTGTGTGGACAGGAGTTGACAAATTCCTGTATGAGAAAATTCCTGAAGTTTTTAAAGCTGAAACCAATAACAAGGAATATCTAAAAAAAACAATCAACTCCACGAAAAAAATGCATATAGCATAAATTGTGTGTTTTAATGTGCTCTACATTTTTCGTGTAGTAATTTTTTTTCCATTAGCAGTTATTCAAAATTCCGTAAAATTCATCCAGAATAAAGTATTCTTCAGAGTTTATTCCTAGAAACTTCCACATATACATTTTATTTGTCAGGTAAATATCTTTAATATATGATATTTTGATCAAAATCGTTAGAGCCAATTTTTAGAAAATCAAAATTTTCGACATTTTTTCCGTGTGAAGGGTAGTTTAAAGTGGGGGGGGGATTTCTTGAAAACCTTCGTGTCGCATCCTTGGAAGATACTGAACTTAAATATCAAGTTTGGTATTTAATGGTATTTTCGTCTTTGAGCTATGCTGCCCACAGACACACACACGGACATTTTTATAAAAATGTTTTTTTTTGTATTTAGGGTCTCTCAAAACATGTATTTACGGTGAAATCTCGGTATCGAATTTTTGGGTGCATTGGAATACCTTCTCTATACCCTAAGTACATAGTACGTATCGAGAAAGTGAAAATGTTTAAGGAAACCTAGGTATAGAATTTTTCGGTGAAATACAATACATAGAATTTAAAATATGAGACTCTTGAAATACTAGCTCGCCAAGATTTGGCAATACTAAGTAGGGTAATATAGGGAATTACACGACAGACACAGAATTAAAGGAATAGCAGGTGCCTTTGTGCCCGTTAGAGAGTTTCGCCGTGTCTGTGAGACAAAAGAAGAAGAGTGATCTGCGAGTGCATCCTTTCAGACAAGAGAGAAACACTGATGAGTTCGACGAAATTGTTAAAAAGCTTATACTTCTATTTACTTCATTTTAATCGAGAAAAAATAGCAGAAATAGTCTTATTACTTGCTTCCTTGTAAGTAGCAGCGAAATAAGGGAGTAGCATAGGTTAAAGTAATAGTCAAAAGCTGGTTACTATGTGACTGAAGTTCCTTTGACCAAATCCTGTATGAGAAAACTATGTTTTTCAAAGCTGAGAAACCAAATACAAGGAATACCTCAAAAACTATCAAGTCCATGAAAAAAATGTATATAACATAAATTGTGTGTTTTAATGTTCTCTACATTTTTTGTGTGTTAAATTTTTGTCCATCTCTTATGATTTAGTAGTTATACAAAATTCTATAAAATTCATCCAGAATAAAGTAGTCTTCAGTGGCTATTCCCGAAAAATTTATGCTATACATTTTATTTGTCATGTAAATATCTTTAATATACGACATTTGAATCAAAATAGTTAGCCTTTTTTTAGAAAATCAACATTTTCGAAAAATTGTCCATGTAAAGTGTAGTAGGATTTGGGGGAATTTTCTTGAAAATCTTCCTGTCGCATCCTTTTAAAATACCAAACGTAAATACCAAGTTTGGTATTTAACGGTCTTTTCGTTTTTGAGCTATGCTGCACACACACACACACACACACACACACACACACACAAGTGTTTAAAATACAAGTGGAAAAATAAATTGTTGTACTGTTAATAACTGTGAGTGTTCAGGTTGAAAAATATTGTTTTGCATGTGTTACCGATTCTTTAAGTTTCACCAAACATAGACTGTAGGAAATATTTACCGATCAGGATGGCTCAGCCGGTAACGTCTGTCCCGCATTTGATCTCCTGATTCGTGGGCTTTTCGTGGTTTTATCCGACAGGCGAATGCTGGAATGTTTCACCTTCTACTAAGCTTTCCATAATTTTCGGCACCCATCTGTTTCAGTGTCAACAGTACGAGACAATGGTATTCTGCAGGTTGCGGCAGGCAATGACTCTGATGATACATGAAATGAAGTTGGAGTGCCGTTGGAATGCGATGGCGGGGAAAACCCGGCGTCCTGTCTGTAAACGTTAAGAGTCCCGTGCATGCTGGCGCTCGTCGTTACATGGAGCTGGATGCCTTCGGGCATACCCACTCATTCCTACCTCCCTGGGGCGACGCTAAAACTTGTGGTGATTGGTCTCGGTTGTGGGGCTCCTTTCCTTATCTGCAACTTTATATTTGTTTTTGATAATATTTAATTTCTAATAATTGAAAATTATATGCGTTGAACATTTCAAACATCAGTTTAAATAGTAAAAGATGAGACACTAAACTTTTCTTCACAAAATGATAGGGAGCCAATATTAAGAAAACTATAGCGTAACATGAACTTGCATGGTATAAGGATAATTTGAGACGTCTGGATTTTCGTCATGATTGCCATATTTCATCGATGCATTCCTTTAATGTCTACAGTTTACTAACAACTTTGCGGGATATTATTGCTTTTTCCTCAATAACATAAACCACAATGGGCAATTATACAATGGTACATTACAGAATGAATGGGGTCCAGTCGTGTAAAACTTCACCCGACATAAATCCAGAGCTCAGTGCGGCCGTTTTATGGTGAGGCCACGGATCGCGTGTATGCGTGCTCTATTACACTAGGGGGTATTCCGTTCCGCAACTCCCGCGATATTAAAACCGCTTGTGCCACAATAAACACAAAAGAACTGAAGCTGCATAAAAACTGGCTGAGTAATACATTTATTAGCGGAATAGAGAGAAAATATATTACGAGGTAAGATGTGGGATAATACTGTGGAACTAATATAATTCCATTCTGAAGGGACAAGAAAAACATTTGAAATATTCAATAATTCGAATTATAATAGCAGTACAGGTAAACACAACCCCACTTATGCTAGCCGGTCCCTCGACGTACCTTGAATTTCACGTAGATGACGACGTGCTTCCAATGATGTGGGAATTGGCATCTATCCAACTTCAAGTGTCCGTTCCTGCTTAAACCACTTTAACACACATTCATCGATATCAGATTTTTCTAGTTGTCTTGCTCTTTTTCGACTCTTTTCTATTTTCACTCGAGGCACTGCTTAAACTTTTATAATTATTCTTCAGATAAGCTCAGTAAGTGTGGGTGGTATCCTGTATTCTTTCGCGATTTCAGATTTTTTCTTTAAACCCTTTTCAACTTCTCGAATAACAATGATTTTTTTCCGCAAAAGTTAGTCTTGTGCTGGACATGAGGTGTAGGGAAAATGCCTATTAGAATTTAGTAAACTAGTAGTCTTCAAATTATGCAAAATGTTTTATATTTTTACTAGAGAATATTTAAATGCTATCCTTTCCAAAACTTTTCTGAATTGTAACGCATCCACGAATAACAGGAAAAAGAATAAAACCTCCAGAAAAATGGTTCCTAATTTTGGGCGTTGGAGTTTCCTAATTTCGGGTTGGAAATAAACAGTAAAATTGAATGAGTTAGTAAAATGGTCTTTATTCACGCTAGATGCTTGTCTCATAAGTAAAGAGTGCTGTATAATTGTTGGTAATTCTACTAAAAGGTACAACATTCAGTGCTCTTTGATATTGAAGTTATATTTAAAATATTTTCAAGTGTCTTGTTCCACACCTGCACATAGTTCACGACACCAGCGAAAGTAACCGAAATTTAATCCAGGTTTCTTTAGAGGTATCAGTTGATCGCAGTTGATTGCAGTAATCGTCACAATATTGAAGATTCTGTAATAGACAAATTGCAGGACTTGTGCATTATCTTTCAACACTAGATAGGAGTCTACTTTGTGAAGCCTTTAGCTCTGTACAGAAAGTTTCACAGCTATTCTAAATCTCAATTCTGGGTGTCGTTTCAAAAACCCTTTCAGCCATTTTTTACCCGCAGAACCCTTAACTACTCAACTAAATTGAAAGCATTTGGTAATTTATTACGTAATGCAAGCTGGAATGCCAGCGATCTAATATTCCTAGCCCTAATACCATAATATCTATAACCTTGTAATGGCGAGGAAAATCTTCCTCTATTTTTGCCTGAAGTGCAAATTTTCTGCCAATTCTTTGATCAAGGACTACATTTATACATTGCTGTTGAAGTTCTTTACAGTCTTCTGAAGGTTGACTGAGGTACATTGAACCTTTTAAAAGCCCATTTCTTTCTTCTGGACAGCTTCCACTGCTTTGCGCATGGATTCCGGATCCCATGAACATCGCTTTCTTGCATGCATCTGGAAAAAAATCAAACATCTATTTGTATAAACTGACGCCAAATTTCTGGTAGGTATCTGAAATGGAGAAATACAAGTTAATGCCGACACCAAATTCACAATGACGCATCAGAATGACCTTCGCAACTGGTTGTTGGAGTCGGCTTCAAGGTGCAGCAGCAAGCAAGCGAGATACAACTACCCATAATTAGGCAACTGCCCGAAATATGGGCACTTTATCCTACTAAAAGAGGTGCTGGCGTTGATTTGAACACACTGCACCTAGGAAGACCAAGTGACATCTAAAGCTGCACGTGTTTTTAAACAAACGAATACGGGAGCAGATATAGACAAGAGATTTGAAAAGCTTTCCACCTCCTCAAACCGAATTCCAACTGTATTCTGATACATCAAACAACCCCGGAGCGATGACCTAATTTGCAGAAATACATAGAAAAAGTTATCATATTGAATTTCCGTGTTTACATTAATTTTCTATTGACATTTCTGAATAAAAGTTCGAATTAAGGAAATAAAATTCGAATTAACATATTCTTTTACATTGTCTTAATACAAAATTCAAGGTAACAAGAAACATCTTCGAATTAATGATTATAGATGATCGAATTACCTGAGTTTCGCTGTATATGGAAAGGGGGCAATAATTGAGCTAGTATAACAGAGGATAGTATTAAAACCAGGATATAAAATAAGCCCAATACTGTTCAATTTATTCATAATGTCATACCGGAAAGAATGAGAGAAAATAATGACCATTGCCAGGTGTCAAAGAATAAGGAAATACCAGGATTAATTTAAATAGTTTACTTAATGGTGGGAATGTTCAGGGCAATTGAGGTCATGGGGAAATAGATAAGATTCAGAAATTTTACTCAGAGTGAAGGATAAAACTAAGCATTAACAAGTCTGAGATAGGGGATTCAAAAAGTAGCCAGATTAGAAAAGTAAGAAAAATAATATTTGGAAGGAAAAGAAATTGAGACAGTGAAGGAGTTGCACTATTTGGGGGTACGATTAAATTGTGTTTGGGCAGCTCATGGTAGAAAGAAGTGAAAGGTAAAGCATCAATGACAGAAATTTCAATATGTACATATACATTACTTACCAGAGAATAATAGCAAATGGTTGGAGAAGATTTACGAGACAACAGGAGAAACAAGTGCTATATGCATCGGACACTTGAGGGGTATCAGATATGGGGTATTAGATACAGAATGTTTTGTAAAGATATTTTAGGGCTAAGCGCGAATCTCGGTAAGGAAGAGTTACCCGATAAGGTTTTCCCTTATTCTGAGTAGATTAATGTCCAGTATCCCTAAGCTTTAGGAAACCCCGGGCTCATTTAAGCAACATTTCAACCATTTTATTTATCGTGCTGTAGGGCTTACCAGGATATAATACGCTAAACTGCAAAGAATCTGATGTATTCCATTCACATGATTTTGTCTGTCGTACCACAAGCATTAGTCTTTTATATACTTCATGCTAATCGAGATAAATATTAGCAGAAACTGCCTTATTACTGGCTTTCTTGTAAGTAGAAGGAAAATAAGGGAATACACTAGGCTAAAGCGATTGCAAGATCTTCTAAACGCTGTTTGCAATGTGATTGGAATCTGTTTCCGTGCAGTCAGGAATTGACAAATCCCCGTATGAGAAAAATGTAAATGTTTTAAAACTGAAACAAGTAGCAAAGAATATCTCTGAAGTGTTCAACTCCACGAAAAATATGCATATGACATAAATTGGTGTTTCAGCGAGGTCTACATTTTTTATGTCTTATCTATATCGTACGGTTTGCCAGTTATGTGAGGTTCATCCAAAATGAAGTCTTCAGAGCTATTTACAGAACATTTTAGATGTACGTTTTATTTGTCTAATATTTGTAATATGCGGAATTTTAATCAAAATAGTTGGACCCATTTTTGAGAAAATCAACATTTTTGAAAATGTTTCCATGTAAAGTTTGTTTGCGGTGGGAGAAATTTCCTCAAAATCTTTGTGTCGCATTCTTAGTAGATACTAAATTTAAACATCAAAATTCATATTTAACGGTCTTTTCATAGTCCACACACACACTGAACTTTTTCTGATTTTTGTTTTTTTGATTCAGGTAGTCCCAAAATAAAAAAGGGGTCGGGTGAAACCTTGGTATCAAAATTTTGGGTATAATACAATACCTTCTCTATACACTATGTGCACAGTACGTGTAGAGAAAGTAATTTTTTTATTCAAGGGACCCTAAAACATGTGTCGGCATGTCGGCATCGAATTTTTTGGTGCAATAAAATACCTATACACTATGTATACAGTACGTGTAGAGAAAGTAAAAATGCTTTTGCTTTGGATTCAAGGGACCCTAAAACAAGATGTGCCGGTGAAATCTCGGTATCGAATTTTTGGGAAGAATACAATAGCTTCCTTATACACTATGTACATAGTACATGTAGAGAAAGCAACGTTTTTTTAAATAAGAGGACACTAAAACATATATTTCCGACGAAATCTGGGTGTATAATTTTGTCTGGAATAAAATATAAATTCTAGCTATTATTTACATTGCACTATGTACTAGAGAAATTAAAAAAAGAAACAAACAAAGAAAAGAAAAGAAAAGTAAATTTCACTCAAGATGCCAGAAATGTGTTAACGCAGATGCTCGCCGCTTTCAACATTCAACAAGGTTCATTGTTCATGCTACCATTACGCAGGAGTTAGCAAGGGAAAATACCTCAGTATACGTACACTCACACATGTAATCCGCGGCCTCGCCATATAACACCCGCCTTGTATTTTTACCATCTCTACACGTACTATATACACAGGGTATAGAGAAGGCATTGCATTCCACCCAAAAATTTGAGGGTAGGAATTTACCGGAAATACATGTTTTAGGGTCCCCTGTATCCAAAATAAGCATTTTTAGAAAAAGGTCCGTGTACGTGTGTCCTGTGTTTATCTGTGAAAGATAACTAAAAAACGCAAAGTCGGTTAAATTTAAACTTGGCATTTAAGTTTAGTATCTTCCATGGATGCAACACCCCAACCTACTCTTTACATGGAAAAAAATTCCAAAATTTTGATCTTCTCAAAAATAGATCCAACGATTTCAATTAAAATGCCGCAAATTAAATATCTTTCGCAAATAAAATGCATATCTTGAATTTTCTTTGAATAGCCTCTGAAGACCTCTTTATTCTAAACGAATTTTGTTGAATTTTACATAACTGGTAAACCGTAAGAGATGGACAAAAACTTACCTCACAAGAAATGTAGAGTTCGTTAAAACACACAATTTATGTTATAAACGTTTTTTTCATGGACTTGACCATTTTGCAGATATTCCTTGTTATTAGTTTCAGCTTTAAAATACTTATACTTTTCTCATACAGGATTTTGTCAACTTCTGTCCATACAAACAAAGGAACTTCAGTCACATAGCAACCAGCTTTAATACATTTTTGACTAGCGATTTAGGCTATGGTATCCCTTATTTTCCTTCTACTTACAAGGAAGCAAGCAATAAGATATTTTCTCATAATTTTATCTCAATTAGCAATAACTAAAAAGAATAATAAGCCTTTTACTGTAGATACGTAGAGAAAATCATATGAATGGAACGCATAAGATCTACAAATTTCAAATAAGTTATATAAACATTTTCAGCTCGGTTACTTTCACAGTGTCTGTTAATCAAGATTAGGCAGAAGACGTTCTGAGAAAACAGCATTTCAATTAGAAGGAAAGCCTCTTTACGCTCATAAAACTTTTTGTCTGATATAGCCCTTTTGATGTCGTACTCTTTAACAGCAAGTTGACGTGTTCCATTCACATGAATTTCTCTGCCTATCTACTTCTATCTACTTTATGCTAAGTGAGATATGTAGCAGAAATGTCTTTGTTACACATCTATTTGTAGATACAAGGGGAATAAGGCAATACTTCAATGCTGACGTTGATTCCTGTTCATGCAAACAGAAGGTAGAATAGCATAGGTTTTCGATTAAACTAATAATAAGGAATATCTCGGAAATGGTTAATTCCAAAAAGAAAATGTATTTGACACATTTTTTGCTTTAACTGGACCTACATTTTTGTGTAGAACGATTTAGTCTATCTCTAATGGTTTTCTATTTATGGAAAAAGTCATCCAAAATAAACAATATTTCAGAAAATTCAAGATGTATATTTCGTTAGTAGTGAAAATTTCTCAAACAATTGGCATTTTAATACAAATTGTTAACCAGTTTTGAGGAAATATAGTTTTTGCACTTAAAGGGGTAGTTTGATGTGGAGAAGTCCCCATTTCGAAAACCTTTGTGTCGCATTCTGAACTTCAATACTGAGTTTGGTATTTAGCCAACTTGCTGTTTTTGAGTTATACAGACAGCGCTCACTAGACCCTGTTTACTAATTCACTAGCCCATTAATGGCTAATGGTCGCTGTTGTTTACATTCTTTGTATTAATAATAATTTGTATCGAAAAACTTGAAGCCAACTGCCTAAGAGTATCCCTGTCTATTATTTATTTATTTATTATTACACAGCATGTAGTCTGATAATATTATTTAGTGATCATAAATAGGTATATTAGTCCGTAAAGGTTTGCAATCATGTAGCCGCTGTAAAGTTTTGTTGCAAAAATGAACTGATTCCATTTTCAGCTCCACATGTGTACATCTCCGCCTGCTGACAAAATTAATCTGACGAGTTCATGCCTGATTGCGTTAACATGTTCATCAGAATGTGACTAACTTAATTTATGCGCAATATTGCCATGTTGAGGGTGGAAGTGAACCATAGTGATGACGTCAATGACCTGATTTGGTTACGACAGACGTCCCAGAAAATATTTTGTAGACAAGCAAAGGTTGCTAATAAGTCTCATTCCAGGAATCCTTTACATGACGCCGGGAAATGTGGGAGGAAAAAAAAAGGTAATTTTGTTAGCAGCCGTTTGATGTCCTTGACGTTCCTCGTCTCTGTGGCCGACACTGGGTCATGACCTGCTTAGCCGTAGTCTCCGTGTGACCTGGCATGCGATATGATACTCCTGTCAAGGTACGTTTAGATACCGTGTTTGTTCGGCAAACACAGCTGATGGACGAGTTGTGAAATGGATTTCCTCTGACCCGATACGATGTCCCTTGCCCTGGATTAGCTAGAGCAGCGGAAAAATTCTCAAACCTCATTTTGTTGCTGATGCTAATTTTCACTTATGGGCTGTGCAAACAGCCTCGAGGCAGCACAACAAATTAAATTTAAAACAAGCGTTCCCCTTGGGGCCCATTAGGTTACTACCCTCTCAAAAACCCTCTTACCTACCGAGTGCAATGTGCCCCTGGCTACTAAGCTGTCTCACTTCCAAAATAAGCAAAGGTTATTTATAAATTGGACGCACTGTGGTAAGGATTAACTAGACTATGAAAAATAAAAATCTAATATGTTCAATTCACCTGACTTTCTCTATATACCCATAACAAATTATTATTAAAAAGCTTATTCTTCTATCTCCTTTATGCTAATCAAGATAAACATTAGAAAAACGGTCTTATTACTTGCTTTCTTGTAAACAGAAGGGAATACACTAAGCTAAAGTATATTTACTATGTATTAAGTTTTTCTCTATTTCTTATGCTTTTCCAGTTATACAACATTCAGAAAAATTCATCCACAATAAAAAGATATTTAGGGTTGTTCCCAGAAAATTCAAGATATACATTTTATCTTATAAATATCATTAGTATTCACTATTTTTAAACAAAATAGTCTTATTTAGAACATTTTTGTGTAAGGGTAGTCTGCAGAGGGAGAATTTTTCTCAAAATCTGCGTGTTGAATCTTTGAAATATACTAAACTTATATACAAAGTTTGGTATTTTAGCAACTTTTTGTTTTTGAGTTATAGTATTCACGGGCACACGCACACACGGATCTTTTTCTATAAATGCTTTGATTTGGATATATGGGGCACTAAATCGTGTATTTCCGGTGAAATATCAGTATCGAATTTTTGGGTGGAA
This sequence comes from Hymenopus coronatus, assembly GCA_030762935.1. Taxonomy (NCBI): domain Eukaryota; kingdom Metazoa; phylum Arthropoda; class Insecta; order Mantodea; family Hymenopodidae; genus Hymenopus; species Hymenopus coronatus. The sequence goes on along the minus strand of CM060898.1, from coordinate 38,223,202 downwards.
TGCATTATCTTCTCTACACCCTATGTACATTGTACATGTAGAGAAAGTAAAAATAAAAGATCTGATATGTAAGAACTGCAGTAGCTTCCTCGTTTCTAAATTACAGAGAGTGAACAAAAAGTGACCTAGTATACCACTGAATATTGTATTATGTGCTGACGGCCACAGAGTTATGCAAGAAACAGAACATAATTTGCATAGGGAAGTATTGAGCTGTTTACGCGCTACCTTATCGGCCGAATGACTTAGGCTAATTAATTCAGGGGATTAAGTTTCTCTTTTTTTCTTCTCCTTGAGCCGGAGCTTGTTTTAGGATGAGATGTTGGATTTCGCTGTATGGTATTGTGGTTGCCTTGGTAAGTCTTGGCGTGGTTTCGCGTTTATTTAAAATTACATTTTGAGGATTTTTCTAACTTTCGTTTTACTTGGGGTTGTACTCGAAGGCTCGTTTTTGTGGGTAAAGGGGTAAGCATTTTCGGATTAATATAAATTGACCAACATGTTCAAAGTTTAAATAAAAGGGGATGTTAAGTTTTTTTTTAAATATGGGTCTTTCTGTCTGTTCTAATGTATGCGTTATTCTTTACACAATTTATAATTTTAGAGGTTTAGAGTTTATAACATTTGTTTGAGAAATTTACATTGTTTATTGTACACAACGTTCGGTGCAAATTGTCATGGCGAGTCATATAGCACCTGTGTTAGAGTTCCACTTGTACGTGTTGGATAACGAACTGTAATTATCAAACCCCTGCTATGTTACACGACTTAACATTACTGTAATCGTATAAGATAATGTATCAGTGTATAGCAGCCTGACATTTCAGCACGTGTACTTTTACTGTGTAATATTGCTTCAGTAATTATTTACTCTCTTGTTTTTCTGAAGGGAGACATTTCTGTTTAAAGGTAGGTTTCTCGATAAACCTAGATCTATGTTCCTTGGTAAATGGCAATGAGAAAAATCGCATTCACTTAAAATTTTATCTCACAAGCTCTAGCAAGTCTAGATTAAGTTATAAATATAAGATTCTCTCAAAAGATCGTTTTTCATTAACTTTTTTTTAATCGGTAAGAACGCCTGGGAGCACACCTCTCCCGCAGTACAGGTACGACAGAGTAGTTGCCGAATTTCCTTTTTTTATTTCTTTATTGTCGCTTAACTGCAAATGTTCAAGTTTTTTTTGCGACAATACAATACACGTCATTAGAACACATCACATAAATAGTCATTACAATGTGTGGAAATCACTACAATGAATTACAATAAAATCGTTAAGAAATTCTCTATGGATGTTTACAGTTACAGTTTGTTATATAGTGCTGTGGGATGAAGAAATTTCAAGACACTCTGAATCGTTTTTTTTTTGTCGTTAAATATTGCTGGAAGGTCAATGGCCATATTGTACTCTCTCCTTTTTTCCTCAAACTGAGCATTTTGTGAAGATATGTTTGATGGTTAAGGGCTTTTGTCAGTATTGGCCTTCAGGCGGTGATACAAACTTTAAACACAAGATCGTTAAAATATAAATAATATATAAGGCAGTTAGCTTTTATAAACAAACTATTTATTTCCTGCAGTGCACACCATTATTGTCAACATTATATTGTAATTTCTCTGGAAGCTTATAAATTACATATCTCCATTATGTGGGGTTTTTCTGATTGACCAAATCTTCAAGGTTCAGTCTACAGTCCTTCAAGGAACTGAGACGTTTGCCATTCAGGAAATTCTGCAGGGAACGGAATAGATACAAATCAGATGGAGCATTGTCTTTAGAATACGGAGGTTCGAGTAACACATCCCACTCAATTACGCAAGTTTTGACGGGTCACCACAGAAGTATGTTCTGGCGACTATATCGTTTCCCAATTCCAGTCTAGCTTTTTCAATGGGTGCCTTGAGGCGATCCAACTGAGAACAGCATTTCTCGGAATTGATAGATAGTCTCATTATTCGGAAGAAATTCGTAATACAGGATTGTTTTGCAATCACACCAAATGCATAGCATAACCTTCTCGGATGCAGCCCTGATTTAGGAACCGATAGTGGTGGCAGCCCTTTCTTATGCCATGATTTTCTCTTTCAGGCGTATTTGTACACAATCCACTTCTGATCTCTAGTTGCCAGCCCTTCCAGAAAAACAAAATCAGATGTGATCCATTCACGTGACTTTCTCTACATCTCTGCATCAAATTATTGTTAAAAGCTTATGCTTCTATTTACTTCATGCTAATTGAGAAAAATTGGCAGAAATAGTCTTATTACTTGCTTCCTTGTAAGTAGAAGCGAAATAAGGGAGTACCATAGGCTAAAGTGATAGTCGAAAGCAAGTTGCTATGTGACTGAAGTTTCTTTGTATGGACAGAAGTTGACAAATTCCTGTATGAGAAGAGTATACGTTTTTTAGAGCTGAAACCAAAAACAAGGAATATCTCAAAACCGATCAACTCCATGAAAAAAAAGTGTATATGGCATAAATTGTGTGTTTTGTAGTGATCCACATTTTTTGTATAGTAAGTTTTTGTCTATCTCTTACGGTTTACCAGTTATGCAAAATTGAATAAAAATTATCTAGAACAAAGAGGTCTTTTGAGGCTATTCCTAGAAAATTCAAGATATACATTTTATTTGGCAAGTAAGTATCTTAAATATAAGAGATTTTAATCAAAATCGTTAGAGCCATTTTTAAGAAAATAAAAACATTTGAAATTTTTTCCATGCAAAAGGTAGTTTGAGGTGGGGGGATTTTTCTCAAAATCTTCGTGTCACATCCTTGGAAGGTACCAAACTTAAGTACCAAGAGTGGTTTTCAACGGTCTTTTCGTTTTTGAGCTATGCTGCACACATGGTATTTTTTGTAAAAATACTTTTTTTTTTATTCGGGGGGGGTCTCAAAACATATATTTCCGGCGAGATCTCGATTTAGAGATGTTTGTGCAATACAATACTTTATTTATACACTATGTACATAGTATGTATAGAGATATTAATAAATTCTAACTGCGTCTCAATAAACAGTCACAGATGGAAATACTCTGAATAAAATTTGCTTCACTCAGTTCATGAGGAACCCATACATCGAGAATACTTACATAACCAGTTTTTACAAGTTCCTGGCTAAATTAAGCTCAAATGCCAAACCCGAGCTGTCATTTGTGGATTGTTCACTATCATTTCATTAATTCTTTCCACATCCATAGCCATTGGCCGTCCAGATCGAGGTTTGTATTTTATGGAGAACTTCCCAACTCTAAATCGACTAAACCACTTTTCACATGCTTGATTCGTTACTGTATCTTCCCCGTAGACAGCACAATTTTTCTGCCTATATTGTGAGGAGGTTTTACTCTTACGAAAGTAAAACAGCATAAGATGTCAGAAATGTTCCTGTTTGCTTCCCATCGTTTGTAAACACAAGTTGACCTGTTTCATCTAACGTCAGTCACAAACACACATTGACCTACCCAATGGGGGTTGATAGCCAACTATAATAACTTGTGTAAACGGAGGGCTCAGGGTTTGATGCGCTATAGATGGAAATTTATGTATCAACACATAAGGAAAATATGACTTTTAAAGGTAAATATATCTTCAGGTGTAAAGTAATAAAAATTTAGAATTTTATAATAAGTATCCCACTTTAATTATCTAGGATGTGATATTAATTTGAAATATGACAAAGAAACTGAGAAGGAGATTAATAGATTTCACGCTATAGGTGGAAAAACTGGGAAAACTATGGAAAAAATAATAAGAAAGGAAACACAAATTAATTTCTATAAAGTATGACTGTTCCTAATCATATGTATGACTCGGAATCATAAAAAATATATCGCATTCAGACAGTAGATATGAAGTTCATGAGTAATGTATATAAATTCACCAAAATGAATAAAATAAGGAATGAAACAAAAAGATCAAATTTAGACATATTTTTAGTCAATGATAATATTAATGAATGAACGGTCATGATTACAGATAAAATCTATGTAAACCTTGTAAAAGGTGGATTGATGATATAGACCGGATCAGATGAATATAATATCCAATCCAAGAAAGAAGAACACAATTATACAATATTGTTCACAACTTTTAGATGGACCAATAAATTTAAAGTGCCTAGCTTGGTGATTATCACGGAAGATCCTTTAGACGCCATAAGGCGCAGCACCCTAATGAGCCTCAAGCGGGGTGTGGGGATAAAATTCATATTTTAAATAGAACCATGGTATAGTTTTAGATATTAGGTAGTCTTTAATAAATTAAGAGAGGCTTTTTTAGTATATTTTATTATAGTGAAAGCTTGAAAATTTATAGGGTAATTTTTTAATTGTATTTAATATAATTCAATCACCTTAATTCTGTAGGGCTGCAATATTATTTGAGAATCAAAAAGACCTAGAAACTATTTATTTTCAAACACGTTACCCTAAGTGTTTTAGGGGTTTCCCTTATACTGAATATGGAGTAACTCCATGAAGAGATCATTTTAGCATAATTTCGCCATTCATCTTTGCCATTTTTTTCGTGCCATTGCAAATGAAACTAAGCAAGGAATACAAATATAATGATGTGTGATTTACGGAATTAAAAAAAATACTCAGAACAGATGTTTGATTTGTTTAACAAATTAAATCCAAACAAAAACATATTTTAGCTATCACAAAATATGACCTGGGGAGTGTGAAGAATAAATCAGCAAGACCAAAAAGAATGCTATGAAACAGAAATATTAAGAAACCATTTTTCTGGATTCCAATCGGGGGATGAAACCTTGTATGGATGTAATGTTGGACGCTGGGCATCATAATATATTTTGACAAAAGAGGTTAATTGTTTTGCACAACTGACATGGTACATAAGAGCGAACACTGTATTATATTATATGTAATCATAAATTTATGGTTATACTTCACTTAATTCTTTCCCATTTGCTATTTTTATCTTAATGCATTCGCTGTTATGTTATTTCGCAGTAACTAAACGTGTATCTTTACTCTTTAACAAAACTTCTTACCATAGGGTGCGTTATTCTTAATCGTCAGAACGCTGTGTGTATTATATGTAAAGCTAAGCGTAAGGTTGAATTTCATGTTAGTTCTCTCTTTCTTTTCTCCTCACCTAGACGGCCGGGGTTCGATCCCAAGCGACCGCATGTGAGATTTGTGGTGGACAAAGCGGCGCTGGGGCGGGTTTTCTCCGGGTACTCCGGTTTCCCCCGCCATCGCATTCCACCGGTGCTCCATCATCATTCATGTATCATCAGTGTCACCGCCTGCGATGCCATTAGTAGTTAAAGCGGGCGTTAAACACTACCAAAAAAAAAAATCTTTCTTTTCTATGCTTTTTTGCCCACTTGTCTATCATTATTTATATTAACTAAACGTATATATCTAATATTTAACAAACATCATACTGTAAATATCGAATAACAGGAAAAGCTTGTGTGGCTAAGAACTTCCTTCGATTGTTGTATATTTTCAAATGTATACTGAGAAAGTTCGGCAATAACAGTCCTGCCACTGCTATTGCTGCTAATCGAATCTCTGGAAGATACTAAACTTAAATACCAATTTTAGTATTTAAGTGTCATTTAGTTTTTGAGATATACTGCATACAGACACACGCGGACGTTTTTCTAAAAATGCTTTTGTTTTATTCAGTGGTCGCGAAACATGTATTTCCAGTGAAATCTCTGTATCACATTTTTGGATGGAACACAATACCTCTTCTACAAACTGTGTTCATGGTACGTATAGAGAAAGTAATAGACAAGGTGTCATATACTAAAACATCTATACAAGACTTTTAACACCCAGGCAATTAGTATCTTTACTTATGCTAATGGGGCACAGCTGTTCAACAAAATACTTGCCTTTACAACCAAACAATGAAACAAAACAAAATAATATGTATGGAAAATTCTGAATACTATATAGATTATTTATTTTCCTAATGTAATTTAAATGATTTATACCCTGACAACTGGACAATTTGTATGCAAGTTGACAATTTGCAGTAGTGAGTATTATGTGCCTGTATGTTGAGTTGAAAGTTCCTGGCTGGTATTCAACACACCTGCGTTAGACACTCGGTGTATGTAATATCATCTGATGATCATGTTATGGAAAGGCAATGTCAGCTTGCTTGGTGTTGCCTCAAGTTAGCATGACTGCCACAAATGACCTAGGCTAAGGAAGAGAGCTGTTGTTGTTATTATTATTATTATTATTTATTTATTTATGATATTGAAGCACCTCGTTCCCTGCGATAACATTATTGTGGCTATATACCCCGGGAAGCAGCAAGATTTAAAGCAGGCGCAGGACATAAGCCTTCTTAATATTTTAAATTCAAACGTCCATGCAGTTTTAGAGAGCAATCGGATGAGGGCGACGGAGCAATTCTTGCCGGCGAGGCAGCCTGCTAAGGAGGCCAGAAGGTAAATGTATGCATAACATAAGGAACTTGGCCATCTGCCCGACACTATAGGCTCCGCAGAATCTGAAAACACACCTGATACATAAGAGGGAGATTAACTGAAAGCACATAAGGGAAAAAATAATTGTGGTGGAATATATCACCCCAAGCATACCGCCTTCGGAACAGGGAAAACCTCGAAAGACACTATGGTCAATCTGAGCGTTCGCCGAAAATCGAATCTCTGACTCCAAAACGCGAGCCTGTCGCGTTATCGCGGGCCATTTAGTTCATTGTTGTTGCTATTATTATTTTACTATTATTTTTATTTTTGTTTCTATTATTTTTATTTTTGTTTCTATTACTTTTATTTTTGTTTCTATTATTTTTGTTTTTGTTTGTATTATTTTTATTTTTGTTTGTATTATTTTTTATTTTTGTTTCTATTATTTTTTATTATTTTTTGTTATTATTTGTATTAATTTTTGTTATTTGTATTACTTTTTGTTATTTGTATTACTTTTTGTTGTTTGAAATATTTTTTGTTGTTTGAATTATTTTTGTTGTTTGAATTATTTTTGTTGTTTGAATTATTTTTGTTGTTTGAATTATTTTTGTTGTTTGAATTATTTTTGTTGTTTGAATTATCTTTTGTTGTTTGAATTATCTTTTGTTGTTTGTATTATCTTTTGTTATTTATATTAAGGTAAACTGTCACCTGGGTTTTATTTTCGCACGAATCAACTTAAGGGTGAACAGATGATACCCTCCATCCCCAAAGAGAGGATTCCCTGGAATTCATCTTGAGGTCACCAAGCAGTTTCTGTAACCAAATCCCATCACATGTAGAAGACCCTGATTGGTTCAATCGCAAGCGACCGCATGTGAGATTTGTGGTGGACAAAGCGGCGCAGGGGCAGGTTTTCTCCGATTTTCCCCGCCATTGCATTCCACCGGTGCTCGATCTTCATTCCATGTATCAGCCTGAGGTGCCACAAGCAGTAAATGTGGGCGTTAAACACTAACCACAAACAAACAAAAAAAAGACCTCCGTAAACTCGCTTGATGCTCCAACCCTGAAACATGACAAAGAAGTGAAAGAAAATTCATTTATAAAATCCACCCCACATTCGAAAATGGAGCTATGAAGACCGAGAAATAAAACCAATGCACAGTAGGTGGTGAAAATAGAATAGAACTCTGGACTTCTCAAACGCGAGTATCACACGTAATTGCGAAGCCTTATCGCTCGGTCCAATTTTTAGAAATATTGCCCTAAACATTATGCTATATATATATATATATATATATATATATATATATATATATATATATATATACCCCATTTGAAGTGCAAAATTTGGTTTCCAGTTCTCAACCTAAAAGATCTCACAACCAGAAATTAGCATTCACATTACTTTCTCTACGTCTGTGTCATAAATAATTACTAATAAGGTTATTCTTCTATCTACTTCATACCACTCGAGATAACCATTAATAGAAATGCTTTCTTGTAAGTAGAAGGGAAGTAGTGGATTACACTAGGCTCAACCGACAGTCAAATGTTTTAAAATGTGACTGTTCTTGGATTGAAATCCGTGTGGTTGCGTGGCCAGAAGTTGGCAAGTTCCCGTATGAGAAAAGTACAAGTGTTATAAACTGTAACCAATAAAAAGGAATATATCGAAAACGGTAAACTTCATAAAGACAATGTATATGAGATATATTGTGTGTTTTAAGAAGATCTGCATTTTTGTATGTTGAGTTTTTGTCTCTCTCTCTCTCTCTCTCGCTCTCGCTCTCGCTCTCGCTCTCGCTCTCGCTCTCGCTCTCGCTCTCGCTCTCTCGCTCTCTCACACTGTTCACCAATTATACAAAATTCATCAAAATGCATCAAGTATAAAGAGGCTATTCCCAGAAAATGCAGACATATATTTTATTTATCATGTAGAATATCCCCAACACATGAGATTTTAATCCAAATCGTTCAATCCGTTTTTGAGAAAATAAAAAAAAAAAGTTAATTTTTTCCGTGTAAATGGTAGTTGGGAGTAGGGGGATTTTCTTAAAAATCGTAGTGTCGTATCCTTGGACAATGCTGACCTTGGATATAAAGTTCGGTATTTAACGGAATTTTCGTTTTTGAGCTATGCTGCCCAAAGACAGACACACACACACACACGTTTTTCTAAAAATGCCTTTTATGGATTCAAAACATATATTTCCGGAGAAATCTCGGTATCGAATTTTTGGGTGCAATATCCTTCTCTATACACTCTGTACAAAGTACGGGAGGAGAAAGTAATGAGAAAGGTGCTATCGATTTTTGAAGAGATTTTTAGGAAGAGCTGTTCGGGTAGCCTGGGAATACAGATTGGTAATTAATTAAGGATTACTAGTTTTAATTTGTAGGCATTTTGTATCTGCAAGTTTGTTTGAACCTGATTTCCCTAGAGAACGGAATAAATTGACAACCTGCTCTAATGAAATTTAAGTAAGTTTTAAGCTTCTTTAGGGACTTTGAACAAAAACGAATAAGAAATGCTCATACCATATCCTATTCTGGGCGTTTCTTATAATTTTACGGACTCTAAACTTCATTTAAATAGATGTACTTCGAAATACAAACTTCATGCATACTCCTATTATCTGAGCGTGTATATTGAAAGCAGTCTGTTGTTCATATTTATATTATTGTACAACTTTTACAGAGTAAAATTGGTTTTATCTTTCTCTACATATAGTGTGATTCTCTCCCTAGAGGCCCCAAACTTTTGCCTACATTTTGATCGTTTATGTGGGTTTTGTGATGAACGTTTGAGTATACATACCTTGAACTATGCACTGTCACTGTCCCACATCCAAGCATGTTTATACAAGTTGCTCCAAATTCTGGAATACTTTTATTAAAGTCTCCCCTGTAATGGCTTCAATCTCTTGACGGATACCATATTTCAACTCTGCAATTGTACGTTGTCTATTTCAGTATTCCTTTCCCTTCAGTCGGGTGGTGTTAGGTCAGGAGATACTGGTGGCCAAAGATGTTTTGAGATGATTCGATTTTCAAAAAAGCTGATGTGTTACACTCACATGACTTTCTCTAGCTTCTCTACAAACTTCCTACAAAGGTTATTCTTCTTTCTACACAATGCTAATCAATAAACTCTAGCATAATGCTCTTATTACTTAGTCCCTTATAAGTGAAAGAGAACCAAGGGAATGCACTAGGATAAAGTGATAGTCAAATGTTTTAAAAGCTAACGTTGTGCGATTGTCATTGCAAATCGCTACTTTGCTTGGCCAGAACAAACAAAAGAAAACTGAACACTTCCTGTTTGAGAAAGGTTTAGTACTTCACAATTGAAACCAATAACAAGGAATATCTCGGAAACGGTTACCTCCACAACAAAAGTGTAAAGGACATAAATTGTGTGCTTTGACGTGATCTACATTTTATGTAGTGAGTTTTTTTCTATCTCTTACGGTTTAGCAGTTAAGCAAAATTTGGCAAAATTCATCCAGAATAAAGTGGTCTTCAGAGGCTGTTTTCAGAAAATTCGAGATATACATTTTATTTCGGATATAAATAGCTGAATATACGGGATTTTAATCAAAATCGTTGCATCCATTTTTAAGATGATCGAAAAATGTTCATGTAAAGCGTAGTTTGTGGTGATATACCTTTTATTTGTCAGGTAAATTTATTGAACATACGACACTTTAATTAAAATCGTTAGAGCCATTTTTTGTGAAAATACGAGTAAAACTTTTCGAAAAAAGTTCCATGTATAGGGTAGTTTGGGGTGGGGGGATTTTCTTGAAAATCTTCGTGTCGTATCCTTGAAAGATACCAAACTTAAATACAAAGTTTGATATTTAACGGTATTTTCGTTTAACATACACACACGCAGACCTTTTTCCAAAAATTGTAGCATTCAGGGGGTCTTAAAACATGTATATCCGGTAAAATCTCGGTCTCGAATTTTTGAGTGCGACTTTGATTAAATTACTGCATGTTAAATACATTTACATTACCAAAACTATAACTTGAATTTGCTGGGAACATCCTCTGAAGTTCTGTTCATCCTGAATAACCTTTTTTGGTAAACTGTAAGAGATAGACAAAAGCTCACAACACATAACGGGAAGCTCGTGAGTCGGTTGAGGAATTAAAAGCCGTGCCGGCATTTAGCTGAAATTATAAAAGGGTAGACGCCTGGTTATTAATAGTCACTCCCAACTTCAAGCCTTGTGTTCTCATATATATTTTTTTCTCCAACACTTTCTTCCATACTCAAAATGTTCCAAGAGCTGCAATTGTTCACTAGTTTGTTTCAAAATTTGTATACTACCTCTTCAAAGCATATTAAAGCAAATGATTTTATGTTTTTGAAGTAAATTTCCAAGTTTGACAAATTATTACATTTTGAAAATAAGACATTTTGAAGAGTGCGAAAATGATATTGTCTCTACGCTAAATAAACTACTCTACTTTGAATAAAATGTTGTATATTAGAATGTATATTTTGAACTTTTTGAAGCCTCTAAAGACATCTTTACTCTCGATGAATTTTGCGTAATTTTGTTTAAGTGGTAAACCGTAAGACATACACAAAAACTTATTGACTAGAAAATCTAGAGCTCGTTAAAACACACACTTGATGTTACATACATAAACTTTTACTTTGTCTACACGTACTATGTACATAGTGTATAGAGAAAGTATAGTATTCCACCTAAAAATTTGAAATAAATATTTTAGGATCCCCTGAATCCAAAAAAAGCATTTTTGAAGAAAGGTCCGCGCGCGTGTATGTGTGTGTGTCTGTCTGTCTGTGGACAACACAGCTCAAAAACGAAGAGACCGTTAAATGCCAAATTTGATATTTAGGTATAGTATCATTCAAGGATGTGACACGAAGATTTTCAATAAAATCCTCCCACCAAAACTACCCTTTACACGGAAAATGTTAGAAAAGCTTAATTTTCTTAAAAATGGCTCTAACGATTTTGATTAAAATCACACATATTAAAACTATTTGTACCCCGAATAAAATGTTTATCCTGAATGTTCTGGGAATATATTCTGAAGACCGCTTTATTCTAGATGAATTTTACTGAATTTTGCATAACTCCTTAACCGCGAGAGATGGACAAAAACTTACCACACAGAAAATGTAGAGCACATTAAAACACACAATTTATTTTATATACATTTTTTCGTGGAGTTGATCGTTTTTAAGGTATTCCTTATTACTTTCCGCTTTGAAAAACTTATACTTTTCTCATACAGGAAGTTGCCAACTCCTGTCCATACAAATAAAGGAACTACAGTCATATAGCAACCAGCTTTTGACTATCACTTTAATTTACGGTAGTCCTTTATCTCGCTTCTACTTACAAGGAAACAAGTAATAAGACTATTTCTGCTAATTTTTTCTCGATTAGCTTGAAGTAAATAGAAGCATGAGCTTTTTAACAATAATTTTTTGCAGATATGTAGAGAAAGTATGGAACACATACGATTTTTTTTAGTAGATCGTTTTTGAGATATTCCTTGTTGTTGGTTTCAGCTATAAATAACGTATATTTTTCTCATACGGGTATGTGTCAACTCCTGTCCATACAAACAAAGAAACTTCAATTACAGAGCAACCAGCTTTTTACTATCACTTTAGTCTATGGTACTCCCTTATATCGCTTCTACGTACATGGAAGTAGGTAATAAGATCATTTCTGATAATTTTTCTCGATTAACATGAAATAAATAGAAGAATAAGCTTTTAACAATAATTTTTGTAGATATGTAGAGAAAGTCATGTGCATGGTACACATCAGATTTTTACAGATGCATCACTTTAAGTAGATAAACAAAATAACTCTCTGGAAGGATAGTTAGTAAATGCTGTATAAGAAGAAAGATTAGTGAGTAGAGAAATCATTAATGAAACATCAGATTTTAAATTCAAAATGCAATTGTACATGGTGAGTGTAATTCTTCTACAAATATGACGAGTGCTGTTGGCTGCATAAATGAGATCACTAACCAGCCATAATGCAATCATCTTTCAGTTCCTCTGATGTAAAATTCACCCGAGCATCACTAATACATGAAGCAGGAAGTTAATAAACTAGCAATATTAGTCTATCGAAGCAGTTACTAATATCTCTTAGTTGGCTTACTGGTATAATTAGAGCTCGTCTATGAATCAGTATGTATAAACATAATTACACGACTGTAATTACATCACTAGAAATAACATCACAAATTCCAGTTTGATAATTAATATACTAATGATAATTTTCATTGCCTTTGAAATTTAATTTATCTTCTTGTATGTATATTTCAAGAAGTCTTCAATAAGTTGAAGAGCTTATGTTAACTTTGTTTGACTAAAAAACTGATGTGCTCCATTCGCATAACTTTCTCTGCATCTCCGTAAATAAGCTTTGTTTTCTATCTATTCATTCTAATCGAGATAAACATTAGCAGAAACGGTTTTATTACTCGGAAATAAGGGAATGCACTAGGCTAAACCAGAATTTCAATGTTTTAAAATGTGGTTGCTTTGGTATAGAAATCTGTTTGTGTGACCAGCTGTTGACCACTTTCTGTGTGAGAAAAATATAAGTATTTTAAAATTGATATCAATAACAGGATATATAACAAAACGGTCAACTCCACAAAGAAAATGTATGTAACATAAATTGTGTGTTTTAACGCGCTCTACTACTTTTGTTAAGTTTTGGTCTATCTCTCACTGTTTACGGGTTATAGAAAATTACGCTAAATTCATTCACAATAAAGATGTCAAGATTTTCCTTTTATTTTTCATGTAAGTATACAATATTTTAATGAAAGTCGTTTGAGCTATTTTTTAGAAAACCAAAACTTTAGAACATTTTCCATGTAAAGGGTAGTTGGATGTGGGGAAATTATCTTGAAAATCGTCGTGTTGCATCCTTGGATGATCTGATCTTAAATACCAAGAATGTTATTCAACGGACTTTGTTTCTGGGCTCTGCTGCCCACGTGGACCTTTTTTCTAAAAATGCTTTCCTTGGGGCGCAGGAAATTCCAAAACAAATTTCCGCGAGATCCTGGCATCGAATTCTGGATGTAATTCGTTACCTTCTCTATCCATTATGTACATCGTGCATACAGTCTAAAGAATATAAACATGCTTCTTTTTTTTTATTCGGCTAGTTTCAATACATTCTACAAGAATTAGCTAAGATGGTTTTGAGTATGACTTGCTTCTTTGTAAGTAGAAGGGAAATGTTAGAGTACTGTAGGCTAAAGCGATAGTCAAAAGCTGGTTATCACGTGACTGAAGTTCCTTTGTCAGTATGACCAAGAGCTGACATATTCCCGTATGAGTAAAGTATATGTATTTTAAAACTGAAACTAATAACAAAGAATATCTAAAAAACAGCCAACTCCACGAAAAAATGTATATAACATAAATTGTGTGTTTTAACGAGCTCTACATGTTTTGTTAAATAAGTTTTGGTATATCCCTTGCGGTTTACCAGTATGCAATACTTTGGAAAATTAATCTAGAGTAAAGATGTCTTCAGAGTTCATTCCCAGGAAATTCAAAATATATATTTTATTTGCCATATAAATATCTTTAATATATGATATTTTAATTAAAATCGCTAGAAATATGTTTGAGATACCCAAAGTTTTTGACAAATTTCCCATGTAAAGGGTAGTTGGGGTAGAGGGGATTTTCCTGAAAATTTTTGGGTCGCATCCTTGGAAGACACTGTTTGGTATTTAACCGGATTTTCGTTACAGAGGTATGCTCCCCAAAAACACCCCCCCCCACACACACACTGAAGACTCACACACAGATATTTTTCTAAAAATGCTTTTTCTGGATTCAGGGGCCTCAGAACATATATTTCCGGTGAAATCTTGGTATCGAATATTTGGGTGCAATACAATACATTCTCTATACACTACGTATAATACGTGTAAAGAAAGTAAAAATGCTTTTCTTCGGACTCAGCGCACCTCAAAACATATATTTCCTGTAAAATATCAGTATCGAATTTTTGGGTGCATTGCAATACCTTCTCTATCCACTATATACGTTGAACATATAGACTAGAGAACGTAAAAAAGAATCGTTTTTATTCAGCTAGTCTCAAATTATATATTTCCTGAGAAATTCAGCTATCGTATTTTTGGTGGAACACAATACCTACTCTATGTACTATGTACTCTTATCTGGTAGTGGAATTAAAAATTATGTTTTTTTATTTACAGGCGCGATATCAAAACTTGTTTATGCGGTAAACCTCGATATAAAATGTTTGTGGGCAGTGCAATTATTCTCTAGTGCTATGTGTGATAGTTAAAGTCAAAATATTTTAAATGCTTCTATCTGCGAATAACTGACATTTAACATTATGAATGTGGACAAAATATTGATATGACAGTCGATTATTGATGTATAATATAATAAATAGAATAAAGCGCAGCTTAAAGACTTGTAACTGCTGCTAGACTTCTCAAGAGACGGAAACTTCAATTTGCATAACTTGACTTCCGAGCTATCTAAATTCCAGCACATCTTGACCATTGCTCATGACACCAACAGTTAAACTGCGTGTGTGAGAACAGCAGGCGACAATTTAAATGGATTTGTCTCTGGATGGGTGGTTTATAGAATATTTTACTGACATTACTTTAAAAACGCTGTATAGCTGACAGCGCATCCTCCTATATACCTTTAATAAACGAATTTGTGAAAACTCGGATCATATGCGACCTGTTTGATGTCTTTGTGATCAAACGAATAAAATACTTTCTCTACGTACTATGTACATAGTGTACAGATAAGGTATTGCATCCCACCTAAAATTTTGATACCGAGATTTCATTGGAAATGCATGTTTTGGGCTCCCCCTGAATCCAAAAAAGCATTTTCAGAAAAAGGTGTGTGCGTGTGTTTGTCTCTGGACAGCATAGCCCAAAAACGAAAAGACCGTTGAATACCACACCCAACCCCAACTACCCTTTACATGGAACTTTTTTCAAAAATTTTCATTTTTTCAAGAATGGCTATAACGATTTTGTTTAAAATATCGTAAATTAAAGATAATTACTAGACAAATAAAATTGAATTTTCTGGGAATAACCTCTGAAGACTATTTTATTCTGGTTGAATTTTAAGGAATTTTGCATAACTGCTAAACCGTGAGAGAGGACAAAAACTTGCCGCACAAAAGATCTAGAACACGTTAAAACACACAATATACATACATTTTTGCGTGGAGTTGATGTTTTTGTGACATTCCTTGTTTTTGGTTTCAGCTTTAAAAAGCTTAATTTTCGTATACAGGAATTTGGCAACTCCTGCCCAAACAAAGGAACTTCAGTCACATAGCAACCAGCTTTTGACTATCACTTTAACCTATGCTACTCCCTTATTTCCCTTCTACTTACAAGGAAGCAAGTAATAAGACTATTTCTGCTAATTTTTTTATCCATTAGCATGAAGTAAATAGAAGTAAAAACTTCATAACAGCAATTTGTTGTTGTAGAGATGCAGAGAAAGTCATGTGAATGGAACACATCAGATGTTTATTTTTGCACATTTGAAAGAATTCGTGTAGGGTGTCTACTGGCGTGCATCTTGTTTTGTAGTGTGTCACCAGGCGAGCGCTGCATTTGTCATGAATGGTCTAATTAATGTTCTGTACAGTGTGAGCCATAATTTTGTTTTTATCGGTGTGTCAGGTTTAGCAATGTGAAGTTGGTGGTTAGCTTTGCGTTTTACGCTTTTCTCGAGGATGGAAAATATGGTTTACTATTTAGCGTTACTGCTAGGTATTTGGCACTATTTGTCCACTGAATATCTTCGTTACATTGAGTGGTGCTAGCGGAACCTGATGTGATGTCCTCTGGGTAAACAGGAGCGATTGCAATTTCGCTGCGATTACTTTTATTCTCCATTTCTGGAGCCACGGTTCGAGATCATCTAACGTGGTCTGTAGCCTTTTTGCTGCCATATGTGGTTTCTACGTTTGGGAAGTTAATGCAGCGTTTGAAAATGCCGTTTACACACAAATTAAATAGAAGAGGTCTAAGGAGACTTCCTTGTGGAACTCCTATTTCTCGCCTCGTGTGCAAGCATTATTGAGATTAACTTCAAATGTTCGCATATTTAGGTATTGTGCTACCAGTTTTACGAATGCATCGGGAAATTTTAACATTTGCAACGTGTACAGTAGTCGTGGATGATATACACTGTGCCAATAGCTTTCTGAATATCTAGAAAGACCGCGCTGTTTCTTTTTGCGTCGTTAAAAGCTTAAGGCTCATTTTTTCTACAACTTTATTACTGGTGTTGAAGGCTGATCCGCCGATAGATTTTTTGGTTTTGGGGGTTCTTTCCTGGTTTTTAATACACGTGTATGTTTCCAGCGTGTGGGGAAGATTCATGCTGGAGACAATAGTTGCAAATATCTGCCAGCGCTTCGTAGGCCTGGTCACTTAAGTTCTTCAGAACCACATTTGGTATTTGATCTGGCCCAGGTGTTTTGTTATCTTGCATATTCTTTATCTTTAATTTAATTTCTTTGTTGGTTTTCTTCGCTCTGTTATGGGTTCTATCGCAAATAATGACCACTACGTGTATTTCTATATATTCGCTAAATGCTGGGTCCTTGGGTTTGTCATTAGGTTGGCAGACTTCTTTGAATGCATCTGCAATGGCATTGGCTGTCCTGAGACGTTTCGGCATAGTGGTATTGGGCAGCAGTATGCGCGGTACTCTGAACGGCTCTTTGATGAGCCTCTTAGTAACCTGCCAAATGGCTTGAGTTTGGTAACATACCCTCTATGGTTTGTTCCTATTGATGCGAATTTTGACTTGGCTGTTTAGAGTGGCTTGATTAACTTTCTAGACAAGGTTTCGTGTGCGTTACCATTTTCGGCGTTCATGATCTTTCTCGTGCATTAGCAACTATGTCTGCCTGTATCGCTGTTTCTAGTGGTTCTGTCAGATCACTTACTGCTTCTGGGCTTTGCAGGGTTTCTCTGGCTCTGACTAATTCCCAGTTTACCCTGTTATAATCCCTCCTCATCGGTAGGGGAGCTCAGATTGGGCATTTTTCTGTCTCGACCTGTACAGCCTAGCTGTTAGAAGACAGGAAGCCCAGCACTTGTAAGTTGCTTCTAAATATGGTGTTTTTTTAATTAGGGCTATCTATATCTAGTGTGCTCGTCGTTGGTATCTGTCTGACGGGATGATTGTTGATTGCGTAGTATGTTCTATAATGTAGTTGTGATTTTGTATGTGACTGTACAGTGTGTTGCCTAGCATCCCAGTTTCATGGGCTGCATTAAAGTTACCAGCTGCTACGACTTGGTTGCCCTGGCTGAGCGCCGTATCTGCAGCAGTTGGCCCGGGGGTTGTATACACTAACTATTACTAGTGCATGTTCTTCTATGCAGATTGACCACGCTGTGGCTTCCATATGTTGTAAATTAGGTATAGGCTTATACTATTGTGAACAGGGATCGCTGTTCCACCTCTGAAGCCACCATTGGGACTGTCAGAGCGATACACCCGGTTACCTGGTACTGAAAATCTGTCTGTTAGAAATGTTTCGCTTAGCAATACTAGTCTACAGAGCTTATTGACAAGTGGCGCTTTAATTCAGCTTGGGAAAAATTAATAGATTTTATATGTTTGAAAAGTCTAAGTTGTTGTAATTGGGAAAACTCACTTCTCGCTCGCAATAACCAGGCGTTTACTTTATTACTAAACTTTGTCCAGATTCTATTTCATTACCTGTAAAGTTACAACTTTAACTAAAAATGTACAACTGTAAAGATTGTAATCACTGTTAAAATCAGATATATTCGTTTAGACTATAAAAGGCTATTCAAAATAAATATGGACAAACTCTGCCAGTGCTTTTTTTTACAGGTTCCTAGAAAATGTTTCCTATGCCTTTTAGGAAACTTATGTACAAAAACCCTAGAGAGAATCATTACATTAGTTTTGCCTAGGATTACTAAAGTGCAAGACAAGGGTCTTAATATTTCGAATTATTTCGGGATTGCGAACGGTGGTCGATCTTGGGTTTGCCTGTTTCTTGCCCTTTGGAATGAGCCCTGGTCAGACCTTGCCTCCTTGTTAAGCGAATGAGATCCCTTTCTTGGACGCAATCAGCCCACACCCCTTGCGCTTATAAATAATCTCGCAAAGTGAAATAACGTACTCTTCCCACAACGTTTCTATTTTCGAAGCCATTTGACGCAACAGGTACGAGATCACTCTATTGCACTAACACAGTGATTCACTTATTGTGCTGCACTTTCATTTGGTTCCGCAAGTTTCAGCGTGGAGCTAGTATACTTGTCCAAACTTGTCGCCATAAATTGCAAACAACCCTCTGTACACATGCATATGTAGAGTAAGTATTGAATTCTACCCAAATAATCGATACCGAGATTTCACTGGAAACTCCGTTTTAGGGTGCCCTATATTAAAAAAATCATTATTAGAAATAAAATTCATATGTGAGTGTGTGTGTGTCCGTGAGTCTCGGAACACGATAACTGATTAAAAACAATCAACTAAAAGTCAATTAAATACCAAACTTGTTTCTTAACTTCAGTATCCTCCAAGGATGCAAAGCGAAGATTTTCAAGAAAATCCTACCACTCCAAACTACCCTTTACATAGGACAATTTTTTAAAATTATTTTCTAAAAATGTCTTTAGCTATTTTGATTCAAATGCCATACAGTAAAGAAACTTATACAAATAAAATGTACATATTGAATTTTCTGGGTACGGCATCTGGAATCCTCTTCATTCTAAATGACTTTTGCATAATTGGTAAACAGCAAGAGATAGACATAAGTTACTACAAAAAAAAATCAATTTATGACATACAATATTATTGTGGAATTAATTCCGATATATTCTTTGCTATTTGTTTCAATTTTAAAATATCTACTTAAGCTTTTCTCATACGGTAATTTTTACTTCCTCTACACTTATGTACACGATGTATAGAGAAGATTGTGTGTTCCACCCAAAAATTCGGTACCAAAATTTCACCGGAAATATATTTTTGAGGTCTCATGAATCCAAGAAAAACATTTTTAGAATAAGGTCCGTGTGTGTGCCTATGTGGACAGCACAGTTAAAAAATGAAAAGACCGTTAATATCAAACATGGTATTTATATTTATAATGTTACAAGGGTGCAACATACGATGATTTTCAAGAAAATCCCCCATCTCCGAAACTATCCTTGCTAACCACATGGAACAGTATTAAACATTTTGTTTTCTCGAGAATGGCTCTTACGATTTTGATTAAATATACTTAATATATGGATATAATATTTAATATATGGATATAATATTTAACATATTTACGTAACAAATAAAATATATTTTGAAATTTCTGGAAACAGTCTCTGAAGACCTCATTCTCAATTAACTAGGTACAACTGGTAAACGGTAAAAGATAGACAAAAACTACTAGATTATAACTAGAATAATTTTGCGGGCTGAGAAGCCGTGGTCTGCTGGAGTTTTCAGGTCCACACGTTTCGTTCACGACTGCAGTGAACATCTTCAGTGGCGTGGTTTAAGTGTTCTCGGTGAAGATTTGGTCGCAACTGACTTATTGGTTGAAATAGCGGCAGTATATATACTCAGGCTGCTCACACGCGATTGGTCCGGCTGGAGCTGTGTGTACGGTAGTGGTGGTGGAGGGGGTTAGGCACTCCGATGCTTTTGATTCCTGATTGATTCGGGTGATCTCGTTGGGTTTGTGCCTCTTTGACATTCTCAAGTAGCGGATGCCAGTTTTTGCTTAGTTTTTGAGTCTCTTCTATCCTATTGAAGTTATTGGGATGTTTATAAATGTCTATTGCTTCACGTTATAATCTAACTTGGTAACAAAGCATAGATGAGAGAACGGATGTTTCATGGCCCAAAGTGCATGTTCAGCGACCGCTGACTTCTCGGGTTGACCTAGACGGCAGCATCTCTTGTGTTCCGTTAGCCAGGTGTTGACGCTAAGTTGCATCTTATATGTAAACCGCACCACAAGAGCAGGGGATCTGATAGACGCCAGCCGTAGTAAGCGGGTCCCTGGGGTCTTTGGCGGAGCGTAATAATACATTTATCTTTCTGGTCGGCTTGAACACCGTTTTAATATTATGGTGCTTGTGTAGGTGATCTATTCTGTCAATGGCATTCTTGAAATATGGCAAGAAGGCAGTGCCTTTGCTTTTGGGTAGTTCTTGTACTTGACTGATGCGCTGTGGTTTGCGTGGACGTAGAGCTCTGCGGACCTCTTGTGTTGTATTATTATTTGCACACAAGGCGTGTTCTAGATGACGTAACTCAGTTGTAATGAATCCGATTCACAGATGCGGGTGACACGATCTGCAAGGGTCTTCATCATGGCTCTTTTCTGTCGCGGATGATGGTTGGAATTTTTATTCAGCTATTGGTCTGTATGACTAAGTTTGCGGTATACTGTACTATATGTCCAAGAGTGTCATCAGCTTTCCTGTTGACCAGGACATCTAAGAAGGGTAGCATGGAAAAAGAGAGAGAGACAGCTACCCTTCTTAGATGTCCTGGTCAACAGAAAAGCTGACGGTAATCTTGGGTATAGATAAAATAGTAGTTTGTAAGAAAAGTTTGTTGTAGAACAGGTAAAATAAGCTATGTGAAAGGAGCACATTAGATTTTTCAACTCCTGGCATGCAAATAGGTCGAATTTCAATATCGAGATTTCACCGTAAATACAGTTTTGCTGTCCCCCGTGTCCGAAAAAAAATTCACTGAGTACATGGTGTCTAGAACAAGGGCGGTAAGATAAGCATTCGCAATGTGAAATACTCAATTGCGCATGTAAGCCACCACTGCACTGATAAGGCTGCTACGATAAACCGGTTTCTTTGGTTCTACGTTGTTGTTAAAAGACAGTAGTGGTGATGAGAGGGAGGACGAACCTCTTTCGTTTTGCCAGTCAGGCCTGGTCTAAAAAGCATTGTATTCCACCCAAAAATTCGTTACCGAGATTTCAACTGATATATGTTTTCAAGTTCCCTGGGTCTAAAAAACATTTTATAAAAAGGTCCTCCTGTATGTCTGTCTGTCTGGACAGCATGGCTCAAAAACTAAGATTGTTCAATACCAAACTTGGTATTTAAGTTTGGTATCTTTCAAGCTATGCGTTAAACACCACTACCACTCAACTTTCAAGGATGCGACACGAAGAAAATCCTCTCCCAAACTACTCTTTACATGTAAAAAGTTTTGAAAAGTTTGTTTTTATCAAAAATGGATCCAACTATTTTGAGTATATTATAGATATTTACATCTCATATAGCATTTATATTTTGACCTGAGAATAGCTTCTGAAGACGGCTCATTAAAGAATAACTAGTAAGAAAGAGACAAAAACTTCCTGCACAAAAGATAGATCTCATTAAAGCATACAGTTTATATCAAATGCATCTTTGTTGTAGAGTTGACTGTTTCGAATATATTACTTGTTATTGTTTTCAAGTTAAATTAGGCAACTCTTCTCACACCGGATGACCTCCTCCTGTTATGTCGCTTTTGTCTACTTCTGGGCTTGCAAAGCGAACCGAACTTCAATTGTTCAAAGAGCGAATAACCTTTGAAGGATAATGATTATCGCTTTAGCCAACATGGAAATGGATTTTTATTTATTGACGCTCTGTAACTACTGAGGGTTTCAGCGTCCCATTCCACCCTGGACGTGAAAAACGTTAATTTTGCTCAGAAGCTATTTATCAGGCTTAAGGTTCTTTTACATGCCGTAAATCTATGACACGGGACCAAAGACTTTACTTCCCTTCCGAAGGAAGCCATGCGAAGAATTTTTACGCCGGTAAAATTCGTCCTCCGCCGGCTTTGAACCCGAGACCTTTGGTATAAGAAGCTAGCATGGTAACCATTACACCACGGAGGGCGAAATTGATTAGGCCATGTTTCCCTGCTGCTTACAAAGAATAAAGTAATAAGACAATTTCTGATAATGCTAATCCCGATGATGTAGATGAAGCATCTCTTTTGTAAGAATTGTGTATTTGCAGAACGGGTACAGAAAGTCATATGAATGTAACACATCATATTTTTAGAAAACGCTCCGTGCGTGTGTTTGTGGACAACATAGCACAAAAACAAAAACACCGTAAATACCAAACTTGGTAGTTATGTTTAGTTCTTCCAAGGATGTGACACAAGATTTTCAAGGAAATCCCTTCCCTTACCCTTAATATGGAAAAAAAAAAAAAAAAAATTAAAGTTTTGTTTTTCTCAAGAATGGTTCCCAGGATTTTGATTAAAATACAGTCTATTAAAAATATTAACATCACAAATCAAAAGTATATCGTGGACTTGTTGGGAATATCTTCTAACTCCATGGCACGACAGCTCACGGGGAACTTTGGCCTACCGCCCGGCCGCTGCGTCCCCCATCTCGGTCCACTACAGACGTCATGTATGGGGTGCAGTATTGGAGGGTGAGACGTGGTCAGCACCCCGAGTCCCCCCGGCCGGTTAATGCGGTCCTCATGACCTGGAGCCGCTACTTCTCCTTCAAGTAGCTCCTTAATTGGCTCCCCCACAGGGACCTTAGGAGGCTGAGTGCACCCCGGGCCAGGTCTCCCAGCGGGGGAAAAATCCCCACGCCGGTACTGGGGATCGAACCCAGGTCTCCTGCTTGGTAACCAGCTGCGCAACCACCGCGCTAAGGAGACGACCGAATATTTTCTAAAGACCACTTTATTCTGGACGAGTTTTGCACAAGAGTTAAACCGTAAGATATAGACAAAAATTTACTTCTCAAAACATTTACATCTCGTTAAAGCACATAGTTTATGCCGTATACTTTTTTGTGTTAGCCGTTTTTTATATATTCATTGTTATTAGTTTCAATTTTAAACTAAGATTTCTCAAAACGGTCTATGCAAAGCAAACAGAACCTTAATTGTTTCACATAAGGACCAAATTTTAGAAGATTTGACTATCACTTTTAACGTAATGTATTCCCTTATTTTCCTACAGTTCAAGGAAGCAAATAATATCAGTTCTGTTAATATTTATTTCGATTGGCATGGTGTACATAAAAAATAATCTATTGTAAAATTAGTTTGTATATTGAACTTCTAGAAAACGTTTTGTGAATGGAAACACACAAGATTTCTGAAAATAAATTTGGAAATATTTGCTGACACTAATACTTGTAACAGAAAATAGGGGTCTTTACTCAATAATCAGAAGAGCTTCAGACACGCGGATTGCCCTCCCATGAAACTAGGTTAGACAGCTAAACTAAAAACAGCTACTTTGCAGTAAAGTTTTGCTGTCACATCAGAAATTCCGCATTTCAGCAAGTAAGCGAAGAGACAAGTATCGACAGCATACGTTCTCTGCTTATGCATGATGTTTTGGGTGTGATAAGATATAGTGACATCCAGAAATGGCACACGAATCAACTGGGAACACAAGATATTCTTAGTTCAGTTTCGAAAATCGATGCGAAGTTACGCCCACGGATTTGTCAATCTTTTTGCTAGGAGAACATAACTCGGTGTTGTGTTGCTGCTTTTCCGTGCGATATAGTTTTTTTCCCCTAAATTCTCAAGATTTTTAAATGCATTTTTATTTTGTAGTTTTTCATCTGAAAACACAATTGTTAAATCTCATAGCAGGGAGATGTCACAAAACAGAGAAATTAATAATGGATTGATATACAGGAGAACGTCGTTTAACAGGTACAAAGGTATGGTTTTGGACAAAAATAACCTCATTTTTTGGGGTTAAAAACTGTCTTTTAATTTTAGGTGAAAATAAGAAAATACATGTACAATATTATGAAATTGTTTAATAAAGCAAGCTACTATATTACTTTCTCTACACGTTCTATGTACATAGTGTTTAGAGAAGGTATTGTAATGCACCCAAAAATTAGATACCGAGATTTCACCGGAAATAGATGTTTTGGGTCACCCTGAATAAAAAAAGATTAGGAAAAGGTCCATGTGTGTGCGTGTGCGTGCGCATGTGCGTGCGCACATCATAGCTCAAAACGAAAAGACCGCTGAATACAAAACTTGGTATTTAAGTTTGGTATCTTCCAAAAATGCGACACAAAGAGTTTTGAAAGTTTTGTTATTCTCAAAAATGGCAGATTAAAATAGCAGATATTAAAGCTATTTATACCTTAAATAAAAAGTTTATTTTAAATTTTGTGGAAGTAGTTTCTGAAGACCAATTTATTCGGGTGAATTTTGCCGAATTTTTAATAACTGGTAAACTATAAGAGATACCAAAATGTTGAACTCGATAAAACACGCAATTTACTTCATTTTTCATGCAGAGTTGACCATTTCCAGATATTCCTTGTTGTTGGTTTCAATTTTAAGCTACGTATCTACTCAAATGGGGTCACCATTCGTTTCATCTCTCTTTTTTTTTCTCCAAATGCAAAGCGAACCGAACTTCAATTGTTCACATCGATCGACTATCGCTTTAGCCTGGTAAATTTCCTTAGTTCCCTCCCTCTTATAAGGAACTAAGTAGTAACTGTGTCAATGTTTTATCGTTTAAGCATGATTTAGATAGAGAAAGTCATGTGAATGTAACATATAAGATTTCTTCAAAATAATGCTGCGCAATTCATGTGCTTTTAACTATACAGGGCAATTAAGGATATAGGCATGTACAGATATTTTGATAAATGTCACCTTAATATGCATCCAATTCGGTTTGTTAGTTTTTAAGGCCATAACTACTAATGCTCTGGTTTAAAAGTTTACAATAAAATAATAGGGTATTTATATCTTTATTTCACAAAAATCACACTACTTCATATGTTTCTCAAGACATTATGAATATTCCACCTTAAATTATTTTAATACCTATGCATACTTTTACAATCTGATGTGTTCCATTTACATAACTTTCTCCAGCTGTTGTATATACAAATTATTTTTAAAAAAGATTATTATTATATCTATGTCATACTAATGAAGACAAACATTCACAGAAATAGTCTTAATACTTGCTTCCTTGTTACTAGAAGAAAAATAAAGGAATATATAGTATAGAGCGGTAGTCAAATCTATTAAAAACTGGTCACTATCTGAAACAATTTAGGCTCTGTTCGCTTTGCATGCTCCCGTTTGAGAAAAGTTAAGTGGCTTAAAAATGGAAACCAATAACAATGAATACTTTGAAAACAGTAAACTCAAAAAAAAAAATTACATATGACAAATTATGTTTTAACGAGATCTATATTTTTTGTGTAATAAGATTTTGTCTATTTCTCACGCTTTAAACTATGTGCAAAATTCTGCAAAACTTATCCAAAATAAGGTGGTCTTCAGAGGCTATTCCTAGAAAATTCAAAATAAGTATTTTATTTGTGATTTAAATGTACGTTAGTTAAGCTAAATCGTTAGAGCCGTTTCTGAGAAAACAAACTATTCAAAATGTTTGCCATGTAAAGGATAGTTTGTGTTTTTTTGTGAAAATCTTCATGTCGCATCCTTGGAATATACTAAACATAAATACCAAGTATTTAACGGTCTTTTTGTTTAACTATGCTATCCACAGACACAGAGAAACATACACATACACGGACTAAACATATATTTATCTAAAATGCCTTTTTTATTATAGGGGTCTGAAAACATTTATTTACAATGAAATCTTGATATTCAATTTTTGGATGGAATAGAATACTTTCTGTATACATTGTGTTCATATTACGTGTAGAGAAATAAAAATTAATAAATGATAATTATTTAAAAGCCAATAAGTTCATTCATTTTGTAGATGGTTTTTCTCTTCGTCTAGCAATGTTATCTCGAACCAATCTCATAGTTTACAACTTGATATTTTTTTGTATGGTCTTAATGCGCCACGAAATGAACAACGCCTAACATATAGACCATCCGTGTTGCTTCTGTACGTGACCTGTTGGGCTAAAGTATTGTGGGAGTGTTGGACTTGCTTAAAGTATCAGTTCCGATTCAACTTTCGTTGCCGTGAGCCTGCCTACTCAACGTTACGCTTTCGGCCCCGCGTTCTCGGGGAAAATAAACCTGTGTGACTTGTATATGCCACGCCTAATTGGAGGTATTAGTCAATCTGAAAACTTACTATTCCTAATAAATACAATTATTAAAATAAAGCAATTGCATATTTATGTAATGTTGTTCATTAAGTGTCCTCAATTACCAATACAAATATCTACACTTGTGTACTTAACAGCCTGTATAAGAGTATATTTATTGTTTATGTTTAAACAGCAGCCACATATATGGGCTGCCAGAAAGAATAACGTGAGAGAATTAAATTCTGTATGGATTTATAAACGCAAAATGAACATGAATTACTTAACAATAAAATTAAGTAATACAAATTCATTAATAACAAACAAAATTGATAATCTTAGATTCCGAAATTGCCCGGAATTATTTTCTCTTTAACGTACGCATGCGAACGTAAAGAATATTCTATTTTTACGTGGTGGTAACGGCCATGACGACATTTCATTGCAGTTTTCATATTAATGATGATTGTCTTTGCTGGGCAACTAGTTTTTGTTTACTGCATGCTCGTTTATCGCATTTCATGTCGGCAAGGAGCACGTTTAAATAAAAAGTTTTGTGTTTTGTTAAACAAATTCCCTCGGAAACAATGAGAATGATGTAAGAAGTTTATGGTGAGGCAGCAATGAAGAAAACCCAGGTGTATGAATGGCACAAACGTTTCAGTTAAGATTTTCGGACGTTGAAGAAATTGCGACAAGGGCACTACGAAAATGGCTATTAGGAGTGCTTCCAGTCTCTTTACACGCGGTGGCAGAAGTGGGTCACTGCGGAAGGGAACTATTTTGAAGAAAATGTTGTGTAAATGTGTCTTTCTTTCTGGGACAATTTGTTTGCAAAAGTATTGTATTTTCTTTATATTTTTTTTTTTAGTTATGTCGCTCCAATGTTTCATTAGTAGAACGTCAGAAGGTTTTGATTCTTCATATGTTTCGACCCACCGTATCGCTGTCTGAAAAGAAACAGGAAGGTAGTTTCACTAACAAGGCTTCTCATTAATTAAAATATTTGATGGCAACTGGAAAATCCCTTCATGAATCATACTGCGCACATTACTATATTCTCAAATGAGAAAACTTGAGTTGCTGCAATGACGATCCGCAGCTCTTGACTCTGGCTATAAATGATTAACGGCTGAGATGAGGCTACCCAGTCTGTCATTACTCAAAGGGAAAAAATCTGATCTCTTCCATTCACATGGCTTTCTCTGGCTATTCTGCAACAAACACTTATTCTTTTGTCTACTTCCGTCTTTCTACTTCTATTTTACTGATTTTAAACAAATGTTATGCTATGTGGCGTTCTGTATTTCTGAGTCAGACGGTCAGTTAGTGTTTTGTTAATGAACAGCCAGGCCTAATTAATTGCTTTATTATTTATTTTCGCTCTCTTCTTTAGCCATCAATCCTTGGATTGATTTGTAGTGATTCTCTATTTTCTAATCTTCTTTTTACCTACCTTTACAATTTTTCATACTTTCTGCAGGTCACTTTGTTCTTAATTCTTTGCCATACATTTCATATTTTCTTTTCCCTTGCTATTCTAATTTATTGTATGATCGATAATAATTTTCAAAAATTATATATTTTTGCTGTTTTAATGTCCTATTAATTTTGCCTTTTTACTTTCTCTACATGTATTATGTCCATAGTATATAGAGAGTGTGTTGCATTCCACCCAAAAATTCGGTACCGAGATTTCAGCGGAAATAGACGTATGCATCCAAAAACAAAGCATGTTTAGATTTTCTCTACTTGATGGAGCACATCCGATTTTTTCTTACATGGCTCCAAATTTCTCTCTCTCTCTCTCTCTCTCTTGTTCTTGTTTTGCTTCTGCTCTCACAAAAACGTCATTGTATTTTATCAGTTCAACTAATTTACACATTTTATTCTTTTTGGTTTTAACATTGATCAAATTTCACATGCATATAACATTATGGTCCAGAAATTCTAAACTAATATTATTGGATATAAATAATTTATTTATTCTTACTGAAGGAAAGTTTGCATGAGTATTCTATTAAAATTTAGCTCTTACTTCTTTCATTATATATTAATTTGCTACCTAGGTATGGAAATTCTTCAGTTTCATATAATAATTTAATCAATTTTTAGAGTTTTATTTTCTTTTTGCTACAAACCAAATAAAGGTTGTTTTCAATGTATTAATATTTAAGTGATGATATTTTACAATGTATTAATGAATAGTATACACAAAGTATAAACAAAACAATGCAGCATATATTTAATTTTCCATTAATATTGCAATATCATCTGCAAATCGAAGCATGCCAGCGTTTAAATCACTGTATTTTTATACCTATGCCTATTTATTCAATAGTTTTCTTTACGGCGGATGACCCAACAGATTAAAGCACGTTAAATTTTAGAATTATTATGATATTATTATTATTAATATAATTATTATATAATAGAAAACTGAAGAAGCAGAAGAAAACCTCTTTTAGTGTTATTTGTATGTATACATTGAAAGAGAATTGGTGAAAATGCAGATCCTTTATATTTTTCTCTATTTAGCACGCGTATATAGGTAGAGAAGATATTGCATTCCACCGAAAAAATTGTACCAGAATTATACGTTTTAGAACCCTATATATTAAATAAATTATTTTAAGAAAAATATCTGTGTCTGTGAACAACATAACTCAAAAACGAAACGTCGATTAAATACTATACTTGATAATTAAGTTCAGCATCTCCAAGGACGCGACAGAAAGTGTTTTAAAAATTCTCCGCCATAAACTACATTTTTAAAAAATACGATTTTCGCTAAAAATTGACTTTGATTTAAACGCCGTAAATTAAAAGTATTCACATGACAAATGAAATGTATATCTTTACCTTTCTGGGATTGGCTTCTGAAAACCTCTTTATTCTGGATGCCTTTTGCATGATTGTTAAACCGTAAGAGATAGACAAAAATTTATCACACAAATACCCGCACAATTTGTCATTATTTTTTCTTTCTTTCTTTTTGTGTTGTTTACCATTTCCGAGATATTCGTTATTGGTTTCAATTTTAAAAGCATATGGCATTTCATATGGGTTTTTGTTTTACTCCTGGTCATGTGATGAGGACGAATTTGAATTACTAATAACTAGGTTTTAAATAGCTTGACTATCGTTTTAGCCTAATACATTCCCTTATTTCTCTCCTACTTATAAGGAAGCAAGTAATAAAACAACTTCTGCTTATGTTTATGTTGAAGTAGATAGAAGAATAAGCCTTTATAAAATAGTTTGTTACAGAATAGGTAAATTCACATGAATGGACCATATAATATTTTAACTGTATTGCTTTTATTTAATTACAAAGTTAGAAATTCCAGAAAGGTTTTGGCATAATTTTATAATAGTTTACATTATCAGTGATTAAATATATTGTTTTTCTCTTTCCAGGTGTTGCAGTGCCACACAAACCTTCAAGGCAGATCTAGATACTTAGCCTCGTAACGGCAACTACTTGCTAAAATATATTTTAATTATCGAAGATACTCTACCTGAATGTATTAAAGTAAAGTACTATCTATAAATTAACGGTTATTTATTAATATTCGTGTGCTATAAATACATTTTGAACAATTGCTGTGTTATACCTTATTCGCTTACTCTGATAAATTGTGTAAATAATATCTGTATATTTCGTAAACCAAAGTATATCTTTATCAAAACACTACTTTAAATTGTGATCTTTTTGGCGAACTTTCCCTTAAATTATTAATCTTATAAATAAATTAATAGTGTCCAAGTACTCAGTGAATTAAAAAATGGCTAGGTGCTTGGCGTGAAGTGATCAAACATGGTATAACATTTCCTCGTGTTGTTCGGAAACAAAAGTGATGGTGTGATAGAGAATCGGACTTGAAGACCTGACAATGGAGCACCTTAGTTATATCATACCTGGGGATGAAGACGCCCCTCCGTGCTCCAACTCTACTTCTTGGATGCAGCAACGGGAAGACGAGAAAGAAGACGACAGAGATGCTGCCCTTCGTCGTTATTCTTATGGAGTAGCTCTTCCAGCGATCTGCTGTCTGGGTATCATCGGGAATGTGCTCAACTTAGTGGTACTTACCAGGCGCAACATGAGGGGTACAGCATATACCTACATGAGAGGTAAGACCAACTTATTTTCTTTTTAAACCACAATAAATGTCATACTGTGCTGCAGGAGCAGACAACTCGTGGTTCAACACAAGCACTGTGATGAATGGGTCCATGAGTTTGTTGTACACGGCCAGAATACCTAAAATGGCAAATAGATACAGTAATTGAAGGACTTTCATGTATTAATTGTTTTATTTTATCGGTTCAAAAATTGTTCCATTAATATTTATCTCCTACATATTAGCTAACAATTACTTTATTCATCTTATTATTTGTAGTACATTATAAAGGGGTACACATTAATGTGAAGGTCTGTAGAGAACTACAAAGATCACTGGAAGTGCAGTCAGAATTATAGCTGGACCACTCCGTCGCAGAACAGCACGAAACCGAGCGAAGACTTACCGCCCGACCGCTGCGTCCTCCATACGTCTGCCCATTACCGGTGGATGGGGTGCAGTACTGGAGGGTGGACGTGGTTAGCGCCCTGAATCCTTCCTGGCCCGTTAATGCGGTATACCAACCTGGAGCCGCTACTTTTTCGTCAATTACTCTTCAATTGACCACCGAAGGACCTCCCGAGGCTGATTCCAAGGTGTCTCAGTGGAAGAAAATCCCCGCACCGGTACCAGGAATTGAACCCGGTCCACCGCACTAAGGAGACAACACAGGTAGACATTCTCACCAAGATGATTTTGAGAGCACTACTTAGTGATTATAAATAAGGTGTCATTTCCTTACTCGCATAGGAAATGTAATCTGACCTACAACTGGGTCATTAACATCCTCTGTAGGGGCTTGGAGATTTCATTACAAGGGGGCGAACAAGTGGGCTAGCGACAAACCTTAAGGGACGCTGGGAGTGAAATTTTGACTAAAATTGCTTTTTATAGCAGTGGCTATGGTTATCCATAGAGAATCAACATTTAGCTGCTATCCCTTGCTTCTGAATCTACAGACATTTAAAGATCTTGTAATGTAGCTTCTAGCATACTATATCATATAACAGCATTTAAAAAATAAAAAAAAAAAAAAAAAAAAAAAAAAAAACATTTTTCAAGACTGCCTCCATGGTCGAGTAATCAGCAAACTAAATTCTCACCCGGAGGTCCCGCGTTCGATTCCGGATGGTGCGCGGAATTTATCCCCCACATTCTGAAAGCATGTATGTGAGAGTGAATGTGCATGTGTTTGAAGAAAATAAAATGTTTCAACATCCAACGTCCAAGAACCTACGAGTTCTACCTTTACGAACCTCCAAGAACGAGTTCTTTCTTACTTGAAATCCCCCCTATATGAAGAGGGATGTTAAAGGGATGTATAAGTGAAATAATCTAAAAACTTTCATACTTTCAAAATGTTCTCAGTTTTTATTTAAATATAATTAAAATTTTCAGAATGTATCTGTCGCAATACTACAGGCGAGAAAAGTATCCTAACAACAATATTAATGTAAAAATATGAAAAAAATGCTTAATTTTTACAAATTAAAGTTTCTAACACTTTTTGAAAATGTATAATTTCATAACGTTTCGGTGGGTGTTTTAAAGTTCCATTTAAAAGAATTCCAACCAGTTTTATCAAATTATGTGAGTGTCTGACACAATGACAGTAACATTTTGAGAAAAATCTATATAAACACATAAAATTTGATATTTCACCCCCATGATCCCTTGATAGGTAAATAGATCTATGGATATATTTGTGCAAATTAAAATAGTACATGTCGTGTTACTGGATTAAAAGGCATCCAAAAGCAATATCTAATATAATACAAATTATATTAATAAGGGACACATATACATTGGAAATTTCCCGGGAAGAAATGTTGCGAAGCACGTCGAAAAGTGCAAAATACAGAATTTACCACGAGTTGGCAAGCGATCCAGATAGAAGGGTACCGTTAAGAACAGGACAATGAACTCGAGGAGTTGGAAATTCCACTACCCGAGAGTGAACATAACAAAAGCGAATACAAACAGATGTCTTGTTTGTCGAAGGACGCGACTTCACTTGCTATGGAGGACTCGTTGGGTTAAGACTGATATTTGAGTTCGCGGTTGAAACGAATGAGCTACATATGGCCGCGATAGAAACAATTTATTTAATACACCAGAGTACGTCACAAGTAATAAGGAATCGTAGCGTTCAGAGTTGATGAAAAGGGGGAACATTTAGGAGGAATGCGTGTGTGTTGGACGGTAGAAAATATTGAATAAAAATAAACAAATCCAATAATAATCGTGAACTCAAAGAAAACCGCTTGTGTCTTACCACCACCCCTGAGA
Organism: Hymenopus coronatus; assembly: GCA_030762935.1. Lineage (NCBI taxonomy): Eukaryota > Metazoa > Arthropoda > Insecta > Mantodea > Hymenopodidae > Hymenopus > Hymenopus coronatus. The sequence continues at coordinate 38,190,211 of CM060898.1, read as the reverse complement.
AATATTCTATGCTGACAAATCCTGAGCTAGGGCACCTACATCTCCACACCATTCCGTAATCTCCTAAGCTTGCACGCGGGATTCGAACCCCCACCACATATTAAGGAACCGCCGCAAAATGAACAGCTTTTATCATGTGTTCAAATACAGAACGCTTTAGTTTAGCATGCGTATTAACTTAGTGAGTGCTAATCTCGACTACATATTGCAATCGATGTGTGTTCATGAAAGTTTTACTGGAGAAACTCTCATTGTGGAATTATAATTTATATACCAAGTCAAAATTTGTAAGAGAAGATTCACAATAATTTGCATTTCTGACTGGAAGCGGTAAACCTTATCACACTATGTGTGAGGTGGAAGCGCTGATGAGATTTCTGCAGCTCTGAAAAGTTTCATCCGTAAATCGTACATTTTACGCACATACTTCAAATTATTTACTGAAAATATTAAAAGTAAGTTATACTGACACTTTAACATCTAGAAGAAAAGTTTATTGAAGTGTACAAGTCATTTAATAATACGTTTATATTCATTTTTTACGTTTTCATTCTTTCTGCCTCTTTGCTGGTTACTCTGATATTGTTCCTAATTTTTATTTTATAATTTCCTTACATTTATTTCCTTTGCTCCTCATGTTACTGGATGTTTTGCGAGACATTGTTGTATTTGGTATATGATTAAATACTGCTACAAAAAGCAATTTTTATTTATATATTGATATAGCTGATCAGCCTGTTTTTCCTTTCGATACTTGACATTTTCAATAAATAGCAACTCGCAGTCTGTTTTTGTATTCAAAAACACCGATACGTTATAACAGTATACTATAAGTTGTATACGTTTAGACTCTGAGCATATTTTCAACCTTGTAATTTGCAAGACATGTATATGTATTTTTTAAGATAACTGACGGAGAACTTACCAATACATTATTACGAAATTTATCACACTCTTTGGCAAGTGATGCAAGTGCGTTTATAACAAACACTGTAAATTCCGAATCCCCCTCAATAAATAATTTTTCCTAGTATAATAAAAATGTGCGACGAAAATCTTTAATAATTATAATTTCTGAAGTAGAGAATGCTATTGTTTTCGTTATTTAAGAAACCAGAAAGCGAATTTTCGCGAAAAAATAATGATTTTGTTTTCCATTCGAAAAAGGTATAAATCTGTAGCTTTATAATGATATATAGCATGTATGTCTCAAGAATAATAGGTCCTTGAAATTGACCATTTAAATATATTTTGGCTAAAAGCTATGCTAAAAATGTGCATCAAAATTGGTGAAAATATGAAGACAGCATTTTTAAGAAACGGTGTGTGTCGACTCTTGGAGGCAAAAAGCCAGCTTAAATAAGAGAAGAAGAGAAACACAAAACCTGAAAAGAATACCAATGATGAGAAGTATGGAGTATGCTTAATATGAGCAAAATTACACTTTCAACTTTATTTCAATTTATATAACATTCATTTTCTAACCATTCAGGTACGCTTCTTGAGTAACCTATTAAAGATATTTACGTGAAATTTTAATGTAGATGCTTTATTGCCTGTTTTAACTGGTGAACTCATTTGTTTTAATGAATATGTTTACTGAAAAAATAATGTGATTATATGTGCAAATTGTTTCTCCGTCTCCTTTTTATAACAACAGAATTTGTGTTCACAACCTCAAAGTTTGGATTGCCAATATTTTTGTTAGGAAACTTAGTGTGCTTTATTCCACTTTTTCATAGAAACTTATAAATTTATTGTAAATATTTACATTTATTAAATGTAGAAATACTTTTTATCTTAAATCTCCAAATTTCATTTTAATCAAACAAGTTGTGATAACAAAAACTTGAAATAAAAGCTGTACATAACTTGGGTATGACAGAAGGACAATCACTTCCTAGTGTCCTTAAAGTTGTGATAAATCAAAAACTAACATTTAGCAGTACAGCACATCTAAATGAAGGAAAAATATTGAAAGAGATATGGACGCTCTCCATTTCGGTCTATGCTGTTGAAATAGAAATATGCATTAGTAATTTTCACGATTTGTAAATAAGCACTAATGAGTTGAAGTCATCCGGTAAGACTGTAAAGTTAATACGCAGAAAAGTAATTCTTTTGATGCACATTTCATATCTGTAACACCTTATTTCATGTTTAATAAAACTTATTTTTATTTTACATTAATAGATAATTGAAATACAATTAGGAAGAAAAATATAGCAAATATTAACAATTATTTTTACTTTGAATTGGATATTTATTTTCATATTTATTTGTCCAGATAATGTAGAATACAGATAGAGTTGTCAAAATATAAGAAATAAACATTAAGGCCGAATTTGATAAAATTCATCAATATGTATGAGTGTTAGCAATTAGACAGCTGTGAATGCCTTCATACGGCGAATTTATTGAATAATTATTGTAGAAGGTTTTCGAAGTCAGTGTCCACATTGTTTTATACGCATGTTTTAAAAGATGGAACATCGAGAAAGAGAGTAATCGACACGAAATCAAAAATGATAAGCAATTTAGAGCGAGAGCTATGGTGTAGACAAATCGTATTTTGTCTGGAATTATTCTTAAATCTTCTTGCGTTAGACAATGCTCTAGTAAGAGATTAACATATACAATAAGACTGAGGTTAATGAAGTTGCAGCGCATTTTTATTAGCACGTCATATTTGCTGGAGAGCAAACTTTTCCCATTTAAAGGGAAGGAGTTGGACGTGATATGTAACTTGCGACAAATGAAATTTTCAGTTGCGAACTGATGACTCCCAAACTTTTTTTAGGACAATAATCACTCCTCTCACAGGGTGATACAAAATTAAGTTAATCTTTTCTCTGCGCTTCATACTGAAGTTCTAATGCCAAAGTAATTCGCGCACGTGGTGGTCAAATTTAACACAGTGGTTATACTGTTCTGATGGAGCGTCGAGTGGGGTAAGGGATGATGGGATGGATTGCCCAATGGGTTTAGCCTTTCCATATTCGCGTGGTATGTTTTACCAGAATGACATCAATGAAAATCGTCTTAAGACCCGAGTCCCCGTCAAACGTTCACATTTTCAACAATATCCTTTTTCATACTCCTCCTCCTCCTCCTCCTCCTCCTCCTCCTCCTCCTCCTACTACTACTACTACTACTACTACCACCACTACCACTACCACTACTACTGCTAACAATGCTAAAAACAATATTATTATTATTATTATTATTATTATTATTATTATTATTATTATTATTTGTCGATCACTCATAATTTTGGTGCGAAAGAAACCGTCGTTACAATTTATGTGGGAAAGTTGATGTGAAGGTACAGCTTTTTCTTTTGATGCAAATTTTAATAGAAAAATGTTCCTTTTCAGCGGGAAATAGGCATTACTCAAACAATGCAGCGATCTTTGTGGTATGGTTTATAATTCACTGTATTTCAAGAGCGGTCTTTTGAGAAGACGCAGAAGTTACAAAGAAGCGAAAAAACGAGGAAAATGTGTATCCGCAGTTGCTGTTTGTTTCAACCCGGAAATAATGTTTTTGCTCGGTTTGGACGACATTGAGTGGGCTCCGATAGCGCAGCACAGAACGCTATTAGTGAAACTTCCTTTCTTTTCCTTACTCTGACTCCGGTTTCTTTGCTGTCGTGTTCTCCAAGAATTCTTTTAATGGCGAGTATCAAAAAGAGTACTGTACTGCATCATATTTTCCTTCTTGCCTGATAAATGTTAAAGAATTTTTAAATACGCTCTCAGCGTTTGTTTTTATGATCGTCATTTCCTGTGCTAAAAAAATCACTTCCCAAGGATTTGCTAAGTGGAGAGCAAGGGATAAAAATTGTAATATTATAAATAGGAATGCACTCGTTAATTTTATGTGTATTTAGTCACCGTATGCATAGACCTTGTTTCTTAAATATACGTGTATGTTCAAAATAGCAGTGGATGTGCCATTTTACTCGGAATTCTGCATCAATTCATAGAAAAGGAAATCATAACTCGCACACTTTGGAACATAGAAATACTTTCTAGATCATATTTAAGAGAAAAGTTTACAATTATTGATATATGCAATTGCTAAATATATCATCTTTCACATGTCCCATAAAATTGATGTTTATATGTAAATATATCTGATGTATATCTTGAGTTTTCTGGGAATAGAGATGATTTTTATTATCTTCTTGTAATATAGCAGCTCCTCCTTCCTTAAATTTATTGGGAGAAAATTTCAGACCTTGTTAAAACACACATTTATTCATATAGATATTTTTTGTGGCGCTGACCATTTCCGAGGTATTCCATATTATTAGTATAAGCTTTAAAATACTTAAACTTTCCTCATACAGAAACTTGTGGTCTTGAATATCGCTTTAGCCTGGTGATTTTTTTGGATTCTGTTGATATATATTTGCGGTGAAATCTCAACATCGAATTTTTGGGTGGAATGCAACACCTTCTCTAATTACTATGTACGCAATACGTTGTAGACAAAGAAATGTGAATTTTCAATTGGTTTCAGTTACTTTCTCACTGGAGAATTCCTTCCACCAATGAAACTTTATTGAATTAAAAGCAGTTTGTAGATAACGTGGCCACATTTCGGAGCACAGTGGTCACGTACAGCGGGAGGATAGTGAAGCTCTGGCTGCTGGTAGGATATTAGAAAGCGACAAGATGTCACCAGTGCAGACCATCAGTGTGTGAGACAGAGAACAAAGAACTCTACACGTTTGAACGTCTATATGGCAGTGTTATTACACTGCTACAATTTCATCCGTTTAAACCTTTCTTTTTACAAAGATCGTCCAGAACATGACAAGCGATTGTGCATAACGATAGGGACAGTTATGAACACAAAACCTTATTTACAAAGTTACAGTACCTTACTCTATTTTACTCTATTGTCACGTGCTACCGGTTTTTCAATGCAGATGCTATACTCTTCCACCGCTAAAGAAATGAACCAAGATGCCACAGTCACTTTGAGGTCTTCATCGGTGGGAAATCTTTTCATCCAAAAACTCGTGTACAGTGTCCAAAATGATACATGGGTTCTTCTTAATTCTTTATCGTACATCTTGATTACTAGTAAATTATGTGCCCTTTCGTCGCTGAAGATTCGTTCATTGCATTATCAGCATACACTTGCGTTATTTGCCTATAAAATTCGATAGGGCGAACGTTTTGTGTATTCATAAAAACGAATAAGTTTATGGCGCTAGGAAAGTATAATATTGGCATTGAAAAACTGATACCCCGTGACAATAAATATCTTGACAATGGAGATTGCGTTGAGAAATAGTAAGGCACTGAAATGTTGTAAATGAAGTTTTGTGTCGATATCTCTCGTTGTCATTTAGCTATGCCAAATCGTCCTGTCACTTTCCGATGCCCCTCATATGTTTGCTTGTATGTTTAACTTATCCTTGCCTCTTCCTGTTTGGTCAGTCTGATAGTTCAGTTGGTTTAGGTTCTGTCTTTCTCATCCCAAGCTCGCGAGTTCAAACCTGACTCACACAGTCGTTTTTAACTGTCTTAAAATGGCAGCGCTATGTGCTAGCATGTTAAATAACTCCTGAGGGACAAAATTACGGCACACCGGTAGCGTAGATATGATCCGAAAAATTGACAGCTTCGTTAACAAATAATAATTTAGTATTTCCTTATCAGTTACCTATAATACTACCCACTATCATCAAATATTTGCACGACGTTTGACTGGTTCCACGGTCGAGTGGCCAGTGAATGGTGGGAATTATTCTTTGCTTATTCTATTCAGGAGTCTCAAAACGGCATCAAAATACTTTTTAAAAGTACTTGATATGTAAGTTAATAATTCTGAACACACATTTGCTAATTTAATCTAAATTTACAGCTGATTTATTAATTGTCATTCCAACAAGCACTATAAGTAGTTAGAGCAAGAGTTTGAGAAGTCATTAATACTTGCAGTGCAATTAAGAAATGACGTAACACTCAAGACATGAAACGAATCTATTGCAAAATTCATTAACGAAAGAGTGTATAAGAAGCCTTTGCCCATATAATTTAGATATAGCCTTTCATTTTTACTTTCTCTACACGTACTATGTACATAGTGTATAGAGAAGGTATTGTATTGTACCTAAAATTCGATACCGAGATTTCACCGGTAATACATGTTTTGGGTCCCCCTGAATCTAAAAAAAGAGCATTTTTGGAAAAAGATCCGTGTGGGTCTGTGTGTTTGTGTGTCTGTGGACAGTATAGCTCAAAAATAGGTATTTAAGTTTGGTATCTTCCAAGGATGCGACATGAGTACTTTGAGAAAAATCCCGCCACCCTAAACTTCCATTTAAATGGAACCTTTTGAAAATTTTGATTTTCTAAAAAATGGCTCTAACGATTTTGATTAAAATATTGTATATTAAAGATATTTACCTAACAAATAAAATGTATTATCTTGAATTTTCTAGGAATAGCCTCTGAAGACTACTTTATTCTGGGTGAATATTATGGAATTTTGCATAACTACTAAACTGTAAGAAATGGACAAAAACTTGCCACACAAAAATGTAGAGTACATTAAAACACACAATTTATGTTGTATACATTTTTTTCGTGGGGTTGACCGTTTTTGAGATGTTCCTTGTTTTTGGTTTCTGCTTTAAAAACATACTTTTCTCATACAGGAATTTAAAAATTCCAGTCCATACAAACTAAGGAACTCAGGTCTCATAGCAACCAGCTTTTGACTATCACTTTAACCTATAGTACTACCTTATATCACTTCTACTTACAAGGAAGCAAGTAAAAAGACTATTTCTGCTAATTTTTTCTCGATTATCATGAAATAAATAGAAGCATAAGCTTTTAACAATAATTTATTGCAGAGATGTACAGAAAGTCATGTATATAGAGAACACCAGATTTCTACTTAATGTTCAACAAAATATTGAAAAGAAACTTTGATTTATTATTTTTACAGCTTTTTTCAAGAATTTCAAAATTAATTGGCGAACCACAAACTGTAAGTTATTTATCAGATCTCGAATGCTTGGGAAAACTTGACGCTGCGGGCCTCACATTCCATATATGCATTATCGACACAAATGACTACCATGGATGGTAAACTATTTATACTGTTTTATCATAGTGTTACGTAGGATTACCTACTTGTTATTCATTTATGTTATTTAAAATGATCAGGTATTGCTAATCGTCACCGCGGGCCAGATAAATCTGACATGCTGTTTGTATAGTGTTGGAGTTGGCAATTGTTAGACAAAGGAGCTTCCTAAACCGGAACTCAGTAATACATGTAGTCCATGGTTCACGTACTGCAATGATATCCTCAGGAGCAGGGGATGCAGAGGGGACAGAAGAGCGCCCAAATCAGGAGGAGCTTCTAATATGACAACGGCTGAACCTGCCAAGATCTCTCGCAATCTGAGGATACCTGTAATAAAATAGATGGCTCCTAGGAAAGAAAAGAGCCTCAACAGTAGTGCCTAGCGCCAGTTATAAATCTTTCCACCGTCCTGCCGCAGCACAGGCACCGCCGTCGCGCAGTCCAACAATCTTGAAACAGTTGAGAAGAAACAAATGGAAGAAAATGGACAGAACATTTGTTTTAACATGTTAAAAAAGCCATTACATACAGTGAAGCTGTCAATTTTATTAAAATCTGGACATCTATTACCAACACGAGCTTCACTTGATCATTTTTTTTTTTTCACAGACGCGCGTTTCCACAACTTTTGTTCTCATCCTCTTGCAGGTTTGCAGATGACCAAGTGAAGCACGTGTTGGTAATAGATGTCCAGATTTTAAGGACATCTGTGATTGATCCACCGACCGACCAGGGGAAACCACATAAGCCCATTCAACTGGCTTGCATATTTTCCTGTAAACCAGAATTATACTCTCTCTCTCTACCTATCCAACTCCTGTCCTACATATGGCTTGTGTGAAAAACAATTAAATTAGCACTAATTGATCTAATAGTTGGCGAAACTATGAAGCCCGGGACTTAAAGTACTTAAGACACTAAGTCTTCACTGGGGTATGTTTTCTCGAAATAATTTGAGATCACCTTGCGGTACGGGGAAACATGTGAGACTTAAAGATGTGTTGGTATATTATCATGGTAGCTCAGTGATTAGAGCAATCGGCTAGAGAACCCCGTTTATGGCATTGAATTTTTCAGTCGGACTCTACCTAACTAAGAGTGATTATTTAACGGAAAAGAATAACAAGCTGTTAGTCCCGTAGAAAATAAATATAAAACACATAAATATATTCAAATTTCTAAAAAAAAAATACTTCTAAAATTATATCCTTAGAATAAAAAACAAATCTCCTTCTTTTAACCCTAGAATCTGCAGTATCATATGTTTTTGCAGTCTTAAGAACATTATATATATAAACAACCTCGTGACGAAGAATGTCTCAATGTAGATGGATACCACGTTTAACCCAAATTATAACAGGATGAATGTTATAGTGCGTGTTCATATCATTGGATAAGTAACGCGGAAATTTAAAAAGGACCCCCACCCTGTGTAATATACAGTGCGCGGAGCACACAGCCGCGCGATCCGTGGCCCACAATATTAATTGCATTCGACTCTAAACAAGTATAAGCCCATGATTCTATGTAATCTCATAATTCAATGGTATAATTTAAATTTGTGTAATTCGGTTTATACTAAGTGACTTATAAGAAGGGCCAAATGGAGCACTATAGTAAACAAAAAGGAACACCAGGAGAAAACATAAACACGGTGTCAGCCGAGGCAAACCCACACGAGACGCTGGGAAGGGTATGCCTTAATTAAAGCGCACATACTCGCGTAACAATTTTAATAGGTATCAAGACAGCGGTAGCATATTTGTAAACAGTGCGAGCTTCAGTACGGCCAAAATTAGTATTAAATATTAAAATATATTTATGCACGTGCACTGAAAAGGAAAATAAGGATTATTAAAATAACTTTTCATCACCACCACCTAATAATATTACTCCACTTTGATTCCCTCTTGTATTATTACTTAAATTTCTTTCTTAGCTCTAAGATGCTTTCTCTACCTATTCACATTACCTTCTGTAAATATTGTACAACAAACCATTTTATTAAAGCTTATGCTTCTATCTGCTTCATGTTAACCGAGATGAACATTTGCAGAAATAGTTTTATTACACATTTCATTGTATGTGAACGCGTGTGTGTATGTGTGTAATGTTTGAGAGGACTTCACACTGCAGCCAGTAGATTATTGTACATCAGGCCCCAGGAGAATAGGTTGAGATGAGAGTAATTTCAAAGGGTAGACGGAAGCGGACAGCGAGGAAGAACCACCGCGGAGGGTCCTTAACATTTTTCAAGTAGTTCATCTCGACTTGGGGAGCACTCGGGAGCGCCCCAGACTTGACCAAACTCCCTGAGTCTACAGACATCGTCCAACGCCAAGAGCTGTAATTCCAGAGTGCAGTCACCATCACAGAAGGGCGTCACCACCGCAGTTCTTACAATCCTGAAAGAGATCGGTTGGATGAAATGGAGACGAAGAAACCTCCCCAGCATTTACCTAGTGACCGGGATAACCCCGAAAAAACTCGCGGGTCAGAGAGGTTGGTCACGGGAATTGATCCCACGACCTCCCAAATGCCAGTTACAGACGAAACAACTTAGCCCCGGATGGGTTTCATTCCGTCCTAGATACAAGAAGACAGTAAGCGAAATGTTTAGGAGAGTGGTTACATTAAAGCTTTGAAATTACTTTTCTTTCCTCACCCCTCATGTATAGGGGTAGCATAACTCCTTCACGTTCAATTTGAATTTAAATCTTGATTAGGGAGTCTTCTCTTATGGGATTTTCGGCTTTTTGTTTGTTTTTTCTGAGAAGACAAATGTTGCATAATTCTAAGCTATAGCCATCGGGAGCTCATTTAAGGTAAATTTCAACTATTTCGTTCACTCACCGGACATAATATGTATAACTCCGCTTAAAGGAAATTTACCACCAAGCAAGCAAGAAAAGAAAAAGGAAAAAAGGAGCAGAAATGAATAGCGACTTAAAGTTGTAAAACTCACGAATTACTTGGTTCAAACCAACGTAAAGAATATGGAAATGGTTAATGTCACAGAAAATTTCATTTAATATACCTGCTCATACTTAGCGTGTTTTAACGAGATTTGTAGTCTGAAGGTTTCTGTCAAATTACTACCTTTTGCGAGTTATACGATATTCATTCATAAGAACTCGTAGGCTATCCGCAAAACATTAAATATAGCTATTTTATCAGTTATTCTAATATCTTAAGCATTTGACATTTTTATCAAACCGTTAGAGTCTATTTGAGAAATCAACAGATAAAGAAGCTTTTTCCCCGAAAAGGGTGGTTTGGATGAGAATTCCCTTGAAAAACCTTCGTGTAGCATATTTGGAATAAGGTGTCCTTAAATTCATAGATTTGAATCGGTTTACACTTATGTTATTCATACATGTATACATACCACACAGAGATAATTTTTAAAAAGATAGAAATATGTATTTCCGTTAATTTGAGACCACTTTTTGAGTGGAATAGGACATTTTTCCTACTTATACTGCGTAGTAGCGAACGAGGTAGGACCATGGTAACATGGGTGACTCATCCCAGGTTGGCCCCCGCCCACTCTGACTCGTGAGTACTTCGAGGTTCCCCACTTCCACAGCCGAATGCTGGTATCGTTTCTCATATGACTTTCACTCCATAATTCCCCCTTCATTCTATTTCCTTCTCATCTTTCAGATATGCTTTAAGGTGTGCAATGCATGGCAATGTAGGCAGATAGCACAGATGTATGCTAGCTGGACCCCAGACGGTTCACTTGATCCCATTTCTGGTGACTAGGTATCAGGCTTGGAAAAGTTGGGGACTTCCGCGCGTCTCTACGGTCGTCCTCCGTGATTTAAGGATAACATGCTAGATTCTGATTTCCAAGGTCGCGATGGATTTTTTTAGACGTAAAAATCCTTAGCGTTTCTTACTTGGAAGGGAAGTAAAGCAAAGCCCATGGTCCCGTGTCGTAAAATAATCTCAAGGCTGATAAAGTTGTCTCTGAGCGAAATTAAGGGCTCTCTTACGCCCGATATAGAATGAGATGCTGAGAAAAATTGCATTTAAAGATCGTCCATAAAAAAACTAAATTTCATTTTGTCTCTGCAACCTGTGGCCTCCTCTGGTTCCTTCACTTCTTCCCTTCCGTTATCCATAACTAATTGAAAAAGTAAAAATCTGATGTGATCCATCACATGACTTTCTCAACCAATTCTGTAACAATCTATTCTTCCAAAAGCTTATTCTTCAATCTACTTCATGGTAATTGAGATAAACCTAAGTACAGACGACCTTACTACTTGATTCTTGTAGATGGAATATACAAGGCTAAAGCGATAGTCAAATGTTTTAAAACATATCGCTAGGCGATTTTCATTGAAATTTGGTTCTCTTTCATAGCCAGGAATAAAACAAAAGAGACGATTCGGAGTAGGATTTCCTGTGTGAGAAAACTTCAAATATTTTGCAATCAAAATCGATAGTAGGGAATATGTAGAAAATTTTCAACTCTACAAAAAATGTATATTACTAAAATTTGGCGTTTTAATGAGCTCTTACATTTTTTGTACACTACGGAGGATATTCCCATAAAATTCTAACACATATTTTATTTGTCATGTAATTATCTATAATATACGATATTTTAATTAAAATCACAGAGCTAGTTTTGAGAAAATAAAATGTTCGAAAATGTTTCCATGTAAAAATAAGTTTGGTTTGGGAGGGGGATGTTCTTGAAATTCTTCGTGTCGCATCCTTAGTAGATGTTGAACTTATATATCAAGTTTGTTGTTTAAGCAACTTTTCACACACCTACAGGGGCCTTTTTCTAAAAATGCTCTCTATGGACTCAAAACATATATTTCCGGCGTATCTGGATATCGAATTCTGGGTGGAATGCAATACCTGCTCTACCTATCATGTACATAGTACGTGTAGAGAAAGTAAAAACTACATTCGTAATTAGTAATAATTCTTTGATGTTAAATCACTAAATGTCAGCGATTCATTAGCTTAAAATACAATGATTTTGGAACAGATGAGCCTCGTTATGCGCTTCAAATGGTATGCACGGTATACAAAGGCAAGTCATGTCGATGATTGATTTGTTGTTCTGAGTACTTAACATTCATAAAGCTTGGTATTCATTTCAAGCGGACGCGATGTCAATACGGCGCTCTACAATATATTTCGCGCTATGTGCAGATAAACTGCAAAGCAATTACTTCCGCCTTTTGGACGAGCGTTAAACATGTTTCTAAATATAGCAGCAAATATTAGCAGGTTGCTAACGCAACAACCACCCGCCCACGTTAGCTACCTGCCCACGCTGCGATTTTCAGCCAAACTCATTTCGGGACGCTGGAAGTAGAGCGAAACACGTAATAACATCTTTGGTTGGTGATAACCCGGTTTCTCCTTCTAACAAAATGTGTTTGTTAGAATATAAAGGCACAGGAGTTTTCACTATAGGGTAGTTTTGCAATATCGTTTCGAATAACTGTATCCTACACGTTTGCATTCACATGTGCTGTACAAAATCAAATCTGAATATCATCTTTAGCTTTCTTTCTCCATAAGAGCTTATTCTCTTATATATATAAAAAGGCTGTTCTAAAATATCTTGAGTTTGCAGTTATTATGGTTAGGCTTCTAATTTCGAATATAATATATAGTGAATTTAACCTGCTCCGGTTTCATTCGCTGGGGAATCGAACTCAAGGTTCTCATTATTTTTCGGAAAAGCAGCACTTACGTAAGTTCGTCACAAGGTCATTAGTAGAACCAGCACTTGTCGCATCAAGAACAATAAACACTTCCTATCTCACTAACTCGCTCGATTTTAGCCGCTGGAGCCTTCGAGAGAGTGCCAGAATGTTCGGGAGGTGGGGAGCACCAAGTTTCCAGAAGAATCTGGCTGACTTGATAGCACATCTGGTGCTAACACTGGGCGAGAGCGCTAATTTATCTCTTCATCTGTCGACCATGTTCTCTCGATAAGCTAGGAGCATAGAGGAGAAAAATAACAGAGTGCAGGGAATGACAGTTGTTAGCCATATTGCTTTTACAAAACGATACATTACTTAAGAGGAAGCAAGTTTACTTCTAGTATAACTCTGAGGTCAGAGCAGTAAATCAAGTTTCAAACCAAAGTGACGCATCTAAAATTTTGACCAAAATTGTAAAAACTAAACAATTTTTATTTTCTCTATACGCACTATGTGCATAGTGTATATAGAAGGTATTGCACTTCACCCAAAAATTCAATACCGAAATTTCACCGGAAATATATGTTTTAGGGTCCCTTATATCCAAAAAAGCATTTTCACAAAAATGTCCGTGTGTATGTGTGTCCGTGTGTCTGTGAACACGATAACTCAAAAACGAAAAGTCGGTAAAATACCAAACTTGGTATTTATGTTTATTATCTTCCAGAGATGCGACACGAAGACTTTTGAGAAAAATCCCCCCGGCCCAAACAACCCTTTACATGGAACTTTTTCGAACATTTTGATTTTCGCAAAAATGGCTCTAACGATTTTGATTAAAATATCATATATTAAAGATATTTACCTCACAAACAAAATGTATATCTTGACTTTTCTGGGAATAGCCTCTGAAGACTACTTTATTCTGGACGAATTTTATGGAATTTTGCATAACTGATAAACCGTTAGACTTGGATAAAACTTACTACACAAGAAATGTAGAGCACGTTAAAACACACAATCTATGTAATATACATTATTTTCGTGGAGTTGATCCTTTTTTGAGATATTCATTGTTTTTGTTTTCAGCTATGAAAAACTTACTTTCCTCATATAGGAATTTATCAACTCCTGCCCATATAAACAAAGCAACTTCAGTCACGTAACAACCAGCTTTTGACTATCAATTTTAACCTATGGTACTCCCTTATTTTGCTTCCACTTACAAGGAAACAAGTTATAAGACTATTTCTGCTAAATTGTTCTCGAGTGGCATGAAGTTAATGAAGGCATTAGGTTCTTAACAATAATTTGTTGTAGAGATGTAGAGAAAGTCATGTGAATGGTACACATCAGATTTTTTCATAATAAAGTAACAATGAATTCTAAACAGTTGAGAAAATATCACGTTTTCCCCTCTGACGTACTTAAATACCAATTAACTGACGCTATAAATGGACCAACGCATGTCAATAAGAAGGCTCGCCCCACGCTAAATCTCATTTTTTTCGCAAATATTTTTCACTATTTTTCCATACTCAAAAAGCTCTACACATACAATGGTTACTCATTTATCTAAGAAATTATGTGTTGTATTTAAAAAGTACTTTAAAAGCAATGACCATGTACATTTTTTAAACAAAGCTCCAACTTATTTCAGTAACATTTAAAAACAAATCGTCTTGGATATGTAATATACAAATGTGATTTAATAGAACTATGTAACTCATTTAATGTAGAAACCAAATTTTATATCAATATTTCTAAAAAGTTTGTTGTGGAACGTTGAATTTAGACAAAAAATGTGTTACACTCACATTATTTTATCTAGCTGCTCTACAAGCTTCTTACAAAAGATTATTCTTCTTTCTACATAATGCTAATCGAGTTAAACATTTGCAGAATGTTATTATTACTTAATTCCTTATAAGTAGAAGGGAACTAAGGAAATACACTAGGCTCAAGTGATAGGCAAATGTTTTAAAAGCTATTGTTGAAATTCGATATTGTCATTGCAAACCGATTCTTTGCTTGCCAAGAATAGAACAAAAGAAAAGCGGACACTTCCTGTCAGAGAAAATTATAAGTACTTTACAATTGAAACTAATAACAAGAAATATCTCGGAAACATTTACATCCATAACAAAAACGTAAAGGACTAATTGTGTGTTCTGACGAAATCTACATGTTTTGTGTAGTAAGTTTTTGTGTGTCTCTTACGGTTTAGCAGTGAAACAAAATTCGGCCAAATTCATCCAGAATAAAGGGGTCTCCCTAAGACTATTCACAAAAATGTCAAGATATGCATTTTATTTGGGATGCAAATATCTTTAATATACGGGATTTTAGCCAATATCGCTACAGCTATTTTTGAGAAAATAAAAAAATTTCAAAAAATTTCAATGTAAAGGGTAGTTTGTGGTGTTGAGATTTTCATGAAAATCTTCGTGTCGCATCCTTGGAAGATACTAAACCTAAATATCAAGTTTGGTATTTAACAGTCTTTTCGTTTTTGAGCTACGCTGACCACACACACACACACACACACACACACACACACACACGGACCTTTTTTCTAAAAGTACTTTTTTACGGATCTGAGGTACCCCAAAACACCTGTTTCCGGTGAAATCTCGACATCGAATTTTTGGGTGGAATACAATACCATTTCTCCGCTATGTATATTCTACATGCGGGCTAGAGAAAGTAATAAATGTTTAAATGACTATGTGAACTAGAGTTTTGAAACATGGAAATATCACTTTTCTTGTGGTAATATTTGATATTCATTTCAACAATATACCATACATAGTGTGGATTTTCTAAATTTCACGAATACGTTACCCTTTTAAAGATTTGTTCAGTTGTGGGGGAAGGTACATGGAGATCTTTCTCTTACACGGCATTCGACTGACAGTCTTGAGTTAATCTCATACTTACGGTAAGTAACACGTGAATCGGTTGAGTTCTGGCGTGACAGAAGTTAAAATGGTCATGTATTGGTGACAATCAGGCATAGGGATTATAAAGCATTTGATTTCAGCTTTCTACGTTCAAACCTTGTATTACAAATAATCCAGTAGTTACAATGGTTTGAGTGTAGATAAGAGGCTGAGGATCAATGGTAATAAGTGAAAGCTAATCCGAATGCTGTCTGCAACGCCTCCCTACCTATGGTTAAGCAACAGTTGAACTAATGTTCTTTCGTCCTGAATTTAATGCTTAGAAATTTGTATTCGTGTGGTGATGGCTCAGAAGCTACAACCTTGTACCCTATGGGACATAAATTCAAAGTCAAACTTTTACCGACACAGAATACTGTCACTAACAATACCTTATTGTAAATGTTATTTATCTTACACTGATAACCTTAGTTGACCCATAGGGTATAGCAGGTCCCAGCTTCTTTTTTATAGTGTTTAACGTCCGCTGTTTTATTTTATAAAAAATAGAACATGAAATAATCTTATTATAATTCCCCTTTTAATAAAAAGAGTTTAATAAATGTATAGATTATTTGAGTTAATAAGTAATTTAAATTATTGTAAAATTTATTTGGGAGGAAATTAAAAGATGATGTTATAATTAATTGAAGGTAATTTTATTAATTGTATCTTACTACTATAACACGGTTTTCGATGACACTGATGATATATGGAATGAAAATGGAGCATTGATGGAATCCGATTACGGGGGAAACCGACAAACCTGGAGAAAACCCGCCCCACGCGCTTTGTCCGCCACAAATCCCACATGTGGCAAACTGAGATCGAGCCAGAAGAATACATATTGATGTTGAGAATACATATTTAATAAAATAAATGAATGGCGTGTTATTTGTGGACGCTCATAAACTACTGTGGTTCACGGCGTCCCATTCTAAATTGGGCGTGAAAGGCTGCTTAATTTTGCTCAGAGACCTCTCTATCAGGCTTGAGGTTCTTTTACGTGCCCTAAATCTACGACACGGGACCAACGACTTTACTTCTCTTCCGCAGGAAGTCAAGCTATGGATTTTTACGCCCGAAAAAAAAATCCATCGTCCTCCGCCGGGTTTGAACCCGCGACCTTGGGTATATGAAGTTAGCATGATAACCATTACACCACGGAGGGCGACACCTATTTAATGGATGCTAATAACTGATCTGTTTGAAACGATTATTTTAAGATGAATAATCAATGTTTCTGAATCTAAGGGCGAGGAACTGTAACTCCGTGGTACTAAATGTGATAACTTCCAGAGTATTAAGAACTTTAAGTTGTAGATAAAATTTGTTTTCGTAGTGAAGTATCAAGTGTAATTTAACGTTACTCGTTGATCAATAACCGCTAAACGGGTGATGAGCTAGTTTTGTCTTACGACCATAGTAACACTTCCGTGATTGGTAAAAAAGACTGTAGCAAGATTAACTTGAAGCGTAAAACAAATACAAAAGAATATAACTAAACGTCAGGGATGTATCCACTTTTATTAACCCAAGTCCCGTCTACTACAGATCACTGCACCACTGATTACGTTCTATGTAATGCACTCGTATGTGGCCAAGCATTACCCTTCATATTAATATCCAAGATATAATTGTCTAATATATATTAACTGCTCAATCATAAGTATTCTTCCCCTTTGATAATTATCAGAATCAATTTGCGTGTGCATTCATGCATGTCCCTTAAATTTTAGTACGCATTGAATTCGCAGGAATTTACTTTAATGAAGTTCTTGTTTATCAGTTTCCAGGACTTAATTACCTTCTCTATTCTGATGTTATACCTAATGATTTTCTCCACTGAAAACTTGCCTCTACTAAGGACTCTTATCTAACAACAGTGACTTTTTAACATTAAGCTTTACTAATGACTTACTTACAACAGAATTCTAACTTATACATTTTTATATTAGTCATTGGTTTTAATATGTGAACTTATTTATCGCAATTATTCTTCTATTTGCTCATTATTTCTTAATAATATAATTATACATTTAATACAAAAATAATTACGTATCCATGTGAAATGTTGCTTTGCAAAAAAGGATCAGACAAAATTCTATCGTAACTTGCCATGTACCAAAATTGATAGGAGGATAGCTATCCATAATGTTTTGTATAAATCGACCATGTTGGATCTTTAGAGTACAATGTGTTAGCTGAAAAATGATTTAAATAGAAACCAGGTGGAATATTCGCAGCCTGTTTATGATAAATCATGATTTTTAACAGCTGTTGTAATGCAGCCGTGCCAAGCTTATCAATAACTTCATGGTACGAGAGCTCACCGCCCGGCCACTGCGTCCTCCATCTCGGTTCAAGACAGGGTGCAGTATTGGAGGGTCGCTCTCCGTGGTGTAATGGGTACCGTGCTGACTTCATATACCCAAGGTTGCGGGTTCAAACCCGGAGGAGGACGATGGATTTTTTTCGGGTGGGAAGTAAAGCCGTTGGTCTCGTGCGTAAAAGAACCCCAAGTCTGATAGAGGCGCCTCTGAGCAAAATTAAGCGGTATTTCAATTTAGAATGGGAAGCTGAGAACCACAGCAGTTAAAGAGCATCCATAAATAACATTCCATTTCCAGTATTGTAGGGTGAGACGTGGTCAGCGCCTCGAACGTCCCCCCGGCCGGTTAATGCGGTCCTCGTGACTTGGATCCGCTATTTTTCCATCAAATAGCTTCTCAATTGGCTGAGTGCACTCCGGGCCAGGTCCACGCCGGTAAACAGCGACCTTGCCACCACGCTAAGGAGTAGACTTCCGTGCCAAGCTTATATAGCATTATATTATAGTCTTATGTGAATTTCAGTTACATTATTTTCTATTTATGTGTAATTCCAACAGTAGGTGTTACAACCATTGCTTATTCCAAGGCAGTAGCGTAAACACTCAGTAATGTCCGAAAGAGGGGAGGACGGATTTATCACCGAGCATTGTCTGAGAAATTATGTTGCATTCATGAACTGTTCAATTCACAATTGAAGAGCTTTGTTAATATTCTGTCACTAATGTTCCAAGATGAGGCGGAGTAATTGGAGGGACTCCATTGGTAAGCATATTCGCAAAATGTTTTACCTTCAGGCAGTTAGGAAAACCTCTAGTTGCACGGCTTAACAGAGTTACTAATGGAATGCGCCCCTCGCTTCGCTTTCTGTTGCAACTTTCCGGACGTCCATAAATCTGAGTGGACTGTGATTTGGTTGGTTCATCAAAACAGGAACAAAGACGAATACTGGCGATACACAGATCAAAGACAGAATGGAGCGAAAAGCAGCAAGTTCTCTGTTTTTTAGTCCTGCTGAAGGAACATTATTTTGATGAATGTTTTTACTTTCTCCATACGAACTATGTACATAGTGTATAGAGAAGGTATTGCACTCCACCAAAAAATTCGATACCGAGATTTCACCGGAAATATATGTTTTAGGGTCCCCTTTATTTAAAAAAAGTATTTTCAGAAAAAGGTCCGTGTGTCTGTGAACAAATTAACTCAAAAACGAAAAGTCGGTAAAATACCAAACTTGGTATTTAAGTTTAGAATCTTCCAGGGATGCGACACGAATATTTTAAGAAAAATCCCCCACCCCAAACTACCCTTTACATGGATCATTTTTTCGAAAATTTTGATTTTCTAAAATATGGCTCTAACGATTTTGATTAAAATATCGTATATTAAATATATTTACCTGACAAATAAGATGTATATTTTGAATTTTCTGGGAATAGGCTCTGAAGACTACTTTATTCTGAGTGAATAAACCATAAGAGATAGACAAAAACTTACCACACAAAAAATGTATAGCCCATTAAAACACACAATTTATGTTGTATACATTTTTTTCTTGGAGTTGATCGTTTTTGAGATATCCCTTCTTTTTGTTTTCGGGTTCGAAAATCTTAACTTTTCTCTTATAGGACTTTGTGAACTCATGTCCTTAGAAACAAAGGAACTTCAGTCGCATAGTAACCAGCTTTTGACCGTGGCTTTAATCTATGCTACTCCCTTATTTCCCTTCTACTTACTAGGAGGCAAGTAATAAGACTATTTATACTAATTTTTCTAGATTAGCATGAAGTAAATAGAAGCATAAGCTTTTTAACTACAATTTGTTGCAGAGATGTAGAGAGAGTCATGTGAATGGAACACATCCTTTTGTGGACTAGAGAAAGAACGTAAACAACAATTATAGTACTAACTCGTGCTTCGGAGCGTGCTGTACCTGCTACGGGAATACATATGAGTACGATAAAACAGTCAAATAGCGCCTGCTTGTCACCGCAGTTGTAGTAAAACCGAAGACGCGATGCTGTAATAAATATAGCTGATGTTTTTATTAATGCCCCTTATTATGGACACCTATGTTTCTTCGTGATACAATTCATGGTGAAAGGTTTGCACACGCCACTGAACATTGAGTTTTTTATGGTTCGTTCACAGTGCCACCGCCGCTCATGGTTTGAATACCACAGTATTATGACTGTCGTGTAAACAAACCACTCTAAATTGGATATCTAGAATCAGACTGAAAAGTAGCTCAATGGATAAACCAAGCCGGTGCAAATCACGGCTATGGCATTGCATTTTTCAATCTGACTCTGTCTATCCAATTTCTATCCTACATAAAGTGGTGTGGAAAAACAATTAAACATAATCTATGTTTGGTCAACTTGAAAGATATGAATGCGATCAGCTATCAAAATGAGTTAAATGCTTCATAACACAAAACGAAACTAAGCGAGGTGAAACGATAATATAACCTCAAAATTTTCGCTTTCATTGCTCTAGCCTAATCGTTTTCGTAGTAGTGGTGGCGTAGTGCTTGTAGTTTTAGCATAAATATTTTGTATTTGACTTTAAACAATTGCAATCGATCGGCACCGCAGGCAATAACAAAGATGGAGCACCAGTGGAATGCAATGGCGGGGGAAACCGGAGAACCGGAGAAAAAGAGCCCTTGCAACTTTTGTTTACCACATGTGAGCCTGGGATTGAACCTTGGAGAGAGACGAGTGGTCTAACCCCTATGACTCAACCCAGCCTATTAATTGTAATGTTTAAACATCCTGTGCCATGAAAGATAAAATGAAAACGTGAAGTTACCTATTGAAATAACAATATTAACAGCTATTCTGTTTCTGCTAAGTCTATTACACAGATAACAGACGGTTGGAATATGCTTTCCCAAGCTAAATGGTGTTCATACCTGACGTTTATATCAAAACATTTAATGTTAACACTTTTTACCGCAACCTAGCTACGAATATCCTAATAAAAAACCTCAAAATGTGTTGTAGCTCTTAATGAACATATTGTATTATCATGTATAATAACGAAATGGGTTATCCTAGCTCCTAAGGGAAATATCGATGCTGCTGCAAAATTCATTTGCTACAGTTACCGTGAAATATTGTAGCTATCCAAACATTCATGTAGAAAATGTCGAAAAGGGTAATAAATAAAAACCACAATGTAATATTTATGAGAAGGAAAAGCTCTGTGGATTAAGTTAGCTTAACATTGCATAATTAGTTACTCGATTACAGCATCAAGAAAGAAATTAAAGAAAAAAAACCTAGCGGAAGAGAGAAACAAAGAGAGGAATTAGCACTCTAGACTGAATTGAAATACGGAAATTTCAAAACTCTATGAAAGAAACCCAAAATAATATGACAACAAGTGTTAATGGCAATATATAGAGTTCAATGTAGGGGTCTGTCTCTGGAAGATCTCGTCTTGCAAATCGATGTTGAAAGATACCTATAATAATAGAATATTGGAAGATAGCAGGTGGAATAATATCCGGATTTCGTAAAGGTAATCTAAAGACCACAGTGATAAAAGAGCAAAAATATTATTATGAATACCTTATAGAGAACAATGCAAATTCTATGTGGGTAGTAATTATGTTACTATTCAACAGATATTTGACATAAGGAAAAAACTGTTACTTAATATAACAGGATATTCGCATAGTTACGGAATATAAGTGTGTGTGACACTTTTAATTTGTTGAATATGTTCAGACGATATGACTACAATACAAAATATGAATATCAGCGCACTGTACATCAGTTGTAGCAGCTTTACTATAAATACATCAATATAAAAGAAAACTGGTAATTGCCTCTGTGGATCAGGTCTCTGAACTTAAGAATCTAAGTAGTTAAACAAATCTAACTAGTCAGATATCTATGAGATATCTGTCGGAGATTAAAAACAGTGGTATAATAAATCAGACCTGAAATATATATATATAGAGTCGCCGGGAAAGTGGTGCCGGCAAAGGGATCCTAAAATACGCATATTAACATAAATTACAGAAATGTTGACCTTCTGCTCACAAAAATGCAGCACAATTTGCGAAAATATTCTCGCTTTGAGCTTTGAGCAGGAATTCTGTATTTATTGCATGATGCTATCGCTAAGTTGCTGTAGATTACACAGGGATATCTGCTGCTGAGCTTAGACGAATGACCGAAAATACCTTTAACTTGTTATACTACCTGTTTGGGAGCAGATGGTAAAATTGTTACAACTAAAGGTACAGGGTTTTTAGCGGGGTTTCGCAAGAAAAGAAATCCCCTAACCTGACCCAAGCACAATATGGCCTGTCGGTATGTTTAAAAACACTGAGAGAGCACGCCACGCACAGCTTCCCAAACTATCTGTTATTTCCGGTACCAGTGCAAGCGCGCGACTTTGTTCCTGGATAGCTGCCAAATCCACGCTGACCATGAGGTATTTTGATGTACCGTAATTGACGTTCAAACTATATTTTCGTTTTATATAGAACCTGAGCAGTAACTTCCACATCCTCGTTTCGGAACATGCTGTATAGAGCAAAAGTTTTAAAGGGTACGTTTTTGCATCTATCTATAGGCATTGTTAGAAATACATCAATTTTAAGCCATTCTGTCATTAACCCTTGAAAGGTGGCGCTAGTATGTCTTACATTAGTGGTGGCACGGGGTCGCCTGCGACCCCAGGAGTAAAATGGTTGTTGTAAGCGAGCTTAATAAATATTTTTGTAAAATTATTGCTTATATTTACTTATATAACAATAACTCCATGGCACGACAGCTCACGGGGAACCTTGGTCTACCGCCCAGCCGCTGCATCCCCCATCTCGGTCTACTACAGACGTCATGGATGGGGGTGCAGTATTGGAGGGTGAGACGTGGTTAGCGCCTCGAGTCCCCCCGGCCGGTTAATGCGGTCCTCATGACCTGGAGCCGCTACTTCTCTATCAAGTAGCTCCTCAATTGGCCCCCCAGGGATCTTACGAGGCTGAGTGCACCCCGGGCTAGGTCTCCCAGTGGGGGGAAAAATCCCCACGCCGGTACTGGGGATCGAACCCAGGTCTCCCGCTTGGTAAGCAGCTGTGCTACTACCGCGCTAAGGAGACGACCTCATATTTACATATCAAAACATAGTACATTAAAATAACTGTTGGTGATATAAAGATTAGCTTAAAAATGAAAGTTAAACCAGTACAATTACAATAACTTGGAACTGAGGTGCAGCACAATACACAGACTTCAGTGTTCACTTCACTAGTATAATGACAATAAGTCAGTTAATAATTCTTTTTATCTCAACAGTAAAAACACATGTTTTTAGCACTTTTATAATTTAAACACAGTTATTACACACGATTACACTGTGGTTTCTAAAGGAGATTTTGCATTTTTTTGCAAAGTGGTAAGTGAGTCACTATATTGTGGAAGTGAGTGTACGAATATAGAGTTCTTCCTCTTCTGCTTTTTGTTCATTTTCACTAGTTGAGCTCACTATTTTCACCACCTAATTAATATTTCCTGTTCTTCTACTTCCCTTGCCTGTTGTTCCCCATAACTCATAATGGGATATAAAACAACACTACGTTGCAAAATAAGTACTATTATAGCCTCAACTTCTCGGAAGGCAAGCTATACCTGCAGAAACAGTATGCCAGATGAGATACAATAAGCAACTGGAGAGGTGGCGTGGGGTATGTACCGTCCTTCTTTGAGCCGATGCTCACAAATAACCTATTTTCTAGGAATGTGTGGCCTGTACTACAATGCTAATGACTTCTAACAAAGGCCACGGAATGCAGTGAAAGGTAAGGGAAAGACAGAATGCAGATATCCAAAAACGTTATTCACATCTTGCAAATAAAACTGACTGGGGTCAGAAGATACCCCGGGGCACCTCTCTAGGGCTAAGGTGGTCGCCCTCCGTGGTGTAGTGGTTACCATACGGAGGACAATGGATTTTTTCGGGCGTAAAAATTCTTATCATGGCTTCCTTCGAAAGGAAAGTAAAGCCGTTGATCCCATGTAGTAGATTTATGGCGCGTAAAAGAAACTCAAGCTGAGGCTTCTGAGCAAAATTAAGTCGTCTTTCATGCGCAATATAAAATGGGACGCTGAGAACCACAGCAGTTAAAGAACTCCATAAATAAAACTCCATTTCATTTAAATAAGGTCATGTATTTATGCAATTTGTAAAATGTACATTTTGCATAATGTATATTATATACAATAATAGGAAAGTTTCGCTATGTATCAAAATTTCAGCTTTCGTAGTTAAAAATAATACATTTTATCGATAAAATTCACTGTTCTAATAAAAGTTAATGCATCACGTGGTTAACTTTTTAAAAATATTCACATAAAATTCTTGTTCTACAGAATATGAAGTAACAAATAGATCTGTCAGATCATATTAGTCCTAATTAGTTTACCACAATTAATACTTTTCGTAATTTCCAAAACCCTTAGTTTTTCAAATTTTAAAGATTTATTCATAAAATTGAAGAATTATTTCGAAAAAATAATTTTACTATTTTCTCTAAGTGTTTTTGAGTGGTAGTGTAAACATATTTCATCAAATTAGTGAAAACTTGTATTGTGTCGAATATATTTTGAATATGGAAAAGTGTTGGAAAAAATTTGCGAGAAAAGAAGGTTTAAAGTTGGGAGTTTCTATTAATAAACCTGCGCATGCCCATTCATAGCTTCAGTTAAGTGGTAGTTAAAAGTGTGCCAAGTGGAAAAAACGGTATATTTTCTGAAAGTTTGGAATTCATGTCATATGTTTCAGAATTTTGGTCAAATTTCATACATCTCTTTAATAAGGTGTTTTTGAAGAAAGTTGATTTTGTTTGAAGAAAACCAAAACTCTTGAAGTGTTTACAAAGTTGTTGAAACTTGCAGACTTATCTTAGCAGTTTAGGTTCATTATCTTCAATGTTTGTTACTTAGATAAAAGTTTATTGCTATTTTGATCCCTGAAGGACTGATTTTTCCTTATCCAGAGCGTAAACACCAATTATGGTAGGATAGAACACGATATCGACGGAGAGGACCTAGCACCGAACCAGTGCCTCACGAAGTAGTGATTCCCGGGAGGGAAGAATTAGGTAAGAGGATACACCGGGCGCCCGGAACCAAGCCTCATGGAGTCCAACGTTCCCAAGTCTGTATTTCCTGGTAAAAGGATGAAGGAGCGGGACGGTGAATGTTACAGAGAGGGTCCTTCTTCCTTCCACGCCGCACCGAGCAGCATCACCCACACTTTCAACACTAAAAGAAACCACCAACGGGTGAAAGATGGATGTAATGATATTGCAAATAACATGTATAGGAAACTCGTGAAATATAATGTACCTTCCCAACATTTCCTCGGAAAAAGCGTCTATGGTTCAGGAAGAGCGGCCACGGGGATTGAACCTATGATCTCCTGAATACAACCATTGACGAAACCGCGTAAACCATCCCAATCTTTTACCTATAAAGGAATTGCAAACTTTTCTGTAGCATTAATATAAATCATCGTTATTTTTAATAAACACGGTTTAAATGTTATTAGCTGTATTGCTTTGTTTAAACTACCCATCAGAGTCCTGAGTACCGCCTCTTTTCCCTATAAAGGAAATGCAACATTTTCTGTAACAATGGTATAAATGATAGTTATTTTTAATAAACTCGGTTTAATTTTATTAGCTGTGTGGCCTTGTTTAAACCACACACCAGAGTCAATACGGCTTGACAAATGTAACACCAGTAGAGTAGCTGCAGATTACGCTATCTAAATTTGCCATGCTTTTATAATTTTTTTTCTGGTTACTTTGCAACAACTAACCTGATACAGGAATCATTTATGTGTAGTATCTCGTGAAGAGTGGAAAATACGCTGCGTCGACTGATACGAATATTAGCGGAGTTTTCTCTAGTGGAAAAACATTTGCAGTTACTTTGTGAACACGTAACACCGTATTAGGTTGCCTTTTTTACATTGGCAAGTTGTAGCTTAACTTTTAGAGTTTATTATTTCAATTAGTTCTAAGTGGTGTGTTTCCGTGTTCAAGACCGTGATAATAAACTTCAGCAGCAAATGAAATTAGGTTTCCGCTTTTCATTGCCAGCAAAACAACGCTGTATGTTGTGTCTTTTTAATTCCTTTTAGGAATTAAAGTAAAGAGGTATATCACTCTGCAGCTAGCGGTTTAATAAACCCTCTATACCAGTGTTTTTATGCATTTTAACGTAATCGTGTAAAATTCTCTGAGGTTATGGTTTTAATTATCTTTTTACAGTTTAAAAGATATTGTATTACTTTAAATAATGTTTTCGGTTTTAAGCACGGTTCATATTGCTTCTCTTTAGCATATAACAGTCTGTCTGTCTGCACGCGTAACTAGTGAGTGCACAGAGTTGAAATTGTAGATTTTTAAAATCTTTTCAGTTGACTATTTTAAAAACAGCTTTGTTTACAAGAAAACAATTTATAGTGAATGTTTCTTCATTTGAGGACATAAACAAATGATTTTAGTTAGGCGAATTTATAAAACAAGCGAAGCAATAAATTAAGTACCCTGTTAGAGTAATTAATAGTATTGAAGTTTTGTCAGTTACTTAATTTTGAATTAACTACTATGAAAACTTCATATTGGCGTAGTTTTATTAAGCAAAACCATACAAAAAATTTGTTTTTACTTTCTCTACAGGTGCTATGCAAATAAACGGTAGAGAGGTTGTTGTATTCCACCCAAAAATTTGATGTCTAGATTTATCCGTAATTTTTTTGAGATCTTATGAATAAAAAAAAAAAAAAAAAATTTTTTAGAAAAAGGTGTGTGTCTCGGTGGCCAGCCAGCTTCGATCGAAAACGAAAAGATCGTTAAACTGCAAATGTATTATTTAAGTTTAATGTTGACAACACGGCGATTTTCAAGAACATCCTCCCATCCCAAAGTACCCTTTACTTAGAATTGTTTTAAATATTTTGTGTTTCTCAAAAATGGCTCTAACGGGTTTGATTGAAATGTCGTATATTAAAGATCTTTACATAACAAACTGTATATTTTAAAATTTCTCGGAATAGCCTGTGAAGTCCACTTCATTCTGTATGCATACAAACTCACGACACAAAAAGTTTAAATCTCATTAAAATACAAAATTTTGTGAGTTAACCGTTTACAAGATAAGCCTTGTATTGGTTTCAGTTTTAAACCACTAACGCTTTTCTCAAATGTGAAGTTATTTTTGTTGCATATATTTTTGGTTTTACTCCTGGCATTGGAAGGAGATCAAAATTTCAATGACAAACGCATAGCGATAGCGTTTGAAAGATTTGACTGTCACTTTAGCCTAGTGCATTCCCTTATTTTCCTGTTGCTTATAAGGAACTATTAATAAGGCTGCTTTTACTAATGTGTATATTGATTATCATTATGCAGACAAAAGAATAATTTTTTTTTTTTTTTTTTTTTTTGAGAATAGTTTGATTATAGAACAAATGGAGAACGTTATGTCAATGAAACATATCAGAATTTTGAATTGAAACTGAAGATCTCTTTTGGGCAGAGAGTTGAATAAAGCAAGAAACTTAGATTACAGTATACATTTCAAAATAAAAAATAATTTTATAAATGCTCAAATTTACTTTATGTGCACAAATCAGAAGAGAACATTCATCCTAATCATTAATGCCAGCACACAGTGTACGAGCCTATTCACTACTCTTGCAACGTTTCATCCCTCCCTCTTCAGATTCAGGATTAGAAAATAATTCACCAAAATTTATGCAGCTACGTCATTGCCTTCTTCCCATTACGATGATGCAACGCAATCCTGTACTATGATGGCCTCCTTTGGCTTCTATTTTCCTCCGCTATTTATGTATATATTTATTTGTTTATTTATTTTGAATTAGATTTGTAGTTTTTAGGGCTACTTGAAGTTTCATTTTTGCAGACTTCCCTTTGTTAATGGAAAAAATTTCTTTTTTGTAAAACTTTTTAGAATTGCTGTCAGTCCTGTTTTTATTTTTGTTAATTTCTCTTCCCCTTCTGCCAGTCTTCCTTGATAGGTATCATTATAATGGGTATCAGGTTCTATAATAATAATAATAATAATAATAATAATAATAATAATAATAATAATAATAATAATGCAATTTCCGGCTTCACGTGTACAAACACTTTTTCAGCATCCAAGTGGACAGCGTTTAAAATCACGTTATCAGTTTTCTCTATTGTTACCTACTGGAACACAAATCTTTCACAATTTCCCGATCCATTATTGCCCCTCTAATTTCTTGAATCCACGTGCTATGCGGTCTTCCTTTTCCCCTTCATTCCTACTGGAAACCAGTCTTATTCTTTTGAGTAATATTCCGTATTGCATGTCCATACCATTCTAATAGTTTTCTATGAAGAAAATATAACATTGAATTTTCCACATTTATATTTTGTTTCAAAATCTCACTTTTAATTTTTTTTTCGTATCTAGATAAACCAGCAGATCTCCTCTAATAATCCATTTCTGTTGCTAATAATTTCATTTTTACTGATAACGCAGATTCCACATGACGTAGCCATAAGCTATACTACTTTTATCTTTTGTTTTAGAAAATAGTTTTGGTTTCTTTTAAGACCTATTTGCCCATAATATACCTTCAGTATATGTATATATAGCATACTTTTCTAAGTTTATCTTTGATCATATTTACTTCTCTTGTGTAATATTTATGCCCAGGAATTTATGTTGTTCTAAGACTCTAAATAAGCCCCCTTTTTTGATTCCCAAATCTTGATTAACACCTCCAATATTCCTGGGCTATAATTAATTGATCATCAATAGATTGCAGGAGTATATTGGCCAGTGTCATCAATTGGAATTTCCATATTTTTACACATATTATACTTATTCTTCCAAACTTTTACATCTTTCTGTGTAAATTTTATATAATATAGGAGATACGCAGCATCCCTGTTATCCTTCTTGTACATAAAATCCGGTTGTCAAATATTTTTCCATTCACATTTCTGTATCACTTTTAATTACTCTAATCAAAATAGGTCTCATTTCCGACAATTTTGAATCTATGCATAATTGATATAATGGCATTTATCATAGGCTTTCATCAAATTGAGGGGTTGTGCTTCGTTTTCTTCGCTATCTACTACAAAGAAAATATATGATCAACAGTTGATCTGCCTGCTCTAAAACCTAGTGATGATAATAACAATAGTAAGAAGAAAAATAATGGTACTCTCTGAGCAAATAACCAGCTTGCTGGCTAAAACGAAGTGCTGGCATGTTTAATTAAGTTTAATGGTAACCCATTTTATCCAAATCATGTTAAAACACACAGAATTAGCGGTATATACATTTTCAAACATACATGGCTATGTAGTGAGGATCGGGCTTAATTTATGTAATGCTTCACGTATTCTAGATATAAACACACCTTTCAGAGTCGGAAATAACAACAGACACTGTAAAAGAAAATATGCACAGAATATATGCCTACACACATTGCAGTTAACATAAAAATTGCAGTAAACAAATGCTAAATAAATACCTATTTGAATGAAAGATATCGGTCGATACATACAAAACGAGAAAAAACCGGTACCTAAAGTTAACAGATTACCCTGTTTTATCGAACTCTCCTATATCTATTTGAGATAAATTTTGTTAGAAATAATATTTTACTAAACAACCATTAAATACCTATTAAAACTTTATGAAATTTGAAAATACTGAACTATGTGTTATGTTAAATTCAAACAAATGAACTCCCAAGCTGTATTTAAATGCATAAACAATATTTGATTTCAAGCATTTTAAAGAATTCTTTAAATAACAGTTGCATTAATAAAAACATGATCCAGAAAGAAATTTTGCATTCTTTTATGTTTAAAATGTTCTAAGAAGCTTGCTGACAATGAAACAACCTTGAAAATGTGCCTTGAATAAAACTTATCCAATACTATCCCCCCCCCCTCAAATGAAGATACACCAACATAAACTATTTTATTGCAAATTGTTGTGGATTAAAAACCATTCTGTGTGTAATCATTTTAAGAATTTCTGATAACACACTTAAAATTTTAGTTTAAGTCGTTTCAATATTACAGGTAGATATTGACTCTCCTAAGAGTGAGTCGATGGAAAGTAAAACCCAAACAATAGAAGATTTTTCTACATTTAAAGGAAATATTAATCGCAATTCGCTTTTCCAGGGAAAATATTAGGGACGTTCAATAAATCCTTAGGGAAAGATAGAAAACATTTTTTTTTTATATTTCAATATAATCTATTCGATTCACTTTACCCAGGTTTCTCCAACTGTTTTAACCCTTACCAAAAAATTAGGATTTCGCAAGGTCCTCAAAATAGGTCTCTGTTTGAGAGATGGCTTCTTCGTTAGAAGTGAATCGTTTTCCACCGATCAAGTTTCGAAATAAAAAATAAATCCAGGGGTGAATACGGTGGTTGTAATATTAAGTCGAACCTTAATTCTACAATTTTGTGCAGATGAGGACGTTTTTCTTGATTTCTCAAGATAGCGATGCATAATACTCTCTATTTATCGATCTTCCTTTCTGCAAGTAATCAATATAGATTACGCGTGCAAACCAAAAAGCAGAAGCTATCACCTTGTCTGCAGGTTTCAACACCTTTGCCTTCTTCAGAGCTAGTTTGCCTTTAAAAATCCAATGATTAGACTCTACTTTTGTCTCAGGAGTGTAATAGTGTATCCATGTTTCATCCACAGCTATGTATCGACGCAGAAATTCTTCAGCATTGCAACGGAGAAGTGCCAAACCAGCTTCCGAATCGATCACACGATTGCGTTTATTCTCTATTGAGAGCAAACGCTGTACCTACCTTGCCGAGACCTTTGTCAGACCTAATTTTTGGTGCAACATTGAGAACATACCTTGTGATATGCCTGTGACCTCAATTATTTCGTGAACTTTGATTCGTTGATCACCCAAAGCCATATCCTGAATTGTTTCAATCTTTTCGGAGGAGGTCACTTCTCCTGGACGTCCGGAACGATGTTTATCACTTGTAGATGTATGGTCACGTTTAAAAGCATTTATTCAATTGTAAATTGTTGCACATACAGGAGCAGATACGCCATGAACTTCATCCGACTCGGGTTTTATCTCTTTTGGTGTTAAGCATTTTACTCGTTTTTTTTCCATCTTTCTAAATAAATACAAGATTGTCGATTCAAGCGCCTATTGCAACGAAATGACATGATGGATATAGCTGAAACTTTAACTGTCATCCAGTAAGAGACGACGTTGCTACGAGAGTAACTTCTTGGCTTTTCTAAGGACTTGTTGAACGCCCCTAGTATATTTAAAAACTCTTAAGCCTTTTAACTCCACCATTTAGCTTGCCTCCACAGAGGCATGTAATCGAACAGCTGCGGCAGGAGTTGATGTATCTCCTGAAAATAGGATATCAAGTTTTGTTGACTCGTTGTACAGCTGATACAGAATACAAATATATTTACTTTCTCTACTTCGTATGTAATGCATAGTTTGAGAATGTATTTGCATTTCACCCAAAAATTTAATACTGAAATATCACTGTAAATACCGTTTTTAAGGTCCCCTATATAAAAAAGAAGCAATTTAGAAAACGGTCTGCTTGTATCCTTCCCCACGAACTAACCTTTACATGAAACATTTTTCGAAAATTTTGAATAACGCAAAAATGACTAACGGTTTTGATTAAAATGACCTGCATTAGATATCTATTTGAGAAACAAAAAGGCTATATTGACTTCTCTGGGAATAGCCTCCGATTTCATTTTATTCTGAATGACTTTTGCGCAAGTGATAAGCCATAAGAGATAAGCAAAAACTGCTAGAAAAATGTGGAGCTCGTAAAAAGCCCATAATTTATTTTTTTGCGGAGGTAATTATTACCCACATATTTCTTGTTATAGGTTTAAATTTTCCAGTGCTTATATTTCCCTTCTCCTTGGGAAGTCTTTTTCTCATATTTTCATCCTGTGAAGCAAAAAATAACGGAATTTCAATTCCATCAAATAGCGGCCGACTTTCAAACGATTCGACTATCGCTTTAAGTTATTGCATTTCCTTATTTCTGTGCACATTCAAAGACTTTAAAAATACTCCTGGCGCTATGATTTTGCTGAAAATGTCAACGTTTGACGGGCATTCTTACGAAAATTATTGACTTTATCAACATTTACTAAATTCTATTTAATTTTTAGGATATTTAGATTCTATGTCTTTAATTTAATGTTTACAATTAGTAATATGTTGTTCACTAAATTTTTATTCTTGTTATATTGTTTCATTTGTTTCGTTTCGTAATCGGCTTACCCTCTCCGTATTTGTAGCGCTGACACCCTCTAGGATTTACAAGCCAATGCCTAGGGGGCATAAACCTGACGGGGAGCCAACGGCACGAAACCACAGAATGGAAAACTTGTTACGAGGGGCCGGCCCGCAGCCAGGCATGAACATGAGGAAGTGGATGATACGAAATGTAAGCGAAATTGATGAGGCACTTGGTGGAATGAGTAGTGGGGGAAACCCGAGGACCCGGAGAAAACCCGCCCAGACGCCGCTTCCTCCACTACATACCCCACATGGGGTCGAACCCGAGCCACCACTGTTTCATTTGTACATTTGAAAAATTGTTATACTTTTATTTTATTATTTTTATTAGTTTTTGTTATTTGTAGTTTACTATAATTTATTAGCTTTATTATTTTTATTTTATGCTGTATATTTTATTTGTTTTAAATGTATATTTATAACTAATATGTATGATGTATGGGTATAAATAAAAGTTTAAAAATCTGGCATATTAGCCCTGGGTTTAGAAATTGCGTACCAGGGTTTTTATACACATTTTTATTTTTTATTTTTGTTTCATTTGTACAGTCCGTATTAACTGCTATGGTCATATCGATGCCTTTTAAGGTACTCTTCACAGGTTAAAAGCATTAGGTTAATTATTTTATATTTTAAACACCCCCCCCCCCCACACACACACACACACACACACACAATTTACTCAATGCATATAATTCTGCTTAAAGAAAAATTCCCCAGTCGGGAATCGAACCCGGGACCTCCGGGTGAGAGGTCAACTCGCTGACCTCTCGACAACGAGGCAGTCAGTTAACGCTATTATCCGAGCCAGAAGGTTTTTGCCGAAGTGATCTACTCTTAACGTTGCTAAAGACACTCTTGTGTTGAAACATTTTAAAGGAGACTTGAATTTATCATTGAAAATGATACTTTCAAAAGTTGTATTTTAATAACTGTTATCCACACAATGCATGTGAATGAAGTAAGTTAGAAATTTGATTCAGCGTACAAAAATGCAATATCGTGACCGGTAACATGAGGAAATGTTGGGTCTGAGCCCCAGCGATTCTGACTTGCATGGACCCGCCGAGCTTGACTGGACTACCACCGCCAAGTAAGCGGTCGTTGCCATAGCAATATTGCGCATACATTTGACACGTTTATGTCAAGCACTTTATTTAATTAAATTTAATATTAATTTTATTCTTAAGGCATTTATGTTGTTAAATTTAATTACTAATTTATTACAGATATATCTGTTACTGAGAAAAAAAAAATCTGATGCGTTGTACTCGCAAGATTTTCTCTAATCACTCTTCTACAAGTTATTCTTACACTTAATTCTTCTATGTATCTTCCTGTTAATCCAGATAAACTTTTAATTAGCATTTCTAAATTTCGTTATACGATAAACCACGCAAAGTTAATGACTCAGATGCTTAAAAGGTCTGTCGCCTTGTGCTAACCAATCAGAAGGAAGTAAGGAAGGAAAATTCTTTGACTCCACAAAATATTTGACATAAACGGTGAGATTTAATGAGATCAATACTTATTTAATGTCGCTTTAACTGCTTAGTTATATCGCGAAGATTCTGTTCTTTATACTCGTTTGATATGTATTGTGGTGAGTAGCCTTCATGATATTTTCTCCGTATCCATATCGCTTTCACTTTGTGACAAGCAGACGGTGCTTAGATGCCATGCAGTATGGCTGCGTTTTCACCATCTGTACTCAGACGGTGTACCTCCAGCCTTCTAGGTTCATACCACTTTGTTCCGCAACTAACAAATGGCGCTGGGGTAAGTCCGGTCTAGCTGCTTTCACTACCTATGGATAGAAGGCCGTGTAATTACAAGTGTAATCTATTTTACTTTCTCTATACGCACTATGTACATAGTGTACAGAGAAGGTATTGCACTCCACCAAAAAATTCGATACCGACATTTCACCGGAAATATATGTTTTAGGTTACCCTGTATCCAAAAAGTATTTTCAGAAAAAGGTCCGTGTGTCCGTGTGTCAGTGTGCCCGTGTGTCTGTGAATACGATAACTCAAAAACGAAAAGTCGGTAAAATACCAAACTTGGTATTTAATGTCCTGACAAATAAAATGTATATTTTGAACTTTCTGGGAATAGCCTCTGAAGACTACTTTATTCTGGGTCAATTTTACGGAATTTTGCATAACTGCTAAACCGTAAGAAATGGACAAAAACTTATCACACAACAGATGTAGAGCACTTTAAAACACACATTTTATGTTATATACATTTTTTTCGTGGAGTTGATTGTTTTAGAGATATTCCTTGTTTTTGGTTTCAGCTATAAAAAACATACTTTTCTCATACAGGACTTTGTGAACTCGTGTCCATACAAACAAAGGAACTTCAGTCACATAGCAACCAGCTTTTGACCATCAGTTTAACCTATGATACTTCATTATTTCGCTTCTACTTACCAGGAAGCAAGTAATAAGACTATTTCTGCTAATTTTTTCTCGATTAGCAGGAAGTAAATAGAAGCATAAGCTTTTTAACAATAATGTATTGCAGAGTTCTAGAGAAAGTCATGTGAATGGAACACATCAGATTTTTCAGTTATAGTATGTATTATTGTTTACTATTTACTGTTGTTTTAGACGGAAAGTGGTACTTTGAATTGGTATTAAACATTCTATCTGGACTGAGAGAAACTTCAGGCAGATTGGTCGGTCCATGGAATTTGCACCGAGGACCTCCCAAATGGGCCATAGACATTACCATTCTTACTTTTTTACTTTCTCTACATGCACTATGTACATAGTGTGTAGAGAATGCATTGCACTCCACCAAAAAATTCGATACCGAGATTTCACCGGAAATATATGTTTTAGGGTCCCCTGTATCCAAAAAAAGTATTTTCAGAAAAAGGTCCGTGTGTGTCCGTGTGTCTGTGAACACGATAACTCAAAAACGAAAAGTCGTAAAATACCAAACTTGGTATTTAAGTTTAGTATTTTCCGGGGATACGACACGAAGATTTTGAGGAAAATCCCCCCACTCCAAACTACCCTTTACATGGAACTTTTTTCGAAAATGTTGATTTTCTAAAAAAATGGCTTACGATTTTGATTAAAATATCGTATATTAAAAATATTTACCTGTCAAATAAAATGTATATTTTGATTTTTCTGGGAATAGCCTCTGAAGACAACTTTATTCTGAGTAAATTTTATGGAATTTTGCGTAAGTGCTAAACCGTAAGAGAGAGACAATAACTTATCACACAAAAAATGTAGAGCACATTAAAACACACAATTTATGTTGTATACATTTTTTTCGAGGAGTGGGTTGTTTTTGAGACATTCCTTGTTTTTGGTTTAAGCTATAAAAACTTATATTTTTCTCACACAGGACTTTGTGAACTCGTGTCCATACAAACAAAGGAACTTCAGTCACATAGCAACCAGCTTTTGACTATCACTTTAACCGATGGTACTCCCTTATTTCGCTCCTACTTACAAGGAAACAAGAAATAAGACTACTTCTGCTAATTTTTTCTCGATTAGGAGGAAGTAAATAGAAGCATAAGCTTTTTAAAAATAATGTATTGCAGAGATGTAGATAAAGTCATGTGAATGGAACACATCAGATTTTTATAATAATGTTGTTCTTAAATGTAATATGTATAAAGATAAGATAAAGAAAGATAGATTACATTGTGATTGTGGTTTCAACAGTCTTTATTTTGTGCAGTTAGTGACAGATCTGCTTTTGCACATCAATAGGTGGTATTTAGAGCACGTTTCGTTGCATAACTTGTGAGTTGTCCCTGGGAAGCGATAGATAGGTCCATGCAGATCCTCCCGTGGAAGCCATGTACCGCAAAACGTGTGTACAGGTGCCGTAGTATGTTTCCATTATCTTCTGCTGCGCCTCTCTTCAGTGAATACCTGAGTTTCTGGAAGATTAAAGCTGTGCCTCTTGTCGTCGACGAAGACAGGCTCCTGCTCTAGGATGTAGGCGCAGCTATTTCTCGAGAATTTTCAGATTCACAACGTACTTTTCAGGAATCTAGCTTTGACGCTTTCCAGTTTCTTAAGGTTTTTAGCCGTCAGATTAGTTGTACTCCATAGGTGACCGTCAGCCTGCCTTTGATCTTAAATAGTGCCATCGCCGTCAAGAGTTGTAACTAGAGAGCTTTTGTTGCAGCTGCTGTTCACACTTGGATGTGTAGTGTGTTCGTGATTCCCGTAGTCTGAAGGGTGATCCCCAGGTAATTGAAACTTGTTACGAATTCTAGGGGTGATTTTCAACAGTTGAAACGGTGAATTTCATTGCCAGGAAAAAATTATTGCCGGAAGTATTTTTAGCTTCAAACAGACAAAGGACAGCATTCTGGGATTTGATTCTAAACTGCAAAAACTGGACAAGTCTGGGCGTATACTTAATGGAAATACGTGCACTAAGAGATAAAATATTTATGTAAATATTGTATAGACTTATTTGATGTTTGACTAATGCGTGGAGTAGCTGTGAGTACAAGTGTGTGTGTGTGTGTGTGTGTGTGTGTGTGTGTATTTCCAATGTTGTTAAGATATATAAAACGTACATGTAGGTTTTATTTTCTGCTCAAGTATTTTTCGACAGCATGTATGGTCACCCGACCCATGCGACTGTGTGACGCAAATATTGTATTATTGTAAACTTAATAAAATACTATTACTACTACTTTTTTGTAAGTATATATTTTGTCTCCTACGTTTTACCGCTTTGCAAAATCATTCAGAACGAAGAGGACTTACTTATAAGTTTGTTTCAAGAAAATTCCAGGTATACACTTTATTTTACATTAAAATGCCCTAAACGCATAGAATTTTAATCAAAACGTTACACATTCTTGAGAAAATAAACATCCTTGAAAAGTTGTCAAGGAAAAACGTATTTTAGAATAGAGAGATTTCCTTCAGAAACTTTCATGCTACATCCTTGGTAAATGTAGGTTTTTACTTCACCGACTTTTCGTTTTTGAGTTATGCTTTTTACACACACACACACACACACACACACATAGTTCTTTAAATTTAATCAAATGTCCTTAAAACACGCATTTCCAATGAAGCATGATTGGGAATTTTGGGATGGAATGCAATATTGTACGTGAGCAGTAGAGAGAGTAATATATTAACTACAATTGGGAATTATGGTAAAGATCAGCCTTACAATTGCATTTACTTTCTGGCCTATCATCAAGTATTTCAAATAAATTGATTATCCGCTATAAACGGAACAGCATGACATATGTACCCATTAATAAATAACAGCCTTATAAAACTACAGCATTTCCAGAAAATACCATAACAAAAACTCTTTAAAAATAAATTTTCTCCTTAGCAATCTAAAATCGCAGTTCAAATATTGGTGCTCCCTGTATTATTATTATTATTATTATTATTATTATTATTAGTATTATCTTTTTTGTAGCTAAACGTCCTTTAACCTGGTTGTTCATATTGGACGATGAATGAAGTTGGTGAAATGGTGCTCAAATGATCTCGGGGTCCATGGAGCTTAAAGTTACTCGACATTCGTCTTCTCAGGATAAGGGAAAACGTCGACAAAAACCTTATCCGGGCACCTCACCTTAAGCGAGATTCGAACTCACTACCTTTTGATTGTGACGCAGACACGCTACCACCACACTACCCAGGCGGGCCGTGTATTATTGGTGAAGAGGTAAGGTATGCCAGTTATTTTCCCCGTATTTTCAATCACGAACCGCTAGCAGACACGATTGGATCCGAAAGACGCCGTTAGATCCTACTGCAGTATTAGTAACAGTGACGTCACAGCAGGGTCATTCCGCTCACGCATACCACTCTCCTTCACTAGTGATAATACTGCAAAGTGATAAAAATGCCCACCCGATTCAGATCTTTGTTCGAAACAGGACTATGGTGCCAATTTACGAGCTACCGCAACCATAGCACACCTCACAGCTAGTACGAAAGTAGAATTAATTAAAATACACGGAAATTAAGTTAAGAGTACTAGCAACATTGCAGCTGCCTATGAGGTATCTCCAATCTTACAGAACGACTTGAGGTCGGACGGAATCTGATGAGCTTATAGCTGTGCAAGTCCCGGGCGTAGCATTAACTTTTTTAAATTTAATTCGTTTTTCGCTTCTTTGAAATTTGCTTATAAACATGCTATCGTTTGTCACAAATCATGCTCACATAATTTTATTAGTTTTCCGCTATTTTTTTAAAAAAAATGGTAGCCCTTCTGTACCTATGCTCTGATTTATACGTAATTTGAGTGATAGTGATACGTAGAAACTAGAAAACTATTAAGTATATTGATTTGGATTGAAGTGAACAAATTGGTGCTCAAAATTTGTATACAAAATGTACAATATCATCCTTTTATCCTATCCTATAGACTTCATGTATACATTTCATGAATCCTAGGAAACAACAAAAATGAGTATTTTATCGTGAAATAAAGTACTTTATTTCATTGTAAATTATTTTAACTCCTTCGACTTGCCGGGTAACGAAATTAGTGCTGCTTTTAGCATAATCGAAAACTACGTCGGGAATATCCATTTTCATTTGATTTATTTGGTGCAGTTTAAACAACCAGAATTGAAGCTGTTTATTCCGGTGGGGTTACGTAGCAACGAACAAACAAAGCACTATCGACGTCACGACTAAAATTAAATTTCTCGTAATGATACTCTAATAATATTAATATTAATTTCGGTTAATATAAGGATTGAATAAAACATTGTATATATTACATGAGGCTTATTAGATTATTATTTGCTCACGAGAAATTAGCACACTCGTTCATGTAGTAAACACCCCACTCACAAATATTAGTCTATTTAAGCCAGTTATAACTATAATTACGTTTTGGGAAATGATACTTGACCTGTCTACTGTTGTAAATCTGATCTGCAGTATAGTTGCTGCAAAATTTATAAAAGGTTGAAAAGTCATGACACTTAAATGAAGTGATAAAAGCTGGCATTCTGATCATACAAATTTGCGAGGGTTATTCCATCTCAGTGAAAGAAAGACAGGTCCACGTTTATGCCCTCTAAAAAGTAGCAGGTTGACATAGTATGCTGAAGATGTGCGTTTATAGCCTGTTACAAAGTATTGCTTGGTACCTTTTCTAAATTGAGCGAGAAGAATCCGTTACCTGTGTGTTTCACTTAAATGTACCGCTGTGCAAAGTTGTGTTACAGTATTTTTCAGAACATGATAGACCTCTGCCAAAGTTGGCGTAACTTTAAAGTTTGGGATTTATGTGTTTTTTTATGGTGTTTAACGTCCGCTTTTACTACTTCTGGCACCGCAGGCGATGCCACTGGTGATATATGGGATAAAGATGGAGCACCGGTGGAATGCGATGGTGGGGGGATCCGGAGAACCCTGAGAAAACCCGCCCCTGCGCCGCTTTGTCTACCACAAATTTCACATGAGACCTTGGGATCGAACCTGGGCCGTCTGAGAGGCGAGTGGTCTAACCACTCCGCCACGGTATGGCCATGGATTAGGGTGTGTGCAGCTGGAAAACAACCTTCCACTTACTGGTCCCTTAACTGAGGCGGATCCTCGACTTGCAAGCAGTGTCTCCAGGAAAAGAGATTTTACTATGTTGCCTCTCGCTCCTAGTAAGGGTCATCTGTTGCTTGCTAATGGTTACTGCCTGTGCCAGGGGGGAGCGTTCCCATTTGAAGAACATGTCTTGTGGAAAACTATACGTATAGGTATATCGTATATTGTATGGCTGAAGTTTTAACAATCTCGCATCATTGGAGATGGTTCATGTTTAGTTATAATAGAGCGTGCCCTTTTACTTTTTCTAGCACGTATGTATTCCTACATAGGAGGCAGAGAAGGTACTGCATTCCACCCAATATTCAATACTGAGATTTCATCAGAAATATATTTACATGGAACATTCTCTGAAATTTTCGATTTTCTAAAACATGCTTCTAACGATTTTAATTAAAATGCTGCATATTAAAGATGTTTACATGATGAATTGTAACCACCCTGAATTTCTTGGGAATAGCCCCTGAAGTCCCCTTTACTCTGAATGCCTTTTGCATAACTCTTAAACCGTAAGATATAGACAAAAGGCTACTATAAACAAATATGTAGATCTTGTTAAAATACAACATATCTTGTATACCTTTATTTTTCTTTAGAGCTAAGGAATTTAAAGTTGTTATGAGTTCCAATATTAAAATACTGGAACTTTTCTCAAACGCTCATGCGTTTCATATCTGTTTTGTTTTATCTCCTGGCCAAGGAAAGAGAACCGAATTTCAATGACAATCGTATAGCGACAGCTTTTAAAAGATTTGACTGTGGCTTAACCAGCTGTATGCCCTTATTTCCTTTCGACTTATAAGGCGCTATGTAATAAGACAATTTCTGGTAATGTTTATCTTGATTAGCACTATGTAGTTACAATAATACTCTTTTGTAAGAATAATTTGTTTGTAAAGCAGAGAGAAAAGGTCATGTGAGTGGAACATATCAGTTTTTTTTTTCTAGACCAAATTCTTGCCATCATTTGCTAGATATCGTTAATAGTGAACAGATTATTCTAACGGATTTCACTTTTTACTTTCTCTACACGTAGGTACTATCTATGCATATAGAGCATATAGAGAAGGTATTGTATGGCTCCCAAATATTCTATACCGAGATTTCACCAGAAATATATGTTTTGAGACCCCCTGAATCCAAAAAAAAAGTATTTTTAGAAAAACGTCTGTCTGTGCCTTGGTGTGCGCGTGCTTGTGGGCACCAAAGCTCCAGGAGCCAGGAACCAGGAGCAGGAACTAGTCGCCCGAGTGTACTCGGGCGGGGGCAAATCACCACGGTACCTATCCGCTTTTCTCGCGGATTTACCCGTGTGATATAAAAGATGTAGTCTTATGCAAGCGTTTTTGTCTGTGTCAAAGTAATGTGGGCAGGGTGTTTCCCTCTGTGCAGCCGGCGCGGGCTGGCTTATCTACCTGAGAGGCCACCCACCCAGAGAGGGACCAGGCCCGATGCTGCTTACCTTGGCCAGCCGCTTGCGGGCTGTCAAGGAAAGCAGTGCCGGCTAGCGGGGAGACCTGAAGGGATATAGGTACGGGGTGGGGGAAGCCAGTGTTGCAGATCTGGTCGGAGTACGACTGGATGGTCACCCGTCCGAGTCGTGACCATGCCCGATGCTGCTTAACTTGGCGGGTAGAGCAATAAAGGGAGAGGCGGCCGGAAAACTACCATCCCAAGGCGTCCTTGGGAAGGCGGTAGCTTACGCGTCTCCTTGGTAGCGTGTGGTCGTAAAGACCGAGAGTGTTCACCTGGGGATTTGGGTGGGGAGCAAGTTTAGTGTATATTGTGCGAGCTCTTTCTCGCACAACGTCCACTATGTAAGGGATTCCGGAGTGGCAATGGAGAATGTGGGGCGGGAATCTGCGGTCTGTGCCGTATATCATCCTCAATGCCCTGTTCTGCACGGTCTGCAGCCTGCGGATGGTGGAACGAGCCACCGAACCCCAAAATCGGAAAGTCCGTTAAATACCAAACTTGGCATTTAAGTTCAGTATCTTCCAAGGATACGACATGAAGATTTTCAAGAAAATCTTATTTTTATTCTCAATGAATTTTGCATTAACGGGTAAACCATAAGGGATAGACAAAACCTTGCTTCACAAAAATGTAGAGGTTGTTAAAACACACAATTTATGGTATATACATTTGTTTCGTGGAGTTGACCGTTTTAGAGATATTCCTTGTTTTTGGTTTCATTTTCAAAATACTTAAACGTTTCTCATACCTTAATTTATCTCCTGGTAATACAAACAAAAGAACTTCAATCACATGGCAACCAGCTTTTATATCATTTGCCTATCACTTTAGACACCCGGTCAGAGTAGAAGTTTGGCGGGAATCGAAGCCACGAACTCCCAACTGAGGGCCAGAGGTGAAACCGCTTGAGTCATCCCGCTCAATTAACTAATTAGGTTATCTTTTGACTTTATCTACACGTACTATGTG
Source organism: Hymenopus coronatus (assembly GCA_030762935.1). Taxonomy (NCBI): domain Eukaryota; kingdom Metazoa; phylum Arthropoda; class Insecta; order Mantodea; family Hymenopodidae; genus Hymenopus; species Hymenopus coronatus. The sequence goes on along the minus strand of CM060898.1, from coordinate 38,147,719 downwards.
CATTGTATATAGAGAAGGTATGCATTCCATCCAAATGTTCGATACTAAGATTCCACTGTAAATATGTGTTTGAGACCAATGAATCCTAAAAAAGAATTTTTTAGAAAAAGTCGGTGTGCGCGCGGGCGCATCCTTGGACATCACAACTCAAAAACGAAAGATAGTTAAATACCAAACGTGGTATCTAAGTGTAGTAAATGGATTTTCAAGTAAATCTCACTCCAAATTAGCTTTTACATGGGAAAAATTTACAAAAATTTAAAGTTTATCAAAGATGGCTAACGGTTTTGATTAAAATATTCTATATTAAAGATATTTATATGACAAATAAAATGTATATGTTGCATTTCTCCGAATATAATTTACTTTTTTTGAGCTGACCGTTTCTAAAATATTCCTTGTTATTGGTTTCAGCTTTAACCACAATTATACTTTTCTCATACGGGAATTTGATTTCCCTACCCCTAGTCATAAAAACAAAGGAATTTCAATCACATAGCAACCAGCTTCAAAACATTTGACTATCCTTTGATCTATGGTACTCCTTTATTTCCCTTCTGCTTACAAGGAAGCAAACAATAAGACAATTTGTTAATTTTATAGCAATTAGTAAGGAGTAGATAGAAGAATGAGCTTTTTAAATTTTGTTATAGAGATGTAGAGAACACATGTAATTGGAACACATCAGATGCTTAGCCTTACGCTGACCTCTAAGCTCAGCATCTGCTCAATAATATTTTACCAACGAATGTAACAAAATTTTGAGTTAATTTTGTATATTTAATCATAAATTTTACGACTTCAAAATTCTTGGAAGATGTCAGCGTTACCTTCAAATAGGTTTGAACCTGCCGGCCTAATTTGTGCAACTTCTTGCCGATAAGACCACTGTCTGTTGACATTTCTTAAGTGGTTTTATTTACATCATGCTGTAACCGAATTAGTGTTGGACCTAAATCTTGTTAACGGGTAGCTCTTGTGATGGAATATTTCTGATCGATTACGGCTATAATAGTTTTCATTAAAGTAATATTAATCTCTAAATAAAATTGCAAGCTTTCACGGCTGTTGTGCATATACCTTTGTTGGCTTCAGGTGAGAACTCTATTGATGAATTCGACGTTTCGTCATTTATATTGACAGCCTTTTCTGGGCACTGCCAACTAAGTTAACATTAATCTCATTTTCCCTTTACGTTTCTAAAGCAGAAATAATTTTTTACATTCCATTTTGTGTTACCTTTTATTTTCGCCTCCACAGTAATGGTTCATCTTCTTTTTATACGCTTATATACCTCAAAATTAACTTTTTACTTTCCCTAGCACATATGTGCAATGCACATAGTAGGTAAATGTTTCAATGCAAGGCCCCTCGCGTGTGTGTGGTGTGTGTGGGCAAAAAACGAAAGGTCGGTTAAATATCAAACTTGGTATTTAAGTTGAATATCTTTCGCGGATGCGACACCCAGATTTTTAGGAAAATCCTCAATTACCCTTTGTATGGAACGTTTTCGAAAATTATCACATAAACATCTCTTGTTTTTATTTATTAAAACATTATGAGCTTAAGTTGTCACCAGGACAATAGAATTGTATAACTTGAATTTTCTGGAAGTAGCCTCTGAAGAACCTTCATTCGGGATGCTTTTTGTAGAACTGGTAAAACGTAAAATATAGACAAAAGCTTGCTACTCAAAGAATGTAAATCCCGTTAAAATACCCAATTTATGTAAATCACATTTTTGTAGAGCTAACTGTTCCTGATACATTCCTTGTTATTGGTTTTAAATTTAAACTACTTTTAGGGCTTTTAGAACGGGTATGAAAATTGAGCTGTAATAAGCGGGAACAATGTCAATAATGCCATGTCAAGTACCTTAATAAATATTTTATAAAGCATAATTTTGAGGTGTTGTTCATTGTCCATACTGTTCATACTCTCTCCTATCATGTATACTTTTTACATTTTCCACATGCACTGGTGTCCCCCCCCCCAAAAAAAAATTGTCGTGACTTATGCTCCAACTGCAGACAGAAGTAGTTGGAGACACTCTGAACCCTTTAATTAAAAAGTGCACGCGCCACTTGTACTGTTCAACGAAGCCTGAAATGCTTGCCTCTATAGAACGTTTTTAGGGTTTTCGATTCTCAACGTAAAGGTCCTGGACTCGATTCTCTTCTTGGAGAATGTATAAATTATTCCCTCTCTTCCTCTCTGCAGAGCTAGGAAGTTCAAGAAGTTGCCAATACTATCTGTTGTTTCTCAGGTCAAAGCCCCCAATATAACCATAGAAGATAAAGACAAATAAGAAAGGGGGAAAGTTCGCTCGTTCGTCTTTGTTGGAGAAATAAATAAGGATATTGAGCAACAACTCAGATTTTTCATTTTCCTGAGAGGGGAAACTGATCAGCTGATAGTAATATGCCAGACTGTGTAGTTCCTGTTGTTCACTTTTCCTTGGAGTCGTTTTTCCTCGTTATTTGGATCTTCCTTAGTTACCTCGGCTACAGTTACTCTCTCCCATGTGAAGATTTATACAGATTTCTACCAGGAAAAATCTGATGTGTTCCATTCAAATGACTTTCTCTACATCGCTGTAACAAATTATTGTTAAACAGCTGATTCTTCTATTTACTTCGTGACGAACATTAACAGAAATGCCCTATTACCTGCTTTCTTGTAAGTAGAAGATAGGCTAAAGCGATAGTCAAATCTTTTAAAAGCTGGTTGCCATGCGGCTGAAATCCATTTCTATGCATGACCGTGAGTTTACTAATTTCCTTGTGAGAAAAGCTTAAATATTTGAAATCTAAAACCAATTACAGCTCCACGAAACAAAAGTTTATGATATTTTTTATGTAATAAGTTTTTGTCTATTTCTTACAGTTTACCAATTACGCAAAATTCATCCAGCATAAAGAGGTATTTAGAGGCTATTCACAGAAAATTCAAGATATGCATTTTATCTTCCATGTAAATATCATTAATATGTGGTATTTTAATCAAAATCGTTAGAGCCATTTTTGAGAAAATCCAAATGTTCGAAAAATTGTCCATGTAAAGAGTAGTTTAGGGTGGATTTTCTCAAAATTTTCGTGTCGCATTCCTGGAAGATGCTTAACTTAAGTACCAAGTTTGGTAATTTTACCTACTTTTCGTTTTTGAATTATTGTATTCACAGACACACGGTCCTTTTTCTTAAAATGCTTTTTTTTATACAGAAGATCCTAGAATTTTGTATTCCCGGTGAAGTCTCTAATTTTTGGACGGAGTACAATAGCTTCTCTATATACTATGTTCACAGAACGTCAGAGAAAGTAAAAAAAAGTGAAAAACATCTGATGTACTACCTTCATATGTGTGTTCTCTTGTTTACATATCAGATATTTCTTAGCTTTGTTATTCATACACACACACATACGTGCGTGCTCTATTTTTTTAATTACCGGGTCCTCAAAACTTGTATTTCCGGATGAATTTTCGGTATCGAATTTTTTGTTAGAATACAATACCTTCTTTACCTACTATATACATTGTACATTAAGAGAAAAAATAAAAACATGACTTTTTCTATATATCTGCAACAGTTATTGTTAAAAAGCTTAAGCTTCTATCTACTTCATGCCAATTGAGAAAAAATGGCAGAAATTGTCATTTTGCTTGCTTTCTTCTAATTAGAAGTGAAATAAGGGAGCTGGTTGCTATGTGACTGATGTTCCTTTGTTTGTATGGACAGGAGTTGACAAATTCCTGTATGAGAAAAGTATGTTTTTCAAAGCTGAAACCAAAAATAAGAAATATCTCAAAAACGGTCAACTCCACGAAAAAAATATATAACATAAATGTCGTGTTTTAACGTTCTCTACATTTTTGTGTAGTAAGTTTTTGTCCATCTGTTACGGTTTATCAGTTATGTAAAATTCCGTAAAATTCATCCAGAATGAAGTAGTCTTCAGAGACTATTCCCAAAAAATTCAAGATATATATTTTATTTGGCATATAAACATCTTAAATATAACAGATTTTAATCAAAATCGTTAAAGCCATTTTTGAGAAAATCAAAATTTTCGAAAAAAATCCATGTAATGGGTAGATGGGAGTGGGGGATTTTCTTGAAAATCTTCATGTCGCAACCTTGGAAGATACCAAACTTAAATACCAAGTTTGGTATTTAACGGTATTTTCGTTTTTGAGCTATGCTGTCTACAGACACACACACACGGACCTTTTTCCAAAAATGCTTTTCTTTAGATTCATGGAGACCCAAAACATGTATTGCCGGTGAAATCTCGGTATCGAATTTTTGGGTGGAATACAATACCTTCCCTATGTGCACAGTACGTGTAGAAAAAGTAAAAAAGGAGCGTTTTTAGAGTCTGAATTGGAACATTGAAAATAAGAAATAAAGGGAGGGTCCCTTGAAAGAAAACATGTCATGTAATAAGACAACGACACAAGCTTAGTGCCTGTCAATAAGAGCGTTGCCAGGAAACGTTGCACGAAGAGGGATATAGCGTCTCACGTGAAGCCCTTGTGCAAGACACCATAAAACTCCATCTTCCGAGTAGCAGGCTGTATAACCAATTTTCCAGAATCCTATCAAATGCTATCGAATAACGAAGATTAAGATGTATTTTTTGTGATATATTTTTGAATAATGGGAAAAATAAGGTCCTTCTTGTTAGGTTTCATTTATCTAGGTCATCGTTTTTCTATGATAGCTTTGAAGTTGAAATGGCCGTCTAGAAGACATTCGTTTTGTGAAAGCTAAGTCCATTGCACAATATTAGATATATGTTTTACATGAAATTCATGTTTTAAGATCCCTTAAATACACAAGTATTTTGCTTACTCTAGAAGACATTCGTTTTGTGAAAGCTAAGTCCATTGCACAATATTAGATATATGTTTTACATGAAATTCATGTTTTAAGATCCCTTAAATACACAAGTATTTTGCTTACTCTACCACGCTTATAACAAAACATTCACTGTACTTAATTTACATTTACAATGATTTACATCATCATGTCGTTTAAACTTATTTTCTTATCCAAATGTACATGGGTGTGAGCACCGCTTATACACTACATCCTCATAGCTCCCTGGCGAGTATAGCCTTTTGATTTGAGTTACCTACTGCATCCCAATCTCTCTCTTTTTTTATCTTCTGTACACGGACTATGTACATAGCGGGCATTGTAATACACCCAAAAATTCGATACCGAGATTTCACCGGAAATATATGTTTTGGGACCTCCTGAAACCCCCCAAAAATTTAGAAAAAGTTCTATGTGTGTTTAGTCTGTGTGTCTGTTTGTGGTGTGTTTTGTGGGCATCATAACTCAAAAACATAAAATCGGTTAAATACAAAACTTGTATTTAAGTTGAATATCCTCCAAGAATGCAACACGAAGATTTCCAAGGAAATACCACCATAACAAACTACCCTTTACATGGAACAGTTTTTGAAAATTTTGATTTGTTCAAAAATAACTATTTTGATTAAAATTCCTTATGTATGTCTAAGTATTGTGACAAACGAAATGTATATCTTGAATTTTCTGGGAATAGTCTCTGAAGACCTCTTCATTCTGGATGGCTTTCATACAACGCAAACCGTAAGAGATAAACAAAAACTTATGACACAAAAATGTAGATCTCTTTAAAATACACGGTGTATGTAATACACATTTTTTTGTAGAGTTACTCGTCTTCGAGATATTCCGGATTATTGGTTTTAATTTTAAGCCACTTCTCGAGCGGGAGGACATCTTTCTCTCATTTTAAAGATATTGAAATTTCAAGTATTTCAAATAGCGACCGTTGTTTAAAGGATTATACTAATGCTTTTGCCTATGCATTTTCTTATTTCACTTCTACTTACAAGGAACGAAGTAAAAGACAATTTCTACTAATGCTTATCTTGATGATCAGAAGTAGATAGAAGAATAAGCTTTATAACATTAATTTGTTACAGCGATTTAGAGAAAGTCATGTGAATGGAACACATCAGATTTTTGTATTTACTTTTCCCAAATATTGCCCTATTTCATTTAGTTATTCACTGTCCCTTGTCACTATCACTGCCCCAACATTTGCATTGCTACCATTTCTCCTGGTATACTATCCCATTTTTATTCCCAAATTTCTTTCCTCCGATTTCTTACCCCTTTACACTCTGTTAAACAATGAACAACACTGTCTTTCTCCCCGCATAAAATACAACGTTCTAGTTCATTTCCCCTCATCCCTTTCAAAAATTATGCTCCCGTACTCAACAAGCTAATTTTTCCCTCTCTTGTTTAACATAGCGGAGAGAAGATCTCCGAAAATAATGTGTTAAAGTATCTGTTTGTAAGCAGTGCGACCAGGACAGTGAGTGTGTCTGACAGAGAACAACACCTGACAAGCTCGGCTTAGCATATCAGCAATATCCCCTCTGCGCCGGGAAATTTCTTTGCTGTGGGAAACAATATAGACGGTAAAATTGCATCCAAAAATTTGATTCCGAGATTTCGCCATAATTACGTACATGTTTAGAGGATTTTCTTCTACGTATAGCATGTGGGGGGGGGGGGAGTATTGTATCCCTTCCAAAAATTCGATACAATATTTCACCAAGGCTGACCTCTGTATACTCACAGGCGCCATGTGTAGGGTGCAGCACTGGAGGGGTGATGTGGTTAGCGCTTGGAGGTCCTCCTGGTCGGCTAATACTGTCTTCGCAATATGGACCGCTACTCTTCCCTCGAGTAGCTCATTTGCCCTCCAGGGATTTCATGAAGCTGAGTGCATCATGGACCGAATTTCCCAGCGGGAGAAAATTTCCACGTTGATATCGAGAATCGAACCTGGACCTCCCGCTTGATAACCATCTGAGCTATAACCGTGCAAAGATGATATCCCCTGTAGACTCCGTGGATCAAAATAGTCTTATGTATTTGCAGTTCTAAGAACATTTATTCTAGAGAAGTTAACTAAAGATGAAAAAAAAAAGTAAAAAGGCCCGTATGTGTGTGTGTGTGTGTGTGTGTGTGTGTGTGTGTGTGTGTGTGCGCCTATCCCAGTCAACTGTCTTGTCTTGGTCTATGTTCAACAGAACTCAAAAATAAAAGTTAAATATCGAACTTTGATCTGTGTTCAGCACCTTCCAAAGATGCGACACAAAGATTTTTCAAGAAAATCCCCCACCACAAACTATGCTTTATATGGAACACTTTTAAAATGTTTTTCATTTTCTTAAAAATGTGCAAACGATTTTGATTAAAGTGTTTATACTATTTTCACGATGAAGAGATTATATATCTGAATTTTTTTGGAATAGCCATTGTAGTCCTCTTCATTCTGAACCTTAAGAGAGAGACAAACATATTATTACTCAGAAAATTGGACCTTTAAGGCAAACAAATATTTTTTTCAGGATTAACCAAATTCTAGAGATTCCTTGTTATTGGCAAAGAATTTCCAATACTAAATTGTGTGTTCCCTACATTCCCTTCGACCTACAATGAATGGAGTAATAAATCTAGTTTTGCTGATGTTATTTCGATTAGTATTGAATAGGTAAAAGAGCAAATTGTTATGAGAATAGTTCGTTGACGAATGGTTAGAGAAGGTATTTGAATACAATGCATTACATTTTTAGAAATACCTCCGCGCGCGCGTTTGTCTGTCTGTGAACAGTCTAAATCGAAACATAAAACTCGGGTAAATATCAAAATATTTTCAATATTGACATTTAATCAAATTCCTTACAGCCTTTACTTAGAAAATAATTGTTTTTCGAAAGTTTTTCCGCATAAAGGATTGTTTGAGATGAATTTTCTTCAAAATCTTCTTGTCAAATACACGTACGTTTTTGAGTTACGCTGTTCACAAGTACACACACAAACACACAGGACCTTTTTCTCAAAATACTTCTTTTTACTTTCTCTACACGTACTATGTACATAGTGTAAAGCCGCCTGTGATGCCATAAGTAAAGCGGGCGTTTAACACTACCAAAAAAAAAAAAACATAATGTAAAGAAAAGTTATTGCACTCCACCCAAAAATTCGATACCGAGATTTCACCGGTAATATACATTTTAGAGTCCCGTGTATCCAAAAAAAGTATTTTCAGAAAAAGGTCCGTGTGTGTGTGTCCGTGTGTCTGCGAACACGATAACTCAAAAACGAAAAGTCGCTACAATACCAAACTTGGTGTTCAAGTTTAATATCTTCCAGCGATGCGACACGAATACTTGCTTCTTTATAATTAGAAAGGAAATAGGCTAAAGCGACAGTCAACATTTTTAAAAGCTGATTGCTATATGGATGAAATCCATTTCTTTGCATTCCCAGGAGTTAGCAAATTTCCGTTTGTGAAAATTTTAAATACTTTACAACTGAAACCAAATAATAAAGTATATCTCATAAATTATCAACTTCACGAAAAAATGCAAATGGAATACATTGTGTGTTTTAACAAGATATTTATTTTTGTGTAGTAAGTTTTTTTGTATCTCCTTCTGCGCAACGCCGTGGCCGATTGGTTGGACCACTTGCCTCTCAACTGGCGGTCTGGGTTCACTCCTAAGTGACCGCATGTGGGATTTGTGGTGAATAAAACGGCGCAGGAACGGGTTCTCCGGTTTCCCCTGCCGCAGCATTCCACCGGTGCTCTATCTTCATTCCGTCGTCTGCGATACCATAGTAGTAAAAGCGGGCGTTAAACACTATCCAAAAAGGTAGCCCTTGCAGTTTATCAGTTATACAAAACTCTGCAAAATTCATCCAGAATAAAGAGCTCTTCAGAGGCTATTCCCAGAAAATTCAAGATATACAAGCAAACGGTATTTGTGATATACATGCAAACGGGTTGGGGGGGGGGTATTGAACGGTATTTTTGTTTTTGAACTAACCTCAAAACATGTATTTCGGTTGAAATTTTTGGGTGGAGTACAATACCATCTCTAGCTACTATGTACACTGTATGTATATACGAGCCAGTTATAGTTAATAGAAAAAAAAAATTGTCCTCCCAAAATAATCAAAATATTCCCAATATTCTATTTTAAAACTACTTTTTGTGTATTGGTATTTGAAAACATTGGTTTACCTAACAATACTTCTATTATAATTTCATTATACACGTGTTTTTATTATCAAATGGAATCTGTGTAAAGTGAAATGATACAATAAATCAAACCGCTCCGTCTTGATTCTAAATCTCATGCTGCTTCATGTACTTTGATGATTATGTCTGTTTCCAAACAAGAGAAGTGACCGATCCAGAGTTAGTGATGTTCCTATGACCTTCCTCCCTTCCAATCCAATGCAATTAAATGTAACTCTGCTACAAAAGGATAAGTTGAGAACGTACGTGCTTAGTAGTTGGACATTTTCTCCCATAAGAAATCAAGTTTTAGTTTCTCTGCACTCTATAGCAGAATAAAGTATTCACCCTTTCATATCTTCTCTTCGCTCTTCATAACAGAACCTTTCGAGCTGGAGCGTCAAAATTGATAAGAAATGCAATCGAAATAGAAGCTTAGAGAGACGGAAGGAGGCGGCAGACGCCAGGGACTGTATAAGGTCAGCGGCCCTGTGTATTGACGAGTATTCAACAGGTCCATTGTCGTGTGTGGTGAGACACACTTGACGCTAATGGTACTGTCAGCAATCTAGGACAGGACACATCGCTGCAAGGCACAGTATGCACTGGAAGGAAGGCACCATGGAGATCCATTGCGCATTCAGTGTTGCCAACTCTCTCATTATTCAGCTCACTTAACAATTCAGTGATGTATTCAAAGACATTTTGAAGTCAGTAAAGTATTTCTGTTACCGAATTCTCACCAGAATCATATAATATTAGCAGTGCTCCTACTTCCTGCTTGGCACCATCAGCGATAGTGTATTATCAGCATATCTAGCACTTTATAAATATGTATTAAAATCTGATGACTATATCTAGCTGTTATGGAAACAAACTCTCCTTATAACGATTATTTTTACCTTCTTTAGCCCCATATGTACAGTGTACATAGCGGATAGAGAAAGTGTATTCCACCCAAAAATTCGATACCGAGATTTCACCGAAATATATGTTTTGGGGTCCCCTGAGTCCGAAAAAAAGTCTGTGTGTATGCGTATGTGGACAGCATAGCTCAAAAACGAAAATACCGTTAAATACCAAACTTGGTATCTTCAAAGGATGCGACATGAAGATTTGCAAGAAAATATTCCCACTACAAACTACCCATTCCATGGAAATATTTTCTAACATGTTTATTTTCTCAAAAATGGCTCTAAAGATTTTGATTAAAATGCATTAAGATACTTTTATTGTAAATGAAATGTATATTTTGAATTTTCTGAGAATAGCCTCTGAAGACCTCTTCATCTGGTGTCTTTTGCATAACTGGTAAACCGTAAGAGATGGACAAAAACTTACTACACAAAAATTTAGAGCTTATTAAAGTAAACAATGTTTTATAAACTTTTATTTTGTAGCGTTAATCGTTTTCGAGATATTCCGTATCAATTTTAAGGCATTTAAACGTTTCTCAAATGGGAAGACATTTCTTCTCGATTCCCGTTTATTTATTTCTGGCAAGAAAAAATAATAGAATTTCAATAATTCAATAACGACCAACTTTTAAAGGATTTGACTAATGATTTAGCATTGCAATCCCTTTTTCGCTGCTACTAAGGAAACAACTAATAAGACTAACTTGTTTATCTTGATTAGTACGATGTAGCTGAAAGATTAATCGTTTGAATAAAGTATATGTTTGAGGAACAGCTAGAGAAAGTCATATGAATAAAACACATCAGATGTTTTTCTACAGCATACAAAATTTTAGCACCGGGCTGAACAAGATAATACACTAGAAATTCTTCCTACAAGGCAAGGGCAATGCTTCAGTGGTCATGAAAACATGTGCCTTCTTTTCTGGTTGATAACAGATACAACAAAATAGCCAAATATTCCATCAAGAAGGTCACGTGATCTCGTTATAGCATCCAGTCTGCCACCTGAAACAAAAATATTATAATACCAACCTCCTCAGATCCACCAAGGCTCTATGGGCTTCCTAAAGGGCATAAACCAGATATTCCACCTCGATCCATAGTTAAACATAACTCTATGGCTCGACAGTTCACCAGGGAGCAGGGCTGCATCCACTATTTCGTACTGAAATCATCATAAATGGGGTGCAGTGCAGGAGGATGAGATGTGATCAGCGCCTCGAGTCCCTCCCGGCCGTTTAATGCGGTCTTCTCGATCTGTAGCCGCTACTTCTCAATCAAATAGCTCCTCAATTGTCCTCTCAGGGACCTTATGAGACTGAGTGCACCCCGGACCAGATCTCCCAGCGGGAGAAAATTCCTCATGTCGGTACCGGGAATCAAACCCAAATCTCCCGCTTGACAAATATCCACGATACCACTGCGCTAAGGAGACTATCCGACCAACAGTTAGTGTCATTAATTCGCTGAGCTGATAGTTTTACCCATTAATGGGGAACTACGAGCGCCACATAAAAAAAAAAAAAAAAAAATCGGTAGAAACGATTTAAAACCTGAAATTGGATCCCGAAGACTTGCTAGTGAGTTTTGACGTTATTTCCTCTTCATCAGGATACACTACAGTTTAGATAAACACTTTCCAAAGGACATGATTAGGATTTTTAAACAGGTATTCGCACTTATTTCATGTACGATGAGAAATGTTATGAGCAAACGAATGGTGTAGCTATGGGATCAACTCTTTCTCCCACAGTCTCCAATTTTACGTGGAATACATCGAGCATGAGGCCCTTCAGTTTGTATTACTTAAGCCAAAATGTTACTCCGGGTATGTTCCACCTTACGAATACGACTTTCTGTTTGAGAACAGTATAAATACACGTATTTTAAAATTGAAACCAATAACAAGTACTATCTCGTAAATGGACAACTACACAAAAAATATATGCTTATAAACGACACCAAACGAAGATGTGGACCTTGTTGGCCATTCCATACGTGATACGTGAATATACTTTTCAGCTCTAAATTCGGCACAAAGAAAAACTGCCATAAAATCATCATCCGTACATAACCAAATGGCACGTGCCTGGCCCACTCCAAGAGAGATGCCGGTTGGTAGCAAAGGTCCCAGTCGCGAGGTGTAGGCGTGATTCGATAGACACATCGGCGCGATCACCTTAGTAATGGAAAACATAGCATGTTGGTGTGGCGTATGAAAACAGTTTTTCCTTCGCTGCCTAATCCCAAATGTTGCGATTTTTAAATACACATAAAACTTTAAATAGAAGAGTTTGAAAGTTGCGACATCAAGTTTCGGACAAGTCCAAGTATAAGCTAATCGACTGGTATCTTAGTTTGGTGTCGTTTTAAAACGGCCTGTATATATGAAATAAATTGTTTTTTTTTTCTCTTACGGTTTATCGGTTATGCAAAAATCCTCCAGAATGAAGAGGTCTTCAGAGGCTATATCTAGAAAATTTAAGATTTACACATCTTTAATTTATGGAATTTTAATCAAAATTGTTAGCCATTTTTGAGAAAATAAAAATGTTCGAAAAATGTTCCATGTTAAAGAGAGTAAGGGGTGGGAAATTTTCTTGAACATCGTGAGGGATTTTCTTGAAGGATTCTGAACTCGAATACAAAGTTTGGCTTTTAACGGACTTTTCGTTTTTGAGTTATGCTGTTCATACACGCTCACACACACTCTCATGCATGCGGATATTTTTCTAAAAAAAACTTTTTTGAATTCAGGACCTCGAAACATTTATTTAGACATCGAAGTTTTGATTGGAATTCAGTACATTTTCTACCATTATGCACATAATACTGTAAAGAGCAACCAAGGGCCGATAGACAATCTGAATTTAATTAATGTGTATGAGATAAAGCTGAAGTCTAATATTTCAGCTAATAAAGTATACCACACTTATTTACTTCTCACTCGTAGGTCTCGGGGTCAATTCTTGGCTGGGGCGGGTAATTTTTCTTTAACCAAAATTATTCCCCATTCCTCACAGAACTTGGAAGCATGTGAGCGTGAATGTGTGTCTGAAGAAAAGACAATTATTAAAATTACCAACGTAAACCCACAGTCAAAAAACTGTTTCTAAAGTAAAGCCCCTGATATTACCTTTGAAATCAAAGGGGCTTATATAAATGCCACAAGAAGAAAAATATCTGATATGTTCCATTCACATGACTTTCTATACATCTCTGCAAAACATATTATTAAAAAGTTTATGCTTCTATTTACTTCATGCTAATGGAGAAAAAATTAGCAGAAATAGTGTTATTATTTGCTTCCTTGTAAGTAGAAGCGAAATAAGGGTGTACCATAGATTAAAGTGATAGTCAAAAGCTGGCTGGTATGTGACTGAAGTTCCTTTGTTTGTATGGACAGGAGTTGACAAAATCCTTATGAGAAAAGTATACATTTTTCAAAGCTGAAACCAATAGCAAGGAATATTTAAAAAACGATCAACTCTACTAAAAATATGTATATTACATAAATTGTATGCTTTCACGTGCTCTACATTTTTGTGCGGTAAGATTTAGCAGTTATGCAAATTTCCGGAAAATTCATCCAGAACAAAGAGTCTTCAGAGGCTATTCCCAGAAAATTCAAGATATACATTTTATTTGTTAGGTAAATATCTTCAATATACGATATTTTAATAAAACTCGTTACAACCATTTTTTAGAAAATCAAAATTTTCGAAAAAAGTTCCATGTAAAGTGTAGTTGGGGGTAGGGTGATTTTCTTGAAAATCTTCGCGTCGCATACTTGGAAGATACCAAGTTTGGTTTTAAATGGACTTTTCGTTTTTGAGCTATGCTTGTTGTTTTGTTGTTATAGTGTTTAACGCCAGCTTTAACTACTTATGGCACCGCAGGCGGTGACACTGATGATACATGAATGAATATGGAGCACCGGTGGAATGTGATGGTGGGGGAAACCGGAGAACCCGGAGAAAACCCACCCCAGTGCCGCTTTGTCCACCACAAATCTCACATGCGGTCGCTTGGGATCAACCCGGGCCGTCTAGGTGAGAGGCGAGTGGTCTTAACTACTCGGCCAGGGCGCGGCCTTTGAGCTATGCTGCCCCCCCCACACATGGACATTTTATTTTTTTTTGGATTCAGGGGGCCTCAAAACATGTATTTCTGGTAAAAACTCTGAATCGAATTTTTGGGTGCATAGTTCGTGTAGAGAAAGTAAAAATGTTTAATATGAACATTTATTTATTTTAAACTTTTTTTGAGTAAAATAGACGCACAAAAATGTTCCTTCAGATATCAAACTTTCTCAGCGTTATTTAGTTAACTAAGTATGAATAAGTGTTATATACCAACGTCAAAATGTTGCTAATACGACGATAACGATATGTAATGATGTGGAAATATATAGAGGAATATCCTATTAGTTTTACAATCTCAGGTGTCATGATTTACATGTAAATTATAACTATGAATTCATACTGTCACAACCCAATACTGTACACGCACAATAAAATCATTTTTGTCTTCACGTGATTATACAACGCTTCCATTTTGTTGACTTGACGTGACTGATTCGCTTCCTATCTCTTCCTATGCTCCACGTTTCGCAATCTTTCATTAACTGCTTGAAAGTTCCCTCACTGAACTTAAGTTGTTTCACAAAAGAAGTAATGTTTTTAGCCACGTCTATAGTCTGCTATATACATAGGTGCAATTGCTCATGTGATATAGAATCATTGCACGGGAACCTTAAAAGCCTCCGAAAGCTTTGGTAATAGTTTCTTGGCTGTATTTCTCTTGGAGAATGCATCTTTCTGATGTCGAAGTTACTAAGGCTCCATTTTCCTTGGTAGCATCTTTCCACTTGAGTGAGCTTTTCGTAGAAACGTTCGCCAAGTTCATCCTTCACAGCGCCGAAGTTCTTACGGAAAAGGGTCCACATGAGGGTCTGAGGACGTTCAGGTTGAGAGAGAAACTTCTCACTGGCACGTTCGATCCAGGTTTATAGTTTCTTAAAGAAATTCTAATCATTATAGGTCTATTTCATATGAATACAACTACAGCTACATTAAAGAATATTTGAATTTGGCAAATAAAACTGAATTCCTCTTTTGTATTTCCATATAAGTGTATGTTAAATTATTTTAATTATACGAATGTCAGATCGACGAAAAGTTAATATAACTAAAATAATACATTCCCCTTAAAAAACATATTACCGATTGAATGACGTTTTAAAACGTTTTCCAGACTTGCTGAACTATTACAGTGTCGTTTTCTGATTTAGAGAATCGTTTGTTCAACTTTGTCCATAGAATTTTGGACTCGAAGTGGTTTGTTCATCCCTGACCATCAATTTTTGACCCAGTTTAAATCATAAAAGGACAAAAGTTTAATGGAATTCCATATTCCGGCAATCTGTTTAAACGATGTCTTTAAATAGTAAACTTTTATTCCGTCCTTATTGTAGTCTCATATAATTTATAACCTACATATAAGACGAATTTCAGTGTGCTCGGAGGAGGTCTGATTTAAACAATGTCAACCAAGGAAAAGTTAAAAGAAACCAGTTTGTTCCTGAAGCAAAAATTTAAAATTTTAAAATAAGCTGATAAAGGTGTAAAGAAATCGGATATAGCGAAGAAATATACAATAAGCGTATTTAAGCTTTCAACATTTACTAAGGGCTGAAAGAACATAGATCTGAATTATGAACAAATCAACATAGCAGTTTATATGATAATTATGCAATGTTACGAAGTGTATGAAGTTAACTTTAGTGGCCAATTTCGAACTGTATATCCATTTATGTTTATGCGCATGAATACTAGCAAAAATATATATAGTATCGTATTACATTTAAAATTGCAATTTTGCCCCTTTTAAGGTAATACCGGGTGAAAGGGAAGTATTACATTCTTTCTCAAATGTGATTCATATAAGCATTACAAACAAAAAGGTCTTATGGCATCTTGTTCTTTAATCAGCCAATTTCGAAAAATAAAATGCTTTTTGTTCCAAATTGGATGCGTAATTGAATGCACGAATGTTGCTTGTAAGATGCATAGAGTGACGTATTTCTGACATTAATTTCGGTAGGAATTATGGGACATCATATAGAGTTTTAAGCAATTCAACGCCTCAAATTATCCTTTATATGGAATGGTTTTATAAATTGTTTAAAGTAGCCCGTTCATGAATAGTAAAATATCAGAAACTCAAATTCATCAAGTTCATTCTGCACACTCTTAAATATCTTAGGAAGCTTTATTGACTTATAGGTTTAGTAAAGTAGCTTGAACGGATAGGCAGTTGCAAGAAAAGTTGTTTTATTTCTTTTTCCTGGCCACCCCGTGGCCGAGCGGTTAGACCACTCGCCTCTCACCGAGTCGACCCGGGTTCGCTACCAGGCGACCACATGTGGAGTTTGTGGTACACAAAGCAGTGCAGTGAGGTACGAGGTCTGTTCAAAGAGTTCCGGAACTTTGTCCACAAAATGTTTCTACGCTTATCTTTTAGTTATTGTGCATGGTCTCCTTCAAAATAGTACTCTCCTCCACAGTTGATACACCGGTCCCATCGCCGTTTCCACTTCCAGAAGCAGTCTTGGTACACCTCTTCCTTGATCGCGCGAAACAATTTTCTTTTTATCTGGTCTATTGGGGCAAATCTTCATTTCAACGGGGTTTTCAATTTTGGAAATTAAAAGGCCGAAGGTGCCAGGTCTGGAGAGTACAGAAGATGAGGCAGCACAGTGATATCGTTTTTTTGTGCAATAGTCGCGCACCAACAGGGATAAATGTGCGGGTTTTCTCGCAGGCGTCCGCAACAGTTTGTCCGTCTGGCACGAATTCAGGACGAACTAATCCTTCAAAGTCAAAGAAAACTATCAGCATGGCTTTTACATGTGGCCTGATCTGACGTGCTTTTTTGGTCTTGGAAAATCTTTGCCAACCCATTGTGAAGACTGAACCTGGGTCTCAACATCATAACCATAGACCTACGTCTCATCACCAGTTACGATTCTCTTAAGGAACATCTCGACCTCATTTGCGCGATCCAAAAGCTCTTCACAGATTGCGAAGGCGATGCTCTTTCTGGTCTTGACTCATGAGCCGTGGGACAAACTTGGTGGCAACACGATGCATTCCAAGATGCTGTGTCAGGCGTTCATTATATGATCCAACTGAAATATTACATTCTTCTGCAATCTCTCGGACAGTCAGTCTTCGATTGGCACGCACAATTTCGTTGACGTTCCTGACATGAGCGTCGTTGGTAGACGTTGAAGGGCATCCTGAACGAGGGTCATCTTTACCTTCCACCCAACCAATTTTTAAACCGCGTGAAGGCTTCCTGTATCATTTGGTGTGTCTTAGTAAAGGATTTCTTGAGTTTCACGCAAAATTTAAAGCAGATACGTTGCTCCTCTAACTCTGCCATCTCGAAATTCGCAAACTGTGCGACACAAGAGTTCTTCTCAGTACAGTACTGAATGATAACTAACAGACATACAACAATAACTTTTGCAGCTATACATCCCACACAGGCGTGTGCAGGGATGCCAACCGCATTTCGCTCAAATACTCCATTGGCGTGATATTACAAATGTTCTGGGAATTTTGAACACCCCTCGTATGTAGTAACCGGATTTGTATAGAAAGTACACCATTCTCTTAAATTTGAAGATAAATAAGGAACTGCTTTATGCACAAAATTAGGTCAGCCATGGCTAGTTGAAATAAAAAGAAAGCGGCGATATCTGAGTGACTCAATTCATCTTCATTAAGGTCTCCTGTCAGAGGGGAAAGGAAATTATACGGAATACGAAAAGAAAACGGGCCCTTCCTTCTTGGTGTCAGGAAAACTTAATATAATGCTGGCTACCAGTCTGATGGCAAAAAGTTGGTGGTAATTTTAATATATCCGGTGTGGAACACATGGTATAATTTATGAGTTGTTTCCTTTAGTAAGGCGAAGTGTGAGGTCGCCCTGGAAACTTAAATCTGGATTTTAATATTCCTCCAACAAAAAAATAGACCGAAAAGTAAACGTTCTAATGAACATACCTCCCTCCCTTTTCTGTGAGTGCCACGATTTCGCTTTTGCACAGATAGCTACCAACAAAGCCTGACCACGTACGTAGACTACAATCCACTTAATGGAAGTTGCTTTTCAATTAAGAAATCTCTTTCCCACTTTAGACGGTGCCTCTAAATTATTTCCTGCGGCAACTTTGCATTATTCTCTCTGATATAACTAAGGAATTTTTGTTTCATTTGAAGCATACATTTATATTTAATTAATAGTAGCATAAAAATCTGATGTGTTCCATTTACATGACGTTCTCTACATCTCTACAATAAAGTATTGTTAAAAGGCTTCTTCTTCTATTCACAGAATGCCAATCGAAAAAAAGATAGCAAATAGGGCCTTATTACTTGCTTACTTGTAAGTAGAAAGGAAATAAGTGAGTCCTCTAGGCTAAATTGATAGTCAAATGTTTTAAAAGCTGGTTACTATGTGATTGAAGTAATCTTGTTTGTATGGACAGGAGTAAATAAATTCCCGTATGAGAAAAGTATAAGCATTTTAAAACTGAAATTAATAACAAGGAATTTCTAAAAAAAAAAAAAAAAACCGGCCAATTCCACGAAAAAGAATTATATAACATAAATTGTGTGTTTTAACGAGATCTACATTGTTTGTAAAGTAAGTTTTTGGCTATCTCTTACGTTTACCAGTTTGCAAAATTCATCCAAAATAAACATACCTTCAGAGCAAATTGAAGATTAAGTTTTATTTGTCAAAAATGTTTCATGTAAAGGCTAGTTGCGGGTAGGGGGGGATTTTCTTGAAAATCTTCGTGTTGCACCCTTGGAAGATACCGAACTTAAATACCAAGTTTGTTATTTAACCGACTTTTCGTTTTTGAAGTAATGCTGCCCACAGACATACACACGGATATTTTTCTAAAAATACTTTAAGATTTTGGGGGTCTCAAAACATATATTTCTGGTGAAATTTCGGTATCAAATTTTTGGGCGCATTACAATACGTTCTCTATAGATTATGTACATAGTACGTGTAGAGAAATTAAAACATCTGAAGTGTTCCATTCACATGACTTTCTCTCCATCTCTGTAACAACTTATTGTTAAAAAGTATTCTTCTATCTACTTCATGATAATCGAGATAAACATTAGCAGAAATTGTCATTATTTGGTTCCTTGTAAGTAAAAGGGAAAACTCTGTGTTTCATTCACATGTCCTCTATATTTCGGTAAACAAACCATTTATTCAAATATTAATTTTTTATCTACATCATACTAATCAAGATAAACGTAAGCTGAATTGTGATAATTTTAATTGCTTTATCACAGAAACCGTGTGTAGAAGTTGGATAGGTAGAGTCAGGCTGAAAAATCCAATGCCAGAGCCGGGATTTGAACAACGGATCTCTCGGTCTCTAGCCGGTTGCTCTGCCACTGAGCTATCATGGCAACATGCCGGCATAGCATTGAATTCCTCAACTGACTTGCATGTTTTCCGAGTACGAGTCAGTTGAGAAACTATAACATAATTTGGCCTTGATTTTTTAGAGAGAGTTATTAAGTTTATTTGCGTATTTGATTAATCTGGACAACTATCATATTTACGTACAAAAGGGCCTTCATCAGTCTGGAGTAAGACGTGAAGTATTATTTGGATATGTGGTTAATCTGGACGAACATATAAAAGAGCTTTCATCATTCTAGACAAAGCTGTGAAGAATTATTTGGCTATATGATCAATCTAGACGAAAGCTACGACATTTACGTATAAGACAGCTTTCACCAGCGACATGGGGACGAAGGTTAAAGTTATTGCCGCTACTAAACGACAATAAGAAAAGGGATATTAGAAAAACGGTGGTGTAGCATGAACATACACGACTTAGTTGTAATGTTTTAATTTATCCTTCAACAGCTTGGCCATACTTGGAGGAAAATAAAGTATCCTGCCAATTTGGTGTCTAGAATTATGCTCCGAAAACAAAGATGGTCACGCTGATAGAAACTGATGGTAGATTTTGTCAGCACCAACATAATATATAGTTCCACTCCATTATAGGCGACTTTTATGAACGCCAATACGCAGTGGAGACACATCAGCGGCCATTTTATTGTGACCATCTAGTCATTGTTGCTGTTAAAGAAAACTTTAAAGCTGAAAACAGGATTTAAGAAGCGGTCTACAATTAGGTTTTAATCCAAAGGCTATCAATTCGCTGCTCTTTGGTGAATATTGAATCAGCTTAACATGCTGTGGCCAAACTCGGGGGGGGGATGCATAGCTATCCCTGACAGCCAGGGCTGTTCTCAGCTAATAAGAGGTCTCTATCAATAGATTCATGCTACGTAAGCAGCGATATCATCCTTGTTGCAAGATGTAACAAACATTCCTCAATGGAGTTTCAGATGGCGACGAGTAATCCTAATGTATTTGCAAATATAAGCAATGATAATAACAGTATAGTCACTTTAACTTTAGAAATAATGAAGAAAATGAAGTTGACAATGAAGATTTAGAGGGGAGACCCAGCGACTGAGCGGTTTTGGTGCTGCAGCCGTGGACGGGACGAAGTGGCAACGGTGTGAAGGGGCGGCCACGAGGTAAGGTAACTGTCAGGGATCACTCCGACATTAGTCTAGTAACAGCGCCTGAGAACTAGTTAGACTAAGGGAGCTCCTAGTCACTAAAACTCACCAGTGGGTCATTATAGACTCCTTGTGGCTACGTGAACCCTGATGGAGGGGAGACACAAAGGGCGATAATATTCGAAGGGCGAAACGCGATAACAAAGGCGGGCCCCGGAACGAATCAGAATGACATCGATCATGTTGCTGTGGTTCCAGAAATGAGCCTCACAGGAAGGGGTACAAATAGGTCTAGCGCAAAGAAGAACACTACACAACACCTCACTACAACGTAGCTGGTCCTAAAATTAGGAAAATGTGAAGATGAAACATGAAATACATTTGTAAGTTCAGGAAATGATAGGAAAGTTGTAGTAGAACAATCTAATATTAGACTACCGATCTGGGAAAACCATGAAAAAAAAAGACATTGCTTAGTTATGTATTTATTTTTTGTAATTCAAGGTGCCCGGGATTCTAATTACTTTCTCTAGCACGTATACACAATGTACATAGTAGACATGGGAAGTATTGTATTCAACCTGACAATTCGATACAGAAATTTCACCGAAGATCAACAAATAAAGTTTTAGAAAAGGATTCCTGCACGTGTGTGTGTGCAACATAACTCAAAACCAAAAATTCCGTTTATACCTAATTGGTATTTAAGTTAAGCGACACAAGAATCCAACATGAAACATTTTCAGGAAAATCTCCCCAACCCATACTACCTTTTAGAAAATTTTGATTTTCTTTCAATGGTGCTGACGTTTTGATTAAAATACCATATTTATATTTAAGATATTTTCATTAAGTATGAAGTGTATATCTGGAATTTTTTGGGAAACCTGTGCATTCTGAATGACCTTTGTATAATTGGTAAACCATGAGAGATACAACAAAATTCCAGGGTTAACCATCTATGAGATATTCCGTGTTATTGGTTTCAATTTTAAAATATATTTCTCAAATAAGTAATCATCCGTTTTTCTTTTGTTTTACTCTTGGCCTTGTAAATGAGCGTATTCCAGTGGCAATTGAACAGTGGCAGTTTTTAAAACATTGAGTATCACTTTAGCCTAGTACATTCCCTTATTTCCCTCCTACTTACAAGGAATAAAGTAATTAGACTATTTCTGCTAATGTTTATCTGGATTAACTTGATATAAATAAAAGAGTAACCTTTCGTAAGAAGTGTTTGTAGAGCAGGTAGAGAAAGTCATGTGAATAGAACAAATCAGACTTTTTGGTGAAATGCAATACCCTCTATCTACTATATGGGACAAGAGTAAAAACTGTGAAGACAGAGAAATAAAACATGCTACTAAATTATTTACAAACCACAAAGCCGTTGAAAATCTTCTCCTAAAAACTTTACGTGTTCCATTCATATAACTTTCTCTATCTATTTTGTTACAAAATATTCTATCTAAAGCTTATTCTTCTATCTACTTTATGCATATAAAGTTAAACACGAGCAAACATGGTTATTACTTAGTTCCTTTGAAGTAAAAGAAAAATAAGGAAATACATTAACTAAAGGGATATCCATTTATTTGCTAAGTTGGTCGCTATGTGATACAATTTAAATTCGGTTCACTTTGTATATCCAGGAGTAAAATCAGATTTTGAAACGAAGACGAAATTGAGAAGTTTAAGTATTTTCAAATTGAAATCAATAGCAACGAATATCTCGGAAGTGATTAACTTTACAAAAAATGTATATGACATACGTTTGTTTAACATCCTAATTTGTTGTATAGTAAGTATTTTTCCATCTCCTACGGTTTACCAGTTATGAAAAGTCATCCAGCATGAATAGGTCTTCTGAGGCTATACCTGCAAATTCACGATATACGAGGGCCATTTTTTTTTAACCTCCGATAGGCTGTAAATAAACGACAACTTCATAGAAAACAATTATTTTATTATTAAAAGTTTTTTGTACAATTATTGCTACTTTTCAGCATAATCACCGAAAAGATTGAGACATTTATCGTACCTGTACACAAGCTTTGCAATAGTCGCTTCAAAAAATGTTAGCGCCAATGATTTCAAATGAGCACTGACGTTGTTTTTTAGATCTTCGTTGGTTTGAAGGTGCTGCCCTCCTAGCCACGTCTTCAGTTCAGGGAAAAGGTGAAAGTCGCTGGATGCCGGGCAGAACTCTATGGCGGTTGATCGAAAATGTCCCATTGAAGTTGTTCAAGGAGCCGATGGGTTGTGCCAGCAGTGTGTGGACGAGAGTTGTCATGGATCAACACAATTCCTGAAGTCAGCATTCCTCTTTCGCTTCCGCTGACAAGGAAGCAAGTAATTAGACTATTTCTGCTAATTTATCTCTCGATTAGCATGAAGTAATTAAGAAGCATAAGCTTTTTAACAATATTTTGTTGTAGAGTTGTAGAGAAGGTCATGTGAATGGTACAAATCAGATTTTTTTAAATCAGGGGTCATCATAACATATATTTCCGATGATATTTTGGAATTGGATTTTTGTCTATTTACAATTTTGCATATAGAACTGGATATAGAAAGTAAGAATTAATAAACATTCCACTAAAACCGAATTAAAAGCGTATCGGTGCCTCGCAGTGAAAAGCATGGCTGAATGCGGGTTTAAACCATTCGTTAGAGACGATGTTGAATGATCTGTCCAGTCGATGCCAGCACCGCAGCTTTTCATGTACGGAGTATAAAGAACAGGAAGCAACCAAATACCAGACCATATCTTCCTTCTCTTTTATTTGTGAGAAATGTGATCCCTCCAAAGGGAGGCTATATTGATTTCACATTAGTCACTGTTGGTTCAGACGCAAGGAAGCTGTGATTGCTCATTGAGTGGAGATGGAGATCCTGGAAAATGGTTTGAAAGGTTTTTCACATTCAGCACATTTTAGAGCGTAATGATGTCTGCAGTAATCCAGTATATCATTTTAACGGCGTCTTTATGCACTTCCAGAAGTGAAGGATTACTGACATTATGATGCAGTACGTGAATATGTTTGGTATTTAGCATCTCCATGGATGAGACACGACGATTTTATAAACAATCCCCTCTACAAACTATCCTTTACATGGAAAAATGTTTGAAAATATTTTGTTCTCAAAAATGGCTGCAATGATTTTGATTAAAATAGCATATCTCAAAAATATTTACATCAAAAATAAAATGTATGTTTTGAATTCTCTTGGAATAACCACTGAAGACGTCTTTATTCTGCGTTTTCCAGAATTTTGCATAACGGTAATACCTTAAGACATAGACAAAATTTTACCACACAGAAAATGCTGATCTCATTAAAACACATCATTTGTCATATACATTTTTCTTGTAGAATTAGCCATTTTAGAAATGTTCCCTGTTATCGGTTTCGTTGTTAAATTTCCTAACTTTTTTCAAACGGGACCGTTCAATGGAACCGAGTGTCAATTTTTTTCACATAGCAACAAGCTTTTAAAAGATTTGACTGTCACTTCAGCCTAAAGTATTCGCTTATTTCCCTTCCACTTACAAGGAAGAAAGTAATAAAACCAATTCTGCTAATGTTTATTTCGATTAGCATGATGTCGTTGAAGAATATCACTTTGTAGCTATAGTTTGTGAATGAAAGGTATATGAATGTCTCGCATACAATTTAAAATTTCTGAATTCAAAATATACCACAAAAGAAATATGTTGTCATCACCACCAAAAACGTCTGTAATGCAGAGGTGACGTGTCGTGTCCTCCTTTAATTTTGGAGGATTTCAGTTCTATCTGGATTTGGACGGGATGCCTATACGAAGTTTCTTTGCGGTTTTTTCCTTAAACTGAATTGACCAATGGTGAATCCGGACTCAAGTGATTTCACAAATTTCATTCATCGACTTGGCTTCTATTAATTAGGCATGTTAAATCCTAATAAAGCCGAATACGTTTTTTTTTTAGTAAGATATATAATGTTATAAGCTGATATCATATTAATACATATGCTTTAAAAGAATTGCATGTCTTTTACATTCTAATTCTTCGTAAAACAGTCCCAATTTGTAAAAGAAACAATAATTTTCAGAGTTGAGGACATCGCCTGTCACCGATGAAAGTATGTCACTATATCTGCTATTTGCCTTTTGTTAGGCATGGTTTTATAATTGAACGTTAGTTATGTAGGTGGTTATTTTTATTTTCTCTATACGTACTATGTACATAGTGTACAGAGAAGTTATTGTCTTGCAACCAAAAATTCGATACCAAGGTTTCAACCATGTTTTGAGTCCCCCTGAATTAAAAAAAAAATCTGTAAAAAGGTTCGTGTGTGTGTTTGTGGACAGCATAACTCTCAAACGAAAAGACCATTAAATACCAAACTTGATATACAAGTTTAGTGTCTTCCAAGAATGTAACACGAACATTTTCAAGAAATTCCCCCCATCCCCAAAAACCCTCATGGAACTTTGTCGAATATTTTGTTTTTCTGAAAAATTGCTCTAACGATATTGATTAAAATATCTTATATTAAAGATATTTACCTTTCAAACAAAATGGATATCTTGAATTTTCTGGGAATAGCCTCTAAAGACTACTTTATTCTGGATGGATTTAACGGAATTTTGCATAACTGCTAAACTGTAAGAGATGGACAAAAAGTTACCACACAAAATATGTAGAGCACGTTAGAACATAATTTGTTATGTAGATTTTTTTCGTGTAGTTGATCGTTTTAGAGATATTCCTTGTTTTTGGTTTCAGCTTTAAAAACTTATACTTTTCTAAAACAGGAATTTGTCAACACCTGTCCATACAAACAAAAAAAAAAAAACTTCAGTCACATATCAACCAGGTTTTGACTATCACTTTAACCAATGGTACTCCCTTATTTCGTTTCTACTTACAAGGAAGACAGTAATAAGATTATGTTAATATTTTTCTCGCTTAGCATGAAATAAATATATTCATAAGTTTTTTAACAATCAGTTGTCAGAGATGTAGAGAAAGTCAGGTGTATGGAACACATCAGAATTTTTAAAAATATACTTAAATGAAAGCTACTTTGGAGGGATAGAGCCATGAAGAAAAATCTGATGTTTTCCATTCACATAACTTTTGTGCATATTTGCATCAACAATTTGTTGCAGAGATTGTTGCAATTACTGATAAAAAGCTTAATCATATTAATCAAAAAAATTATCAGAGGCTGTCTTATTACTTGATTCCTGGTAAGTAGAAGGGAAATAAGGGAATACCACAGGTTAAAGCGTTAGGCAAATCTTTTAAACGCTGGTTGCTATGTGATTGAGGTTCCTTTGTATGGCTAAGAGCTGACAATTTTCCATATGAGAAAAGTATAAGCATTTTAAAACTGAAACCAAAAACAAGAAATATCTCAAATTCACGAAAAAAATGCATATAACACAAATTGTGTGTCTTACAATCTCTACAATTTCTGTTATGTAAGTTTTGTCTATCTCTTATGATTTACCAGTTATTCGAAATTCCGCAAAATTCATCTTTAATAAAGATGTTTTCAGAGGCTCTTCTCAACAAATTCAAGATATGCATTTTATTTGTCATGTAAATGTCTTAAATATACGATATTTTAATCAAAATCGAAATTTTTCGAAAATTTTTGCGTGCAAATGGTAGTTGGGGGTGGGGTAATTTTCTTGAAAATCTTTGTGTCGCATTCTTGGTGGATACTGAATTAAAATACCAAGTGTAGTATTTAACGGAATTTTCGTTTAAGAGCTATGCTGCTCATATACACACACACACACGGACATATATTTCTAAAAATGTTTTTTTTTAAATTCAGGAGGTCTCAAAATATATATTTTCGGTGAGATCTTGATATCGAATTTCTGGGTGCATTACAATACTTTCTCTATGCACTATGTGCATTGTATCTACGTGTACAGAATGTAAAAAGTAGATGCCATAGCCCGGATTTGAACCAGGGATCTCCTGGTTTTCGTCCAGTTTCTGGTTTTCTGAATGTTAAATCTATCAAATTTAAAATGGCTGATCTGTAAAACAAGTGAACAGACCCAGTTATACATATGACTGCTTGAAGTTATGCTTACGTTACACAAATTTGTAAAGCAAAATTGAGTCTTCTGACGAAAAACCACCAGTATAGTTAATTTCTTATCTTAATGCTAAACCAACTGTTCCCTTGATGAATGATTCACCAAAATAACTGAAGCTTGCTTTTGTTAGACTATCTAACGACCGACTTCTCCTTTAATTAACAGAATTACTGAATGGAGGGCTTTTGATCTTTGGCATTTTCTTTGCATTTACGCAGAGAGGTGTACCAGGCGTTCTGAAACATTTGATGTGCAGCAATGAAAGAGTACCTAACGAGAATGCTGCTCTTGTATAGAGAATTTGAATATTGTACATTCGATTACATGAAAATGTGCCCAAGTTTCTAATTTTCTCTTTATTTAATGTTGGCAGAAACTTTCAACTGTGTTCCACACTTGCCAGAGGTAAGGCAATCTCTTATTTGTTTTGAATTCATTTCTGACACGCACGCACTAGCCTGTGCAGAAAACTAATGCCGAGGTGAACAGCGAAAGAAGAGAATGGAAGCATTTCACCTGAGTGGGAAGAGAAGCTTCGCAACGAGATTTCACAACAGCCCTTGAGTCAGTCCTTCTCTTATTGGTTTGATGCCAAATGGCTAGCACTTCAGGAGCGAAATAAAGGGGCGAATTAAGATAAAATTAAGTACAGTAGTATAAGTTAACAGCTGACTGTTGGACATAGCACAGATGGTTTAATATTTCCTAATCAACAAACACTTTTGTGCATTATACCTGATCCCATGCACGCGACTGAATACAGAAATATTTCAACATAAGCAGCAAAGACAAATATCCTTCAAAATCTCCTAATGGAAATAAATGACCACCATGATGAAGATTAATGCCTACACCAAAACGCTAGTTGAAGAAAAACAAAGAAGATAACAGTATGAATTTATGTTGATATGATTGCAGAAATGGATCGCTTTTCGAAGGTTTAGTAGGGCTAATATGCCTAGTTTTTACCGCAGTTCTTAAATTCTTCTCCGTTGTTGACCCATAATCCACACAATAGAAATCTTGTAATCATTTCATTAAATATAATATTACAATTTACGAGTACCTACCATAAAGCTTAGCTCCGAATATATTTCACTTATTTGCACTTTTGATGAAACTTCAGTTATTTGGTTTTCAACAGTAGATAATTCATTAGTAGCTTAATAATTAATTCTGTTCTCGCCATAAATTCACTTTTCTTTTCTTTGTGCATAGAAATGGCCTCCGCTTCACTCGCTGGAGTGTCGAACATAAGATTAGATTTGCTCACTGTTAAACATAGATCGTAGCCTCTTTCGAACAGTGAGTAGCAGAACTACTAACTACTAATCCGCTAACTTTCTCAGGACCTTCGAAAGAGTTCGCGGAGGAGTAGAAAACGTCCATAAATATCTCGCTATCTCTACATAGCGCTTCTTGAATTTTCATTGAATGAAAGCTCCACCCTCTCCATCCAGGACTTAAATTTAACTCTCTTTGTACTAGATCAGGAGCGGAGATAACGCGTTTGCCCATCACAACCTAGCACGTGCGTATTTTATATTCTACTGATTCGGTGAACCCACCTATTCCTGCCACTTACTGTAACAGATGAATTGTTATATAAGTAATACCCCGAATATGTTTTCATCAGATAATTCATTACCATCGCTTCGCTCCGGTCGTGAATTGTCCTAAGAGATGAAAACACGAATTATATTTGATAAGACAATTGAGCGAAATAGACTGTTAATAGTTTATAATATATAGGAAATTATATTTTATTAGGTTATGAAGGAATTTGATCATGTTTACTTACCGAATGTTTTTTTTTCTTTCTTCACTGCCTTCTGAATTATGATATGACCGTGTCTACACCCAATGAGCGAATATCGATAGCAAAAATAAAAATAGGGTACAATTATTTTATTTCAGTTTTTAATAAGTAACACATGAAATGGAAACAAACGTTAATGTATTTGAGGTTAAGGCAGTCATCTCATACGTAAGAACTACAAATAATTATTTTCACTTCTTTTTTTAACTCTATACATTATGAACTGGATAAAACTTTAAATAAACATTGTAACTGAATTAATTTAAAGTATTGTGGAATGACAGTTATTAAAAGTGAAGGTTGGCTGCTTGGATTGTCACCTTGAAACCAATAACCAAGACAGGAGATTAAACAAAGGAACGTTAGGTGCGAAACATTTCAAAGAAATGAACATCAGCTGCGATAAGATTTTTCGACAATATCGCTCCAGTCGGATGACCACGATTGGTAGAAATTGCCTAACATGAGCCATTTCATTGGCGCTTTAATAGTTCACTCCTAGGTGAGTACTAAAATCTGTAAGTAAACCAAGTCAAAAATATTCCCGTAGGTCACATCTCAAATAAAATATGTATTAGTTTAACATGGGCTCCGTAAATCCCAATTTGTACTGTACAGTTTGCCGCTAGAGAATTTTTTTAACTGATATGAATCCAAGATAGGTGAGAATTTTTGGATGTGAATGGCTACATTACGAATAATAGGTTTTTAAAATCGGCTTGAAAATTCATGCAGCTATTGATATAGTTTTTGAGGCTGGCTGCAACAATCTATGTCAGTTAACTCTATCGACACGTGTCGAAGCAGTCACGTATAGAAGAAGAGGTACAGTTGCCTATCACTTAGGCCTGTATTTTAATTATTTTAGTATGGGACACGAAGGCAATATCCTCACTTATATAATTGCATATATATACGGACCTTTTTCTAAATATGCTTTTTTGGATACATGAGACCCTTAAACGTGTATTTCCGTTGAAATATCGTTATTGAATATTTGGGTGCAATGCAATACCTTCTCTATATACTATGTTCATAGTACGTGTAGAGAAAGTAAAAATGTATCGAGCTCAGTCGAGATTAGGACCTACAAACTCTCCTACTGTAGGCAGAGGCTCTTCTGATTGAGTCACTTTTGAGAAACTAAAATGTCTTGAAAAGATTCCTGCTTAAGAATGTTAAATAAGCCTGCAATTTTTCTTTTCTGTTTTTCTTTTTACCACAGGGAACCCATTTAGAATATTCATGAGAACAAATGTAATATTAAATCAGGTACTCTCTACATCATCAGGTGGTTGTGATTCTGTATTATAATTTGATGTGTATTTCCTACTGCACATTTATTTTAATCTTCTTTTTGTGAACATTCTTATGTACCAATAAAACACCTTCTATATCCTCCCTGCATTCCTATCTTAGTGCTAAACCTATCTCTATAAATTCCTGAGATTCCATTACCTCTTTCGCGTTCCATCCTCTCTTCTCTTTTTTATCTTTTCGATCTTTCATTCGCACCAAGTACCTTACTTTGCATAACTTCGTCCATGCATCGCATTGTCATTTTCAATAACTGCTTCTGATGCAGATTAGACCAATAACCTGTTCTAAACTCCAGAGCTGCAATCATTTCTTACGAGGTCTACCAACTCTTCCGTTTTTAGTGAAGCGTTATCCTTTCTAGATAGCTTCGCTATCAAACCTATGCCTTACAAGGGGGCGCCCACAGGTGGGAGGAATGAGCGCAAAGGATATATTGGGCGGCCGGAACCAGGAGCGACGCCACAGCAATGAGGGTCCCTACAGTTTCCACATAGAAGCACAACCACAGTAGGACAGTTAGACGGGTCCTCGCACATAGCGTCCAACGCTCCCAGCGGCAGCGTTTTGCGTTACTCTTCCTACACATATTCACACAAACCTTTTTATAAAAACACTTTTTTGGATTTAAATGCTCTCAAAACGTATTTCCGGTATCGAATTTTTGGACGGAATACAAAACCTTTTCTAGCTATTATGTAAGCTATACATATGTGCTAGAGAAAGTTTTTATACACACACACACCACTCAAGCTGCGTTATTTAGTATATGTTTCTATTAGGAATGGGGCCATTAGTAGACAATTCAAGATAGACTTTTATTAACTATGTAAAATATATTAAACTTGTATTTTAATAAAAATCGTTTATACTGAATGATCAGCATAGAGCAGAACAGGTTACACGGCTCTTAGCCGGCCGGCGATGAAGCAAGTGGCTTCAGTATGAAATGAACTCTTGCACACATGGCAGTTGCGAGTTAATTGGTGCCAAAAAGTATTCTTTATGATTCAGAATATGTGATTGGCCCAGCGTTTCCCCGATTTAATCTCTGAGGGGAATAAAAGGAGAAAGTTTACAAAACGAATCCAGACATTTTAGTAGAACTTGACAATAACATTCATTAAGAAATCGTTCCCATTTCTCAGTAAAAACTGCATCATATGTCTAATTTCCTAATCAGGTGCCAGAAATGCTTGAAGAAGGCACTGAAAATACTTGACGGGAGGCAAGTGGGTGAATGAATACTTAGCATTTTAAGTATTATTATTATTATTATTATTATTATTTTGCTAGAAATAATTTGAGCGATAAACCATGGTAAATTTACGGACTGGCGTCACTCGCTTAGAACATATAGTAAACAGCACCACCGGCAGGTTAATAGCCACGAAATCTGTTCTGTTCTATGCTCCAGGGTATTGAAGTGAGGTACCACTCGGGAAAGTGTGAATCTAGATTACCAAAATGCTAAGGCCTCACATCATATTAACTTTTAAAAGAGTTTACTTTATCTTTCAATCAACTGAATCAAATAATTTGCGTAGGATATTAAAGTTGACTGGATTGAAATCATAAGGGAAATCACCTTGATATGGAATGTCTTTACGCCGGTTGTGGTTCAAAGCGTCTTGTTCAAATGCGTGATCTTGGAGAAATTTACCAGCTTGGTATGTAAGGAACAGTTTGGGCCAAGGCCCTTACGTTAAAATAAACAGCTTTGTGGAAATGATATCCAGGCTAAAGCAGGCTTTAGCAAAACGTTGCATTTCTTCTAAAACAGAACGCCATTCCATCTTCCAATAACACCATGCAAGGTTTGATAAAATGTGGGCCATAATGGAACGGACCTGTTTGTTAGTACTGCTCGTTCTCCCTCTACAAATAGTACACCTTTTTTATTCAGAATATATGTAATTCTAGTCACTGGATAGGTAGGTTACTTTTACCTTGTATTTTCACACTGCACTACCATTTTCTGAAAATCTCATTGGTTCGATAACGGCATAAACTATAACCTTAATCTCCATATCGCTGATGAAAGCTCTTATACATTTAAGAGTCGTAGAGTCTGTCGTTGATTTGTGCCAAACAAACAGCCTTGCTCCGTGCGTGCAGTGGGTAAACACTTGACAGTAAGGATTGTATAGTATAACGTGTGTTAGCTTATAATGTCAGGAACAGAAATAAATCCAGCTTGCAAGCCACCGACAGCTACGAGGGCCTTTTTTTTTCAACCTCCGATAAGACAATTTCATAGAAAACAGTTATTTTATTGTTAAAAGTTTTGTACACTTTTGTACAACATAATCACCGAAAATATTGAGGCATGTATCGTACTTGCACAAGTTTTGCAATACCCCTTCAAAAATTGTTGCCAGTTTACTTCTGGTGAAATCTCTGTATTAAATTTTTGGGTGCAATACCTTCGCTATATACTATGTACTAGTAGGTGTAGAGAAAGTAAAAAATGAACTATATATTACAATCTAGGGGAATGGACCATCTTTTTATGTACGCAAGTGTAACTGAAGAGAGAGATTTCCTACAATTAGGAGTGTGATACATTTAACAACATAAGTAATTAACTTCATCTATATTAAATTACGTGCACCGAATGTAACGTAAAAACCAAAAATGAAAGATAAATATTCCATTGTTTTCTCAATCACTCGATTTTAATTTTCTTTTCGCCTTTCAATTATAGCGATGTTCCTCTCGTAGAGAGCGCGGCAACAACTCGGTTCACTAAAGTTTCTCCATCTCTCTTACTCCCTGCCTGCTACAGGCAATCCAAATATTTCATATTCAAGAAAAAGTCCGGAGCTTCCCAGATTTATAGCTTTGGTTCATTTATTCCCTTCATTATTCGTAAGATGTTTACTCGACCCTCTGAATTATTCAACAGGCGCTCTTACTGCTGACGAACTTAAAAAAAAAATCGAAATGATGAGGAAATTTTGTTCTGTGCCGTGCAGAAAATGAATTTAATTTACATCTTAAAAATGTACTTGGCTAGGTTTGGTCATAAGCATTAGTAAAATACAGTCCTTTATGTGTTTAACGCTTAAGTTTAACGTTTTAAATCACTTATTGCTTTCTGCACCCCTTGCCTACGTAGATATAAGTAGTGATATTGGAAGATATCAATAGAAATTACTGAAGATCTCTATAAAAACATTGTTCATTGCAGAGAAAAAATATATAACTCATTTTAATATAATCTGATACACAATATACAATTTAAAATTTTAAATTTCACTTCGAGTTATTTTAGCAGGGATAAAAGTGTTGAAAATTCTTATTCAGCATGATTACCTACTAGCATTTTTTTCCTTTTTAAATAAACTTCTGCTACAACGGATTACATATTTTTGATACCATGACCACAAGTCTAGAACAATAATTAAACTGAAATTATAGGGTGACGGCACTCCAACGCCATCTGCTTGCAGCGGAGCAAAGTGGTATTGTGTAAAACATACTGGCAAGACTCCGTCAGAGTACAGATGGTGATATACAGCTACACAGCATGGCACCTTAACACCATCGGCTTTCTGCGAAAATGAATTGTATGGTATGGTACGAGATGAGACCTTGAAGTCTACTGTCCTCCACATACCAAACAACGACTATCTACCTAACAGATCCGCGGTGATATCAGTTAAAGGAATGTAAATGAATAGATTAAAAAAATAGTGAAGTAACAACTTACAAACACAACTAAATAAAAAAATGTGTACATAATCTAAATATACACGGAAGGCCCACTACCATACATCTATGTTTCCAAAAATAACCTCATTTCACCCGGATGCTCTAACACACCTGTAATCTTTTAACATGCAACAAGAAGAAGTAATTCTACCACAGCTCTAAGAATTTTTATTTCCATATTGTTGTTTTATATATGCTATGAGGAGTTAAATTAATGTCCTGCTTTTTATGTGTAGATTGAAAAATCTTAAATATGATTTGCTGTTTTATATGTTATGGAGTGGGGAAATTCTTAGAGTAAAACAAACATTAATACAAACCTTGTTACATTATACAATAATTGATGTTAAAAGCTGTGGCTTTAGCTGTTTCCGCTATTATTCATCATCAACTCTTCATGGATTAGGAGGATTCTCCTGTTCCGGCCTCATATTTCTTCCCATCTTTTAACTGGTCTTCCTATCGTTCTGTAGCCTAGAGGTTTATATTTGTATGACTGAAATGGAATGCGAGAGTTATCCATTCTTTGTAAATGGCTTTCCCATTTTTCTCTATTTATTTGTATCCTTTCTTTTAAGCAAAAAATGTCTAATTCTTTCCTTATGTCTTCATTTCTAATATGATCTTGTCTGGTGCAACCTTTTACTGCTCGGAGATATTTCATTTCTGCCGCTTGTATTTGGCTCCAATCTTTCTTTTTAAGAGTCCATGTCTCCGAACCATACAGTAAAACTGGAACAGCCATTGTCTTATAGAATTTTAGGTTTGTATCTTTTCGGGTTTTCCTTTTTAAGGTACGAGCTATTACTCCACAAATATATTGGAACTTACTCACTTTATTATTTATTTCTTCATTGTTTGTCTTAAAGGTTACATTACAACCCAAGTAGTTAAATTTTATCACCTGTTCTAACACTTTATTGCTTAACACTATCTTTGATCTTTTTATATGTTTTCCTATAAATGCCATTATCTTTGATTTTTCTATTGATATACTTAAACCATAATCCTGGATCAATTTTTGTAGCTTGTACATATTTATTTGCAGCTTATCTTCTCGGTCTTGTATTAACATCATGTCATCTGCAAAGAGTAGCATATTTAAGGCATTATCTTTATTTATTTTTATTCCTAATGGTATTTCATCTTTTAATTTTCTGAGAATATCATCCATATAGATATTAAATAAAAGCGGAGATAAACTACATCCTTGTCTTAAACCATTATTAATTATCATATCTTGTGATAATCGTCCATTTCCTAAAACTATTTTTATTTTTGTTTCTTGGTATATATTCCTGAGTACATCTATCAATTGTTTTGGGTATCCTTTTTTATCTAATATATGCCAGAGTCTAGTTCTGCTTACCTTATCAAAAGCTTTTTCTAAATCTACAAAAGCTATATGTGTTTCTAAATTATATTCTCTTCTCTTTTCAATAATTTGGTTAATAGAGAATATATTATCGGTGCAGGATCGTCCTTTTCTAAATCCCATTTGGTTTTCTAATAATAACGGTTCTGTAATTATACTTAGACGTTTGTTTATGATTTTTGTATACAGCTTATAGCCTGTGTTCAGGAGACTTATACCTCTGTAATTACTACATACATTTCTTTTGCCCTTTTTAAATATATTGATAACGTGTGCATCGTACCAGCATTTAGGAATTCTATTCGTTTTCCAACATTTGTTGATAAAATTAAGCAGTCTTACATTTAATTTATCTCCTCCATACTTTATTAATTCTGCATTTATTCCATCTGGTCCTGGAGCCTTTCTATTTTGCATGTTTTGTAAAGTTAATTGTAATTCTTCTTCGGTGATTAAATCTATAGATGTTTTAACTATTACTTGATCCTCTATTGAATTTCCATTTTCTTCTAATTTATACCATAGTTCCTTATAATATTTCAACCATTCTTCTTCAGATATATTGTTTATTCTCACTTTGTCTTTCTCTTGTTTTGTTAACGTCTTAATCACTTTATAGGCAAATTGTTGTCTGCCATGTATGTCGTTTTCTATCTGGCTAATAAAATTCTCCCATGAATTCTGATGTCCTCTTCTTGTAATTGCTTTTGCGATGTTTCTTTTTTCTTTATAATTTTGTCTTGACTCTTCAGTTTTATTTTGTAGAAACCTTTTATACGCTGCTTTTTTGTTGTCAATAGCTTGTTTAATTTCTTCATTCCATATTCTTAAGCCAATTTTTCTTCTATATTTATTTCTTCTTCCAATTGCTTCTTCTGCTGCTCCTTTGATTGCTTTAATTATATTGGACCATTCTTTATCAATATGTTCTTCTACTTTTGTATCTTCTAGGCAAATGTTTAATCTTTCTTGATAAAGCCTCCTGATACTAGGTTCTTGAAGTAGGTTTATTTTGAAAACCGTTTTATTTTGTTCCTCGTTTGCCCTTATTTTTGATTTTTTCCATCTTGTCCATAATTCTATTTTAGATATCACTAAATAGTGGTCGGAGGATATATCACAGCCCCTGTAAACTCTAGTATGTATAATCTGTGATATTAATTTTTTTTTTACCATAATATAATCAATTAATGATCTTTGACCACGTGCATTCCATGTATATTTATGAACATCTTTTGTTCTAAAAAATGTATTTGTTATCTTAAGTTCATTAAAAGTTGCAAACTGTCGTAATTGTTTACCATTTTCATTAATGTGGTCTTCTCCAAATTTTCCTACAGTTTTAGGTATAGGTTGTTTCCCAACTCTTGCATTTAAATCTCCAGCAATGATCATATATTGGGTTTTGCTTTTATTTACTTCTTCTTGTAATTGTTCATAGAATTCTAAAACCTCTTCCTTTTTTCCCTCTTCAGGACTATACACTCCCACAACAATTAGATGTCCTCTGGGGATTTTAAACGTTACTTGTATAATTCGTTCATTAATAAAAGTATAGTGTTCAATTCTCTTTGTCCATTTTTCATCAATTAATATTGCTACTCCTTTTGCTGCTCTTTGTTTTAATGAAACCCCACTATATACTAAAGTGTATTTCCCTATCTTTTCTGTACCTTTTAATTTCTTTTTAGTTTCAGTAAGTACCGTTATATTTACCTTCATTGTTTCTATTTCTTTTACTAATTCTTCTTCTTTTGTGGATATTCCTCTCACATTCCATGTTCCTATTTTTAATGGTTCTGCAATTCCAAATCGTGCGTCCTTTTTCTTTTGCTGTGGTCGAAATCCGATATTATCAATCCGGCTATTATTTTGAGGCTGTTCAGTATGTAAAAGTTTCGCTCTGGCCGCGGTACGAACGCTGCGCAGAGCTAGTTCAGTGGTGGGGCTGCCACCTCTCTGCTCCTGAACTCGCAGATGCTTTTCGGGCATTTACCCTAGATGTGTTGTCTTCACCTCGACTTTCGAGTCACATCCACCCGTTGTGCCAGTTTTGGTCCACCCCGAGTATTTTATTTCCTCGGTACCACCTATATCTAGGAGGCATTCCCCGATCCGCCACCTGGGGAGGCGCCCGATGGGGGATTGGCACTGAACCCCTCACGGCCGCTATTATTAATTAAGTAAATAAGTACTGCAAAGTTAAGCCTATACTTAGGCCATACTGATTCGGGAAATGGACCATTTTGAACCATATATTGTTGCATGTAAATTAAAAAAGTTTAACTCCAGTTAGAATGTTGTAATTACTTTAATATTTATGTTCGTTATATGAATAATTATTATAAGACGGACTTGAAAGTAACGTCAATGATCATACATTCCACAAGATGTACATCAAATATTTCTTCCTCTGTGCTTTGTTAAACCGTACAAAGACTTTACTTTCTCTACCAAGTAGGTACTGTTCACATGCATAGAAGGTAGAGAAAAACTCCACCAAAATTTCGAAACCAATATTTTACCAGGAATACATGTTTTTAATTCTGAATACAAAAAAAAAAAAGGTTAGAAAAGGTCCAAATATGTGTGTTTGAGTATATGAGAGTGTAGTTTAACTCAAAAATCAAAAGTGTATTAATATCAAATGTGGTGTTTAAATTGTAGTCTTTCGACAAGAACATTTTCAGGAAAATCCCTCCTCCGACACAAACTACCCTTGACAAGAAAAACGTTTTTAATTTTTTACAAAAATGTTTATTAAAATACCGTGTATGAAAGATATTTACATGACAAGATTACATGTTTATCTTGAATTTGTAAAAATATTCTACTAAAGTAGGCTATTGATCTTGGATACTTATAATTTCCTCATTAAAACTAGCAACGTTAAAATAAATCCCCTATTTACTATACGTAGTATAAAATGTATAACAAATTAGAAGTGTTCCATTCACATGACTTTCTCTGCATCTCTGTAATAAATTATTGTTAAAAAGCTTATTCTTCTATTTAATTAGTGCTAAATGAGAAAAAAATTGACAGAAATGGTCTTATTAGCTGCTTCCTTGTAAGTAGAGGGGAAATAATGGAGTACCGTAGGCTAAAACGATAGTCAAATATTTTAAAAGCTGGTTGCTATGTGATTGAAGTGCCTTTGTTTGTATGGACAGGAGTTGACAAATTCCCGTATGAGAAAAGTCTTAATTATTTAAAACTGAAACTAATAACAAGAAATATCTTAAAAAAAAAAAAAAAGTCAACGAATCGAGGAAAAAAAAAATTATATAGCATATCTAAATTGTGTGTTTCAACGAACTCTACATTTTTTGTTGGGTAAGCTTTTGTCTATCTCTTATAGTTTACCAGTTAAGCAAAATTCATTTAGAAGAAACATGTCTTTGGAGGCTATTCCCAGAAAATTGAAGATATGGAGCCATTTTTGAGAAAATCAAAATCAAAATTTTCGATTTTTTTTTCCATATAAAGGGTAGTTGGGGTTGGGGGATTTTCTTGAAAGTCTTTGTGTCGCATCCTTAGAAGCTACCAAACTTAAATAGCAATCTTTTCGTTTTTGAGTTACGCTACCCCCCCCCTCCCCACACACACACACACACACACACACACATAGACATTTTTTCTAAAACTTTTTTTGGATTCAGGGAACCCAAAACATGTATTTTCGGTGAAATATCGTTATCGAGTTTTTGGGTGCATTACAATACCTTCTCTATACACTATGTACATAGTACGTGTAGAGAAAGTAAAAATTCTTAAACGCGAGAGAGCCAAGTATAAAGTTTTAGAATTCATTGTACTATACACATATCGTTAAAATGATCATGTTCGAAAATTAAATTTGCGAACCCAAAAATTAGCATCATATGAAAACCAAAGATACGAAAATAAAACACAGACACAAATATTTAATGTTTTTCAAATTCTATCATAGTTTCTGGATTCGTACTTTAACTATCTTTTATAAGACAATATTGCAAATAGAAACCTTTGAGAGGTAAGTCCATAGCCCATCTCTTTGGGGTGGAGAAAACGTGCTTACTTTCCAAGCTAGAGGGCCCAAGTTAGCACAGTTGAGGCGAATTCTCTGAATAAGTCCCCCAGGATGTCTATTATACCCATTTAACAAATATCTGGTAACTCTAGCTTACTGGATTCCGGAATGATTTCATTTACCGTTTGCATACGCTTGGGTTGACAAAACTAACACTAAAAATTAAGACAGACAGACAGACAGACAGACAGACAGACAGACAGACAGACAGACAGACAGACAGACAGACAGACAGACAGAGAGAAGCAAAGCTCTCGAAAACATCAGAAATCGACCGCTTGCGCTTCTTCGGTCCCAAGTTAAAAACAATTGCCAGCAAGTGCTATAAAGTTTCAAAATGGATGGCTGTAATCTGTAAATCATCGATACTATATTCGTACAATTTTCACTACCGATTCTTCAGAAAATGTATCTTTAAAAATCTGATGCGTTCCATTCACATGACTTTCTCTATATCTCTGTAAATTATTATTGTTAATAAGCTTATCTTTTATTTATTTCATGTTAATCGAGAAAAATTAGCAGAAATAGTCTTATTTCTTGCTTTATTGAAGTAGAAGCGAAATAAGGGAGTACCATAGGTTAAAGTGAAAGCCAAAAGCTGGTTGCTATGTGACTGATGTTCCTTTGTTTGTATGGACAGGAGTTGACAAATTCGTGTACGAGAAAAATATAAGTTTTTCAAAGCTGAAACCAAGAAAAAGGAATATCTCAAAAACGATCAACTCCACATTTTTTGTGGGTTAAGTTTTTGTCCATCTCTCACGGTTTAGTAGTTATGAAAAATTCATCCAGAATAAAGTAGTCTTCAGAGGCTATTCCCAGAAAATTCAAAATACACATTTTATTTGGCAGGTAAATAACTTTAATATACGATATTTTAATCAAAATCGTTAGAGCCATTTTTTAGAAAATAAAAATTTTCGAAAAAAATTCCATATAAAGGGTAGTTTGGGGTGGGGGGGATTTTCCTCGAAATCTTCGTGTCGCATCCCTGGAAGATACTAAACTTAAATACCAAGTTTGGTATTTTATCCACTTTTCGTTTTTGAGTTATCGTGTTCACGGACACATGGACACACACACATACACACACGGATCTTTTTCTGAAAATACTTTTTTTGGATACAGAGGACCCTAAAACATATATTTCCGGTGAAATCTCGGTATCGAATTTTTTGGTGGAGTGCAATACATTCTCTATACACTATGTACATAGTGAGTATAGAGAAAGTAAAAATCGTATTCTTCTAACACGCGTTAATCGAGATCCCCATCTGCAGAAAAAAAAACTTTTATTTGAAACTCCGTTTTATTTACTTGACCAGGATAAAGAAAGGGAAATGAACAATTTTCGATGCGAGAAAGCAGTATTAAAACATTAAAACTAATATCATGGAAATGGTTTACTTATAAAAAAACGATATTTGAGAGAGATTGTTTGTTTTGACGGATCTGCGTTTTTTGTGCAGTACATTTCTCTCTCTCTCTCTTACGGTTTATCATATATGCAAAAGTAATCCAGCATGAAAAGGAATCCCGAGGCTATTCCCAGAAAAATCAATATATGCGTCTATTTGCCGTAAACATATCTTAAACATACAGTATTGTAATCAAACTCGTGAAGAGTCAGTTTTGAGAAAATAAGAACTTTTGAAAAATATCTAAGCTGGCCTACGGATGCACTGTTTATTAGTTTCTTCACAACTTCGTGTGGCATCCCTGGAAGCTGGAAATAACAAGTTTGGCAGTTAAAGGACTTTTCATTTCTGAGTCTGTTCATAGAACTACTCTACATAATAGAGAAAATAAAACTGAAGCATACTCAACACAATATTTTGTCATATTGTAAAAATAACCCAAGACTCTTTTGTTTTATTATCTTAATACTCTTGTATACAAAACTATATAATACATATATACAGACAGGGTGTTAATGAACTACATCGAAATAGTTTGGGAGATTATGCACGTGACTGATATAAGCAATTTGAGATCGGCGATGCATGGTCCCCGGATAAACATAACGCAACTACATAGCGTTAAACGTGTAGGTAGCAGCAGGTGCTGATACGTCGGTGTTAAAGCAAAGAAGTTTGGAAAAATGGCTTAGAATGTCTTCAAAAGTGCTGCATTTTTAGCGGCTCATTACTAGCGTTATTAAGGTTTAATGTCGCAAAAATCTGTAAAATCTCGAACACAGTGCCACACTGAGCTTTCATTAACTAGGTTCTTGAGGTGACCTACTCTGGAGGCGTATTTACGACTGCTTTAGTGGCTTAATGCGTAACGCGGGAAGACGCTATCCCAAAGGTCATGAGGTCGATTCCTTTCTTAGAGTAAATTTTTATTATTATTTTTTTCATTCCAGACGAAGTGCCACGATACGTGAACGAGACTCGAACTCGGAAACTATCTTTCACTTGAAAGCCAGTATCATAACCACTACGCTAGAGAGGTGCGCTGTAATACGTTCATTCGTTTTTCGTGTTAAGCTCTGGAATGCTTGATAAATTAGCTAGTGGCGTACTGGCACTTCAGAAACTTATAGCCGTTACTTCGAAATTTCAATAAACAGGCCATAAGTCTCCTATCCCAAATTACTTATTCAAGTAATCTACATATTCTGTGAAAATATTTCGGTGTAGTTCATTAATACCCTGTATGTAGCTTAACCTGGTTGATGCTGAAATGATCTCGGGGTCCATGGAGCTTCTCAGGATGAAGGAAAACCCCGAAAAAGACCGGTTAACTCACCCTAAGCGAGATTCAAACTCACGACCTGTTGAATGTGACGCAGACACGCTACCACCACACTACCCAGGCGGGCACAGAACTGTTGTGTATCGAGCGGACACTCAGGCAATAATGTTTATATTCTGCACTCCAAAGGTCCTGGTTCAAGTCCTGGGTCGATCAATATGGCTGTAGTTTTTCCATGATTTCTCTCAGTTGCTAAAGTAAATACCAGATTGGATATCAGTTCTAAAGTTCCCACTTCCGTCTCAAACAATAGCAAAACTGAAACTACATAGTAAGTAATATTTCACTGTGGTTTATCCACAGAGAGTAAGCAATTTGTGCTTATACTATAGTTGACGGCAACCTAATCCCATTTGCTTGTCGTGGTGTGAGGAGATGAGACCCGCTCTGACATCTGCCTGCGGATGGTAGAACAGCTAGACTGGACAGCACTCTTAACACCATCTACATGGTGCAAAGACAAGGGGATGAGACCTGGCTACAGTCCACCATACACCGACAATGAGGTATCTTACCGAAAAGTTCCGTTGCGATATCCAAATTGCTAAAGTGACGAAAAATAAAATACTATTAAAAATCTGACGTGTTCCATTCGCATTACTTTCTCTGCAGCTCTGCAAGAAATCACTGTTAAAAAGCTTATGCCTTTATTTTAGTTCATTCTATTCGAGAAAAAAGAACAGTCTTATTACTTTCTTTCTTGTAAGTAGAGGAGAAATAACAGAATACAATAGGTTAAAGTGATAGTTAAAAGATTGTTGCTTTGTGACTGAAGTTCCTTTATTTGTATGGACAGCAGTTCCCGAAAGAGAAAAGTACAAGTATTTTATAAGTTGAAACTTAAAAACGATTAACTCCACCAAAAAATGTTTTAACGAAATCTACATTGTTTACCACCTAAGCAAAATTCCGTAAAATTCATCTAGAGCAAAGTAGCCTTCAGAGGTCATTCCAAGAATATTCAAGATATATATTTTGTTTGTCAGATAAATATATTTAATATACGATATTTTAATCAAAATTGCATCCTTGGAAGATACCAACTTAAATACCTAGTTTGGTATTTAAATGTCTTTTCGTTTTTTGAGCTATGCTGTCCACACACACACACATACCCACACATACGGGCCTTTTTCTGAAAATACTTTTTTTTTGTGATTCAGGGGATCCTAAAAGATGTATTTCCAGTGAAATCTGGTATCGAATTTTTGGATGCAATACAATACCTTCTCTATATACTATGTACATACTACGTGTAGAGAAAGCAACAGCTAATTTGTAGTTTTTGGTAAGATTATGGCATCTTCTTCAGCAAATGCTGAGTGAGTTGTTGATTCCGTTGCTATGCAACTAGACCTTCTTTTCACAAAAGCATCATTACTATTATGGTACAACTTCTTGAAGTGTATTTAAATAAAAGGAAATCTATGTTATATAAAAGAAGAATTAAAGTTTGAAGAACCGTTAGGTTCATTAAACTTGAGGGCAGAGTACTTATTTTACTTCTACAAGAATAAGCTTCTTAACGTTGTCTGCTGCCGTGAAAATCTAAAGCTCTAGCTAGAAAGGAAATTTCCTATTAATAATCAATGTGTTCAAAAGCGATGAAGTGAAGCAGACCTGCATAGTTAATATTGATCCTCCTTTCGTACTACGAGATTTTTACCTAGCTAGGTTATCTTTAAATTTTCCCAACTGGCCTTTTAGTATACACTGTTAAATTCTCACGCTTCTTATTTGTGATTTATTTTCCAAAAGCGACTTTAAAATAAATCTGGTGGTATATTCGTATTCTTCAACTAACAAGAACCAGGTTTCTATGATCACTTTTGATAGCATCTAGGGGACCGATAGAGGGACACAAGCGGATGTCAATTGCATGTATACCGAGTAGAGGCCGACCTGCATTGGCGACTGCACCCACCGCATGTAAACAACCTGTAGTAACGCGTGCCTCGCAGCAATATACAGGTGTTTAAAAACGACACTAAACGAAGATGTGGACCTTATTGGTCATACCGTAGGTGACACGTGAATATAATTTTCAGCTCTAAATTCGGCACATACAAAAGCTGCCATAAAATCACCATGGTTTAGGCTGT
Source organism: Hymenopus coronatus (assembly GCA_030762935.1). Taxonomy (NCBI): domain Eukaryota; kingdom Metazoa; phylum Arthropoda; class Insecta; order Mantodea; family Hymenopodidae; genus Hymenopus; species Hymenopus coronatus. The sequence goes on along the minus strand of CM060898.1, from coordinate 38,103,782 downwards.
TGTACATGACCATATGGCCCGTGCCTGGCCCACTCCAAGAGAGATGCCGGTTGGTGGCAATGGTCCCAGTCGCGTGGTGTAGGCGTGGTTTGATAGACACGTCGGCGGGGACATGTCACCTTATAAATGGAAAATGTAGCAGTGGGCGTGGCGTATGATAACCGTTGTTCCTTTGCTGCCTAATCCCAAACACACAAAACTATTTTTAAACACATAAAACTTTAAATAGAGAGTTTGAAAGTTGCAACATCAAGTTTTGGACAAGTCAAAGTGTAAGCTAATCGATTGCTATCTACGTTTGGTGTCGTTATGAAACGGCCTGTATATGTTCTATATTACAGTACTGTTTTACAGGTAATTAATGCCTTTGATCATAGTGCTTGCTCTTCAATCAAGATTATAAACATCTCTTGTTTGAAATGGATTGCATGAGGATTTGCAATTCATACAGGAGACTTTGCAGATATATCTACAATAATATTTGCAAACGTTGACATGTCTGGAGCCCTGAAAGCTGTCGAACAACTTCTGCAATAAATTAATCATGGACCCGTGACACCTGTTTTAGACCGTGTAAAAAAAGGAATACATTGCTTGGAAAAAGTGTCGGATTTTTAATAATGCCTGAAATACGAAATGTGCTACGAGGTTTTGCTACGGAAATAATTACTGTCGGAGTATCTTAACCAATAGGCGATGATGCGTTCTATTTTCGTTTTGCTCTAATCACATGATTTGGAGCGAAATTTTTCACAATATAAAGCCTGTTTACGTGCCAATTGGAGACGATTCACATTTGAGACGTTATAAATGCATGCTGTATATTATAATGTATTTATCTTGAGAGAAAAATAAACGGATAATGATGCTGATTACTTGTTGCACAACATCAATTGAATTTATGTAAGTATTAAGTTTTCTATTTAACGTTTTTTTTGTGAGTTATGTTCTCCACACATACTCACACGTCCTTTTTTGGATTCGGGGGTCCATAAAACATATACCTTAGGTGAAATCTCATTTTGGGTGAAATGCGAATCGTTCTCCATACACTATGTACTGTGTACTTATATAATCGCTTTGAACTAAATTGGGTAGAAAACGTTACATAAAAAACTGATATGTTCCATTCACATGACTTTCTCTACATCTCTGAAAGAAATTATTGTTAAAAAGCTTGTGCTTCTATTTACTTCATTCTAATTGAGAAAACATTAGCATAAATGGTCTTATTACTTGCTTCCTTGAAAGTAGATGCGAAATAAGGGAGTACCATAGGTTAAAGTGATAGTCAAAAGCTTGTTGCTATGTGACTGAAGTTCCTTTGTTTGTACGGACAGGAGTTGACAAATTCCTGTATGAGAAAAGTATAAGTTTTTTAAAGCTGAAACCAATAACAAGGAATATCTCAAAAACGATCAACGATCAACTGCACGAAGAATATATATATAACATAAGCTGTGTGTTTTATGATCTAAAATTTTGTATAGTTAGTTTTTGTGTATCTCATATGGTTTACCAGTTATGCAAAATTCCGCAAAATTCATCCAGAATTAACATGTCTTCGGAGGCTATTCCCAGAAAATTCAAGATATACATTTTATTTGTCATGTAAACATCTTTAATATACGATATTTTAGTCAAAATCCTTATAGCCAATTTTGAGAAAATCAAAATTGTCGAAAATTTTCCCATGTAAAAGGTAGTCGCGGTGTTGGGATTTTCGTGTCGCATCCTTGGAAGATACTGAACTTATATACTAAGTGTGTATTTAAAGGACTTTTTGTTTTTGAGCTATGCTGCATTTCCGGTGAAATCTTTGTATCCAATTTTGGATCCATTACAATACCTTCTCTATACGCTATGTACATAGTACGTGTAGAGATGGTAAACATTTGCACAGTTTTGTACTTATAATAGATACAATTCCAGAATTTGCATTTATTGTTGGATTTACTACCTGAAACGCAAGCTATCTTTAAAATCTCTGCCGTGTATTAAAGTGAAGAAGCGGTGTGTCGTTTCTAATTTGCCACAGAGGCGGGTTAAGGGAGCCAATCTATGGTATGGCGTGAGATAAGCTTCAGGCATTTAGCTATCAAACTTTACTAATTAGTTCTACATAGGTATACAGAGTTTCCTTCAATCTCTATCAACATGGAACAAGGGTTTTCTCACTCGCCTTCTCCTGAACACCTCGAGCAAATAACCTTTTTAACTTTGCCATTATTTGTTTCACGACATTGAAGAGGATTCCCCAAGAGAAAACTCATTATTTGATAGGATAGTTGCACAATGCTACAAGATACATCAAACAAATCTAATTATTTATTCCGCTTCTCGACAGATATCTATATTATTCGCTAGACTCCACACAGTACATTCTATAGCGCTAACATTTCCTTGCTAACGCAAGATCTCTACGAGCTTTATTCCACAGTTTTCCCAGTAATATTTTTCACTTTTAAAGCTTCGTAAATTTATTAGCATATGTTGCATTTTGAGAAATATGAGAAATAACCTGGTGTGTTCTTTTCACATAACTTCCTCTACCTATATATACCAACACACTTTTCATAAGAAGGCTTACTCTTATTCTTAGTAGCTTGTAAACGTATTCTACTTAGTTCCTTGTAAGTAGAAGGGAACTAAGAGGATACGTTAGGCTAAAGTGATAGTCAATTTTTTTACTTTCCCTATACGTACTATGTACATGGTGTATAGAAAGGTACTGTATTGCACCCAAAAATTCGATACCGAGATTTCACCGGAAATACGCGTTTGATATCCCCTGACTCCAAAAAAGAAGCATTTTTAGAAAAATGTCCGTATGTGTATGTGTGTGCCTGTGAGCGGCATAGCTCAAAAACGAAAATTCCGTTAAAAACCAAACTTGGTATATAGGTTTGTATCTTCCAAGGATGCGACACGAAGATTTTCAAGAAAATCCCCATTACCCCCAACTACCCTTTACATGGAACTTTTTTCAAAAATATTGATTTGCTCAAAAATGATTCTAACGATTTTGATTACAATAGCATATATTAAAGATATTTACCTGACAAATAAAATGTATATATTGAATTTTCTGGGAATAGCCTCTGAAGACTACTTTATTGTGGATGAATTTTACGGAGTTTTGTATAACTGCTAAACCGTAAGAGAAGGACAAAAAATTACCACAAAAAAATGCAGAGCACGCTAAAACACACAATTTATGTTATATACATTTTTTTCGTGGAGTTGATGGTTTTTGAGATATTCCTTGTTATTGGTTTCAGCTTAAAAAAAAACTTTTTCTCATACAGGAATTTGTCAACTCGTGTCCACACAAACAAAGAATCTTCAGTCACATAGCAACCAAAGTTTGACTACCCCTTTAACCTATGGTACTTCCTTATTTCGCTTCTACTTACAAGGAAGCAAGTAATAAGACTATTTATGCAAATTTTTTCTCGACCAGAATGAAGTAAATAGAAGCATAAGCTTTCTAACAATAATTTGTTGCAGATATATAGAGAAAGTCATGTGAATGGAATACACCAGATTTTTTTTTAAAAAGGTGGTTTGCCTTGTGATTTAATTGAAATCCCTTGGGTTTGCATGATCAAAATTAATTATTCCTCCCTCTACCTCATGCTAATCAACATAAACATTAGCATAAATTGTCTTATTATTTATTTACTTGTATGTATTAGGTAAATAAGTAGTACGCTAAGATAAAACGATAGTCAAATCTTTTAAAATCTCTCCCATTAGTTTAATATTGAAATTCGGTTCTCTTTGCATGGCCAAAAATAAACAAAATAAAGATGGATGACGACTGCCGGTATAAGAAAACTAAGTATTTTAAAACTGAAATCAGTATCGCAGAAATAGTTTGCTCTCTCAACGAAAAAGTATAGGACGTAAATTGTGTGTTTTGATGAGATCATATGTTTATGTCTATCTCTTAAGATTTATCGCTTATACAGAAGTCTTTCAAAATGCAGATGTTTTCAGAGGCCATTTTCAAAATATTCAAGCCATTCAGTTTATTTTATTCTAAACACGTTTTATTTACAGTATTTTGATCAAAATGGTTTGAGACTTTTTAAAAAAAATGTTCCATGTAGAGGGTAAATTGGGTTACGGGGAGTTTCTTTAAAACGTTCGTGTTGCATCCTTGGAAGATGCTGAACTTGAGTATCAAGTTTCTTTTTTGAGTTATGTTGTGCACACACACACATGCACGCACGCAGATAAATGTATGGATCTGTTTCTAAAATTTTGTTTTTAGATTCAGAAGATCGCAAAACATATTTTTCCGTTGAAATCTCGGTATCGAATTTCTGGCCGGTACACAATACCTTCTCTATCTACTATTTATTGTGCATATGTAGTAGAGAACGCAATCATTTCAGATTCATTCTGTGGATTGGAGTGGGGTTCCTTATTGAAAAAAATCCATTTCATTAGAGGTGCATAAAATTGCCCACAAACAATAGACAAACATAAAGAAACTTTCAAACCGTTTAAATTCGTTGAAATATCTTGTGATGTTTGCAAACAAATGTTTGTGGTTTTCTGTACAAGTACTTACAATAAATAGAGGAAATATTATATTACGTTATAAAACTTCGACGTCCAGGATTAAACGAATATGCGTCTTTTAGGGCACCACTGAACTCAAAAGTGGAAAATTTTAGGAGAATATTTGTGTATGAGATCTAAACAATGTACCACAAAACGAAAAATCGGTTAATACTAAATGTGTTATCTAAGTTCAGGTTCTGCCAAAATGTGAAACAACATTTTCAAGCATTTCCTTCCCCAGTACAAACTTCCCTTTACATACTTGTTCGTTATTTTGTATTTTCTCAGTAACAGCAATAATATTTGTGATTAAAACACCATTTATTTAAACTATACAGCATGTATTTGTGGATAAATGACAGAAGAATCTTAATTACGATCTAGTGGGTGCAACAGTTACCAAGGAGAAGAATGTTTCAAATTGTATTCGATATAAAGTAATGACGAAGAAGTTTTATCCACATTAAGACGACTGGGATTAATTACCGATAGCATGATTAGAACCAGTTGAAAAATCCAATGTCACAGCCGGGATTTGAACACGGTTCTCCCATTCTCCGTGCGGTTGATCTAACCATTGAGCTACTGTGACAACTTGCCGGTATGGAATTCAATTTTCCAACATTATTTATGTGTTTTGAATGCAACCGCGTTCAAATCCGATCTGTGGCTTTACATTTTTCAACTGGTTCTAATCATTCTCAACCCCTGAGTACCTTTCAATATATATAAAAGAGTGGAGCATTGTTATTTAATAAAGAATTTACTGATTTAGCTTTTTTTTATTTGTTAACTTATGTTTTATTTAAGACATTATTTATATGTGCAGGGCTACTAATTCATAACATAAACAATGTTCAATTATTCGTTTTGTCCATAAACACTGTATAAATTGGAAACTTTTTGTTACAAATTAATTTTCATACTGTTGGCGTCACAATTTGAATATAATGATATAAACCAAGATAATAAACTAATTACAGTTACTGCATTACGTTAACGCTATAACAATTTTATTGTCATTATTTGTTGTACAGTTATTTATTTATGTACACCAGCAAATGTGTGAAAACAAATGTATATATTCATGATATGAACAACAGTATGAATAATAATGCAAGAGACATAATAAGAGTAATTATCCTTCAAATCATGAATCTTTAATCGGCATCTTAACCTAAGAAAGGTGGATTAATATTTCAAATGCAAAATGTTGCATACTGCCGTATCACTGAAGGAAAATCTGTTCTTGTGCATTGGACAGTAGAAGATTCGCAGGGACATCGAACAAATTTGCTCTTTCTGCTTTGATGAAAGGGCTACCAGTTGAAGACCCCTACGCTAGGTACATCAATAACCATGGGACGCAACAGGATCTTTTAATGAAAAGAATTTGTCTCCATATCAAATTCAATTTTGAAAGAAAATATTTTTAGTTGGTACAACGAAGTAAAACTAACTATAACCTCTTCTAAAATAAACAAAATTAACGTTCTTTGGATGTGGTACTAGTAATTTGAATCAGCAGGTCATTTTAATTTTGCATTGAGCTAACATATGATGGCGGCTAGGAGATTTGATAATTCCCTTATTTCTCTTGACAGCTAGCGGATTCGATAGTTAATCTATTTCTGGTGACATGGAATTCATTCGTTGGTGTTTATATACTATGACAGTGATAAGAATGTAGGTCTTCTGTGACAGCTAACACATTCATCATAGTATTAACTTCTATTTTAATTGTAGATACACTGCTGTATTTGTCTACTCTTTGCGCAGCGTGTTGCGCTGAATTTCAATATGTATTCCTTATCTAGCTGCAGATACTTTAATTTAGTTGGGATATAACTAGGAGTTATTTCCGCTGGAGTAAGATGGTCCAGACGTTTCGTTCACAACTACGGTGAACATCTTCAGTGGCGCGGTCAAAGTTTCCTCGGAGTAGGTTTCGCTGCGTCTGAAGCTTTAACTTCAGAGTCGCTGTCGGGACCAACTGCTTTACTTCCGTTCCGAAGGAAGCCATGCTAAGGGTTTTTACGCCCGAACCCGCGAAATTGGGTATGTGAAGCTAGCATGGTAACCATTACACCACGGAGGGCGATAAAAAAAAGTATCGAAACATTTTTAGGTAAAGAGTAGTCTGAGGTGGATGGAATTTTTGCATGTGTTCGTGTCACTTCTTCGAAAGATATTTACCTATAGGATGATAGGATAAGACCGGACCTGAGGTTATGGTACATCTGTTCCTCGAGGTATCTTAAAATTAATCATAAAATATTGTTAAAATTAAAGTTTTTCTAATATAAATAAAAGCTTAATAATGTTTTAATATTTAAAAATAAAACATCGGTCTTAAGAATACTTTCTTTTAAGAATTCATATCGAGAGAGAAGATTGTGATCTAAATGAGGGGGCGCCCCTGGGAGGGAGAATACACCGGGGGGCCGGGACCAACAACCGAACAGCTTTCACCGTTGTGTACAGATTCAAATGCCTCCGCCAGGAGCGGTCCTCATGCGGCAGCTAGCTGAAGTCTGGGGACTGAGACAATAATTTTAAACATCCTTTTCCCTGCCAGGGCGCACGGAACACCATTATTGACACTTCACTTCCAACCCTGAGAGAAACCAATGGGATGAAGGATGAATGAAATGACAATGGAAACGACATGGAGGGCCAGAACTTCAGGGGAAGAAAGAAACCAACACAGCATTCGCCTGGCAACTTAGTAAAATCCCGAATAAACCTATGGTCAGGTAGGCCGGCATTTTGAAGCGAACCCGCGACCTCCCGAATGCGGGCCATAGACGGAATTGCCTGAGACATCCCGTTCGGCGAAAATATTGAATTTAAATCCCAAATTCGGCATTTATTTGGATTTTTGTTTTAAGCTATGCTGCAAACACACACCAGCCCCAAAACACTGGACACCTTTGTAAAAATACTTTGTTTTATTTAGGGAGCCTCAAAACATATACTTCCAGTGAAATCTCGATACCTAAATGTTCCGTTGGAGTAAACCACCCACTAATTCTTGAATTTTGAATGAACTTTATCTAACAGGTACGTGGTAGAGAAAGTAAATATACAGGAAAAATATTGGGTAAATTATGTGTCTAATGCTGGGCATAGGACAGTGAGTGCGAAGTAAAAACAAAAAAATGCAGAAAAAGCATATGAACGGTATCACACTGATCTGTTCGCCATCCGTCCTCCGATATCTCTTTGTGTTCATAACGGACTATTTTCCCAAAGCTTCTATGCGATTCGAAAGTTTCCCCGGGTCCCTTTCATATCTATTGAAACTATAATCCATGTTTGTGTGCTTCTTATACAGAGAATAGAGGGATCTATGCGAAATGCACTCTCTGAACGTGTGCAATGAGCTGCTGAATTATTCATTGACGAAAATCGTTCCCTATCTCCCAAGCTGTCTATAAGTGTGCATGTGACAATGAATGTGTGTGCTTAATAAGAATAATACTGAAACATCTATTGTTAATATACCATACAGTTTAGCGAGAAAACCACAGTTGTTTCCATAGCAAAACTCTCAATATGATCATTGAAATTAAGGGAAATAAATGGAATAACAATATATATATATATATATATATATATATATATATATATATATATATATATATATATTATATACATCATAAATGCCGAAATAGATGAAAATATTGTATGATTAAGGAGTCATTTCTCCAGATTTTAGTTCTTGTCATTTTCTGGTAGTTAACTTTCAGCGGCAACTCTTAAATATTTTGTACTTGTTTATACTACGTTCTGCACATATCATTCAATACTCCTGAATTCAATAGTCGGGAGTTCTCCTTTCCCCAAAAGAAACCTTTGAGTAACTATTGTAATTTATTTTTTTTAAATTCGCCACAATCCCTCTTATCAGCTTTTTCTAAACCTACCTTGGTTTGGACAAAGTGAGAAGCACAAGGGGTAGGAAACCGAAGCATTTTACCTGAGGGGCTGGAAGACACTCGTAAGATGTGTCTAATTTTAGTTTGATGTGAAAATTATGCCACCCTATCCAAAGAACAAAGGTGGGTTTCCGTTTAGGAGTAAAGGAGAAAGGGGGACAGACAAATATTGTGAAAATACTTGTAAACGTTTTCCTCTTTATTCTATATGTAGTTTGAAAGTAACAATGAAATATGGGCAACTAATGAAAATTGTTGCTCTTATTACTGCAAAAACAGCGAAGTTACATGGAGTATTTCCAACAACAGCGTAACGGGCTACTGAGAAATTTATAATTACAACTAAAAGTAAAAATACATAGTACGGAACTAAGAACAAATGAATCACTAATACAATGCATTACCAATAAGTTGTAATTTCCATCATTTTAAAAGGTTAGCAACCTAACTATCAATTTCTGTAAAACTGCACTAATATAATTTAATGTAATTTTAATTCTGAATTAATTATTAAAAGTAGATTCAGCTAAAATATCAGTGCTATGGTCTCACCCTCACTCACGAGGTCGATGTTAACATGTTATGAAGTTTCCCACGCGACTGCAATTGTACGATAACAGCCACGCGGGATCAACTTCTCTTGAGATAATATACCCTAAGTCGACTTGAATACTGTTTTCATTCCGAATCACCTTTGCAGTCTACGGATGTACAATTAATAAAACTGAATTTTTTTGTGTTTTCCCAACAATTTAAAAACGAATCGAAAAGCCTCTGGGGCAAATTAGACATCGCGAAGAAAAAGTAACAATATTTTTTTTTTTCTACAACCACATGAAGCCATGAATATTCGGAGAGCTGGTTTACTAATTCCTTACCAATCAACAGCTCATTATATCGGCATTCAGTTTCACCGACTGGACCTAACACTGCGCAGTATATAATATCTCTTTTAAGTATGTAAATAGATGAACTTAAATATCTCGGGTAAATGGTACTCGAAAATAAGGATTCGTTGTTTAACTTACCGCGAAATTGAAACTTTTTTATTGTTTTGTTAAAAATATCTGCTTTTATGGCTGAAGTCAATGGGTTCGGCTTGTGAGTTGTTACTTCTGGCCGTAATTTCGCGGAATTAAATTGTTATTACTCTTATATAAATATTCGCAGCAGAAAGGTTTTATTAAAATTGTTGACCTTTTTCTTCCCAAAGGATATTTACTCACGATTTCTAATTAAAGAGACCCCTTTTTTTCGCTCGCGGAGATTTTGCCTAACTTTAGAGAAGGAAGCTTGAACTGGATTCTCTTACTAAAGAAGGAAATCCTAATTGGAATTGGACGGTAAAATGAATACGCAATAAACAAATATAACAAGTTTTCTCAATTGGTAGAATTATACATATTAGAATAATATTAAGAACAAACAGGCACATTATACATATGCTTAATAGCATTGTTTCGCTTGCTTGGAGAGGCATTTGACAATGGTGTATATGGTTGGGAGCAAAACGTGGGACATGAACACTACATAAAATGTACATAATGGGACAGATCCCTATATATTAGTACAGACAAAATTCAGCCCCGCTAGCTATCAACGTGACTGCCTCTATTTTCTAAGTACAATTTCTAGAGCCGATTACGTAGGATATTTTACCTCTCCCAAACCATGGCCGAGCTATCGAAGGACAACATTAACATTACAACTTTATCCTCATATTTGCAAGCTACAATACAGGTTTCTTAGTATCAGTTTATATATTTCCTCTTAGCAGCGGCAATAGCTTTAACCGTCATCTCCATGTCGTTGATGAAAGCTCTTATGTAAATGTTGTAGCGTTGTCCAGTTTAACCAATCGTGCAAATAATTCTACCTGTCTCTCTAGCAGGTCGAATTATTGGTTCATCTTTTCCTCCTGTACCAATTGCAGCGAAAATCTTCGAGGTTGTATTCGAACCACTTCTGTTTTATATCATCGTTCATGGCTCGTTTTATGTACCGGAATTGTTTATTGGCCAGTCATACAGAGAACGGATACTGGCTCGATGGAGTCGAAAGTTTGATATTTGAAACCTTATGGAGAACAAACACTATGATCTATGCGAATTGATTACTTTTGTGCAGGATAGTGTACTTTGCTTAATCTGTCTTCTAGAAGGACTTTGATCATTGGAATTCAATCGGCAATATAAAATAATATAATTAGTCCTTTATCAAAACACATATGAATGCTTATGTTGAAGCTAAATCTTGCTACTTAACTGGATAAACAGAATGGTAATCTGCCGTTACTGTTTTCAAATTAAAGGGTTAAATAAACAAAATAAATAACAATTTGTTAGTATTGGTAAATTTAAATTTTTTATAAGTATATTAAATGCCTCAACTAAAATCAGTTTCTTTACTACAACAGTACTAATACTAATACTACTACTAATAATAATAATATAACAATAATAATAATAATAATAATAATAATGAATATATTGAAAAGAATGACAATCCGTGGGTTAGGTTTAATTCTATCGTGATTTAGGGTTATGCTTTTTAGAAATTGGAAGAGATTTTCGGCAAAAGAGCGACGTGAATCGGTAGTCTCCTGACACAGGCGAAACACGTCACAGGTCTACCTCTCCCCATGGAGAGATCTCTCTGAAAAAGTATCCTATACGAAACGCCAGGGCGTCAGAAGTCTGCATCGGTGCGCAACTTTTATTCCATCAAAACGTATTAATTTGAATAAATAATTCAATTCCATCATTAACGGTTTGAGTGAATGTATTACTTAAGAGATTGTCTCTAATTACACCATAATATCTCCAAGTTCTAGTTTAAGACATTTACAACACAAACAATGGTATCATCGGGTTTACCTTCTTGTCGCCAGTGAAGGAGAGTGGCTCGCGTAAGCGGATTGAACCTGTTGTAATGCCATATATTGATATTTGAATCGGACCTAACTGGATCTCACAGAACTAACCCGATCTGCTGTCGGATCTTGTGTGCTGACTGTTCCTGGTTATTAAGATGACTTCGATCGAACTAAGAAATAGCTGAATAGCTCTGAACATTTACTTTTCCAAACTCAAAACGAACAAAATAATGCATAAATGGTAGCTAGCTTTTAGTATAATGCTTTAATGCACAAATAACTGACACATGAAACCTTACATAGAATAAGTTGTTTAAATGTGAATTTGATGGCGGGCATTTCTGTGGACTACAAGAGAATAACAATCCTAAGAAAATCGCACATAGCACATGTATTATCAAACACTTCACAACACAAAGACAAGTCTACGACAGACAGCTCATAGCCGATAAAACGCACCCTTGACACGTCCTACGCCGTTTCTACGCAGTATCATAATACCGAGCTCACCGCAGTTTCGGGGGTCATCAATGGGGGGAGGAATTCCGCGAAGGTCAACGAAAGAGCAAGGATAGCTTTATTAATGGGGAGGGCAGACAATTACTTGCTTTCTGCGATGCCTTCTCTTTAGAAATAATGAATGGCAAGTACGGTGAGGATCGAGAGGGAGAACTCACTTTCATAAATGAAAATGGGGGTAGTGTAATAGATTTTATTTTAATAAGTCAGGGTTTAATTGGCAGAATTAGAAATTTTTGGGTGGGGGATCGTATCGAGTCACATCACTGTCCGGTTGTCCTGGAACTGAATATAGAGACGGCCATGGTGGCGCATGCACCTGAAGAGGGGCAGGGGGACGAAGGGAGATTCATTAGTAAATTTATATGGAAACCGATAGAAAAAGAAGTATTTGTTGATAAATTAGAAAGAAGATTAGGGGAAAGGAACGCAGACACAGCGGAGGAACTAACTCATATAATAGCAACGGGTGCGGGGACAATGAAAGTCCAAATGCATGGTAAGGTAAAACGATTCAATGGTTGGTATGACCAGCAATGCAGAACTGTAAAGAAACAAGCAGAGGAGGCTCTGTCAAAATTCAGAAGGGAGGGGGGAGATGACATTAGGAAAATGTTTACAAAAAAGCGAAGGGAGTACAAACAGCTCTTACGGGAAAAGAGAACTACGTGGCAAGACAAAATTACTCAGAAAATTAGTAATATTTTAACGCGGGGGTATAACGCTGAGATGTGGCAAGTAGTAAAACATTTAAGAGGCAACCGTCAGGCGCCCAACGAAATTTCTCCCAGAAAATGGGCAATGCATTTTATGGGAATATTCGGGAAAGGTGAAAGGGAAGGAAGTTTTATAAAGGAAGTGAAAATTTTGGGAAATTTTGAGATCCCAATACTGGACGAGGAAATATCAGCACGAGAAATAGCACAGGCGCTAAGGAGTCTGAAGGGAGGCAAAGCTCCAGGGTTGGATGGGCTGCCCCCGGAAGTTTTTAAAGCCGCAGCCAATGTTAATGAGTTTGGTAGGAGTATGCTCCAGATATGTAACAGATTGTTTATTGTGGGGAATTACCCTACCTGCTGGGGAAGTTTTTACCTGGCTAGAAGCCCGAGAAGATCTTGAATTAACACGTCGCCAGGAAAGCTATAGTTCTTATTTTAACTATAGGGGGGTTACTCTGTTGCCAATTATGGAGAAAATTTATTGTAGAGTGTTATATAACCGGATAAAGGACTGGGAATCTAAATTTGGCAAACTTTCAAAATTTCAAATGGGTTTCAGAGAAGGACACAGTACCATAGATGCCGCGTTTATATTAGACACTTTAAGGGCGAAGCAACTGTTAGTTAAGCGGGGAAAGCTTCATTGTGCTTTTGTGGACTTTAAGAAGGCATTTGACTCTATCAATTGAAATGCATTATGGTACAAACTAGGCAGAAAGGGGTTATCAAGTAAAATGGTTAGAGCATTGCAGGCAATGTATCAAAATGTCCAATTCTGTGTGAAGTACGACAGAAACAGTGTGTCCGAGAGCTGCCGAAGCTATAGGGGAGTGAGGCAGGGTTGTATTTTATCTCCCTTGCTATTTAATCTCTTTGTGGATGATATTACTGATACAATGATAGCAGAGAATATTCAAGCACCAGTAGTAGCGGATTTGCAGATCCCAACACTTTTATACGCAGACGATTTAGTATTGTGCTCTACGACAGTAAACGGATTGCAACGAGGACTGGACAAACTTAAGAACTATTGCGATGAATGGCTACTTACAGTTAATGTGAATAAGACTAAGGCAATGACTTTCAAAAAGGGTTGTGTTTATAGCAGGGAGGAGACTTGGGCATATGCAGGACAGATACTGGACAATGTTAAATCCTTTGTGTACTTAGGACTCACATTTACAATGAACGGAAACTGGACAAAACACATTGACATTACGAAACACAAGGCAAGGGTGAAAGCGGCGGAAGCTCTCCGGATACGCTGCAGAATTCCGAATATCTCCATACAGACGATTTAGTATTGTGCTCTACGACAGTAAACGGATTGCAACGAGGACTGGACAAACTTAAGAACTATTGCGATGAATGGCTACTTACAGTTAATGTGAATAAGACTAAGGCAATGACTTTCAAAAAGGGTTGTGTTTATAGCAGGGAGGAGACTTGGACATATGCAGGACAGATACTGGACAATGTTAAATCCTTTGTGTACTTAGGACTCACATTTACAATGAACGGAAACTGGACAAAACACATTGACATTACGAAACACAAGGCAAGGGTGAAAGCGGCGGAAGCTCTCCGGATACGCTGCAGAATTCCGAATATCTCCATAATCTTAATGGAAACTGTATACGGAGCGACAGTTAGATCCACGATGACATACGGAGGAGAAATATGGGGGTGGGAACAAACAGGGAATCTGGATCAAGTGAGGACCCAATTTTTGAAAGGAATTCTGGGTGTAGGGAGGGGTACGGCAAACTGCGGAATAATGAGGGAATTCGGGGTACATAGTGAAACGATAGAGTGCAAAATCAGAGCAGTTAAATATTGGATGAGAATCGTTCACGGAAACCAATCTCTAATTAGGGCAGTCTGCTACCATGAACAGTTGCGAATGGAAGGTAATTTGACGTGGGCATCAAAATTAAAGAAAGGGTTGGAAACCATTGGGATGGGAGACATTTGGATGGCGGGGCAGGAAAACAGGCGAAGTATTTGGAGAAAAATTAAGAAACGTCTCTGTGATATTGACAGACAGCAAATAATTGCGCAATGCACAGAGAAAGTGTCATTAGAAGTACAGTCTGGGCTGAAATCGGAGTGGGGTATGGAGCAATACATCAAAACAGGTACCAAACTCATTAGAGAGGGGCTCGCGTGGATTAGACTAGGAGCATGGAGGAGCACGAAAACTTCTGACGAGAATGGTATAAGAATATGTCCCATTTGCGAGGAGGAAGAGTCGTGGACTCACATCTTGGCAAGATGTAGGGGTACGGAGGAATGGCGGGAAAAATATTTGCCGCGATTTTTTACCACTGCGAATGTAGGGATAGAAGCATGTTGGACGCTACTGGCAGGCACGGAAAGCATGGACGGGCTAGGTAAATTTATACTTAAGGCAAGACAGCTGAGATCTGAGGAGGCTGCCAATAGAGAAGGGGGGGGGGGATAAGATAAGCTAAACAAAAGTGACTACAATGTTCTACATACATGTATATTATATCATACTTAGGTCACTGTTATGCTAGGGTTGTATATATTATGTGTATATATGTCTTTTAAGTGTAATTATCTATTATAAGAGGGTGCATTTATGAAGGTTTACTCTGTGCTGTAAATTTAAATTGCTATATTTGAATATCTTTGTATCTTTATTTTCGGATTCACTCTTAATTTTTATTGTTGTTTAATATTGCTTTTGACGGTGTATTTCCTTTGTCTTTTTATTTTCGTGTTTACTCTTTTAATTCTTTGTTGTGGTTGTTGTTTTAATATTGCTTGTAATGTGTATTACAAAAGCACGTACGGTCTGTAGACCCGTGCGACAGTTCAAATCCTATGTATGATATTGCTATGTTAATAAATACACTTATTCATTCATTCATTCATTCATTCATTCATATTTGTACGTATGACATTGATATCGTAAGCGCCTCGCTAATCGAGTCAGATATACAGTCGGGTTTGTGTGACTCTTGGACGAGTCTAGGTAGGTCAAATCCGGAGGGATTCAGATTCGGTTTAACAGCTACTGTAAACGTGTCATCACGTTACCCCATCAGACCTACCTGATGCAGAACTCTGCAGGACATACACGTCTACAAATATACGCTCCATACGCTTCATCGGCCGTCCATTCACCTGATTCAATAATCCTAAAACATAAGGAAACCAATGAAAAGAAATGAAGTGTAGAAAAGTTTGTTGTATTATTATAAGTCATCCCAGAAATCACTACCAACCAGGTAAACGCGCGAAGAAACTAATGGTCAGAGAGACTAGCCCAAAGGGAATCGATGTAGGCACCTCCTGAATGTGACCTTCCGCACTTTTTCGCGGAGGCGTCTCACACTTTTAATGTACACTTGCGTGAATGAAGGTGGCCCCATCTCCTACATTGAAATGGTGTTTGTTCACTTCGTAAGGTTTTCACCTTCAACCAAGCTGAACTCCTTCCAGTCAGTATCATGTGTCTATGTGACTGACCTGAAAAACAACTCAGGAATATAACTACAACTAATGAGCCATATTATAATTGTGAAATAGCAAGATATGGTCTCTATGAAAATGTTTCAATACGATTTACACACAAGTCTAAAAGATTTCAACATATTCGAGTTTCTACAGATAGGAGTGAAGAATTATTTGCTTGCATTAAACTGTACAAAAGCTCCCGACACTTCATTTGAGAACTTCATTATAACATGGAGACGAAGGTTAAAGGTATTACGATATTGAACGGCAATTGCCTATAGAATTAATATACTATGAAAATATAAGACTTAAGTCATAATATTTTAGGCCATATATTTAGGGAAGATAAAGAATATTGCCAATCCAGCGGCTAGAATTATCGTTGTAAAAAACTAGGTGGTCACGTTTGAAAAAGTTGGGTCGAGAATTCTCAGTACCAACATAGATAGCTCCGATCCATTATAGGCCACATTTTATTCGCGAGGGTGTACATTTAGAGTATATTTGTTTTATTTCCAGTAAATTTAGTAAGTATAATTCATATAGCTCTTAAAATAAATGAGTCCTCAGAGTCTTTCTTGTTGTTCCTATTTGATCATTAAAACCTGGAGTTGGCAGGATGTGCTGGTTCTGAAAAGATAAAAACTCTTAATGTAGTGCATAAATTTTCGTTTACTACATGTTTTAAACCACAAGCAAAGCGATGTTATACTTGTTTAACGAAGGAACATTTTCTGGTACAGTGAACGCGAGAGGTGAATGGGAACATCCTACTGTCATTAAAGATAAATTAAAGGGATATTGCTGGGACATTTAAACTTTATGGCAATTCTAAATCTCGAGATGTTCCAGTGAGGATGGACAATATGAAAGATATAAATGATGATATGAGCCGCGGAGTAATCACCTATAAATTACCCAGCATTTGCGTCTAATCGCTAATGGGAAACTTCCAGAACAAATTTCAGGAGGTAATCCAATCCTAAGAGGCTCATTTATCTTCTGGGTTTGTGTACAACAACACCGTACTACGCTCTGTACCAACAAGAAAACAAAGAGTAAAATCTCTAGGCTTTATTATTGTTGGAGCTGACACTGATTTTATTCTATACACTGGTCAGAAAACATGCTCCATAGCAGCAGTATCACAATACATATTTTTACTTTCTCTGGCACGTATGTACAACGAATATAGTAGGTGGAGAAGTTATTGCATTCCACCAAAAAGCTCTATACCTAGGCTTACACTGAAAATATGTTTTGAGGCACCCTGAATTAAAAATCGGATGTGTTCCATTCACAAGACTTTTTCTACATCTCTGTAACAAATTATTGTTAAAAAACTTATTCTTCTATTTACCTCGCGCTAATTGAGATAAACACTAGCACAAATTGTCTTATTACATGCTTCTATATAAGTAGAAGGGAAATAAAGGGAGTACCATAAGCTAAAGTGATAGTCAAAAGCTGATTGCTAAGTGACAAGTTTCTTTGTTTATATGGACAGGAATTTACAAATTCCTGTATGAGAAAAGTATAAGTATTTTAAAACTGAGACCAACAACAAGAAATACCTCAAAAGCGATCACATCCACGAAAAAAATATTGTAATCAAATTGTTAGTCATCTTTGAGAAAATCAAAATATTCGAAAAATGTTCCAAGTATAGGGTAGTTAGAAGGGGGGATTTTCTTGAAAATCATGTCGCATCCTAAGAAGATACCAAATAGTTTTGTGTTTAACAGAATTTTCATTTTTGAGCTATGCTGCCCACACACACAAACACACACGGACATTTTTCTAAAAATACTTTTTTTTTTGGATTCAGGAGACCCCACAACATGTATTTGCGGTGAAATCTCAGTTTAAATTTTTTGGATGCAATACAATACCCTCCCTATACATAGCATGTGTAGAGAAAGCAAAAAACAGCATTTACAGAAAAAAATCAGTGTGTGAGTGTCTGTGAACAACATAATTCAAAAACTAAAATTCCGTTTAACAACAAACTTAGTATTTCAGTTTAATGTCTGCCAAGGATGCGACACGAACATTTTCAATAAAATTCCTCTCCTCAAGCTACCCTTTACATGGAAAGAAATTCAAAGTTTTTGATTTTCTAAACAAAATGGCCCTGAACGATTTGGATTAAAACACCGAATATTAAGGATATATATATATATATATGTACAATTTAATTATATATATATAATTAAATTGTACATATTGAATTACCTAGGAATATCCTCTGAAGTCCTCTTCATTCTGAGTCACTTTTTCATAACTGGTAAACGTAATGAATAGACAAAAACGTACTATACAAAAACTTTTGATGTCGTTACAATTATGTTCAACACATTTTTGTTGTAGAACTCACCGATTCCGGGATATTGCTTGTTGCCTATTGTTATACTTTTCTGACAGGAAGTCGTCCGTCTTACTTTAGTTATGCTCCTGGCCATGTAAAGAATCAAATTTCGATTACAATCGAATAGCTCTCAGAAGGAAGCAAGTAATTTAAGTAGAAAAATAAGTTTTTTAACTATAATTTGTTACAGAGATGTAGAGAAAGTCATGTAAATGGAACACATCAGACTTTTAGTAAAATGTCCGTGTGTATGTGGAGCATTGCTCAAAACCGAAAAGTCGATTAACACCAAATTTGGTATTTTAAGTTCAAAGATGCGAACCCCCAACTACCCTGTAACATTTAAGTCATATGTTTAATATATTTTATAATAAAAATGTATATTTTAAATTTTTTAGGAATTGCTTCTGAAGACCATTTCATTCTGGATAACTTTTGTACAACTGGTAAACTGGTAACTTGCCGCACAAAAAATGTAGATCTCGTTAAAACATACAATTAATGTCATATACCTTTTTTTCGTAGATATTCCGAATTATTAGTTTCACTTTTAAGCGAATTTAAATCTTTCTCAAACGGTAACACAACTTTCCTCTCGCCTATCTTTTGGTTACTCTGGCAAACAAAGAAAATGTAATTTCAATTGTTTCACATAACGATTGGCTTTTAAAGTACCTGACCATTGATTTAGTGTAGTGTATTCCCTTATCTCACATCTACTTACAAAGAAAACAGTGATGGGTAATGTATGGTTTGTTTCTTGTCTTGCTGAAACTAATTGTAGACCATTTGATTTTGCTAAAGGGAAATCTGAATTAGTAAATTTTATAATAAGTTATTTTTATTTATAGTTCTTATATTATTAATTATATTATATTTTACTTTTTGTAGATTAAATATAATTATTTTTATTTCTGCTTATGTTTAATTCCATTAGTGTGATGTGTAGTTAAAATATTAACATTTTGAAAGAAAGGTTTGGTTGTGGAACATCTAGAGAAAGTCATGTGAGTGGAACACATGTACAACTCTTAAAATTGCAACAGTGCATTAGCACGCTTTGAAAATTATTAGTTTAATTATTATTTTTGCATAGTTTAACATAGGACAAATATATCTGCTTCAGTAGCCGAGATTGAGCAGATTGCAGAACACAAAATATTAGGGTGAGAAGTTGCTATTGTATATGTATCGTTTGTTAATACTGCAACACAAATACTTCTGTAAGAGTAAAGTTTTAGCGCATTAGAGGCATAAATAACGGGGAGTTTTATAGACACAGGTCTTTTCCCTTAAAGTTAGCAGCTCGGGGCTTTTCCAATATAAAGAGCGGTCACGTGAGTCTAATACAAATAACTTCCAAAATTAATCTCATGAGAACGTCATTTTCGCACTTCTTTTCAACCAATCAGGAATGAGCACTCAGATTGGATATTAACTCCATGGCACGACAGCTCACGGGGAATCTTGGCCTACCGCCCGGCCGCTACGTCCCCCATCTCGGTCCACTACAGACGTCATGGATGGGGTGCAGTATTGGAGGGTGAGAGGTGGAAAGCGCCTCGAGTCCCCCCGGCCGGTTAATGCGGTCCTCATGACCTGGAGCCGCTACTTCTCCAGGGACCTTACGAGGCTGAGTGCACCCCGGGCCAGGTCTCCCAGCGGGGTAAAAATCCCCACGCCGGTACTGGGGATCGAACCCAGGTCTCCCGCTTGGAAAGCCGCAACGCTACCACCGCGATAAAGAGACGACCTCAGATTGGATATTTTACGTACATAAGCGGGACGCTCACAAGAAAATAGATTTGTTACGCCCGCTTTAACTACTTATGGCACCGCAGGCGGTTTGTTACGCTAGATATGCTGTACGCGGTACGCGGTACGCGGTACGCTGTAGGCTGTACATACGTGGATGCGGTAATGTTGGTGCTCGAGTATGTGATTTTCGTACGCGAAACATTGCAGTTACCGCATGAGTCGATATGTTGCGTAATAGGGAAATGCGCGGTAATTATGATGACCGTAGAAAACGAGAACTTGGTAAGCAGAAGAAAATAGCACTAGTTATTAGCATATATTTCTACGTCTTCAAGAACTACTTTGTCGGGAGTCGCTAGGAGGATTATTGCCTCAACAAGTAACAAAGATGAATAAAAAGTATCAATACTGAAGAATCTTAAGTGAAGTACTTCTGTTTGTGAGTCTACCCAGTATGACATACCCCAGTCATTCTTTCTCCCCTCAGTGACAATCAAATTTGAGTGTTTTACATGGATGAGCATAGCCGGCGCATCATAGAACTTCAAAGAGGTATGTACACGCTCGTTTATAAAGTATTTCACTGGCGCTACTTCAGACCGACTCCAAGGTAGACGAAAGATACAGCGACAAAATAGATGCATAAAAAGATGTGACAAGGAGCGTTATGTCTTTTTCCATAGCTTAACCAAATTCTGCGAATGCTCGTCCCACCCAAGGGATATAGGATATAGTCGACCTCTCACGTAGGTCAAAACTTGAAAATGAAACAACCAGATGTGTTCCATTCACATGACATTCTCTACATATCTGTAATAAAGTATTGTTAAAACGCTTATTCTTCTATCTACTTCATGCTAATAGAGATAAACTTTAGCAGAAATGCTTTCTCGTAAGTAGATGGTAAATAAGGGAATACACTAGGCTAAAACGATAGTCAAATCTTTTAAAAGCTTGCTGCCATGTGGTTAAAATCCGTTTCTTTCCATTGCCAGGAGCTGACAAATTCCTAAACGTGAAAAGTTTTTAAGTATTTTATAGCTTAAACCAATAACAAAATGATGAAGTCTACAAAAAATGTATATAACATAAATTGTGTTTTATTGTGGTTTACATTTTTTGTGTAGTAAGTGTTTATCTATCTCTTACGGTTTACCACTTACGCAAAAGTCAGCAAAATTCACTCAGAGTAAAGAGATCTATAGAGGCTATTCACAGAAAATTCAAAATATACGTACATTTTATTTGCAATATAAATATCTTTAAGATACAGTATTTTAATCAAAATCGTTACAGCCATTTTTTGAGCAAATCAAAATTTTCGGAGTTTTTTCCACGTAAAGAGTAGTTTGGAGTGGGGGAATTTTTCTTAAAAATCTTCGTGTCGTATCCCTGTTTGGTATTTTACTGACTTTTCGTTCTTGAGTTATTGTGTTGAAGGATATTCGGACACACACACGGACCTTTTTCTGAAAATACTTTTTTTTTGGATACAGGGAACCCTATAACGTCTATTTCCGGTGAAATTTCGGTATCCAATTTTGGGTGGAATGCAATACCTTCTCTATAGACTATGTACATAGTACGTGTAGAAAATTAAAAATCTGATGTGTACCATTCACATGACTTTCTCCATATCCCTGCAACAAATAATTCTTAAAAAGCTTATACTTCTATTTACTTAATGCTAATCAGAAGAAATTAGCAGAAATAATCTTATTACTCGCTTCCTTGTAAGTTGAAGCGAAATAAGGGACAACCGTAGGTTAAAGTGATAGTCAAAAGCTGGTTGCTATGTCAGTGAAGTTCCTTTGTTTATATGGATAGGAGTTGACAAGTTCCTGTAGGAGAAAAGTATACGTTTTTCTTAGCAGAAACCAAAAATAAGGAATGTCACAAAAACGACGAACTCCACGAAACAAATGTATATAACATAAATTGTGTGTTTTAATGTGATCTACATTTTTTGTGTAGTAAGCTGTTGTCCACCTCTAATGGTTTAGCATTTATTCAAAATTTAGTAAAATTCATCCAGAATAAACTTCTCTTCAGAGGCTATTCCCAGAAAATTCAAGATATGCATTTTATTTGTCAGGTAAATATGTTTAATATCCGAAATTTTAATCAAAATCATTAGAGCTATTTTTGAGAAAATCAAAATTTTCGAAAAAAGTTCCATGTAAAGGGTAGTTGGGGGTGGGGGGATTTTTCTCAAAATCTTCGTGTCGCATCCCTGGAAGATACTAAACTTAAATACCAAGTTTGGTATTTTAGCTACTTTTCGTTTTCGAGTTATGTGTTCACAGACACACGGACACACACACACACACGGACCTTTTTGTGAAAATGCTTTTTTTGGTTATTGGGGACCCTAAAACATATATTTCCGGTGAAATCTCGGTATCGTATTTTTGGGTGGAGTGCAATACTTTCTCTATACACTATGTACATAGTGCGTATGGAGAAAGTAAAAATGAAATCGATCAATAGTTCGTTCTCAAATCTTTAAATTTAGCTTTTATTATTTTTAAATAAATAAAGTTTTAGGTTTCAAGTCATTGGAACAAGATTTACAGTGCTGAATATTTTTTTTCAGTTTTCTAAGACTACTTCGGTCATGACACTCTATCGTAGAAACTGGCCAATGCAGTACATTGACGTGTAAATGTCTAACCAATCGGAACTCATTATCTCTGCATTTTAATTGTTTTTATCATACCCACGTGCAAATTTTTTGCACCCACGAGTATTTGTTTTCTCTTTGAACTAATGTTTGTCTCATAATGATAGTGTCAGTGTGCAGTGATATTCCCGTATATAATAGTAGAATTTCCAAAACGTTTCCGGGAAAGGTATATTGCTGACATAGACGTATTAATTGAAAACTCAAAGCTGCAGAATAGTAAAAAAACAAGAGTGTGTGGAGCCAGTTCAACGAATTCTGTAGGCAATGAGGCCATTTTATGAAATGGACATCAAGTTGCAGTGATTTCGGTGCAAATATACGTGAAGACAAATGGGATTTAGGAATATTAATCTTCATAGGCTAATCATTGTTGTTTTATTCACAAAACAGTCTTATTAAATATAACTAAAACTACAGCTTACTCTATATAAAATTTGGAGCTCTCGTTATATTACTTATGGTAAGTAACGTTATGATTTGAGGTTAGGAAATGTCTGGAGGTACGCTGAATTTAGTAGATGCTGAAAGAAACTGTCTCCGTCATTGCAGTTACCAGCTGCTGAGCTAATATTAGAAGCATGCTTTAAAACTCGTTATCGATGTCCTACTCCCCAATGCCCTCAGGTTAATTGAAGACCGTAACTTCCGGTGGAGAAGGTTTCAGCTCTTTATGCTTCCGGCACTTTACTCCAGAGTTAAAACGTTGGTCGGGTACTTTCAACTAAATTCGTCCCGTTTGTGACCACTTAATATGAGCACTATATAGAAAGGAAACGTTACTCAACATGTGATTTCAGCATTTATACTCTGCAGTTAAAGCAACCGCAATAAATATTCTAATATTTGAGATTCGTCCGCCTGGGTAGTGTGGGGATAGCGTTTTTTCTTCACACGCAACAGGTCGCAAGTTAGAATCTCACTTAAGGAGTTATCCTACCCACACATACGCACACGCACATGGGTCTTTGTCTAAAAATGTTTTTTGGGATGCAGAGGTTCCAAAACATATATTTCCAGTGAAATCTCGCTGTCGATTCTTTGGGTCGAATGCACTAACCTCTACGCCTATGTACAATGCACAAAGTGTAAGAAGTAAAAATAATAAAATGTTATTTACAAAACATTTGAAAACAGCTGTTTCACCGTTATAACAGTCTTAACTTCTAATCTTCTAATGTAATATTCGAGTTGGTGCAGTGAAAAGTGAATAGTGTACTACTAAATAGTGTACTTAAAACACACAACTGGCCGGTGCAAATCAGTCCTACTTAAATTTTTTTTTTAAACCAATTTAGAAGATATGTAAACCCCCCTAGACTTTCAAGTGCTAAAAAGACCAATGAGCAAACACAACATAAGTGACAAAAGTAAATATAGATAAAAGGAAACAATCACGCAAATAACTTAACTTTTGAGAATAAAAGATCAAAAACATAAAGCCATCAGCAAAAATATGTTTTAATCAAATCAACTAAGGTCATTAACACATAAAAATCTTGTAGTATATAACACAAGTAGTGGAGCATGTGGAAACTTTACGAAAAAAAAATGTGATGAGTTCTATTCATGTAACTTTCTCTTTATCACTACATTAAATTATTTTTATAAAGCTTGTTCTTCTCTTTACTTAATGCTAATCGAATACAAATTAGCACAAAGGGTCTTATTACTTGCTTCCTTGTAAGTAAAAGGGAAATAAGGGACTACCATAGGTTAAAGTGACAGTCAAATCTTTTAAAAATAGTTGTTATGTGATTGAAGTACCTTTGTCTGTATGGACAAGAGTTGACAAATTCCCGTATGAGAAAAGTATAGGTATTTTAAAGCCGAAACGAATAACAAGGAATATCTAAAAAACGGTCAACTCCACGAAAAGAAAGGTATATAACATCAATTGTGTATTTTAACGATCTACACTTTGTTAAGTAAGTTTTTACCTATCTCTTTCGGTTTACCAGTTAGGAAAATTCCGCAAAATTCATTTAGAATAAAAATTTCTTCAGGGGCTATTCCCAGAAAATTGAAGATCAACATTTTATTTGCCATGCAAATACCTGAAGTATAATAGACTTTAATCAAAATTGTTACAGCTATTTTGAGAAAATGACATTTTTTCCATGTGAAGGGTAGTTGGGTGTGGGGAAGTTTTCTTGAAAATCTTAGTGTCGCATATTTAGAAGATACCGGTCTTTTGTTTTTTCAGCTATTCTTGCCCGACACACACTGACATTCTTCTAAAAATGTTTTTTTTAGGATTTAGGGGTCTCAAAACATGTATTTCCGGTGAAATCTCGGTATCGAATTTTTGGGCGCGATACAATAGGTACCTTCTCTGTACACTATGTACATAGTACATGTAGAGAAAGTAAAAACAGCCTTAACGTCGTTTTGCGTGGGAGTGACTTGAGATTGATTGTTATGCCTTATTGGTACGGTGATGAAATAAGATCATCTTTGACTAATAATACGTTTCCAAAGCATACAGTCTCTAAAAACATTTATTAGACAATAAGTAGGTGAGCTAATAAACTTAAGCTCTCTAACAACCATATGTATTTATTTGTTGTCTTTCGGCAAAGACTACAAGTTGAGAAAGGCACTGTTTGGCGTGACTTCAAGTCATATTTCGTGGCTAGAATGCGCTCTTTGGAGATGGGAAGCGAAGTAGAGTGACAATCACTGATAAGTGCTGCTTCAGAATGGTGCTGTGTTTTCAGAGTTGAAATGGGGAACCTTATCTTTATGCATTATGGCGACCAACATAACTGTCACAAACCAGTGACTGAACTATTAAGGAGATTCTTCTGGGAATCGTGTCAAAGTCGGTCGAAAACCACCAGGCATAAACGCGGTCGATTTCTCGCTGTGCTGATGTAAAAGAAAATGACATTCATTACTCTTCTCATGCTATATCGTTAGAGATGACATCATTCCGAATAACAGAATAACTTTGTGTTTCTTCTTAAATACCTGAAGCTTCTAGGTGAAATGTCTGAAACGTTTAATGTAGAATACTCATTTCTTAGGAATAAGAAACACTTGAATATAATAAATAAAATAAAACTAATAAGCAAACGAATATGAAAGAACGGGGGAAGGGATTACATTAACTAAATACGTGATTAAAGGCATTAAAAAGAAAATACATTAGAATAAGCAATAGTGTTAAAAATTGTAAAGAATGTTTATTCTGTACATGAAAATAAATTACTGCTGAAAGGAAAAACCAGAGATTTAGGAATATTAGCCACAAGATTTATTTGGTAACGTGGGGCAGAAAGTAAATGCAATAGACTTGTGGAAATTTTGTGTTCGGATTTTGACAAAGCAGAAACACTAATGACCAAGGGTACTTTAGACCTGAAGGGAGCAAACTGTAGTCTAATGCTATAGCTGCGGTGCCAAACTTAATTTGTGAGCTGAGACCGATTTGGAAAAACCTTTGGTAGAAAATTGTAACCAATAGAAATTCAGAAATATTTAACTTCGGATCCGTCTGTGTCAGATCCTAGATAATAGGAGGAGCTATAAGAAATGTGGCTAGGCACGAAGGGCGGTTACGGTCAGGAATGGAGAATGGGAGAATTTACTTGAAAATTATCAGTGGTGCTGAGCAGACATGTTGCATGTTGTAAAATAATTTTTAACTTCAGTGCTAATATATAAAGTATGCGTGTCTTTATATTAGGAAAGTGAATGGTGGACAAGGAGTTATTTCTTCGAGTTCACATTGGAATTAGAGCAGAAAGTTGGAAAATAGGGTAAATCTGGGTAAATTTATAAAAAAAGTTTATTGTAAGAAACTTATTCAGTGCTAGGGAATAATATTAGTAAATGTGGAAACGGAAGTCGGAGGGGATAAATAATTGACTATGTGTGAAAATGGATAAACTGGGGTAATCCGAAAAATATATAGTAATGTTTTTCTTCATACATACTCTGAGAAAATCCCTAAAAGAGATCCTGCTCTTAAGCCCTTCTTATCCTTACAAATCCTGTCATAAAATGGCATAACAACCATAAAATTCCCTGCACACGTTATAGTAAAATATTGTGTTGTACAGTCGGGTTTATGGAATCTTGGCGATATAATACGCAGTCGTTTAAGTTGGTAAAGAAATATTAAAGTTTTTCTTACTCCTCCTTCCTCCACATGATCTGTATTCATAAGTTGATGTTTTGAGTAACAGACTTTCGGCATCAGATCAACACGATACAATTTCTTTTTTAATTAGGAAGCATGTCTTCTAGTCATTCACGTGCTAATTTTCAGTTTCTGTAAACTGCTACCTCGATTAACATAAAATAGAGAGAATAATAAGCTTTCAAAAGAGCTTGCTGTGGAAAGAAAGTCATGACGATGTCTCGCATACATTTTTTTCTCAGCTTAGAAGTATCACAATGATAAATTTAAACTCCTTTATTCTATATTTTATTATTAAATATCGAAAAACTCCTTAAATACTATTTTCACTTTCTCTACATGTACGATGTATATCGTAGGTAGAGAAGGAATTGTATTCCACTCAACAATTCGATACAGAGATTTCAATTTTTAAACTAATTAAGGTTTTGAACAGATTTGTTTAAGTATAAGATATTTTATTAGCCTTATATTTCATACTATTTTGGGCATACGTATTGCTGCAAATTTTCATCATAGGTAAACAAATGTCATATTTGGGTCAACGCTGCTTCGTCGGCTGGCCGGCCGCGCCGTGGGCGAATGGTTAGGTCACTAATGTCTCGCCTAAACTGCCCGGGTTCGATCCCAAGCGACCGTGAGTTTTGTGGTGGACAAAGAGGCGCACAGTTGGGTTTTCTCCGGGTGTTCCGATTTCCCCTGCCATCACATCCCAACAGTGCTCCATCTTCATTTTATCTGTCACCAGTGTCATCGCCTGCGGTGCCAAAGTAGTAAAAGCGGGCGTTAAACACTATTCAAAACAAAATATCCAAAGGCCTGTGCATTTTGAAAATTAAATAAGGTTGTTATGAGGGAGAAAGTGCTGAGAACTTTCAGAGGCTCCCCTCCCCTCCCCCAACATCGCCACAGATATCAAAGCATTTAATTTTTACTTTGCTGTTAAATGTATACGTCACTCGATTGGTGCTAAAGTACTCTGCTCTTGCCTATCTAGCTTCTTCCATTTTCAAAATGCAATCCAGCTCTCTAATGGGCGTACGGGATAACTTCATTAGCATAAAATCTGAAATGCTCTAATGCACTTCGGTTTATTCACATTACAACGATCTCATACGTTGCTGATAAAAATTATTCAGCTCTGCGAACGCTTCGTTACTCCAATCGAGGAAAGAAATGAACATCTAAAAATGCCTCAATATATAGTCATCTATATACATTACATTGTACCCTCTCTAATATAGCTAGCAGTTTCGCTTCAGCCATTTCGTTAAAAGAAGCGTTTTACTTTCTCTAGCACGTACATATAGTAGTGCATGGAAACGTGCTGACAGAGGAAAAGCTGTTTAAGTTACTAGGTGAATGGCGCTACTCCTTTTCCACACCTCCAGTTCAAATCCTAGTCAGCTATAGCAAGGCGTGGTTGGCAACATGCGCTTGCTCTTTGTTTCGCGATGGCGGAGGCAAACCAGAGGCTCAGACAGATTTAGATCAGAATACATATCACTCAGAATACTTTTAATCTTAGTTTGATTATGCTACGGCCAACTTGTTGACGAAAGGAGCAAAATTGGCAATCCTTTTCGATTAAAGAAACATGCTAACATTTACGTACATTTCAGGGGAACGGGACAAGGGATGTAGCAAACTTTCTGTTTATTATATGTACACTAACTTTATTTCCACGATACACACATTTGGAATTAATTCATTTCATTACAAAATACGTCGCTGTAAATTCAATCTCAATATACATAAAATATACCGTGCATACAAAAGCATTCTTAAAGCATGTTTTCGTTAAGCAGACAAACATAAGGGGAAAAACACAAAGACGATAATGACGATAATGAAACTAAAGTAAGATAATGTTCTAGCAATTAATCCATTATCCCTGTTCCTAATAACGGCATCCATTCTGCCAGAAGGTGGTGTTTACTATCGTTCCACTCGAGTTAAATTGTTTCTTTACCCATCATAGTAGGCAGAGAAGACATTGTATTCCATTCAGAAATTCGATACCGAGATTTCACCGGAAATACATATTTTAGGACCCCCTGAATAAAAAAAAAAGCAGTTTTTAGGAAAAGGTCCGTAATTCAAAAGCTGAAAGACCATTTTCTTAAAAATGGCTCTAACGGTTTTCATTAAAATATCGTATATTAAAGATATTTAACGGAAAAATAAAATGTATAGCTTGAATTTTCTGGGAATAGCCTCTGCAGACTACTTTATTCTGGATCAATGTTACGAAATTTTGCATAACTGTTAAACCGTAAGAGATGGACAAAAACTTACCACACCAAAAATGTTGAACACGTTAAAACATACAATTTATGTTGTATACATTTTTTTCATGGATTTGATCATTTTTAGATATTCCTTGTTTTTGGTTTCAGCTTTGAAAAACATAATTTTCTTATACGGGAGGTTGTCAACTGCTGTCCAAACAAATAAAGGACTTCAGTTACATACCAACCATCTTTTGACTCACTTTAACCCATGGTCCTCCCTTATTTCCATTCTACTTACAAGGAAGCAAGTAATAAGACTATTTCTGCTAATTTTTTCTCAGTTAGAATACAGTAAATACAAAAATAAGCTATAAGGTAATACATTTAATGTGAATTGATTATTTCTTTTACATCAGTCGTGTATAGGACACAAGTTGGAAAGGTAGATGCTAAACCTAAATACCAAATTTGATTTTTAACGGACTTTTCGTTTTAGAGCTATGCTACACACACACACACACGGACATTTTTCTAAAAATGACTTTTATGGATTCAGGGTGTCTCACAGCATATATTTCCAGTGAAATCTCTGTATCGAACATTTGGGTGCAATATAATACCTTCTCTATACACTATGTACATAGTACGTATAGAGAAAGTAAAAATTATATTCTTCTATTTACTTCGCAATAGTGCAGATAAACATTTACATATATTCTTGTTTTACATAAACACAAAGAAATAAGGGCGTACAGTAAACTTAAGTGATAGTCAAATCTTTTAAACCTGGTCGCCATGTGTTGGTTTTGTAATTCAGTTCACTTTACTTTACCAGAAGTAATAAAAACGAAATACGACATCCTGTTTGAGAAAAATAAAAGAATTTGAAAGTTGAAAACGATAATAGCGAAAATCTCTGAAATAGTTTACTCAACAATAAGCATGGACTTAAATTGCGCACATTTTCGAGATAAATATTTTTAGTGTAGATACGACATATTTGTCTATCTCATGTGGTTTATTAATTATTCAGAAGTCATTGAAATGTCGAGGACTTCACAAGGCAGAAAATTGAAGATATACATTTTATTCGTAATGAAAATATTTTGAATATTTATGTTGTATATTAAGCAAAATATTTAGGTATTTTTAAGAAAAATTAAAAATTTCGAAAATGTTCCCATATAAAGGATTATCTGATTAGGTAATTTATTGTATTGTTGAGCGACTTACTTGATGTTCAAAACAACTAAAAATGAAATTAAATACATCTCATTCCTATTAAATAAACAATCCAAATAAAAAACATAATTTCATCTTCCAAAATGTATTATTCATGCAATAGCTATTAATAAAGCAACATCCCCGGGTTTGGAATAATTTCCCATGTAATCTCTCATGAAAGAGGAAAAAAAGAAGCATTTGGAAATTATGGAATAATCTGAGCTATATCAGATGGCTGGTTGGTACATTCCGGAGCGGGTTCTGCACCACAACCACAGAACAGGAGGTTAGAATAGGCCAAAACTAGAGCGCGGGAAAAGAGCTTCAAGGTGGGCCCTAACATTGTACAAGCACTTCATATCGACATAGAGAGCGCTAGGAGGCCGTTCCATAGGTCTGATACAACCTCCTAGTGATGCTGCAGCCCCGCACAACTGCTGAGAGCTAAATTTACAACCACGGAAGGGCGTGACCACCACAGTTTTTGTAAACGCCTAAAACCCTGAAAGATTCGGATTGGAATGAAATGGAGAAGAAATGAAGAGCAGAAAGATTTGGGAATAAAGAAATCTGCATAGTATTTGTTTAATGATCCGCGAAACTCCACGAAAATGGTCGAGGTCAGGCGCGGGGATCGAAATGCCATCTATTACCAGATGGAACACCTATAATCGATTATACTTTAAGTAATAGTATTTCGAGTATTTTGTCCTTATAGTATGAAAGTCTCAGTTTGAGAAGAACGATTTATTCTGATGTATAGAACAAATCATGCAAAGTATAGTTTTATCCAAAGCATGATGGCTCTCAAACGGGACCGCTCCTCCCTAGCACTGGGCATTAACCATTAGCAAACAAAAGCGATCCTGTACTAGGGCCGAGAGGCAACGAAGTGAAATCTTTCTTGGAGACACTGCTTACAAACCGAGAATCTCGCCTCAGTTAAGAGACCAGTCAGTAGAAGACTTTGCAACAGCGAGGATTGGTTTCCAACAGCAAACCCCCTAACCGCAAACTTTAAAAA
Organism: Hymenopus coronatus; assembly: GCA_030762935.1. Taxonomy (NCBI): domain Eukaryota; kingdom Metazoa; phylum Arthropoda; class Insecta; order Mantodea; family Hymenopodidae; genus Hymenopus; species Hymenopus coronatus. The sequence continues at coordinate 38,072,229 of CM060898.1, read as the reverse complement.
AGAAGAATGGTGCAGGCCTGTCGTGTTCTGAAAAACGTTAAGTAATGCCAATCTTTTCAAAACGTTTTATTATTTCACTCGTAAGGACAAGTTTTTTGATAATCTTTACTGTTGTTTATGCTTTTTGTAGATCTGCGCAAATTTTACTTTTGTTATTATAGATGTACTTTAATTCAAAATTACAGGACGCTTTATTAATACTGGATTTGAATTAAACTCCCTTTAATTGAATCTGTTGAACAGAGAACGACTGATTTTTTTATACATATTTCTAACGCTTTGGAATGTGTTTTCGTTGACAATTCACTGCGGTGTAAACCGACAGTTGGCAGCGCTGTGGAAGTGGAAACAGGCATTTGTTTCGAAAGCGAATGCACGCGACAGATGGAACTGTCGCTAGCTGTAACATGGACAAATGGATATGTTCCTGAACGCATTAGTTAACTGAAGGTTATTTTAGTTCCGCAAATATCTATATGCGACTGATATAAGCCAGATTTCTGCTCTCAGCAGCTTTAATAAATCTCCGACGCCACACAGGCTTACGATTCCAAAAACTAATAATTGAATATAATTCACTTTTATACTTATTTGTTTGTATCACCATTATATTCACATCTCTTCCTCTAACCACTATGACACCTCGACTGCCTATTGCCCTCTGTTTTTTCACACAAGTTATGTGTAGGACAGGAGTTGGATAGGTAGAGTCAGACTGAAAAATTCCATGTCATAGCCAGGATTTGAAACACAGATCTCCCGGTCTCTGCCGGTTGCTCTTCCACTGAGCTATCATGGCAACATGCCGGCATAACATTGAATGTTCAACTGAGTCGCATGTTTCCCGGTAAAACACAAGGTTGTGTTAAAATCTGGACATCTATTACCAACACGTGCTTCACATCTGCAAACCTGCAAGAGGATGACAACGAAAGCTGTGGAAACGCGCGTCCTGGGTACTCCATCTACACCATGACCAAGTGAAGCTCGTGTTGGTAATAGATGTCCAGATTTTAATAACATTGACAGCTTCACTGTATGTAATGGCATTTTTAACCTTTTAAAACACAAGGTATTCTCAAATTATTTTGAGATGACAACCCCAATGGCGACTTACAATGTTGCAAGTACTTTAAGTCCCAGGATTCATAGTAAAGCCAACTATTATGATCAGTTGGTATTGGAGAGATCACCTTGTGGTTTACCGGGAAACATGCGAGTCAGTTGTGAAATTCAATGCTATGCTGGTATGTTGCCATGGTAGCTCAGTGGTAGAGCAACCGGCTAGAGACCGAGAGATCCGTGGTTCAAATCCTGGCTATGGTATTAAATTTTTCAGCCGGACTCTACCTATCCAGAAGCTATAGTTAATTGTTACCCGTCAGATGGCAACAGTTGTCTGCAATCCTTCACACCTACAATAGGAATTCACATCACCAAGGAATTCCACAGAGCTGTAGAATGACATAATTTAATTTTAACTGATAGATGTTATATGGTTTACCTCTTGTGACTGTTGTGTATTGTTACAATTACGCGCTATTAAGTTCTGCTGTTAATGTAATTCACTGATATTTTGTTAACATTATGGATAGTATATATTTTTACAATTACTAGTGTGTAATAATTTTAAAATGTTAATTCTTGTAATCTAATGGTGCTTCATATAACCTAAATAAATAAAATAAACTGTAGTTACTGGGCTGGACAACTGAGAACTCCCAAAAGTGCTTCCAATGCCTCTCCATGCTGCATAGTTTTGTGTCGTATTTTCTTTCTTTTGAGACCAAACTTAAACGAAGATTATTAGATATAGGAAGGATGTATCATAATCGCATAACGTTACGGTCACAGTATGAGTAATTTCAAACGGAAAACGTGAATTACATTCACATGACTTTCTCTATCTATTCTGCAACAAATTATTTCTAAATAAAGCTTATTCTTCCCTCTACTTCATGCTAATAGAAATAAACTTTAGCAGAAGTGATGTTATTACTTAGTTCCTTGCAAGTATAAGGAAAATGAAGTACACGTAGGGCTTGTGACGTCACCGTGTGAACGGTAGCTGTATTGCCAGGAGATCTGCGCTATTTAGAGATATATCTCTTTCTCCTACTTCACATATGCGCGAATATACACATACCATTTAAATACAACAGTGTTATATTCAAGAACTGAAAGCTAATATAACATTCAAATTAGCAGACAAAACCTACATCAAGAGCACAGCGTTGGCTTAATTATAAAATGACATAATGCTGGCATACAAATTAAGTAAACTACAACTGTACAGTATCACAATATTGTTTATAATGAAAAGAACTAAACATCAAATTTGCTATTAAGGTAATTAAATCATATAATACTATAATTATCATGAGTAATTCAAAGAAATGTTTTCCTTTTACAAACAACGACTGGATGATTTTAGTATTAAAACTAAACCATGCGATACTTTCATAAAACAAAATATATTTTCAAAAACTTACATAAGAAACTACATAACTGCTTTAGCCTAGTTAACTGCAAACCACATTTTTTGTAACCTTTGTTAAATACAATTTCAAGTTTTTTGGATTTACATAAACACGTACAGGCTTTACTCTGAGATTTAACAAGCTGAAAATATGTTTTGTATATCCGTATTAATCTTTTTGCTTCCCTTTGCACAGGTTATCGTTTTTAAGAGAATCTTTGACCACGGAAATATTTGAAAGCTGAATTATATTAAATATTTTATCAAAGGTATGTTGCTTTTCAGTATTGCCGCGTTACTCTTTCCAGTTTATTTAGATTATCTTGTTCTTCTTGGGCACAGGCACTTCCATTTAATGTCAATCTTTTTGGGGTGGTGATAAATCTTCTAACGTAGCAAAACTCTTTTAATAATGTCCATTTTTCATTCTCTGTTCTCCTTCCTCTTTAAATTTGAGATTTCTTCCTTTACCTCACCGAATATTTTTGCAGATCGATATGGCATATTTGTATGACTACTCATCTTAAACAAAACAAAAAAAAAACACTCAGAAATAAAGGAGTGAATTATTACTAATTTGTTGGTCAAAGCTCAACAGAAACAGCAAAAGCAACCACAATGCATATTAAAATACACGTGCTAATCAGACTATAAGGGGCGACCACATTTGTGGTGGACAAAGTGGCGCAGTGGCGGGTTTTCTAAGTGCACGTCAAACACTACCCAAAGAAACAAAAAATTACGGTGCGGCGGTGTGGGATAGAGCTGGCACCACACGTCCAAGGCCTTCCTAATTTGTCACGTGCTGTGTCTTGTGTTCTTTGTTTATGTTTAATTTAGACTTCCCACATTGTATTATTTACTTATCAGTGATTAATTATGGTGCGGGAAAGACCCTTGCCATATGCTATCTTAGATACGTCAGTTGAGTGAGAAACTGACCGCATATAGAATTGAGAATGAGTTCACCATATTCGATGCAGGACCTGTATAACGTACCTTTTCTGAAGGTGAAGATCCTTTCTCTGCCTCGGCATCGCGTATTATTAATGACCGCTCTTTAACTGCTATGGTTCTCAGCGTCCCATTCTAAATTGGGCGTGAAAGACCGCTTAATTTTGCACAGAGGCCTCTCTTTCAGGCTTGAGGTTCTTTTACGTGCCGTAAATCTACGAAACGGGACCAACGGCTTTACTTCCCTTCCCGAGGAAGCCATGCTAAGGATTTTTACACCCGAAAAGATCATCGTAGAACCTTGGGTATATGAAGTTAGCTTGGTAACCATTACACCCCGGAGGGTGTAGAATTGTTAGTTCTTCGTATCTAGGTAGAGCTGTTGAGTTCCTCAGGGTAACTACAAGAATAGATTTTGGGTACGGAAACTGATAATTGCAGCAGGATCCTGTTTCACTCGGATATTTATTCGACGAAACATCAAACACTTAAAGTTAAAGTCACCTCGACAAACCTTGTTGAACATTACTATTTACACTTTTATAAACGTGAATAAACACTTGATATATACTGATTTTAGCTCTTATTAACATCACGCTCCATCTCACTTTAATAATTTCTGAGTGGAGTCCTTCCACTGAGTAACGTGGAGTATGCGTCAGCTTGACAGAGCAGGCTTTTAATTTCTGAATTTGGCTTGGCTTATATAGCAAAAGAGGCCAGAAGTCTGCCTTAAGCTTTCTAAATTTTCATTGGCTATAATTTGCCTCCGAAACTTATTTTTAGCGTCACCGTATCACATGGTTTCAAGTGTTCTGGTCAGGTGATTCATAGACATAAAAAGAATATCCTCTTTCTAAGTTTTAGGGACTTTTACCCAGCAAGCACTTGTAACCCTATGCACGCATAACATATAAAAGAAAGTCGCGAAATCTCAAGGCTTTTGAGGACAATGCAGGGTGCCCTTTGTTAAATTTAACTGCGCAGTACCTTGCACCTCGGCCTTGGAAACGTTAACATAGCTATAGACAAAACTTACGAACCAAATACAAGAAAATAACATAAATTACTCATACAAACCTATAACTATAATAATAATAGAAACTTGGTAATTATTTATAAACACTTTGTTATGAACATAGTAATCATTCAAGAACATGAAGAAATGCCGTATCAAACTAACTCTTGTTTTCTTTGCTCAGTTATAGTGAACTCTGATAAGGCTTTTTCCTAGGATTTCACCTTATCCTGGGAAGGTGTATGTCGAGTAAGTTTAATGGACCGCGAACTTATTTAAGCATCAATTTCATCGATTTTATTCGTCGGCTCATAAGACTTGCCAGGTTAAAAGACCTATATGATGGCATGAAATTCCGTAATCGTTGTTTTACCAGAAAGTAAAAAAGAAAAAGAAAACGACCTATCGTTTGGTAAAATGGGATAGTTAGGAAATTTAAATCAATAACAAGAAATATCTCCGAAAAACCTTTTTGTGTAGCAAGATTTTGTCTATGTCTTATGGGACGGTTTAATGTTATGCAAAAGTGTTCAGAATGAAGAAACCTTCAAAGGTTATTCCCACAAAGCTAAGATATACCTTCATTTTTCACTTAAATATCTTAAGCGTATGGTATTTTAATTAAAATTGTTCAGTCAAATTCTGAGAAAGTCGACAACTTCGGAAATTCTATGTGAAGGGTAGTTTAGGTTGGGAAAATTCATGAAAATCCTTGTCGCATCTTTGGAAGAAGCAGAACTTTGATATTTATTTAACCAAATTTTCGTTATCTATACTTTTCACAGACATACGGAAACATGAAAATGAATCTGAATTTAAATGATGGCTGCTATTTATCTTTGTTGCGTCCCATTCCAGAAAATACTCTTATAAGCATTTATCAGAGTTCATAACGTGCCATAAATTTACGATAGGGGACCGCCAGTTGACTTCTTTTGGAGGAGAAGTAATTCTTAGGTAATTTAGCCCAAAAAACACCAATCGCTCTTCGCCAGGGTTTGAACCCGCAACAACTGAAACTAGCAGCTCGTATGGTCCCCCAGACACGGAGGATGAAAAGGTCCTCAAAATTAAGACTGATTTACAGCCAAATTCTGTCTTAGAAAGGTTTTAAGTATTTTAAAATTCAAACTAATGACAAGGAATACATCATTAATGGTAAATTCCTCACAAAAAATGTATATGACATAAATTGTGTGTAATAACCAGATCTACATTTTTGTATTGTAAGCTTCTGTCTATCTCCTACGGTTTACTTGTTACACCAAAAGTCATCCAGAACGGAGGAGTCTGCAGAGGCTATTCCCAGCAAATTCAGGAAATTGCTTTAATTCATGATGAGTTTCTTAACATATGCCATTGTAATCAAAATCGTTGACGCCATTTTTGAGAAAATTAAAATTTTCGAAAAGTGTCCCTTGTAAATTGTACTTTGGAGTGGGGAATGTATTTGAAAATCTTCCTTAGAAGATGCTGAACTTTATTTTTAAGTTTGCTATTTAGCGAGCTTTTGTTTTTAGATTATGTTGTTTATAGATACATTAATATGGACACACACGTGGGTCTATTTGTAAACATTCCTTTTTTGAAGTCAGATGACCCCAAAACGTGTACTTCAGTGATATCCCGGTATCGAATTTTTAGTGGAATGCAGTGCAATCTCTTCCTACTATGCAGGTGCTAGAAAAAGTAATTACTTTTTTGGCATTTTTTCCTCTTTCTTTTGGATTTGTCTCCTCAAAACAATATTTTCGTTGAAATCTCTTTGAAGAATGTAGTACGAGGTCTGTCCCAGAAGTATTCGACCTAACAAAGAAAGCACAAACATTTTGAGGAAAAACATCCTTATTTCTCTACATAGTCCGCTTTCAGTTCGATACACTTTTCCCAGCTTCGATGCCCTGTTTATAGTGAGAACTACCGAGGTCTGCAAAATAGCCATCAACTACAGACAGTTGGCAAATCTATCACCAAGCCATTTCTTCAAGTTTGATAACAGACAATAATCAGAGGGAGCTAAATCTGTTGAATAGTGCATGAGGAAGCAGCTCGAACTTTAACTCATTGATTTTGACTAATTGACAGTGAATTGGTGCACTGTCTTGATGAAACAAAACTTTCTTTTTCGCTAAATGCGGCCGTTTTTGCTCGATGTCATCACTCAATTGTTGTAACAAGTTCGCATAATATTCGCCGTTGATTACTGTTCCTTTTTTGAGATATTCAATGAAAATTATCCGGCGTGCGTCCCATAAAACTGACGCCAAGATCTTGCGTGCATAGTCTTCGCTTTCTTTGGAGCCGATTTTCCTCTTGATTATTCCTTCGTCTCAGGTATGAAGTGATGGACCCAGGTTTCATCCATTGTTATGAATCGACGCAAAAACTCAGCTTTATTGCAGCGAAACATTGCCAAACTCTCGACTGAAACATCCGCACGGCGCTGTTTTTGTACTATTGTGAAAAGCGCGGCACCCACCTTGCACACAGCTTTCTCATATCTAAATTTTCAGTCAATATGCGATGTACAGAAATTTTTGAAATGCCTGTAATATCTGCTAGCTCGTGCACTTTCATCGACTGTCATCCAATACCATTTTGTGGATTTTCTTGACTGGTAACCTCATTTGGTCGACAGCACGATGTTCGTCTTGGCAGCTCGTACGGCCGCGCTTAAACTCTGCCACCCAATATTTCACTGCTGTAAACGAAGGAGCAGACTCACCCAAAGTAGAACCTAACTCAGCTTTAATATCAGTTAAATTAAGACCTTTCAAAAGAAAATATAGTGTCAGATAACGATGACCAGTTTTATCCATGTTTACAAATTCGCTGAGAGCATTCACTAATGATGGCTGCCAAACAAATGCTAAACACTGTAAAATCGTTAAACTTCAAACTTAAGCTTTCTGAGGTTGATACATTTTAATGTTGTTGTTGTTGTTTGAAATAACAACTGCTATCTACACGTCAGATCGGGTACTCCTGGGACTGCCTCTAAACATTCCCTACCGACAATACCACTCTGCAACTGTCAGACAGTTTTAAGGAGCTCCTAGCGGATTATACTTTGCCTTTTAATATCAGGACCTAGTTTTATCTTATTTATCGTGACATGATCCTGCTGTGTTTGCTGCGGATTTTAAAATGTTAATACATGTGTATTTCTTAAATCGGGATTTGGTTTTAGTTCCACTTTTTTAAAAATAGTTTTAGGCCCCCTGCAGCTTCCGCCAAGGCAGTTTTAACTCTATTCCATTTTATCTGTAATTGTAACTATTAAATCGATTATATATGATAACCCCTTAGTTGAACGCCCTTAAACCGCACATATCATCATACGACTTTGTACATTGTACATATGTGTTACTGCAGGTAGTAAGGTATCTTAAACAACTCGGAATTTTAGAAAGCGAACAGTATAAAATCTTGCGCATAATGTGAAATTGCATTAACTAAACTTTGTTAAATCCCATGACCACAATTAGCAGTACCCAGAATCGGACAGATATCACATTGCGTTTCTGCCAAAGTTATTTCGTTCATTTTCACTGTGATATCACAGCGGTTACCTCAATTAATACAGTGACGTCAAACAGTATGCATTTGTTGCTATGGAAAACCTGCATTGTCGACGCACTGCGACAAATATTTTTTTTTTGTGCAAGTAGGTAACAGCGTCAATGTAATTATATTTACTTTTGAAGTGCTCTGCGCTCCATAAATGACAGTGCATATCATTAGTGAGCTCCCTTCTTTGCAAGTACGAAAAGCTTCTTTCTTCGGTATCGTAATTAGTGCAGACGTATACAATTATTTTGTCTGCATAGTATTGTGAGATACGTTTGCAAGAATTGATTTAAGATTTGGCTGACGTAGGTAAAACTAAATATCTATAGTGCTTGTGTCTTCGTCCGTATAGTGTGATAAAATTAATAGCCTAATATTTATTACAAAACTTTCTCTAAACTTAGATTGTTAGAATCATCAAATATGCCGTCAGTATATTGGTGCAAAAATTCTTGCAACTGCAGCTTCCTGGCAAATATTATGCCTATATTGACAAAAGGCTAAATTTCAAAAAGTTTTTATTTATGTTGTAGCTTTCGGCTTCCTGCATTGGGAAAGTTGCCACAAGGTCAAAACATACCAAACAAACGAAAAAAAAAATGAAAAAATATGAGTAAAAATTCAAGTTTGAAAGTGAACATTGAATAATCATCAAAATCCAATTCATAAAATAGTAGTTGTATAAAGAATTTATAGCTTTAAAGTATTTATAAACAATCATTAAAGTTTTGAATATAACATTTTTTTTTCAAATATTTAGGAAACTTTTTAAAGCTACAATAGCAATTTTTATATAAAATAATTATTCAAGCCGAACTGCTTACAAAGTTTAACAAAAAATCTGATGTGTTCCATTCACATGACTTTCTCTACATCCTTGCAACAAGCATTGGTAAATAGCTTATGCTTCTATTTACTTCATGCTAATTGAAAAAAAATAGCAGAAAGTCTTATTTGCTTCCATGAAAGTAGAAGCAAAATAGGGGAGTACCATAGGTTAAAGTAATAGTCAAAATCTGGTTGCTATGTGTCTGAAGTTCCTTTGTTTGTATGGACAAGAGCTGACAAATTCCTGTATGAGGAAAGTATACGTTTTAAAGCTGAAACCAATAACAAGGAATATTTAAAAAACGATCAACTACACACAAAAATATATATAGCATAAATTGTGTGTTTTAACGTGCTCCACATTAGTTGTTTCGTAAGCTTTTGTCCATCTCTTACGGTTTAGCAGTTATGCAAAATACCGTAAATATCATCCAGATTAAAGTAGTATTCAGAGGCTATTCCCAGAAAATTCAAAATATACATTTTATTTGTCAGGTAAATATATTTAATATACGATTTTTAATTAAAATTGTTTGAGTCATTTTTGATTAAATCAAAAATTTCAAAAGATAGTTCCATGTAAAATGTAGTTGAGGGTGGGTGATTTTCTTGAAAATATTCATGTCGCATCCTTGGAAGATAGCAAATTTGAATACCAAATTTAGTATTTAACGGTATTTTCATTTTAGAGCTCTGGTGTCCACACACACTCACTCACGTGCGCACGGACCTTTTTCCAATTTTTTTTTGTATTCAGGGGACACAAAACACGTATTTCCGGTGAAATCTCGGTATCGAGTTTTTGGGTAAATTACAATACCTTCTAGTTACACTATTTACATCCTATGTGTAGAGAAAGTAATTATGAATAATGTGTAACATAAAATTTAAATAAGAAAGAAAAAATTATTTATCAAAAAATTGAATCACTAAAATAGCAGTTGTATGAAAGATTTATAGGTTAAACTTATTTACAAACAATAATTAATGTATAGAATATAAATATTTTTTCACAATATTTAGGGAATCTTTTAGAGCTGCAATAGCAATGTTGTTTATAAAATGATTATTTAAGCCGAACTGCCCACAAAATTTAACAAAAAATCTTGTTCCATTCACAAGAGTTTCTCTACATCTTTGCAACAAATTGTTGTTAGAAAGCTTATACTTCTAATTATTTCGTGCTAAACAGAAAAAAATAGCAGAAATAGTCTTATTACTTGCTTCCTATTAAGTGGAAGCGAAATAAGGGAGTACCATAGGTCAAAGTGATATTCAAAAGCTGGTTGCTATGAGACTTAAGTTCCTTTGTTTGTATGCTCAGGAATTAACAAATTCCTGTATGAGAAAAGTATCCGTTTTTAAAGCTAAAACTAAAAACAAGGAATATTTCAAAAGCTATCAACTCCACGATAAAAAGTATATAACATAAATTGTGTGTTTGAACGTGCTCTATAATTGTGTGGTAAGTTTTTGTCCATCTCTTACGGTTTACCAGTTATGCAAAATTCCGTAAAATTCATTCAGAATAAAGATGTCTTCAGAGGCTGTTCCCAGAAAATTCAAGACATACATTTTATTTGTCGTGTAAATATCTTAGGTGTACGACAGTTTAATAAAATCGTTAGAGCCATTTTTGAGAAAATCATTATTTTCAAAAAAATTTCCAAGTAAAGGGTATTTGAGATTGGGGATTTTCTTGAACATATTCGTGTTGCATCATTGCAAGATAACAAACTTAAATACACATTTTGGCATTTCGGACTTTTTGTTTTGAGCTATCCTCAGACACACACAGACCTTTTTCTAAAAATGCTTTTTTCGTATTCAGGGGACCCCAAAACATATATTTCCGGTGAAATTCCTATATCAATTTTGGAGAGAAATACGGCACATTCTCTATCCATATGTACATTGTACTCTTACATACGGGGCTAGAGAGAGTAAAAAATGAAGGAATGATAGCTCTATCATCGTTCATTAACCCATACGTCTTTATACTGCTCAGTGATATTTTTCTAAATAATGTGGTATTAATTCAAAATCTTCTCGGGCTTCTAACCAGGTAAAAACTTGGCTTGATACCAACGTTTTGAAGAAGTGCATCTTCCTCGTCTTCAGGGTGAATTGATCAAGGTTTTACCTGGTTAGAAGCCCGAGAAGATTTTGAATTAATACGTCGCCAGGAAAGCTTCAGTTCTTATTTTAATGTGGTGTTGTAGGTTCGTAGGTGCTACACTTTTCAAGATGAACCTCCTCTTACTATGTGATTCAGACCTAACGATGGGCTCGATAATAAATCCGGAAGATGAGTCAGTTCAAATGGCAATCATGTGTATCTTCTGCAGGAGCCGTCTCGGGCAATTCCGTGTACTTCTTCGTGTACTTGATATTGCTTCTTTTTCAAAAGCTTCGGCAATTAATGAGCGAATGATGTGGTGTCTTGTATTTCTCATTTCTCTGTGAGAACAAATGCCCAAGACGGGGCCAAATGTTTCCATCTCACTGTGACATTCTCGACAGTGTTGGCATCAATGGATTCTTTTCTTCTTTCTGCTTAGTACATAGTACAAGCCGCTGGCCGAGTGGTTAGACCTAGACGACCCGGGTTCGATCCCAAGCGACCGCATGTAAGATTTGTGGTGGACAAAGCGGCGCAGGGGCGAGTTTTCGCCAGTTTCCCCTGCCATTCCACCGGTGCTCTACCTTCATTCCATGTATCACCAATGTCATCGCCTGCGGTGCCATAGTAGTAAAAGTGGGCGTTAAACACTACAAAAAAAAAACATAGTACATAAACAGATACCGGGATTTCACCGGAAATACACGTTTTAGGGTCCGCTGTATCAAATTTAGAAAGATGTATTTGTATGTGAACAACGTAACTGAAATACGAGGAGTCTGTTAAATACCAAACTTGGTAAATAAGTCAACCTCTCTTTCCTAGGAAAATTTATCGAAAACGTTGTTCTAAAAACTGGCTCTAACGATTTTGATTAAAATAACCGTACTATGTAAAGATATTTACAGAGAAGGTAAGAAAAGTTGTGTTTTAGTTCTTAGAGAGTATTGGGAACAAGATTATGAAGTTACGGAGGCAATCTAGTGGAAGGTGAAGAAGTTGGGTGTTGCAGCACTTCATTAATGGAGATAAGATCTACAGCAGTATCGAGCCCTAAAGTATGAGAACAGTTTTGGAAGACAATCCATCAAAAAGCTCTCGTAGACTGTCACAAGAACTTGATGTTTCAAAAGATACCCACTTCCCAACTGCTAAGCCTCAGAACATGATTCATACTTATAGACACAATGCAGAGAAGAGACTTAAAGTTAAACTTGCATGGAACGTCATACAGCTGCTCTGTCACTTTTCTGTCCCTTTGTTTGAAAAAGTCGTTAGTTATCGTTAAGCTTCAAACATGACTATAGGTTAAGTTAACATCTGGTATACAGGTACACTCAAAGATATTAAAAATACGCCTGGAAATATCGGAAGACCCCGCTAACTTCACCAATTTCTTTCACCTGTTTGCTATGCTCTTAAAACCGTATTTTACGAAAGGGACATGAATTGTAGTTTGCGGCAAATGAAGTTGTAAGTTGCGAACTGATGGTCCCTAAATTTTCTGGTAGGAGAATAATCCAACTCTCTCACCGGATGATATAACATTATCTATTATTTTCTTCGCGCTTCGTACTGAAGTTCTAATGCCAAGGTAATTCGTGCAGTGGTCAACAAAATAACACATGCTTATACGGTTCTGACGGAGCGTCGAATGGGTTGTGGGGTGAAGGGGTGGATTGTTCAATTGGTTTTGTCTTTTCTTATTCGCGTGATATGTTGCACCAGAATGGCAACAATGAAAATCGTCTTAAGACCCGAGCTCCCTCCCACCATCCCGAGCAAAATCACAAGGCCAGGCATTTGCGATTGAGTGTACGTTGTTAACAAGCAAGCAGAGAGGGGGAAGGCAGAAAACCCGTGCGCTACTGAGTTTGTGCTTTAGATGTAGATGGGCACAAAAGTAAGCATAAAGCTCACTAGTGAACATACTGCTTTAGTTATATTTGAGTAACTCTTTAGCCTGATGTGTTCCCTTATTCCCCAATGAACGCATAAGAAAATATATAATATAAAACAATTTCTGCTAATGCTTTGTTTAAATTAGCATGAAGTAGTTTGAATACTTAATATTCTCTGACGAAGCATACCCGGTGGAGGGCGATGGATTTTTTCGAGCGTAAAAATTCTTCGGTCCCATATCGCTTCTGATAAAAAGTAAGGTTTCTTTCGCGACTAATGTAGAACCACAAATAACCACGTATAACTCGTTTTAGTTTCTATTTTTGATGAAGCATGATTCCATTTATGAGGCAAAACAGGAGATATTGTGGTATAAGAAAATCATACTTTAGATACGAGACTCTCTTGTAGGACGACAATTGATGTGAAATAAAGGATACATAATATGCGACACAACATTTTTAAAAAAATAATAATAAATTGAGAGATATATAGTAGTAATTTATCTCCACCATTTTGAAAACTGGCCAACGTTGAAAGTTAGCCTGGATTTTTCCAACTGACTTTGCCACCGCGAGTAGAATTAAGAAATCATTAAATGCAATTAAGGGAAGTTTTAAAGATAGGATAATTACTAAAAAATTAATGCCTTCATATCCTCATATAACCTATGTGAAATCTATCTATAGTGAAAATTGAAAAATAGACTATTGAATATTTTAAGTCATCTTTAAATAGTTAGATCCCCCTTGTCAATGAAAATGTTGGAAAAAAAAATACCAGAAATGTGGTGTAGATAATAAGGCACATCATTGCACTAATAACTCTGAGAACTTGAAGCGGTTGCGAAGTAGGTATTTAAGATAACGAGCTAACTTTTTTCAAGGTATATTCAGCAATAGCTATACTGTTGATTGATGAAAAATAGAATATTTCTGTGGATTAGAAGGAAATGTATGATTTTTTAAAATAAAGTTCAACTTCTATTGAAAACTGACGGATTTTTAAATTTAAAAAAAAATATTATTTTAGTTTAACACTAAAATAAAGCCTATTTAGGTGCAAATTTGTGGTAAAAATTTCAACCCTTATTGTTAATTAGTTTCTAAGATAATGGGGCAATTCTATAGAAAATTTTACTTCTTCAGAAACTGCCCTTAAACCAGGCTGTTCTAGTTTGGTTGCACGCCAAAAGAGCAGCGAGTAACTCACGACTCACATGGGTCTATCCGCAAATATGCAACATAGCGCAACATTGAGGGCGAATTGTGCTCATAGCTGAATTCTGAAGATAAATGTTTGGGCGGGAGTCAAAGCTGCGGTTGCCGGAGCGCAGGCCGCCGTGGTGTGGCCACAGTGAAGAAGTAAACATCACAAAGATTATAAATAAAAAATATATTCAATCTAATGATAAAGTTAATACGGTAAGGATACTAATCCAACGCATTGTAACTACTCACGCTATTATTATTATTATTATTATTATTATTATTATAATTTTTTTTTATTATGATACCTATTATAATTCGAGGTATTAGTAATTTTTTAGTGCCTTTAATATTATGTAAAACGCACTGTAGTTAACGTATATATTTAAGTCAGCTTGTCACAGAGGGAGGAATAGTTTCAGCTTTGAAGATTTTTTCCACTTGGAAATCGACACAAAAGGGTGATGAGAATTGACCGTAAAGTTCGCAATAAATGGTCAAAATATTCTTTGATATTCATAATCAACAAAAACGGAATGGAATTGAGTGATTCCAATATGAAATTCTTTAGCTTTAAAGTTTGTTTTTTTTTGGGAGAGGCGGAGATACGTATAACCTTTGTCCGTCTGCAGTAATTAATATCAGTATATGACCAGGGAAACATTTGAATGGTACGAGAACAAATTGCGTATTCGTACTAGTCAACAGCTACTTGAAGTGGAAAACATCCTGCCTCTTGTTTCAAATTTTTTTCAAGCACATTCGTTTAACACAAAGCAGGACTCTTATATGAGACAATCAACTTTGGCCATGAAAAACTGTTAGGTTACGAGTATAATGTGACCAACAGAGCAGAACAAAATCACAACTTCCATAGAGAGTATGGATATAATCACTCGCCATTCTCCCTCTCATCAGAGATGGCAAGAAATGAATGGGATATTATAGTAATGGCCTCGCGCATACAAAGGGGAAATGATTGCGCTTTTGTTTCCTTGCCTAATAGAATAGTTTATAACGCTGTTGTCACTTATTATGTAGCAATCTATTTATGTGGGAAAAAATCACGCTATAACACCTGACGCGATAGTTCAGCAGCAAAAACATTTATGCTGACAGATGGTTTTGCCTTTAAATAACACAATCAGGTTATTTATGTTTATGTACATATAACAACACGTAATGAAACTGCAACCATCAGTGATACTAATTAATGTCTTTATTGCAGTTTTAAATGTTATTTATACCCATTCTTCTCTCTTGGGAATTACACAAACTGCATTCGCACTATAATTCAATTCTAACGCTTCAACAAGTTAATTTAATGATTAAAAACGCGAGGTAATGCTAGATTAATTGGTCTGTTTTATGTGATGGTTCTATTACTTGCATTGTATATTTTTTCCGTTTATTTAAACTTTTACATATCAAATAATTTCTGCTCTCGACCTATAATGTAACGGTTTATCATAAACCATTACTATTTTAGATAATTTTATTGTATTTTCTTTTACGTTGGTCGCCCTCATATACCCAAGGTCACGGGTTCAAACCCGGCGGAAGACGATGGATTTTTTTCGGGTGTAAAAATCCTTAGCAAGGTTTCTTTCGGAAGGGAAGTAAAGCCGTTGGTCCCGTGTCGTAGATTTACGGCACGTAAAAGAACCTCCAATCTGATAGAGAGGCCTCTGAGCAAAATTAAGCGGTCTTTCACGCCCAATTTAGAATGGGACGCTGAGAACCACAGCAGTTAAAGAGCGTCCATAAATAACTTGCCATTTTTTTTCATAAGCGAAGTACCTAAAGCCGTTGGTCCCGTGTCGTAGATTAACAGCACGTAAAAGAACCTCAAGCCTGATAAAGAAGCCCCTGAGCAAGAGGTATTTCACGCCAGTATAGAATGGGACGCTGAGAACCACAGCAGTTTATAAATAAAACGTCATTTCATTTCTTTTACTTTGCTACTTGGTGATATCGAGACAGAACTGTTCTGTAAGCTATCTCGTTGACGGTATGTGGAGGACAATAGCCTTTCAGGATTATCCCAGTAGTGTCAAGCAAATGTCGATAGGGTACCATAGGTCATACATGGCAGAGTGGCTAGAGCACTCGTCTCTCACCAAGGCGATCCCAGGCAACTGCAATTGTGATTTGTGGTGGACGAAGCAGCGTAGGGGCGTGTTTTCTCCGGTTTACCCCACCATGGCATTCCACCGGTTCTCTATCTTCATTTCATATACTAGTGCGGTGCTGTATATAGGAAAAGCGGGCGTTAAACATCATTAAATAAAGTCTGCTTGCTTTCACCATCTGTAGTCAGTATGGTCATACAATTGGAATCATGGACTCTAGTCTAACTGCTTTAATCATCCGTAGTCAGATGACAGAGTTTAGCACTTTCTTCGAGGCCCCAGTACCATATTACTTTGCTTCGTGACAAGCATTTTTAGAATAATGTTCGTGTGTATGTGTATTTTGTTATGTGCCTGCCTGTCTGCCTGTTTTTCTGTTGGCAGCATAACTCAGAAATGAAAAGTCAGTTAAGTACAAAACTTCGTATTTAAATTCAGTATTTTCCAAGGATTCAACACGTACACTTTTCAAGAAAATCTCCCTAACCCCAACTACCATTTATATAAAACATTTTTCGAAATTTTTGATTTTCTCAAAAATGGCTGTAATAATTTTGATCAAAATGTATATGTTAAAGATATCTCCATGACAAAAAATATATCTTGAATTTTCTGGGAATGGCTTCTCTGCATTCTGGACGAATTTTGAATATCTGGTTAACCGTAAGACAGACAAAAACTCACTACACAAAAAATATAAATATCGATAAAATGTTCAATCTATGTGAAACATTCTTTTAGAATTAACAGTTTCAAAGATATTTATTGGTTTCATTTTTAAACTGTTTAAACTGTTCTCAAACAGAAAGTCATCTTTCTTTTCATACCAATTTTTTTTTTACTCCTAGCCACCCAAAGATAATCGAATTTCAATTGTTTCACATGGCGATAGCGTTTAAAAGATTTCCCTTCTGCTTACAAGGAAGCAAGTATGAAGACAATTTCTGGTAATTTTTATCTATTATAGTGTTGTAGATAAAATAAAAATCTTTTGTTTACAGAACAGGTTGACAAGTGATCCGAATGGAATACAAAAGATTTTGTCTTAGGAATACATCACCAGCTAAGGCGATAACTTTGTACTTTGTAAAAGCTTACATGAAAAGGCTTGCAGTTTTAAGCTGATTGCCCTGTCTCCGGGGTGCAAATTGAGTGCAGTTGCTTAGCTATTGCGCGAGCTTTTGTTTATCATCCTAATGCACTTAGGAAAAATAGATGGAGATGCACTTAGTGCCTGAGCTCGTCTAGCAGCCATGAATTATTCATAGATGATAGGATTATTCACTGAACAGTAAAGATTTTGGAGTCTAAATCTTCATGTTTTATAATGCATTCGGTGATTAAAAGGTCGATGCATAGCAGCCTCGATCAAAGGAGTGAAAAAATCTGAAGTGTTCTCTTTACAAAACGTTCTCTATCTGTTATGCAAACAAATTATTCTTGTAAAAGATTATTATTTCATCTACTTCATGCTAATTAAGGTAAAATTACTAGATATACCCTAATTATATAGTTCCTCATAAACAGAGGGCGAATAACAGAATACACTGTCAAATCTTTTAAATGTGCCGTTATACAATTGCCATTGAAATTCGGTTCTCTTTCCATAAGCAGGAGCAAAACAAGAGATGCAAAACGAATGAAGACTTTCCATTTGAGAAAAGTGTTAAAATTAAAACCAATAACAGGGAATATCTCGAAATGATTACCTTTAATAAAAATTATAATACATATTATATGTTTTAACGAGATCTTCATTTTTGATCAGTAGGTTTTTGTCCATTTCTTATAGTTTACTCCTTATACAAAACTCATTCAGAATGAAAAGGACGTGGCTATTATCAATAAATTGAAAATATACATTTTATTTGCCATGTAAATATTTTACACTGGGACACACACACACACACACACACATTCCCAAATAAGTTTCTAAAATTTCATTTTTTGGATTCAGTGGTGCTCAAAACTTTCCGGTGAAATCAAGTATTGAGTTTTTGGGTGGAATAAAATACTTTCTCTAATATATTGTTTTACCTTGCATATAGTGCTAGAGAAAGTAAAACCGGTGATCCAGCTTTTAACCCATGCGTTATACAAACCGTATCGATATAATGAGCTGTGTGTTAAGTTGGTAAGGAATTACTTTTCATGTCTGCATTCTAACCCTTGCCTGGCAGAGCAAGGAAAGTTGATTATTGCCGTTGCATATTTTTTTCCACCATGGTGGATGGGAACCAGAAACTAGGTTCCAAGTTATGTTTAAGATTCATTAAGAAAGCATAATCAATTCAGTTTTATTGTTTTTCTTCCGTAGGCTGGAAATATTATTTCATCAATAGGATCAATAATTTCATTCATTGCTTCTTATATTCATCTTCATTTTAAGAGAATCAGAATTTAAAATCTATGTGTTCCATTCACATGACTTTCTCTACATTTCTGTAACAAATTGTTGTTAATAAGCTTATTCTTCTATCCTCTTCATGCAAATAGATACAAGAACTTGTAGAAACGGTCTTATTACTTAGTTTCGTTTACGTAGGAAGCAAATAAGGGAATACACTAGGCTAAACCGACAGTTACATGTTTTAAAATGTGGTTGCTATGAGATTAAAATGCATTTGTTTGCGCTGCCAGGATTTGACAAGTTTCTGTATGAGAAAAGCATTTTAAAACTGAAATCAATGACAAGGAATACCCATCTCGAAAATGGTCAACTCCAGGAAAAAAGGTATATGATATAAATGTGGGTTTTAAGGAACTCTAATTTTTTATGTTTTTGTGTATCTTCAGGTTTACTAGTTAGGAAAAATTAAAAAATGCATCCAGAGTAATAAGGCCTTTAGATACTATTTCAATAAAATGCAATATATACATTTTGTCATGTAAATATCTTAAATATGACATATTTTAATAAAAATCGTTAGAACCATGTTTGAGAAAGTCAACATTTTCGAAATTTTTGCCCTGAAGTAGTTGAGGTGGGGAGATATTCTTGAAAATATTCGTGTCGCATCCTTGGGAGATAGAGCACTTAAATATGAAGTTTAATGTTTAACGTAAATTTCGATTTTCATACACACACACACACACACACACACACACACACGCGAACTTTTTCTAGAAATACTTTTTTTTTATTAAGAGGATCTCAAAATATGTATTCCGTTGAAATCCGTGTATCGTATTTTTGGTTGCAATACAATACCTTCCCTATACACTATGTACATAGTACATGTAGAGAAAATAAAAATTGTGTAATTCGACGCTCGGGCAATTTATTTCAAGAGATTTTTAGCACTCTTGTTTATCAAGACACATGCAACATTTCATGACGTGCCTACTTGGACACCATAAGTCAGAATAGTAGCACGAGATGTTGAACAGTAGTGATTCAAATTCCGACCATTGCATTGAGTCTTAATTCTTTCCATTTTTCAATAAATAATATAGATTCTACTATCCGAAATTTCAAGAAAATAAACATAAATAACAAAGGAATACAAACTCTAAGAAAATGCTGTGTTTTAACTATTTTTAAATGATTTTTCGTTTAAATTTGGTTCATGTGTATATAACCTGGTCCTTAAATCCTATTTACATCGATTTCATATCATAGTAAACCCAATGTGCGAATGCAACAGAGCCCAACAGACAGTTAACCATCTAATATACGACTGCATAACATAGAACATCAGAGAGCAATATTAATCAAAGAAATCATTCAGAATGGAGATATCTGGCCTGTTAGTAATCATCAAATAATATTTCTGCATTTACGAAGTTTTTATAAATATATTAAATCCATGGATATCTAAGCCAAATAACATAACTCCATGGCACGACAGCTCACGGGGAACCTTGGCCTACCGCCCGGCCGCTGCGTCCCCCATCTCGGTCCACTACAGACGTCATGGATGGGGTGCAGTATTGGAGGGTGAGACGTGGTCAGCGCCTCGAGCCCCTCCCGGCCGGTTAATGCGGTCCTCACGACCTGGAGCCGCTACTTCTCCATCAAGTAGCTCCTCAATTGGCCCCCCAGGGACCTCACGAGGCTGAGTGCACCCCGGTCCAGGTCTCCCAGCGGGGGAAAAATCCCCACGCCGGTACTGGGGATCGAACCCAGGTCCCGCTTGGTAGGCAGCTGCGCTACCACCGCGCTAAGGAGACGACCATCTAAACCAAATGGATGTATAAATAAATTGTAAACTTAATATGTACTAATATAAAATGTATTTTAATGACATTTGACTGCAATGAGTTTATTTCTAAAACAAAATGTAAGTGTATATTATATGTTATTATTTATTGTTATAATTATCACTGTATTATAATGACAAATGTAAAACTAGTGCACAAATAGTATGTACTAATGTCTGAATGCATCTAATGCTATCATTGTAACGGGGCATGCAGATGAATATTCAATTAAAAAAGAACTGCTTCCTTACCATGTTTGTGGTATTTACTTCAACAGTTCGACGATATATTAGAGATACTCCCTATACCCTCGCAGCTTTATAACCTTGCTCAATTACGGCAATACTTTTCGGTTTGTTGTCCATATCCTCTGTTTTTTTTTTAATGACATATAAGGTAATTTCCATGCCCTTCGTTTTTTTCAAATGTCATACAAAGTAATTTCCTGCAACGACTAGCCATAATGTTTATCCAAACTTCCCTTGTTTCCTTATCTCCTGAGCTGGAAATTAACCTCTCTATTTTATGCGTTACAGTTTGAGTGTCAAACTTCTGACATCAAACTGATAGGAGACGGAAATATTTAGCGAGTAGTTTCCAGCCAATTTAGGGTAAATTGTTTTAGTGTCGCACACCTTTCATCACGCGTTTTGTTCAAACCAATAAGAGACACCACAACCGGTAAGTGTGGAATAAATATCATAACGTGAATCTGCTAACATTAAATAAAGAAAAGCACTAGTAAACCAAAACATCGCCAGTTTTCCCCCCACACGACTCAAGGTTGCTACACTTGTTTCAGCGAATATTTCTCACGACAATCATAAATATGTATGTGAATCAATTTAGAGTAGTTACAAAAGTAGAGAAAGTCGTGATTTTTACACATAAGATTTTTCAACCTTATCGTATATCTCCTTATTTTATTCCCGTATTATCTCCCAAGAATACGAAGCCCCAAAAATGACCCATTTGCCTCCGTATTTTTCTTAATGTGAATAAGCCAATTAAAAACGCCGTTTTTCTTAGTTACTGAAATTGCACCGTGTGAATCAACCGCCTTAGTGTATTCGTATTTATGCAACTCTAGATTATAGTCTTACATAAAAACAACCTCTTTGTCAAGAAGTAGTTCTAAAGCTAAGTTTGTTGTAACATACTTAATGATTACTATGGCTATATTTCATTATATGGACGTTACTTATCAAATTATTAAAAATACTTAGAAACCAAAAGGCGTGTATTGGTTTAAAAATACGATGGCATATAAATAGCTAGTTACAAAGGTAACATGCAGTCTATGGCCTAGTCAAAAACTATCAATTTAACATTCTATATTATCAAATATTAACACTTTTATTTATTCAATATTAATGATTTATCTTCTGGAGTAAACTGATAATTCTGGTTTGTTGAATATCAGTTAACGAAACTGCTAGTTGAAGTATTTTTTACTACAGTGTGTATAAATATCTGATTTTCACTACAGATTTCTGAGCACTATGTTAGAATATTCCAGGGAGATATCCGAAGAATGCTTGATTTAATTATCCTGGAGTAGTATTATCTTTCCCCCCACTTTTGGTGGTAAATGGCATCTGATTGCACTTGGTATTATGCTCAGGTAATAACTATAAATATATTGTATTGCATTCACTGCTCAAAGGATCATATTCATTTATTTAATGTTTTTAAGTCCCAAAGAGAGCACCAGAAAATATTCCGATAAATTTGTACATTGAATATGCTAAGATACCTTATATCCAGGACTTGGCAAACAATGTGTATGCACGCTGTGAGCATAAGAGAAGATGAGATAGTCTCAGCAGTAAACACAGGGGTATACAAACGTGCTTAATTATTAAGCATATTGAGAATCGTTCTGTAGAACTGGAGACATAACATAATTAATATTATGTAATAACTTCAGAAATTAAATGTATGCAATATAAACGTATATGTCTACATGCTACACGACTGTTTAGTTTTCCAAACCATTATTAAGATTTATGGCCACATACAGTTTAAACCTTTCATATTTGAGCCACCTCCTTCTGATATTTAAATAATGTTGGAAACCATCTCTCCGCTTCACGTGATGTTATAGGGCAAACACAAAATGATGCAGATGATATTGTATTGTAAACGTTATTTTGTGGAGGCTTTGTAATGATGTTTATTATTTACCACGTTCAAATAAACTGAAATTTAAATATATGCGTAAGCTTTCACGGCCGGTGTCCATAGTTTTAAAATTTCCGGTATGTTTTGCAGTGGTCTGTAGGTTAAAATATTTTTGTTTAAAATATTTCTTTCTAACGTTTCGTCTCTGTCTGTGAGGAACATCTTCAGAGGCAATAAGCTCACGTCGCTAACTCGGAAAGATTATAACAGTGAGTTGGAGCTGGTGGGCGGGGTCAAGGGGGCGGGTTCTAGTTTTATTTGTATTTAGTCTGGGGGTTTCGGAGTTGGTAAAGTATAGGGAACCAGGTGTGGTTTAATTCGAGTCCTTGGTCTTTGTTAAAGTTGTTTGTATTTTTATAAATCTCTATGGATTCTCTACATAAATGGAGGTAATAATTTTTAGTTGTAGCTAGCCTCTACTTTGTCGTATTGAATCGGTTAAACGTTAGGAAGATATATTTAAAAAAAAAAAAAAAACGTGTTAAGCTATAGACCACAGCAAAACATCCCGGAAATTTTAAATTTTAAAACTATAAACTTAATTTTTCTCCTGGACGATTTTCATTCCCTGTTTTACTTTATCCGTAGCAAACCGCTCATCTATCAATCTTTTGGGCTATTTCTTCTACAAGTCCTATCGAATTAAGCATTTTAAGGATTTTATAAACATATTATGATTTTAGACCATCTAAAATATTTTTTGCAATCAACAGTAAAACTTTATGTAAAACTAATGTGTTGAAATGAACGACTCTGTTGCTACAGAACTATGAACCTTGTCCAAAACACTAAACCTTGTACACCAAACTAATAAAGTAGTTATAAACAAAACTTTGGGCGTTTTGACCGCTTTCGCCATATAAATAGTCCCTTGTAAACATACTAGTACTAAGCAATGAGATCTCACTTAATGTTTGCTAAAGCACGAACTATTGAGTATTACGCATAGTTCAGCTGTAAGAATATGCAGTTAAGTGAATCTGTAACTACGTAGCTCATATGGCGCGCGCAGAGTGATTTCCCGGAGCACTGTATGTGATGTAGATAGCGGTGACTGTGTTCTGTCACAGCTGACGCACGCGGCCGCGGAGTGATACAAACCGGCGGTTTGTTTACGTCTACTTTATTCACTTGGCGTACAAGATTTAAATATAGTAATTACCTTGGCAACACG
Source organism: Hymenopus coronatus (assembly GCA_030762935.1). Lineage (NCBI taxonomy): Eukaryota > Metazoa > Arthropoda > Insecta > Mantodea > Hymenopodidae > Hymenopus > Hymenopus coronatus. Next base: position 38,048,455 of record CM060898.1, on the reverse strand, counting down.
GTGATACTCTGCCTCCAAACACGCCAACCTGCCAATAACGGCAACGTCCAGTGTACACCACGAATGACGTAGTAGTCGATATAAACTAAAATTTCGCGAATAAGTCCGAAATGTCCTAGCTCTGTTCATAAGAACCGAATATCATCACTTACCAACTAGTTACTTTCTCTACACGTACTATGAACATAGTGTATAGAGAAGATTTTGTATTGCACCCAAAAATTCGGAAATACTAAGTTTGAACCCTCTGAATCCAAAAAAGTATTTTTAGAAAAAGGTCCGCGCGTGTGTCTGTGCATGTATGTCTTAGGCAGCATAGCTCAACAACGAAAAGTCTATTAAATACCAAACTTGATATTTAAGTTCAACATCTTCCAAGGATGCGACATGAAGATTTTCAAGAAAATCACCCTACCACCAACTAACCTTACATAGAAAAAGTTATAATGAAAAACGGCTCTAACGATTTTGATTAAAATCTCTTATATTTACGATATTTATATAACAAATAAAATGTATATCTTGAATTTTCTGGAAATAGCCTCTGAAGACGTCTTATTTTTTCTGGAGGAATTTTTCTGAATTTTGTATAAGTGTTAAACCCTAAGAAATAGACAAAAACTTACGGCACAAAAATATAGATCTACTTAAAGCACACCATTTATGACGTACACGTTTTTTCATGGAGTTACCCGTTTTCGAGATATTCCTTGTTATTAGTTTCAGTTTTAAAATACTTTTATCATACAGGAACTTGTCAACTCTTGGTCACGCAAAGAATCGAAAACATTGGACTGTCGGTTTGGCCTAGTGTATATTCCCCTATTTCCTTCTATTTATAAGGAACTAAGTAATAAGAATGTTTCTGCTAATGTTTATCTCGATGAGCACGGAATAGATAGAAAAATAAGCCCTTAATAACAATTTTTTACAGAGATGTAGAGAAAGTCATGTGAATGGAACACATCAGTTTTTTTTTAAAATAGATTTTTCTTTCGCCATAGCCTAGTGTATTTTCTTAATTCTCTTCTGGTTATAGTAACAAAACCATTTCTGGTTTTATTCTAGCTTTAGATTAAATATGAAGTAGATAGAAGAATTTAAGGGGAGTCGAAATGGCCTATCTTGTCAATGTTAAAGCTTGACCCATTAATTCAGCAACTATTGAACATAATGAGCTAAATTTTTCAAGGCATATTCAGCGATACTTTTACTGTCGACTGCTGAGAAATAGAATACTTGTGCTTATTAGAAGAAAAGGTACGTTGTTTTTTTTAAAATAAAGCTCTTAAAATTTTATTGAAAAATTATATTTTTTTAAAATTTAAAAATTAAGTAATCCATATACATTAAAACTTGTTCGTTAAAATAAAGCCTATTTTGGTGCAAACGTGTGGTAAAAATTTCAGCTCTTAGTGTCCATAAATTTCTGAGATAATGGGGCATTTGTATGGATAGTTTTACTTCTTCAGAAATTGCTTTCAAAGATAACATTAAAAAATATATATATGAGCGGGATGCCAATGCTGCGAATAGCTAAAGTAAAACTTTCCGATCAAAATAAAAGGAATACCTCCTCTTTAACAGATATATTTACAAACTTATTGCTATTTTACCAAGTAAGTGTACCAGAATGTTCTGAAACTACTATACAGGATTATTTCTGCAATATGTTTAAACTGCTTACAAATAGCATACCTCTATGAAAATTATGCCAAAATGAGCGGGAGATTTCAAATACGCATATACAATTAAAACATGAAAATGGAAGAAAATTATGAAACCCTCATTTCGACTCCCATGAAGCTTTTTAAGAAAAACATTTTACAGAGAGGTAGCGAGGATCATGTGAATGGAACACATCGGGTTTTTATCATTGATCTTAGCACGAACGTAAACGTTTGGTTATTCAGTTACATTGCCATTATTTTCTTAACAAACGCAGTCAATTGTCACACATTTCACAAAGAATTTAATGTGTGGAATGCTTTTTACTTTCTCTATACGTACTATGTACAAGTATAGAGGAGGTATTGCACTCCAAGCAAATAATTCGATACCGAGATTTCCCGGAAATATGTTTTAGTGTCTCCTGTATCCAAAAAAAGTATTTTAAGAAAAAAGGTTTGTGTGTGTGTGTCAATGTGCCTGTGAATACGATAACTCAAAAACGAAAAGTCGGTAAAATACCAAACTTGGTATTTAAGTTTAGTATCTTACAGGGATGCGACATGAAGATTTTGAGAAAAATCCCACCACCCCCAACTACCCTTTACATGGAACATTTTTCGAAAATTTTGATTTTTTTTCAAAAATAGCTCTTAACGATTTTGATTAATATATCGTATATTAAAAATATTTACCTGAAAAATAAAATGTATATTTTGAATTTTCTAGAAACAATCTCTGAAGATTACTTTATTCTGAATGAATTTAACAGAATTTTGCATAACTGCTAAACCGTAAGAGATGGACAAAATCTTACCACACAAAAATTGTTGAGCACGTAAAAACACAATTTATGCTATATAATTTTTTTCGTGGAGCTGATCATTTTTAGATACTCTTTGTGTTTGGTTTCAGCTTTAAAAGACGTATAGTTTTCTCATACAGGAATTTGTCAACTCCTGTCCATATAAACAAAGGAACTTCAGTCACATAGCAACCTTTTGCTTTTGACTATCACTTTAACTCCCTTATTTCGTCTCTACTCACAAGGAAGCAATAATAACACTGTTTCTGTTAATTTTTTCTCGATTAGCATGAAGTAAATAGCAACATACGCTTTTTAATAGTAATTAGTTGCAGAGATGTAGAGAAAGTCATGTGAATGGTACACATCAGGTTTTTGAATTTAACCTACTTAGCGTTAAGCCAGTAAATTCAATATTTACCTGCGTTTTGCTAATGCGAGTCTATGTTTGAAGGCAGCGAAGGAGTATCTAGCTGACATCTAAAAGTAGTGGAGGGCAGATTTAGCTTAACGTGCTTGATATTAAATCCCTTCCTGTGCATTAATATTCATTAAGTGGAGCTTCATAGAAGCTTGGGAGTGGCATTATTGCATGTAACACTAATGGTTTCGTCCTTGGCTTTGCAGAAATATTTCTCAGCAGCTAATAAACGTACTGGTACAGGTTAACCATCATCATTTGTATTCATTAACTGTCATATCATCACCTGGCGTATCGAATGTATGCGTTTTCAAATTTGGTTGCGGAAAGAGTAGTGGTATAACGACAGAATTGGTATGCGCGAGTTGGGGAATTACTTCATTTTGTTTTGTAGCAATATCCGACAAACCTATATCATCTGATAATGAACTGATCAACACGTGAACTGGTTTCATAAGCCTATCTTTGCCATCTGGGTTTCAAATACGCTGGTCAAACAGGATCCGGCTATAAACGCGGAATATATATATATATATATATATATATATATATGAAGCGGTGATGATAGTTTATGTAAGGGGAGACCAAATGGGAAAATTTCCGAAGGGTAGAATACAACATATTAACTTGAATTTTCTCTGGTCTACAGGGTGTCTGGGAAAAGGTTCCAATACTTACAATAGACGTAGTGATAAACAAAAGAAGAGAGTTCCCATAAACATTGGTCGTAAACTTGAAACCTGCTGATTTATAACCTATTACACTGTCATTAATGCTTATCATGCCTATGATCTTTATCATATGTGCCAGTTATAAAACCGCTGTTAGGAAAGAAGTCGTTAGTAAAAAGAAACGTTACATTGGATAAAGTTAATAAGGTTCCAAGGATCTGTGTAAACAAGGAAAGACATTTGGCTCAAGGTCCAATTTATTTAATTAGTCTGTCTTCACAAATCTAAAGGACGCTTAGAATGTTATTGGAACCCCAGCCATTTCGCTAATTTAACAAATGGAAATGATAGAATTGAAAACGTATCTAAGATGTTCATATAAAGTGTAAAATTTGGCAACGTAGAACATAGGAACTATGGTGGGAATGGTTTGTTTTTTCACACAATTCGTGTGTAGGACAGGATAGTTGAACTGAAAGCATGTTGCTATGGTAGCTCAGTTGAAGAGCAACCGGCTAGAAATCGGAGGTCCGTGGTTCAAATCCCGGCTTTGGCATTGAGTTTTTCAGTCTGACTCTACCTATCCAACTATCCTGTCCTACATACGACTTGTGTGAAAAAACAATTAAACCGTAATAGTTGGCTATACTATGAATTCTGGGACTTAAAGTGCTTACAACATTGTAAGTCGCCATTGAGATTGTTATCTCAAAATAATTTGAGATGCTTCACACCTCTCAAGATAAACATTAGCAGAAATATTACATATTATTTCCATGTACAAGAGGATTATAGAAATACAATAAGCTAAAAGGATATAATCTTTTAAAGCTATATAATGCTTTTGAAATGCTTTGCTTGAGCAGGAAAAGAATAACAGGGATTACCTTGTGGTTAACTTCACTAATATTTGCATACGACACTGTGTTTTAACGATATCCTAATTGTTTGTGTCGTAAGAATCTATCTACCTATTATAGTCTAACAGGTATGTAGAAGTCTTTCAGAGTGAAGAGGAATTCAGGGACTATTTCCAGAAAAAAATATACAGGCCGTTTCAAACTGACACCAAATGAAAATAGCAATCGATTAGCTTACACTTTGACTTGTCCGAAACTTGATGTTGCAACTTTCACCGCTTCTATTTAAAGTTTTGTGTGTGTTTAAAAATTGCACACATTTGGGATAAGGCAGGGAAGGAACAACGGTTGTAATACGCCACACCCACATGCTACGTTTTCCATTACTAAGGCGACTTGTGCCTTCTACACCACACGACTGGGACCTTCGCTACCAACCGGCATCTCTCTTAGAGTGGGCCAGTCACGTGTCATTTGATTATGTATGACTACCTAATCCATGGTGATGTTGTATGTGCCGAATTTAGAGCTGAAAATTATGTATGATGTATGACCAACATGGTCCACATCTTCGTTTGGTGTCGTTTTGAAACACCTGTATACATTTTATTTGCGATAAAATATATAAACATATGGTATTCATTTCAAAATCTTTAGTCATTTCCATATAAAATTTGGGGTTGGGATATTTTCGGAATATCTCTCTGTTGCATTCTTGAAAGTTGCTAAAGGCCATTGCCAAGTTTATTATTTAACCACCTTTTTGTTGCTGAGTTATATCAAGCCTGGAGAAGATTACTTCCAAAGTGTGAAGCCCTTCTCCTGCTTCCCCTCCCATAGTGAGCTCCAAAGCACAGCGACCGGCTTAGGTATGGAGTTGCCGTAGCAGCTTGACTAAATACCGAGCCCGCCACTGGTTCCACCTGGTGCGTGTGCATCTATGTCTGTCACTCGCCACTACAGGCACGGAGGGGAGGGCGGAATAGTGTTCGCCAGGCCTGAGTTGTGCAATTCACACACACACACACACAAGGAGTTTCGAAGTTTCGAACCCTAAAACGTGCATTTGCATTGAAATATCGGTACAGAATTTTTTGTTGGAATGCAATGCTCTATGTGTGTACGAGATAGAGAAAATAAAAATGAACACCTAGTGTATTTTAGTGTTTACCAGTACAGAATATTCTACAATTTTATCTACATGAAGAGGAAGGATTACATAGACCATTCCCAGAAGCTTTAGTGTATATATTATATTTGCCATGAGCACCTTTTGTTGGAATACAATACTCCCTCTACGTATTTACGAGGTAGAGGAAGTAAAAATGAACACCTAGTATATCTTAGTGTTTACCAGTATAGAATATTCTACAAATGTACCTACATGAAGAGAACTACATACACCACTCGGAAGGTTTAAGGTATATGTTTTATTTGCCATTGTGAAGGCCTTAAATATATACATTTTAATCATTCGCAGAAGAAATTTTCAGATAAAAAACATACCAAAGGTTTTTCCGTTTAAAGCATAGCTTTGAGTGGTGGATTTTCTTTAAAATGTACCTGTCACATCTTTGGTCGGTAATCAACTTAATTAGCAAGTTCAGTGCTTCTTCACTTTTAGGTTTTAAATTATATTATGCACATACACGCCCTTACGACCCTTTTTCTAAAAACGTAGAGAAAACGAAAGGTGAAATTCCTAATATGGCCTTTATTACATTCTCTCTGAAGAAAATTTGAAGTAATTCTGCGGGAAACTTGGAACTTTAATGTGCAGCACGCACTACAAACTTCAGTAAGTTATATGAAATAAGACATTCTAGAGTTTTAAAGAAAAAGAGCTACATTCAAATGCACGACGAAAATATGTGACATCGTATCTGACATTTACTCTTTACAGATATTTGTAAGATAGTATTTAAAGAAAGGAAGTACGGCTCTGTTACATAACTGGAATAATGTTCTACATGTTTTAAACATAATTTTTTGAGAGTTGTTAACAAAGAATTTTAAAACAGTATTTATGAACGTTATAATGTCTTCCCATATAGCGAAACAGTTAATATTTGTCGGTCTCTATGGCCACTCGCTAAAGTGCCTAGCTACGGTGCTTCATGGCGCAGGGGATCGAGAGTTCGAGTCCCACCGCAGACATTGGTGTTTGTGTGCTTGTAAATGTGTATATGTGTGTGCTTTTGTAAGTAAGAAGAAAACGGTAAAATAAATAGGGAAAAAACAGAAATGGAGGAAACATGGATAAAAGGAAAATAAAGAAGAAAATGTTAAAAAAAGAAAAGTTAAAAAAATAAAAAAGAGACTGAAAATGCTGATAATAATGGATGTAGTCCAAGAGCAATCAAACCAGTATCCATAGGGTTACTCAGTTACTATAGAGTGGGATGCTCATGCCTACATTCGGGAGATCCTTGGTTCGATTTCGAGTGACCGTACACTAGGATCCATCAATTTTTCGTAGGTTATGTGAGAGCTTCATTTACCTCGACTTTCATGTGTATCTCCTGTTCCCACTATTTATTTCCTTATCTGCTTCAGAGTTTAAGAAAGGACCAGGGGACGATGTTCCGCAGGTTGCGGCTGGGAGGTGGTATCCGCTCTCTAGAGGTTTCTTCCTTGGGTCATTGAGCGGGGCCTCCCGGTCTGGACCTGCCGGAATACTTCGAGTGAAGCACTCTTACAGTACCGCATAAGTTCTAGGGCTGATGGAAGTATGCCGGGCGACCTAGAAATATTAGGTACACCATCCATACTTGCGCCTATTGTCATTCGGATCAAATCGTTCATGTCTCTCCCCTCATCCCTCCCTCCCAGTTGTCATAAAAGCCGCAAAGACAACAAACAGCCTACATATAAAAACGCTGCTCTAGTGATTGAGACCCTCCATCCATGACAATTCTATTTCCACTTACTCTATCTCAAAGTTGTGTGGTTACTTCAGAATTCAATATCCTAAACTAGATTAGCCTTTGGACATTAATTTAACGTCTGCACTGGAACTTTACATACAAGCGAGCGGAGAGGAGGGAGAAAGAAGACTCGTGCATTACTGAGTTTGTGCTATAGTATAAATGAACTCAAAAATTGAGTTTGAGCATTAGTTATGGACCCTCTTTAACTGCTATTTTTGTCAGCGTTCCATTCTATATATTGGGCGTGAAAGGTCTTAAGTTTGCTCAAAGGTCTAGTTATGAGACTTGAGGTTTCTTTACGTGCTGTCAATCAACGGCACGAGACCAACGGCTTTACTTCCCTTCCAAAAGAATCATGCTAAGGATTTTTACACCTGAAACAAAACCATCGCCTCCTCCTGGGTTTGAACCAACCACCTTGGGAACCAGAAGCAGGTTGCCCCTATTCCAGGGATGTCTAGATGGACACAGATGTATAGTAAACGAAAGTTTTTAATACAAAGTATAAATAATATGAACAAAATGATAAATGTAAGCTATGGTGGATTATATGACTAGTTTCATATGTGATTCCGAATTAATCAAAAGCAAAACGTTTTCCATTGGACTACCTTCTGAAGAGAGTGTACATGTACCGATCGCTTGCTTAGAGTGATTAACTTCTGTCCTACACGCTACTTGTATGAAAAAAACAATTAAATCAATACTATCTTACTATATTAGTCGGTTATATTATGAATCCTGGGACTTAAAGTGCTCACGAGATCACCTTTTGGTCTACCGGGAAATATGCAAGTCAGTTGAGAAATTTAATGTCATGCCAATATGTTGCCATGGTAGCTCAGGGATAGAGCTACCAGCTAAAGATCGGGAGATCCGTGGTTCAAATCCCAGCTAAGGCATTGAATTTTTCAGTCTGACTTTATTCAACAGCTTTCCAATCAGCTAACGATGGGAAGCAAGCATGTTATGTTGGTTTCACAATTCACTACGGTCGGGATAGGTGCAAGAGGAGTATGTCTTTATATATGATCGAAAGTGCGATATGCAGTCCCTTGTTCCCCCCTCCCCACTTCTTATTTCTCCTCTTTTGCGCATATAAAGTGTCACGACGATTCACACATACTGTAACTCTGTTAAATATTAATTACTGCTCTGATTCACTGAAAATGTATCGAATTATATTTACCGCCTCTTCATTGTTCCTGTCTAGTTGAAATATAGGCCAATGTCTCACTGTGTATTGTATTACCAATATAGTAATCCTTGTAGTTTCTTATCAAACAGTACAAATTTATATTTACTTTCCCTACTAACTACGTACATAGGTAGAGAAAGTGTTTAATTCCACCCTAAAAATTCGATACGGATATTTCACCGAAAATATATTTTTCAATTCCCCTGAATCCAAAAAAGGAAATTTTAGAAAAAGGTCAATGTGTGTGTCTAAGTACAGCATTACTCAAAAACCAAAAGTCCGATAAATACCAAACTTTGTGTTTAACTTTAGAATGCGACACGAAGATTTTCAGAAAATCCTCCTATCACAAACTACCCTTTACGGAATATTTTTCGCATTTTTTTATTTTATGAAAAATGGGTTTTGAATAAAATTATGTATATTAAAATGTTTACATGGAAAATTAAATGTATATCCTGATAATATGTATTTCTTGAGGACAGCCCCTAAGGTCTCTTCATTATAAATTGGTAAATCGTAGAATACAGACAAAAACTTAGTACAAAAAATGTAAATCTAATTAAAACACACAATTTAAGTCAAATGCATTTTTGTAGCACTATTCATATCTGAGACATTCGTTGTTGTTGGTTTTCATTTTAAAGGACATACACTTTTTTCAATAGGGAAGACCTCGTCCATTTCATATCTCTTGTTTTACTCCCGGTCATGGTAAGTGTACCGAAATTGTAATTTAAAAAATTTGGCTGTGGCCTTAGCCTAGTATATTTGCTTACTCCCCTTCCACTTATAGGAATTAAGTAATAAGATAATTTTGGTAATGTTTATCATTATCTAGATAAAAGAATAATATTTTGTTAGAATTGTTTGTGTGCAGAACAGATATAAAAAGTTATGTGAATGGAATACGTAAGATGTTTACTTTCTCTGCACATACTATGTACATAGAGAAGGTGATGTATTACACTCAAAAATTCGATACGAGATTTCACCAAAAATACATGTTTTGAGACCCCTGATTCCAATTGACCCCTGATTTACACAGGGCAATTTTTTGAGAAAATCAACATTTTCGAAAAATGGTTCAAGGTTTCGATTAAAGTGCCTCATGTTTAACATATTTTTTTGACAAACGAAAATGTATATGTTGGACTTTCTGGTAATAGCATCTAAGGCCTCTTCACTCTGGAGGACTTTTGTTTTATTGGCAACCGTAAGGGATGGACAAAATCTTACTACACAAAAAGGATGCATATAGATCTCATTACAATTTCGTAGAGTTAACCGTTTTTGGGATATGCCCGATTATTGGTTTAAATTTTAAGCTACTGAAACTTTACTGAAATGGGAAGAAATCTTTCTTCTCGTTTCTCGTTTGTTTACTTCTGGCAAGCAAAGAAATAAGAATTTCAACTGTTTCACATAGCGACCGTTCTTTATAAGACTGTGCTATCACTTTAGCCTGTGCATTTTTTATGTCACATCTACTTATAAGGAAGCTAGTAATAATATATTATGCTTATGCTTATGCTTATCTTGATTAGCATAATGCAGATAAAAGATTAAACTTTTGAATAAAATAATTGTTTACGAACAGCTAAAAGACAAGTGAGTGGAATACATCAGATGTTTTCCCTTCTACTTACAGGGAGCTAAGTAATAAGAGCAATTTCTGAACGTTTATCTCAATTATCGTGAAGTAAAAAGAAGAATAAGCTTTTTAAAAATAATTTGTAACAGATTTTTTTCTGAATATGTTTATTGGCATGTATCATGAACTTTGTATTAATTATCTACTACAGATGGCGAGAGCTGTATTTAATTCGCTTACTAACGATCAGGCAGAAGAGCTACATTCAGGCAAAGAGTAATAAACAGCAAGGAAATGTAAATAACGAAGATGTAGAAGAAACACAGCTAATATTTTGGAGGAAAACGACTCTTCCGTAAAACCCGAGGGAGACTGATGGAAAGAGAGCGACGGAGAGTTATCTCACTAAAACGGAATAACGAATGCAGCGGACCATTTCTTGGCATTACCCTTTTATCTAAATAGGAGGAACCGTTTCTCATTTTCGTACAACTCGTGCACGATAATCAGGATGGGTACACTACGTCGCAAACATTTCTGCTTGTGAACTGGATCGGCTTATATCTGTCTCTTGACGATGACACGTGGTCTATTAATTACAAGATTTGGGGTGGGATAGGATGAACTTCACCTATTGACTGCCTGTCGGTTCTTGGTGAGGAAAATACGAACATTATGCCAGCTTAGCGAGAGAAAATGATACGGGTTATCTTTAACACTGGAAAGGTTTTGAAGGAGTACCAACTAATCAAAGGGTAGCGCGACTGCTTGCCAAGCGGGGCACGTGAGTTCGATTCCCAGTGCTGAGGTGGGGAATTTTCCTCCACTGGGAGACCTGCTCCGGGGTGCACTCAGCCTCCTGAGGTCTCTGGCGGGGACACTTGTGGAACTACTTGATGTAGAAGTAGCGGCTCAAGATCGAGAAGACTGCATTAACCGGCCGGAAGGGAATCGAGGCGCTGATCACGTCTCACCCTCCAGTCATGACGCCTTCGGGCCGAGATGGGGGAAGCAGCGGTGGGCGGTAGGCCAAGGTCCATTCTGTCGTGCCATGGAGTTACATTTCAACTATTTAAAACCACATGTAAACTATGGGTTTGCATTTAGTATCATACAAATAAAATAATTTTGAAGTAAATTGAATATAATAAAAACTATGCATCAATTAAGAACCATGTTCTGCGATAAAAAAAAAAAAAAAAACAACGAGCAAGAGTGCCCAGGCGGTTTTGTTTGAGAGGTTGCAGGTTTGATCCCCATGGTTGGCCTATCTGACCCATGGGCTATCGGGGTCATCAGGCGAATGCTGGTTAGGTTTCTTTCATCCTTCGAATTTGCTATCCCTCCATGTCTTTTCTATTCTCATTTCATTAGGCTGGTTGCCGAGATAAGAGGTTGCTGGGGTCGTTGGATCACGTGTGTGGCGGGTCATTCTGCCTCAAGCTGTCAGGGTGCACTTCAATTAGAAAAGCAGAAGCAGGTCGAGTGTCGAAGTGACAAGAAACCAAATTGTTTTCTACAAATTCAAATAGATGTTTTTGTTACAATATATCTTACAGGAAAACACAAACACTGAGCTTATAAGTCAGTATCATTTATTGCTATCTACACACCACGGAAATGGACATATTTCACTCTTAGTCATATCATTATCTGGTTAAATTCCTTCATTACAGAAGTGCCGGTGTCTGTACTCTGGAGGGTATCAGGCCAGCTTACAAATCCAGATGTACAATTCAGCTGGAGGGTGGGAAGTTTTCTTTAACCAGTATTACTCCACATCCAAGAATCTGGAAATATGAATGAGACGAAAAATGTTGCAGTCAAGATACTAAAATAAAAATCCCCCCCAAAATTAACATAATTGCAATTGACAATTCATTCAAAACAAATCTGTGTTCCATCCACAAGACTTTCTCTAGGTCTCTGTAACAAATTCTGTTAAAAAAATTATTCTTATTTCTTTTCCATGTTAATGAAGATAAATATCACCAGAAATGATCTTATTATTTTCTTTGTTGTAAGCAGAGGGGAAATAATTAAAAACACTAGACCATAGCGATAGTCAAATCTTTTAAAAGGTGATTGCCATCTTGTTTGTTTGCATTGCCCAGGAGTTGATAAAACTTTTGACATAGGGGAATTTATGTATTTAAAAACTGAAACTAATAACAAGGAAATTTTCACAATGGTCAATTCCACGAAAAAATAAATGTATATAACGAATTATGCATTTTAACGAGATGATTTTAAGTTTTGTCTAACTCTTACAGTTTACCAGTTATACAAAATTCATCCAGAATAAACAGGGCTTCAGAGGCTAGCCCTAGAAAATTAAATATATACATTTTGCTTTTCGTATAAATATCTTTAATATACGGTGTTTTAGTCAAAATCATTTGAGCCATTATTGAGAAAATTAGTACTTTTGAAAAATTTCTATGTAAAGGGTAGTTTGGGGTTGGGCGATTTTCCTCAACATTAAAACTACTAAACTTAAATACAAAGTTTGGTATTTTATGAGTTTTCATTTTTGAGTTAACGTGTTCACAGTCTTCTAAAAATACTTTCTTTAAAGAGGCAACCCTAAAACATATATTTCCTGTGAAATCTCGGTATCGATTTTTGGGTGGAATGCAATACCTTCTCTATACACTATGTACATAGTGCATGTAAAGGAAGTAATAAAAGCTGTCGAAATGTTAAAATGGACATATTTCATAAACTGCATTTAATGATTGTTCAGTATGAAGGTTATCTTGTATCATTGAAAGCAGAAGTTTTAAGTGAACATTTTTGTATTTAACTGAGTTTTGTTATTCTATCTGACACGCACACACACCCTTTCCAAAAAATTTTCGATATGAAATTAAGATCGAATACAGTGCATCCTCTTTAGGGGAGCGAAAATACATTAAAATCTTGGCTTTGGAAGATAATTGCAAGATGCATATACCATGTGGGTTTTATTTTAACACGAAATAAAGCCAAAACTCGATCCATAATGTAGATCCAGTTTCCCTAGCGGGAACCATGCGCTAAAATTTATAAGCTTGGAAATGCTGCTCCGAGCGATGTGCTCGTACACCACGTGGCTTATCTTTCTCAATTACAGCATTATTAGCACGCTCTAAACTCTACCGTATCATAAAATATGCTGCTATAAATAATACACTTCAGAAGGTTTGTCTTTTATGTTCGACATCATAAATGCGGACCTTGCATGAGTATAGCACCCGATAATCCGAAATTACCCTAAAGAGAAGATTTTACGATATTTTAACAATGACTAAGTAAAGCGATTGATGTAATCAGAGGTTACATAATAAAAACAATTTTCTGCATGCCTGGGTGCTTGTGTGAATAAACCATTTAGTCGTATCTTCCTCACCAAGCCTCTCACATTTTTGTAATAATTATTTATTGCAGACTAAGTAAAAGTTTTCGACCGAGTACGTAAAATATCCAATAGAAAAGGATATTAAATGTTATCTGGTTTTATGATTAGCGGGACACAAGTTAGTAACGAATCAGAGAAAAACATCCGGTTCCATTGTGACTGTTCTATTTATCCCCAGCATAAAAGCTAAAAGAACACCGAAACTGTATACCTGAAAAACAATTATGTACACGTTTTAATCCATTATCACAATTAGCGTCGTTAGTGCGGAGTTTGTCAGAGAAAATCTGAGCACAGCCATCATGGCTACAGTCTACTAAGTTCAAAATTGTTAAAACTACGAGTATTTAACTCTGGCGAGAGAAGTTCCTGCTTTATATACAGTAAAGGAAATATATTTTCAACACTTTGTTTTAAGATTTTTCATATATGCGAATCATTTCAGTAAAATTGCAACTAAAATATGAATATTGGAAATGTAGAGCTATAATGAAATGCAATGCCATAGCCGGATTGTAACCACGCAACTGCCGATCTCCATGCGATGGCGGGGAAACCCTCAGAAAACCCGCCCCTGTACCGCTTTGTCCACCACAAATCCCCTGTGGTGTAGTAGTTATCATGCTAGCTTCATATACCCAAGGTCGCGGGTTCAAACCCGGCGGAGGACGATGGATTTTTTCGGGCGTAAAAATCCTTAGCATGGCTTCCTTCGGAAGGGAAGTAAAGCCGTGGGTCCCGTGTCGTAGATTTACGGCACGTAAAAGAATCTCAAGTCTGATAAGAGAGGCCTCTGAGCAAAATTAAGCAGTCTTTCACGCCCAATATAGAATGGGACGCTGAGAACCACAATAGTTAAAGAGCGTCCTTAAATAACACGCCATTTCCATTTTTACCACAAATCCCACATACGGTGAGAGGCGAGTGATCTAACCTCAGCCACGGCGCGGTCATTCTCTCTCTCTCTCTCTCTGGTTACTCTAACCACTGAGCTAGCATGGCACTTTACGGTAATGAAACAGAAATCAAAAACGAAAAATCCATCAAGTACTAAAATCTCTCTCCGACTGGCTTCTTAGCATACAGTTTACCCTTCAACACCTTTGGCACCTAATGTTCCTCCATTTGACACTCATGGCCAGTCCATTCCAATCTTTTCAGTTGCATGGGAGTTAGTATATCAGGACTTCTGTATAGTTCATACAACACAACCCTACATTGTCAAGTTCATTTTAAGTACAGATCCTTCTTAATGTGTTTGTTTCTCTCCTACTCCTTATGTAAGGTCTATGTTTTACATGCACAACAGAGATTGTATCTAATTATCTCTTTATGTATTTTATTTGTTGTTATTCTATGAGCATTATTAGATCTCATAGTTCCAATCAAGGCGATAAAACTATTTTAGCTTTTGTTAACCACTTTTGGATTTAAATTACTTTTTATTATTATTATTATTATTATTATTATTATTATTATTATTATTATTATTATTATCATCATCATCATCATCATTATTATTATCATCGTCATTGTCACATAGAGACTCACCTTTGAAAATAGGTTTCTATCTACTGCATGCTAATCCAGGTCGACATTAGCAGAAATTGCTTATTGCTTATTTCCTGGTAAGTACATGGAGAATAAGGCAATAAACTAGGTTAAAGTGATGGTTAAACCATGTAAGAACTGATCACTATGTGAAAGTAGTGAAATTTGCTTTTCTTTTCAATACAAGTGACTTCTAATTTGAGAACACGCTATTACAAACTTTAAATCATTATGAAGAGTAATCTTATTAAAATATCACCGCGCAAATTTGTTGCGCATTTTAAAGCTCCAATTCAAAAAATGCCAACCAATTTTCTCGAATTTTGAAGCGTATGGAACATTTTTATGCAAATATGTACATAATATAATTTATGAAATAATTATATTTGGATTTATCCAATTTAAATAAAATTCTGTGCAGTCACAGTGAAATTTTCAGAATAATTTATACAAAAATATAGAATTTTCGCACCCCCGCAGTGTCCCCCTGAGTTTTCGTTTTTGGGTTATGCCTTTTACACACACACACACACACACACACACACACACACACAAACCCCTCACACTCAGTATCGCAAACACCCTACGCACACCAGCGTTATTCAGGACCGTTATTTTTACTCAGGGGGTCTTAAAACATGTTTTCGGTGAAATCTCTACAACGAATGAAATATTTTCCTTACTTAATAAACCGAGTAGATAAACTAATACTCTGGCTATGGCTTTACCTACTGTATGTTTATTATATCTGCAAGGAAATATATACATGTGTAAATAAAGTTTATCTTTATTAACAAGGAGGATAGAAGATTTTTTTGTAGTGTTTAACGCCCGTTTTAACTACTTATGGCACCGCAGGCGGTGACATTGATGATACATGAATGATGATGGAGCACGGGGGGAATGCGATGGCGGGGGAAACCGGAGTACCCAGAGAAAACCCGCCCAGCGCCGCTTTGTCCACCACAAATCTCGCATGCGTTCGCTTGGGATAGAAGGATTCTCAGTTATTCAGTACAGACACTTCGGATCTTTTTCGACACCTTCTGTGATTCATTGGTCGCCTCTTTATCGCGGTGGTAGCGCAGCTGCTTGCCAACCTGTGTTCGATTCCCGGTACCGGTGCGGGGTTCACTCAGCCTCGTGAGGTCACTGGGGAGCCAATCGAGGAGCTACTTGAATGAGAAGTAGCGGCTCCAGGTCATGAGGACCGCTTTAAACGGCCGGGGGAAGGGTGTTTGAGGCGCTGATCACGTCTCACCCTCCAATACTGCACCCCATCCATGACGTGTCATGGACCGAGATGAGGGACGCAGCGACCGGGCGGTAGGCCAAGATGCCATGGAGTTATTATCTATGATTCATTAAACCTCAAAATTTATATATCCGGTGAAATTTTGGTATGTATTTTTGATTCATTAAAATATGTACTTTGCTTATTAATAGGAGCTGCTAGAAAAAGTATAATAATACTAATAATAATGATAATAATAATAATAATAATAATAACAATAATAATGTATTGTACTTAGATTAGGTGTTTAATTAAATACAAACCCCATGCCCTGTTACTTGAACTATGTTACTTATACTAACATCCAATTTAGATGTTGGTACCCTTTATGCACCACATCCGTTAGCTCCCTTGCTGTTAGTGAGTGTAACTCCCTTTTCTTTTTGCAATTTATTTCATCCCATTCTCTGTGTTTCCTCTGATGTTCTGTATTTATCTTGTTTATTCACTTTTCCTTTTCCTTTCCCAAATATTGCCCTATTTGTTTAATTCTTCTCTTTCCCTTATCATGCAACATTTTCAACGGCACCATCTCTGCTGTTAAGCTATTCTATTTTTGTTCCTAAATTATATCCCTCTAATTGATTACCTCTTTACTACAAACATTGCACAATACTGCCTTTCTCCCCGCATAAAATACAACGTTTTAATTCATTCCGTATATATATATATTTCAAAAGTATTCCTCCAGTTTTCACCCATGTTTATTACATATATCTAAAAACCTCTTTCTTGACCATTCTTTCTTTAATTTTCGGTACAAACAAAACAAGTTTTTATTTTATAGTTCAACTCATATTTCCTGTTTATATACTTCTCACTAACTTGCACAATCCTTTTTCATTTTCTTGTTCCTTCTAGAGGAAGTAGAAAGGATAGTAAAATGTTTGCTCTGTATCAGAGTGACCAGAATTAAATAGTAATCACGTATAAGTTGTAAAACTTCAATTAGCTCAAAAGAGAGTTGATAATAGGATTGCAGAACATGCTGCAGCCACTGTAGCCATAACTGCATGAACGTCAAAGAGACAGAACATGCAAGAAGTAAATTCCAGTGCCCTGACTGTAGCTGAGTGTATGTGATAATATCAAGGAAACTGAACTACTTTTTTGTCTTACTCTACCCAAGCAGTATCATTCCCTTAGCCATCAGTGACCTTAATTTTGCTTACGATGTCTCAGAAGCATTTGCAGTGGAATTTGCTACCCTAGCTCTGTGCTCATCACTCGGAAGTTAAGCCATTAACACAGAACCCTCAGATAAAATCTTGTCAACTCCGAGTTGTGCACCACAATGATTTTGTAAGTCCAGTGCTTCTCATACAAATTGCCTTTTAATTCGATTCAGAATAACCACCATTGTTATTTGGACAAGAAATAATTTAGATGCTGTTAATAATTCATGCAGTATCGTAACCATTTATTTTGTGCTTAATTCTTTACAATCAATATCAATTTCTGCATTTATAGCTTACATATATTCATGGTTTACTTATCCACATTATAAAAGTTTCCCATTTTACTTTCTCTAGTACGTAAAACATACATAGTAGGTGGAAACGGTATTGCATTCCATCCGAATTCCAAGCGACCGCATGCGAGATTTTGTGGAGGCATTGCATTCCACCGGTGCTCCATATATCACCAGTGTCATTACTCGCGGTGCGACAAGTAATAAAAGCTGGCGTTAAACACTATAAAAAAAATTACCCGAAAAATGTATACCAATATTTCACCGAAAATACATATTTTGATACCCCCTGGATATAAAAATATTTTCAGAAAAATGAGCGTTATCTGTGGTAATTCAAAAAAGAAAATATGTTTAAATACCAAACTGCGTATCTAAGTTCAGCTTCTTCCAAATCGATATTTTGGATGTTCTCAAAAATGACTGTTAAACAATTTTGATTAAATACCGCGTGTTAAAAATATTTACATATAAATAAAATCTTTAATTTGAATTTTTTGAGAATAACCTCTGAAACACTGTTCATTTTGGATGACTTTTGGTAACTCGTAAGCCCTATGTTACTATTAAGAAAATAGATCTCGTTAAAATATACAAAATATGTCAAGTGCATACTTGTGAAGTCAACCATTTCCGAGATATTCCTTATAATAGTTTTTTTAGATTAAATACTTTCTCAAGTGGGAAATGTTAACTCGTTTTCTAATGCACTTATTAATTTATTTTTACTCGGACCATAATTGAATGTCTTCACATAGCGGACACCTTATAAAGAATTTAACTGTCGCTTTAGCCTAGTGTATTTCCTTATTTCTCATGTATCTAAAACAAAATCGCTAATAAGAATGTTTAGGTTAATATTTGTTTTGATTAGTACGGAGTAGATAGAAGAATAAGCTTTGTAAAAATGAGTTGTTGCAAATTAGGTAGAGGAAGTCATGTAAATGGAACATATTAGATTTTAATGAATTCCACATATCTAGCGTGTAATTTAATAAACAAAACGAATATTTTGGGAAGTTTTGATCTAATGTCACAGCAGATTTGATTCTTTCACGATGTTTAGAAAAAATATAAATTACGTAGTTAACGTTTAGCGTACAATAGTTTACATAACCGCTCTAACTCTGGACATATGCTGTAGTGAATTTGTAAGGACAAGATAGAAGCGTGATATCTTCGTTACTTTGATATTCTCGATGCTCTATGGTATCGAAGTGTTTAATAATTTGATGGTTCTTGATAGACCTTAACTGCGTTTCCTGTGGGAAAACTAATGTAACATTCCATAAATTCTTCTTTTTCACCCTTGGTTTAGATATCAGCCTGTTCTGCTTATATGGTAAGGTTTTCTTTCTCTCCCTCTCTCTTTCTCTTTGTAGCTTAACGCCCTTTGGCCTGACTTTTTTTTTTTTTTTTTAAATACGGTACCGGAGTTTGATCAGGACTCCGGCACTGTATACCCTACTTTTATTTACCTTTCTTTTTTTTTTAACCTTGTTTTTCTGTATTTTTACTGGATTGCTGTTTTCTTACTGTTACAACACACACATAAACACAAACATATAACACCCATGCCCAAGGCGGGACTCGAACCCACGATCCCCAGCGCTACGAAGCACCAAAGCGTCCCGCCTTAGCGAGCGGACTTCGGACTGTCGTGGCGAAGGGACGTGTCACCGGTTCGCTCTGTTTACATCAGTAAGACAGCATGCCTAGCACAAGTAATATTGTTTCTGGTGTGTTATGCAAGCAAAAAGTGGTGAATGGAAAAAAATGTGTCGACTGTTCTAACTTCTTTCATATTAGCTGTGCGAAATTAACTAATAATATGCAATTGCTAGACGGGAGTGCTATAAAGTGCTGTGGAATTGAAAGTGAAAATGGTCTACTCAAAGCTGCGTTAAATGAAGAATAACTCAAAGAAGACGAGGAGCTGTTAAATGCTCTGAATGATGTAAATAGATGTGCGTATTGTGAAATACATTCTTAAACAGAAAGACATTATGATCTGTGAACTTCGTGAAAAAGTTGCTAGTTTAAGTCATGAGTTGTTGGAAAACTGCATTAAGGACCCCATTCAACCCAGTAAGGAGGTCGGAATAAACAAGCCAGCTGATGCACCGGATTATTCACAGGTACTTAGTATCAAGAATACTAGGAATACTCCAAGTAAGTTTGACAATGAACACAAAGTGACTGATAGCTGTAAAACATATGTAAATTCTAAAGAAAATGGCGGAACAATTTGGACTGTTAAAGTCAATCAATATTAATGAGCATCCTATTAATGCTAAGTTACCTCACGAAAAGTGGGCTGGGATTGTGGGAAGAAAGCAGAATCATATCACAGAGGTTAGGAATAATAATGACATTGTTTAAATTTGCAAAGTGTATCAAAAATGATAGATTTACATGTTTATTGTCTTGTTCCTAAAACAACGGTAGAACAAGTTGTCAATTTTCTTAAAGGACGTTTTCCAGAAGTTAAATGCAAACTGTGTCAATCTAGACATCTAGAACTTTATTCCTCTATTAAAGTTAAAGTAATTGAACATTTAGAAGCGGTTATGGATCGTATATTATGGCCGAAAACTGCTTGTGTTAGGCGTTTTTTATACCCAAGAGTAAATTCCGAAAAGAAAGTGTGATTTCAAAATGTGGTGTCTAAAACAGTAGCAAAAAATTTTAAGTTATTACCTTGAATGTGCACCCTATTATGAAAAAACTAATAACATCGATTTATTTTTAAACATGGAAGACCCATACATCGTATGCTTCACGGAATATTGGCTACCCGGCAAAAGTTACCCTATTTTATGGGATATAAAGTGGCAGCTGCATTCTCGAGAACTGAACATATCCATGGTGGTGTCATAATTTACTGTAAATGTGAATTAATTGTATCTGAAATTAATATCGTGAGCATTGCAGAAGAAATTCACTTTGAGTGTGTCGGCACAAAAATGGCCGTTAATGAATTTGTGTGGTTTTGTGTGTATATAGGTCACCGGTTAGCAGTTTAGATATGTTTTATGATAAGGTAGAATAAATTTTAAAATTAGCAACTGAAATTAGTAATAAAGTGATTCTTGTAGGATATTTTAACGTAAATGCTAATATAAGAACTAACTGCACTGATAGACGTTTTGATATTTTCAAATCTTTTGAGATGGTATCTCACAATGATGAACTTATTCATCAAGGGACTATTAATGACAGTACAATAGATTACATAGTATCCAATATAGACCAAAATAAATGCTTCACCCAGGTTACAGATCTTCACACATCTGATCATTACGCTGTTATCTTTAATTGTAAAATTGATGTGCTAAATAACCATGCACCGTTAAACGTTTAATTTATTATAGAAAGTTAAGTTCGAATAACCTCGCGATGCTGAACACTGTTATTGCTTTTAATAGATTTCTAGTAACACTGTCCTATTATTTTGAAATTGCACGTCCAATGATGCATAAAATAAATAATACTAACTATAAGAAGTTTTCTAAATTATGGGTTACTGAAAAAATCATTAATAGTACCAAAAACCTGAAAAGCCTTTTTCAACTGCGAAGCATTAAATGTGATATATAGAGAAGAAAAACGTAAGGATAAAACACTGGTATCTGAGTGTAAAAGAAACTATTATAGCAATGCAATTTCCAATTCAGATAATAAACCAAAACATATTTGAAAAATTGTAAATAATGAACTAGGAAAACATTACTAGAAATATAATAAGTAAGGTACTTATGCAGAGAATCCACTTATGATTGCCAATGTTTTTGCTAATCATTTTTCCACTATGATTTCAAATAAATTAAACCAGCATCTTCCAAGTGTAAATGGTCAGATACCTTAGGTATTTTTAACAAGTAATCTATGGTTCTCTTATCTGTAACTGAATTGGAAATACAAAAAATATTAAACAGTTTAAAAATACAAAAGCAGCTGGGTGCGACCAAATATCTATAAATGTTATAAACTCTATACTAAAGAACATCATTATTCCTTTAACATATTTCACTATACTGACAGGTGAGTTTCCAGATAGTACCAGTATTTAAAACTGGTGACCCGTGAAATATAAGAAATTATAGACCTATATCATTCTTAAGCTCCTTTTCTAAAATATTTGAAAATATATTGTATAATAGACTCCTTAAGTTTCTCATAAGCCACAATGTGTTAACTGTAAATCAACATGGCTTCATACATAGTAAATCAACTAGTACTGCCCGTGTTAAACTTATTGATTTTATTCATGATTTTATGGATCGAAATATGCATTTAGATCTGAGTAGTGCATTTGACTCGAGAGATCATCTGTTTTTAAAAACTAAGCTTTATCATTTGGGTATAAGAAGCATAGTAAATGAATTAATCATGTCATTCGTTAGATCTAGAGAATCTGTAGTTAAAGTGAAGAACTATTATTCCAGGAAGTATTTCCCTTTTTATGGAGTACCACAGGGTTTAGTCCTGGGACCTTTGTTATTTATTTTATACGTTAATGATTTAGAACATCGCAGTGATGTAGATTGTTTAACTATGTATGCAGACGATACTTCAGTTGCAGTAAGTGCCAATAGTATCGATGAACTTAATTTGAAAGCTATAAATTCTGTGAATTCTTTTAAAAAATGGTGCATTGCAAATAAACTTATTTTAAACCTTAACAAAACTGCTTGATTGTACTTTAGTAACAAAAAGATTTTAACAAATATAAATTTTAATATGGGTGTTACTATTTTAAAGTGTCTTGACAAGACGAAATTTTTAGGCATTGTTTTAGATCAAAACCTTACTTGGCATGAACAGATCGATTATATATGCACCAAATTAAACAAAGTATGCTTTGCTATTAGATACCTGAAAATGAGTTTGGACATTAGCTGCTTGCTTAGTCTATATTATGCCACTATACAATCAATTTTATCATACAAAATTTTAGTTTGGGGATCTGCAACTGAAGTAAATAGGAATTTTTAATTCAGAAGAGAGTGACAAGAATAATTTTTAATATGAAGCCAAGAGACTCATTAAGACAAGTTTTTAAACAATTTTATATTTTTACTTAGATTTATTAATATATAATGCTCTACTATTTTATAAAAAAACTCATACTTATCCACTCTAAACAGACTTTCTTATCATTTACTAGAAGTATGAATGACATCTATATAGGAAAATATAAAACAACTAAATACTCAAAATCACCAAAGTGCCTTATAAGTAAAATAGTTGATGCTCTCGCAATTGACAGTATTAAAATAGATGATATGTTTAAATTTAAAAGATCACTACGTTCATTTTTACATTATAAAACTTTTTACAGTTTAAGTGGATTGTTTAATTAATGTACATGTATAACAAGTCTTATCGTATAGTGTATGGCAACAGACAATAAATCTATCTATCTATTGGACGATGAATAAAATTGGTGAAATGATGTTGGGGTTCATGGAGCTTAAAGTTAAGCCTTTGTATCTCTTTTGCGGCCTGTCTAAATCTCGTTTTGTGTAGGTTTATAAATGAATGCCAATTTTTACACAATAGAGGCGATTTTATTTTCTATAGCACGTATGTACAATATACGTAGTAGATAGAGAAGGTCTTGTACTCCACCCAAAAATTACGATAATTTACCTGAAATTTATTTCTTAGGGTCTTCTGGATCAAAAAAAAGAAATAGATAAACGTCCGCGTGTGTGTATGTAGGTAGGTATGTATATGTGTGTCTGTGAACAGCACAACTCGAAACCAAAAAGTCGATAAAAGTCGCATAACTTTATATTTAAGTTCAGTTTCTTCCAAGGATGAGATTCGAAGATTTTCATGAAAATACTATTTATATGGAAAATTTTACGAAAATTTTGATTTTCTTAAAAATGGCTTGAATGATTTTGTTTAAAGTACCACATGTTGAAGACATTTTATGACAAAGGAAATGTATATTCTGAATTTTCTGGGAATAACCTCTAAAGACCACTTATTCCAAATGACTTTTGCATAGCTTTATATAACTGGTAAACTATACAATAACTTACGATGTAAAAAATGTAAATCTCGTTAAAACACACATTCTATGTCATATACAATTTTTACAGAGAGCCGTTTCCGAGAAGCTGTATGTTATTGGTTTTAGTTTTATGCTTCTCAAACCTTTCTCAAAGGGAAAGCATATTTACGTTTCTTTTTTTTTTTTTGTTTTGTTTACTCTAGCATGCAGAGCACGGAATTTCAATTGTTTCACAAAGAGATCAGCTTTTAAAGGATTTGACTATCGCTTTAACTTGGTCCACTCCCTTACTTACCTTCCATTATACAACCAGCCAGCAACGTCCAAGTATGCAAACAGGAATTTCTTCAGTGACTTAACCGAAACGTTAGTGCAGTTACAGGAAAAGTTTCCAGGAACTGAATTAATTCTCTTAGGAGATTTTAATGCGAGGTTAGGAGGGGAGAATATTTCTCTAACGGGGGGTCATCAATGGGGGGAGGAATTCCGCGAAGGTCAACGGAAGAGCAAGGATAGTTTTATTAATGGGGAGGGCAGACAATTACTTGCTTTCTGTGATGCCTTCTCTTTAGAAATAATGAATGGCAAGTACGGTGAGGATCGAGAGGGAGAACTCACTTTCATAAATGCAAATGGGGGTAGTGTAATAGATTTTATTTTAGTAAGTCAGGGTTTGATTGGCAGAATTAGAAATTTTTGGGTGGGGGATCGTATCGAGTCACATCACTGTCCGGTTGTCCTGGAACTGAATATAGAGACGGCCATGGAGGCGCATGCACCTGAAGAGGGGCAGGGGGACGAAGGGAGATTCATTAGTAAATTTATATGGAAACCGATAGAAAAAGAAGTATTTGTTGATAAATTAGAAAGAAGATTAGGGGACAGGAACGCAGACACAGCGGAGGAACTATCGCATATAATAGCAACGGCTGCGGGGACAATGAAAGTCCAAATGAATGGTAAGGTAAAACGATTCAATGGTTGGTATGACCAGCAATGCAGAACTGTAAAGAAACAAGCAGAGGAGGCTCTGTCAAAATTCAGAAGGGAGGGGGGAGATGACATTAGGAAAATGTTTACAAAAAAGCGAAGGGAATATAAACAGCTCTTACGGGAAAAGAGAACTATGTGGCAAGACAAAATTACTCAGAAAATTAGTAATATTTTAACGCGGGGGGATAACGCTGAGATGTGGCAAGTAGTAAAACATTTAAGAGGCAACCGTCAGGCGCCCAACGAAATTTCTCCCAGAAAATGGGCAATGCATTTTATGGGAATTTTCGGGAAAGGTGAAAGGGAAGGAATTTTTATAAAGGAAGTTCAAATTTTGGGAAATCTTGAGATCCCAATACTGGACGAGGAAATATCAGCACGAGAAATAGCACAGGCGCTAAGGAGTCTGAAGGGAGGCAAAGCTCCAGGGTTGGATGGGCTGCCCCCGGAAGTTTTTAAAGCCGCAGCCAATGTTAATGAGTTTGGTAGGAGTATGCTCCAGATATGTAACAGATTGTTTATGGAGGGGAATTACCCTACCTGCTGGGGAAAGGGCATTATTCATCCCATTTATAAAGGGAAGGGAACTATTGGAAACCCGGATAACTATAGGGGGGTTACTCTGTTGCCAATTATGGAGAAAATTTATTGTAGAGTGTTATATAACCGGATAAAGGACTGGGAATCTAAATTTGGCAAACTTTCAAAATTTCAAATGGGTTTCAGAGAAGGACACAGTACCATAGATGCCGCTTTTATATTAGACACTTTAAGGATTAAGCAACTGTTAGTTAAAAGGGGAAAGCTTCATTGTGCTTTTGTGGACTTTAAGAAGGCATTTGACTCTATCAATCGAAATGCATTATGGTACAAACTAGGCAGAAAGGGGTTATCAAGTAAAATGGTTAGAGCATTGCAGGCAATATATCAAAATGTCCAATTCTGTGTGAAGTACGACAGAAACAGAGTGTCCGAGAGCTGCCGAAGCTATAGGGGAGTGAGGCAGGGTTGTATTTTATCTCCCTTGCTATTTAATCTCTTTGTGGATGATATTACTGATACAATGATAGCAGAGAATATTCAAGCACCAGTAGTAGCGGATTTGCAGATCCCAACACTTTTATACGCAGACGATTTAGTATTGTGCTCTACGACAGTAAACGGATTGCAACGAGGACTGGACAAACTTAAGAACTATTGCGATGAATGGCTTCTTACAGTTAATGTGAATAAGACTAAGGCAATGACTTTCAAAAAGGGTTGTGTTTATAGCAGGGAGGAGACTTGGACATATGCAGGACAGATACTGGACAATGTTAAATCCTTTGTGTACTTAGGACTCACATTTACGATGAACGGAAAATGGACAAAACACATTGACATTACGAAACACAAGGCAAGGGTGAAAGCGGCGGAAGCTCTCCGGATACGCTACAGAATTCCGAATATCTCCATAACCTTAATGGAAACTGTATACGGAGCGACAGTTAGATCCACGATGACATACGGAGGAGAAATATGGGGGTGGGAACAAACAGGGAATCTGGATCAAGTGAGGACCCAATTTTTGAAAGGAATTCTGGGTGTAGGGAGGGGTACGGCAAACTGCGGGATAATGAGGGAATTCGGGGTACATAGTGAAACGATAGAGTGCAAAATCAGAGCAGTTAAATATTGGATGAGAATCGTTCACGGAAACCAATCTCTAATTAGGGCAGTCTGCTACCGTGAACAGTTGCGAATGGAAGGTAATTTGACGTGGGCATCAAAATTAAAGAAAGGGTTGGAAACTATTGGGATGGGAGACATTTGGATGGCGGGGCAGGAAAACAGGCGAAGTATTTGGAGAAAAATTAAGAAACGTCTCTGTGATATTGACAGACAGCAAATAATTGCGCAATGCACAGAGAAGGTGTCATTAGAAGTACAGTCTGGGCTGAAATCGGAGTGGGGTATGGAGCAATACATCAAAACAGGTACCAAACTCATTAGAGAGGAGCTCGCGTGGATTAGACTAGGAGCATGGAGGAGCACGAAAATTTCTGACGAGAATGGTATAAGAATCTGTCCCATTTGCGAGGAGGAAGAGTCGTGGACTCACATCTTGGCAAGATGTAGGGGTACGGAGGAATGGCGGGAAAAATATTTGCCGCGATTTTTTACCACTGCGAATGTAGGGATAGAAGCATGTTGGACGTTACTGGCAGGCACGGAAAACATGGACGGGCTAGGTAAATTTATACTTAAGGCAAGACAGCTGAGATCTGAGGAGGCTGCCAATAGAGAAGGGGGGGGGGAAATAAGATCAACTAAACAAAAGTGACTACAATGTTCTACACACATGTATATTATATCATACTTAGGTCACTGTTGTGCTAGGGTTGTATATATTATGTGTATATATGTCTTTTAAGTGTAATTATCTATTATAAGAGGGTGCATTTATGAAGGTGTACTCTGTGCTGTAAATTTAAATTGATATATTTGAATATCTTTGTATCTTTATTTTCGGATTCACTCTTAATTTTCATTGTTGTTTAATATTGCTTTTGACTGTGTATTTCCTTTGTCTTTTTTATTTTTTTTTTCGTATTTACTCTTTTAATTCTTTGTTGTGGTTGTTGTTTTAATATTGCTTGTAATGTGTATTACAAAAGCACGTACGGTCTGTGGACCCGTGCGACTGTTGAATTTCTATGTATGATATTGCTATATTAATAAATACACTTATTCATTCATTCATTCATTCATACTTACCTTCCACTCACAACGAAGCAAGTAAAAAACCAATTCTACTAATGTTGTATGGTTTATAGCATCATGTTTAATGTTAATTTAATTGCTTTATCACACAAGCCGAGAGTAGGATGGGTACAGACAGACTGAAAAATGCAATGCCGCTTCAGCCGGGATTTGAACTAAGGATCTCCTTGTCTCTAGCCGGCTGCTCTAACCGCTGAGCTACCATGGCAGCATCCGGTACGATGTTAAATTCCTCAACTGACTCGTATGTTTCCTGATATACCATAAGGTGATCTTAAATTATTTTGAGGTAACATATCCCAATGTCGTGAGTACTTTATCTCTTCTTGTTTTATTTCTCAGGGTTCTATAAATTGTTCCCCACATTGGTTGGAATTTTGCTAATTTAAATTTATATCTCAGACCCTTTGTGGCCTTATTTCACATTGTTAAATATTATTAACTTGAATTCTGTTCTAGCGGGTTGTTATTAGGGACGATATTTTATCGAACTGTGTTTTTCCCAGAAAGCTATTTTTTACTTTCGAAATTTTAAAATCATAAAATGCAATATTATCTTTAAATGCTGAAGCGGCCGTTCCGGATCATCTTCACTTTCCTAGATGAGTACATCATCCGCATTTAATAGATCACTTACATCTGTAGGCCGCGCCGTGGCCGAGTGGTTAGACCTCTCGCCTCTCACCTAGACGGCCCAGGTTCGATCCCAAGTGACTGCATGTGAAATTTGTAGTGGACAAAGCGGCGTAGGTGCGGATTTTCTCTGGGTTATCCGGTTTCCCCAGCCATCGCACTCCATACTCCATCTTCATTTTATGTATAACCAGTGTCATTGCCTGCGGTGCCACAAGTAGTAAAAGCGAGCGTTAAACACTAAAAAAATTGCATCTGTATGTTATCCAATCTATTAATCTATTTTAAAAATATGTTTCCATTTTTGGAATAATATAAAGGTGTGGGTGGCAAATTATTATGTCTAAATGAAATAGGAAGAGTTCTACGCTGCAGCGAATGAGATGCGTTATCGTACCCTGTGTTGCCAGGTTGCTACCCCCACTCTTTTCATATTTCCTTCTCACTCCCACACTGAGCAAGCAAATCTGCTTGGCGACATAATGTTTATTCATGTGTATTATGAAAACTATTTGAGCTAAAAATCTGTTTTCCTACAAACACTACTCTTTCTCGTGAATTCTTTTTTGCAAAATTGCAATATTTTGTCTTAGAGCAAGTAGTATTTATGAGAGTCGGAATCACTTAGCGCGTTAATCCTCGGTTAAGGTGAATGCAATATGTCAACACAGCAGCACTCCTACTACGTGGCGCTCAAGGACAAACCTCATCCCTTTTGAAAGGTACTGTAAATCATATTTCTGCACCTGGTTTGGTGACTCACTCTTAACCATTACATTTACCTGCTCCGGTGACCAAAATATGTGGATTCACCGAGAAAAGATTCTGATGTGTTACACACGCATGACTTCCTCTAGCTGTTCTACAAACTTCTTACATACGATTATTCTTCTTTCTGCAGCTTGCTAATCGAGGTAATCATTAGCAGAATGTTCTTACTACTTAGTTCCTTATAAGTAGGAAGAACATAAGGGAATACATTAGGCTAAACCAAAAGTCAAATGTTTTAAAAGCTTTTGTTACGCGATTGCCATTGCAAATCGCTTCTTTACTTGTGTAGGACACTGTCTGAGAAAAATATAGGTACTTCACAACTAAAACCAATAACAAGGAATATCTCGGAAACGGTTACCTCCACAACAAAAATGTAAAGGACATAAACTGTGTGTTTCGACTAGATCTACTTTTTCTGTGTATTAAGTTTAGTTACTTAAATACTAAGTTTGGTATTTTAATGACTTCTCGTTTTTGAGTTATCGTATTTACAGACACACGGACACACACTCGTGGGTCTTTTTCTCAAACTGCTTTTTTTGGAGACACTAAAATGTGTATTTCCGGTGAAAACTCGGTATCGAAGTTCAATAACTCTATAAATTATTTACATATTACGTATAGAGAAAGTAATAGACAAACAAAAAACAGAACCTAAGACAGGAATAATACGGCGCATTGAAATAACTTTACTTCCATCCTAAGTTTATTTTTACCAAGTGAACCTCAGGTCACAGTATAGCTTATAGGTATACCGTACGACCAGTTCCTATAAATTTTGTTTTGCCTATGATATTAAATAAAAGATGAAGTGTGGAATTATTTTGAAGTAGACAGTAATAACAATAACAACATAGCTGTGTAAAATATGCAGAGAAAGCATTTTTGCCCGGTGGCAAGTTGCACAATGCAAATAATTTAAAGTAGAATGTCACATTCTAACACGGAATGAAGAAAAAATAATGTACAAGTTTCCCATCGCTGTCAGAACATGATGCTGAGACATCTGAAAATGAGCAAAACGACAGTCTATATGCAGTAATGCTGCCGTAACATATGATAGTGCAAGGTACTCCTCAAAAACGTTACATGGGTTTATACACAGAAAGCTATAATAAAGAGCCTAAGTCAGTGAATAGGTTATCGCTTTTATAGTTTTTTTATAAAGTGAGTATTGATTATTGATGCGGAAAAATCAATATAGTATCGTGTATGGAGAAATAGTAATGACACTATCACTACTTATAAGCCTCTAAACTGACCAAGATTCCAGATTCCGCTTTCGCTTTATCAAAATTCTACCAGCAAAATTAATGGAGAGAAGAAAATACAAAAAGGAAAATAAGTATTACGCGTCCTTGCAGTTTTTCACACTGATCTTTTTGTACAAAAGTTGTCAACCGTTTTTTCATGTGTGATTGTAATACAACAATTGTATATACATTTACAACATGTACAACGTTCTCAAAAATTGTGTGGATGATTTAATTGGAAGTACCCTAATTGTTCCATTTTTCATAGAAGCTGATTTAAACTCAAAGGAACCTGTCAAGTAGCTCCAGCGTTTCGTCTGGGACTGCCATTCGGGAGGTCGTGGGATCGACTCCCCACGGCTGTCCTCTCTGATCCATGGTTTTTTATTCGGGGTTTTCACGGATCAATAGATAGATTTCTTCTATTCTCCCGAACTTAAGTTGCCTTCATTTCATCCAACCAGTCTCTTTCAGGGTTGTGTCAGCGTGGAATGCAGTGGTGGCGCCCTTTCGTGGAGGAGTCTGCGCTTTGGAAACTCAGCTCTCGGTGGCACGATGGCGTTGGGGGCTGTCGGCAGAATCAGGGGCTTTTGTTCAAGACTGAGATACGGGTTCGTGGCGCTCCAAGCGTACAGAAAAACTGCTTGGGACTATTGGGAACCCTGTACTATAGCCCCCTTTCGCAGTTTGGCTCCCGCGGCCCATTGTAATTCATCTCATATCATCCTATTCTCCTGGGGTCTGAATAAAAGAAAATTAATGGCTGAGGTGTGGAATCCCCTCCGGCACTACTACTACCACTACATTCTAAAAAACATTTAAATAAACTCTTTATTTCTTCTTTACAGTACTTGTATTTATTCAGTGCTGTATCGCAACTCTTCTCTCTAGTCGATTGTAGACACTGTGAACACAATAAACAACAGTCAAAACTGACTTTCGGAACCGTCACTTTCCCTTTCATAGCTGTTGATGACGTGGCCAGAAATTTCCAGAAACTGGGGGTTTGCAGACAGTTACATCCAGGTGATAACGAATGGTTACAACAAAACGGTGCTCCAGCGCATTTTGTTAGAGATGTAATTTGTAATTTTTGTAATTTATGCTTCTAAAGAATAAGAAGCAATATACCTCTACATAAAAATGACTCCTAACCTCAACGTATTGGAATTTTACTTTCTTTAGCCTGAATTTACAATATACATTTTGGATTGAGAAGATGTATTCCATTAAAAAATTCGATAACGAGATTTCACCAGAAATATAGTTTGAGATACCCCGAGTCCAAAAAGATGAGAATAATTTTTAGATACATTTCTGTGGACAGCATAGCTCAAAAAACGAAAAGACGGTTAAGTTCCAAATTTGGTCTTTAAGTTCAGTATCTTCCAAGAATGCAACATGAATATATTCAACAAAATCTCCTCATCCCATTAATAATACCAAGGAAGAGTACGACATAAGTTGTGTTTTAACGAGAGCTACATTTTTTTGTGCAGTAAGTTTTTGTCTGTCTTACGGTTTACCAGTTATTCAAAATTCAGCAAAATTCATCCAGAATAAAAATATCTTTGGAGGCTATTCCCAGAATTCAATATATACATTTTATTTGTAGTATAAATATCGTTACTATACGATAGTATAGTTTATGTTTGAGAAAATCAAAATTTTCGAAAAATTATCCATGTAATATTTTGGTTTTGGAGGATTTTCTTGAAAACCTTTGTGTCGCATCCTTATAAACTTAATACGGACTTTTTGTTTTTGAGCTATGCTCTTTACACAGACACACACACAGATCTTTATCTAAAATGCTTTTCTTTCTTTTTTCGATTCGAGGGTATCAAAATACGTGTTTTCAGTGAAATCTCGGTTTCAAATTTTAGGTGGAATATATTAGGTACATTCTCTATACACTATGTATATAGTACGTGCAGAGAAAGCAATAAACTTTGCACAGCCTGTATAAAGAAAGAGTAAACCTTTTACGAACACTGGTGTCATATTGTATCATTTATCTCGAAAACCTCATATATTTTATTTTATTAAATTAAGTTTTAAGAAGTGAAGATTAATTATACATACTTTTTATACACATTCTATATTTCTGCCAATGACTCCAATTGGGAATTTAATACCGTGGAGAAATAAATTAGTAAAGTAAGTACTGAGACATTCAACACATTATGTTTAAATTAAAATTAGTTTAAAATATTCATTAAGTTTACATTTGTTTATTCTCAAATATGTGTCTTCAGTCTAGTCTATTTCATGCATATTTGATAATTTGTAGACACCCTACAACTAAACGTTTCAAAATTAGAAGCTAATAACATAAAACCCAAAAATTCTAATCTCGCTTGTTCTTTCTGCATATCAAAATTTAGAACCCTTTTTACCTGCTAGAAAATTTTAAAATAAATTTGTCAATAACAAGCATAACTTAATTTAAATGAATAATGATGTGCACTGGTCTAAAAATATTCAACACCTCATATTATCTATACTTGTATAACATATAAATGTCCTGAATTACACAATTGGCCAAAATATACCTTCTGGAAAGAAAATGCTAATACTGCACGTTCAGTACACCCGTTATACGATTATTTTTGTCATTCCAAGTCCCTTGTATTGGATATTCGCTTGGGAGAGCAAGTCTTGGAGGACTTCTGTGGAGTTCTTTTTGCTTTGCAGAGAGAATGACGAAACTTGGGGACGTCGACGAAGTTCAAGCTAATTTGTGCAATCGATTCTCGCATTCTGTTCATTGCCTGGAAATATCTTTGGCAGCTGTTAAGTCATTAAACTCTTCCACAAAATTAAACAAAATACCTGACTTCAAACCACAACTTTAGTTATATTGAACTAAAATTATCTTCAGAGCTGATTCTTCGGCTGTTTCATTATTTGCCCCAAATAGGTCCATAACATAAAAACAGTCGCCTTAGAATTTATCATTAATTTGCAGTTTTTATATGCAGTAATTTTATGGTCTTGGGATATTTTTAAAAACCTCTTTCCATTTTGCTATTAAAGTATTCATTATACAGAAATAGAAAAATCGAAAATTACATTAAAGATTTTTGCTACTTCGGGTTTAACCGGAAAAGATTGCAATTTTCTTATTGTAAAAGACACATTCTATATTACCTTCTCTATCCCGTATGTACAATGTACATAGTGGATAGAGAAGTTATTATACTCCAACAAAAAATTCGATGTCTAGATTTTACCGGAAATGTACGTATCGAGATCCCCTGAATACAGAAGCATTTTTTCCTTCTCTAGCCCGGAATGTACTATGTACATAGGGATAGAGAAGTGTTGTATTCCACACAAAAATTCGATACCGAGGTTTCACCGGAAATACATGTTTTAGGAACCCCCTGTATCCAAAAAAAAAAACATTTTGAGAAAAACGTCCTTGTGTGTGTCCGTGTGTCTGTGAACACGATAACTCAAAAACGAAAAGTAGCTAAAATACCAAACTTGGTATTTAAGTTTAGTATATTCCAGGAATGCGACACGAAGATTTTGAGAAAAATCCCCCCACCCCAAACTACCTTTTACATGGAATTTTTTCGGAAATTTTGATTTTTTTAAAAATGACTAACGATTTTGATTAAAATATCATATTTTAAAGATATTTACCTAAAAATATAAAATGTGTATCTTGAATTTTCTGGGAATAGCTTCCGAAGACCTGTTTATTCTGGATGAATTTTGCTTAATTTGGTATAACTAGTAAACCGTAAGAGATAGACAAAAACTTATTGTACAAAATATTTAGGTCTTGTTAAAATACACAAGTTATATAATACACATTTTTCTCGTGGAGCTTACTGTTTTCGAGGTATTCATTGTTATTAGTTTCAGTTGTAAAGTACTTATACTTTTCTCAGACGGGAGTGTCCGTTTTTCTTTTGTTCTACTCCTGTTCAAGAAAAGAAGCTATTTGTAATGACAATTGCATAACGACAACTTTTAAAACATTTGACTATTGCTTTAGCCTAGTGCATTCCCTTATTTTCATCCTACTTATACGGAACTAAATAATAAGAAGATTGTGCTAATGAGTACCACGATTAGCAAGGTGCAGAAAGAAGAAGAATCTTATGTATGAAGTTTGTAGAACAGCTAGAGAAAGTCATGTGAGTGCAACACATCAGATTTTTAGAAATGTGTCCGTGTGTATGTTTGGACAACATATCTCAAAAATAAAAAGTCGGTTAAATACCAAACTCTGTATTTAAAATCAGTATCTTCCAAGGTTGGGGCACGAACAATTTCAAGAAAAGCATCCCACCCCAACTGCGCTTTACATGGAACATTTTCAAAAATGTTAATTCTCTCAAAAATGGTTCTAACGGTGTTTTATTAAAATGGAACATGTTTAAGATATTTTCATAACAAAAGAAAAATTTATCTTAAAATTCCTGGGTGTAGCCTCTGAAGACCACTTCATTCTCGAAGAGTTTTGTGTAACATTTATATAACTGGTAAACTGTAACAGGCAAAAACTTACTAGAAAAAAAAATGCAGATCTCATTAAAGCACATAATTTATGTCATATGCATCTTTTTTATTGGTAGAGTTAACCGTTTTCGAGAAATTCCGAGTTATTGGTTTCAGTTTTAAGATACTTAAACCTTACTCAAATGGGAGAAATCCTTCTTCTCTTTTTTTTTACCACTAGCAAGCAAAGAGAACCGAATTTTAATTGTTTCATTTAGTACCGGCTTTGAAAAGAGCTGACTATGTCTTAAGTCCGTGGATTACCTTATTACTTGGTCCCTTGTAAGCAGAATGGAAATAAGACCAACTCTGGCAAGTTTATTTTGATTAACATTAGGTACATACAAGAATAATCCTTTGTATGGAAAGCTAGTTTGTGGAACGGCTAGAGGAAGTCGTGCGATTGGAACACATTTTATTACAGCTTTGGGTAGTATTTCTAAGTTTATCAACAGGTAACCCACAGATATGTAATTCTGTGAAACTCTATACTTGTAGATAAAAATTATGATGAGTTTCCATTCACATGACTTTCTCTACATCTCTGTGAAATTGTTAAAAAGCTTATTTTTCTATATACTTCAAGCCTATCGTGATGAACATTGTTAGAAATAGTCTCATTACTTACTTCGATGTAAATAGAATGGATATAAGTAGAAACACTAGGCTAAAGCGATAGTCAAAGCTTTTAAAAGCTGCTTGCTATGTGAGTGGAATTAGTTTCTAAGCATGGCCAAGAATGAGGAAAGTTTTAATATTTAATATATAAAAGTTATTTAAGTATTTTAAAACTGAAGCCAATAACAAAGTACATCTCGGGAATGAATAACTACAGGAAAAAATATGTACGACATAAATTGTGTATTTTAGTCTATTTCTTACGGTTTGCCAGTTATATAAAAGTCATCCAGAATGAGATCTTCAGAGGCTATCTAAGATATGCTTTTCGTTTGTCATAAAAATATCTTAAACATACGGTATTCTAATCAACAGCGTTAGTCATTTTTGAGAAAATCAACATTTTCGAAATGTTTTTCATATGAAAGGTAGTTGGGAGTGGGGGAATTTTCTTGAAAATCTTCGTGTCGTATCCTTGAAAGACACCAAACTTAAATATCAAGTTTGGTATTTAATGGACTTTTTGTTTTTGAGCTATGCTGCTCTGACACGCACACGCACATGCGCACTCACACACACACACACGTGCGCGCGCACATAGACATACACCCGGATATTTTTCTAAAATCCTTTGTTTGGGTTCCGGTGAATTGTTAGTATCGAATTTTTGGGTGCAATACAATACCTTCTCTATAAACTATGTAAATAATACGTGTGGAGAAAGTAAAAAGATATTTAGGAGGTGCGCGACTTTTAACTAACCCTAAATAAGTCCCATTATAAACAAAATAATGCATAGTATTTTATCTGCAGTCTCTCTCAGAAACTGCCTTTTGTATGTTCTGATGGACGTTCGTTAGCGTGGGAATGTTTTCAATGAGATAAGGTGCAAAGCAGTGAATATCAATATGCATGTACGCACCGACCTGCAAACCGCCGCATACATTCAGGGGCATCCAAAACTACCTAGAATCTAAATTATAACCACTAAAAATATCTAATGTGTTCCATTTACATGACTTTCTCTACGTCTCGGTAACAAATTACTGTCAAAAAAGTGCTAATTGAAACTGCTAATTGAGATAAGCACTAGCAGAAATTGTGTTATTTCATGTTTTCTGTTAACTAGAAGGGAAATAAAGGAATAAACTGGGCTAAAGCGATAGTCAAGTCTTCCAAAACTATCACTATGCGATTGCCATTGAAATTTGTTCCTTCTTCACAATGTCTAAAAGTTTTGCTGACTTTAAAGTTTGCTTGTTATTTGCAAAAATCTGTTTCACAATAGGAAGCTTGTAAAGTTAAACTTTAACAAACAAACTGAAATATTTGCAAGTGAAATGTTACAGATTTGTACAAGATTTTTGTTTCACCATCAAATAGTAATGCCATACATTTGAAATTTATGTTTCTAATGTAAGCAGTTTCTGTAAAAATAGCTTAAGGTTTGAATAGTACCTTATATTTTTACTTTCTGTAGCTCGCATGTACAACGTACTTAGTGGATAGAAAAGGTATTTTATTCCATCCGAAAATTCTCCGGAAATATATATTTTGGGGTCCACTGAGATTGAAAAAAACAGTTTTATAAAAATGTTCGTGTATGTGTGTGTGACAGTAGCTCAAAAACGAAAAGACCGTTAAATACCAAGCTTGTATTTAGTATTAATATCTTACAAAGATGCAACACAAAGATTTTCAAGAAACCCCCCACCAGAAACTAATTTTTACAAGGAAAACTTTTCGAAAATGTTGATATTCTCAAAAATGGCTACGATTTTGATTAAAATTCCAGATATTAAAGATATTTACTCCCAAATAAAATATATGTATTCAATTTTCTGGGAATAGCATCTGAAGACCCCTTTATTCTGGATGAATTTTGCCGAATTTTGTTACCTGCTAAGCCGTAAGTGATAGAGAAAAACTTGCTGCACAAAAATGTAGATCTCGTCAAAACACACGATAAATTTCTTTTACGTTTTTTGTTGTGGAAGTAGAGGTAACCGTTTCCGAGATATTTTTTGTTATTGGTTTCAATTGCAATGTACTTATACTTTTCTCATACAGGAAGTGTCTGTTTTTTGTTCTGCTGCTGGCTAAATAAAGAAGCAATTTGCAATGGCAATCGCATATGGACGGCTTTTTAAACATTTGACTATCACTTTAGCCTAGTGCATTCCCTTAGTGTCCTTCTTCTAACAAGGAACTAAGTAATAAGAACATTCTGTTAATGTTTATCTCGATTAGCACTGTGTAGAAAGAAGAATACGATTGTCTAAGAAGTTTGTAGAGCAGGTAGAGAAAGTCATGTGTGTGTAGCACATATTTTTATATTTAAGAGCAAAAAAGGCATAGAAAAGTATATAATTAAGTACGCAGCAATATATCTGAAAACTACATAAAGTGCTATTTAGAAGAAGGAAAGTAGGAGAGGTAAATATAATAGTCTCAGAATTAATAATGATTTTCTCTCTCTTTATGAATAGAATGATAGATCTCGAAACAGCCATTTTGCATTGGAATTGTATTGCAC
Organism: Hymenopus coronatus; assembly: GCA_030762935.1. Lineage (NCBI taxonomy): Eukaryota > Metazoa > Arthropoda > Insecta > Mantodea > Hymenopodidae > Hymenopus > Hymenopus coronatus. Next base: position 38,010,476 of record CM060898.1, on the reverse strand, counting down.
ATCACTTTCGCATTCAACAGGCAAAAGTGAAGTCTTAACCTCAAAACCGCAGCTTGAGTCTCTTTGTACTGTATGGAAATTAGCTGTCAATTTCATGCAGTTGCAGACTTGCATGCAGTTTCTAGGCTTCAGAATGCAGAAGTGTGAATAGAGTATGCCGCTTTCAGTCTTAGATGAATCTACACAATGTACTACACAATAATGCACATTCTGCAAACAACCAATACATTCAATGCAGCCAAAGGTATACTAAAATGCGAGACTATGAAATAATTGCGTATTGTCAATACTTGTATTTGACATATTTGAATCGTCAAATACAATTAAATAGCTTTATGTAACGTATTTCATTAAATACCTATACATATACAAAACTTTAGGAGTGAATAGACATATGGGGATATAACTTAGTTGACGACACTTTGAAACGGAAATGTAACAGAATGCTTACGTTTGTAAATTGTATATATGCATTTCAAAAGCTTCCCAAACTTTACAAGCTAACGAACATTTGTTGTGAAACAGTTTATAAGAATTTGTAATTTTTCCCTTGTTATTTGTAAATTGTTAACTCTTAAATTATAAATATTGTGAAACAGCCATACGAGTTAAATAAAAGAAAAATCTCTGGAACTTCTAGTTTCAGAAAAGTATACGTATTTTAAAATTGAAAACATAAAGAAATATTTCGGAAATCGTTAACTCTAAAAATAATACATTAAAAGTTGTGTGTTTTAACGATATCTATACAGGGTTACTACAAAAGAAATAGACAACTTTAACTGCCTGTAAAACAAAAACTATTAGAGATAGCAACCTAATTATTTTGGAGGTATGTTGAGAAACTCTCAAAGTTTGCTTGTTACTATTGGTAACGCTTTAGTGTTTTGTTTGTTGTTGCAGAAGCTGAAATGGCGGAAAATCCTGTGGAAAAGGCATATTGCGTGTTGGAATTTGCTAGAACGCAATCAGCAACTGTTGTCCAACGACATTTTAGAATACGTTACCACAAAAATGAAATGATGCGCTCACAAAAACCAGCATCGTCTTCATCATGTCACAACATGTCGATGCAAAAGTCACGCCATATGATCTTATCTTCTTCACTCAGAAACTGCAACATCTGTAATGTATAAGGCATCATGTGCAGTCGCTTCCGCAAGATTTTCCATACAGTTTGCTGTGGAATTTGTAATTGCATGCTTGCCCTAGATGTCGATTTCTGTGGGCTTCTTATGTAGGCAGAACGAACACGTTCAACGTTTTCTTCCGAAACTCTTGGTCTTCCCGAGCTCTTCCCTTTGCACAAACATCCCGTTGTCCCGAATTTTCTATACCAATCGTAGATTGACTGTCTAGTCAGTGACGTTTTGTGGTAACGTGTTCTAAAATGTCGTTGGACAACAGTTGCTGATTGCGTTCTAGCAAATTTCAACACGCAATATGCCTTTTCCACAGGATTTTCCGCCATTTCGGCTTCTGCAACAACAAACAAAACACTACAGCGTTACCAATAGTAACAAATAAAACTTTGACAATTTCTCAACATACCTCCAAAATAATTAGGTTGCTATCTCTAACAGTTTTTGTTTTACAGGCAGTTGAAGTTGTCTATTTCTTTTGTAGTAATCCTGTAATTTTTGTGTAAAAAGCTGTTATCTATCTCTTACGTTTTACTAGTTATAGAAAAGTAATTCGGAATGAAGAGTTCTACGAAGGAAATTCTCAGAAACTGCAAGATATACATTTTATTTCTCATGTAAATATATTTAATGTACGGTATGTTAATAAAATTCGTTGTCATTTTTGATAAAATAAAAAAAAAATGTAAAACTTTTCCATGTAAATGGTAGTTTGATTTGGGGGAAATTTTTCCGAAAATATTCGTTTTGAAATATGTTAAGATTAAAACTTAAATATATATATGGAGCGGAGAAAGTATAAATATGAGTCAGGTGGAAAGTTAATGTCAAATGGACAGGTTGTCATGGTTGTTATGTGGGCCGATGACACATAGTTCAAATCCAGGTTACGGCACCAAAGTTTTACTTTCTCTACATAGTACATAGATGGAGAAGGTATTGCAATTCACTTAAAAATTCGATGTCGAGATTTCTTCTGAAATATACATGTTTTCAAAAAGGTCCGTGTGTTTGTCCATTGTGTCTGTGAGCTGGATAACTCAAAAACGAAAAGTCGATAAAATACCAAACTTGGTATTTAAAATTGATCAAATGAATGACTATATAATTAACTCCTGCTAAATAGAGATCTTGCCGAACCGAAGATTTTGTTCCCGAGTGCAGCATTTTCACGCTAGCTGCAATGACTTTTGTGTTTAAAAATGGCGCCTCTTTTGTATTAAAAATGTTTACTTTAGTTTATGGAATTAAAATGAAGAGCCGATATTTTGTAATTTTTTTTTTCACGAAATTTCAGTCAAACATACCCATAACAATATTACTTTAAACAGAATTATTACCTATCCCCCACAGAGCCTGGAAGTATATATGTGAGAGTGAATGTGTGTTTGAGGAAAATAAAACCGACGATTTAAAAAAAAAAAACTTAAAAATAACCTACCGACGAGTTGTTTCTAATACAAGAGCCCACAATATGATCTTAGATGTTAAAGTTAGCTATATAAATGAAACAAAACAAAAAAAAAAAAAACCATCAGCAAGCTGACTTCTCACCCGGTGGTCCCGGGTTCAATTCACGGCTGGGGTGGGGAATTTTTCTTTAACCATAATTATTCCCAATCCCCTACAGAGTCTGGAAGTCAAAGCCACCATTATTATCATTGAAGCTTAAGGGGGCTATACAAATAAAAAAAATCTGATGTGTTACATTCACATGACTTTCTCTAATTATCTGTAACAAATTATTGTTAAAAAGCTTATTCATCTATTTACTTCATGCTAATGAAGAAAAAAAATAGCAGAAATAGTCGGATGTTAAAATTTAATTCTTGTTTTGTTTTAATTTTTAATTTTTATTTAACTTTTATTAAAATGTTAGATAAAATTTTATAATTTTGGAAAAAATGATTTAATTAGTAAATGCTTCATTGTAAGTAGAAGCGAAATTAGGGAGTACCATAGGTTAAAGCTGATTGCTATGTGACTGAAGTTCCTTTGTTTGTATGGGCAGGAGTTGACAAATTCCTGTATGAGAAAGGTAAAAGTTTTTCAAAGCTGAAACCAAAAACCAGGAATGTCTAAAAAAACGATCAATTCCACGAAAAAAATGTATATTACATAAATTGTGTGTTTTAACATGGTCTACATTTTTTGTTTGGTAGGTTTTTGTCCATCTCTTACAGTTTAGCAGTTATGCAAAATTCCGTAAAATTCATCCAGAATTAAGTAATCTTCAGAAGCTATTCCCAGAAAATTCAAGATATACATTTTATTTGTAGGTAAATATCTTTAATATACCATATTTTAAACAAAATCGTTAGAGCCATTTTTAAGAAAATCGCACTTTTCGAAAAAATTCCATGTAAAGGGTAGAAGGGGAGGGGGGATTTTGTTGAAAATTTTCGTGTTACATCCTTGGAACATACCAAACTTACATACCAAGCTTAATATTCAACGGTCTTTTACTTTTTGAGCTCTGCACACACGGACCTTTTTCTGAAATTGCTTTTTTTTTTTTTTTTTTTTTTGATTCAGGGGGACCCAAAGCATGTATTTCCGGTGGAATCTCAGTATCAAATTTTTACGTGGGATGCAATACCTTCTATATACACTATGTACATAGTACGTGTAGAGAAAGTAAAAAACAGCAATAGATGTCCCTGTAGATCTTAGGACCTAGTGAAAGTTGAACGATTACTCAAAGCCGTGGAGTTCGCATTTCTTAGTAATATTTACTTAATTCAAGGTAGTTGTAAAGTATTACAAAACCTAAAATTCATTAGATTGTTTTCGACATCCTCATGCCGTGAAATTGAAACGTGACCCACCCAATTACAGTGCTCCGTCAATTACAACGAGATTAAGCCTCTCTATAGGGATTTAACGCCAGGAAGTTTATCTCCTTGTAACATGCCAAATTTGCACGTCTATTGTCGCCTTCATCTGGCTTTGCACAACATATGGAAATCGAAAATGTAATCTTCTATTATTGCTAGTATTTTATACACCTATGTGTACATTCGTAAGAAAAGCATTTCTTTTTCACCAATTAAAACATCAGATTAAATTTCTAAGGTATCGAGTTCATTAATTTTAGCAGGAGTTTTGCTTAAGTTAGGAGATTATGAATTATTATTGATATTAGAATATCTAGTGGTTATTTCCTCAGTGTAAAATTTAATCTGTAAAAAAGCTGCTACAATACTAAAATAGCTTATTCTAACAATAGCTCAAATTATTCTTTATAAAAGCATTACAATCCCCCAACTTTTTGCTAATAAAGAAAAAAATTAACGGTTTTATCACATTTTCTCATAGCTTTAAGGAAGAGATTTCACCGGAAATACACGTGTTGAGAGTGGGGGTGAGTCCAAAAATAGCATTTTAGAAAAAGGTCTCTGTGTGTCTATCTGTGTGTGTGTGTGTCTTTGGGCCACATAGCTCGAAAAAGAAATGTTTATTAAATACCAAACTTTGTATTTAAGTATCTTTCAAGGATGTGACACGAAGATTTTCAAGAAAATACCCCCCTCCACTCTTAACTACCCTTTATATGGATAATTTTTCGAAAATGTTAATTTTCCCAAAAATGGCTCCATCGATTTTGATTGAAACACCTTATGGTTAAGTATTTTATGACAAACAAAATCTATATATTGAGTTTTCTGGAAATACCTTCTGAGGAACTCATTCTGGATGACTTCTGTATAACTGCCAAACCGTAAGGGAATTACAAAAACTTACTACACAAAAACTGTAGATCTGATTAAAAACACAATTTATGACAAATACTAATTTTTTGTTGAGTTAACCGTTTTCGAGATATTCCGGATTACTGGTTTCAATATTAAGCCACTTAAACTTTTCTCGAACGGAAAGACGTCTTTCTTCTCGTTTTTCTTGTCTGTTTGCTCCTGGCAAGCAAAGAGATTGGATTTTAAATTGTTTCCCATAGCACCAGCTTTTAAAGAACGAGCCTGTTCTTTAGGTTGTGTATTTTCTTATTTCCCTTCTACTTATAAGGAACCAAGCTAAATGGAGAATCTCTGCTAATGTTTATCTCGATTAGCATGAAGTAGATAGAAGAATAAGCTTTTTAACAACGATTTGCTAGAAATATGTAGAGAAAGTCATGTGAATGGTACACATAAGATTTTTTACCCTATTGTAATTATTAATTATTACACTCTACACTCCATAATGACATATTTTTAAAATTGGAGACGACGAAACAAAAACTATCAATCCAACTTCAATGAATCGTAAACCGCGCATAAGACTCTAACGATAAGTTCATCAAAACAGTTTGCAAGCAAGATGACGTCACTTTCTCGCATGTAACTCCACCCTCTATACGCAGTCGTACACCTGTAGGATTTCACCATGTATGAAACTAGGTCAGAGCGCGGTTCGAAGCCTTTCGCTTGAGGAGATGCAATTAAATTATCTAGCGGAAGCTCTCAAGTGACCTCCCTGTCCTTAGCAGAATAGCGTAATTTGAATCGCTACTCCAGAAGAGAGGATCGCAAACATCATGTAAACATTATTGATGCAGGAATGCAACTAGACTGCAGATATTCTGCTTCTGAGAGAGCATTAACCTGAAATTAAATATTCGCTTAAATAATAATGAAATTCCTTTTAGCATATAAATTTAGTTTCTTATTGATTTCTTCTAGCATAATACACAGGTACACATTACGAACAAGCGAAAATACCTAAAATTACGAGTACTGAGCTATTTTTAATTTACCAGGGGAGACCTAGGTAATCCCGAACATTTAAGGTTTTGCATCTCAGGTCTCATGTGCGGGGAACGAAAGACCTCAATGACAGAAACACTGTCAGAAAGAGCACCCCCCCCTTCTTGGGGTTGGTACATGAGGCAACAGATCTGATAGCTTGAATATGACAGAACTATCATCGATCTTATTCAGCAGTGCGTAATATAAAGATTTAAATAAACTCGAATTTTCCATAGGAATAGCTGGGTAGATACAAAGAAGTCCTACAGCGATAAGATAAGGATAAATGATAGAATAAGTTTTAAAATAGATATACTAGCTATTTTGCATAGTAGAGGCATCGACCATAAAGTAGATATCTTAGAGAGTTAAAAACTACAAATATAGATACAGCGGTAATTACAGAAAGTAAAAATGAAAAGAAAGGGGTTGAATAATTGTCAGATTATGCACGTATGTTACGTGGAGTTCCTCAATATAAACTAGCACCAGTCGATGAAGCAACTTTTTTAAACAAAAAAGCTGAAGAACAAAACCCAGTGTTATGCATGGATAAATTAAAGAAGCTCACTCGGATATCTTAACATGATATAGAACATACTAATTTTATTCTACGATAGGTGCTGCGGAAGGTAGGAGAGAAGATACAGAATACCCTATGAACAACTACAAAAACAATTTATACTGTGAACCCTAATGCCAATTTAATTTTGCCAGGGGATAGAAATGCAAGGTAGGAGAGAAGATACAGAATATCCTATGTACAACTACGAAAACAATTTATACTGTGAACCCTAATGGCAATTTGCCAGGGGATTAAAATGCAATAAAAGACAACTAGAGAAGCCCAGAAGTAGTAGCCGATAAGATTTAATAAGTAATAAATATAGTGGGAAACAATTGAGAGACTTCTGTGCATACAATGTATTACATTTAATTAACACTTTCGAACATAGACATTCACTAGATAACATGGAGAGAAAGCATTATTACATTGCTATTATTAGAGAGACCCAGTGATTAAAGACAAAAATTTGCCGAAGCAGATATGCTCTGACTGGTCCATATTTGGTAGTTGCAAATTATTAATCCCAGTACTTTGAAGGATAATGAAACTAGTAAATAATGTTAATAAATAAACAGACAAGACCCATTTTTAAGCATGGCAATGTAAAAATAATGTAAGACTAACTTACAATGAAACAATAAAAGAAATAATACTTCAAGCAGCTGATGAAGCCCTGGGGAAAACAAAGATACAAGAAAAAAAAAAAAAAAAAAAGATTGAACTATGGAATCCAGAACAATTATTGAAAATAATAATTATCTTATCCTATCACTATGATAATTACAGGATAATATCGTTAAAATAAAATTGAATATAAAAATGATTCAAAATCTTCTCGGGCTTATAACCAGGTAAAAACTTGGCTTGATACCAACGTTTCGAAGAGGTGCATCTTCCTCGTCTTCAGGATGAACTGATGGATTGAGCTTGCGGAATATTTTGAATTAATACTTCGCCAGGAAAGCTTCAGTTTTTATTATAAAAATGATGTTCAACTGTCAAAGGAGAAGTAAAGAAGCTTCATCGTATAAGCTGGAAAAAAACAACATATAAATGATTTGGAACGTGGTTTAGATGAAGCTCAAGAATAAGTTTATAAAGTTTTAAAATCACTGATTGCACAGGAGAAACATGAATTGAAGCAATAACACACACACAGAAAGAGAGAAAAATGGATAGAACTCTACACAGTATAATGGAGAAGCAGATGCAAGTAATATAAAAACGGAAGCAACTAACATGGATTCTATTACGTTACAAAAAGGTTTAGGTGCTTTAAAAGTTTTAAGCGTAATAAATAGCTTGGAATAGATAAAATAAATATTGATATCTTAAAAAAAATATAACACAGCTGCACTACACGGCCTTCTTAATTTAATAAATGTGTGTGCATTTATGGGTATGTGCCAGAAGAATGGGACAGTGGAATAGTAATTCTTATATTTAATAAACTTGATAGCTCAAATTGTAATGCTTATAGAGAGGCATAAACTTATTGAAAACTTGGTTTTGAACTATTAAAGGTCAGAATAAACAACAATTAGATTTGACAATAGTGCACCACATGGATTTAAAACGATAACTGTAGCTTTATTATAAAGCACATTTTTCAGAAAAGAAGACAGGTAATCTAAATCTTGAAACTCGTTTTTCATTTATTGATAATGAGAAGGTAATTTATTAAGTTAAATTAACAAAACTACCTGAGAAATATAAAATAGTACCTGAGAAAGAATAGGAGCAGCACGCATCTGAATGTTAATACCAGGATTTATATTAATAAAAGTAATGTTCCAAAAGAAGAGTTTGAAGATTTTTTCTCCGCAGCTTAACGTTCTTCTACGTGGTTGAACATATTGGACGATGAATGAAATGATACTCAAATGATCTTGGGGTACATAGAGCTTAAAGTTACTTGACATTCATCTCCTCAGGATAAGGGAAATCCCCCGAAAAACCGTTATCCGGGTAACTCACACTAAGCGAGATTCGAACAGGCGACCTGCTGAATGTGAATCATATACGCTACCACCACATTACCCAGGCGGACTTTGCAGAGATTAATGGAGGTGTTAGTCAAGGGTACCCTCTGCCATCCATGTTTTTACTCTCTCTACGTAGAACATAGCTCCTTTATTGCATTTCACTCAATAATTCGATACGAAATTGTATTAGAAATGCACGTTTTAGGGACCCTTGTATCAAAATTTTTTTTAAAAAAGTTCGCGCGCTACAAAAAATTCTAGATTCTACTACACAAAAATTGTAGATCTAGTTAAAACACACCTTATGTCATACATTTTTTGTGGAGTTAACTATTTTCGAAATATTGTTGTTATTGGTTTCAATTTTAAAAAACTTAAAACTGTTTCTCAAACAGAAATTTATTATACCTGGGCATGGAAATTGAACCGAATTTAAATAACTTAAACATCTTTTAAAACATTTGCCTATCGCTTTAGCCCTTAGTTCCCTTTTATTTATAGGCAGTAAGTAATAGAACAATTTCTACTAACGTTTGTCTTGATTAGCGTGATGCAGATTAAAGAATAAAATTTTATGAGAACAAGTAGAGTCAGATTGAAAAAGTCAATGCCCTAGCCGGGATTTGAACCACGGGTCTCTCGGTTTCTGAGCTAACATGGCAACATGTCAGCACTTGCATTAAATTCCTCGATTGACACACAAAGTTATCTCAAATTATCAACCAATAGGAATATTATGTAGGATTATTGTGACCTCTTTAAATAAGGTGTAAAGTAACACGGTACCACACAGGGAAGAAAATTTTATTTTCAAAGTATGACCTTATTAGATCCTGATGCCCCGCTTCTCGGCGATAATGTAAAATCTCATATCGGCGACTCGGTGGGGCAGTGCCAAACGATTATATTTGGGAAACAGCCTGCAGCTCGGATTTGTAACCACTTCATTATGAAATTTTCCGCTAATTGATTCTGGGGTGTTTGAACCCAGGGTGAGCGGTATGGACGCTATAAATTAAAGCCATTCCATATCCTCCCCAGAATGAGGGCGTAAATTCAATTTTATTTCAGCGTTTAAAGCATTAAATAACCTTAAGTTAAAAAAAACAAAGCCAATAAGAACAAGAATGGATCTAATCCTAAAGTCATCCATATAGTTATATAATAAAAAAAAACTTGCAATAAAAAAAACAAACGAAAATACTGACGACTTCCATTCATGACTTTCCCTGCATCTCCGTAATAAATTATGGTTAAAAAGTTGACTCCTCCATTTCATACTAACCGAGATGAACATTAGCAGAAATGGTCTCATTAATTATTTCTTTATAGGTAGAAGGGAAATAAAGGAATACATTAGACCAAACCTACATTCAAGTGTTTTGAAATTTGGTTGCCATGGGACTGAAATCCGTTTCCTTGTTGGCAAGTTCCCGCATTAAAAAGTTTCAAGTATGTTAAAAATCTAGGAAACGAGCTTGTACGTTCTTGATAATCTCTTACGGGTTATCATTTATATAAAAGTCATCCAGAATGAAGAGGTCTATAGAGACTGTTCCCAGAAAATTCAAGATATACATTTTATTTGTCATTTAAATATGTTTAATATTCGGTATTTTAATTAAAATCGTAAGATGCTTTTGAGAGAATAAGTTTTCAATATTTTTTTCCATGTAACGGGTAGTTAGGGTGGCGGGACTTTCTTGTAAATGTTAGAGTTCCATCCTTGAAAGATACTGAACTTAAATACCAAGTTTGATATTCAACAGTCTTTTCGTTTTTGAGATATGCTGCCCACATACACACACAGACATTTTTCTAAAATTGTGTTTTTTGGATTCAGGAGAAAATCTCGGTATCGAATTTTTGGGACAAATACAATACCTTCTCTATAAACTACGTAAATGGTACGTGTATATGAAATAAAAAAGCTTTGTAATCAGAGTATAAAACCTGAGTAGATCTGTAACCTATGGTATGCGAGAATTGAGTTTTAAAGTAGCATAAAAATTTATCAAAAACAATTGTTACTTTAATACACAGTTACTAAACCCCAAAAGAATTAATGTTGAATAATGTTGCTATTACAATTACTTCTTCACTTCATGGTATACACAATTAGATGCCTGTTCACCCTTCAAGGTCATCCATCCATAATTTCCTACGTCTCCCCACCCATCTTCCTTTAGGGTTGCATTTCCTTTGCAATTCTAGTGTCAGGCATTCTTTCAACGTATTCTTTCCATTGCTTTTTAAAATACTTGAACCTTGATGTTTACTTTCTCTATACGTATTATTCAGTGTACAGAAAAGGTATTATTTTCCACCCAAAAATTTGATGTCGAGATTTCGCGGAAATATATATTTTGAGGTCCTCTAAGTCCAAAAAGAGTATTTTTAGAAAAAGGTCTGTGTGTCTCTGTGGACAGTATATCTCAAAAACTAAAATATTAAAATACCGTTAAATACTTGGTTTTAAGTTAACTACCTTCCAAGAATGTGACACAAACATTTTCAAGAAAATACCCCACCTACTTTTTATATGAAAAACGATTTGAAAATTTTGCTTTTCTGAAAAATGACTAACGATTTTGATTGAAAATACCGTAAATTTAACTGAATGTATATGTTGAATTTTCTGGGAATGGCTTCTGAATTCCTATTCATTCTGGATGAATTTTGCTGGATTTTACATAAGCTATAAGAAACGGTCAAAAACGTACTGCACAAAAACGTAGCTGTCGTTAAATCATACAATTTTTTTGTAGAGTTTACGGTTTCCGATGTATTCCTTGTTATTAATTTCAATTTTAAACTACTTAAGCTTTCCTAAATGGGACTTTTGCCATTCCTTTTCCTTTTGTTTTACTCAAGGACATGCAAAAAGGAACCGAAATTCAATCTCATAGCGACCGAATTTGAAAAGATGTGACTATTCCTTTAGCCAATTTCTGCTGATGTTAATATCGATTAGCATGAAATTGATTGAAGAATAAGCTTTAGTTAGAATTGTGTTTGCATACAAGGCAGAGAAAGTAATATGAATGGATTTTTATATCTATTCTACTGCTTAAAATGTCATTTCTGAGGCTGTTTAATTTATTTTTTATTTCCTCCATTAGTGGTACATGAATAGTTTTTGCGTGAGTCACATTTGTGTGTATGTTCCCTGGACACCCCTGTATTATTAACACTCGTAGTTCACGCTCAGCTAGCTTCTGCCGCGTTCCTTTACCGTGTTATAGCCAGTTAACACGCATGTTGGAATTCACCATCCTAATTTCGGAGTGGCTTATCTGGAGCGAAGTAATAACTTAAGGCAAACTGTAATCACATAATTAATGGGCATTATGCTGACGTCACTAAGAGCTATTACTGTACGCTCCATTGTACATAATTCTTTTATAACTCTGTTTACTTTTGTATTTAGGAACAAAAATTAATAAACGTTAGACACGTATATGCGACATTACTGGATTATGAAATAACCTTTCTGAAGTAAATAAGGCATGAAACACAAACAGAGCAATATTTGAGATAAAAAATGCACGTTAACGAGCGAGTAAAATATGAACAAGGAAAACGTTGCTTCAGTGTGCCCAAGGCGCTTTGCATTGCTGGCATTATTTTATTTTGTAACTTCATTTTTGGAGATAAAATTACAAGATAAATGTATTCAGCTTGAATTCAAAATTTAAATTATTCCATTACACTGTTTTGAATATAATGAACAGTACCGCTCGACAACTGATACCGGAGTTAGGGTGTTATTAAATTAATAATTACTAAAGAACATTAATGGGAAAATGGAGAAACTTGTCACAAATAGTTTCATATATTAAAACCTACGAATTGTATAAAAAACACCCGTTATAATTCTGTAACTACAAAGAATCATTAGAGGGCATCAAGATAAGCAATTGGGTAGCAAGTCAGAATAGCCGGGGTAATTCAGTAGTTCGGGTAGATTTACTTCACTAGAGGTCAGTACGTTCAAAAATAAAAATGGCCCTTTAAAACACACGTAGACTATCTCTTGGAATTACAATAGAAGAATACTTAGAACAAAGTTGATTTTAGATGAATTAGAAGTGTAACATTTGGCAAAGTAGAACGTAGGAACTATGGTGAAATAGTCATGATGTAGGAGGGATTCAGCATAATAAAAGAGCGTGTATTTCGAAAATGGCATGTGTGACTTTAGCTCTGCTCTACATTTTTCACAAGTGTTATCAAAAGACAGTATCGTTTAAGTACAGGACAGGTTCATCATCCACTTAGCGCTGATTTACCGTGTAGTATTTTAGCGAAATACGGTAACTTTTACTTACTACATTTTTATTGGGGAAAAAAATTTCTTCTACAACTTAAAATGCTTAATACTTTAAATTAACTAATTTAATACGATGAAGTTATAATTTTTCGTGCCTTTACGAAGTCATTGCCACATTGCTGCAGTGAAAGTAGATCGAAAATGAAAGTGCTTGTGCCTAAGCTTTCTCTAATAGGATCCCTAATCTGCGGAACAAATTGTGGAGTTTAAGCTGAAATGGCTGTCTTCTGCCCAAAGATCAGCAACTAGTACTACACCAAGCGCTGAAAATCAATTATGCACGCACCGATGCTAAAGTATCTGCGCGGAAGACCGCCCAAAATAACTTGCATTTTCTGTGCAGTAATTTTTTGTCCATCTGTTACGGTTTAGGAGTTATGCAAAATTTCCTAAAATTAATTCAGAAAAAAGTAGTCTTCAGAGGGTATTCCCAGATATACATGTTATATATGAGGTAAATATCTTTAATATACGATATTTTAATCAAAATCGTTTGAGCCATTTTTGAGAAAATCAAAATTTTCGAAAAAAGTTCATGTAAAGAGTAGTTGGGGGTGGGCAAATTGTTCTCAAAATATTCGTGTTGCATCTCCAATAGTTAAAATGGACGTTATTTTCTTGCAAACACAAGAATTCATGTTCCACGACAATTTTTACGTTCTCTATACGTACTATGTACATAGTGTATAGAGAAGGTATTGCACTCCACCCAAAAATTCGATACCGAGATTTCACCGGTGATAGACGTTATAGGGTCCCCTGTCACCAGAAAAATAATTTTTAGAAAAAGGTCCGTGTCAGTGTGTCCGTGTGTCTGCGAGCACGATAGCTAGAAACGAAAGGTAAGTAAAATACCAAACTTGATATATAAGTTTAGTATTTTTGAAGGATGCGGCACAAACATTTTGAGAAAAATCCCATCCACCCCAAACTACCCTTTACATGGACAAAAGTTCGAAAACGTTGATTTTTTCAAAAATGGCTCACAATTTTGATTAAAATACCGCATTTTAAAGAGATTTACACCAAAAATTAAATGTATACCATGCAGTTTCTGGGAATAGCCTCTGAAGACCTTATTCTGGATGAATTTTGCTGTATTTTGCATAACTAATAAAGCGTAAGAGACTAAAAAGAAACTTACTACACAAAATATGTAAATCTCGTTGAAACACACAAATTATGGAATATACATTTTCGTCTTGAAGTTGACTATTTTTTAAATATTCCTATTCTTGGTTTCATTTTTAAAATACTTTAAAATGTTACACACTCGGGAATTTGTCAACTCCTGGCAATGCAAAGAAACGGATTTCATCCGTATGCCAACTAGCTTTTAAAAGAGTTAACTATTATTTTAGCCTGGTGTATTCCATTATTTCGCTTCTACTTAAAAGAACGCATTTCTGCTAATATTTATACAAGCACGAAGTAACATCAAGAATAAGCTTTTTAACAATAATTTATTACACAGATGTAGTAGAGAAAGTCATGTTATTGGGACACATCAGATTTTTTAAATTCAATTATTTTCAAAATTGTCCTATTCACAAATCGTACAGTTGCCGCATTTGTCACAATACATTAATCATCCCACTAAGGGATATTTTCTGTGTCTGCGAAAATAATTATGTACATCAGTGTACAAACACCATCAGTTAATCCACGGACTCCAAAATGCCATGTTTATTCCGAAAGCTAGGAGATGACTTTGAGTCAGTTTCGAAGCTATGCTCCATGTGTTAGAGAAAAGACGCGATTTCTTTTCTAATTTTAACTTCCAAATCCCACCATTTCTTAAGTACTTGATTTTTTATTCCTTTCTTTGAACATTTTTTTACCTGAAAACCTTGACATAACAATCAACTTTTACGGCGTCGAGGGACACGATTTTTTCTTCCTCAGGCACGTTTATATGTTTGCATGTTGCAGTAGATAAAGTATTGTATTGGATCCGAATATTTTATACCAATATTTCACGTTACTAATATACCCGTTTTGAGGACATTTGAATTAGAAAAATCACAGATTAGAGTGTGTGTCTGTAGAACTAAAAAACTAAACTAAAAAACGGAAAAAAAAATTAAATACTAAGCTTGATATGCAAGGGATTTGAAGATGTTCAAGAAAATCTCCCACACCAAACCATTCTTTACATGTAAAAGTAAGATTCTGTTTTTATCAAAAGTGGCTCTAACAATTTTATTTTAAGAACCTGTAAATAGAAG
Organism: Hymenopus coronatus; assembly: GCA_030762935.1. NCBI lineage: Eukaryota > Metazoa > Arthropoda > Insecta > Mantodea > Hymenopodidae > Hymenopus > Hymenopus coronatus. The sequence goes on along the minus strand of CM060898.1, from coordinate 37,995,475 downwards.
AAATGTATTTTATTTGTCATATATATATATATATATATATATATATATATATATATATATATATCTTGACATTTGTGGGAATAGCCTGATGGTCTCTTCATTCTGAATAAATTTTCTGATACTGGTAAACCATAAGAATAAACAAAACCTTACTACACGAAAAGTTAAATTTCGTTAAAACACACAATTTATGTAATTTTCATTTTGGTTTATTATTTTTTGTGTAGTTGAGCATTTTTAAGATATTCCTTGTTACGTGTGGTTTTAATTTTAAAATATTTAACCTTTTCTTAAACGGTAATTTTTCATTACATTTTCTTTTGTTTTATACCTGGCCATGCAAAGAAAACTGAATTTCAATCATAGTAGCCCGCTTTTAAAAGCTTTGACTATCGCTTTAGCCTAGTGTATTCCCTTTTTACTTATAAGGAACTAAGTTCTGCTAATGTTGATGAAGCATGATAAAAGAGTAAGGTTTGTAAGAATATTTCTTTACAGAGAAGGTAGAGAAAAGCATGTAAATAAAACACTTCAGATTTGTTTTCCACACAAGGACAGCAGATAACTTGAGCACTGCGACCAGAGGGCTATTGTGTCGTATGCAATCTCTGAGAGGAAGGGTTGAGATGAAAGATCCAAGGGACGAAGTTGCGGCAGAAGCGGATGTTGCGGTGTCCCTAAGTTTACAGATGGATACACTCCTACAGACATCCCGTACAGCTTGTCCCGACGAACAGGTCCGCACCAGAGAGCGTAAATTCTCCTCACACAGCAAATGAAATGGGGAATTAGAAATCGGAAAAATCTACGGATTTTCTAATACCAGCTCTCGCTTAACGACAAAGAGAAACCACGAATAAATAATCTGATGTGCTCCATTTACATGACTACCTCTACATATTCTGCAAACAAAATATTCCTACAAAAGATTTTTATTTGGATCATACTAATCGAGATAAACATCATCAAAAATAGTATTATTACTTGCTTCCTTGTAAGTAAAAGGGAAATAATCAAGTACCTCTACTAGGCTAAAACGATAGTCAAATCTTCTAAAAGCTGTTGCTATGCAACTGAAATTTAAATTCGGTTCTCTTTACATGGTCAAGAGTATATCAGAACATATATGAAAGGAAGATGACTTCCCGCTTAAGAAAATTAAAATGTAAGGCAATAACGGGAATGTCTTCATAAATGGGTAGCTCTACAAATAAAAAAGAAAAGAAAAACATATAAGAATAAGATATAATAAACTGTGTTTTAACGAGATCTATAAGTTTTGTGCAATTTGGTTTTGTCTATCTCTTACTGTTTAGCAATTATGCAAAAGCAGCTTAGAATGAAGGAAACTTCACCGCCTATTCCTAATAAATTAATGTAATACATTTTTTCTATGTACATTAAATATCTTTATTTACGGTATATTAATCGAAGACATTAGAGCCTTTTTCGAGCATACATACTACGTACACATACATAGACATACGTACATACGTACATACATACACATACATACATACATACATACATACGTACGTACGTACATACATACATACATACATACACATACATACGTACGTACATACATACATACATACATACATACATACATACATACATACATACATACATACATACATACATACATACGTGAATCGTCTCCGAATGGCACGTAAAAAAGATTTATATTGTGAAAAACCTCGCTCCACATCACAAGATGTGATTGGAGAAAAACGGAAATGGGACGTATCATAGATTATTGGATTTATTTCCGTAGCAACACCTCGTAGCTCATTTATAATCTGTGTCAAGTTGGTTCAGTCCTGATGTCAACAACAAGGCGGAGCTGGCTCAACTCGCCGCGTGTTAACGGTACATGTGCGCACATAAGTTTTGCAACACTAGCGATATATATCAGCAACCTGTGGAGAGTACTTAGAGAAATGTGCCAATTCTGTGTCAGAATGTACTGCATGCAAAATTTTATTTAGAGTCAATGGTTCATTTCTGAAAAAACAATCATAAACTTTACCGCGAATAGTACTTTTCGCAAAATCATCGTATTTCTCCGAACGTTTTTTATATTTACGCGATTTTCCCGGTGATCTTAGGCTTCCGGATCTTGCTGTTCCATTCTAACATTATGCACACTAAATGCAAGGAGATCACCCGTTTCTTTTTAGATATTCTTTAGGGCCGATTCGGCGTTTCTTTCTTTAAGCGCCGCGAAACAATGCGCGACCATTCGCCTCTCGACACTTTTTAATGGCTTGCCTCGGTTGTATTTTATTACGGTTAATCATCCATGATCAAAGGCTTACTGCTTTTAAATTGCATATAGCAAATCCCCTGGGCTTGTGAGGCGTGCGAGATGTACAGGAAATACAGTCTTAAATAACACATTATCAGAGGCGACCCTGCACTATAAACAATAACAGCTTAATCAGCATTCACCTCGAGAATTACCGGTTGTTGTCTGGCACAGGCTTGTAACTTATTGTGTATATAATACCAATGTTCTTTAGTAATATAAGTTAGCTGCATTTTATTTAACAGTAATAAGTTAATAAAGTCTATATATAATTTCGCCGGTCTTCTGTCTAATCTATATGTTTTTATAGAATATGTACGTCTGTTGTAAACATTCTTTTCAGAATTCACGAACCCAGAGCCATCTGCTTGGTATGTGTTGGATATGGATAAAATGTCGGACTATTGCCTTTTATAAGAGTTGCATTTGCATACTTTTCTCTCCGAAACTACCTCGCGCAGAGCAGTGATCTGAAAACTATTACAGAACTGTACTTTTAGGAGGCTGTTACAATATGCATCCACGTAAAAGTTAACACCCATTACCTTCCCTGAACCAATCAACAGTCTAACGCTCTTTTGCTTCAGTATCTCTGTCTCTCTCTCTCTTCCCTTCCATGTGTTGACATCAGGACTGAACTAACTTGACACAGATAATAATATAATATATAATTTTAATAGTGTTTCACGCATTATTGAAATTCCGAAATTTTTTTGCAAACACTGTCTTCACCTTTTTCAAATGGTCTAGAACAGGTGTCATGGATCTCTGAATAATTGCTTGCACAAGTTTAGGGCTCGAGGCATTTCAATGCTCGATGCTTCCAAATATTTATTATTGTCGTATTGTCTGCAAAGTTCTTCTGTATGAATTGCAAATCTTCATGGAATCCATTTGAAGTAAGGGATTTTACAATCTTGCACTCATGCAATATCATCAAAGGCATTATTACCTGTAAAACAGAATTGTCATGTACAGCATAGTATCGTCGAGTAACCAAAGCATTACTGCAGGTTGTTTACAAGCGGCGCGTGCAGTCGCCAATGCAGGTCGGTCTTTACTCGGTAGGTATGCAAGTGGTGTTCGCATGTGTCCCATTATCGGCCCCCAAGATGCTATCCCTAGTCATTACCCTTCATTAGATTTTTTTTTTTTTTTTGATATTTGTATTTTTATTAAAATTTATACTGGCAGCAGAAATGAGGTTTCTAAGAAGAGTTAGAGAATGCTCAGACGAAATTTAATTAGAAATGAAAGAATTCGAGAGGAATCGGACACATACAGGCCGTTTCAAAACGAAACCAAACGAAGATAACAGTCGATTAGCTTACACTTTGTCTTGTCCGAAACTTGATGTCGCAACTTTCAAACTCTTCTATTTAAAGTTTTATGTGTGTTTAAAAATAGCACACATTTGGGATTAGACAGCGAAGTAACAACGGTTGTCATACGCCACAACTACATGTTAGTTTTCCGATGGCTAAGGTGATCTGTGCTGCGTTGGCGTGTATATAAAAATAATGAAAATGCTGTTAAATTTAAACAATGTCTTAAGAGATATACACAGTATTGTTCAGTAGATTTCAATGAACTTTTAAAATAATTGATGTAGACTATATTAATACTTTTTTAAACCAAACATCCTGTATTTATTAATATATGTTAATAATGTATGTAGACTAAGTTTATTTAATGCTAATTTTGTGTAATGTAAACTGAAAATGCTCGATACTCGAAAAGAGTCTATAGACTGCTTATAAACTACAATTACCCCTACACCACGCGACTGAGACCTTCGCTACCAACCAGCATCTCTCTTTGAGTGGGCCAAGCACGTGCCATTTGGTTATGTATGACTGCCTAATCCATGGTGATTTTATGGCGGTTTTTGTATGTGCCGAATTTAGAGCTGAAAATTATATTCACGTATCACGTACAGTATGACCAACAAGGTCCACGTCTTCGTTTGGTGTCGCTTTGAAACAACCTATATATAGACTACAAGATAAAATACAAGAAAATAAACTGAAACATTGGACAGAATGAGTGAAAAAATACCAGTTTTAATAAGAAGGTATAATATTCGTGGAAGAAGGGATGCACGGTATCCTAGAAAAAGATGGAAGTAATTTGGAAATTCGAAGACGGAACAGGCAGTATCCCTAATCCCTGAAGTGAAGACGAAAAATATACTACCTTTCGTTCATGGTATACCATTCACAATGAGATAATGGATACGTTTAATGATTTTACTGCCGTTACACTTTTACTCTGACATGAAAATAGAACATAATGATTTTACTGAAACGGATAGTTATCGTATAAGGAATGCATATGCTAAGCATGTAGTTTGGAGTAATATGTTCCAACAATTTATTTCTTAGAGCGGATGGAAGATTAAGGCAAATTTCACGAGAAAATGTAATTTTCATTGCGTAATCACACCCAGTGTGCACTGGCACGGGTAGCTGAGATGTTTAAAGCACGAACTCGTGAACGCACGAGGTCTGCCTTTCAAATCCCATTAGAATCACCCACCCTGACTGAGATGTTTTAATAAATAACTAGTATATCCAGGGAAGTAACACATTTTGGCCTAGAAGCTTACTTTCAAAATTTCCTTTATCATTATCACATTCTTTCATTAGGTCCTTTAAAGCTAATTCTGGGCAACAAAAATAGGCTGTTTAATTATTATTATTATTATTATTATTATTATTATTATTATAGTAGGCACTAAAGACATTGTTTTGGACGCAGAAATGGCATCAAATACTTAAATATTAAATTTTGTATGTCCAAAATATATTTCTACATTATAAAAATTAAAAATCTGATGTGTACTATTCACATGACTTTCTCTATATCCCTGCAACAAATTATTCTTAAAAAGCTTATACTTCTATTGCCTTCATGTTAACCAGTAAAACATTAGCAGAAATTACCATATTACTTGCTTCCTTGTAAGTAGAGGTGAAATAAGGGGGTGATAATCAAAAGCTGGTTGCTATGTCACTGAAGTTCCTTTGTTTATTTGGATAGGAGTTGACAGGTTCCTGTATGACAAAAGTATACGTTTTTCATAGTACGAGAAACCAAAAATAAGGAATGTCACAAAAAACGACGAGCTTCACGAAAAAAATGTATATAACATAAATTGTGTGTTTTAACTTGCTCTACATTTTTTGTGCAGTAAGTTTTTGTCCATCTCTTACGGTTTAGCAGTTATTCAAAAGTTTGTAAAATTCATCAGAATAAACTACTCTTCAGAGGCTATTCCCAGAAAATTCAAGATATACGTTTTATTTGTCAGGTAAATATCTTTAATATACGAAATTTTAATCAAAATCGTTAGAGCCATTTTTGAGAAAATCAAAATTTTCCAAAAAATGTTCCATGTAAAGGGTAGTTGGGGGTGGCGAGATTTTTCTCAAAATCTTCGTATCACATCCCTGGAAGATCATAAGATCTTAAACTTAAATACCAAGTTTGGTATTTTACAGACTTTTCGTTTTTGAGTTATCGTGTTCATAGACTCACGGACACACACACACACACACACACACACACGGACCTTTTTCCGAAAATGCTTTTTTTAGATAAAGGGGACCCTAAAACATATATTTCCGGTGAAATCTCGGTATCGAATTTTTTGTTGGAGTGCAATGGAGTTATGTACATAGTGCCTATAGAGAAAGTAAAAATGTAATTAAATATTGAAAAATTAGGCATTAAAATTATGTTTACAAGATATTTCATTTATGTGTTAAAGTGGTTGATTTATGATTGGCAACAAGTAATATAAGCTTATAAAGTTGAAAAAAATCTCTCAAAGGTAAGTCAGCAGATTACAATAAATATGTACAGTGCACTACACATATATAAAAGTGACGTAAATATCACTCGCCTCCAAAGTGTTAAAAGTACAAAGTATCGTTAAGAATAACTATGTAAAATAATTGCTTAAAATATCTTGAAAGGCAAAAGAGACAAGTGGAGAAATCTTGCGAATGTGTGAATTTTAGTCAGATTTCTGCGTACAGCGGTCGAATACCAAAGAATGACAAAGAGACCTACAGGGTGTACATTTCTGTTTCTCTTTCCACAAAACGAATGAATCTACTTTTTAAAACATTAACAGCAGTCTGTTTCCTAGAATGCACCATTCTTAAACCGGAGTAATAGAAAGCCTTGGATAAAAGATGATCCCAGGGTGTAAATTCTTCATTTATATTTGCTGCATTAAACATATTAATAAAGCCAAACATTTTGCAAAAAGCTTTGTCTCTATAACCTTAAAATAGATGCAAATAGTTAAAATAGGCACTTTAGGTACAACAAAACCTGTTTCATACATTTAAATGTCAGAACATACTGAGGTAGTTTTGGCTTGGTCGTAGAAATAAAAGTCAGGTGTATTCCATTTACACGACTTTCCCTACTACTCTATAACAAATTATTGCTAAAAAGATTATTCTTTTATCTGATTCATGCTAATCGAAATAAACATAGCAGAAATAGTCTTATTACTTTCTTCTTTGTAAGTAGAAGGGAACTAAGAGATTACACTAGGTTAAACGAATGTCAACTCTTTTAAAAGTTGATTGTCAGTTGTTGATAATATTTTTTTTTATATGGCCAGAATTTGACAAATTTTCCGTTTGAAAAAAGTTTTAAATATTTTAAAACTGAAACCAATAACAAGAAATATCTCAAATGGTCACTTCTACAAAAAGCAACAAACAAAACAAAGTTGATATAAATTTTGTGTTTTAATAAGATCTATATTTTTTGCGTTGCAAGATTTGTTCATCTCTTACGGTTTAGAGGTTATGCAAAATTCAGCAATATTCACCCAGAATATCCAGAGGATATTCACAGAAAATTTAGGCTATACATTATATTGGTCATCCAAATATCTTTAATATAATGCATTTTAATTTCAAAACCGTTAGAGGTAATTTCGAGAAAATCAAAGATGTCCAAATAATTTCCTTGAGGGTGGGAGGATTTTCTTGAAAATCTTCGTGTCGCATTCTTGGAAGATACTAAACTTAAATAGCACGTTTGCTATTTAACGGACTTTTCGTTCTTAAGCTATGCTGCCCACACACACACACACACACACACACACACACACACACACACACACACACACACACACTCACACAGTGACATTTTTTTAAAATGCTTTTGATTCAACGGGCATCAAAATATGTATTTCTGGTAAAATCTCGGTATCGAATTTTCGGATGGAATGCATTTCCTTCTCTATACACTATGTACATAGTACTTTAGAAAAAGTAAGAATAGAAAAGAAATGAACCTAGAATCCCAAGTGTAATCATCAATGTCCCACGCCGGCACTGCTGTGCATACAAACAGTACAGACAATATCCGATATGTTTTCTTCACATGATTTTCTCTACTCACGTATAAAGAAACTATTCTTAAATAGGCTTCTATTCTATCTACTTTATAGTAATCCAGATTCACCCTCAGTACTCGTTCACACATTCTGTTATAGACTACAGTAGATAATGTGAAAGTCACAACTTTTAAAAAGCGTGTGGATATAATGGCTTTGAAATTCTTGAGAAAAATGTAATATTTGAAAATTCAACCTAATAAGAAGATATGGTTAGCTTCACAAGAAAAAGTATGTGACATTAATTGGCGCTTTGACAAGATATAGTGTATACTCTTTCAATTCTTTGTTGTTTTAATATTGCTTACTATTCTGTGTATTGCAAAAGCACGTACGGTCTGTGGACCCGTGCGATGTTGAAGCTCAATGTATGATACTGTTATGTCAATAAATACACTTGAATTCATTCATTGACAAGATATACCTACAATATTTGCTTATATGATTTTTGTCTAGCTGTTACTGTTTACCAATTATATAAAAGTCGTTCAGAGGTTATTCCAAGAGAATTCAAGATGCATATTTTAAATTTTTATAACATATATTCATCATATTATACTTTATTCAAATTGTTAGCCATTTGTAACAAAATCCAAGTTTTAGAAAGAAAAACTCAGTGAGGGTTTGGAATATGGAGATTTTAAAAATTTTCACATTTGAATCATTGGAAGATGTTGAGCTTGAATACAAAATATAATGTTTAACCAATTTATTTTAGTTATACTGGTTACAGATACACATATAAGAGAATGCTTTAAACTAAAGTACTTTTTATGTCAACTCTTTAATATCCTGTATTAATTTAGTGATATTTTTAAGTCTTATGCTTAACCAGGTGAAAAAAAAGACACGCGCGAATCTTTTCTAAAATGCTTTTTATCTCTTGAGAGGCCTCAAAATATGTCGGTGAATATTTGGTGGAATACAATACTTTCTCTGTTTTAAGAACGTGGCAGAGAAAGTAAACATGTGTATCCCATAGGAAATCAATAAATAGAAAAGGAAAGACAAGGTCTGGAAAGTTCTGATTTGTATTCTATATTCTCGAAGTGTGATATAGTCGTTGGTCAGATATCAAATATAAACATGAGAGGGAGAAAACAATTCGAACTGGAAATTGCTGACCTAGTCTTTGAAGAAGGGGGAAGTCCTGCATATAAAAACGTGGTACTACCATTTTTTTTTTTTTTTTTTTTTTTTTTTTTTTTTTTTTTTTCCATTGAGCTTCCTTCAGAACACAGAATCACTTTGAAGTAAAGATGAAAGAATATTTTTCATCGAAACTTTGCAATAGAAAAGGCTTCATGTAAAAGCAAACCCTGCGGGAGGTGACCTGGTTTTGATTCCAGGTCCCATGTTTTGCAAAAGAACCGCCTCCTCCCTAAAATTTATAGGTCATCTTGTTTATGTCCAGCGACGCAGAACCTTTCTGGGCTGTAGTAGGTGGGCAGCGAGGTAGATATAACGCGAGTGTCCAGGGTCCGCTCGAGTAGGACCCTGCCATTTAACATCTTAAAGTACATAGAGTAACAAACATCACTCGACAAACAGCATAATGACCCAAGAGGCAGCCTGAGGAGAAGTGATGCGTTTGTTTATTGTGCCGTGCAACTAAAGGGAAGAGGGAATTCATGATTATAATCCTCTATGTTTTCAAGCCTAAGGTGGGAAAATACTTTTGATATTTGGCAAATTCAAGCTTTCTCTATCCATGAACTACTCCGTACATACCGGATGTAACTAAATTTCTTCCTTAAATTCCAGGGATGATGGAAAAGATCAGGGGTCTGAAATTTGAGCAGCAACACTAAAAACAATAAAGCTTTTAGCTGTAACGTTACTTAGTAATCAACACTTCAAAATGATTACAACTGCAGAGTGTTAGCGAAATAAGAGCAGAATATTCGTGTGGTGGTAGAGAACACCCATACAAGTCGGCAAATGTATTGTATTGGGTCTATAGAGTAAAAACTCTGATGTGTACCATTCACATGACTTTCTCTACATCTCTGCATCAAATTGTAGTTAAAAAGCTTATGCTTCTATTTACTTCATGCTAATCGAGAAATATTAGCATAAATAGTGTTATTTACTTCCTTGTAAGTAGGAGCCAAATGAGAGAGCACCATAGCTAAAATAATAGTCAAAAGCTGGTTGATTTGTAACTGAAGTTCCTTTGTTTGTATGGGAAGGAGTTAACAAATTCCTGTATGAGAAAATTATGTATTTCAAAGCGGAATTGAAAAACCAAGAATATCTTAAAAATGGTCAACTCCGTGAAAAAAATGTATATGATATAAATTTTGTGTTTTAACGTGCTCTATATTTTTCATGCAGTAAGTTTTTGTCCATCTTTTACGGTTTAGCAGTTATGCACAATTCCGTAAAATTCATCCAGAATAAAGTAGTCTTCAGAGTCATTCCCAGAAAATTCAAGATATAAATTTTATTTGTCAGGTAAATACCTTTAATATAGGATGTTTTAATCAAAATCGTTAGAGCCATTTTTTAAAAAATAAAAATTTTCGAAATGTTTTCCATGTAAAGGGTAGTTTGGGGTGGGGGATTTTTCTCAAAATCTTCGTGTCGCATCCCTGGAAGATACTAAACTTAAATACCAAGTTTAGTATTTTACCGACTTTTCGTTTTTGAGTTATCGTATTCACAGACACACGGGCCTTTTTCTGAAAATTCTTTTTTTGGATACAGGGGACCCTAAAACATATATTTCCGATGAAATCTCTGTATCGAATTTTTGGGTGGAGTGCAATACCTTCTCTATCCTTATGTACATTGTACATACGGGGCTAGAGAAAGTAAAGAGCATGGCAAATTCTTGAACACACATTTTTTTTTTTTTTTTCTTTTTAGTTTCACTTGTATAGCCCCCCCCCCTTTAACTTCTATGGTCATATCGGGGCCTTTGACTTGTGAAACAACTTGCCTGATCACAGCACATGAGATTTTTTTTTTTTTTTTATTTCACGGTAGTCATAGATATTCCCTGATGTTTCGCAATTGTTGACATGCTCAGCATGCAGACTCCTTCATTTCAAATGCGAACTCTGTTGATGAAATGTTTGCTATGTCACACATGTAATAAACATGAAAGAGAAACCACATTACATTAACATCCGTATCTATTGCAACTCAAGTGATTAAAAGTTTTAAACCACCCGCAGCCACTTAATAAAGCTTCACACCTTTAATCTAATTGGTTGGCTCCGGCGGCGGCCAATCGATTGGATTCCCAGGCAGGTGATTTCCATGCCGCTTTTACAACAGAAGAGGAACGGCTTCTGGGAAATCATCTCGTCACAGGAATATCATGTTTATGGCTTACTGCATTCAGTTTCCTGGAACATATATAATCTACATAATACAAGCTTTCAACTAAAGTAGGGGAATAGGCAAGAACCCAAAGGACAGCTGCGTTTAGAACGTGTTCATATGAAAGTACAGTATTTTTACTTTCTCCAGTCCTCATGTACAATGTACATAGTGGATAGAGAAGGTATTGTATTCCATCCAAAAAGTCGATGTCGAGATTTCACCGGAAATATATGTTTTGGGGCCCCCTGAGTCCGAAAAAAGCATTTTTAGAAAAAGGTCCGTGTGTGTCTGTGGACAGCAGAGCTCAAAGAACGAAATGACCGTTAAAAACCAAACTTGGTATTTAGATATAGTATCTTCTAAGGATGCGACACCAAGATTTAAAAAAAAATCCCCCACCGCAAACTATCCTTCATATGGAAAAAGAATCGAACATTTTTATTTTCTCAAAAATGGCTCTAACGATTTTGATTAAAATCCCGTATATTAAAGATATTTATATTCCAAATAAAATGTTTTTCTTGAATTTTATAGGAATAACCTCTAAACCTTCTTTATTCTGCATGAATTTTGCGGGATTTTGCTTCACTGCTAAACCGTAAGAGATAGACAAAAACTTACTACACAAAAAATGTAGATTTTGTCAAAACACACAATTTATATCATTTATGTTTTTGTTCTGGAGGTAACCGTTTCCGAGATACTCCTTGTTAGTAGTTTCAATTGTAAAGTACTTATACTTTTCTCAGACGGGAAATGTCCGTTCTTCTTTTGTTCTACTCCTGGGCAAGCAAAGAAGCGATTTGCAATGACAATCGTATAACGATGGCTTAACACATTTGACTATCACTTTAGCTTTCCTTTAGTACATTTGATACCGAGATTTCACTAGAACACATTTTAGAGTCTCCTGTACCAAGAAAACAGCATTTTTAGAAAAATATGTGTGTGCGTGTGTCTGTAAACACAACACATAAACGAAATATTCTTTGTTAATTGTTTCAATTTTAAAATACTTAAAACTTTTGTCAAGCGGAATTTTGTTACTCCTGTTTGTTTTGTTTCACTCCTGGACATGCAAAGAGAACCAAATTTCAATCACATAGACTACCGCTTTAGCATAGTGTTTCCCGTATAGTTCGAATAGTTTGTTATAAAATGAATAAAGAAAAGCATGTGAATAAAACATCAAATTTTGTCTAAAAATATTATTTTGGGGAGAAGTAGTAATGCCGAAACCTTTGTATTAGTACACGCACTGATCTATACAGCGCGTATGGAATGTCACATGTATAAATGAGTCTTTTAAACGTTATTGCAAACTTTAGACTGTTATAAATACAGTGCGACCCAAATACGGTGTTTTTCTACTGAAATATGACAACGCATAGCTACTGTACACAAGGTCACGGTGCTGACTTGTTTTTTTCTGCTCTGAAAGTGCAGTATTGAGCTGAATGTAATATAGCGCTGTTGGGTTATTAGAAGTGTGCTTTGTTATTTTGTCCTGTACCTAGTCACAAAATGTATTATGCCTCAGCATTTGTTTTCAATTGCACAGCGTGTAATTATTTATTTATAATTCGTATGTGTTAACATATTTTATGAATGGATACTAAATAGTATATAAAATGGCAAAATTTATCCAAATTTAATATTTTTCACAGACAAAGCTTGGTTCCACTTTCATGAATATGTGTGCACACAAAATAATGGTTATTGGAGTTCTGAGAAACCTAATATATGGTGCGCCCTTAGCGGAGTAAAGTTATAGGACCATTCTTTTCAAGTCAACAGTTGAAGTCCATACATACATGAATACAGTTTTGCACCCTTTTTAAGATCATTAACAGGCAGGGAGTGTGATTTTGCCTTTTTTCAACAAGACTTTGCAACAGCTCATACAGTCAACCCTTCGATGAAAACAATTGAAAATGTGTTCCAGGACAGAATTATTAGTTGAGATTTGTTGTCCCCTTGGTCCCCCAACCTAACCCCCTGCAACTTCTATCTCTGGGGTAACTTAAAGGATAAAGTGTAAAAGACAAACCCTCACACCCTGAAAGAATTAAAACAAAATATCCGCCATGAAATTGGCAACATTTCTCAATTTAAACTACGGCGAGTAATGAATAGTTTCCTAAAGAGGTGCCAAAAATGTATGAACGACGGCGGTGGTCAGTTTCAGTATCTGTTTCAATAATATTGGTAAGTAAAGCATGTAAAAGTGGTTTTAAAAATGTTGCAAGGTTTCATCCGCGCTTTTTACTTTCTCTATACGCACTATGTACATAGTGTATAGAGAATGTATTGCACTCCACCCAAAAAAAGTTGATACCAAGATTTCACCGGAAATATATGTTTTAGGGTCCCCTTTAACTAACAAAAGCATTTTCGGAAAAAGGTCCGTGTGTGTGTGTGTGTCCGTGTGTCTGTGAACACGATAACTCAAAAACGAAAAGAAGGTAAAATACCAAACTTGGTATTTAAGTTTAGTATCTTCCAGGGATACGACACGAACATTTTGAGAAAAATCCACCCACCCCCAACTACCTTTTACATGGAAATTTTTTCGAAAATTTTGATTTTCTCAAAATAGCTCTAACGATTTTGATTAAAATTTCGTATATTAAAGATACATGACAAATAAAATGTATATCTTGAATTTTCTGGGAATAGCCTCTGAAGAGTAGTTTATTCTGGATGAATTTTACTGAATTTTGAATAACTGCTAAGCCGTAAGAGATGGACAAAAACTTACTGCACAAAAAATGTAGTGCACGTTAAAACACACAATTTATGTTATATACATTTTTTTCGTGCAGTTCGTCGTTTTTGTGACATTCCTTATTTTTCGTTTCTGCTATGAAAAACATACATTTTTCATACAGGAATTTGTCCACTGCTGTCCATACAAACAAAGGAACTCGGTGACATAGCAACCAGCTTTTGATTATCGCTTTAACCTATGGTACTCCCTTATTTCACCTCTACTTACAAGAAAGCAAGTAATATGGCTATTTCTGCTGATGTTTTACTGAATAGCATGAAGCAAATAGAAGTATAAGCTTTTTAAGAATAATTTGTTGCAGGAATATAGAGAAAGTCATGTGAATGGTACACATCAGATTTTTTATGATAGTAGCAGACGGCAACGAGCGCCGAGGGCGGGGACAGGCAAAACACCGCGCAGCCGGTTCGCACGTTTTTGGATCACCGGTATTTCTAATAGAATAAAACAAAATAAGTTGTATACTGAGAAGCCATGGAGATTTATAAAATATTGGTAAGATGTCCTCCGTTCTATTATTCAACGTACACCAGTCTTTCTGCTACTCCACGCACAACATTTTGCAATTCATGTCTTGAATATTAGCAACTTCTTTCTGTTGCTGTCAGGTTGATGGGTTTGTCAGGAAAAGTAGTTATATAAGGTAATCCCATAACCTAAAGTCTGTCTGATTTAGATCTGGAGATCGCGGCGCTACTTTGTTGGAAGGTGTCTACTGATGACACGATCGCCAAAGATATGGGCAATGAATTGTTTTGAGATCTAGGGCGGATCACCATCTTGCATGCAGATAATGGTATTGAATCAGCTGTATTCGATCATTTATTGATTGAGCCTGATTTGTAAGTGACAAATTCTTATAACAGAATGAATAAAATTACTAATGTTTTATTCAACAAAACTGCATTCGTAGTAACTGTGAACTGAAAAAATCAAAAGTAAACCAAACCCCATTGCTTGCCCAGTATGTGACTGTTTTTGTTTATATACTTTCTCAAATATTTATTGCGGTTTATAGTTTGAATACTAATCAATTCAGTGCTATCTTACAAATATGAGAACACAACATAGTTGACTAAAGCGTAAGAAAAATAATACAGGTATAAACCTTGGACTTCTTTTGTTGTAGTACTAGTGGTGGTGGTGTGGTTTTATCGCCAAACATGTTCAGTACACTTGGAAATATACAACAATCGCATGGGCCTCATGACCCTATTAATATGCATCTCCTGTCCTTGTATATTTTACAGTAAGATTTTTGTTATGTATTAAAGATATACATTTAATTATAGCAAAATAACAATAAATAAGTGAGAAAAAAACGTATGAAAGAATGAGGGACAGTTAAAATGAAATTTTACTATATACTTAGCATTAATTATAATATACACAGTGGTTTGATAATTAAAAATAACCACACCCTCACTCTCATGTACCCTGTCCCCCTTACGTAAGAGTTTTGTAAAGCAGTAAAAACACACATTTAGTTACTATGTAATAACATGACAAAGGCATAAATGAAGATAAAAACATCAAATGAGATACAATTAAGGAGAAGTTTAACAACAAATTTATGATTACATATAATACAATATTCTGACGGAATAACGGAACACTCGCTCTTATGTACCATGTTCCCAACTACCGTTCTCCATAACCGAATCTTAGGTAGAAATAACTCCATTTTATAATGCCCAGTATTCAACATTACATCCATACAAGTCTTTATTCTCCAATTAGAATCCAGAAACTGTTCTGGTAAACATCGCGTTCTTAATATTTCTGTTTCACTACATTCTGTCAAAATATGACTCCATGTTTTCCCTTCCCCGAAGATCTCACTCCGGCGTCATCAATTAATTTGTTGCCTTTTCAGGCGCCTAATCTTAAACGCTAAACAGCTTCACGTGTACGGTCATCTAAATAAACTTCCCTCCCCCTATCACCCTGCTATTTGATACTGTATGTAGGGTACAAGTTAATACATTTTCTAACCAGTTTATTTATTATGAAGTGTTAGCAATGTTTTGACCACATATATATTGTCATAACCATGATGGTTGGAGCTTAGGGGTGTAGCTAATTAGGGTGGCGTAATCAATAGTTTATTTTACGGTTTGACGCCTCCTTAACCCTAAGAAGTGCTGAGTTTTCAATCTTAAGGGGAGTAACCCTAGAGTACTTATTGAGTCTTACCTTGAAGCCGTAGCTGAGTGGTTAGACCACTCGCCTCTCACCTAGATGGCCCAGATTCGATCCCAAGCGACCGCATGTGAGATTTATGGTGGACAAAGCGGCACAGGGGCGCGTTTTTTTCGGGTTCTCCGGTTTCCCCTGCCATCGCAATCCACTGGTGCTCCATTATCATTCTATGTATCACCAGTGTCATCGCCTGCGGTGCCACAAGCAGTAAAATCGGGTGTTAAACACTACCAAAAAATATTGTGTACCGAGGAGGAGTTGTGTGCTACTTCGTTCGGACTTGCTCGATCTGCCAGCGTCGCGGCCCTCGTTCCAGAATGTGACTAACTCCGACGTTATCACGCTCGCTTATATCGGTTCGATCTGACTCCTGTATGTGGTGAGCCGACGCCGAATTTGTATGTCGGGTTGAGCGGAAACACGTGATTATTCCAATATTCTACATTATTCTAGAAATTTCTATGGAAATAACGTCAATCAGAAAACCCCTTGGACAATCCTAAGGAACTCCATTTACATCCTGTCACGAATGAATCTTAACAAAACCTCTTAAGTTAGAAAATATAAAATATGAAACCAAAATAATTTAGAAGTGTGACAGGGCAATAATATATATCAATGTATTCTAAAATAAAATGGTCCTCCTACACATGTATGCGACAATGTGTATAAAAGGCACAAAAAGAAACCGGCACTCTCTTGTTCCGTACACCAAAGTTCTTACCGTTTGCAGGGTACTTTCTTACGTCATGTTTTTATTTTATTGGCCGATATTGTCACGTTGCAGGTGAGTGTTCTATGTCGAACCAGTAGAGCATATCTATGCTGGGTTTGTCTACTCATTCGCTAATAACCTTACTCAGTTGGAAGCGAGATTAGATAACGTGTACTACAAGAGTAAGCTACAACCTCTCCTCCTTTCCCAATTAGAGTGACGGAGCGACCAGAGGATATCAGAAGACACGCCCTATAAATGCCCCTACATACTATCAGAAATTCTATGTCTATTACTATTTGTACTCTATGTACAATCGTAAATAATTGAAATATAATAAATTCGCAATTGCTACATTCAAGTTAAACCCCATGTGCAACCGCTCTTGACCAACTTTCTTAGTGAGAAGCTCTGTACGTTTTATCTCCTCAGCATTCCCTTATGTCGATGGGAAGTCGGGTCAAGTTGCTACATCTAGGGCACACGAAACAAGGATACATTAATGTCTATTCCCTCTGCAAATGACAAAAAGTTTCTCTGGGACAAGTTTACTACAAATTCCTGGCAGGACATTCCAAGGTTATTAAGGATAAGCATCTTAGCTTCAACGACAGTTCCAAGCGAAAATCTCTGGAATGCTCAAATGGGAATTCATGCCTGAAAACATCCTTTCTACTGCAACTCTGCTTGTCTGAAGATGGAGATCTATTCCGTCTAACTTTGCGGCTGTGAGTCCCAGAGTAAGAGAGCAAACCATCCATGGATTTAGAGCGTGTTTTTGTTCCCTAATCAACCACGCCTTTAGCAAAATATGCTTCTACAATCACATACCGATTTTAGATCGCATCTTAAACGAGTATTTCAGTTCAACGAGTAAAACTAAATTTCCTTTCTGTGTTTTCCACAAAGGTGTCGGTTAAGTTATGTTAGTTGTACGAATTTTAGTAAACAAAAATAAATTTCCCCGATTGAACAAGTTTTTAAAATCTTTTTACAGATTTACTATAAAATGCAGTGTCATTTTCTAATTTTGACAGTGTTTTTTTCATCTCTGACTGTGCTATGTTTTGCCTGAGATTGTCATTAAAAAGGGCAAAAGTTGAGTGCAATTTATATGTTTCTGTTTCTTTGCTTTGTTTTGCTAGGGTTGACCGTTTCAGAGGTATTCCTGTTATTGGTTTCAGTTTTAAACCACGTAACTTCTCTCAAACGTGAAGTCACCTTTCATTTCATCTCTCTCGTTTTAATGCAGGCCATATAAAGCGAACCGAACTTCGGTTGCTTCGTATAGCGACCGGCATTTAAAATATTTGATTACGGCTTTAGCCTAGTGTATTCCCTTATTTTGCTTTTAATTACAAGGAAGCAAATAATAAGACGAATGCTTATCTCAATTTGAATGATTTAATAAAAGAATAATATTTTGTTGAATAGTTTGTATGTGAAACAGCTAGAATAAGTCCTGTGAATGGACACATCAAATTGTTAATGTAAATTATTACATCTCGGGATATAGATTTGTTGGAAACAAAGCTGAAAGTAGAAGTTAAGAGTTGATACTACTACAGAATAGTGATAATGTATTTCCCCATGAAGGGGGCTTCATGGTCTCAGTTCGTTCTCTATCTACTTAACTTCTTCTAAAGTCTTTTGCATATAACTTTGCCCCGTTTCTTTTAACTGTCACGTGCTTAATCACCTTTCAGTGGCCGCTGTTGTGGGAAAGGCTGTTATAAGGTACAAAGTATTTCCTTATTTAATAAGAATATTTACGTTAATATATTCAAAGATAATTCTCAATTTTAAATTGTCATAACCTATGAATCAAATATAGTATGTATCAAGAGTAAATCTAAAATACGCGTAAAGTTTTGTCAATACATACTAATACATATAGGGGCATCCTTTGTTTTAAATCTGCCTCTTGAAAGCACATATTAACATAAACCTCGTAACATGGTGTTTATAACGGGTGTTTCAAATGTATTTCCGCAGTGAGGAGAATACGCTCGCATGCTCACCCATGACCTTTTAGTTGGCAACTGATCCTGCTAACTATTGTTGAGAATAATTATTTACCACTATCACAGATGCTTTTACTCATTCCTGTAGGTAGAGTTCGACTCGTTAGCTCTTGTTTCGGACACGGGTTTCCCGCGTAATCGTGTATACGTACATAAGTTTTACTTTCAATGTACATAGGGATAGAGAAGTATTGCATTCCGCCCAAAAATTCGATGTCGAGATTTCACTGGAAATACATGTTTTAGGACCCCCTGAATCCAAAAAAAGCATTTCCAGAAAAAGGTCCGTGTGTGTGTGTGTGTGTGTTTGTGTGTCCGTGTGTCTGTGAACACGATAACTCAAAAACGAAAAGTAGCTAAAATACCAAACTTGGTATTTAAGTTCAGTATCTTCCATGGATGCGACACGAAAAATCTCCCCACCCCAAACTACCCTTTACATGGAACTTTTTTCGAAAATTTTTATTTTCTTAAAAATGGCTTTAATGATTTTGATTAAAATATAATATATTAAAAATATTTACCTGACAAATAAAATGTATATCTTGAATTTTCTGGGAATAGCTTCTAAAGACCTGTTTATTCTGGATGAATTTTGGTTAATTTGGTATAACTAATAAACCGTAAGAGATAGACATAAACTTACTATACAAAAACTGTAGGCCTTGTTAAAATACAAAATTTATGTCATATAAATTTTTTTCGTGGAACTTGCCGTTTTCGAGGTATTCATTTTTATTAGTTTCAGTTGTGAAGTACTTATACTTTTCTCAGACGGGAGTGTCCGTTTTTCTTTTGTTCTACTCCTGGCCAAGAAAAGAAGCGATTTGTAATGACAATCGCATAACAACAGCTTTTAAAATATTTCACTATCGATTTAGCCTAGTGTATTCCCTTATTTTCTTCATGCTTATAAGGAACTAAGTAATAAGAATATTGTGCTGAATACCTCGATTAACAAGGTGCAGCATAAAGAATAATCTTATGTATGAAGTTTGTAGAACGGCTAGAGAAAGTCATGTGAGTGTAACACATCATATTTTTTAAACTCTTCCTCTGTTCATTTCGTTTTCGGAGAACTTTGCATTTCATTTCCTTACTAACAGCTCTATGTGCTGTCTGAAATTTCGCCCTGTTTGGCCTCTGTTGAAAGTTTAGGACTACTGCTTTTCGGAGCATCAGGAATGTAGTAAATAAATTGCCACGTATCACTATGAGGACATGCCAAATGTGCAAAACGCTCAAGAAATTTACGTTTTACATTTTCTGAAATCTTATCACCACCAGCACATTAACTGGGAACGTTTGGTTAACATTTTGGCTTCCTTTCACAAGCACACAGTTCTCACAGTATTGTTCAAGTACGATAAGGGAGGACAACCTTGCTCAAAGTAATGCTCCCTCTCCTTAGTTCCATTACCAACCGCAGTTACAACCGTCAAGAGTTAATTGCGGAAACTCTTGACACATCAGATATATCTTATATTATTGCACTGTATAGGGTGTGTATATCGCTATTCAAAGGTATACTTAGCCAATCAGGGGAAAGTATATAAATTAACGTGGCAAGCTTATACGGAAGAAGAATTAGTCACATTTCACTGGCTGTTATTTTAATTTATCTCAATACATTCGAGGAAAATGATTGTCAAATTTACATTTTCATTACCGCTGAATCAAATAAATATTAGCAGGGTTAATTCTTCTGATTTAAATATAAATTCGTATCAACAAATTCTTCGTATTAAACCTGCCTCTATCATAAGAGATTGCTATTCTCACCTAACCTTGTTTTGCACACGACTGGCATAGTGTCATTTAATCACGGAAAAGGGGAAGGAAATTGTGCGCGGAAGCATGCATGTAACCGGAGCAACGTTATATGAAGCAGGATATTGGCGGGGATGGTAAGGAATGGCGTTTCTTCTATATCATTCATTACACACGCTCAGATCAGTGGAGTTAATGCAGGGAGACAGAAACGCTCTCCGATGCTTTATTTGCAGTCATGCGCAGATCATCTCTCTCTCTCTATAGAATAGCTTACCGGCACCTGCCCTTTTATGCGGCTCAAAAATTCAAGGAATCCACAAAGTTAGCTCCCCTCAAAGAATATTGTGTAAGATTATGATAAATACGTCTCAGAAGTCAGGACTTTGTATGCCTAAGCAGAGAGGCCTATATTGTACTCACGGTTAGCAAAAAAGTATGCGTTGTCAGAAAGTTATAGTCACATTGCTCACACGTAAAACCTTATAAACATATGGAATTTCTCTTCACGAAGCGGCGTCTCGGCGGGGTTTCTCCAGGTACTCCGGTTTCCCCCACCATTCGTTCCATCAATTGCTCCATATTCACCTTTCCTATCATACGTTTCACTTCCTCATGCTCATGCCTGGATACGGGCCGATCACACGTTCCAGATTCTCCATTCTGTAGTTTCGTGCCGTTGGTTTCCCGATAGTCTTATGACCCCTAGGCTTTCGCCTGTAAGTCCCAGGGGATGTCAGCCCTAAATATAGAGAGGGTAAGCCGACTACTATGAATTTCCCTTCACATTTTAATATTTCTAGAATTAGGACTAGCGAACACAACACTAATACAGTTTGATGTTACTTTGGCGGTTTGAGAGTGCTTCTTTTAGTATTTTAAAATAACAAATTAAAAATTATTTTAAGTCATTTAATATTGAGTTACTGTTTTCTGTATTGGAATTCAGCAGGTTTAAGAAAATTAATGTAATTGTTATTTGTTCCGGGTGGTATTGTTGTATAATTTCACTAAAGTACTCATGTCCCCTAGAGCGTTTGCGACATTTTTATTGCCTTTCTTGCTGGCTGTTGCAGTTTATTGTTACGTATAAATCTTCTTGGATACTTTCTGAAATAAAAATAAAAGCATTATATATGAATGTGGGTTATTAAAGTACTTACCCAACTTACTGTGGAATGACATAAAATGATGGCAGTGTGCACAATATGACTATGCGACCGTTATGTTTGTATAACCGTATGCAGCGTATCATTACAAGACCCTTTCACTAGCTTTGTTTTGCTTTTTCTTACCCCATTTATACACCGTCCTTAACATCTTGGTCATATCGGCGGATTTTTCCTTTGGAACAATTGCTCATGGCAGTGGTGCCCAATTGTACATTTTTACTATCTCTACCCAAAAATTCGATACCGAGAGTTCACCACAAATAGACGTTTTAGGGTCCTCTGTATCTCAAAAAAAGCATTTTTAGAAAAAGATCTTGGTATATAAGTTTAATATCTTTAATATCTTTCAAGGATGCGACACGAAACTACCCTTTACATGAAAAAAAAAAATCGGAAATGCTGATTTTCTCAGAAATGGCTGAAGATTTTAATTATAATATCCTATATTAAAGATATTTACACGACAAATAAAATGTATATCTTGAAGTTTCTGAGAATAGGTTCTAAAGGTCTGTTTATTCTGAATGAATTTTGCTTGATTTTGCTAAACACGAAAAAACACAATTTTTATCAAATACTATTTTTCGTAGAGTTGACCATTTTTGAGGTATTCGTTGTTATTGGTTTCAGTTTTAAAATACTTGAAACTTTTCACATAAGGGAATTTTTAGACTCCCGGCAATGCAAAGAAACGGATTTCATCCACATAGAATTCAGTTTTAAAACATTTGACCATCTCTTTAGCCTAGAATATCCCATTATTCCTCTTCTACTTACAAGAAAGCATTTCAGCTAATGTTTATCTCGATTAGCATGAAGTAGGAGAATAAGCTTTTTAACAATAATTTGTTAGAGATGTAGAGAACGTCATGGGAATGGAACACATCAGAGTTTTTATCTTTGGGCTGTTATCCTTAAGTATACACGCACACATTGACACTCACATTAATACCCTGGAGAGGGCAGAGAATAGTCTTGGTTAGAGAAAAATTTCCACCTCCCCAATCGAGAAGCGAACTCGGGATCCCTCGCATAGTAAACAGGTTTTCTACCAACGTAGCCACTAGCCTTATCGCCATTGACCTCTAGGGCGAATTCATCGCAGGGACATCAGTTCCCAAGTTCCGAGCGATAAAATAAATTCTAGTGTTACATTCGCATTACTCTCTCTCTATTTATTCTTCGATAAATCTTATTCTTCTGTCTACTTCACAGTAATCGAGGTAAAGAATGGCTGAATACTATTTCCTGTAGATCTACAATGTGAAAATGGAAATATATTAGACTAAGCGATAGTAAATCCTTTAGAGAGCTGGTCGGAATTGGATGGTCTTGAAATACTATTCCCTTTACTTGACCATGTGAAAGAAAAATGACTATCACTTCTTTTTTGAGCAAAGTTTAAACGATTACAAAATTGAAACAACAAAAAGGAATATCATAGTAATCTTTAACTAAAAAAAAATGCATTTATCATATGTTGTGCGTCTTAATTTTGTGAAGTAAGTTTTTGTCTAACTCTTGACAGTTTCCCAGATATCCAAAAGTCATTCACAATGAGGAGAGCTTCAGAGAACATTTCCAGAAAATTTAAGATACACATTTTATTTGTGACGAAAATGCCTTAAATATATAGTATTTTAATAAACATTGTTAGAGAAAACTTTCAGGAAATAAAAATTGTAGAAAAAGTTCGAAGTAGAGTTTGGATCAGGAATTTTCTTGGTTTTCGGTCCACGCCCTTGTTTCCTTTCAAATTACATATGTAATAAACAGATAATGTTTACAAGGTAATTTCAGTCGACATAAATTTGTCTTACTCTTCTCACTCCTAAGAATCTACCTCTGTTCATTGGTTACGATTTGAGTTCCAGCGTCTTGCGAGCGCCTTCCAGCCACTAAAGCAGAATTCTTCCATTTTCTATCGTTTTCACATCCATTTTGTTTAATCTAATGAGAGGCCAGATAGATGAGTAACGCAAATTATAAAGGAATTCTGCCAACACTAAATAAAGAAGCACTTTAGGAAACCAAATGCTACGGCAGTTTTTTTCTCTGTACCTGCACTGTGATTTTGTTGAAAATGTGAACATGTAACTGAGACTCAGGTCTCACGACGATTTTCACTGTGCCATTCTGAAACAACATACCAGGTAAGAAAAGACAAAACCGATTGGGCAATTCACCCATTCATCCTTCAACCCCGCTCGACGCTCCCTCAGAACAGATTGACTTGTTAAGCAGTGTATTAAGTTTATCCATCTCGTGCACTAATTATAACTTTAGTATGAGTACAGAGACAAGATTAACCTAATTTTGCATCACCCGGTGGCTTATTGTTGAACCAGACAGTTTGGGGATCACTAATAATTGGCGTTGTGTTTCATGTGCACCCCCTTTTCCCAATACGGTTTAAGCAAGGCTTTATGAGTGAGGCTTCACCCAAATCAGAAGGTTGCACGAGCGACAGCCAGCGTCCAAACAAATGGAAGACATGGGCGGAGACTGCGAAAACACCCCGTTTTACGTTAATGTTTTTTGTTTTTTTGTTTTGGTAGTGTTTCACGCCCGCTTTTACTGCTACGGCATCGCAGGCGGTGACACTGATGATACAGTGGAACCCCAGTGGAATGAGATGGTGGGGGAAACCGGAGAACCCGGAGAAAACCCGCCCCTGAGCCGCTTTGTACACCACAAATCTTTCATGTGGTCTCTTGGGATCTAGGTGGGAGGTCTAACCACTCGGCAACGACGCGGCCACGTTTTACGATAAGTATTTCCAGGCGTATTTTTAATGTATTTGATTGTGCTTGGTAGAGAAAGTAAAAACTTCGTTGTGAGAGTTACTACTGACATTGTGTGAACGGTAATTTGCCACCAATGTGTTTGAATGTTGTAAGGTAAACCACCACAACTTCAGCTGCCATTTCAACCATGCGGAATGATAATGTTCATTCTGTGACATCTGCATGTGCAGGAGAGTTTACCAGCTGTATCAGTGGTAAAGTCTGGCACCAAAGAAAGGTGTGATGTTTGCAATTTATTTAAAAAAAAAAAATTGTGCTCAGAAATAAAATAATTACTAAAAACACGATGTGGGTGAAAGTACACTATAGAGGCATAGTTTATTACCATATGCTCTGTAAAGCAAAGAGAGGTTTTGAAGACTGTGTTTGGCACAGAGTTCATCCCTTGCTCTCTTATAGTACAACAGCTGTTGAAGCCCACATAGTGCCATATTTTTGCGATGGGCAAAAATTTGTCAGGCAATAAATAACACATCCAATTATCTGGAGAAATCCATTCCTTAGAGAGCATTAAAAAGCACGAGTAGTCTGCCAAGGGAAGGGATTTTAGCTGTTTATCATTTTTATGGTCATAAAGGAGAGAAGCAGCACACAAAAATGAAGTGGAAGACTTTCCTCTTGTACTAACTCTGTTTACATTCTCTCTCTCTTCTTCCACAAACGCGCTACAAACAACCTCTCCTTCCATATTTAAAATGAGATGTCTAATGTTGGGTATATGAGGGCCATCCAGATGGTAATAAACAACTTGTCATAACTAAATAATAACGAAAGTTATCAACACAAAACTTTATTTACAAAGTTACCTAACTTACTCTAATTTTCAACGTAATCGTAATTGCTATCAAAGTATTTCTTGTCACGTGGTACCGGATTTTCAACGCAGATGTACTCTTTCACCGCTAAAGACCTGAGCCAAGATGTCGCCGCCATTTTGAGGTTTTCATGGCTGGGGAATCTTTTCCATCCAAAACATCATATACGACGTCCAATGTAAAACACCGGGTTTTCTGAATTCTTTTATCAACATTAGTTTCCAGCTCCTCCATAAGATTGATGAACTTCCACTCTGGTCTTTTTCGTACACACTGGTTCATCCTTGATCACTGGTAAATTATACGTCATTTCCTCACTGAATACTCGTTCATTGCATTATCACTATACACTTGCATTATTTGCCTATAAAATTCGATTGGCCGAACATTTTGTGCATTAAAAAAGACGAATAAGTTCTTTGGTGGTAAAAAGTATAACATCGACATTGAAAAACTGGTACTACATGACAATAAATATCTTGACAAAATGGAGTTTGCGTTGACAAATAGAATAAGATACTATAAGATTGTAAATAAAGTTTAGTGTTGATAACTTTCGTTATTATTTAGATATGCAAAATCGTCTGTCACTTTCTGGATGGTCCTCCTACATGGTTTGTTCTTATTTCAGCACTTTTACGCATCTTGAAGCACAGATGGGGCACTGCTGTTTATAAAACTTTAGTTTATTCTATGTTTATTTTATTTTTATTTCAAAAATTAAAATTTATAAAATCTGATGCGTTCCATTCATATGACTTCCTCTATTTGTCCCGCAAACAAACTATTCTTACAAAATACAGTTCTTCTTTCTACTCCAAGTTAACCGAGATAAGAATAGCACAATGGTCTGCTACTTACTTCATTATAAGTTGAAGGGAACTGAAAGAATATTCTTAATTAAAGCGATAATAAAATGTTTTAAAAGCTATCGCTATGCGATTGTCATTAAATTCGCTACCTTGTATGGCCAGGAGAAAAACAAAAGATGAGGAAAACTTTCAGTTTGACAGAAGAATAAGTATTTGAAAATGAAACCACTAAGAAGGAATATCTCGAAACGATTAGCTCTACAGAAAAAGAATTGTCTGTTATGTGTTTTGATAAAATCGACATATTTTGTGTAGCAAGTTTTTTCTATCTCTTACGGTTTACCTGTTATGCAAAACCCATTGAGAATGAAGAGCACTTCAGCCCAGCAAATTCAAGGTATGCGTTTCTTTTTACACATAAATCTCTTTAATATGTGGTATTTTAATAAAAGTCTTTAAAATCATTTTTGACAAGATCAAAATTTATGATAATTTTTCCATTTAAAGGTTAGTTGGAGTGTGGGATTTTCTTAAAAAACTTCGCTTCGCATCCTTGGTAGATATTAAACTTAAATAGAAGACTAGTATTTAAAAACTTTACGGTTTTTTTTAGTTAAACTGTCGCCACAAACACACATTGACTTTTTCTAATTTTTTTTGGATTCAGGGGGTGTGTATAAACATATTTGCGGTGAAATCTCGGTATAGAATTTTTTTATGGAATACAGTACCTTCTCTACCTGACATGCACATTGTGCATACGAGAAAGTAATGTGAACTCTATTTTGCATATCTGAAGTGCTGAATATGATAACAAATCTTTAGTGGCCTTTAATTTCAGATAAAGAATTTCTAAAAAACATCTGATGTAATTCACATGACTTTCTTTACATATTCTATAACAGAATATTCTAACAAAAGCTTGCCTTTTGTTTACTTCAGGCTGATCGAGACGCGAATTAGGAGGAATGGTCTTGGAGATGTTTATCTTTATCTTTGAATTTATTTTTTTATTTGGGTTTAAAATTTTTCTTTTCAAAATTTAGTTAAGTAAATAAGTTAATAAGGCAAGTTAACCCTTTCGTTCTTATTGTTTACGCCCTTACAGTAGAAGGGAAATAAGCGAATACACTTGACACACGGACCTTTTTCTAGAAATGCTTTTTTTTTTAAATACAGTAGACCCTAAAACTTGTATTTCTTGTGAAATTTCGATATCGAATTTTGGGTGGAATGCAATACATTCTGTGTAAACTAAACACATAATACGTGTAGAGAAAGTAAAAAGAATAAGCTTTTGTAGGAGCAATATATTGCAGAATGGACAGAGAAGGTCATGTATATGAAACACATCAGATATTTTGTAATATATTTCTGATATGATGAAAATTGATACAGGAGTATTTACATATTGCTGAGAATTTTTTGATAATCTTCTATATTAGAGTAAATATATGATTAATTCAATACAGCATACAAATATGCTCCTTTGAAATGCCTATTAATGTTCATAAATAGCTATATGTGTGCATTGTGACAGTCTTTCATGTTTGGAGAGGTTTTTCACAGAAAACTGGATTGGTGTCAGAGCACGGCTCGCTTAGCAAATTGCTGCTCTAATTACACATTATTTGGAAAATGGTACTCCGGCTTTATAAATGAATATTGTTTACTGTCGCATACTGATAGCATTGCGAAACAAGCAAATATTATGTGATGCAAACATAATGCAAACAGAAACAGCAAACAGCGGAAGTGGTCCAGGAATATAAACCAGCTCTCTGAAACCAGCAAGAATGTCCTTGTTAGTTTGTTTCTGTTAATAAACCACCTCGCAATAATGCGCTGCTTAAGGGAATATTAAACGTAGCGGAATTCCCTCGATCTGTGCATGTAGATATGCTTTTTGTAGGTAGGAATCGAGTGTCTATCTAGTAAATAAAGATTTGATATGTTCCATTCACTAACTTTCTCTACATCTCTGCAACAAATCATTGTTAAAAAGCTTATTCACATATAGTTATTTATGAGCATTAATAGGCTTTTCCTTTCTACTTACAAGAAATCAAGTAATAAGGCCATTTCTGCTAACCGATTATCATGGCGCATCTAGATAGAAGAATAAGCTTTTAAACAATAATTTGTTACAGAAATCTGATGTATACTTTGACTTACAGGAATGTGTCAAATGAATTTTCAGTATTTAGCAATGACACAAGGTCTGCAGAGCCTGATGCTTGGATATTTTACACTGTAGTGCATAATTTTATTTTTTGCATTGGAAATCTATAACATATTTGTAAATATGTATTGTAATTTGTTGACATTTATGAAGAGTACATAATACAATAATCATATTTTAATTTTATATATTACTAGTAGTAACTATTATGTCGATAATTAGAAGGCTATCATCTGACATTACATTGGTGTTGCATATAATTAAATTATATTTATTTGTACATTTTAAAACTAATTTTTGATACTCTTTGTATTTATGTGATTGTAAAAAAAAAAGAGCACATTAAGTATAGTAGAGGCACGAGCTTTATGCATTTTTTCCATTGTATATAAACATATGTATACATGTATATGTCTTGACAAGTTCTTTGTTCAGTGGCCTAAACGAACCTACAGAATGCTTTCTAATCTAGCGAAAGACATGTAAATGTAACACATCAGTGTTTTTCTATTTATATTAAGACTCTTTAACTGGACATATCGCGACCGATTTGTTAGGAAATATCCCGTGACTGGATCTGTTGCTGAGAGATTTCTCGATATTATCTCTCTACCATAACAACTTATGGAAAAATCTGATTTCATTAAATAAATCCTAATTGACCATAATAGTTGTCCATACAATGAATCCTTACAACGTTGTAAGTCACCATTGGGGTATGTCATCCCAAAATAACTTGAGATCAACTTGTGGAAACGTGCGAGTCAGTTGAGAAATTCAATGCTATGCCGGGAAGTAGCCACAGTATCTCAGTGGTAGAGCAATCCGCTAGAGATAGGGTGACCCGTGGTTCAAATCCCGGCTATGGCATTGGATTTTTCAGTCTGACATTACCTATCCAGCTCTATTTAGTTTTAATCATAGTGGTACCAGTTCTGCGCAGGCATCTCAGGAGGAAAGAGCAGGAGGCACAATCCAGATGAATCTTTTAAAATTACCCCCAGAAGTTGAATACATTCAAGATAATTATAGTTGTAATAATGTTATGAATTAGTAAAGCAGGAAGTTGATTTTGAGTAAGCAATC
Organism: Hymenopus coronatus; assembly: GCA_030762935.1. Classification (NCBI taxonomy): domain Eukaryota; kingdom Metazoa; phylum Arthropoda; class Insecta; order Mantodea; family Hymenopodidae; genus Hymenopus; species Hymenopus coronatus. Next base: position 37,966,027 of record CM060898.1, on the reverse strand, counting down.
CATTATCCTTTGTACCAGCAACTTCCTAATATTTGCTATATTTTGTAAAAAGGGTTTATTCAACATTGAACTCACTTGAAACGTTCATAAATCAAGCAATGTAATTCATTCCAGACAGCAAATATCCTTGAAACGCTCTTCCGACGAATCGGACCACTCTTGGTCTTTTTAGATTAACTCGCTCCGTTGATATGTTTTGGTGGTTGCATAGGCAGATAAAGCTTAGGTTTTCTGTCTCAAAATATTGTGTGTGTGTGTGTGTGTGTGTGTGTGTGTGTGTGTGTGTGTGTTTTCTCTGCAATTGAATACTGCCCGGTGGCAGAGTTAAATGTACAAAATTCACTTGCAATAATAATCTTAATTAATAATGGCAATACAAACTAATAATAGTAAATACAAATTGATAACAGTAATACAACTAACATTCGTTTTAGGCCCTCCTGTATCCAAAAAACATTTTAAGAAAAAGGTCAGTTTGTCTTTGTGTGTGTCCGTGAACACGATGACTCAAAAACGAAAAGTCAGCAAAATGCCAAATTTAGTATTTAAGTTTAGTATCTTCCAAGGATGTGACACGAAAATTTTGAGGAAACTCTCAATTTACATGAATAAAATTTCGAAAATCTTGACTTTCTCAAAAATGACTAACGATTCTGATTAAAATACCGCATATTAAAGAAATTTACTTGGAAAATAAAATGTGTATTTTGAATTTTCTGGGAATAACCTCAGAATTTTTTTTATTCTGGATGAATTCTCCTAGATATTGCATAACTGGTAAACCACCAGATATAGGCAAGGCTTACTACACAAAACCTGTAGATTAGTTAAAAACACAATTTATATCATGTACATTTTTTTTCGTGTAGTTAACCATTTTTAAGATATTTCTTGTTATTAGTTTCAGTTTTAAAATACTTTTCACATACGGGATTTTTTAACTGCTGGCAATGCGATTTCAACCACTTAGCAACCAACTTTTAAAATATTTGACTATCGTTTTATTATAGTGTATCCCCTAATCTTCCTTCTACTTACAAGTACCATTTCCTAATGTTTATCTTGAATAGCATGAAGTAAATAAAACATAAGCTTTTCAACAACAATTTATTACAGAAACGTAGAGGAAGTCATGTGAATGGAATAAATCTGATTTTTATTTATTGCTCTGTTGTAGATTATAAGAGAACTTTATGGTTTCTATAATTTGCAATGTATTCTATAAATATACTAATTATTTAACTTCAAAACATGCTTATAAAAGACAGAGTAACAAATAGGACTAATATGTTCTCCAACGCAATACCAAGTTGACCAACATAAAACTTTGAATAAATTTATTTTCGAAGCTTGCGTATTCAAAACGATCTCAATTCAATATGTAAAACGCGGATGAATGTTACTATATCTAATACCCGCTTTAGAACAGCTGCTATCGCCAGTATACCAGCACGCATATTCCCCAGAAAGCTCCTATCCCCTCGTTTATGTTACTATTACATAGATTTCCGGAGTAAACCCCTGTTATGAATTTGGGTGCAGATAGGCGGCTACGTAAACAAGGGATAAGCAGAACAAATGTTCATTCTCACGCAAAATGAACGTGCAGCATACTCAATATATTTACGCCTTTACTGGTTATAAAAATGTAAGCAAAAGTAAAATATCTGATTGTTTACACTCACTTAATTTTTTCTACCCGATCTTCTAGTAAACATTCTCGCAAAGGTTTATTCTTCTTCTTACTTATTGAGATAGGCTTTAATTTCACTTTACACTTTCGTAAATATAAACAAAATATAAACAAATTCCATGCCGTCTTCCCCTCTCGCTTTCTCTCCATGACAACAAAGGGGCAAAAAACAGGAATAGCGATTAACCACTTGAAAAAAGATTATGCAATGCATTCACATTCTTTTCTCTACTCACTCTTCTATAAACTATTATTACAAAAATGTATTCATCTGTCCACTTCCTAATTAGTGAGATACTTTTTTTATTACTTTCTCTAAACGTACTATGTACATAGAGAGGTATTGCAATCCACCTAACAACTTCATATAGAGATTTCACCGGAAATGCACGTTTTAGAATGTGTGTGTGTCCGTTGTCTGTGACCACGATAACTCAAAAACGAAAAGTCTGTAAAATACCAAACTTGGTATTTAAGTTTAGTATCTTTCAGGGATACGAAATGAGTATTTTGAGAAAAATCCCACCACCCTATACTACCCTTAAATGTAAAAAAAGTTCGAAAACTTTGATTTTGTCAAAATGTCTCTAACGATTTTGATTAAAATACAGATATGGCAAATAAAATGTGTGTCTCATTAAAACATACAATTTATGTCGTATACATTTTGTTCGTGGAGTTGACCATTTTAAATATCCCTTTATTAACTTCAGATTTAAATTTTCTCGGAGGGAAATTTGTTAGCTCTTTGACATACATAGAAACGGATTTCAAACACATGGCGACCTGCTTCTAAAAGACTTGACTATCGTTTTAGCCTAGGGTATTCCCTTATTTTTCTTCTACTTACAAGGAAGCAAGTAATTAAGACAATTTCTGATAGTGTTTATCGCGATTATCATGAAGCAGATAGAAGAATAAGCTGTAAAACAATACACACACAAGAACACTGACAAAGGCATTTTTTAAAAAATAATGTTATAATACAGGATACCTCAAAACGCTTATTTACGGTGAAGTGCGCTAATGAGCTTTTTAATGCAATACAGCATTTGCTGTACCTTACTATCGGTAAGTACACAGTATAAAAAACAGAAAAATACTTATAAAGCTGTGCAAACATCGTTTCGCAGATAAAAGTTGTTTAATTTATCTATCTGATTACTTTCCTTTCAGAAAAGATGGTTCTATGAATATTGAACGCTGCATGTAATCTTTATGCCGAGAATAAGTTCACTGAGTTTTCATGACCAAAATTAAAAATTTAAACCTGTTAAGGAAGACTCAGGACATACATGTAGAGCCAAAGTTTGTATTAGAAGTTGTTAAATATGTAGCAGTATTCTTATCTATTCACATATTTAATACATATTGGAGTTTCTTAAGAGGTGCCGGTTATGAAACTAAAAAGAAAATTTGTAAAAATAAGAAAACATAGTTTTCGTGTTTATTTTGCGACTCATGTGTCTCGATTTTTCGTCTGAATCTATAAAATTCATCATATGTTAATTTGGATCCAAACCCGAAGGTTTATAAAACAAGTGACGGTAATATATTACAACACATAGAAAACTAGTGAATCTATGTTAGAAATTTTAACAGAGTTAATCACACAAAGCTCCCACTGAATTATTTCATTAAATTTCTCTTAGCATCTACATAACCTAAATTTAAATAAAAATTACAATAAAATATTTAATTTCTGCTAAAATTCACATATAAAAATGCTGAGGTTTATATTTGTTCATACATCGATCAAAGAAGGCCTCCGGGCTATGTATATGGAACTTCATTGACATAGCAACCAGCTTTTGACTATCATTTTAACCTATGGTAGTCCTTTATTTCGCTTCTACTTACAAGGAAGCAAGTAATAAGTCTATTTCTCCAATTTTTTTCTGATTAGCATAAAGTAAATAGAAGCATAAGCTTTTTAAGAATAATTTGTTAGAGGGATATAGAAAAAGTCATGTGAATGGTACACATCACATTTTTCAATCTGTACTCTCTTTCTGTGTTCACTGGTTTATCTACTAGCAGGAACTGAACAAGGCCAGCAGTGGGCAATACTAAATTGTGCAACCTCAATCCGGCAATTTCGAGACCCCGAACCAAGTTCTAATAAAGCTGTTTATGTCGTGTAAGTAGTAATCATGATAAACATTAAATTTGTTGTTACGAGCAGTACACTTCATTTTTGCAAGTGCGCGTTGGAAAGCAAAGTAGAAGCGAGAGGAACAATGTCCTCCATATCGGGGAAGAATAATCTCGTTTTGATGCGAATGCATTCGAGGGAGACAAGTAATGTAATTGGTACAAAATATCTTTGTTATGTCTTAGCGTAAAAACGTTTTCCATTCACATACTTTCTCTACATCACTGTAACAAATTATAGTTGAAAAGCTTATTATTCTATTTACTTCATGCTAATCAACACAAATATTAGCAGAAATATTTTTATTAATTGCTTCCTTTTAGGTAAAAAAAAATAAATAAAAATAAGGGAATACACAAGGTTAAAACTATAGTCAAATGTTTTAAAAGCTGGTTGCTATGGGATTGAAGTACCTCCATTTGCATTACCAGGAGCTGATAAGTTCCCGTATAAGTAAAGTTTCAAGTATTTTAAAACTGAAGCCAATAACAAGGAATATCTCGGAAACGGTCTACCCCAAAAATGTACTTTATATAAATTACTGTACTTTACATATAATTACATAAATTTAACGAGATCTACATTTTTGAGTGGTAAGCTTTTATCTATCTCCTACGGATTACCGGTTATGCAAAAATCAGCCAAATTAATTCCGAATAAAGAGGTTTTCAGATGATATTCCCAGAAAATTGAAGACATACAGTTTGTCATGTAAATATCTTTAATATGTAATATTTTAATCAAAAGTGTAGAGCCATTTCTGAGAAAATTCAAATTTCAAAAATGTTTCCATGCAAAGGGTAGTTGGACGTGGGGGATTCTTGATTTGGTATTTAACGAACTTTTCGTTTTTAAGCTATGCACAAACGGACATTTTTACTAAAAAAGTTTTGTTTTTTTTAGATTGAGATAGTCTCAAAACATATATTTTCGATGAAATCTCGGTATCGAATTTTTGGGTGCAAAACACCTTCTCTTATGTGTATAGAGAAGATATGCGCCAGGATGGCGTCTGAAGTCGTCTGTAGATTCAGGGATTTGGTAACACCTGAGGCGCGCTCTTAGCGCTCCCTGGGTCGAGAGAACTGCTTGGAACATTTCATGGATTCTCCACGGTGGCTTCCTCCCGCTGTCCGGTTCTGGCTGGCCGCTATAATTTCCCTTCTCTCATGCTATCGTCCTTATGTCTGACGTACAAAAAGTCAATAAATGGTTTAAGTGTGGAATCCCTTCCGGCACAGCCGCACTATCTTAATGTTCTCACGATAGTTCAAACATTTTTTCAAGCAATGAAAAACGGAAAGTTTTAAAAGTTTGTCGCAATTGTTTTATAATTTTAAGCATTCGTTGCTATAAAATATGTTATACATGCGTGACATCCTCTACCCACTCTTGTACAAACTATCTTTAGAAGCGCTTATTACTTCCTCTATACGTACTATGTACATAGTGTATAGAGAAGGTATTGCACTCCACCAAAAAAATTCGATACCGAGATTTCACCGGAAATATATGTTTTAGGGTCCCCTGTATCCAAAAACAGCATTTTCAGAAAAAAGGTTCATGTGTGTGTCCGTGTGACTTTGAACAGGATAATTCAAAAACGAAAAGTTGGTAAAATACCAAACTTGGTATTTAAGTTTAGCATCTTCCAGGAATGCGACACGAAGATTTTGAGAAAAATCCCCCCACCCCCAACTACCCTTTATATGGAACTTTTTTCGAAAACTTTGACTTTCTCAAAAATGGCTCTAACGATTTGGATTAAAATATCGTATATTAAATAAAGCTATTCATCTGACGAATAAAATTTATATCTTGAGTTTTCTGAGAATAGCCTCTGAAAAGTACTTTATTCTGGATGAATTTTACGGAATTTTGAATAACTGCTAAACCGTAAGAGATGCACAAAAACTTACTCCACAAAAAATGTGGAACACGTTAAAACACACAATTTATGCTATATACATTTTTTTCGTAGAGTCCTTCGTTTTTGAGGCATTCCTTGTTTTTGGTTTCTACTTTGAAAAACTCACACATTTCTCATACAGGAATTTGTCAACTGCTGTCCATACGAACAAAGAAACATCAGTGACATAGCAACCAGCTTTTGACCATCACTTTAACCTATGGTACTCCCTTATTTCGCTTCTACTCACAAGAAAGCAAGTAATAAGACTTATTCTGCCAATTTTTCTGATTAGCATGAAGTAAATAGAAGTATAAGCTTTTTAAGAATAATTTGTTGCAGAGATGTAGAGAAAGTCTTTGGAATGGAACACATCAGACTTTTTTAACTAGGGATGGTTCGAACGCTTTGGCTCAGCTGTTTGGTATAAAAATCTTTTGTTGGATTCATTCTAATGATATTGAAGCATTCATTGCTTTGAACATGATACAGGAGGTGTGTTGTAAATTTTCATTTAACGCTATATCCATCAAATTACCTCCATGCTCAAATAGTCAGCAACGATTTCTTATTCCAGAAATCCTGGGTTCCGTTCCCGGTCAGGGTGAATTTTTCTTTATGCAGAACCATGTCGTGACTGAGTCGTTAAACACTCGACTCTCAGTAAGGCAGCTCGAATGAGATCCCAGATAACCGCATTTCGGATTTGTGTTGGCAAAGAGGCACAGTGGAGGGCTTACTCCGTGTTCTCCGGTTTCCCCCACCATCGCATTTCACTGATGCTTCATCTTCATTCCATGTCTCATCGGTGTCATCGCCTGTGGTGCCGCCTGTAGTAAAAGCGGGGGTTAAACACTATAAAAAAGCAGCCATATGGTAATATATTATAATTGTGCGGTTGAAACTTGTGTGTGTGTGTGTGTGTGTGTGTGTGTTTTTTTCAATATAAATTCAAATAAAACCAATATGAAAAACCAAGGGTCAAGGAGTAAAATCAAAACAAGTTGTTTGTCAAGTCGAAGCTCCCGATATGCGATAGAAGCTAAAAGAGACTAACAAATGGTGAAACACACGCACACACATTTACACACATTGTACAGTATGGTATAAAACACGTTCTCGTACTACATTTTTCTGTACATCTTGCTTCTGTCATAGGCACATCTGATAAAATATTCCTTTCTTAGCTGATGTATCAAGAGTAAGCGCACTTCAGGAAGTACATACACGTTCCTCTATCTTCATTTAAATCTTATTTTAGAACTGGTGAAGTATGCAGAGAGAGTGGAAAAACCCCATTTGTTCTTTCTTGACAGCATCAAGTGGCTGGTAAATTAACGGATATAAATCTTGTAGTTCTGTTAGCTGGTAAACAAAAAAATCTCCCCTTTCTGCTTCAGTGTAAAGAGAACCTTTTTAATGGCTGAGCCACGCTGATTTTAAATGCAGACAGATTTCCCTGCAGTACGTTGCTCTAACAAACGAATAACGGAATAACATGTGGCATTCTGGGCAATTGTTTTCAAGCATGGCAAATGCAGGAAATAATTGAGTTGTGATGTACTGACATGCATAGAAATGGTTGTTTCCCCTTGATTGCATCAGCTGTTTTTCCTTCCGTAACATTTCTTCCTTCAGGTGTAGTTGGTACATTACCTGCGTTAATCTTTATCGTGTACGAAATAGCAGGTAGCGACTGCGCACAGGCAGTCACGTGGAGCATTAAACGCAGTATCTCTGTATACGCTACCACTGGTTACAAGAGGTCGCTGATGCATTCCTTTATTTTCCCCACGCCTTCTGCAACTCCACGTCTATTTGAAGTGTAGCTGTCTTATAACAGGTACGCTATAATTGGTTACAATTGTAACGTCATTGGACAAGCACATGGAGTGACTGATGACTCTACCCCTCAGGAAGTAACGACTTCCGATACGGGAGCTCATTTACAATACTTTTTTCTCAGACATTAACGAGAATTTTGCACAAACTAGACCTTTGTCTCCCTCTGACATTGGTTCTCGTATAACGGGTCTGTAAAAGAAATCAGGAAGACAAAAACGAACCAATGAACATGATAAGCAATGTGAATTGGGGGTGGTTTGGATACCGCCTCTGAATGGGTCTCACTATTATTGGTACAAAAGAAAAGTCTAGAACAACACAATTCGGCCTTATACGATAAGAAACGGTAAGGGATTATTTGTGTGTCGTTAAAACTGAGCGATAGCTACACCATTCGAAAGTTTTAATTGAGTCGAAGACGGATCTTCGTGTTTATTTCTAGGATTTTATTATATTACATGTTTGCCTCTAAATTCCATAAAGCATTGCCTTAACAGAATTTCTCCAAAGAAAATATATAGTGTGTAATGTGCTTTTAGTAGTTCGGTCATATTTTGGAGGAGTGAAATCAAATCTCAATTCACTATTAATAACTATCCGCATTTTTATGAGCGTCATTAAAGTGCATGTTTCCACCAATTGGAAGATCCACATTCACAATCAATACTTTCTCATCTTCACATCTCGTAACCTACGAAGCTCAACTATCGATTACTCTCGAATGTTTAATCGAAGAGTTTCGAGTTTAGAAAAATTAAAATATGTTAGTTTAGAGCGAGAGTCACACAGAACTTCCATCGCCGAAAGTTTCTGCTAATACAGACGATCTAAATAATAAGTTGATATAAATAAACCAAACCAAACTATTGTATGTACAAATCATGAATTGGAGAAAATCAAAATGCCAGCTGTTTCACTGCGTAAAATAAGGTCAATATACTTATTGACTCAAATAAGTGAATAATATTATAAGTAAATTATACATATTTTAAACTTCGACAAATGTTGTAGCATAAATAGTCGTATCAAACATAACAATAATGATCATTAAGATGCTTGTGTGAAAATTATGAAACTCATATCTTAATTACTACCACTATACCTACTTTTGTTGTATAATATACTATTATGGAGTCGAATCGTATTGGTCAGGTTTATTTTCGGGTCAATACGGGAAGTTACTCTGGATTAGAGTAATTCTCAAAAAGCATTCGACCCTTTTATTAGAGCTGCACTGATATTTTAGCTGATTTTAAATTTATCTGGGTATAACCTCCGAAAATCGCAAACCATCTATCAACAGGTCTAGCATAAAAATCAGTGACAAACTATATGCGATAAGAACCATGTGTATACACAATATGCTTTGGTACAGGCAATTACACAAAACGTGATTAATTAAAATTCCAATTCCGGTGTGAAGTGCAACATGTATACTTAATGTAGCACACAAACTTGTATAGCTTGATTAATTGCTTTGAAATACCTAACAAAGGCTAATATGCTAGAATACAAAGTTACAAAGCAACATCAAAGTGCTTCTAGTGAACAGACTGTTTCGAAATGATTCCGAATGAATATAACAGCATTGTAGCTTCTCCTTGAATTATTCCGGATGTTTATGTTGACACTTCGAATATTTTTTATATATGTTTTTACATAACACTAAAAAATTACTTCATTTTGAGATTAGACAACTCACAAAACACTAGTGTGTAGAGCCAACATATAGCTCAGAGGGTGTTCTTGGCAAGCACTTTTATTCCTTGTTCATTATCAGCAAACCTGTCCAGGCTTTAAGGTAAAGGGGCAAAGATCAGTTATCTGCTAATAAGACTACTTAAGGCTTGGGCTGTTTCTAGATTGCTCTTGAATGCAAAACATACGTATTTTGTACTCGTTATTCTCGTAATTTTATATTACAATGCTTAAAATGTATTTTGTTAATTTTCTGGGAATAGTCTCTGAAGACTACTTTATCTAAATGAATTTTACGGAATTTTGCATAACTGCTACACCGCAAGAGACGGATAAAAAATTATCACACAAAAAATGTAGAGCACGTTAAAACACAATTTATGTTACATACATTTTTTCGTGGAGTTGATCATTTTTAGATGTTCCTTGTTTTTGGTTTCAGCTATAAAAAATATACTTGTCTCATACAGAAATTTGTCAACTCGTGTCCACGCAGAGGAACTTCAGTCACATAGCAACCAGCTTTTGACTATCACTTTAACCTGTGGTACTCCCTTATTTCGCTTCTACTTACAAGAAAGCAAGTAATAAGACTATTTCTGTCATTTTTTTCTCGATTAGCATGAAGTAAATTGAAGCATAAGCTTTTTAACAGTAATTTGTTGCAGAGATGTAGAGAAAGTCATGTGAATGGGTAACATAAGGCTTTTCTTCCTTTTTTCTTACCTTCTTTTATGTTTACCTTTCTCAAATGTCCTATTATGTAATTCTTCTCTTTTACTTGATATTCGGCATTTTCATTGTTACCATCTGTCCTAAAGTCAGTTCCATGTTAGCTTTTCCCTCTCTCTTAACTGTCACGTGACCAGCCCCATTTCCTTGGCTGGTGTGGTGAAACAGTTTAGGAGGCTTCTTTTTAAAACTGTCTCTAGAATGACGAAAGCACCTACCTCTATAACGAGAGCGTTTATAGCGTTTTTATCGCCTGATTGTTTTTACTCTCTCTAGCCCCCGCATGTACAATGTACATAATGGATAGAGAAGGTATTGTATTCCACCCAAAAATTCGATACCGAGATTTCACCGGAAATATATTTTGAAGTTCCCTGACTCCGAAAAAAGCATTTTTAGGAAAAGGTCCGTGTGTCTGCAGACACCATAGCTCAAAAACTAAAAGACCCTTAAATACCAACCTTTGGTATTTGCGTTTAGTATCTTCCAAGGAAGCGACACGAAGATTTAAAAAAAAAAAATTCCCCCCACTACAAACTATCCTTTGCATGAAAAAATTTTCAAAAATATTGATTTTCTCAAAAATGGCTCTAACGATTTTCATTAAAATCCCGTATGTTAAAGATATTTACACCCCAAATAAAATGTATATGTTGCATTTCCTGGGAATAGCCTCTGAATGCCTCTTTATTCTGGATGAATTTTGCTTAGCTACTAAACCGTAAGTGACAGACAAACACACTCGTCAAAACACACAGTTTATATCCTTTACGTTTTTGTTTTTAACCGTTTCCGAGATATTCCTTGCCATTGGTTTCAATTGTAAAGTACTTACACTTTTCTCAGACAGAAAGTGTCCGTTTTTCGTTTGTTCTACTCTTGGCCAAGCAAAGAAGCGATTTGCAATGACAATCGCATAACGACAGCTTTTAAAACATTTGACTATCACTTTAGCATAGCGCATTCGTTTTAGTTCCCTTCTACTTATAAGGAACTTAGTAATAAGAACATTCTGCTAATGTTTATCTCGATTAGCATGGTATAGAAGGAAGAATAATCTTTTGTAAGAAGTTTATAGGGTAGCTAGAGAAAGTCATATGAGTGTAACACATCAGATATTTCTGCATAGGGTTTGTATAACGTCATTCATAGCTGTACTTAGCTAATCAGATGACGGGATGGGAATTGTGAGAGGCAGCTAATAAGAAACTAGGATTAGTTCACGTGACCATTAAGGGATACCGGGAAGTCTTAATTGGAACAGACATTAGCATACTACCCCATCTGTGTTCCGAAATCCCTTTCCTCCAATTTCTGTCCTCTTTATATTTTGTTCAGCAGTGATTATACCGTCTCTCTCCGCATAAAATACAACGTTCTAGTTCAGTAACCCTTATACCTTTCAAAAGCATTACTCTTTTTCACATCCATGCTAATCCTTCTCTCTTGTTTATTACATAATTCTGCATTTCTCTCTTTTTCTCTCTTGATCTTCTTTCTTTATTTTTCTGTAAAAACAAGGTAACCTTTTTTATAGTTCACCCTAAATTCCCTGTTTAACTATCTTCTAACCTATTTCTCACTGAATACTAGGATTATTGTTCATTTTCTTCCCACTTCCTCCATGTCTTTCGTCTCTATTTTTGTCAATATTTCCTCCTGCTGCCCCAGCTCTTCTCTTTCTTAATTAACTTGATGTTTCGTATATATTTTTAGTACATTCTCATCTTTGCTCTTTTTATACACCTACTAACATAACTCCATGGCACGACAGCTCACGGGGAACCTTGGCCTACCGCCCAGCCGCTGCGCCCCCCATCTCGGTCCACTACAGACGTCATGGATGGGGTGCAGTATTGGAGGGTGAGACGTAGTCAGCGCCTCGAGCCCCTCCCGGCCGTTATACACCTACTATATATCAATATTTAAATATACTCCTAGGATCACTCCACTTCTTCCTGGTCTTTCTATTTCTACCATTAGTACTTCTTTTAGTGTTGCTCTGTTCAGCCCTTAAATGTGTGTACAAAACATTCTGTTCTACGTATGGTCCACTTCTTCCTTGCCTGATACACATATATTTCCGTTTGTGTATCATTTTTTGTTCTAGTCATTCTTACCTCATGAACCCTCTTGAACCATTTACTGTTCACTTCTGATAATCCTTAATCAAATAATATCTAGTTTATCACAAAATTACAAATTATGGAGTTTAAAATATTAGTTGGTTGAAACCTGCACTAGTTTTCTTTATTTTCTTAAAATAATGATTAGTGATTGTAGCTGTAGGATTTCATCTTATGAGAATACTATTTTGTCATATAGCAACCGAAGCTACGCTTACCTTCTGCATCATGTAACACCACTTCTGCCGGATATATTTCATGCATTTAAATGCAATTGCAGTCACACTTCAAAAGCAAGAATTCGGAGTAAATAACACTTTGCTTCGTTATGCCACCAGTGAAACTATTGCTCGTGGTAATCGAGATTCACAGCAGAAATGTTTGTATTAGTTCTTTCTAAGTAGAACGAAAATAAGACACTACACTAGCTAACTAAAAAGATTTGCTGAAACGAAAGATAATCTCCTGTTTGAATAAAGTTTAGATAGTTTTAAATTAACGCTAAAAAGGACTGTCTCGGAAACGATTAGCTCTACAAAAATGTAGATTATACCATAAACACTGTTTTCAAGAGATACACTTTTTTGTGTAAATTTTTGTCTATCTCTTACGGTTTACCAGTTATACAAAATCAATCCAGAATGAACAGGGTTCAGAGCCTATTTACAGAAAATTCAGGATACATATTTTGTTATATCTTCAATATATAATATTGTAATCAAAATCGTTAGAGCCCTTTTTGAGCAAAAACAGAATCTTCAAAACATTTCCACGTTAAGGGTAGTTTGCGGTGGCGGTATTTTCCTTATCATTTCTGTATTGTATCTTTACAGATACTAAACTTAAATACCAAAGTTGGTATTTAAAAGTCTCGTTTTGGAGTTAATGTGACCACACATAACACAAGGACCTTCTATTTTTTTTGTTCAGAGGGCTTCAAAATATATTTCCTGTGAAATCTGGTATTGAAATTTTGGGTAGAATACAATACCTTCTCTACTTACTAAAAGTATAGTATGTGTAGGGAAATTAATCAACAAACACCAAAGTGAATACATATTAACGTACCATTTATCAATCTATCTGTATCTATACCCCTATCGTCCTCTATAGGTACCTATGACAAATTAGCAAGATTGAAATAATTAAATAAAAATATTGTTTTTTGTTTTAACTCCTTTGACTTAAGTGATAGCCTTATCATGGTATAAGATTTGGGTCATTCCTCTTCCTTTGTTTTCAGGCAATTATCCACTAAGACCTCGTTGTTAAACAGCTCAAAAGTGAGCGTTTGTGTTGCATTCTGCTTTCAAATCTGGCTACCCTAATGCTTTGTAAGCTTTCTACTGCTTGTTTGCTTTTAATAACTAATTCTGCTTAACAAGAATGAATAAAATATGTTACAAAAATGTGATTTGTTCTGTTCACTTGGGTGTCTTTATATACTCTACAAACAAACTACAGAATATTAGGCTTATCTATACAGGATGATTCAACAATACATTTACAATGTTTAGGGATGGATTCCTGATATTGAAACAAGAAAATATCTTCATATAAACATGTGTTCTAAAGCGCTTCGTTTTCGTGTTATTAATTTATTATTGGAAGTCACCTTCAACGGCTTTCCGCTGTCTGTGTTGCTATGGCTACTTGTTAACATTTATCTTTTATCAGATGTGTAATACATTCCCCCAGTACGCCTTACAAGTGTTGTCTACAGGGACTTCATTCAGAACACTCTCCCAGACTTATTAGAAAATGTGCATCTGCAAATAAGAAACACGTGGTTTATACATGATGCTCTAGCACATTTTAGTCTCGTTGTTCGAGAAGCATTATCTGGTATCTAGCATGACAGATGGATAGGTAGACGGGGACCAGTTCCATGGCCTGCACGTTCCTCCGGCCTCAATCCTTTGGATTTTTATCTTTTGGGGGCACCATGCAGCAGACATCTTAGATGAAGAAACTCTTAATCTGCGTGTCATATAAGCATGCGAAATCATACGATTCTGACTGGGAGAGTTTTACATTCCATGCTTCGATCCGTGCAGGTGTCTAGACGTAAGAGGAACACATTTGGATCATTTGCTCTAAGTGGTGTTTGTGTGGAACACCTCCTAACAAGCTGAAAATGTCAAAAATAGAATAATGTGTCACTTTAAAATGTTTCGATTAATAGCGTTTTGAATCTCAATAAATTGAGAACGAAAGGTTTTGTGATATGTGTTTATATGAACTTTTTGTGTTTTGTTTTTATGTAAGAAACCTGTTCTCATACTATGTAAAAGTATTTTTGAATCAGTCTGTATAATTTTAAACAAGATAAACATACCAGATATGGTCTTATGACTTACTTCCTGATAAGTAGAAGGGAAATAGAGGGTACACTAGGCTAAACAGAAGTCTGAGTTGTTGCTATGCGATTGTCATTAAAATTCCAGTAAAATAAGAGAGATATGAAACAGATGAGGACGTCTTGTTTGTTTATTTCAAAATTGAAACAAATAACAGGGAATATGTCGGAAATAGTAAACTCTATAAAAAAAAGCGTATACGACACAAATTATGTGCTTTAATGAGATCTACAATTTTAGCAGAGTAAGAATTTGTGTAGCTATTAGAATATACTAGTTATGCAAAACTCATTCAAAATTGAGAGGACTTCAGGAGTTATTCCCAAGAAATTCAGGACATACGTTTTAGTTGCAAATAAATATCTTTAATATACGGTATTTTAATCAAAATCTTAGTTATATATTTCTTTAAAAAACCGAACATTTCGATAAATGTTCCATGTAAAGGGTAGTTTGGAGTGGGGTGTTTTCCTGAAAATCTTCGTGTTGAATCATTGCAATATGCTGAACTTAAATACCAAGTTTGGTTTTCAACCGACTTTTTGGTTTTTAGTTATGCTGTCCATAAACACACACGCGCACCTTTTACCATTTTTTATTCATTTGTTATTATTTTTTTATTTCAAAACATGTATTTCCAGTGGAATCTCCGTATCGAATTTTTGGGTGAATTACAATATTTTCTCTACCTATAGATTGCACATAGTGTTAGAGAAAGCAAAAAAATCTAAACCCCAGAGAACGTATTCATTACGAGGGCGATATTTTCTTATCTATGAACGCTCTTTAACTACTGTGGTTCTCAGCGTCCCATTCTATATAGGGCGTGAACGACCGATTAATTTTGCTCAGAGGCCTCTGTATCAGGATTGAGGTTATGTTACTTGACGTAAATCTATGATACGGGACCAACGGCTTTACTTCACTTCCGAAGAAAGTCATGGTAAGGATTTTACGCCCTCGTCCTCCACCGGGTTTGAACCCGCGACCTTTGAAGCTAGCATGATAACATTTACACCATCTAGTGACTTATTTGGGTAAGAATCCCTTATATAAACGCGGTTACATTTACCTAGAAGCAAACAATACACCCGGTATAGCATCATTATGACATATTACAGCAGAGCTTCTACGCATAATACAATATTTTAGAGTGTATTCATATACGTAGGAAACTAATGCATTTGAAATTTTGAAAGGAATTTGTGGTACCCTAGAGCTCACTGCGCAGGTCTTTACATGATGTTTAGATTTCTCGTGGTACATACATCAGAGCTGCAGCTTCAGTCCCAAAGCAGTCGAATGGAAATTATTCGCATGCACCTCGCTGGATGGAGAAACTGAACAGATAAAATTGTCTTGTCATACATACATTCACAAGCAACACAGAAAACATTTGTTTGGCATATGAAAATATCGAAAAGATTTTTTGCAGCATTGTGCAACATTCTTAATTTCTTTAATACTTGTCATAGTGAAAAGTATGTTGTATTGCACCCGAAAGTTTTATATCGCGTTTTGACTGTAAATACATTTTCGAGAGCCCCTTAATAATAAGAATAGTTTTTTTTCAAAAAGAGCACCATTAGAAAAATTTAAAACAATAGTTATCAAGGGTTCTTATTAATTTCGGTCAAAGATAATATAAAAAAATAAACCAATAGAACAAGCAATAAAATTTTACTTTGTAGGCTGCGAAATATATAATCGAAATATATATAAATAATAAACGAAATAGGTTCAATTATACAGTAATGGAATTAATTCTGGACACTCTTTACTTTCTCTACACGTGCTATGTACATAGTGTATAGAGAAGTTATTGTAATGCTACCAAAATTCGGTACCGAGATTTCACCGGAAATATATGTTTTGAGACCCCCTGAATCCAAAAAAAATCATTTTTAGCAAAATGTCCGTGTGTCAAATATGTGTGTGTCTGTGGGCAGCATAGTTCAAAGACTTTCGTCTTTGACCGTTAAAAACCAAATTTGGTATTTAGGTTTGGTATCTAACGATTTTGATTAAAGTATCGAAAGTATTAGTATAATACATTGTTGAGCCTTTTACCACAAATTGGAGATAACTTGGACCTTAATGGATTACTTTGACTGAACTTTGATAATATTATATTATAACTTTACATTTATTTATTTTATATTGTATTCGATGTAAAAATCGGAATTAAATGTGAAAATCGTTGTTTGGAAAAATTGAAGCAGATCGTTCCAGATAATCGTAACAAAAGTCCAAAATGACATCTCTCGCCAACTGCTATAAATTATGTTCAGTTCAGAAAATATATCCAGTAACATAAAGCAGCTTTACCACCAAAATCATGGGATTTTTCCTCTCCCTTCACTCTACCCCCCCCCCATCGCAACGTGGAGTTTTGCAGTTTACAAATTCGTTTGACATGCATGACCTATATTTCCAACTAAGGCTCGTAACTGCTTTATAAATATAAATATGTAGACCATGGTTTTCATTTTGATTGATTGCCTGTCATCACTTAATTGAATTTATTCTCATTATAACAAATTGCATATGACGAAATGTTGATTGATTTTCATTTCCTCTCTTGGGCACGTGCATAGTTCTGCAGTGTTTGATTAAAGTGAATATCTTTTATCTCGATCGTATCGATATAAACATTAATTTTTCTCCATTTCATAAAATAATGTCATATAAATAACAATTATAACAATAATAAACTGATATAAACTCATATGTTCAGCATGCAGACAATATTATGTTTTGTAATTATTAAATAAAAGGAATGTTAATTTCTGTGGATGCTAATAACTAAATAAAATCCATTAGTATTTTTATACATTGTCTCTATTTAATGAAAATATTGTCAGCTATTCATCAGGGTATAGAGGGCGAAATTTACAGTTCTTTGCTCACCGTCATTCCGTATTATTGTGTTCCACCGCAAAAAATAAATACACAAAACATCATTACCAATTCATAGAAGAAGCTGCTAGATTATACTGAAAATATAGAAACGGAAAATACAGATGAAATCGGAGAAAATCATTTTTTACTTCTAATTATTCAACATATCCTTGGACATGACGAAACGTTGCAAGAAATCAAAAGTATGATAAGGGTATAAATTAGTATGAAATAACTGATGGGGAAATTGCCGCCTCTTGTGAATGTGATGAAAATGAAATTGAAGATAAAGATCAAGACCAAATTGCCCACCTCGAAGACGGGTAAGCTATAGACCAGGGCCGTCCATACTACGGTCCATGAGCCATGTCCGGCCCGCAAGACTGTTTATGTGGCCCGACCGGTCCGTCTGAGAGGATTTCAAAGAAACATAAAACCGTTTTTATCTCACTGGTCACAACAAATGATAAAAAAAATTCTAATGTGTTCCATTCACATGACACTCTACCTCTCTGCAACAAATTGTTGTTAAAAAGCTTATGATTCTATTTACTTCATGCTAATAGATAAGAAATTAGCAGAAATAGTCTTATTACTTGCTTCCTTGTAAGTAGAAGCGATATATGGGAGTATCATAGGTTAAAGTGAAGTCAAAAGCTGGTTACTAGGTGACTGAAGTTCCTTTGTTTGTATGGACACGAGTTGGCAAATTCCTGTATGAGAAAAGTACAAGTGTTTCAAAGCTAAAACCAAAAACAAGAATATCTCAAAAACGATTAACTCCTCAAAAAAAGTATATAACATAAATTGTGTGTTTTAATGTGCTCTAAATTTTTTGTGTGGTAAGTTTTTGTCCATCTCTTACGGTTTAGCAGTTATGTAAAATTTCGTAAAATTCATCCAAAATAAAGTAGTATTTTGAGGCTATTACCAGAAAATTCAAGATATACATATTATTTGTAAGGTAAATATCTTTAATATAGGATATTTTAATCAAAATCGTAGAGCCATTTTCGAAAAAAGTTCCATGTAAAGGGTAGTTGGGGGTGGGGGTATTTTCTTGAAAGTCTTCGTGTCGCATCCTTGGGAGATACCAAACTTAAATACCAATTTTGGTATTTAACGGTCTTTTCGTTTTTGAGCTTTTTATAATATTTTATTTCTTTAATTCATATATGCACACTCACATGCACATTATTCTATAAATGATATATGGGATCGTAAAACGTATGTTTCCAGTGAAACAGGGGTATGAAATTTTTGGGTGGAATACAATATCTCCTCTACCTGTTATATACCACATACGAATACAGAAATTAAAAATACTGAGGGGTATTCTAAACGTGTATTCCTTATGAAATTTCGCCAATTTTAGATGGAATACAGTAAAGTAAAAGTATTGCGAAACAAATTTCGAAGTAGTTGGACACACACATCCAAAGATGGAGATTAAAGCCTGCTATAATCCTTTGTGTAAATGCCCAGATAAGCATACCATCTATAACCTATGGAGCGCTGTTTTGATGGCCTAAAATCCAAAAACCAACTAAATGAGGTCCAAAGAGCGGCTTGCATGGCTATTACAGGAGCCATGAAGACGACCTCAACTGCAGCAATGGAGACACTCTTAAACCTGACTCCATTAATCTTAGTTGTGATGAAGGAGTTAATAATGGCACTCTATAGACTGCAACATGAAAAGCTGCTGAAAGTTTCTGAAACAGAATATGGAAGATATGGAAGTTGTATCTTTAGAAATGCACTCAGACTATATAACCCCCAATTAAACATGTCAATAAAACCTTCGGGATCATTATTTATCCCGAACGATGGAAGAATTAGATTAGATTAGAAAGCATTCTGTAGGTTCGTTTAGGCCAGGAAGCCACTGAACATAGAACTTGTCAAGCCATATACATATATACATATGCTTATATATTAAGGAGAAAAAAAAAATGTATAAAGCCCTAGTGCTAAAAGCATGGGTTACAAAAACAACAGAATAGACATATAATCACACCATTTGCTTTTGGGGACTGTACGCCACTGCACTATACTTAATGTGCTCTATAAAGGCGTACGTACTTCCTTTTTTTTTTTTGATGTGATTTACAGACTGATTGATTCAGGAACTGGTTCCGGAGTATATGGCATAAGACCATTGTGTAAAGGATTCATTCCCTTGGGTAAATTTGCTACTGTTTTTGAAACAGAAATTTATGCTATTACCTAATGTATTCGCTAAAATATATGGAGAAGATACGTTGGTAAACAGATCCTTATATACTCAGATAACCAGGCTGCACTTAAAAATCTTAGTAATCATAAGGTTAAATCAGGACTGGTTCAAAATTGCCTAAATATGCTTAATGACCTGCCAGAACAGAATGAGTTTCAACTCATCTGGGTGCCAGGCCATAAGGGCATAGAGGGAAATGAAAAATCTGACGAACTTGTAAGACAAGGAGCAGCTTCACAATTTATTGGACCAAAGCCGGCTCTAGGAACATCTTGGTGTTTAATTAGAGAAGCTACTAAGAATGGATCCAAAAGAGAACATTACAAGAATTGACCAGGAAATAGAAATGGGAAACTATTTATCAAAGAACCATGTAAGGAAATAGCTGAGTATGTTTAAATGTAGCAGGACTTCAGCTGAGAACAATTACTGCTTCCCTGTAAAAAAAGCGTCTCAACACAATTGGGGTGCTTCAGGGCAACTTTGCCCGCGGATTTTGCAGGAAGGTGACGTAAACAGCCCTGCACATTTTCGCTCCTGCGAAGCTTTGGCTCGCAAGAGATATAAAGCTTTTGGGAAAATGCTTAAAAACTAGAAGAAGCATACAGATCCAATAAGCCTCAGGCTGAAGTGACGGGAATCTGTATCGTAAATAAAGAAGAAGAATTAAGTAAAAATATAATGCTTTCAAGCACTTTGCAAATATTAAGCAAGTCATTCCTGATAATCGCAATATAAATCCAAAAGATCTTTTGTCAACTGCTTCAAATTGTCTTTGATGCTGCTCGCTTCCTGCCATACATAGTCAAAACATGTCCAGGAATTTTGGACTTTTCAGATTCATTTGACGTGTGTGACCTACATTTCCAACTAAGATTAGAAAATGTATGTGTTACAATTGTAGACTATAGTATATATGATTGATTACCTGTCAATACCTAATTGAATCCATACTCAATGTAAAAAATAAAAACAAGAAATATAATTGCTTTCACTTCCTCTCTAGGGACCTAGTAATGATATATATATCGTTTAATTAAACTGACCAACTTATCTCGGTCAAATTCAAATGGAGGGTGATTGTGTCATGTAAAATAGTCGAACATTCCTTTTTTCCTTATCATAGAATAAACTCTTCAGGTCATAATAAAAGCATAATTCCTACATGCACATTCATACTATAATCATTGTTTTAATTAGCTATGTGTTTTAAAAAACAGTAATTGAAACCAGGTTAATTACCAGTGATATTAAAAATTGCTCTATATCACTAGCATTTTCAGAGGTCTCTAGTTAATGGAAATGCCAGAATTATGTGTTAGAGCAGGGGGGGGTATACATGAAGATAATTGTAAACGTTTTCTTATTATTGTGTAATATTGATGGGGAACAATGTATATTTGTAAATGAATGTTATATTAAACTAAAATGTCTTACATTTTCTTTCTCTACCTGTTCTGAAAACAAACTACTCTTACAAACACGATTCTTTCATCTATCACACTGATCGAGATTAACTTAAACCAAAATGGTCTTATTACTTACTTCATTGTAGGTAGAAGGGGAATAAGAGAATGCACTATGCTAAAGCGATATTCAGATATTTTAAAAGTTGTTGTTATGTGATACAACTGACATTGCATGCTCAGGAGAGAAAAAAAAAGAGAAACGACTGGCTGCTTCTCGTTTGAGAATAGTTTATATTTCAAAACTATTAACTCTAGAAAAAATGTGTTTTATATAATTTGTGTTTTTAACGAGATATATTTTTATTTAATACATATTTGTCAGTTGCGGTTTATCAGTTTACAAAAGTAATTCAGAATGAGGAGATCTTCAGAAACTATTTCCAGAAAGGTAAAAATAGCATTTCACTCGCCTTGAAAATTTCTTAAACAGATAAAATAAAAGTATTCAAAAATGTTCCATATATTTGGCGGTTGGGAGTTTTCTGATGCAGTACCTGTTTGATATTTAAAGGATTTTTTGTTTTTGAGCGATATTCACATACCAATACACATACTCATATCAACGTATTTCTGAAGAAAAAAATTATTCAGGGTTCCCAAAACATGTATTTCCGGTGAAATCTCGGTTTGGGTGGAGTCTAATACCTTCTGTTCCTACTATGTACATTACTATGTACATTACATGCTAGACAATGTAAAAGCGAATCGGCTCGTAGCGTTCGTGAAGATTACCTAAGTTTTCTGCACAATTGTCTCCTTCCAGGACTTCAATTAACAATCTTGTGAATAAATTTGACAAAGTTGTTTCATTGCAAAACAAGAAGCACATGTGAAGAGATACAGGGATAGGGGAACAAAATTAATGAAATTGGCGTCAATTGCTCGTATCGAGCTAAATTGTATCAATCTGTGCTCACTCGATACATTTAAACATATTAAAAATATGACTAGAAATACTTATCGTAAGACGGAATCTGTTCGCTTGACTCTGCCATGTGTTTTACTATTTTCCTATGCTCTTAAAAACGTATTGGACAGGCCACGTTACGTAAGAGAAGCGGATAGACATGAAACATAACTTGTGACAAATGACGTTCTAAGCTGCGAAATGGTGATTCCCAAACCCTCTGGTTAGACAATACTTGACCTCTCTTGCCGGTGGTACAAAATTAAATTAATATTTTCTCTGCGCTTCATACTGAATTTCTAACGCCAAGGTAATACGTGCACGTGGTTGACTAAATTAACACACTGCTTATACAGACTTACTTATTCTGAGGGAGCGTCGAGCGGGGTTGAGGAATGAAGGGATGGATTACGCAATCAGTTTTGCCTTTTTTATTCGTGTAGCATGTTGTACCAGAATAGCACCAATGAAAATCGTGGAAAGACCCGAGTCCCCGAGAAACTTCAAACGTTAAAATGTTCACAAAATCGCAGCACCAGGCGTACATTTATTGTGTTTTGAGTGTGTAATGCTTGATTAACTGCGGAAGGACATTTCTAGAATGTATTATGAAGTAAGAGTTAATTTTGTTATACTTTTATAACAAGTTAACAGGCATAGAGGTTTAAGATGCGAAGACAACAGTACTGATATAGCCAGATGTGGAATGTTGTGCTACTCAGGTGCAAAACTCCTTGAGGGCGGTCAGGTTTAATTCCGAACATTCTGTGGATACAAGAGGGATAGAAAAATAAATCGCCTTATTATGCTGCTTTTGAACTTTCATATTCTTTGCACTATATCACGGGAGACAAAACATTCTCAAAACAAAATTTATGATAACATATTGGTATCCGATGGAAACGTATATCTTAGTTCAAAATTATAGAGGTTTAGAATCCATTGAGATGGCTAAATTTGAATAGCGGGGCAGGGAAACAGGCGGAGTTTTTGAAGAAAGATTAAGAATCCCCTCTGTTATGACAGCAAATAATTGCACAATGTACGGAAACGGTTTCGTTGAAAATACGGTGAGACCTAAAGTCGGAGTGAAGTATTAAGCAATATACATCAGATAGGCACCAAACTTATTAGACAGGGGCTCCCATAGCAGCATGGCGCACGATAAAAATTACTGATGGAAATGGTATGAGAATCTGCCCCATTTGTGTGGAGGAAGTCGGTGTGCATATCTTGGTAAGAGATAGGTATACGGGTGAATGAAGGGAAAAGCATTTACCACTATTTCTTTACCACCTCAAATGGAAAGTTAGGAGCGTGAGGAACGCTACTGGCAGGTATGGAAGAAAGTGGAGTAGTAAATTTCTTCTTAAGACGAGGCAGCTGAGAAGGTTGATGGAAGGGGAGAGGGGAGGGAGATAAAGAGAGCTAAATGGTAGTGATGATGCTTTCTATAGGTACTTTTTGCGTAATCTTTGTTTCGCATATTTATAGGACAAATAATTAAACACAACACTAAGTGATCTTTGTTTACCAAAATATATCAAACCAATATATCCGAATACGTTTACCTTTATTTTCTGTTTTGTAGAAATCCATGACACGATGTTTAAATATATTTCTCTTTTTATTTTCTCTACACGTACTATATACACAGTGTATAGAGGTATTGTGTTGCAACCAAAAATTCGATACCAAAGTTTCATAAAAATATACGTTTTGAGGTCCCCTGTGTTAAAAAAAAGCATTTTCAAAGCAGATCCATGTGTATCTACGTATGTGTATGTCAGTAGGCAGCATAACCCAAAAAGAAAATTCGGTTAAATATCAAACTTGGGATTTAAGTTGAGTATCTTTCAAGAATGCAACACGGAGATTTTCAAGGAAATCGCTCTTCCCCCAACTGCCTTTTACTGGATCATTTTTAGAAAATTTTGATTTTCTTAAAAACGGCTCTTACAATTTTGATTAAAATACCTTATGTTTAAGATATTTTATGACAAATGATATGTATACTTTGAATTTTGTGGGAATAGCCTCTGAAGACCGCTTCATTATGGATGGGTTTTATATAACTAGCAAACCATAAGAGATACACCAAAACATCCTACACAAAAACTACAGATTTCATTAAAACACATAATTTATGTCATAACATTTAATGCACAGTTAACCGTTTTCGAGATATTTCGAATTGTTCGTTTAAGTTTTAAGCTACTTAAACCTTTTTCAAACGGGAAGAAATCTTTCTTCTCATTTCTCGTTTGTTTACCCTTAGCAAGAAAAGTGAATGGAATTTCAACTATTTCACATAGCGACCGGCTTTTAAAGGACTAGACTATCGCTTTAGCCTGTACATTCCCTTATTTCCTTTCTACTTAAAAGGAAGGAAAATATTTGTTTGCTAAACAGCTAGAGAACATCATTAGAATGGACTACGTCAGATATTCTTCCTTCTACACGTACTTTACAGGGAACCATGAAATAACAATTTCTGCTAATGTTTATCTCAATTATCTTACAGTAGAATAAGCTTTTACCAATAATTTGTTAAAGATATGTGAATGGAACACATTAATTTTTTTTAAAGAACTGGGCAATCACTACTTCCAACTATGCTCCAAACACCAAAGTGGGGCTTTTGAACATTTACGTACTTCTTTAATTCTCATTGTAACTGTGTTTGAAGCGTTTTAAAACGCATATTTGCATAATTTAACACTGCTTTAAGCCTTTAAAATAATGTGTATAAAGTTGGAGAAACTTACAGAAACAATAGTAGTATTTACATATGCTAATGACAATAACATGCATTTAGATCGGTTAAAAGTTATGATCTATTTCAGAGCACATGGATTTAGTTTCATATTATTAAATCAAGATTTAAAAGAGAGTTTTGTATAAGGTACCAGCTACTATCATAATTCCTTGTAGCAAAAATCTGTAGCAATCTTTTCGGCGAAATTTCGTTTAACCCTACGTTAAAAAATAACTGACATTTACGGACACATTCCCGGAGAGAGAAAACTCGATTATAATCTTAAATCTTGACTTAAAATCATTCTGTGTTATTCTGACTCGCCCTTTATAATTTTTACTCTTACAAATGTTGTTTCCTCAAAGTTTTCTATTACTATGATGTAAGTAAAGCTCTTAGGAAATTGTATTGACATATTTGTAACTTGGAAATCACTTAGGGTTTAATACAGAAAATTGTCAAGGTTTGTTGAAGAGTTTAGTTAACTGTGAGTGCGTATTTGACATTTTGTTTAGTGCAATTAATTATGGGATTATACTTCTAATAAGAACTATAGTTCTTATGATCTACATATACTAATTCTATAAAATAATTCTTTTGGAATTTTGGCTAAGCTATCTAGTAGAACTCATTACAAACATAATAGTACAATATATGGTACTTTGACAGTTGTGAATATCTGTGTATATACTGTGATGCTATTTATGAAATGTTTGTGTGACAATAAGATCCGACATTCAGAATTGAACTATCGAAATTACCAAGTGACTGAAATGGAATACAACGTAGTCTTAATAAAACTTCACAAGGTTATCTTTGTGTTGGCATATAACTTTTAATAACGACCTAAAGCTGTAATAAATATCAATTAACAATAAACTGACCCTTTTAAATGTATCTGTTATGAATACGCGTGTAATTAATGACATTAATTTAATACGAAAATTTCTGTAAGGCTTGATTTACATTATATATAGTAAATTTGAAATGTGTCGTATCTATTGTTCTTGGGTGTTACAATTGTATAGCACTGTTACATTTATTTATTGATTGACCAATTTTTTTTTCGAAAGAATTTATATACTTAAAAATATCTGCATACTGCATTATTTTTAAAATCGTAGTACCTGTTATTCTCTTTAAAACTTAACTTCTGCTAGTTATGTGTTTCTGCCATTTCCAGCTCTTTTTCTTAATTCATTTTTCGTAGTACAGGAAATAAAACGAAGAGAAAATTGAGAAAGTTTTATTAGTAACCAAGTTTTGGTGTTGAGTTTCTTAGGTTATACAGTCACGTGCAAAAAAAAGTGCGGATATTAAGAGCCATGTGCTATGTTGATATGGAATTAATAAGATAGCTCTTCTACATTTATGATTTCACCTCATTCTAGCAAGAAAGTTGATTACCAGTTTTGTTTTTTTTTAATGGCAGATATGCACCTGTAGCTACAGCCCAAAGGAGTGTCAGATTTGTTGAGAACATATAATTAAAGTTTTATTGTTTTTTGTTGTATATTATTTTTGTTGTTGATTGGGCTGGAAAGGTAGAGTTCAAAATGAAAAAGTATGTAACAGACATTGGGATAAGTTATCTCAAGAGAAATACAAAACGTCTCGTTTTTTTACTTGTAGAATTGAATTCTAATGGTAAATGTCATAATTAGGCTTAGGAAATTTCTTTGGGTTAAGCTAATATCCAGTATACTGGTGTGTGGTTTACAAGCGAGCGGAGAGGAGAGAGACAGAAGTCCTTTGCGCTACTGAGACTGTGCTATAGGTTTAGGTGGGCACAGAAGTATATATTTCTAAATTAAATATACTTTTACTATAAAATATAAATATCAGAAACAAAATAATAAATCTGTACTGTGAGAGATGAAATGATCAGTGTAACATGTAGTTTATATGTGCGCACAATTATAAACTCTATTGTACTTCAGAATAGACTGAACATATCCGATCGGTTGCTTAGAATAAATGATTGGCATTGCTTGGGAAGGGAGCGGTCACAGTGACACCTTGCGTGCAGGTAACTATTTTCCAGAGTGCAACCCAATGGCAACCGTGCCCGAAGGCTAGTTATAAACTGCTAACATCGGTCTTGTAGCTCGGCTGTAATGGGAAGCCTAGAATGGTTATTTCCAACATGGCATTCAATCCTTTTTCCTAATTCTATCTTTCCATAATTACTTCAGAATTAAGATTGGCTTAAATAAACTTAATAAAAAAGGTTGTCATCCTTTTATAAGTAGTGCGAAATTAAGATTTTTTGTAATAATTTTTCGTTTACATGAATAATTTGTGAAACTAGATTCATTACCATGATTTTACTTTTTACTTTTGTTTGTAATACCAAAGTTTACCATTAGCCCCGTTTCTGATATATTTTCCATTACCTACTTTTATGTTATTATTGACAATTTCACACATAACTCGCAGTTTTGCCATTAGATATTATAATATTTCTCAATAAGACCAGTAATAATTTTCAGTGTTCCCATTTTCTTTGTTTTTATTAAATGGTGCATATAATAAAAAGGACAATTTTACAAGACAGGGTCATCCAACCACTCTATAATGGTTTCTTTATGGAGCCCTCCCCCCCCCCACTTTCTTTCATTCGCTGTGAGCTGGAAACCGAATTAGGATTTGAGTGCCAGACATTAACCAACAGGAGACTGGCACAATTTAGCGAATATCTTGAGCCATTAGTTCAAATGCTTCAGTTTACCACCCCTTTCGCCCAACACTTTGTTCAAACCAATCAGCGAGCTTCATAACCGTGTAGATGTGGAACCCAAGTGATATGGGGATAGCATTAAATAAAGAAAAATAATTTGGGATGCCAAAGGCATTGGCAGGTTTTTTTATTGTTCCCAACTGTACATAATTTTTTTCATATTTCAAGAATTTGTGACACAACAGAAGAGCATCCTAAGAGGGAACTAAATTATTTAACCGTATTTTGACAATTTAATCTAAAGACTAAGCCCAAAACATAAATAACAAGATTATGTTCAGCATAATGTATTGCTGAGCATCTAACATGAAGGTTTTATAATCTGATTTTACAAACATTCTAATCTTTAAAACTTTCCAGATTTCGTGCATGAACACGTTATAAATAAAACTTTCAGATAGCTGGTTTCAACTTTGGAACAAAGTTACAAATAATTTAATGTTATAAATTAGTTTCTGTAACGGCACAATTCCTTTCTTTTGTTTAAATTTCTTTTTCCCAATACATTGAGCCTCCTTCCTTCTTGAGGTTGTATGGGTGTTTTTCCCTAGACCCTTAGAAAAAAGCGTCAGTTTAGCATATATTTGATATAAACTGCATCACAAAAGTTGCTAATATTTTATCCGATTTGTCCCGTTTTCAGCTTGGAAATTGGAATTTACATCAGTTCCAGAAACTTGTCCCTGTGGAAAGGAAAGTTTTCCACAGAAAAAAAACCGCCTCTATAATATGGGAGTAGCGTATATGGCTTACATTCAAAAGGTACGGGGTTCGAATCTCAGTTAGGGCGCGTTATGCGATTCTTTTTGTGGAGTTTTCTCTTATTCTAAAAAAGACCAATGTGTGGTAACCCGGGCTCATTTGAACACCATGTCAGCCATTTTATTCAGTTGTTTTCCAATATGAATACCAGACTAAATTAACTTCAAGCAACAAAAACAACTAATAATGATATAATAATGATATTAATAATAATTCAAGTTCCATCTCGCCATCTCGGCGTATTTGGTACACCGTTTACGGATCAGATAATTTCTAGTTCGCGAGTGACAAGGGATTAACTCATCACCGATAGATGGCACTATAGGAGGAAATCACGACTTGTGGACGTGTAAGATGTCTATTGGTTAGTTTCTGATTTGGATCCAAATTAACTTTCATAGTGCTTATAATTTAAATAATTTAATCAAAACCCGTATTTCCGGTGAAATATCGAATTTTTAGGCCGAATATATAGGTAATAAATACTTCCTCTATTTATTATATTAGGAATAGAGAAAGTAAAAATAACTTTAAATCGGGCACTCCAACGAAGATTATATAACTGTGTATTCTGTCCTGTAAATATTAATCAGTTTACTCTTGACTATACAAGTTTGAACTTTGGGAATAATTCCTAAATTACCTCAAAAGTATATATACTCTAAAGTGCACACAGTTAAATAAACATGTTCTTCTCTGGAACGTGACATTGCATGAAAAGCAAAACACAGCAAATATACAACCACAATTTACTGCAGTAAATATTGTCTGCATCCGAACCTCATGAATCGTGTTGTGTTTTCCCAGAGTGTGTCAGAATTAGTGAGAAAGATTCATTGTCTCCCATTTACCAAATTAATTTCATGCAAAACCGGGCAACTGGGGAAAGTATTTGCCTATTCAGCCATTACGTTTCTATAAATATATGACATTTAGGTGTTGGACGCCAGAGGATTGATGAATGACACCAAGGAATTCTCAAATTGATGACCATTTCTTCCAATGATTATACTCTCCCACGTTATACTCATTTGTTGTGTTGTCGGTATGTTTCTGGATGTGCAGATGAATGTTTTTGACCGAATATGATTTAATGATTACATATACATGATCAGCATATACAGATTCATATTTATTCTCTGATGGCATATTAAGCCTTTGTCAGAGTGAAAAAGTATTAGAATATTTATCAGTACGGCCAGTACTGGCATGTGGATTTAAAAGCTCATCCAATGCATAAACATCTATTGTGTTACATTCATTTGCTTTCTCTGCTTCTATCGTTTATTAGTGGCTATATAAACTATTCTATAAGTATTTACTATATTTTCTAGCACGTATGTATAATGTATAAGCCATTCTCCATGGTCTGGAGATGACATGCCGGACTCTAGCTCTCAAGGTCGCGGGTTCAAACCCGGCGGAGTGCGGTGGAAAAATCGGGTGTAAAAATCCTTAGCATGGCTTCCTTCGGAAGAAAATAAAATAAAGCCGTTGGTCCCGAGTAGTAAACTTTACGGCACGTAAAAGTACCTCAAGCCTGATAAAAGAGACCTCTGAGCAAAATTAAATGGGCTTTCACGGCAAAAATAGATTGGAACGCTGAAAATAACTGCAATTAAAGAGGATTCATATATAAATAACCTAGATTTAGTTTAACAATATGAGTAGAAAAGGTTATCTTCGATACCAATAATTCATTAGAAGTATATATTAATAGGGTTCCCTGAATCCCAAAAAGCATTTTAGAAAAAGGTTCGCCCGCGCGCATATGTGTCTGTCTGTGGACAGCCTAACTCAAATATAAAAAAGTATGTGAAATACCAAACTTGCTATATTAATTCAACATCTTGTACGAAAACTTTCAGGAAAATCCCCCACTCCCAACTACACCTTTCAAGGAAGTTTTTCTAAACTTTGAATCTCTCAAAAATAGTATTAAATTTAATTAAAATACTGTATATTAAAAATATTTACATGACACACAAAATATATATTCTGAACTTTATGGAAACAGTCTCTGAAGACCTCTTCATTCGGGAGGGATTGTGCATAAGTGGTAAAAGATAGACAGAAATTTGCTACACAAAAAGGGTAGATCCCGTTAAAACACGATTTATGTCGAATACATTTTTTGTAGAGTTAATCGTTTTCAAAATATTACTTATTATTGGTTTCTATTTTAAACAACTTAAACTTTTTTCAACGGGAGGCAATCTTTTGCTTCATATCTCTTGTTTTACTCCTGGCCATACAAAAGAACCGAACTGCAGTTATTCACATAGCGATCAGCTTTTAAAATATTTGACTGTCGTTCTAGTTACTCTATTCCCTTATTCCCCTTCTACCTAGAACGAATCAACAAAAGGCAATTTATGCTAATGCTTATCCCGATTAGTATAATATAGATAAAAAGAATAAGCTTTCTTAAGAATAGTTTGTTTTCAAAGCAGATAGAGAAAGTCATATGAAAGGAACACATGGAAACAGACACTCTGATCTTTTTCAAAAGTGCTCTTTTCTAATTCGTTAGCCTCAAAACATGTATTTCTAGTGACATTTCAGTATCGAATGTTTGAGTGGAATGCAGTCACTTCTCCATTTGTTGATGGGTAGCAGTGAAAATAAACTATTTTACCAAAAATTTAAATTTTGAGATTTTTTTTATGATAGGATTGGTCTCCGTGGTAGAAAGGAGAGAAACAGATATAGAGATGCGTGGATGAGAAGATTAGTTTATTTCAGATGTGGCGTTTTGGTGTTCAAAAAAGGTACCGTTTATAGGTGAATAGTATTCGCCGGCACATTAGGTGGGTACCAGCAAATTCCACTTATTGTATGTGAG
Organism: Hymenopus coronatus; assembly: GCA_030762935.1. Classification (NCBI taxonomy): domain Eukaryota; kingdom Metazoa; phylum Arthropoda; class Insecta; order Mantodea; family Hymenopodidae; genus Hymenopus; species Hymenopus coronatus. The sequence continues at coordinate 37,934,888 of CM060898.1, read as the reverse complement.
ACGAAATGCTTAATGAAAGAAGAGTAGATGATATATTACGAATGGGGACACTTCATGCACTCAGTCTGAAAGTTTTGTGGCCACTACCCTTGGGAAGAAGGAATTAAATACATGAACCACAAGAGGATACAGGCCTCAGTAAAACAGGCCACAAAGACGTGCAGAGTCCCTAATGATGCGGCGGTCCTCTCACTTCATGTGCTGCCTAGAAAGGTGATGCATTTACTCAGACAACCAGACAGCTGTCAAGTGTCCTTGAAGACATTATCTGCGTCATCTATCGTACCGCCTCACTTTACGGAACCTAGAAGTACAACTGAAGCATAAGAGGAAAATGGTATGAAATGTAAATGAGGGAGAAGGAAAAAGTCCCAGCACTCGCCAATGGTTCAGAAAACCTAAGAAAAACCTAAGGAGAGAGTCGTCAGTGTGCGGGAATTAAATTTGGACCTCCCGAGTCCAAATATTTGCGTTATTGTGGAACCAACTTGGTCGAAAATTGGAAGCCAATTTATTTGAATGATAGAAATAAAATAATAATAATAATAATAATAATAATAATAATAATAATAATAATAATAATATCGTATTTAAAGAGAAATACAAGTGTAGTAGATTTAGTGAACATAAAAAAAAGATACAAAGGAAAATCTGAAATTTCTCTTGGGCTTCCATCCAGGTGGTTAAAATTTCGTAACTCCAATATTTCGAAGGCTTCCATAGGCTTCGTTCTCACGAAAACTAAATTGGGGAGGCAGGATAATAAATTTGATATATTGGCTCAAGTTTCAAAGAAAATAAACAAAAATAAAATGTATATTTTAGTTAAGAATTTAAGGAAATAGAATACAATTGCAATCTGGCGTGTCAGATGTGATTTACTATTGCGATGCAAATAGGCACTACTAATATCTTTATCATTTGCATGAAAAATAATGCGATAATTCCGTTTGAAAGCATTAGTTAATGCTGCAAAGAAACTTGCTTACATCTTATAATAAAGCTCCAAGAAATCAAGTCCTCCAAGAACGTCGCTCAGAAAGCTGCAATCATTAAATGGAAATGGGCGGGCCACGTTGAAAGTATTCTCCAACAAATGTGCGCAGAATACAGCTATGTGGAACCGCTACGTTGGAAGAAGAAACCAAAAAGTCAAACAATTAGATTCGGCAGACTACTAATAGGGTCCTGAGCTGAAAGATGTAGAATTATTTGAAGAGATTGTGACAATTGAAAATCAGGTAGAGGCCCCTTGTGTTTGATGGCAGAACGTAGCTGCTTGCGCCGCAGTCACGGTATAAAATTTAATTGTGAGTCCAAGCGAAGTTCTAATTGTGTTAGAATAAATACACTTGGTGAACATTCTCTTGATGTGATAGGCAAATGTTGGTTTGTCTTCGTAACTTTTTAATATATGGACGATGTTCTTATAAAAGTAAAGGGAAAAATACAAAGAATAACAATTATAATATGAATATTTTGGTATTTTCGGATGGCGAAATAGCTATGGAAACAAATTAATATGATTTCCAAAATTGTGGTTATGAACTATTAACAATGTTAAAGAAATAGTGGCTTATGATTTCAAAAAATAAAACAAATATAATGGCATTCCGTGGTAAGTATCTAGTTCGATCAAAAATAGTTCTAAATATTAACACCAAATAAATAATTTAGTTAGTTATAATGCAATATAAATTATTATAACAATGACGACTTAAATAATAAAGTAATTAAGATTTCAGTATATCTGTAGGACATTAGTAAGAATATTAAAAAGGAAAATAAGAAAAGAAATGAATTTAAAGCTTCACAAAATGATGGTTGTGCCACATCGAAGTACAAAAGAGAACCATGTGTAAAGGAAATACCTAGCAATTAAGGGATATACAAAATTGGACAAAATTAAAAATATTGAAATAAGAAACAAATGAAATATTCTTTCTGTCTATGAAAAAGTAAATATAGAAGTAGATGAAAAAACATATACAATGAATGAAAGTCGCTTCCCTAAATATGTTGTGAATACCAACTGATTGAGAGATGTATGGTGAGATGGAGAGAAACGGGATTACGGAACAGAAGGAATTCTTAATCCATTATGACATTATGTGAAAATTATCTTTTTGCGTGGAATAACTCAGTTTTTTATTACATTTCATCCACTTGAAGATCTTTACCCATTTTTGGATACTAAAGGCATCCTTATTTCATACATCTATATATGAAGGGTATTGGGAGAAGAGGAATATGAATTTTTCTACAAATTGAGTTAATGCTGGCATCTAGTATTTTAAGAGTATTACAAATACAGTCTAGTGGTTGAGGTTAGGTCTCGTTCCATAACATCTACACTCGATTAAAAAATACCGCTTTAATCATTTATTTCATAAATAACTATTTTGTATTCTCAAATTTCTAATATTATCCATGTGATAAAACATAACCATGGTCATTCCTTGTTTACAGAAAACATTAGGGAGCATTGCTTGTTTACATCTATAAACTAAATGTGATAAGAACAGATCAATAATATGGTTTCATTTATAACACAAGATAGGAGGATTATTCTATTGTACTGGACCTTTTCAGTGCCAAGGCTCTAAAATGTGAGTTTTCAATAAAGTACTGTTGAAAGACACCGTGTGCGTGGCATTCCATACGAAAAGATAGATGACATTGAAACTGTTTCCTTTTATTCCTAAAAATTGAATTAAATGTTTGTGTTATTGAGGTTTGCACTGGTATGCCGGAATAGATGCATTGGAGAGCTGAGGAGATTTTGCCAGTCTTTGCTCAGTAGGCCTGTGTCTGTCCAGGCTTAGGTTCAGGAGTTAGGGGAGGCGGAATTTTATGCAGATACATAATAAGAAATTACTGTATAAAATCTCCTCTATATAACTCCTATCTTTGTAAACCTGCCGTAATTTTGGGGATAATTCTCGCATCTAGAAACGTTTTCTTCCACTCCCGAGCTATCACTAGTTCACCAAAAGTATTCGTACTCTTAAAACACGTGTTATTTCTTGCCTAACTCTCGATACTCTATTCACTCTTAGGTTGATCCGCCTCAAAACGGATCCACGTGGCCAGTGCACCGCGGTACAACTCAGTACTAGTGCGCGGAAGAATGTAATCCCATGCTAAAAATCTAAATTACAGAATACATTTTCTCTTAAATTGTATAATATTGTATACAAATACCTAAGAGTTAAATTGACCCCATTTAATTTATGCAACAAGGACTCGGTTCATTTTAATTACAACATGCCGCGTGTACGCCCCGCCCCGCGCTGTCGTAAAAATATGACAGTATTTCAGGCGCGAATGACGGTGCTCTGTAGCCTGGGCTTTGTTTAGGCGAGGATCAACCTAAGGCTGAATAGGCTTTAGTCTAAAATGATGTTGACGATTCATATTTTAAATCTATGTCATTCCTGATTTATAAATGTTTAATTATGTTATCCTGGTTTAAAAAAGTTATGGTTTCCTTTGACATCCACTACAGTACGCAATAAAGACTCTGTAGCCATATTAAAATATCTTACATGGGTTTTTCTCAGAATCAGAATTAATAGACATTCCTTGATTTCCCAGGTATTCTTCATGATAGATTTGATGAATTCCTCCCTTAGCTTCATAATTGTAAAATTTGAATTATTGCAATTTCTATTTTGCTTAAGAGATATCTGCGCTGGTAGTTATAGTAAAGAAAATATGTGAGATTTTTGTCATAGCAGCTTCTGAAGGAAGAGTTTGAAAGAATTCTGGGAGTGTAGATCTCATTTTTATAACTTTTCATCAGCATCTCTCCTTTGGAAAAGCTACCTCCACTGAAAGCTTTCCCAGCTGCTTCTCCTGAAGTTTGACAGGAGCAGATGTTATACAACCGCCAGTAAAGGAAGTCTAACCTGTTTGAAATCTTTCAGTGGAGCAGAAGAAATCGTCGCGGCATCGCACGCGCTAAACAAAAATCAAGCCAAGCAGTTTGACAATAGCCGAAGTTGTAAGCGTTACAGCTCGTTAAACTTTACAACTCAGTCGGAGATTTTGTTGCTGGTATAAAGAAACTTGTGTAAATATCTACGCTATGAACACGTACACTGGAAAAAAAAAAAGTTTAAAGTCAGGGGTTGAAGCCCTCTTTATTGCAAGGCCATAATTTTATAACACCCCCTTTTGTTGTGCGGCCCTTATAAAGGAAACGGCGAAAAGCAGATCTGGGGGAATTTGGCAAGTGTCCTGTTTATGGGACAATCTGTTTGGAATGCTGCCTTTTATGTGGCCGGACCTAACCAAAAGCCGCCCTAGTTACTTTGTTGTTAAAGAGTTGGCTCTCTGAACTGGTGTTTGTCCCTGTTTTAACTACTGGCCTAATTTGTACGATCTCTCTTTGGGAAACGATTTAGCACCGTTTCTAACCGGAGCAGAAAGTTACCACAGCAACATGTCCAATACTCCGGTTATTCGTTTAAGACACATACATCCCATTACCAAACCACGAAAATCTCTAGCGCTGACAAAAGAGATTTAGATGAACAGTAGAAAATGTTTTGTAGCATATTGTAAGCCATCACCAATTCTGCTTTTGATATTCAAACGCGCGTGCAAAATAATTTAAAATATGGCATTACTATGAGAAAGCTCTGTGTTCCATTCACATGACTTTCTCTACAAGAAGTTATCATTAAAAAGCTTATTCTTCTCTCTGCTTCATGCTAATCAAGATAAGCATTAGCAGAAGTGGTCTTATCACTTCCTTTCTTGTAAGTAGAAGGGAAATAAGGGAATAGGCTAAAGTGATAGTAAAATGTTTGAAAAGGTGCTTGTCATGTGGTTGAAATCCGTTTCTTTGCATGGTCCATGGCCATTCCCGTGTCAGAAAAGTGCAGGTATTTTAAAATAACAAGGAATATCTCTAAAATGGTTGAACTGCACGAAAAAATAACAAATTGTGCGTTTTAACGAGATATTACAAGTTTGTGTACTAAGTTTTTGTCTATCTCTTACGATTCATCATTATGCAAAATTCAGCAAAATTCGTCCAGAAAAAAGAGGCATCCCGAGGCTATTCTCAGAAAATTCGAGATATACATTTTATTTGCAATGTAAATATCTTAGCAGAAATGGTTTTATTGCACATGATTTCCTTATACAAGAGGAATTATAGTAAGTTAAAGCGGTAGTCACGAATTGTAATAGCCGGTTACTATGAGATAGTTTTAAAATGCGGTTCTTTGATCGGCGAAAGAAAAACGAATAGCAAATTTCCCCTCGTGAAAATTTAAAGTATATCTAAATTGAAATCAATAACAAGGAATGTTCCATAAGTAGTTAATTTTACAAAAAAAAAAATTAAATAAATTGTGTTTTAACGAGAGCTATATTTCTTGTATAGGTAGCAAGCCTTATCTCGTACCGTTTCTTACCTATATAAAAGTTGTCCAGAATGTGAAAAGCTTCAAAGGCTATTCCAAGAAAAGTCAACTTATACATTTTATTTTTAATTTAAATAGCTTTAATATACAATATTTTAATCAAAACCTTTATAACCATTTTTAGTAAACTGAACATTTTGAAAAATCTTCCATGTAAAGGGTAGTTTGAAGTGAGGAGGTTTTTCTTAAAATGTTCGTGTTAATGCCAATAACGGTGCCTATAATCATGGTTGCACCTGGTTCTAGCAATCAAGTTGATAAGCATAACCTTTTTTCGCGATGAGTGATATGCACCAGAGTCTAGAGTCAAAACAGTTTTATATTCGTTGAGAACACATAAATAATTCAGTTTTATTAATCGTTATTCCAATAGCTGGAAAGGTAGAACCCAATGTAAAAATAGGCAAGAAAACAGGGGGAATATCTCGAGAGAAATTGAAAACCCTTGTGCTTAGCGGTAAAATTCGAGCACGTGGTAAATGTCATTAGTCTCGGCAGAAGGGGCATGGAGAACCGAATATTAGTGGTTCTGACCATGACATTCAACTTTTTATTCTGATTCTACTTTTCAAAATCACTTCTAAATATTAATTCCTTCTTTGTTTAAGAGTTTTATAGTAAAGCGAGTATAAATAAGGTTGCGAAAACTTTTCAAGTAATGAGAAATTGGAACATATTTAATATTACACGCGTGTTTCATTTGTGTACATCCAGTTCCTTAACATAACTTTTTACCTCTGTTTGTAACACAAACTTGTCCAGTAACACCGTTCATGGTATGTCTTTCATAACTTGGACGCTGTTCTTGGAGATATTCCTTATAGCTCCGCAGATCTATATTCTTGCTCATTAAGGAAAATAATGTTCGGTTTGTGCCTTGTCTTTTATTCCTTTCAAACGGCCTATACAATAAAGTGGAGAATATTTTCAAAAAATGTCCTGCGACCACTCCACTTATTGTTTGCATTAACCCCTTTTCTTCGCACCTAACCAGGGAACCAATCTCTGTTCATTGGTTAGAGTTTAATTTCCATACATAAACACTAATAGGATTCGGACACCTGTCGAGTGTCATTCAGTCATATGATGAGATGTTTCCGTTTTCCATTCCTTTCGCCACTCACTTTATTCAATTCTATATGAGCAGCACAACCAAGATAAGAGTATTCTGCCAAAATTAAATAAAGTACAATGTAGGCAATCAAACCATCAGAACTATTTTGTTTTATATTTATTCATATATTTATTTGTTATGTTTTGTTTGCTCTCGACTGTACAGCATAAATAAATTTACTAAATATCAAATTTGCTACTTAAATGTGACACAAAAGATTTTATTCTGCCACTCAAACTAAAACATACTCAGAAAAATGTTCGTTATTTTCTATTTTCTCGGAAATACTCTTTAGCAGTTATGATGAATTAACACATACCAAATTAAATGAATATCTTGTATTTTCTGCGAATAACTGAAAAAGCACAACAAATCTACAAATTCTTCTTCTACAAATGCCTCATTGACGTCCACATTTTGTTTTGATTGACTATTTCTAAGATTAAAAATCATTTTAAAACAGTTACACTTTTCTAAGTTGAAATTCCTTTTTCGAGTTTTTCATCCAAAGAGTATGTGATTTCAAAATGATCACACAGTGATCGCAGTACATCATTGATTTCGCATAAGACTAACAATAATGAAAATAATAATTATTAAAAAGGCAGCATTCCTATTCTCTTTTGTTACTCGGTTTCTGAACTTAAAACAAACTGTTTAGTAACCTTCCCACACATTTTAAATTAATTCCATCAACGACGTGTAGTATCTCCGAGATATGGTATAATTCGTCTATTTTTGACATAAATAAATGATTTTAAAAGCTTCTAGAGTATTACGGTGGGTGTCAAATCACCAGCCCTCTTGGTCAAATTCTTCTCAGTATTACATGAAATTAGTTGACATCGTTACAATTACATATACAGGGTGTTTCAAAACGACACCAAACGAAGACGTGGACCTTGTTGGTCATACCGTACGTGAATATAATTTTCAGCTCTAAATTCGGCACATACAAAAACTGACATAAAATTACCATGGATTAGGTAGCTATATATAACCAAATGGCACGTGCCTGGCCCAATCCAAGAGAGATGCCGGTTTGTAGCAAAGGTTCCAGTCGCGTTGTGTAGGCGTGGTTTGACGGACAAGCCGGCGCGGGACAGGTCACCTTAGTAATGGAAAACGTGGCGTATGACAACCGTTGTTCCTTAGCTGTCTAATCACAAAATTTGTGCAATTTTTAAACACACATAAAACTTTAAATAGAAGAGTTTGAATGTTGCGACATCAAGTTTCGGACAAGTCAAAGTGTAAGCTAATCGACTGCTGTCTTCGTTTGGTGTCGTTTTGAAACGGTGTGTATATTCTAGCTTCATAACATCAAAATGAGACTAAAAACTACCATTATCATACTCTGCATTGTTTTCATTGAACGTTACTATGTATATTTGTATTTCTATTTTAATAAGTGTCTCAAATGTTGGTAGAACATCCGAACATCTCGTAGTTTCTTGGAATCGTTCTTCCATAATGTCCTTGGTACTGTGTAACCTCTACACCATTGACTGTTATATTTTCACGACCAAGCATTCTTAAGCAGCTGAGATCGAGTTAGCTACACTAGAAATATTATCAATAAATATAACGTATATCCTCGTCCATAAGATTTGGTCCATAATGAAACTGCGCTGTTTATGAATGAATTAATGAATAAGTGTATTTATTGACATAACAATATCATACATTGATCTTCATCAATTGCACGGGTCCAGAGACCGTCGTGCTTTTGTAATACACACTAGAAAGTAATGTTAAAACAACAACAAAGAATTATAAATGTAAACACGAAAATAAAAAGACAAAGGTAATACACAATAAACAGCAATATTAAAACAGCAACAAAGAATTGAAAGAGTAAACACGAAAATAAAAAGACAAATATGTTCCATTGAGCAATTTAAATTTACAGCACAGAAGCATAAATGTATCCTCTTGTAATAGATAAATACACTTAAAAGAAATATATACACAATATATAGTACCATAACACAACAATGATCTAAGTATGATGTAAAATACGTGTATGTAAAACATTGTAGTCACTTTTGTTTAGTTGTTCTTATCTCTCTTCTCTGTTGGCAGCCTTCTTACACCTCAGCTGTCTTGCCTTAAGTATACATTTACCTAGCCCGTCCACGTTCTCCGTGCCTGCCAGTAGCGTCAAACATGCTTCTAGCTGTATATTCGCGGTGGTAAAGAATCGTGGTAAATATTTTTCCCGCCATTCCTCCTTTCCCTACATCTTGCCAAAATATGGGTCCACGACTCTTCCTTCTCGCAAATGGGACAGATTCTCGTACCATTCTCGTCAGCAATTTTTGTGCCCCTCCATGCTCCTAGTCTAATCCACGCGAGCCCCTCTCTAATGAGTGCTGTTTATATTTGTGCTGACAAAATCTCTTTCTCCCGAACATAATTAGCCATTGGTTTGGCAGGGAACTTTAACTTACCTGAAAATAGCTCAACTGCTGAAAGATAATATAACTTAAACCTTGCAACGGTTCGATGACAATAACTTTAACCCTTGTCTCCGTATTGCTGATGAAACCTCTCATATACAGACTGTTAGGGATATATCTGCAGATATGTGTATGGGTAATTAATAAACAACATTACATTAGTATTTGCCTCATCTGTGGACTTATACATTTACTTATTAAGAGGATATGTTTTCAAGTTGGCTAGTACCTCCAAGTAGATGTGGCACATACAAGCTATACGTGTTTATTTTCCCTGAGACCTCCAATCGGAAGGCGTAACCTTTAGTAGACGGGGCTCCATTGTATCGCGACTGAGTTTGCATGTTTCACACACTACCTAGGCCGCCAGGTCATGTACTAAAGGAAAGCAAACGGATAATCTATGCTGACAAGGGTTGTTTATTTCACCGCGCGGTTAAGACCATGCAAAACACATCAGGTGGTAAATTATGTGATTGGTTTGTGGGAAAACTTAGACAAAGAGAAAAAACAACTAACTCGCCGAACTGGATAGGTAGAAATTAAGGTACCATTTATTAAAATATTTATAGCCCTATCATTCTGCATGTAAACGTTGTAGCTACTGCCCGGTTTAATGACACATGCAAACAATTCTTTACCCCTTCCTCTAGAATCCGAATTGTTTTAATGGGTTTAGCCTTTCTTTGTGTACCATTATATAGAAACTCTTTCATAAAAAACTACCCGTTTACTTCACAACAATAATGGAATCGCTCATTGTTAGTTCTTAGCCCATGAACTGTTTTTCCGGCCAGTCTCACAGAGAATTGATATCAGCTGAGAGGAGTAAAAATTTGGTGACCTGAAGGTGAATATCTAGAGAATAGCCGCCAAGGATCCCTGACAGCTAGTCTCGTGAGTGATCTCTACCACCAAACGAACTGTCAAGGGACGTGAGTTTATCTGTGACGTCATTGCCTAAACTAGCAACGGTTCAACTTAATTTTCTTTCGTCCTAACTTAAGTAATTGTAAATTCTATGTCTGTGTGACCCACAACGCAATTTACAGATGCTTATTCAACAAAAAAACAAAGAAAAACATCCTTCATTATATATTTACCCATGTATTCCACCTTTAAAACCAACTCAAATTCATATGTTCTGTTTACGTGGTGCACAGAGCATTCATTTCATATCGGCAAGGTTGTTCTTTTATGTTTTTATGTCGGATATAATTTTCTGCAACAAATAAAACAGTGGAAATGAAACTGGCAAATGAGTGAAGGTCTATGAACTTTGGCAATATGTCATTTCCGTTTGCCATTAGCACTGCGCTGAATTCCAATTTACTTTTTAGAACGGCATAACTGCAGCGGAAGGCTGGATGTGGCAAACAACATAACAATGTCCTTTTTTTACTCCGGAAAAAGTACATTCCCTTTTTGTTTTCCTGGAAAAGATAGATGATTTAAAATTCTCTTATACTTCACCCTCTGCAGTGATTTTCAGACAAAAAATTAATTTCACCACACTCATTTATATAGCAGCGAGTTCTGAGAATAAAAATTGTTTATGGACGAATCCAAACTTTACAGATCGGATACTTGGGGTATATTTTTCGTGATTTTTATGTGTTCTGTTAAATTTAAAAATACTCTCATCTAGGCTGGACACAAGGCATGATGAGACCTTTTTGGGTGTCTTTGGTGAATATTACTGGTAAAACTCACAAGGAAAACAATTCTAAATAAACATCTGTAGGAAATTAAAGAATAAATGTTTTACAATAATATTTATAACTACAATAACTGCCTTAGAAAATATTTTAAGGTTATATTAACCCCTTTGATGTGAATTCGCACCATACCAGTTTAATTGCTTTAATAATGTATACACAATTTGGATTCCCGTTTATAAACACACATTTTGAACATAAAAATATGTGATATATTTACATGACTTTCTCTAGAAAATATGTTTACAAATTATTGCTCCTTATACAGCGTGGTAATCGAAATAAACATTAGCAGAAATAGTTATCAGTTCATTCTGAGAGGAAGGGCAAAAGGCATAGTCGATCAATATGTACAAGAATTAAAATTGGTTTTCACTTTCAGAAGCAAAACAAAAGAAAGATGAAAAGAAATCTGGCTCCCTTTTGAGAAAAGTTTAACTTATCCAACTCCTGTTCTAAACACGGTTTGTGTGAAAAACAAATTAGCTAGAGGTTTAACTAGTTTAAAATTGATACCAATATATAACAAGGAATAATTCGGAAAATTTTAATTCTGAAAAAAAATGCATATGACATAGATTGTGTTCTTTAAGGAGATCTACAGTTTTTGCATGGTTTACGGTTTACCTGCTATGCAAAAGTTCATCCAAAATGAAGTCTTTAGTCTTCTCAGAAAATTCAAGAGATAATTTTATTTGAAATTTAAATGGTTTAATAAGCGGTATTTTAATCAAAATCCATAGGGCCATTTTTGAGATAAACAGAATTAACAAAACAACATTTTATATTGTTTAGGGTAGGGCATTTTCTTGAAAATGTTTATTTTCCATCCTTGGAAAATACTAAACTTAAATACCAAATTTGGTAATTGACGGCCTTTTCTTTTCTGAGCTATGCTATTCACACCTACCCACACACTGACCGTTTTCTAAAAATGATTTTTTTATTCAGGATCCTCAAAACATGTATTTAAGTGCGTATAGAGAAAGTAATAACAACAAATTCAAATTCCGAATAGTAGGAAACTTTAAGCAAGGAACGATATAGCAAAAAAATAAGCAGAGACTTTCTGGAAACAATAACCTAGACTACAAGTCAAATAGTAGCGTGTATGGCCCACCAAGCTTCTAAATCTCAGGGAACATACGACGAAAATTGGGTTGCGGTAACGTGCCAGGTTTGAATTCCGGCGCCCCTCCACTCTAACCCATGGGTAGGCGAATGTTGATGCTTTCTCTTTTGATTACTTTCCTGTTCTTTCCAGTTCTTCAAGGTTTCTTGGCGTTTGAGCTGATGGACAGATGGCGTGGATGGTTGCTCAAAGAAAAGAGTACTATCCATGGATACTAGAGCCCGCTTTGTCGACGTATCGTTGATCGCCCTCTCTAGATGGCTCCTGCAGACGGGTCTTTGACCGCATCTTCCGCGCATCTCTATGTTTGTCTGCCTGCCTCTGTTGTCTCCTGTGGTTCCATAACTTCACTTCTTCTAAGAGTGTTAGTTAAAATGAATCTATGTAGGTTGTATAATTCTGAACACTAACTCTCAACATATTATTCACATTCTTCAAAACAAGTTGAATAAAAGTATTAGGATATCGAGCAGTTAATGCCACATTCACATTACTTTCTCCACCTAATCTACAAAAAATCTTACAAAAACGTATTCTTGTCTCCATTTCGTACTATCGAGATCAACATTATCAAAAAAGGTTTTACTACTTGTTTTCTTATAGGTGCAAAGGAAAACACTCTTAAACAGTCAAATCTTTTAAGAATTAGTAGATATGTGATTACATAGAAATTTAATTCTCTTTGGATGGTAAGGAGCTAAAAATATCCCTTATGAAACATTTTATTCTAATAACAAAGAGTGTCTCGGAAATGGTTTATGCCACAAAATAGAAACATAATTGTGTGATCACCATTTTTAGTAGCAAGTTTTCTCTCTCTCTTACGGTTTATTCTAAGGTTGATTCAGAATGAAGAGAACTTCAGATGTTATTCTCAGATATGTTAATATGGACATCTTATTTATCATTAAAATATCTTAAATATGTAGTAATTTAATCAAAATCGTTATTATTCAACCGCTATTTTGGTGAAACTCAAATCTTCCAAAAGTTTTCCATATAAAAGGAAGTTGAAGATGGCGGCTTTTGTTGTGCTTCCATGTTGCATCCTAAGTTTGGTATTTAATGGACTTTACTGAGCTATGCCTTTGAAATTCTGTTGATTCAAAAGTACCTAAAAGTTTAACTCTATAACTTTTACATAACTCATAAACTATGAAACAGAGAGAGAGAGAGTGAGAGAGATTTGGAATATAGAGGATTCCGATTTGTTTATAACACAATCTATTTTAAATATCGTTTTGTTGTATTAGCCATTTTCGTATTGTGTTATAATCTTGAATTTTCCAATACTTTTTAAGTGATCGACAATTTTTCTCGCTGTAAATTAGAAAGGGTATGGAATTTTGTGGCCTTTGTTGACTGCCGCTTGGGTTTCCTGTACCCTTTGTACACTCAAATACGCCTGACTCTATGATTTTGCCGAAAAAGGGAATCTGATAGGGTCTTGGAGCTTACCATGATTTTTATTGGTGCCATTCTGGTACAACATGCCACGGGAGTAAGAAAAGACAAAGCCGATGTGGCAATCCATTCCTTCATCACACAAGCCCGCTTGATGCTCCATCAGAACACATTCACTTGTAAAAGCAGTGTGTTAATTTAGTCCACCACTGCGTGAATTACCTTGGTATTAGAATCTCAATATATAGCGCAGAGAAAAGATTAACCTAATCTTGTATTACCCGGTGAGAGAGGTGATTTGTTGTCCAGCCATTAAGATTACCAGCTCACAACTCGGAACTTCATTTGTCGCAAGTTATGCTTTATGTTCATCCCCATGCCTTTGTTAACGTAGCCTATCCAATACGCTTTTAGGAGAATAGCAAACACGTGGATGGATATTTCCAGGCGCATTTTTAATGTCTTTGAGTCTACATACAATAATGAAATGTGTAAACATTTATCTTGAAAAAAATCTAATGTGTACCATTCAAATGACTTTCTGTATAACCCTGCAAGAAATTATTGTTAAAAAGCTTATACTTCTATTTACTTTATGCTAATCAGAAAAAATGAGCAGAAATAGTCTTATTACTTGCTTCCTTGTAAGTAGAAGGGAAATAAGGGACTACCATAGGTTAAAATGATAAGTCAAAAGCTGGTTGCTATGTCAATGAAGTTCCTTTGTTTATATGGATAGAAGTTGACAAGTTCCAGTATGAGAAAAGTATGTTTTTCATAGCAGAAACACAAAAATAAGGAATGTCTCAAAAATGACGAACTCCACGAAAAAAATGTATATAACATAAATTGTGTGTTTTAACGTGCTCTATATGTTTTGTGCAGTAAGTTTTTGTCCATCTCTTACGGTTTAGTAGCTATTCAAAATTCAGTAAAATTAATGCAGAATAAACTACTCTTCAGAGGTTATTCCCAGAAAATTCAAGATATACCTTTTATTTTTCAGGTAAATATCTTTAATATACGAAATTTTAATCAAAAATCGTTAGAGCCATTTTTGAGAAAATCAAAATTTTCGAAAAAAGTTCCATGTAAAAGGTAGTGGGAGGTGGGGGGATTTTTCTCAAAATCTTCGTGTCGTATCCCTGGAAGATACTAAACTTAAATACCAAGTTTGGTATTTTACCGACTTTTCGTTTTTGAGTTATCGTGTTCACTAACACAGTGACACACGGACAAACACACACACACGCACACGGACCTTTTTGTGAAAATGCTTTTTTTTTTTTTTTTTTTATATTGGGGACCCTAAAATACGAGGGCCGTTCAGAAAGTAGCCTGCGGTTGATTGCAAGCAATTCACCAAGTTAAATAAAAATATTTTAATATATACATCTTACAACTACATCTTTGCACTATTTTTCTACATAGTTTCCATAACGATTGAGGCACTTATCGTATCTGTTCACAAGCTTTGAAATTCCTTCTGCATAAAAATCACCCGCTTGTGCCTGGAGCCAGCCTGTGACCGCATCTTTGAGCTCTTCGTCGTCATCAAACCGCTGGGACCCGAGCCATTTCTTCATATGCATGAAGAGGTGATAATCGCTTGGCGCCAGATCTGGGCTGTAAGGTGGATGGTTGACAACGTCCCACTTGAAGGACTCAAGAAGGGCTGTTGTTCTGCGAGCAGAGTGAGGACGGGCGTTATCGTGCAAAAAACGATACCGGAAGTCAGCATACCACGGCGTTTGTTCTGTATAGCCCGTCGTAATTGTTTTAGTGTTTCACAGTACACGTCTTGATTAATGGTCGTCCCACGTTCCATGAATTCAACCAACAACACCCCTTTTGCATCCCAAAACACCGTTGCCATCAATTTTCGGGCAAAAAAATCTTGCCGGGCTTTTATTGGTTTGGTAGGCGAATTTGAATGTGCCCACATCTTTGATTGTTCTTTTGCCTCAGGGTTCACGTACTTAATCCAGGTTTCGTCCCCGGTCACGATTCTGTTTAACAATGGTTCACCTTCGGCCTCATAACGTGACAGAAAGTCTAATGCAGAGGCCATTCTTTGAGTTTTGTGGTGGTCGGTAAGAATTTTGGGCACCCATCGTGCACAGAACTTACGGTAACCCAATCTTGCTGTCACTATCTCGTACAAGAGAGTCTTAGAAATCTGTGGAAAATCAGTAGACAACTCCGACATTGTGAAACGTCGGTTTTCACGAACTTTTGCATCAACTGCCTGAACGAGTTCGTCCGTGACCAATGATGGTCTACCACTCCTCTCTTCATCATGAACGTTTTCTCGTCCACTTTTAAATAAACGTACCCATTCACGGACCACTCCTTCACTCATAACTCTTGGTCCGTACACGGCACAAAGCTCACGATGAATAGCTGCTGCAGAATATCCTTTGGCTGTAAAAAACCTTATAACAGCACGCACTTCACATTTGGCGATGTTTTCTATTGCAGTACACATTTCAAACGGCCACAAACACTAAACTAGCGCAGGTACGACTTTCACTCGACCACGGCTTGATGCCGACTGACCTGCTGAGTGCGTGAATGCACAGATGGCGTCGCTACTCCCCCCACTACCCGCACTGTGACCGATCGGAGGCTACTTTCTGAACGGCCCTCGTATATTTCCGGTGAAATCTCGGTATGGAATTTTTGGGTGGAGTGTAATACCTTCTCTATACACCATGTACATAATGCGTATAGAGAAAGTAATAAGGGTACAAAATAGATTGTAGAGTTCTTATAAAAACAATGATAGTGGATGGAGTCTGCACAAAATATTCTTAAGGTAACAACAAATTCCTGGACGGAATTTTTTATTCTAAGGCAGAATTGTTCACACGGAACTTGATTTTGTATGCCAAACGTGACCTATGTTTGTAATTTAGTCTCTCAGATTAGCACTCAATTCTGCGCATTAAAATGCGCGAACGATAACGTTTGTAATTTCAAAATATAATTTCCTGGGCAATTGTGATCCACAATTATCTCCTAACTAGGTGCAGCTTGAAACGATTAACTGAATTACCACAATAAGGTTATTAAATGAAGTGATCACTACATCATTTTGCTAGTAGTGTGTGTAGTATCATAGACAAATAATAGGCTAATCATTCATACTTAGAGAATAACGAACCTAAGCCAGATGCAATTCAACGACTATACGTGTTCAAAAGGTTCTTCCCCCTCGTATTCTGGGTGGGCAACATAACACAATGTGGCAAAATACGGTGCACACATTGAATTGAATATAACGCAATTTTGAACATACTCGATAATAAAACAATCTAAAATCGAAAAGTTGTCATTAATGCCAAGAACCTACTTGTTAGGAAATACAAAACAGTTTGAAGAGTAGAATAATTGCATTATTTTTATTATCTAAGGTCATATCGGTGGGTTTGCATTGCGTTGGGGTTTAATAATTTTATTTTCTTCAAACACACACATACATATTTCTCTGTGGAGGATAGAGAACAATTCTGGTTAAAGAAAAATGTCCCACCCCAGCAGGGAATCAAACCCGGGACCTCCGGGTAAGAAGTCAACTCGACCATGGAGGCATTATTGTTAAGACATATATTATTAATCCCTATCTCTTTGTTGCAAATCTGTTTCATCTGTTTCCTGTATTTTTCTTCTTCTTCTTCTTCCCTTCAAGTATTAGCCTTATGACCTTTTACATTCTCGCATCTCGATTTTTATTTTCTCTACACGTTTCGTAGTCTGCTTACTCTCCCCGTATTTTAAGGCTGACAACCGCCCCCCTATGACTTATAAGCGAATGACTAAGGGTAAGAAGTATGTTGGGCAGGCAACGGCACGAAATCACGTAATGAAGAACCTGGAACGAGTGGTTGGCCCGGAGCCAGGCATAGACGTGAGGAAGTGGATGAAATGCGAGCGAAATGGATATTAGGAAAGGTGATGATGGAGCAATTTGTGGAATCAGTGGCGGGGGAAACCGGAGGAGCACCCGGAGAAAGCCCACCCAGACAGCGGTTTATCCACCACAAAACTCACATGCGCGTGCTGGGATCGAACCCGGACCGCCTAGGTGAGAGGCGAGCGTTCTAAATACTCGGCCGCGGCGTCGCCTTGCTACATGCACTATGTACATTCTGTATAGAAAAGGTATTGTACTCCACCCAAAAATTCGATACCGATATTTCACCGGATACACATATTTTTAATCCAAAAATCGTTTTTAGAAAAACGTCAGTGTGTGTGTGTGTGTGCGTGTTGGTGAACAGCATAGCTCAAAAGTCCGTAAATGACCAAACTTGGTATTTAATTTAGCACCTCCCAAGGACGGACACGAGGATTTTCGAGAAAATTCCCCACTCCAAACTACCTTTTACATAGAAAAACGTTTTGATATTCTCAAAAATGGCTATAACAAATTTGATTAAGTAACGTATATATCTTGAATTTCTTGGGAATAGCCTGTAAAGACCTCTTTATTCTGGATGAAATTTGCTGATTTTTGTATAACTGGTAAACCTTAAGAGATAGCCAAAAACTTACTACACAAAAATGTAGATCTCTTTACAGCACACAATTTGTGCCTTATAATTTTTACTTTCTCTACACGTACTACGTACACAGTGTATATAGAAGGTGTTGTAATGCACCCAAAAATTCGATACCGAGATTTCACCGGAAATACATGTTTTGAGTCCCCCTGCGTCCAAAAAAAGCATTTCTGGAAAAAGGTCCGCGTGTGTGCACGTCTGTGTGTACATATGTGTACATAGCTCAAAATTGAAAATACAGTTAAATACCAAACTTGGTTTGCGACACGAAGATTTTCAAGAAAATTCCCCACCCCCAACTACCCTCTATAAGGAACTTTTTTCGAAAATTTTTATTTTCTCAAAAATGGTTCTAACGATTTAGATTAAATGATCGTATATTAAAGATAATTACCTAACAAATGAAATGTATATCTTGAGGTTTCTGGGAAATTGCCTCTGAAGACTACTTTATTCTGAATGAATTTTACGGAATTTTGCATATCTACTAAACCATAATAGATAGACAAAAACTTACCACACAAAAAATTTAGAGCACATTAAAACACACAATTTAAGTCATATACATTTTTAGTGGACTTTCTCGCTTTTGAGATATTCATTGTTTTTGTTTTCCGTTTTGAAAAGTGTGTACTTTTCTCATACAGGAATTTGTCAGCTCCTGTCAAAACAAACAAAGGAACCAAAGTCACATAGCAACCAGCTTTAAAAATTGTTACTATAGCGTTAGCTTATGGTAGTCCCTTATTTCTCTTCTACTCACAAGGAAGCAGTGAATAAGACCATTTCTACTAATGTTTATCTCGATTAGCATGAAGTGGTAAAATAATAAGCTTTTTACAATAACTTGTTGCTAAGATGTAGAGAAAGTCATGTTAATAGAACATACAGAATATTTTAAAACCAGCACTTCCTTAAACGATCTTTGAACGACTTTATCGAAAATAGTCAAGCAAAATAAGGGAGTACCATAGGTTAAACTGAAGTTGCTATGCTACTGAAGCTCCTTTGTTTGTATGGATAGAATTTGACAAATTCCTGTATGAAAAAATTCGTTTTTTAATAATAAAATCAATAGCAAAGAATATCTAAAAACGATCATCTCCATGAAAAATTGTATGTAGCATAAACTGCGTTTTAATGTGCTCTACATTTTTGTGTAATAAGTTTTTGTCCATATCTTACCCTTTAGCAGTTATGCAAAATTCGTAAAATTCAGCCACAATAAAGTAGTCTTCAGAAGCTTTTCCCAGAATATTCAGGATATACAGTTTATTTTCAGGTAAATATCTTTAATATACATATTTTAATCAAAATCTTTAGAGCCATTTTTGAAAAAATCAAAATTTTCGAAAAACGTTCCATATAAAGGGTAGTTGGGTGTGGAGGAAGTTTCTTGAAAATCTGTGTCACATCCTTGGAAGATATCAAACTTAAATACCAAGTTTGGTATTCAACGGTCTTTTCGTTTTTGAGCTATGCTGCCCAAAGGCACACACACAAACAGATCACACTTACACGAGCCTTTTTGTAAAAAAAAAAAAAAAAAAAAATCAAACTTGGGGGGACTCCAAAACGTATAATTTTGGCGAAATCTCAACACAGAATTTTTGTGTGAAAAACAAAATACCTTCTCTAGCTACCATGTACATTGATTGCATTTACATACGTGCCTGAGAAGGTAATAACGACAGTGGCTAGAGAAAGACACGTGAATGTAAACACTCTTAGCGGTTATATTCTGGTATTGAGGGTGCAATATTTTCGTTCCCTGGTTAATATTTCCTATGGCCACAACCTCTCTGCGCTTATCTATTCAAAAACTGACTCCATGCTCATTCATTAGTTCAGCCATTTATTGTATTAAGATAATAAATTGCGCACTTTATTACTGCGAGTGCAGCTGAGAGGAACATGCGGTCTTGTTTTATTTCTCTGACCTACTAAGGGAGCACTTCGTCGCTTTAACTTTCAGGATGTTTGTCCATCCAAGTTGCCATTTGTCCAATAGTTTTTTGTTTCTTCCTCTATTACTCTTGTAGTTCCTCTATTACTCTTGTAGTTCCAACAAGTTTATTTTATTGAACAACCTCTTCTACAGCAAGTTATTTTGCCACTTTGCGGACCATTACATTTCCATTTGTCACAACACCCACTTTCCCCCAAATATAAGTAACTTTCAGTGTTTATTTCTTAGCATGTACTTACTGTCATAAAGAATCTATTTACGATTCTATAAATATGTGTGTATGTTTCAAGGACACTTGGTAGAGATAGGAAAGCAATTTTCATGCTGAACCTCAATTAAATATCTATCAAAGGTTACTTGAAAATTGTACAAGCTATCATAATGAAAATTTTACCACATATAAAATAATTTCGGTCGTCTCCTTAGCGCAATAGTAGCGCTGCTGCTTGCCAAGCGGGAGACCTGGGTTCGATTCCCATTACCGGCGTGGGGAATTTTTCTCCACTGGGGAGACCTGGTCCGGGGTTCACTCAGCCTCGTGAGGTCCCTGGGGGGGGGCGCCAATTGTGGAGCTACTTGATTGAGAAGTAGCGACTCCAGGTTGAGAAGAGGGCATTTAACCGGCTGGGAGGGACTCGAGGTGCTGATCATGTCTTACCCTCCAGTACTGACCCCATGCATGACCCTTTCGGGCCGAGATGGGGCGATCGGGCGGAAGGCTAAGGTCCTTTGCGGACTGTCGGGCCATGGAGTTAAGTTTATAAAACAATTTCTTCCAATTCCGAAACCATAGAAGCTTAGATTAATAATTACTAATTTGTTATTACTTCAATAAATAATATTTTCAAGTTTTTTCACATTTAGGCACACTTTTCTTAAAAAAAAAAAAAAAGTGTAATAGAGCTGTGATACTTTTTGTGCACATATAACATTTACTACTCTAAGCAGCTGAAAGATTTATGTTACTTATGTATTAAAATCCTTAAAAAGTTATAAATACGTAAACAAAAATTGAAAATAAAGAGTAAATAATTATGTATTTTAAATTGCTTTTTTTTATTAAAATGTCTTAATCTTTCACCAGCTATGTCAAATAACATGTTTTTAAAGGGACTACAAAGTCTGAGGTGCTTCACTTTAATTATTTTGGCAAAAATGCACCTTGTGAAAAATGTTGCAAATCTTTTTCTTTATTGAAATATCAATAAGTTAGCAATTATTAACCTAAGTTATGATTTGATTATGGTTTGTGAATTAAAATACCTTGTTTTATAACTAGTAAAATTAAAATTAGATGGCTTGTACATTTTTTAAGAAGCCCTAATATACAGGGTTACTACAAAAGAAATAGACAACTTCAACTGCCTGTAAAACAAAATAGCAACCTAATTATTTTGGAGGTATGTTGAGAAACTCTCAAAGTTTCGTTTGTTACTATTGGTAACGCTGTAGTGTTTTGTTTGTTGTTGCAGAGCTGAAATGGCGGAAAATCTTATGGAAAAGGCATATTGTGTGTTGGAATTTGCTAGAACGCAATCAGCAACTGTTGTCCGACATTTTAGATCACGTTACCACAAAAATGAAATGATGCGCTCACAAAAACCAGCATCGTCTTCATCATGTCGCAACATGTCGATGCAAAAGTCACGCCATATGACCTTATCTTCTTCACTCAGAAACTGCAACATCTGTAATCTGTAAGGCATCATGTGCAGTCGCTTCCACAAGATTTTCCATACAGTTTGCTGTGGAATTTGTAATTGCATGCTTGCCCTAGATGTCGATTTCTGTGGGCTTCTTATATAGGCAGAACGAACACGTTCAACGTTTTCTTCCGAAACTCTTGGTCTTCCCGAGCTCTTCCCTTTGCACAAACATCCCGTTGTCTCGAATTTTCTATACCAGTCGTAGATTGACTGTCTAGTCGTGGCGTTTTGTGGTAACGCGTTCTAAAATGTCCTTGACAACAGTTGCTGATTGCGTTCTAGCAAATTCCAACACACAATATGCCTTTTCCATAAGATTTTCCGCCATTTCAGCTCTGCAACAACAAACAAAACACTACAGCGTTACCAATAGTAACAAACAAAACTTTGACAGTTTCTCAACATACCTGCAAAATAATAAGGTTGCTATCTCTAATAGCTTTTGTTTTACAGGCAGTTGAAGTTGTCTATTTCTTTTGTAGTAACCCTGTATTTTAAAATTAGAAGCAACAACAATGAATACTTGTGATATGAATTGCTGTACAAAAATTACACAGACAATAAATTGTGTGTTTTAACGAGATCAAATTGTTTTGTGTGGCATCTACGGTTTTGACTATCTCTTGCGCTTTACCAGTTAAACAAAAGTTATTCAGAATGAACAGGTCTTCAGGGGCTAATCCTCTTTGGGAAGATCAGGGCATTTTAGTCAAAATCGTAGAGCTATTTTTGAAGATAAAACATTTTCGAAAAATGTTTATACGTAAACTTTAGTTTGGGGTGGGGGGATTTTTCTGAAAATATTCCTTTTGCACTTTTCGTTATTGAGCTACACACACACACACACACACACACACACTCACGCTGACCTTTTCCTAAAAATTATTTTCTGGATTCAGGGGTGCTCGAAACATATTTATTGTGAAGTTTCGGAAACAAATTTTTGGTTGGAATACAATTCCTTCTCTACCTACTATGTACATTTTACATACGTGCTAGAGGAGGTAATATATAGCACTATTCGTGCTACTATTAATGTCCATCAGCTGTACTGTTAATTATAAATTCAATTAATAAAAGCATTAACATAAAGAACTTAAAATTTAATGCTATTAATTTGCCTTAAGGTGAATACATCTGTGATATTGCACCAAACATTGAGAGCAAATAAACACTTTTCTTCATAATAAAATAATAAGAATTTTAAACTTTAAGAAAGCTTTTTAGCAGTTTTTAGTTTCTCTAGAACATATTATGTACATAGTAGGTACAGAAGAAATTGTATTTCAACAAAAGACCAGATTATGAAACCTTATCAGAAATATAAGTTTTGAGGTCCTTAGGATAAAAAAAAATTAGAAAACGTACAGTATATGTGTGAGTGTATAAACAGCATAACGTAAAACAATGTCGTTAAATGCCAAAGTTAGTATTTAACTTTAGAAGCTTTCAAGGATGCGACAACAAGATTTTCAAGAAAATCCTCCATCCTAAACTATCCTTTACATGGAACGCTTTTGAAAAGTTCTATTTCTCAAAAGACTAACCATTTGTATTAAAATACAATATTTCAAATATTTTTGCACAAAAATACATATTTTGAATTTTTGAGGAATAACTCTGATGGCCTCTACATAATTGATGACTCTGCATAACTGTTAAACCGTAAGGGATAGAAAAAAGCTTATTATACAAAAAATGCAGAGCTCGTTAAGGCACACAATTTATGTCAGACACGTTTTTCTTTAGAGTTAACCATTTTGAGGGTATTCCTTGCTATTAGATTCAATTTGAAAATATATTTAAACTTTTCTCAAACAGATATTAGTCATTAATTTCATATCTCTCTTGTTTTACTGCTGGCCATGTAAAGTGAATATTTCTTATTTCTCTTCTAATTACAAGGAAGCAACTAATAAGATCAATTCTGGCAATATTTCCTTTAATTATCATGATGTAGACAAAATGAAAATATTTTGTAAGAGTAATTTGTTTGTGGAGCAGGTAGAGAAAATAATGTGAATAGTACACATAAGATATTTCAGTTATGCTGCCCACAGATATCCAGGCACACACATACACGTGGTTCATTTTCTAAAAATAGTTTTTGATTCAAGGAGTCTCTAAATATGTATTTCCAGGAAATTTTGACATTACATTTTTTGCACTACTTCCTCTGCATACTATACATAGTTTAAAAAGGAAAACTAATTGAAATGGTGTCGTAGGAAGAAGGCATTTGACAGTTTCACCATTCAGTCATAATCAACTAATGTGCAATCTCTCTCTCCCTTTGTGGCTTTGCTCCATTATTGAAATGTTATGATGGAAGCACTCACTCTAGTCAGCGCTTACCTCATGAACATTTGAGGCTTGAATTAAAGAAAATAAATGAAAGAACAATTCAAATGCGTGTTCACTTAGACATTCCAGCACAGCAGATTATATAAGACCTTTCACGGATATTTTCGTCTTTGAAATTGCATTAAAATAATCGAGAAATTTCTAACAATTCCCATGATTCTCAAGGATTTCTCTGGTCAGAAATTCTTTTGTACCCCACCAGGCATTCATTGTTTTTGCAGTATGTGAAAATAAATGCAATTTTAGTGAATTGCTCGAAATATAGCGTAATATAACCAGTTTCCGCATGGACGAACACCATAGAGAACACCATCGCTGAAGTGTTCGATTCATGTGGCTTTCTCTACAAACTGAAAACAAACTATTCTTACAAAAGATCATTCGTCTATCTAAACAAGATAAATATTAACATTGTTTTATTACTTAGTTCTTTGTAGATACAAAAATAATCAGGGAATGCACCAGGCTAAAGCGACAGTCAAATAGTTTAAAAGTGGTCACTATACTGTCACGCCTACTGTTATTAATTCGAGAAACTCGCTTGGCTATGACAGAATGGGTTAGGGAAAATGTACTTTTCAATACAGTTAGGCGTGCATATGGGAACAGCTCAATTTCTTCTTTAAGATAGGGAAAATAGCCTACATAATCCAGTAAAGTGATGTGGATGGGTAACAAGTGTACAAATTTAAAGACGAACACTTCTGAATAGACACAGTTATTATTGTTACCTTTTACATGATTTCTCGTATCACCATCTTGGCGTCCTAGAGAAGCCTACGCTCCTTGTGATACCTATTCCATACTAGATGCACAGTCCAAAAGAGGAAGAAACTACTTTACAGGTGGTTTTATAAGTAGCAAAGTTGGCAATGTCGCCAACGTATGAAACATTAATTATTCCCAGTATTGCCACATCCTTACGTTTGAGAAAAATATAAGTATTTAAAATTTAAAAGCAATAACAAGTATTATCTCGTAAATGGTTGTTCTCCATAAAACTGTACTCATTTCTGTGTTGATGAGATTTACATTTTCTCTTTTAAGAAAGATTTTTTGTTTTCGAGTAATGCTGTCATAGACATACGCACACAGCAAATGTTTTTCTAAACATGCTTCTTTTCTTGATTAAGAGCACCATAAAACATGTATTTTTGGTGAAATCATAGAATCACAATTTAGGTTGGAATGTAATACCTTCTCCATTTACTATTGTCATTGTACATACATGCTGATGTGATACAACTCGGGTATTGGGTATGATGTGCAAATAGCCATATAGGAAACTCTAGTAAACTTTCAGATAATTTTCTCATTTTCATAAATGTTGAGTGTTAATTATACATACTGAATAGATGTATGGAAATAAGTTCTATCCCTTATCCCAGCTTGGTGCATGATAGTCGGCGTCCCACAGTGAGATGGAAACTCTTGGACACGTCTTGGGCATCTGCTCGTTTAGTGAGGCATTAAGAAATAGCCCTCACCATTAAATTCGGGCGCTAATTGCCGAAGCACTAAGGAAATAACAGCACACGGTCTACGAAGAAGTTCATGGGATAGCAAAAGAAGGATCCTGCCACAGAATAGACATGCTTTCCAAACCACCAGGCTCAACTTGCGGGTTCATTATCGATCCAACTGCTAGAACAGAGTCCGATGAACAGCAACCAGCAGAAATACATTCAGTAAAATGTTGGAAATACGAACCTATAATTCCATACTACCAGAAAAAGTACCATCTGAACTGTATCCAAATTATTGGATTCATGGTCGCAGTTAGAGGCACCATACCCTCCTGCTGGTCAAATTTTCTAAACAGTTCGACATTAAAAAGGGCTTGTTGGAAGGCATAGCGGATGCTGCATTCAAAGGATTATTTGCACTCTTATAAAAACCAACTTTATGGTTGATAACTCTTCCCACTTATATAAGCTTAATTGAATATTAATTATGTAGTCGTTCCTTCTTTTGTTAAATTTCTCATTTGTATATATATTTTTAATATTCTGCATATGTAATTATTTTAAACATCCTATATATTTAATACGCGTTTGTATATATACTAAAATTGTTCATTACGCTTTGTCTACAATGGCAATCCTAAACATGGGAAGCTGAACCTTTGTATTATTATTATTATTATTATTATTATTATTATTATTATTATTATTATTATTACAATGTTTCCTAGTATTTTACATAGCTATAAACAAAAGAATTAGACAGCTGCACTGCCTACTAGCAATGACTGTAGACTATTCCTCAGAATGACGAATGTTTGTCCACTAATATCTATGTATATCGGAAAGATTCCAACACGGAAAGCACTATCGCTAACGCGGCAGTGAGTCAAACTCTTGGGCATGTTTTGAGCGAGTATTTCCAAACAGAGAACCGGGTCTTTCAGTGCTGAAGGCCTTGGGAGAATAAACTTCCAAGTTCACGAAGAAGCTCATGGAATTTCCCAGGAGGGTTCTATTGGCGAACCGACATACTTGCTACACCATCCGACATTCTTCTCAGTCTACGATGAGAACTGATGTACACGAATTGCCACCAGTTGGGGTGCTGGAAGAAAAACACAAGATTTATGAGCCAAAATGTCTTATTATCTTTGAACTCAGCTCTATTGACGCTATAGGCCTAATGATTGGAACGAGAAGCGCAATTCCCTTCCTCAGTTTCTATTTGGCCTAGGTAGTCAACTCATGAAAGAAACATCACCTTTGGCCATCAAGTCTTTATCTGTTTAGAACATTTATTTATGATATAAGAGCGTTGAATCGAGCGGGAATATACTTGATGCACAACCACGCGAGAATCTGAAATAAACTTTACAATGGTTTTTCTACGAGAATTGTTTGATATTAAAATAAAAGCAACGAAAGTTGAAATAAATTTGAGGTTAAGTTTGAGCCATTCACTAAGGATTATAGTCGTTCTCTTCTAAACACCACTTCATAAATGTCTCCTACTCTGCCCTATAAACTTTTCGGGATTCAGCAGTTAGAGCATTTTATTCTGCTTCTTTCGCAGCTCTAAGGATATCATAAATCTGCCATTGTCTCAAAATATATCACAAAACAATAATAATATTGTCTTGTTTTGAGTTCTTAGTAATGATAAACATCAGTTCATATCTGAGCGAGTGTAAAGTTGGAACCAAATTACTTTACTCTTGCATTTTACGCTTGCTGCACTTCTTTGCAAGTGGTTTCTGTAAAAATTAAATTTGCATTATGAAATGAACTCGCAAATTACTCAATTACTCTCGGTCGTAGAAAAAAGTAATTTATATATTCTTCGCAACTAAACGTTAATTCTATAAATCCTTTCATCTGCATATTTCGTAATTCACTTTTAGTTTCTCTAGCACATATTTATATACAATATACATAATAGGTATAGAAGATATTGCATTCCACCCAAAGATTCGTTGCTGAGATTTCACCGGAAATATGTTTAGCATTTAACATTTTTAATAAAAGGGATGTGTTTGCTTGCGCGTGCGTGTGGAGATAGCATAGCTCAGAAACGAAAAGACGCCACACGAAGATTTGAAAAAAATAAATGCCCTCACCACAAACTAGTCTTTATATACAAAAAATATTGAACATTTTGTTTTCTCAAACTGTCTCTAAAAATTTTGTTTTCAATGCGGTATATTAAAGTTATTTATATCACAAATAAATGTTATATCTTGAATTTTCTGAGAACAGCCATTGAAGACCTCTTTATTCTGGATGAGTTTTGGAAAATTTTCGTTCACGGTTAAACCCTAAGAGATAGCGAAAAACTTCAATTGTTTAACGTAGCGATGAGGTTTATAACATTTTGACTTTTGGTTTAATTTAATGTGTTCCCTAATTTCCCATCTGCTTACAAGGAAGCAAGTAATAACAATTTCTGCTAATGCATGTCTTGATTAGCATGACGTAGATAGAAGAATATTTTTTTAGCAATAATTTGTATATGGAACACCTACTGAAAGTTATGTAGGTGGAACATATTATATTTTTGATAATGGGAATCTCAAAATTCTTAAAGCAGAAAGTTTTTCTTTGAAAAATTATTTACGTATCTCTTTTGTGGTAAACCGTTCACTTACTGCATGGTGGCATTTTAGTATGTAGGTCAAGTTGACAAAGAACAAAGGAACACGCACAAAGGGCCTGTGATACAGTTCACAGCAATGATGAACTAATTTTGCCAGCTCTGTTCGTATGTACTGGCCTTCCATCGTTACTCTCTCTCCCTCCCTCCCTCCCTCCCATCCTCCCTTTCAGTTCAAGAGGAGAAAGATCAACATTTCGTGGGGATTTACGAGAGAGCAAGAGACTGGCAATGTAGTAAAGTTAGAGAGGTAGTTAGGGATTTAGGAGCAGAACATCTAGCTCTTGTTCCAGTTCTCAGTAATGGTTATTTGCCATGATTAATTTTATTGGGCCTAGAAGTGTTAATGAATAACTAATATACGTATAGTACTTCAAAGCAGTTACAATAATTAAGAAGCGCACAAAATAAATCTCGTATTCTAGACCATGCTTCTATTTTCATGGGCACAAGTATTTTTACCTTTTGCAGTGTGTAGAATTGCATGCCTGGGACACAAAATTTCATATTTGTTAACATGTTAATAAAACCCTCAAAATTTATGAAAAAATCTTCATTATTTCTTCATATTTTATAAATCTTTTCACTTTTTCAATTGTAAAATACTTCCATTTATAATGGGCTCAGCTCCAGATATTATATATGGACAGTTTTCTGTGAAACACATTTAAAAAACCCAAGCAATTCTTTCCAGCATTTAACATATTGTTGAGGAAACTTGTCACTTCCTCTGTGACATTACGTGGAGCTTTTAATTTTGCAAACCGGTTCTTTTACTGTCATAATGCAAAGTTGAACAAAGGAAAAAGAAACAGTAAGTTCTTTTTACTTTATTAATGGTTTTAAGGGTATCATAATGTTTAGAAATCTATAAACTGCATGTAATGTTTTGTATTTCATTTAGTGTTTTATTATTAAATATTGATAAGAAATCTACATAGTCTATGTTTAACTAAATAAGAAACCTGCCTCATATTCTTAAGATATGAGAATATTTTAGAATATTTTCTGCGTCTTTCGATAAAAGATCATATTTTAAGCAACTTTTCGTCACATACTCCTTGTTTTAATTATGATATTAATAAATATTTAAAAGAACGCAAAAAATGTTACATGTCTTCTCTCTCCTCTCTCTCTCTCTCTCTCTCTCTCTCTCTCTCTCTCTCTCTCCTTCTCATTTCTTCAAAGTATAATTAATAGATTTAACTTCGCATGTACTTTAGGTAATCATAAGTTTACTAAATATACTGGCATTTTAACTAAAAAAAGCTAAATTATTCTAACATATAAATAAAATTCATAAAAGTATTTACATAAACTACAGAAAAAAGCTAAATAGTTCAAATTATTATATAACTATATAACTGCTGATTTATATGTTTTGTTTTGTATTTGAATCTATTTCGCTTCCCATAGTACTCAAAATTACAAAAATGTGAATATTTCAAACTGTCCTTCAAACAAGATTATTCTTATATTTATTACAAAAAATATTCTTCTATTTGCTTCATTTTGATTGAGATAAATATTAACAGAAAAATGTAAATGGCGTGCTATTTATGGACGCTCTTTAACTGCTGTGGTTCTCAGCGTCCCATTCTATACTGGGCGTGAAAGACCGCTTAATTTTGCTCAGAGGCCTCTCTATCAGGCTTGAGGTTCTTTCACGTGCCGTAAATCTACGACACGGGACCCACGGCTTTACTTTCCTTCCCATGCTAAGGATTTTTACACCCGAAAATTTCCATCGTCCTCCGCCGGGTTTGAACCCGCGACCTTGGGTATATGAAGTCAGCATGGTAACCATTATTCCACGGAGGACGACTATTAACAGAAATGCTCTTACTTAATTCCTTCTAACTAAATTGAAATAAGGGAATAATACACTAGGTAAAGCGATAGTCAAATCTTAAAACTATTGGCATTCGATTGACTTCCAACTTTAATTTCCTTTGCATGACCAGGAATAAATCAAATGGAAAACTGGAGGATTATTTCCTGTTTGAGAAAAGTATAAACTGGAACTTTTTGTTTACCGATGAGGTTTGAACCATATGGAGAATTTCACGTCATTCTAACAACGTGATCGTACCTTTGATAGAAGAGAAGTGGCAAAGGAAACCATATAGGGGTGGTTTCAATCCTGACTATGGCCATGCCTTTTTTTATTCTAAATGTAACGTTCCATAAAAAATTCGGAATTAATATTATCTTAAACAAATATCTGATTTTTGCAAAAATTTAATATAAAAAAGGTTGCCGTCTCTTTTGAAGAAATGCGAAAATACTATGTTTTTATTATTATTATTATTATTTTGTAATGTTTTAATTGTACGTGGTTCATTTGTGTATGTATGTTTCTTACCATGTTTTTTTTTTTTTTTACTTTTGTTAATAAGAAATCTTTCGAGTAATCCACCTTCATTGTATTTATTCCATCAGCTTGACGCTATTCTTCGAAATGCTCTATAGCTGCACAACTCGCTGCCCTATAATCTTGTTGAATAAGGACAGTAATTTTCTGTTTAACATCCACGTCTTTGTTCCTTTCAAATGACATGAGACAATATTTATAAGTAATTTCATTCAACCACTCCACATAATATTTGTATTGCAGCCCCACTTTCCTTCGCCACTGCGCCGGAAACTAAACTATGTTTATGGTTAGGGTTTTACCACCAGACGTTTGACATTAAAGCAATAGGAGACGAACACTTCTGACAAACAGCTTCTAGCCACTTAAGTAAAATAGTTGCGTCTCCCACTACTTTGGCTATTTGGTTTTTCAAACATATGAGAGATGAGTGCAACCGAATAAATGTAAACACAAATGATAAGGGGATTTTGTCAACATTAAAAAAACGCTATAGTAAAACAAAAGCATGAGCAAGTGTTTTCACCAAATATAAGGACGAAAAATTAAGAACCTCAAGCACCGCTTTGAGCGGGTGGGGTGCAGTTACAATTTCCCACTAATTTTCGAGCCTTATGGCTAACTTCTATTATATGAACCTTGTACAACTGCTCGTTTGCGCGAAACTGACATAATGGGTGCTTCATCTTTTCGTGCTTCTTTTGTAGTGTTTAACGCCTGCTTTTACTATTTGTGGCACCTAAGGCGATGACACTGGTAATAAATGGAATGAATATCTCATATTCAGTCGCTTGCGATTGAACCCGGGCCGCCTAGGTGAGAGGCGAGTGGTCTAACCTCTATTGTGTGGGTACTCTGAGTTTCAAAGTAATTTCTTCAGGGATTCTATGCTGTACATTTGAAAATATTCAAATACATAAAATTGTTTTATAACTAAAAAGTTTAACACAGTTTGTATAAAAATCGCAGTATAAACATTACCTAATTTATCCGAAGGTTATTAAAAAAAAAGGCGCCAGCGTGGCACAGCAGCACGTAAACAAAAGAGTTAATTGCGTTGATATAAACATTAAAGTTGAAGGAATGAACACAAAAAAATAGAAGCAAATTTACAAGCAAATTCCAAAATTACAGAAACATTTTCTTAATTATGCGTATACATAAGATTAGTTTTCTGGCTTTATTCATTTCCTTTGTGTTTGCTTCTATTTTATTGTGTTAATTTCTTCAACTCTAATGTTTATGTCAAAGAAATTAACTCTTTTATTCAGGTGCTGCTTTGCCACGCTGGCGCCTTTTTTTAATAACCTTTGCTCTTCCTTTTTTCATAATTTCTTTATGACTCTGGAAGCTGTGTTTAATGGCAAACTAAAAAATAACTATCCCTTTTTTGTGGCCTTTTTAACTATTATTTTACTATCTGAAGTTTAAAGACGATTTTTATCTTTAATGTTTTCGTTTCATGCTTTAGAGATCAGTACCACACTCTTTAGCTAATGTATAAACCATATATTTTATCTGCTTTTAATTAAGACAGCCTTATTTTAGAATAATTGTTGCTTCTGATGTAGCTCTCTCTCTCTCTCTCTCTCTCTCTCTTTCTCTCTCTCTGCTATAATACGTGGTAAAAACGTTTGGGTTTGACCTCCAAAGGTTTATCTAATTTAAAACTCGTTTTAAAGTTTCTGGATCGAATAATTGCTTCCTAATCTTGGATAAATATCTGAAACGTCTCAATGACAATGGACCCCACTTTCATCACCACTTATAACAAAGTCAGTATAATTATAGTTGGTGCTACTGCAGCGCATGAGTATGTAACGTGGAAAGTACAGAAAGTAAACCCCGCTGGTGTAATAGGTAAATAAACAAATATATTAATAAAGAAAATATATGTTCCATACTATCATTACAATTTATTTAACTATTATTATTTTTTTTTTTATATATTTTACTAAACCATAAACTAGAATTAGAAGCTAATAGATAAAACTGTAGGATATAAAATAGAATAGAGGTGTAAAAAACAAAACTATTCCAAACAACAATACAGCCGAAAAGCCAGTAACTTTGCAATTGGTATCCACCTGCTTTCTATACTATGCTGTAAACTACATTTTGTAGGCAGAAAAAAGCGCTGGTATTCAGCACCAACTAAACCATACATTTGTCACAATATATTTTAGAAATTATAATATTAGAACAATTTAATTTTCTTCGATTATTCTTATACGCCTTATCTCTCGATATCTAAATATTTATTTATGTCTGAGTTAACTATTATTTGCTATTTATTTTACTCAAATTATTTAAACATTCCTCTTAAAATGCTTCGTATTAAACATTTTAGTATATAATTATTTAACTCTAAGTTAAATATTTAAGTTTCCTACTAGATTATCAGTTAATTTTACACTAAACATAAAAACATTAACAATCACTACACAATAACTCTATACTATTTATATAGTATCACTAGATTCTATTTTAACACTTTTGAAACTCTGCATTCCACAAAACACTAACAATTATTCCATCCTTTTAATATGGACCAAGACCCTTTATCTCACGAACAAATCACTATTCACTTGAATTCTTATCACTCGCTCAGAACTCTCATCCTCCATTCCTCGATAACTCCTCTTTTAAGTATAATGCAGTTACCAATCCCTCTCTGCCTCCCGTCGTCATCATCCCCACTCTGTAAATCTCCACCGCTATAATGGCTACCAATAAAGCAATAGCGGTCTTTTCGCTACACCGGCACCTTCTTCTCTCTCATCTCAATTCATCTGCTTCCCTACACTCCCAACTGATCTGTTATTTCTGAGCCTCCATTCTTCTTTCTTCCATTGTCCTCCATATATTATCTTTATGCATATCTCCTTTCAATCTCTCCAAATGTATACATATGTTTCAGCTCAAATATATCTTCCCATTAAAGCTATAAAATACGTTCGTAGACGACTTACCCTCCCATATTTAGGACTGACACCCTCCTAGGACTTACAAGTGGATACCTAGGTTCAGAAGCCGGTCGGGGAATCAACGGCGCGAAACCATAAAATAGAGAACCTGGAAAGAGTGGTCGGCTTGTAGCCAGGCATAAATCTTTTACTAAGTCTACCAAAATTAAAATTAATATATAAAAATTATCATTATACCAATGAATAAACAGTTTCCTAAAAAGAAAGCACGAGGAAGTGGATGATGTGAAATGCAAGCGAAATGGATGATAGGAAGGGTGATGATAGAGCAATTGGTGGAATGAGTGGCGGAGGAATCCAGAAGGCCCGGTGAAAACCCACCCAGACGCAGCTTCGTCCACCACAAATTCCAAATGCGGACACTTGGAATCGAACCCAGGCCGCTAGATGGGAGGTAAGCCGTCTAACCACTAAACCACAGCACCGCCCAGCTATAAAATACACGATTATTTATCTTAGAGTCCAACCTTACGTTCTTAATTAGGTTCGTTCTCGAATAGTAAAGGACTATTGTAGTAAACCTCATACACATATTCCAGACCGGCATAAAAGAACCACTTGGTAGTAGAGCAGGGAATATGCCGGCATAAGGTGTAAAAAATCTGATGTGTTCCATTCACATGACTTTCTCTATATCTCTGTAAATTATTATTGTTAATAAGCTTATCCTTTATTTATTTCATGCTAATCGAGAAAAATTAGCAGAAACAGTCTTATTTCTTGCTTTATTGTAAGTAGGAGCGAAATAAGGGAGTACCATATGTTAAAGAGAAAGTCAAAAGCTGGTTGCTATGTGAATGATGTTCCTTTGTTTATATGGACAGGAGTTGACAAATTCCTGTATGAGAAAAATATGTTTTTCAAACCTGAAACTAAGAAAAATGAATATCTCAAAAACGATCAACTCCACGAAAAAAAGGTATATAACATAAATTGTGTGTTTTAACTGCTCTACATTTTTTGCGGGTTAATTTTTTGTCCATCTCTTACGGTTTAGTAGTTATGAAAATCTCATCCAGAATAAAGTAGTCTTCAGAGCCTATTCCCAGAAAATTCAAAATATACATTTTATTTGTCAGGTAAATAACTTTAATATACGATATTTTAATCAAAATCGTTAGCGCCATTTTTTAGAAAATCAATATTTTCGAAAAACGTTCCATGTAAAGGGTAGTTTGGGGTGGGGGGATTTTTTTCAAAATCTTCGTGTCGCATTCCTGGAAGATACTAAACTTAAATACCAATATCAATATTTTACCGACTTTTCGTGTTTGAGTTATCGTGTTCACAGACTCACGGACACACGGACACAAACACACGGACCTTTTTCTGAAAATACTTTTTTTGGATACAGGGGACCATAAAACATATATTTCCGATGAAATCTCAGTATCAAATTTTTTGGTGGAGTGCAATAAATTCTCTATACACTATGTACATAGTGAGTATAGAAAAAATAAAAATGACTTCTCTAGATTGACCACTATGCAAAGCCCCCTCATCGATTTTGAGCAATGGCGCTCTCTCTTTCCCTACTCATATCACGCTCGCTCCGTCTGTCACCATCTTCCTTACCCTCACTCTGTTTCTCCTCACTCCGAAATATCCGAACCGGACCCATTAGGAACCGATGCATGGTGCACAGAATTTCTGCATCCCGGTAAGCACACATGAGATTTTGTATGTTTAAGAGGACCTGTAGCGGAGTATTAAAAGTTTACTCATTGATTGGATCCAACTTTAAGAATTTTTCTCAGAGATGGAGGACATTAATATTCTTTGAAATATACTTTTTATTAAACATCAGGCATTAAGTCCACAAACCGTTGCATAAATTAACTGACAGAACATCCAGTAACAGAAAACAATAACACAAGACAGATAAAAGAGAATGCCTGGGTCATAAAACATCTCTTTGGAACTCACAGCCCTTTTACCTTAATGAATCGCTTTATTAATCTTCCAAAATAAAACAACACTAAGGGAATAGTCGATCTTTATTCTGACGTTATAGTACGTCACAAAATGCATGCACTATTGAAGACAATAACTATATATGTTTGGTGTTTCACTATTGTCGGTTTACAAATATTACAAAATGCCAGTGAAACTAGTTTGGCGACGTTTCAATTAAATTCTCAATATTTATCACAGTAACATAGGCAACAAACATATTCATTGCCATTTTAGCACACAGATATCTACGATGGCATTCAAAATAATTATTTCAATGGTTCGCCACGTTGGTGCAATGATTCGCTATGTATTATAGTATTGAAATCGTCTTAATTATCTAGTTAGTATTCATTTTAAAATGCGTGTAATATATATTCTGCCCAGCAAATGCCATGAAGTCTGTCTCGTAACTCAGTTTATCATTATTTCAGACGTGAACATAACGGTTAAAATTTAGAATTTTTAAATCAAAATCAACATTAATTAACAATGCTAACAGTGATTTTTCACCGGATGAAGTTTATAGTGGGAAATTTGTTTTCTGCTTTTGCTGAAAGCCAAATACATTTTGGCTTGTAATAAGAATTTGTAACAATCTAGTTCACCGAAAAGCAGATAAGTATATAAAAGCAATGCTGCGCTTCTTCAGATCTTTGTTATATGTGTCCACTTTTACGTTTTTAACATGTGGAGGTTAAAACTGTTATTCGCCAAACTTTCTCCATTTTTACATTCTCTAGCACGTATTATGTAAAATGCCCATAATATATAAAGGGATTATTGTATTCCATCAAAAATTATGTACTGAGACTTTACCGGAAATTTGTTTTAAAACCCCCTGAATAAATGAGAAACATTTTTAGAATACGGTCAGTGTGTGTCTGTGGACAGCATAACTCAAAAATGAAATGCCAAACTAGGTGTTCAAGTTTAGTGTCTCTTACGGATGCGACTCAAAGATTTTTCAAGAAATTCTCCCACCCCAAACTACCCTTTATATGGAAAAATATTTGAAAATATAGATTTTCTGAAAAATGGCTAACAATTTTGATTAAAATGGATACCTATATTAAAGATATTCATATGACAAATAAAATGTATATCTTGAATTTCCCGGGAATGGCTTCTGAAGACCTGTACATTATGGATGCATTTTTCTAAAATTTGCATAGAAATAGACAAAAGCTTACTCCAAAAATATAAATTTCGTTAAAACAATTTGTCATATACCTACATTTTTAAAGAATTCACGGTTTCCGAGGTTGATTTCAATTTTAAACTAGCTACATAATTTTTCTCAGGCGGGGTCACCGTACTTTTCATCCTTCTTTTGTTTTGCTGAAAATGCAAAGAGAGCCGAACTTCAAATATTCAAATATCGACCTGCTTCTATAAGATCTGACTATCGGTTTAGTGGAGTATATCCCCTTATATATCTTCTACTTATCTACTCACAAGTAAGAAGTGATAAGGCCAATTCTGCTAATGTTTATCTTGATTAGCATGATGTAGATAAAATAATAATCTTTTGTAAGAAAAGTTTGTTTGCGGAACAACTAGAGAGAGTTGTGTGAAAGGAGCACATCAGATTTTCCTTAAAGTGTCAAATTTTGCTGTACCCCTCATACGAAATGTATTTATTTCCCGCGAACAAACTGGTAGGCTTTTTGGGTGCACTTTGGAGCACTTTGTGATAGTAACAGGTTATTTTTCTCCAGGTCCTATCTAATGAAATCCAAAATAATGATGAAGTAGGCCTAAATAATCAATTATGAGTTGATAAGCGTTTGAGAACAATGTGATGAGCCCATATTTGTAGTTTTTTTCGCTATTTTCTAAGTTATTTTCCTGAGGAAAAATTTGACGATATTTTAAGATGGCTGTTATTTGCTATCTCGGAAACTCTGAGATTGTCTACGTTACAGCCTCTTTGCCCTACCCGACTTGTGTGATGTGAGAAAATAATTATGATCGCACTGAAACGTCAATCTACGTAACCATAGGTTTTTGTTTTCATATAACACTATCTGATTATGATTCACAATGTATTCCGTGTTTAGCTTAAAAATATTTAACATAATGATATAATTATGTTTTATTTAAATTCGCGATTATTAAACAAATACATACTTAAACATATAAGGTTTTGTATTTCTGTTCATTAAATGATAAAATCACTCAAATTGCTCGTACAAAGGTGATACATTAAAAACACTAAACCGCAATACTTAAAAAATCCTTCAGATTGGCAATTAAAAGAACCTATGTCACAGATCCACTGTAGCTAACCTTCATCTTTTGGAAAATCGCCGATAAGGTATTGGCATATTCCATAGTTGCGGCATAAATTGCTAATTTAGCAATTGTAAAAGCATTCATTATGTAACGGAAAGTTTTCGATTGAATCGGTCCCTCGTTTCTCAGTTGAGTCAAGTGAACGCAGGTCAGCGGTGTGCGACCTGTACTAAACACAAGAGCTGGCTTTTATGTGATATATATAAACACAGGAGAGGCTTCATATATTATTAGTAAACAGGTGAACTTATGGGTTATATGTAGTATTCCCTACTAAACGTCACATTGATTCACCTCCGTGTATAACTCAATGTTTTGGCAATGAATATTCTTTAGCACTTGAGTCAAACGCATTTATATTAAAACGATCTACGTTTGTCTACATATAATCTTACAAACCGGGCTTACGTGTGTGACTGGCATTCAAGAGGTCCCGTGTTCAATCCCCGGTAATCGTTCACTCTGTCCATGGTGTTTAACGGTTTTTTCGTTTTTGAGCTATGCTGTACATATACACACATACATACACACGGACCTTTTTTTCAGAAATAAATTTTTTTGGATTCAAGGGGACCCAAAACATGTATTTCCAGTAAAATCTCGGAATCGAATTTTCGGGTGGAATACAATACCTTCCCTATACATTATGTACATAGTACGTGTAGAGAAAATAAAAAGCTATCATTATTAGTTTCGAATTTCAAACTTTGTCATACATATCCTTAATAGCTTCCACCTGGTGGATGTTAGTATAATAAATCTGTGTAGGTTTCAGTGCAAGATTTGTCCCCTCCTTTGTTTACCCTTCACAAATATCTTCCCTACTGCTACATAACATATACGCGATACACAAAACAAATATTAAACAAGAATAACAGGACTATATGACAAATCAGTTTGGGTTCTTATATGTCTTTCCAATTTAGTCTTCAAATTATGGAAACGAGTTTTAAACATCTTGTATAGCATTTGTTGCGTTATTCTTTAATGGGAGTGTTGATATCCGCTGCAATTAGAAATCAAATTGTGGGTATTTAAATACCTGTATTTAATTCTCATTTACAAACCGTAAATAAACGTATAATTATTTCATGAAGTAAATTAATGCAAGACATTTCCTTACAACGTCATTTCAACTCCAGTGACTGAGCAACTCCATTTAGTGAAGCTGAATAATAAATAAATTATATAACTAGGAAGATGTTCTGTGTAAAAAAATAAAAGCTGCTTTTTTTCCTCTCTCGTATAACATCCATGTTCATCATTTGCATGAACAACTGTAAACAATACCACAGAAAGGAGAATTTAATTGCATCGAAAGTAATTAACAGACTTGTTGGAAAATAACAGAACTTTACCTGAAATAATGAGGAAAGTTTTTATCTTGTTTGTTGCATTGA
The DNA here is from genome assembly GCA_030762935.1 of Hymenopus coronatus. Classification (NCBI taxonomy): domain Eukaryota; kingdom Metazoa; phylum Arthropoda; class Insecta; order Mantodea; family Hymenopodidae; genus Hymenopus; species Hymenopus coronatus. The sequence goes on along the minus strand of CM060898.1, from coordinate 37,895,888 downwards.
ATTTGAGTTTTTTTTCCCTTGTTAATATACAGCTGTTTTATTTTTAAGCTACATAATGGATACAGTCCTTTTAATGTACTGTCAATTTGATAATTAAATCAGTCTGATTTTTTTTCTTTAACACTGATAGTATGAAGGCCAGAAATGGAAGGCTGAAAAGTTCAGCTTGAAAATCTAGAGACTGGAATCTCTTTACTATCTTCATGGTAAAGAGCTAGGTAGTTCATACGTTTCGATGGAGTCATAGGCTGGATTCCCGCGGACGAGTTCTCTATCCAGTGGGTATTTTCGAACTTGTTTCGAGTCGCCAGACAAATGCTGGGGAAGTTGCTTCATTCTTTCGAACTTCCTGTTCCTTTTTTATATTATTTAATGACCCTTTTACTACATATGGCACCGCAGTCGATGTTACTGAAAATACATGGAATGAAGATGAAGCACCGGCAGAATGTGACGGCGGGAGAAACCGGAGAACCCAGAGAAAACTCGCCCCTATGCCGGTTTTTCCAACATAAATCACCCATGCGGTCATCTGAGAGTGACCCCGGGCCGCCTTGGTGAGAGCAAACTGGTATAACTACTCGGCCACGACCTTGATATCATTCTTATTTTATCCAAAGCGCTGTCTTTCAGAGTTGTAAATGTAGGCGTCCTTCCGTGGTGGTAAATATGCTATGGAAATACAGCCCTCCGCGGTAGGTTGGCTTAGTTGTTATCTTTGGGATCAAGGGTGTTCGGCCAGATCTAAAGCACAGGATCCAAGCGCTCCCAGCGTCGAAATAAACAACTGCTTGTACTACCGTTTCGGCCGCCCCTCGATAATATTCTCAACATCCTATCCTCCTGGTGTCTGGTGCACAATGAACCTATAGCTGGCTGCAGTGTGGAACCCCCCCTCACAAAATGTGCTAACCATCCATGTACATATTGTATTCTTGAGCTAGTGTGATCGTAGATTCCGAATGATCATTGAAGTTCTCAAATTCGTTTTGTACGCGCAAGTGTATTCGTAGCCACAGTCACGACCATGGCATTGCATTCTTCAAACTGCAGATAAAATATTCTGCCGATGGAATTATAAGATTGTCTCATATGTTCGTTGATTTTTCGTTTAATTTCCATTACCAAGAACGCCTGGGAACACACCTCACCCGCAGCACAGCTTCGACAGAGTAGTTCCCGAACTTTGTGTTCACAAACTTTAAACACAAGGTTGTTCGTTAAAATATGACTAAATAATACAGTTAAATTTTGTAAACAAACAATTTATTTCTGGCAGTATACACCATTATTGTCAACGATATATTTCAATTTATCTGGAAGCTTATACATTTATTTTTCCAAAATGTGGGTTTATTCTGGTTGAACATTATCCATTCAGTAAATTCTGCAGGAAACGGAATAGAGGGAAGTCGGATGGGTCAATGTCTGGAGAATAACTTTGGACGGGTCGCAACAGAGGTATGTGCGGTCTGTGTTTTCGTTGGGAAATATGACATCGTTTCCCTACTTTGGTTTTTTCTCTTGACTGGCTGCCTTGAGCCGATTCGACGATCAGTATTTCTCGGAATTAATAGTCTCTTTATTCGGAAGAAGTTCGTAATGTAAGATTCTCTTGCAATCCTACCAAATGCATAACATAACTTTCCTTGGATGAAGCTTGGTTTAGGAACCGATGATGGTGGCTGACCTTTCTTGAACCATGATTTATTCTATCGGTAGTTGTTATATGCAATCCACTTCTCATCTCCAGTTACCAGTCGTTCCAGAAAAGGACCGATGCGATTATGTCTGAGATGGAAATGAAACAAATTCGCTTTACTCAGTTTGTGAGGGACCCATTCATCGTGAATATTTATGTAACCCTTTTTTTCAACTTCCTGACTACACTAGCACAAGCAAAATTTATCTCCAATGTCAACACTCCAGTTATCACTCTGGATTCTTAACTTTCATTTATTATTTCCACGTGTGTAACCATTGGCCGTCCAGATCGAGGTTTTTATTTTAGGGAGAAATTTCCAGCTCGCTTTTGACTTATTCAATTTATTATCTGCATCTTCCCTGCAGACGACACAAATTACCGACCGGAAATCTAAAAAAGCAAAACAAAAAATGTTTGCTATCGTAAAATAGCATAAGATGACGAAAATTCTCCTTTTTGCTTTTCACAGTTTGTAAACACAAATTCAGTTGTTTCATCCGTCAGTCATAAGCACACACACTGACCATTCCAATAGCGAATCTGGTTGTTGCCTCTAAATTATAGTGAGCAAAACGAAATAATGAGACAACTTAATAATAATGATATTAATATTAATATAATAATATTATAATGTTGTTATAGATATTTGCATATTATCAATATATTTTACATCGCATCAACACTTTGGTTTTTGAGGCAGCTGCCTGAAACTGACATTTCTTTGATGTAGTTTGATTATGCCTTTAGGTATATATTTATTGATGAGGAGGATATAGTAAAATATTTAACATTAGTGTATAGTAAATGTTACATATATAAATATAAACTCTAGGTACTCGTATTCTTAGGTTTTCTGCAAATCGGGTGACAAATATATAGAACGACCGAGTATAAAGTTTTCAAATGAGGGGGCATCTTCCCACTGTGACCTACTGGAGATCTATTGCGGCTACTACTCCCCAGGAGGAAGGAATTTATCAGGAAAATACAGGAGGCTATTGGGGAATTACCCATATTAATTATTGTGGGTATATTTTAATTATTTTTGTTTCTGTAGTTGCAGTTAGACAGGCCACAGATATACGTGGAAGTCCCACACGATAATTCCAAGCTCGAAGACCCATCCTGGAACTGCCCAATCACTGCTAGTAAGTGCTTTTGGTCGAGGAGGTGATTGGAAATATGTTAAAGCGAGTGGGCTCAGGTCTAATGGGTCTGTTATACTGGATTGGGAACGTGAGCAATAATTTCTGCTGGGTGATGTAATTCATCTTAATGTCACTTATCGCCCTTCGTGGTGTAATGGTTACCATGGTAACTTCATATACCCAAGGTCGCGGGTTCAAACCCGGCGGAGGACGATGGATTTTTTCGGGGGTAAAAATGTTTAGCATGGCTTCCTTCGGAAGGGAAGTAAAGCCGTGTGTCCCGTGTCATAGATTGACGGCACGTAAAAGAACCTCAATCCTGATAGAGAGGCCTCTGAGCAAAATTAAGCGATCTTTCACGCCTAATATAGAACAGGACGCTGAGAATCCCAGCAGTTAAAGAACGTCTATAAGCAAAACGTCATTTACATTTTAATGCCACTTTATTTAATATTATTCTGGATCTTCGATTTATTTGATCTGGGTTTAAATACGACGTCAATTTTAGTTCAGCGAGCCTCTCTCAAATGGGAAGGTGGGGAATTGAACCTAGTACTACATATATTGCCGACTTCATTGATGTACTGAGTAGTCAGAACTCTTGTTCACCAGGACATTTTGTGAGTCCTTTAGTTTTTGTGCTTTCTTAATTTTTTTCTTTGTAGAACAGTTTTCATTTACTCATGTACATACTTTTTTGTAGTTTTTAACACCCAATTTTACACATATGACACCGCAGGTGATGACTCTTAATGATACATGAAACGCAATGACAGGGGAAACCGGAGAACCCGGAGAAAACCCTCTCCTTATCCACAAATCCCTGGTCTCCTGGGATCGAACCCGGGTCACCTTAGTAAGAGGCGAATGGTCTAAACACTCAGCATAAAGAGCGTGAACAAGCGTTTATTTTAATGGAGAAGTTGTACCATTAAGACCATCTATGTTATTATAATCATCCAATTAATTGAGTTAACAGGATAAATGCTGCGATTGCGGGTTTACGTGACGCAAGCGAATGTTCGTAATGTAGATATTGGAAAGGTACGATACATGCCCCAATTCACTCAAAACTATTGATATCCACCTCTTCTACTCATTGTTCGCTAGTCCTATGCAAGCGGCAATTCGTGAAAAACTCGCTACCTAGTATTAACGTGATGCTCGGATAAACGACGACGGCAAAGACCGAATATTAAACGTATATAAAGACCTTATATTAAAACAAAATTCTTCATAGTTTTCATCGATTAACCCTCCTGACCTGCTCCAAGTCCTTATATATAGTCTAACCAGCGTTTCCAGCAGGTTTATATGCCTAATAGTAACGTTTTATATGCCGCTGAATTTGGTATTCATTCACCGTGTTCTTTTCATTTTAATCTATATAGTTCTATTATTTATGACGTAATTGGCAAATTAAGCTGTTGACTTACAACTTTTAATATGCTCGTACAGTATTTATTGAACCCTAACAATAGCATCATAAATTTGATTTCCAGCTTGGGATCCAGGTTTACCTAATTCGATTTGAATTAGGATTCTTAAACTTTTTGAGAACCTTCTTTTTTTTCATTTCAACAACATTTTAATTAATTGAGATAACTTTTTTAATCTTTTTTAAATTGGCCTAGTTTAAATAAAGCTAATCTTCCTGCAATGAAACGCAAAAATATCATTTCTGCCGCTTCTAACCTATGTAATTGGTCAATTACTATACAATTTTCGTATCCGTAGAGAAATAGCATGGCAGTAAATTTTTAAAATTTTAGTAGTGTCTGGTTTTGTTTTATGCTTCACTGCATATTGAACTGTTCAAGTAAAATCTAAACCTATTTAATTTCATTTTCATATCTTGCAATCTGTCGCTTATTCCAATAATTTACTATTTACGTCGATTTTAAATCTAATACCCACTGTTCCTTGAAACGACCTTTGCTTTTTGAGTTAATATCTTATGCGGGATATTAAGGGTATAAGTGCAGATATCTGTATTGGTAATTAACAACAGTGTAATATACAACATTACATCAATATCTCCTTCACTTTCAGACTTAAATACTTATTAAGAGTAGTGTGTTTTTAGGTTGGTTGGTACCTCCAAGTAAGTGTGACCTTGAGACCGCGTGTCGGAAATCGTAACCTCGAGTGGGCAGACTTCGCTATTACGGAATTTGTATCGGAACTAAGTATTAATGCCTTCTAAAAAGTCAATCACCCCTCTCCCCACACTATGGCCGCGCCGTGGCCGAGTGGTTAGACCACTGGCCTCTCACCTATATGGCCAGGTTCGATCCCAAGCGACCGCATGTAAGCTTTGTGGTGCACAAAGCGGCGCAGAGGCGGGTTTTCTCCGGGTTCTCCGGTTTCCCCCGCCATCGCATTCCACCGGTGCTCCATCTTCATTCATGTATCAACAGTGTCACTGCCTGCGGTGCCACAAGTAGTAAAAGAGAACGTTAAACGCTACCAAAAAAAAAAAAAAAAAACACACTACCTAGGCCAGGTGTGAAAACATGGTTGCAAAACGGATAGTCTATACTGAAAGGCGTTCTTCATTTCGCCGCGAATTTACTACCATACAAAGCATCAGGGAGTAAATTATGTGATCCATTTGTGGGAAAACTGTTACACGAATAGAAAAAACGACTAACATTCCGAAGTGAATATATATTGAGGTACTATTTACCAAATATCTGTAGGTATTCTGCTTAGACCCAACATTGTTTAACAATATGGGGCATTTTCATTAATTTATATTTGCTTAATTCTGTTACATAACAAAGTAGAGAATAGTAATATTCAAATAATATTTGCGATTACATCGTATTTTGCTACTTTATTATTTAAGATATAATGCTTCATTATGCTTTTTTTCGATTCTGTCTCGGAAGTTCTTTTATTATAGTGAACCTCCTTGTTCCTTCAACCCCCCCCCTCTCTCTCTCTCTCTGTCTCTCTCTAAAATTGTGTGAGGCTAATCTTTAAGTGGACAAAGTACTCTGAAATGTTTATAAAATTACATTTGTTTTTTAAGCACTAATAAAATATATACTTTTTAGAGGTCAAAAAGTCTTTAAGCGATTTAAATAACATTTAAATACTATTATGCATTCCTTTAAAGCTGTCATGCATTGTCCCTTTGTAGAACATTTGTATCTTTAACTTTAGTTTTCTCAAAAAAACGTTTTTGGATACCTATGTACAATTTTCTCAAAGTATGAGCGGTAGAGAGCTGAAATTTTTAGTACGAGTATACAGCACATAATTGAACTTTCGGAACCACAATATTGATTTTGAAATATATATTAGTGATTTTAAAAAATTTAAAAGTACTGTAAATTTTCCACATTTTTATTTTTTTGAACTTTGCAAATATTTTTATATAAATTTACAGTGAACTGATATACATAACTCAACAACTGAAAGTCGCCCTTCGTGGTGTAATGGTTGCCATGCCAACTTCATACACCCAAAGTCGCGGGTTCAAACCCGGCGGAGAACAATGGATTTTTTCGGACGTAAAACTCCTTAGCATGGCTTCCTTCGGAAGGGAAGTAGAGCCGTAAACGTAAAAGAACCTCAAGCCTGACAGAGAGACCTCTGAGCAAAATTAAGCGGTGTTTCACGGCCAGTATAGAATGGGACGCTGAGAACCACAGCAGTTAAAGAGCGTCCATAAGTAAAACAACATTTCTTTCAAAAGCTGAAGTTCAGAAGATAGCTGATTATATACTAAGAACAAGCATGTAAAAGGGTGATTCTATATTGTAAGTATTACGATAGAAAAAGGTACATAAGTTCATATGTTTTAAGAGCAAATATTATTATTTTATATGTATATTTACTTTTTACTGCTTCGAACACAAAGTTTTCAATACAACCACTAACAAATAAATATAACAAAACCATTCTTTTGATTTATAGAGCAATTCATACAAATTTCAAGAAAAACTATTGAGAAGTTTAAGAGCAGAGATAATTTAACTCATTTAAGGTATAATTTGCGTATGTTCGAACTACATTGTTCCCTTAAATAGCCATTTGCTTATAATTATCATGTTTGCTGTAACAATTAAAAAGCAAAAGCTTAAAAATCGTTGTAAAAGTATCGTTTAAACCTTGCTTTTTTACTACTCTTTTGAAGTAACATGGTACACAAAAATTTTAAATACTTGATTTCAAACTTCATTTCAAGACCTCTGGCACTATAACTCTGACACAATTAGGTCACGGATTGATTAATAAAAACAATAATTTGCTAATGCGCTGTTCTTGTTGTCTGCATTGCAAATAGAATTGTGTCTTCAGGGATACACAAACATGTCGAATTTAGCCTAAAGCAAAGAACAAAGGTAGACAGGTGTAGAGTGTGTTTTCTTGTTCAAACAATTCAGTGTGTGTGCGCAATATAATGCACGATATTTGCACAGGCTATTTTACAGCTACCGTAAAGCTGTTTTACCTTGCCACCTGGAGTTCCCAGCAGCAAAACGTGCTTCAACTGTTCTTTGTTCTAAAACAAGAGAAACTCAACTTTTTTCCAACTTTACCGTTCAGTTTATTTAATGAAGCTTTGCAATTGAAATAAAAAAGTGCCTGTGCAGTAGTTTCTAGGCTAGTGTTGGGAAAGTAGAGCATTTGAACGAGTCGATATTGCACTCTCTTTCATGCCTATAGCACCGCACATAGGAATAGTGTGTATACACCTTCCCAATTGGAATAGTATTGGATTATACAGCACTCAATTGCAAAGAGAATGTACATCAATTATAGTTTGTTTTAGACGCTTTTGACTGTTTTCAGTTTCATATCTACATCAAGTAATATAGGTCGAGTACGTATCAAAATATAGGTTTGTTGCATATGTTAGAAGTATAATAGAATCTTCTGATGTGAATGTTACGTTTTCATTTTCTGATATTGACAGCCTGTTAGTTGAACATATTGCTATCAGCAGATATCTTTAATTGCTTGAAAAGTATGAAATATAGGGAAGGTATCTCAACTATAACTCTGGAAAGCATATAGGAGATTTGAATTTTCAACCACACGTAAAGTTTCAATGGCTATCAGAGGTCCTGAAAAATAATCAAATAATAATAATAATAATAATAATAATAAATACTGTTCTATTTGTAGATCAGTTCGTTCTGGTGATACTGAATTACTTTTGCACCAATCGATAAAACAATACTGAGGTAGAACTTAATTATTTCAGAAGATAAATATCTATATATCTATATCTATATATCTATATCTATATATATCTATATCCAACACTCCAAACAGCGTAGTACTAGGACAAGTGAAACATTTTAACCACTTAGGATGTGACATTTCATTTTAATATTAAAGAGGCCTAAAATAAAAATACATATTGGATACTATAAAATAAACAAATAAAAACAAGAAGAGATTTAATATTAATATTCTTTAAAATCATGTTATGTTCATTGTATCTTATAGAGCTGGAACCTGGGTCAAGAATAGGAATGATAGAATAATAATTGAAATGACCAAAATGAAACTTTTGACGTACGTAACTAGCTTTAACTTTCCAGACCACATTAAATGAAAAATATTTATATGTTTCTGTTAGGGTGTAATAAACAACATGTAGAAAAGCATCGCCATGTCTGCCTAATGTAGGCAGAATACCCTGCAATTGCTGAGTAAGTGTTAACAGAGGGTCACAGAGGTGCTGGCAAAAACAAAAGAACATTTCAATCGTCTCAGGAGAGAAACTATTGAAATTGAATAACATCGCAACAACTTAAACAAAGACGGAGATTAAGGGATGAGCTAAACCTCGAAACCGATTAAGTCGACAAATAACTGCTGGTTGACCTCCACCCGCCTCCTGAACACACCTATGCGTTATCTATTATTCACCTTCATCCTTCTAATAGAGTGAATAAATAGCCTGCTTTCGCTAAAAAAAATTATAGTCAACTAAATGAATGGAAAAAAAAAGCCACCTGCCCTTCTCAAATAAATAAAAAATAAAATCCGTGGCTGAAGAGGGAACACCCCTGAAATAGTCAAAGAGCGAAATAAGCCCTAAAATCCCAGTAGTTACTTAATCCATCCTTGCATTTATCTCCTATAGTGTTTGCCACTGATGGTGCTAACCGTAGCAGTCGGCGAAACGTCTGGTTTAGATTTCAACTTACGACCATGCCACAGCCACCCAGGAAACACAGTTTTAATTATGACAACACCGGCTATGAAAATAGCCTATTTACTACTAAAATAGAAAAATATCTAACCCAAACGATGAAATCAGGGAATATAAAATTAAATGGAAACACCATTATTCTCGAATGCCTCAAGAAATACTAACAATACAGGCCTTGCAACATAAATCAGTTGGTAACAGATATTGGAAGACCACAAAGATGGAAATGTCTCTTCCGAGCCGAAAAAGACCTATTTGGCCCATCATGAAGCTTGATAGTGATCATTATAATAATGATGATGATAAATAAATATAATAATGATAATGATGATAATAATAATGTTATACTTATCGTATTTAATCTTTCATGTTGTTGGAACAGCAAATATGAATGTATTTACTGAACTTGGAGATTTCAATAATCTGTCTTGGGACCTTCATGTTTCTTGCCTTAATGAATACAATATATTACTACTATGATGGTAGATACGGTAGCCGAGGTCGTATAGTCACGGACTTGTGAACGAGAGATCTGCGTTTAAACTTCCAGGACCGGCAATCTAGAAGGCAGTTTCTCTCTCTCTCTCTCTCTCTCTCTCTCTCTCTCTCTCCAAAATGTCCACAGTCCTAATAGCTGGCAAATATCGGAGAGATACCGTAACCTTTTTTTTCTCAAGTTTACGTTCCCAAATTATTTCATTATTCTTTTCATGTATCACTAGAACCACCGCTTATGGTGTATGGGTAAGAAGGGTGTTAAAAATGTAATTGAACTATCACCACAATAAATAATAATAACAATAATTATAATGTACTCGATTGTTTTTATTACAGGCGCAGGAACGAAGCCTCCCGTACCCTCCCGTAAGCTTAGCAAGTAACAACCCCAAGGCTCCCGCGAAACCGGTGTAATTTGCCAGCAGGTGGGATGGAGTTTGTTCCTTGATTTCTTTCAGTGTATGGTAAATTAGTTCACAGTTAACATGTTTGCCGAAGATTCCAAAAGTGTTTAAAAAGTGGGGTAGCGCGATGGACATGCAATGATAAAAGTTGCGAAAGCTTTACTAAAACCTTCTCCATTGAAGAAATAGATGTCCTGGATATTCAGGAGAACCATAACCACGCGGCACCACCTCGTGACAAAAATCAGAGACAGAAAGTACTTTGTGATCTGAGGAGAAAAGCTACGGAAGATATATGTGAAAGGCCATCAAAACTAATACACCAGCAACTGAAGAGAGAAAACAGAAGAAGTAACCATTGGAGTTGTCCACATAGAAGGCTAGGCAGAAAATTCTGCCAAAATTACTCACAAGTATAGAAAAGTTTGATGATGTTCTGAATACATTAAATGTGAGAACTGTAATGGAGTCGAGATGTTGCTACACAACGATGCTGCGAAGACAGTTGTGAATCCGGAAACCTCGGAGTACTCGGTCAGTAAAAATGAAATGGCGTGTTATTTATGGACGCTCTTTAACTGCTATGGTTCTCAGCGTCTCATTCTATACTGGGCGTGAAAGACCTCTCTATCAGGTTTGAGGTTCTTTTGCGTGCCGTAAATCTATGACACGGGACCAACGGACTACACCACGGAGGGCGACACTCAGTCAGTGTGACACATTATATGTTGATGGAACTTTCAACTATTCCACAAGGTTTTTACCCAGCTATTTATAATGCATGCGCTCGTTAATGAACATTACATTCCAATGGTATTTTCTTTGTTGAAGGACAAGCAAACTTCATATTAGCAGGTATTTTCAACCTTTGTTGATAAATGTAATAAGTAAGGTCTGAAATTCTCTCCATCAACAATGTTTTCTGACTTTGAAGAAAGCATCGTGAATGCTGGAAGAGAATCTTGGACTAATGTTAAAATCCAAGGATGTAAATTTCATCTAACACAAAGCTGGTGGCGAAAGATACAAAACTTGGGACTTGCACATGACTACTGTTCCGAAATAAAATCAGAAAATTTTTGAACTACATATTTGGTTTGCCAATACTGGATCCTGACATGGTTGGTGACTGTTTTGCTGAAGACTTAATGGCAGTGATGCCTGTCTTGGAAAAACTACATATGTTTTGCGATTATTTAGTGGAAACTTACATCGACGAAAATGCACTCTTTCCTCCTGTCATGAGGGCAATAGACAGAGAACTACCAACGCTTGCGAAAGTTTCCACAACAAATACAACAATCAGTTTTACTGTATGGATTTCTTGAAGTACTAAAGCAAATTCAGCTGGATACTAAAATTGCAATTAATTCGTCAACAAATAAAAAAGTAAAAGTCTTATCCACACTTGCAACTCATGATGCAGCTAGTAGATAATTTCAAAGCTGGAAAATGTTTAAGAATGGAATACGTGAAGTCGATTTCTAATAGAACCAGACCTGGAAATACATGAAAATAAAATCTAAAAGGAAAAATACCGCTTATTTTAAAGTCGAAAATACATATTACTGTATGATATAGGTTTAAAATGTTAAAATAACTAAGCTTCTAAATGCGGATTCTCTGTGATTAAATTACAGAAAATAAAGAAATAATGACGAAGCTGATAAAAGCGGAATATTTTGGGGTGCGAGCCATTTCGCCTCCTGGGTAACGCTAAAGAACTGGAGCAACCAATAATTCGAATTTAAGCATTAGAGGTTCATTTTCTTTTGTTACTAGAGCCGTGCTTCTTTGTTATTGATCACAGACACAAAAAATGTAACATCTTCCACTAGAAGTATGTAATGCTTCATCAAATATTATAAACGCCAAACTGCTACCTGTTTCAACCGGGAGACTACCTGTTTTGGGAATGCTTGGGGGCTATGTAATTAGGGACTTTAAGGGTCCAGTAGGCTTCGGGGCTATTTTTCTGACCGCGAGAGGCTTCTGTCCCGCACCCTTTATTACACATAAGTTGTTGAGTTAATGTTCATGTCCAAGAATCCAGAATATCTTATATTTGGAGTTCTTTTTTCCTTTAAATGATGAATGGCTTGTAATTAAACTGCTCAATAAGCCTGCTGTGCAAGGGGTCCCGAGTTGGATTCACCGCTTGGATGGGGGGTGAGAAACTTTCTCTAGCCAAGATTAATCCCTATCGTGTCCAGAGTCTCGAAGTATGAATGAGATGGTGAATGCGTTTATGGCCTAACAAATCAAATTTAAAGAAAATATAAACTCGATGACAATACACGAGTTAAAACCATTAACTATAGGTAATAAGTCCCAAATCCGACATGATTGCACTGTTAAAGGTGGGGTTTAAAAGGGATAAAATAATCTAATTAAGTAAATGATTCGAAATGTGCTAATTTACAAGTTAATTATGCGAGTAATTATATAACTGTTGTTTCTTAATCAATGTCTTTCAAGCAGCACAATTGTAAAATATGCAAAACAAGAACCAAATATTCATTTTAAATCAATAAGTGTGGCAGTTGGATAGGTAATCCAGAGCAGTATGCTTTGACATGCTTACCTAGGTTTTGTCCATCCGTTTCTGTACACTACAGACGTTGATATCCCATGTATTATTGGATATGTACACGTAGAGTATCAACAGCGTTATCGCGAATAAAATTGAACTTCTATTAAAGGCATTAAAAGTAATGCACCTCCTAGATTACGTTGAAACCCTCTTTTTAAACTCGAGCTATTACCAACTAGTTGCAGATTTTATCGTATGTGTAAGAAAATATATATTAAATTGCTTTTGGCAAATAATCATAAACAGTGGCAAACTTCAAATACCTTGCTCGTGTACGTGATGAAGCAAAATATATCTAACCAGCACATTACTATGTGGTTAGTGTTACGTAAATTCTTATGCAACTGCTCTTATAAAAAATTGACTTTCTGGATTACGATTATATGCAATATGATATATTTATTATACATATAATATTTTATATATAATTATTGTATTGTTAAACATTTTATACAAACTATTCTACTTCATATTGGTTAAAAGGCTAAAAGGTTGATTGACAAATTGTATTTGAGTTGCTTCTATATTTTTTTTTCTCAGTGCATTTTTTCTTGGCATTTGAAATTTGTTTTATCTTGCTGCCTGTTGACCTCAAAACCTGTTGGCAGTCTTGTGGTTTCTTTCTTTATGGCAGGTGTCCGTTTGTTTCTCTCTACTTAAATAAAATGTCATTTTTAATTTTTGTAGAAGGTCCGCTTACGTTATACGATCGTTCTTTTCGCTTTTCTTCTCTCTTTCTCTCTCTCTCTCTCTGCCTGTATGTGTGTATGTCTTTATTTCCCTCCTCCTTTTCACCTTTTTCCTCATAACATACATATAATGGGATTCAAAAATGCCCGTCTTGATCGATACAACTCTTCGCACTTCAGATTGAAATGTTTGGAAAAATGTATTAACTTGGTTGAAATATTTTTAAAATTAATTGAAGTATGGACGAAACATTGTAAAAAAATCTGACGTGTTCCATTCACATGACTTTCTCTACATCTCTGTAACAAATTATTGGTAAAAATCTTATAGCTCTATTTACTTTATGCTAATCGAGAAAAAAAAAATAGCAGAAATAGTCTTATTACTTGCTTCCTTGTAAGTAGAAGTGAAATAAAGAAGTACCATAGGTTAAAGTCATAGTCAAAAGCTGGTTGCTATGTGACTGAAGTTCCTTTGTTTGTAAGGACGGGAGTTGCCAAATTCTAAAAAACGATCAGCTTCACAAAAAAAAAAAAAATGATATATAACATAAATGGTGTGTTTTAAAGTTGCTCTACATTTTTGTGTGCTAAGTTGTTGTCTATCGCTTATAACTTAGCAGTTTTGCAAAATTCATCTAGAATAAAGTAGTCTTAAGAGGTTATTTCCAGAAAATTCAAGATATACATTTTATTTGTCATGTAAATAGCTTTAATATATATTTTAATCAAAATCTTTATAGAGTCATTTTTGAGAAAATGAAAATTTTCGAAACAAGTTCCATGTAAAGGGCAGTTGGGGGAGGAGGGGATTTTTTTTTTTTGAAATCGAGTCGCATCCTTAGAAGATACCAATCTTAAATACCAAGTTTGGTATATAACGGTGTTTTCGTTTTTGAGCTATGCTGTTCTCACACACACACACACACACACACACACACTCACACGCGCACACACACGCACAGACGTATTCGCAGACATGGTCCTTTTTCTGAAAATGCTTTTTTTTTTTTTTTGATTCAGGGGGACCCCAAATATGCATTTCTAGTGAAATATCGGTTCTCTATACACTATGTACATAGAACGTGTAGAGAAAGTAACAATATTTTAAAAATAAAAAAAAATTCTGACAATTCAGTAAAAAGAATGTATGTTACAATCAAGAATGTTTTGTAAAACATATTAGAATGACTGCAAAATGTAAATTCTCATCACATGATGTAAACAAGAAGTTATAATGAAAAATAATGATTATGTATTCAGACATAACAAATGAAAGTAAATAACTTCATGATGAATATTGTAAGTAATAGTATATGACGAGTTCTGTAAAATGTTAATAATCTGACACTAAAATGGAGAATGATTTCCAAGATTTCCATAAATAAAACAAATAAAATTCTTAATCAAAGTCCATGCAAACATGCTATGAGTCTTCATATTATCTCTCATTTCATATAATATTCCTTCCGAATAAGTATTCATTAGTACTACCAACAATGTTGATAATTTTTCGGTTATTTATTTTAGTTTAAGGGCAGTCAAGTAATAAATAGCTTCTAATAAAAAATAAAAGATAATAAAATTATTTTCAATCTTACTCCATAAGAAATTATTTATGGAGGCACATAAGACAAGCACGAGTTTGAAATCTTGAAAGATCAATAAAATTACCTATGAAAAATTATAAACAAGAAGGGGATTTGATAATTTATTACAATATGAGAATGATGCCATTTTTGAATTTTAGTATCGTAACTAAATTAATTGGAATGCAAGAAAAATACATTGTTTTTGTTTTATATTTTTAGTATAATCACTGAAGTGATTATTATTACAGTACATAAACAATCTCGTAATCTCTCTCGGCGCAAAACTTTGAAAATTGATTCCATAACATGATTATGTGATGTTATAACCTGTTTCCCTTCTTTTATATTTTTAAATAACAAGAGCGTCATTTCTCGTTTGTTTTATAACTACTTTCACCAACCGCCAATAATGAAGAGGAAAATTCATGCAAAAAGGATTCCTATATCCCTACTTGAGTTAAAGAAAAACTATAGGCATAAAGAATGAATGTAGACGATTAAAATCTGGTGGTTATTAGTTTTGGGACATAATGCTTAAAACTAACAATTAAGTTAGATTTTTATTGGTGAATAAGGCATTAATTGGTTCAAAGATGCTCGCGAGTAATTATATAATTTATACTGCAGATTAAGTTTTCTACCATTGAATATTTTAATTTACTGTCTAAATAAAATGGAATGCTTTAATGAACACTATTAATTTAACTATTGGCACTCAACACTTGTAATTACATTGAGAAAGCGCTTAATATTATGGTCTATAAAAAGGAATAAAATGACAAACTCAGTGATCCCAAAGTTACGTCTTGACAAATTGTTTGGTAACTTTTTCCTAGGTTATGAATGTATAAGAGAATCTTAGTATTTTCTTTATGCGAATAAAGCCACCTTCAAGCCCTAAGAGAAATATGTGCGTGACCGGTAAAAGAACATGAAATGGTGCGGATTTATACTCAAGTCACGTGACACAACTCGTCAGCGGTTCTTTCACTTTTCTGTTGGGCACACACATTTTGACAAGACTTCTCCAGATATGGCTATCAGCTAAGAGTTTCTATTAGTGGAGAAAATGGATATGTATTTTCTTTCATTTCTTTCGCTTTTTTTGTATTGAGTGGAGGCAGTCAAAATTAAAATTACATTAATTGTGTAAGAAGATTTGAAGCTACGAAATACAGGAGGTAATTGCACGAGAGCAAAAATAATAAAAGCTGTTATGCCCAAAACGTGTCTATTCTATGAAATGGTATTACCATTCTTCTTAAACTAATGCAGTTCCTGAGGTATAGAGTTTTAAAAAATACAACTTATTAACTTTTATTTCATATATGCACAATTCGAAAAAGAGGTGAAGGAGGACGATTTATTTGCCCTTCGTCCGGAGCAAACTACTTTTATAATAGATTGTATATCTATTAAGAAAATTTTATCTTTTATCAGAATTAAACTACAATTTTAAGGTCTTGCGTTAAGCGTGTGATGAACCATGCTCCCTGGATGAACTTTCCAGTCTTCGAAGAGGGGTTTACGATACATTTGGTCTCATGCAAATACGAAATACGCCTGAAAATACTTATCGTAAGAAATACTTATCGGTGATTCCACCCATGTCTTCCGCCTGTTTGATATGTTCTTAAAAACATATTGAACAGGCGACGTTACTGAAAGGAAAGAAATGGACATGAAACGTAACTTGGGACAAAGTTGAGAACTGGTGATAAACTTTGTTAGTATAATAACCCACTCTCTCACCGGATAATACAAATTATATTAATATTTTTTCTGCGCTACATACTGAAGTTCTAATACCAAGAGAATTGGCGCACTGCTTATACAGGGACATCTGTTTTGAGGGAGCGTCAAGTGGGGTTGAGGGATGAAGGGGTGAATTGGGCAATCTGTTTTGCCTTTTCTTACTCATGTGGCATGTTGCACTAGAATGACACTAATAAAAATCATGGTAAGACCCGAGTCCCCGTCAAACGTTCAGATTCTCAGCAAAATCACAGTGCCAGGCGTAGTTTTGTTGTCTTTGAATGTACAATCTTGTCATGTAAGTTACATTTCATTTTGATTGACAAATGTAGATACCTCATTAAGTCATATTTCAATTAGTTTAGGCAGCGCTTCCGTTATTGTACTGTGTCTACGATTCCATGTTCCTAATCACAGTATACTTATTTTGGACTGACTTTCTACTCAATCTGTTTTACCGCAGCATGTACATAGAACCTATGGTAGTAATAATGTTCCTTTTAACGAAACAATTCTACCTCACTACCCTAGGAGATTTCTTATGCTGAGTTTGCCATTACAGCCATAATTTCGTTAATGTTATGAAAATGGATATAATCTCCCACAATCATTCATTTGCTGCGTTTTTTTGCAGTGTTATATATCGACCGCATAGCGCCTTTTTTTTTTTTTTTTCTTTCCACAGATTTATTGGAAATCAGGAGAATGAATTACATGATTCTCAGAAAGCGATTTTTGCTTTCTCTAGCACATATATACAATGTACACATAGGTAAAGACTGTATAGAATTCCACCCAAAAATTCAATGGCGAGATTTTACTGGAAATATATTTTTGAGACTCCGTAGGTAAAAATAAATAAATAAATAAAAAAGAAAAAAAAAGAGAATTTTTTAGAACGAAGCGTGTGTTGTCTATGTGTGTGTCTGTGCACAATATAACTCAAAACAAAAATACAGAAAATAACAAGCTCGTATTTAAAAATATATTTCTCCTAGTTAGGATTGATAGTATTTGCAGTTTTGGGGGGAAGATTATTAAATTGAATAATTTTAACTCCTTATTTTATTTGCTTATCATTTATTATAAAATAATATGATATGTTTATCTCTTTATTGTTATATATTTTGTAAATGTTTGTAGTTCTATAATAATTATGTACAAAACAGTGTTGGAGTCAAGACCAGATGGAGGAGAAATTCGATTAGCCGCCAATGTAATTGCAGGTCATCTTTTAATAACACTTTTAGGAAATACTGGTAGAACAATAATAGTATATGTTTTACGTCAATGGGTTACGTAGGAGCATGAGTATATCCCTGCTCAGCACATATGGATATCAGAGCGGTGATGCGCGCAGAATAATTGCAGCTGGGATATTGAAGTGGAATGCAAATGTTCAAAGAATGAAGGAAGAGAGATGGCTTAGATGGATAATGAACTGGTCCTCCAAAGGAAGAAAGAAAAGAGGAAGGACTCGTTTAAGTTGATTTAATGGTGAGAACAAAGTTATGGGAAAATATTATTTAGATGACGGACTGTGAAACGATAGAGTAGAAGGCAACCGCTGAAAAGTGGAAAGCTGAAGGAGAAGAAGTTTGCTAATAACTTTCAAGTGCAGCTAAACGTAAATAAAAATTAAAGCTTTTCATTTTGTTTATAATTACCTTAAACGCAAAATGTGTTTCACCACAGCAACACCTTAATTCCCGGCGCCATGTATAACATCAATTAAAGTTCTTCTATGAACACGAAGGCAAGGGATATCAAATATACAGATTTAAGTGTAATTAATTAAATGCTTAACTGAATTCGTTTTCACCTTGTCTTTCGTAATGTTAATAGGCATAACTCTTCACATAGAATATACACGGCTTGATTATATTTATATGTTTACTGAAAAATAATGTAAATTATTATAGAGACTTTTTACTTTCTCCATACGCACTATGTACATAGTGTATAGAGAAAGTATTGCACTCCACCCAAAAATTCGATACCGAGATTTCACCGGAAATATATGTTTTAGGGTCCCCAATATCCAAAAAAAGCATTTTCACAAAAAAGGTCCGCGCGCGCGCGTGTGTGTGTGTGTGTGTGTGTGTGTCCGTGTGCCTGTGAACACGATAACTCAAAAACGAAAAGTCGGTAAAATACCAAACTTGGTATTTAAGTTTAGTATCTTCCAGGGATGCGACACGAAGATTTTGAGAAAAGTCCCCCCACCCCCAACTACCCTTTACATTGAACTTTTTTTGAAAATTTTGATTTTCTCAAAAATGGCTCTAACGATTTTGATTAAAATTTCGGATATTAAACATATTTACCTGAAAATAAAATGTATATCTTGAATTTTCTGGGAATAGCCTCTGAAGAGTAGTTTATTCTGGATGAATTTTACTAAATTTTGAATAACTGCTAAACCGTAAGAGATGGACAAAAACTTACTACGCAAAAAATGTAGAGCACGTTAAAACACACAATTTATGTTATATACATTTTTTTCGTCGAGTTCGTCGTTTTTGTGACATTCCTTATTTTTGGTTTCCACTATGAAAAACGTATACTTTTCTCATACAGGAACTTGTCAACTCCTATCCATATAAACAAAGGTACTTCATTGACATAGCAACCAGCTTTTGACAATCACTTTAACCTACGGTTGTCCCTTATTTCGCTTCAGCTTACAAGGAAGCGAGTAATAAGACTACTTCTGCTTATTTTTTCTGATTAGCATAAAGTATATAGAAGTATAAGCTTTTTAAGAATTATTTGCTGCAGGGATATGGAGAAAGTCATGTGAATGGTACACATCAATTTTTTTTATCTAGGCACAATATTGTAAATATAAAAAATAATCCTATAAACTTTAGTCAAATAGCATTTTCTCAAAATATAAAAACAATAAAAATAATCTGTTTAATTTCAAAACTTTTCTGCATTACATCCCACCGTTAGTAATTTGTAAACCAGTTAATTTAAAATCTATATGGAGCAAAATGCTCACAATATTCCATTCATCATTTTCAGTTCTTTAATATTGCTTATTTTTTGTGTATTACGGTGAATCCGATCGATTGGCCAAGATTACTGTATATATATTGATATTTAAAAATATTCAGATAAATTGAGCTAAATACGCAATTTTTAAATGCATTTCGTAATATCCTTGTAACAAATTGTCTGTTTGGAATTTTCCTAATTACTTTCCAAAAATGTTTTCAATTATTTTACATCAAAAAGTGGAAAACTGTAAAAAAAAACAGTGTATGATTATATTATTTTTTAAAAACGGTTATAAGAATAATATCAAAATTCCAAACGGGCATTTAATTACACATATTCTGCAGGATTTGGGAAAATATTTCATGGATTTAGCTGTACATATTTTGTTGGAGAAGATCCTGAGAAAAATGGCTTTAAAATTTGACATACAGTCATATAACTCTCACAATGCTTTAAAGTGGCTTGTAAAACATGTTAATTTCACCCTAGGAAAATAAAACACTGCAATTATGTATTTGAAGTGAAAAGTTAAAATTTACTTCTCGTACATATGCTAACTATACGTGCAATATATAGAACTACAAAAACCATTTCCCACACTGTTCATTATGCATATAAATCATGCTAATAGAAACTAACCAAAAATATTTCTATCTTTATTGCACGTATAAATGTCTCATTTCTGTTGTTTGTATGGTTATCTCTAATGTGTTGTATACCAGAGCAATAATATTTTACAGCTTTATTTTCTGTTGCTACTATTTACTTTTTGTGTTCGTACGCGGAGTTAGAACCGCGGAGCAATTGCTGCCAACCCATTAAAGTGCAAAGCCCGAGGGATAGTTGCAAACACACCCCTCCCCTCCCAATGTTCGATCAATTTGGTAGGCAACTGGTATGGGGAAGGACAAGCATCTGGCTGGTCTTGGCCCTTAAACTTTATTATCGAATTCTGCACTGAATTCAGTCGTATTTTAAAGACGTTCTTTTTGGAACATGAAATGTATACAATTCTGCATGAGTGCACACATATTTAACAATAGTGTCTGTTACATTTATATAGCAGCTACGGTAGGTTAGGGTCTATAGGTAGCTAAATGTTGAGCAGGTAATATTTTCTTCTCTAGAACATAAAGTTCTTAGAACTGCAAAAAACATATGACTAATAATATATACTGCAGTTTCTAAATTAACATGAGCATTTCTATTATAATTAATAATGATACAAGAACCTAAACGTTAATGAGAGGACCAGATATTCTAAATAATTTTTATTCTTGCGTACATAGTAGGTGGAAAAGTTATTCTACCCCAAATATTTGATACGGATGCTTAAGAAAATCTTCCACTCTATTACTTTATATATTTACGTGTTTTCGAAAATGTTTATTTTGTTTTTTTTTATTCAAATACCAAGGTTTTAAATTCATTTAATGACACATTATATGTATATCTTGAATTCTCTGGGAATAAACTCTGCAGTCCTCTTCATTCTGAATAATTATTACATAACTATTACGGTAAACCGTAAGAGATAGAGGTCATTTCACTATACAAAATGTAGACCTTGTTAAAGCACATACTTCATGTCAAATACATTTTTAAAATTGTATTAATCATTTACGAAATATTCCTAGTTATTGGTTTCAAATTGTTCAATAGGTACTTATTGTTTTCTCAAATGGAAAGTAGTCATTCGTTTTTATTTTATTTTACTCTACTCCAGGGTGTAGAGTAGAAGTTTCGTCACCTAATTTCCTGCTCTTCAAAGATTTGACTATATCTTCAGTCTATGGTATACTATTATCTATTTTGTACCTAATACAGACTAGGTAATAAAACCAATCTGCTAATGTTTATCTCGCTTAGCAGCTAGGGAAAGAACAGCTTGTTACAGAATAAGCAGAGAAAGTAATGCGAGTGTAACACATAGGAAATTTTAAGGAAGTGAATACTAATAATCAAGCTATTTTGGCAGCCAACCTTTGGACTACGGAGACAATTGATGTAATATTGTTCATTATACCGTCCTCAAAACCGATACATATATCTTCACTTGCACCCATACCAACTTGTATAATTCACTCCAGCAATTACTTAAAAACCAAGGTCAGAGATGTCCACCAACACGATTTCGAGCCTCCGTTACCGCGGATTCATCTTGCTCGACCCGGACAGTTTACTAGCACAATCTGTATATAGGAGCTTCCTTCCAAAACAAAAAAAAGGACCTGGTCAACCTCAGCAAAATTGGATTCCATGAACAACCGTGAAAACCACATGAACTTGGCAACAGCAGCAACATATGGAGGACTTCATCGCATGTTTACTGGAGCGTGACGTAGTACGTGGTCACGTGTGTGTAGGTATTACTGCAACTTTTGTTTGTCAAACTTTAGACGGGTTTACCAGTCCTGAAAACCAGATTCGTAAACTGAGCGGTAACGAAGCTAAAACATCCCCTAAGGGCAAAGGCCTTCTGCTGATGTAGGGATTTGCTGCTGAGAGCTAATTAGTGTAGAGTCTCTAGGTTGACTTACTAGATTGCACACTTAAACCTAGAGATTCTTCTACCGGTTCTTCAGATTTATTTGGTCTCTAGCCTCATTAGTTAGTTAAGCGAATTCCTTGCCTCAGAGGGGAGGTTGAACCTTCGACTGAATGCATTGCCAAATTCATAAGCACGTTGGATACAGAACTGTATTTCACCAAGCATTTTGTGCGTTCTTTTGACGCGAGAAATGAAAATGGGAGTTTATTTATGGACGCTTTTTAAGTACTGTGGTTCTCAGCGTCTCATTCTATACCAGGGGTAAAGGAATCTTAATTTTGCTCAGAGGCCTCTTTATCGCGGCGCTGTGGTTGAGTGGTTAGGCCGCTCGCCTTCTATCTCGGCGGCCCGGGATTCTTCGTGGACGAAGCGGCGTCTGGACAGGCTTTTTCCGGGTCCTCCGGTTTCCCCCCTCACTCATTCCACCAATTGATCCATCATTACCTTGCCAATCATTTCATATCATCCACTTCCTCATGTTCATGCCTGGCTACGGGCCGACCCTCGTAACAGGTTCTCCATTCTGTGGTTTCGTGCAGTTGGCTCCCTTACAGGCATTGGCTTGTAAGTCCTAAAGGGGGTGTCAGTCCCACAAATACGAGGAGAATAAGCCGATTACGAAACGAAAATCTACTATACCAACGCCGGGTTTGAAACCGCGATCTTGGGTATCTATATGAAGTTAGCATGCTAACCATTACACCACGGAGGGCAACTTTCACGCGAGATGGAAGTGACCACCGATCACAGAATTTGCATTGCTGAGTGCTACTTCTGAACTGGAAGAATACATTACCTATCAGCATAAATGTATAAAGCGTACGAGTTAAGCTGATTTTCCAAATGTAAATATTGGAAAGATCCTAAATAATTTTTCCAAAATGGAAGTCGTCATACATTTCATATCTTTTATTTTACTCCTGGCAATGTAAAGAGAACTGAATTTCATTGGTATTACAGAGCGAACAGCTTTAAAAGGTTTTACTATCACTTCGGGCTAGTGTATTTCCTATTCTTACAAGGAAGAAAGCAATAAGACAATTTGTGCTAATTAAATAAAATAATAATATTTTTACTTTCTCTACATGTACTACGTACATAGTGTATTGAGAAGGTATTGTATTACACCGAGATTTCATTGGAAAACCATATTTTAGGTAGACCTGATTAAAAAAATATTTTTTGAAAAAGGTCCGTTTGTGGGCGTGTCTGTGGACAACACAGCTCAAAAACGAAAAGATTTATTTAAGTTTAGTATCTTCCAAGGATGCGACACGAAGATTTTCAAGAAAATCCCCCCACCCCAAACTACCCTTTACATGGAGAAAATTTCGAAAATTTGGATTTTCTCAAAAATGGCTAACCACTTTATTTAAATTCTGTTATATACATGCCAAACAAAATGTACATCTTGAACTTTCTGGGAATAGTCTCAAAAGCCTCTTTATTCTGGATGATTTTTATTGAATTTTGCATTACTGGTAAACTGTAAGAGATAGATCAAAATTCAATACACAAAAAATCTAGATCACGATAACACACACATTTTATGTCCTATACATTTTTTCGTGGAGTTGATCGTTTTTGAGACATGCCTTGTTATAGGTTTCAGCTTTAAAATACTTATGCTTTTCTCATACAGGAATTTCTCAAATCCTGTCCATGTAAACAACGGAACTTAATCACATAGCAAGCACTTTTGATTGTCAATTTAACCTATGATACTCCCTTATTTCGCTTCAACTTACAAGGAAACAAGTAACAAGTCTGTTTCTGCTAATTTTTCTTGATTAGCATGAAGTAAATAGAAGGATAAGCTTTCTAACAATAATTTGTTACAGAGATGTAGAGAAAGTCATGTGAATGGAACACATCAGATTTTTAAAAATATGAGCACATGAGATTTTTAAAGAACATGGACAAATCAGATTTTTTTAAATACTTTGAGAGTATTTAATTTTGTAATTTTTATACGTTGTTGGCGTTTTACGCCTCAACGTGGGTGCTTATGTGCGGCTCTTCTTGGATGGGTTGCCACGGCGTTGCTCAGTCTTGCAGGATCATTGACTCTCTCTGGCGTGGATTTGGCAAGTGGGAGGAGTTGTAGGAGCGATCTTTTAATTGTGAAGAAAACACTTAACTTTTACTGTTATTTATTCAATAAAGAGATTCCAAGACCAGCACTTTGCTGTACACTGTTATTCTGCTGACTGGTACTCTTACCACTCACTCACACGTACTATCAATTACACTGTTTCTAAGTTGAGTACATGGCACAATTCACTCTCAAGTAATCACGAGCCGACTATTAAATAGATGAGCGACGTTACTTTAATTCACTAACAGTTTCTTCTCATAACAATCTTACTTTGCGGACAGAGTTTTACAGTTGCATGTCATTTCTTAGCGAGCTTTTTTATAAAACGACCTTGCCTCTCGCGGGCAAATTCTTGACAAACAACGTTGCCTCTCACGGGCAAATTCTTAGCAAAACGACCCCGATGTGTTGAACCCTACTTCTTTTATATTAAAAACGGTGTCATTGTGGCTTCTTCCTGATTGGTTAGAAAGTCCGCCAAAATGACACCATCGTGACCCAAAAACTATTGCGAATCTCCCAGAAGACTCGCACTAACCTCGTGATATTACAAATATAAAGCAGAAGTCCCCTCGTGGCTTTTAAACTGGACTGCCCCTGCGTAAAGAAGTCGTACGTGACTTACACAAAAGAGGAAACTTCTCACCCCTCTCTCCAGTCTGGCGTCAGGATTCTGTGTAGCTTTCAAGTCAACAACTGACTTCTTGGTTCCTATGTATACAATTTAATAAATGTTAACTATCTTTACTTATATAAATCTAGATAATTAATAGAATGATTGTCATTATTACGACTAGGCTAATTAGCGGTCTCAATTTGTTTAAATTATTAATGCAGTAGAAGCGACATAGAAAAAAAAATTGGGTTAACTAACATCCAAACTGTGCTAAAGCGCGACCTATCTTTCTACTTTTCTTTTTTTCTTTCTTTTTTTTAATGCATTTATTTTAAGTCGCATAACTGCAAGGTATTATAGCGACTTTAAAAACATGATACAAACTTTAACACATGGGATAAACATATAAAATTATACAGTGCATTAACTTTACAATATTTCCTAAGCTAAAATATTTAACAAATTTACATACATTGCACCGTGAGATTGCATTGTGAAGCAGTTGTACAATAATTTATCATACAATTTGGTGCATTTAAAAAACTGTATCAGTCTAAGACATGAGCTCGAATCCTTCATTGACAGCTGTAGGTTATCTGGAATCTTGAGATTTTTCCTGTAGAGTTGGTAGCGCGTGCAGTTCTCGACTATGTGCTGGGGCGGATAGGAAGTGGCTAAGGTCCTCGGTGTTTGTTGTAAACTGTGGATTGGTGTTGTATTTTAAAACTTTTTAACTGGTTTGAATTTGCCGCTGTATAAGGAGTTTGGTAGCTCTTACTGTTGGCGAAACTGTCATTAGTTAGTCACGCCAGACTTAATTGTTAGAGCCCTTAAGTTTATTTGTCGGCAGCGGATTACTTGTTGTGTATTGCTTTGCCACGTTTTCTGATTTTTCAGCTAGCTTCAGTCGTTGAGTATGAAATTCTTAACCTCCATACTTGGATGGTAGGATATGATAATAAATGAATTGAATTTAAAGATTTCTTGATATATGTGAACTTTTATTTTTTAACTTTTCGAAACAATGTGATGCGTTAAGGCACGCCATTTTAACAGAATCCTCTTTTCATACAACTGTCATATATACAATATAATGTGTACTTACAATCAATGTCTTCTTGTTAAATAATACAATGCTATAATGTTTACTTAATCGTCACATAAGAGGTCTCGATTGGCGAGATTAACTCTCTTCTTCCTTATCCCTGGCGTCTCTCTCATTGACTGCGCCCCGGAAGCTTATTACAATTTTACACATATATACAATAGTTGAAGGTCAATTTTTTTACACATTGTCATCTGTCGTCTCCATGAGAACAACATATATCCTTATTTACATTTCGTAAAATACTAATTTATAATACATTTTTATACATCCATAATGGTTTAAAATTAATGCATTTATATAATTTGCATGAAAATGTTCTTATCCATAGCTAATATTTCATAAACAATATTTTGGTTCACTCTGTTCGTATGCTTTGTTACCGGTATAAACAATTTATAGCATTCGGTATCTGTTTACTTTTTATTATTCTTCTCCTTCTCCCATATTACTGCTTTTTATTATATTTTGTTATAATTATGCTTTTCTAAGCACCATTTTATAGCTATATATTATGCATTATAATATGTTGTATGCCTTACATAACCTTGGCTATGTTAATTTCCTTAAAGCATTCCATTTCAGGCTAATTTCGTGTGTATCGTGAGTCAATGACGTCACGCTGCCATTTTATACATACAATTCTTTGTCTTACATTGCGAAACCTTATATTATATATTTATAACATTCTTTCATTGTTCCATCTTCTCTTGACTTGGTTTACTTAACACTAAATCGTGCGTCAGTGCTGACTCTTTTATACTGTTGGCAAAGATTCAAATGTTTGTTGTTCTTTTCCAATGAGTTTTTGTAACACAGTTCTACGATAACCACTTTTCTTACTCTACTATAGCATTAGAACGTTTATTATTTAAACGAACTACTGTTGTAGAGTAAAACTGGTTACCTAGATATGGCAATATTGAGGATAGAGAAATAACGGTTGCATTTATTTCTCGCGTGCAGGAAGAAAGAGGGCTACCAAAACAGAGATGGACGAAAACATCTGACTGCATCCAATCTTGTTGTTGGAATCCTTTATATCCAGAAGGTGGATGCATGGGGATAAAACAGTGAGCAAAGCTGAACGTGGAGGGAATATAAAAACTCTGGCGCCTTTAAACCCATATATAAATTCCAGTACACATCACACACAAAGAAAAGTACCAGATTTAAGATATCGTTGTGTACTACTGCTCAAAGAAACAAGTGTTTGTTTCCTCAGAGCTTTAGTTTATACTTACGACAAAGTGTCAAAATAAAATGGCCTATTCAATGTTAGCATTATGGCTACAAAGACAGACAACTGGGTTTCTAGGAGAAATAAAACAATTTTTCCATAACACATCTCACTTGAACACAAAAGCTTTCATGTTCTATGCTCTTTAAGTGAACGACAACTCTTGGTGCAGTCAACCCAGAGCAGTGTTTCTACCTTCTCTAGCACGTATGTACAATGTGCATAGTATGCACAGAAGGTATTGTATTCCATCCAAATATTTATTAAGGATAATTCACCGGAAATATGTGCTTTGAGGTCCCTTGAATCCAAAAAGGCATTTTAAAAATATGAGTAATGTGTCTGTCTGTCTGTATCTCTGTGAACACATACCTCAAAATTGAAAAGACCGTTAGATGTCAACTTGGGATTTATGTTTAGTATCTTCCGAGGATGCAATACCAAGATTTTCAAGAAAATTCCCCCAACCACAAACTACGCTTTACATGGAAACATTTTTTTGAAATGTATTTCTCAAAAAGGCTCTGGTAATAGCCTCTAAATACTTCTATTCTGGATGACTTTTGCAGAATTTTGCATTCCGGTTAAAGCGTAAAAGACAGAAAAATCTTTCTGCAGAAAAAAATGTAGATCTCATTAAAACACATAACTTTCCATACACGTTTTTCTTGAGGTGACCGTCTTCGAGATATTTTTTATTGATTTCAATTTTAAACTACATACCTTTTTTTAAACGGGACCATGCAGCGCAAACCGAACCTCAATTTCTTTACATTGCAACGGAAGAAATAAGTTTTCATTATATAAGAGGAGAGTTTTTCTCTTACTATAGTAACACAAGTTACTCAGATTTTTCAACTTACGAAATGCCACGCTAAGACTAAGGTACTAGTATGATAGTGTGATTTAAAACCCACGCTATATGGAATTAGTCGCAAAAAATAATTAGATTACAAAATGTGTATATAAGTAATAAGTATACATTATAATACTATAATATATAGAATAACATTCACGTAAGCAATGGTGAAAGTGTAAAATTCAACGAGAGTAAATCTAGCTTAAGTCACTATGTGTTCGCATCAAATTTAAAGAAAATAAACATATTTGAAAAAAAAAATCTTACCTTATGATTTCAGTAGATTAGCTATCTGTTCACTCTACCTCAGGAGATAGCTCTGGACTACAAATAAAATTAATAATCTTAATTCAGCTAGCCGAGGAATTATCACAACGAACCCAACTATAAAATCTACTGAAACACACGCATTGTTGAAGCAAATGGAATGAGGCAACTTTACCGCCAATGACAGATAAGCCAACAGCGGAAAGAATCTACCAGTCATACCAACCGCTCTTCTGCTGCACGGCCAACTCTAACGCTGCAACATGGCGAGCAGCTTTTAAAACATTTGAACATCGCTTTAGTCTGATGAATTCCCCTATTTCACTTCTACTTACAAGGAAGCGAGTAATAAGACTAATGATTATACTGGTGTTTATCTCGATTAGAATTATGTAGGAAAAGAACAATCTTTTGTTAAGAATAGTTTCTATATAGAACAGCTAGAGCAAGTTTTGTGAATGGAATACATCAGAGGTTTTTCTTTGTCTGGTACGTATGTACAATGTATATAGGAGCTACAAAAGGTATTATTTTCCATCCAATATTCAATAAGGATATTTCACCGGAGATAAATTTTTGAAGTCCCCCAAATCCAAAATAGGAATTTTTAGAAAAACGTGAGTGTGTGCGAGTCTGTGTGTCCATATGTGCGTCTGTCTATGAAAGGTATACCTCAGAAACGAAAAATCCATTAAACACCAAATATCTCCCAAGGGTGCGGCACGAAGATCTTTAAGGAAATCCTCCCCAAAACCCAAACTACCCTTTACATGGAAACGTTTTAGAAAATGTTGACTTTCTCAAAAATGGCTCTAACGGTATCGATAGAAATACCGCATATTAATGATACTTATATGATATATAAAATATACACTTATATGTATATTTTTAATTTACTGGGAATATCCTCTGAAGACCTCTTAATTTTGCTGAAATTTTCATCAGTAATAAACCGTTAGAAATAGATAGAAACACACTACACAAAAAATGTAGACCTCGTTAAAACATATTGTGTCACATACATTTTTTTTTTTTTTTTTGAGGGTCCGTTTTCGAGGCAATTCTTGTTATTGGTTTCAGTTTTAAGCTACGTAACTTTTCCCAAACGGGAAGATACTTTTAAGTTTTGTCTCTCTTATTTTACTGCTGACCATGTAAAGCGAACCGAACTTAAAGGTTTCACATGGTGATCGGACTTAAATAATTCGAATATCGCTTTAGTCTATTATTTCCCCTTGTTTTACTTCGATTTACAGCGAAACAAGTAATAAAACAAATTCTGCTAATGTTTCTCTTGATTAGCATAATATAGATAAAAGAATTATCTTTTGTAAGAACAGTTTATGTGTGGAGTAGCTAGAGAAAGTTATGTGCATGGAACACATCAGATATTTACACCTATTCCCATGAAATTTCGATTAGAATTTTTGGATGTGCAATTCTTCCTCTAAGCGGGTAGTGTGGTGGTAGCGTGTCTGCCTCATATTCAACAGGTCGTGAGTTCGAATCTCACTTAGGGTGAGTTACTCGGATAAGGTATTTTTTTCGGGGTTTTCCCTTATCCTGAGAATCGGGAATAATCCTAGCTAATTCAGCTATTGATATTATTCTCCATAATACTTATTATGACGAATGTCGAGTAACTTTAAGCTCCATGGACCCCGAGATCATTTGAGCATCATTTCACCAATTTCATTCATCGTCCGATATGACCAACCAGGTTAAAGGATGTTAAACTACAAAAAAAAAAAAAAAAAAAAAAAAAAAAAATCTTCCTCTACCTTCTATAGATATGTGGTAGATAAAGTAAAATATAATCACATCGATTCAATATTAGCTTATTTTAAATGCTGTGTTAGATATTTCTCTGAAATACAAATACAACTAACATGTTACGCTGGTCCAGGCGAAAATTAATTATCAGACTTGTGTTGCGACAGTTTCTTTCCTACGCCCTCCAAGTGCGTGATAAAGAAAGAAAAACAATGTGAGAGGAGCCAGTAAATTGACTTCAGATGTACTTCGCTCTTCTGAAGTAATTTTCTCTCTAAAGCTATAACAGAAATTACGGTTTGCAGCAAACCAGATGCTTATCTGGACGGTATCACATTTAGCGTTGCCAATCCTATTGTTGGTCATTTTCTTGTCATCTCCTATTTATTCTGCAAACGTCTCTGAAACTACAAACAAAATGCAGATAATAAATATTAACAAATGTTCGTTTCTTCATTAACGACTGAATTGTTTTTTCGATGTGTTAAATCGTATATCATACAAAGTATCTCATAAAATGTCAATGGAGAATACACAATTATATGAATACCTATGGCTTTTATATATTTTAGATCTTCAGGTATATTCAATGTTGTTTATTTCCTTTACTACAAGCTCCTTCGTTTAATTTGTATCCATAAATTTTAACTTCAAGATGTGTAAACTTTTCATTGTTGTTTAGAAGTTTTACCATATATTTTTACTTTCTGTATACGCACCATGTATAGTGTATAGAGAAGGTATAGCACTCCACCAAAAAATTTGATACCGAGATTTCACCGGAAATATATGTTTTACGGTCCCCTGTATCCAAAAAAAGCATTTTCAGAAAAAGGTCCGTGTGTGTCCGTGTGTCTGTGAACAAGATAACTCAAAAACGAAAAGTCGGTAAAATATCAAACTTGGTATTTAGTTTAGTATCTTCCAGGGATACGACACGAAGATTTTGAGAAAAATCCCCCCAAACCCAACTACCCTTTACATGGAACTTTTTTCGAAAATTTTGATTTTCTCAAAAATGGCTCTGAAGATTTTGATTAAAATTTCGAATATTAAAGATATTTACCTGACAAATAAAATGTATATCTTGAATTTTCTGGGAATAGCCTCTGAGGACTACTTTATTCTGGGTGAATTTTACGGAATTTTTCATAACTGCTAAACCGTAAGAGATGGAGAAAAACTTATACCACAACTTTAAAACACACAATTTATGTTATATATATATATATTTTTTTTCCTGGAGTTGATTGTTTTTGAGATATTCCTTGCTTTTGATTTCAGCTATGAAAAACTTTTCTCTTAAGGAATTTATCAACTCCTGTCCATACAAACAAAGGAACTTCAGTCACATAGCAACTACTTTTGACTATCACTTTAACCTATGATAATCCCTAATTTCGCTTCTACTTTCAAGGAAGCAAGTAATAAGACTATATCTGCTAATATTTTTTGGATCAGCATTAGGAAATGGAAGCAATGGCGTTTTAATAATATTTTTTTCAGAGATGCAGAGAAAGTCATGTGAATGGAAGACATCAGATTTTTAAATTAAGATTGAAAGATAACTCGAATACATATATGCAAAAGTGTACTATGATTAAATGTATTAAACAAAAACAGTTTGTTAAGAGCACTTTTTTTGTTTGCTATTTTACAGAAAGTACTTATTTTTGGGCATATTAGTAGTTTATGGCACTTGTATAGTATTCTGTAAAGATTTACTTTCCATTATACGATTACTTTGACCCTATTTTCTTTTCACTACTTCTGTTTTATATGATTCTATATTAACTTGGAAACAGATAATATCGCAGGAAACAATTCCGATTTTCAGCATAATTACTACTTTTGTGTTTAAGAAATTATAATTTTGTACTCAACTTTCAAGAAAACATGAAATAAGTAGGCACTGTTTACACCTATTTTTAAGCAACATGCATAATAAACTGGTCCAAGCAAATCCATTGTTCCTTCTCTTTAGACAAATCGTAAGGTCTCGTCTGATTAAAAGTTGTAAGATTAAATATATAGATATATATATATATATATATTTTTTGATGGGAGTTAATTCTTAATTTTTGGATGAGGTTATCAGCTGGAGCGTTTACAAGCGGGTATTAATTTATTATTTTATACTTTTGTTGCTTCTTTACTTTATTGTTATCTAAGTATTATATATGTATATAGTAATATAAATTATATTTTTTCTATTTTGTTCACAATTAGAACAATAGGATAAGTGATCAATTTCACGGAAACTTTGAAGTAACAAAATGCTTTAAAAGGGGGTGAGGGGACTGTTTTAAAGTTTGATGGGCTAAAAATACAGCAATATTTCTTCACTTAACATTCATTCCTAGGGATTTATATGTGCCAAATGCCAAAGTGATTTTTTTCCAAGGGTTTAAAGTTCATATTGTGCTGTGAATGTTTCAAATTTTTGGAGTTTTTATACTTTTTTATATAAGTTAACAAGCTATATTCAGAATATAGTAGTAATCTAGCCTAGATTACAGCCTAGTTTCCTTATGCGAGGGAAAACAATTATTTTATTACTAAAAGTTTTGCACGCTTAATGGTTACTTTTCAATATAATCACCGAAAAGATTGAGACATTTATCGTACCTGAGCACAAGCTTTGCAATACCTGCTTCAAAAAATGTTACCGCCAATGATTTCAAGTGAGCATTGATGTTGTTTTGAAGATCTTCGTACTTTACGACGTTTGCGGAGAGCCATTCAAAACAAACGAAGGGGAATGATGACTTCAGGAATTGTGTTGATCCATGACAACGCTCGTCCACACACTGCTGGCACAACCCATCGGCTCCTTGAACAATTTCAATGGGATATTTTCGATCATCTGCCGTACGGTCCTTACCTGGCTCCCAACGACATTCACCTTTTCCCTGAAATGAAGACGTGGCTAAGAGGGCAGCACTTTGAAACCAACGAAAATCAAAAGAATGTCAATACTCATTTGAAATCATTGGCGGCAACATTTTTTGATGCGTGTATTGCAAAGCTTGTGCACAGGTACGATAAATGTCTCGATCTTTTCGGTGATTATGTTGAAAAGTAACCATAAGTGTACAAAACTTCAAGTAATAAAATAATTGTTTTCTATGAACTTGCCTTTTATTTATAGCTTATCGGAGGTTGAAAAAAACGGACCTCTTATTAATTTTAATAGGAAAATTTTCCAAGGTTTAGCAATACTGAATTCATAGCTGAAGTTGCTGTGGCGTATATCGACGCCTCCAGCTTAAATATGTACACTCAGAGCTGATTAGTTCTAGTGCAGTGGTTTGAGATATAATGACATATTTATCGGTTTAATAGCCACCACACGCTCCCAGCGAGTTAGAATCAGATGCTTTATTTCGTTTTGCAATTGCAGAGACGCGTGCTAATCGGCAGATATGAGCGGGACATATTACCATAGAATGTGGGTCAGCAATGCAATGCTAGCTGCGGTTAATGTCTTATTAGCATAACTGTAATTATAGGTCAACGTCATTACCCTCACATCCGAGGCCATTAGCACCATCGGCCGCGACACAGCACTATTATGATTAGTGTTACATAAACCATTGCTTAAATAAAGGACACGGCAACAGAAGTTGTGTTAGTAGGATTTCAAGGCAAACAACACGTGTTAAATGGTTATGAACCTGTGCACTACTGCAAAACAACAAACAAAAATTCAACATTATTTCAAGCATTAGGCTGCATGTGACTACAAAACTTAATCAATTATAGTTGTGTTCCCAGCTCATGAACCCTGAAAGGAATGCGTACACAACACGCACATGAGTACAGATAAGGTGACACACGCAGACATAAACGCTGTTGAAGAATAACATGCACCTTACCTTAATATAGTAGTTGCCGTGCCAATTCCGTGTCCAATTATGATCACGATGTTTGATTTTCTGAAGAAGAAAAAGAAGAAAAGAAGGAAGGAGGAGGAGGAGAAGAAGAAGTAGTGTGTCTGTGTGTGTCTGTCTTCGGCGGCATAAAACGAAAAGCTCGTTAAATATCAAAGTTGGTACCTATTTAAGTTAAGTACCTTCCAAGAAGTGACACAAAAGATTTTCAAGAAAAACCCCCCTAACCCTACTACAGTGTACCTGTATTAGTTTTCGACAATTTGATTTTCTCAAAATTAGCTTTAACAATAATTCCCCAAGAAAAATGTTTCTTTCTTTCACAATGGGCAGCAATTTCCTGGGTGTCGGTATTCGTTTCTCCTGAATATAAAAAGCATGTATTCTTCTTCGTATTACGGGAACATCAAATCATCGATTTGCATAACAGTATGCTCTGGCCTAGTTTTTCCTCTTTTTCCGGGAGTTCCTCCTCTTTGCTGCAGCTCTTTTTTATTTCCTTGCGAATTTCTTTATAATTTGCATGGAACTACTAGTATTATATGAGCCCGTCACTTGTGACACTGGTGGTTATAAATACGGTTAAGTCAGTGTTTCTTTATCACATTTATCTATAACGCAACTTATAATTTCACGCTGTTCTGAATGCACTACTTCTTAACTTCAGAAATGGTGAAAGGAATAGAAGACAGCAATGATCTACTTCTGCAAAGTAGGCTACACTAGATTAATAATACATCTGCAGGAATGATTACTGCATAACAGCTCGCCGGGTAACCAGATATCGTTTTCTCCTGTTCCCACGCCTCATTCTACAGGACTCACGAGGCAAGAACACAACTATGCAGCATGTTCTTTAAGTCCTTCACCAGTGGTGGTGTGGCGAGATATGTGAATATGGTGATAATTCTGAATCGAACCGAGCGAGTTGTGGCCATGGTAACGTGTGCGACTCATATTCGGGAACCTCTCAAACCGACCAACCAACCCCTTAAAATCCCAACAATTAATCTGGGAGGTACAAACAATGAAACAGCTAAATACAAATGTCACCTATGATCATCCTTGAACAGGATGACTCTTTTTAATGAACAGAAAAAAATCTTGGTGCAGTTTTACTATTTTTAAAGAGACTTTTAGAAAAAACAGAACTCACGCTAAGTAATACTGAGTTAAATAGTTGACACTTTAATTTTTTAATACATTACCTTTCTTTAATACATTTTCTTTCCTTCTTCTTCACCGCCATCCATCCCGGATGTTCAGAGTTTGCATCCTCGATAGACTTTTGACCAAGGCATTAACTTGTCTTGGTGGTTTAAGCCCTACAAGGAGGAGGGTAATCCGTTAAAAGAGGAAAAAGAAGATAAATGTTGACGGTATAAGGTCGATCCAAACATGTATTACCGACATTCTTTTCAGACCATAGTCCAAAAATATGTTTATAACAATGGAGGAGGAATTTTACATTGAATGAGAGGAGAGGAAAGAGAGTGTTTAAATCCAAATGAAACTACGTATCAAACTTCAAACATTATACATCACATTTTTGTGATGGAATGTAAAACATTCAAGCAAAGTTCCCTTTAAAAACTACAATTTATCATAGAAAATAAAACCAAAGGTTTTGATTAAATCGTTATTATTGATAAGTAATGGGAAGTTATGACATTGTAAGCTTGTATCTTGATTTTCAGAAACATTCCAAAAGGGACTTTTATTTTTATCATATGTTTCATAATTAGCAAACTGTAGAAGTCAAATGAAAACTAATTACACCTTACCCACTCTCTATTCTCCAGGATTTTAATCTCAGGAAATATTGCTTTCTCTACTTAAGCACATAGTACATAAATAGCGAAGCTACTGAATTTCACCCTAAAACCCGAGACCAAGATGTCACTGAAGATACACATTTTAGGGTCCTCTGAATCCATCAAAAGCATTTTTAGTAAAAGATCTGTGTGTCACAAACGAAACGTTGGGTAAATACAAAAGTTTATATTTAAGTTCAACATCCTGCAAGGATGAGACACTGAGAGTTTCAAGAAAATCTTCCACCCAAATTATCCTTTGCATGGAAAAATATTTGAAATTTGTTATTTTATCAAAAATGGCTCTTAACGATTTCAATTATTTCTGGGAATATCTTCTATAGACCTCTTTATTCTGAATAACGTTTGCAAAAGATAAAAAACACAATTTATGTCATATAAATTGTTTGTGGAGTAATCATTCCCAAGATAATCCTTGTTATTGGTTTCAATTTTAAAGTACTTAAACTTTTCTCATACGGAAATTTGTCACCTGTTTGCCGTGTAAAGTGAATGAATTTCAATCACATAGCAGCCAGATTTTAAACGATTTTATTATCGCTCTAACCTAATGTATTCCCTTATTGCCCTTCTACTTATAAGTAATCAAGTATTAAGATCATTTCTGCTAATATTTATTTTGATTAGAATGGAATACACAAAACAAAAGCATTAAGAAAGTCATATGAATGGAACACGTCAGATTTTTCTCTTTGATTATAGCCGTAAAAGGTTAATCGCTGAAAGGTTGCGATATGGCGTAACAGTTTAACGCTACGCACTTGACTGCCTGTGAATAACACCCACGTGAGTTGCCTAGATACCTAACTAAAGGTCAATTTACCGCCAATCTTCTCCTCTATTTCATTCCCATCGCTATATTACCTGCTGCAGAACAACGAGGTATTCAGAAAATTCTGGCAGTATTATCAACTTGAGAATTATTACATACAAACAATGTCTTGATGCTTTTTTTAACTCCGTAGCCTTGTCGAGACTTCGGCGCTGTATTCCTTTTTACATAGTGTATAGAGAAGGTATTGTAATGCACCCACAAATTAAATACCAAGACTTCACCGGAAATACATGTACTGGGTCCCCCTGAATACAAAAAAAAAAAAAAAAGATTTTTTGAAAAAAGTCCGTGTGCGTGTGTGTGTTTCTGTGGACAGCATAGCTCAAAAACGAAAATACACTTAGATACCAAACTTGGTATTTAAGTTTAGTATCCTCCAAGGATGCGACACGAAGATTTTCAAGAAAATTGCCCCACCCCTAACAACTCTTTACATGGAAAACTTTTCGAAAAGTTTGTTTTTCTTAATAATGGTCCTAACGATTTTCATTAAAATACCACATATTAAAGCCATTTCTGTCACAAATAAAACGTATATCTTGAATTTTTTGGGAATAGCTTTTAAAGACCTCCTGATTCCGGACGAATTTTGCTTAATTTGACATAACTAGTAAACCGTAAGAGATAGACAAAAACTTACTATACAAAAAATGTAGATCTTGTTAAAATACACAAGTTATGTCATATACTTTTTTCGTGGAGCTTATCTTTTTCGACTTATTCCTTGTTACTTGTTTCAGTTGTGAAGTACTTATACTTTTCTCAGATGGGAGTGTCCGTTTTTCTTTTGTTCTACTCCTGGCCAAGCGTTTTCCTAGGTAGTTAGTTATTAACTTTAAAGAATAGTTTTAGCATCTGCTCTAGTATTAAATTAGTGAAGTCAAATCTAACGCAAAGTTTGCCTTTACACGAAGTTTTTGGAATAACATAACCTCTTGTGAGCTTATTTATAGTAAATATGTATTTATATCGATGCAATTTGCTAGACCAGATATTTCGCATGTACATGCTACATATTGTATTTTTTGCTAAGATTTCAGAGCCAAGGTATTGTTTCACCATGCAAGAGAAGGGTTTGTCTTCCAAGGGAAATGTTTGAAAATAATGGTTCAGGCTATATTTGGTGGAAAAGAGAAACAAATTATAAACGTTTTTGAAAGGGAGCAAGAAAAAGTTTTGAGGATATAGAAATTCAAAAATTGTTTAAACAGTTATCAGAAAAGAGGTCACTTATATTTTATATATCCATAAAAATAGCTGGGAAAGAGAATGATATACAGGATGTTTCAAAACGACACCAAACAAGGACGTGGACATTGTTGTTCATACTGTACGTGATACGTGAATATAATTTTCAGCCCTAAATTTGGCACATACAAAAACTGTCATAAAATCACCATGGATTAGGCAATCGTACATAACCAAATGACACGTGCCTGCCCCACTCCAAGAGAGATGCCAGTTGGTAGCGAAGGTCACAGTCGCGTGGTGTAGGGGTGGTTTGATAGACACGCCGGCGCTGCATTGGTCACCTTCTTCTTTTCTCTTCTGGCTCTACAGCCCTTGGTGAGCTTTATCCTCCTCCACATATCTCTATCTTCTGCTTTACTTTTCCACTCTCTGATTCCAATCTTTCTTAGGTCTTCCATCACATCATCTAAGCAACTTGTTTTTGGTCTTCCTTTTTTTTTCTTCTAGCGTACAGTCTTCCTTTCAATATTCTTTTTGTCATTCTATCTTCTGTCATTCTCTCTATGTGTCCTAACCATCTTATTCTTTGTGCCTTTGTAAATTTCACAATATTTTGCTGCTTAATTAGTTCTTATATCTCATAATTATATCTTATTCTCCATTGGTCTTTATCCTTTACAGGTCCAAAGATTCGTCTGAGTATTTTCTGTTTAAATCTTCGTAGTACTTCTTCATCTACATTGTTTAGGGACTGGTCACCTTAGTAATGGAAAATGTGTTTCGTATAACACGTTCTGAGGTTGTTTACGTGGCGTATGACAACCGTTGTTCCTTACCTGCCTAATCCCAGAAGTATGTAATTCTTAAACACTAAAACTTTAAAAGAAGAGTTTGAAAGTTGCGACATCAATTTTCGGACAAGTCAAAGTATAAGCTAATCGACTGCTATCTTCGCTTGGTGTCGTTTTGAAACAGTCTGTATAGATAAACCTAGCCAGGAAGAAAGGATGGGCATAGCATGTCTAAGAGCAGGAATATGAAGACTAAAAGAACAAAGAAACGGGCACCCATAAGGGGAATGTCCATCATTTGAGGGAAAGGAATACATTGTAATAAACCTGAGAAATTGACAAAAGATAGTATATAGTCAAAAGTGAATAGGAAATCATATATAAATAAACCTATAGATAAAAACTGTAAGACATTGGGACAATATTTAGAACAAGTCAAAAATAAATGAAAATGGACTAGGAAGAGCATCTAGTAGTAGTGGTGGTCTTTTTTTTTTTTTTTACAACTTACACTGAACTGCCCACTGAAAAAGTGGCCCGGGCCAAATTCTAGTGGGCAGCACAATATATGTTTTTCTTAGAGCTTCAATAAACTTAAAACTTAACTTAAACTTCCAAGGGAAATTAGTTGCAGTCCTAGAGGAATATTTGTAAGGCATCTTGAGCTAAGGATGGCTTTTCCGCTGAGCTCATAAACCCCGTTTAACTGTGGAGCTTACAGGCCTTCCATATATTAACGAGGATTTGTACATCAGGAAAGGTCTATAACGTAACTCTAGAGGAATAGTACCTTTATGAATTCGTTTGCCTTAAACCCAATGAACAGTTGCGGACTTTGTTAAGTCGTAAGATTTGTATCCAAGGGCCAAGGTTGTGTTTGAAACCTCTCTTGTTTTCAAATCACACCGTTTTTACTTTCTCTACGCTTACTATGTACATAGTGTATAGAGAAGGTATTGTACTGCATCCAAAATTCGATACCGAGATTTCACTGGAAATATATGTTATGGACCCCTTGAAGCCCAAAAAAAAAAAAAAAAAGGCATTTTTAGCAAAATACAGCATAGGATAGTGTTTTGTTTTATTTAGTGAATGTAAATCGTGCGTAACCATTTTATACATTTACATTTGGTGGTCCCTAACGTTTCCTGATGGAAAATACCCGATGTCGCCCAGCGCACTCGTGTAAACCAATGAACTTCTGGTGGCACTGCAAGGGAGCACCCCACTCGAAGGGAAGTCGTGACAAGGATGCCCCCTACGCAGCGAGGGCAGGAAATAAACCGTTTTACACAGTCCAAACCGGAACACGCTGAAAATAGTCGCCCGTTCTAGAACCATAAATCAGATGACAATGAAGTGATATATATGTGTGTGTGTGTGTGTGTATATATATATATATATGTAGTAAATGGTGTACAGGAAGGCTATGGTAGTAGAAGCCGAACCCTTAGTATTCGCCTACCGACCGAGGGAAACAACAGAAAACCCACATCAGAATGGGCGGTCAGCGGGAATCGAGCCCTACCGAATGTGGACTTCATACGTTCTCTTAGACCATTCTACTTGGTAGCTTTTAAGTACCATAATTCGAAGAATGTTTTATGAATGCTTTAAACTTAAAGCTTAGTATTATTTTTACTTTCATATCCATTCCTTTCAAATGTGCCACATATCTCTTAGCTTTGAGCTTCTTTTACAAAATCTACACTTTCTGTTTCCTCAAATATGCATTCTTCTTTACTTTGAAGGTATGATTCATTGCATTTTTATCCTTTATATGGCCGTTCGTTGTTTAATTTTCGCTTATTAGAGCCTTTGACGGTTCGGGGATGCATACACAATGGATTAGATTTTCACGGCAAACGGAAATCCCTCTGCCGCTCTTACGCATCAATAGTGACGCTACAATCAATTTCAATTTTCACCTCAGAGACATTTTACATGAACGAACCCAACTGGATAAAAGCTTTAATTGAAATATGATATACAGAAGATGAATATTTATGAAGCCCTTGACGTTTATTGTGAGTCTATTAACTGGAAAATAAGGGAAGGTACTCTAAAATTCATCAAATTCACTTTCCCCAGTTATCATTTAGTTTCTTTTAATATTAAAGTCCACCAGTCGTACTGATATGTAATAAGAATGGACGTAAATTGCTGCAAAAATAGATAAGATAGGCCAAATACTTCATTTTTGTTGCATTGACATTTCTAAAATGTAAGTCCTTTTGTACATATTTCTGCATTAATTTGTAGTTATTTTTTCAGAAATTAGCTAGTGAAGTAAATAGGTAATTTTAAGAAGAGTTTCCCTAATATCTTTGCGACAAATTTAATTTATTAAACATCAAAAAGTATTAAATTTATAATATTCATTTCAATATGACCCTTAGTTGGATTACTTCTATTTGTATGATTTTTTTCAAAAATGTAATATAACTAACTATTCTAAAAAAAAAATTCTGCCACATGCTAAAGGAGCAACAAAAGTGGTATACAAAAATTCCAGCAGGAACATATTACAGCTTTAAGTTAACTTGAGAATGTTGTGGGTTTTTATTATTATGATACAACTTGAACATGGAGAGTCGGCAAAGGAATTGAAATAGAGAAAAATCTGATGTGTGCCATTCACATGACTTTCTCTATGTCTCTGTAAATTGTTATTGTTAATAAGCTTATCTTTTTTTTTATTTCATGCCAATCGAGAAAAATTAGCAGAAATAGTCTTATTTCTTGCTTTATTGTAAGTAGAAGCGAAATAAGGGAGTACCATAGGTTAAAGTGAAAGCCAAAAGCTGGTGCTATGTGACTGATGTTCCTTTGTTTGTATGGACAGGAGTTGACAAATTCCTGTATGAGAAAAGTATAAGTTTTTCAAAGCTGAAACCAAGAAAAAGGAATATCTCAAAAACGTTCAACTCCACGAAAAAAATGTATGTAATATAAATTGTGTGTTTTAACGTGTTCTACATTTTTTGTGTAGTAAGTTTTTGTCCCTCTCTTACGGTTTAGTAGTTATGAAAAATTCATCCAGAATAAATTAGTCTTCAGAGGCTATTCCCAGCAAATTCAAAATATACATTTTATTTGTCAGGTAAATATCTTTAATATACGATATTTTAATCAAAATCGTTAGAACCGTTTTTTAGAAAATCAAAATGTTCGAAAAAAGTTCCATATAAAGGGTACTTTGGGGTGGGGGATTTTTCTCAAAATCATCGTGTCGCATCCCTGGAAGATACTAAACTTAAGTACC
Source organism: Hymenopus coronatus (assembly GCA_030762935.1). NCBI lineage: Eukaryota > Metazoa > Arthropoda > Insecta > Mantodea > Hymenopodidae > Hymenopus > Hymenopus coronatus. The sequence continues at coordinate 37,853,998 of CM060898.1, read as the reverse complement.
AAGTTTGGTATTTTACAGACTTTTCGTTTTTGAGTTATCGTGTTCACCGACACACGGACACACACGGACCTTTTTCTGAAAATACTTTTTTTGGATACATGGAACCCTAAAACATATATTTCTCGGTATCGAGTTTTTTTGGTGGAGTGCAATACCTTCTCTATACGTGTAGAGAAAGTAAAAATGGTTCAAAATCTGTAGGAAGATACTTTGTGTAACTAAATTCTATAATAAATTAATATTCCAGAATAAGGTATATTTTAATGAATCTTAGTCTGAGTACTTCTTTTGTCACTAATAATGACTGAAAAATTACAGGTCTAGCCTTTAATACTTTAGAAAAGCACTTATAACTTTGGTGTCCTATTATAACTACTATAGCTGAGCAAAGACACATTGTTGCATACAAGTTATAGCAAAAATAAATGGAAAAATTGCAAGTCACATTCCTCACATGTAGACTATGAAATTGTGATATATAGACATGGGTCTTGAAACCTTTCTTACCATGTTACAGCTCATTTTCTCCAACTCGTTAATTACGGGAAACACAACACAAGAATAGAATACACTAGCATACCACATGCAACTCTTTCTCAAAGGAAATGTTCAATATGCCCTCCTTGAGCATTGACCCGCCATCGTAGTGAGTAACGGATGCGCTATTGAATCCCTGGAGTACCAGCCTTTCATAATACGGGCACGGGGCTCTGAAAATTTGGAGCTGGGATTCGATACACAAGAGCTTCCATATGCCCCCACAAATTAAAGCTCAGTGGATTTATGTCCGCGGATTGTGGAGGCCAGGCAATTGGTTCACTTTTAACGCCATTGCACGAGCCAAATGGCCACTAAAACAAAACACTGGCGGTGTAGTTACCATGACTACGTAACCAGACGTAACTAAGAGTGCATGTTCCCCATGATTGTAAAGTTTTGTACCTGTGTGTTTCCCATGATTTATAGTTGGAAAAAAAAGTATATATAACATGGAAACAAAGCGTTTCCAAACCCACGTTCATATAACATAATTTCTTCGCTTACGTATGAGGAATGTGTCCTGCAATTTGTGTCGTACATTTTTGTTACATCCTGTATAAGTTTCCATCCATAGTGTTCCGATTTTCGCTTCTAGAACCCACAGAAGTTTGCTAGAAATGTTTCAGTTATGCAAGACAAAACTTCCTTCATAATATTGCCAAGCTTACCGTTCAGAGAGAGCTGTAGAACAAGAGTAATCTGAGACTAAAAGCATTTAAACTTCCTACAATACAGGATGAATATTGTTACTTTCTCTATAGATACTATGTACATAGTGTATAGATAATGTATTGTAATGCGCCCAAAAATTCGATACCGAGATGTGTTTTGAGGTCCCCGGAATCCAAAATAAAATCTGATGTGCTGCATGCACATGACTTTCTCTACATCTCTGCAACAACTTATTGTTAAAAAGCTTATGCTTCTATTTACTTCGTGCTAATTGAGAAAAAATTAGCAGAAATAGCTTACTTACTTGTTTCCTTGTAAGTAGAACAAAATAAGGAAGTACAATAGGTTAAACTGATAGTCACTGTCATGTGAATGAAGTTCCTTGTTTGTATAGACAGGAGTTTACAAATTCCTGTATGAGAAAAGTATACGTTTTTCAAAGCTGAAGCTAAAAACAAGGAATATCGCAAAAACGATCAAATCCACGAAAAAAATGTATATAACATAAATTGCGTTTTAATGTGCTCCACATTTTCTATGCAGTAAGTTTTTGTCCATCACTTACGGTTTAGCAGTTTTGTAAAATTCCACAAAATTCATCCAGAATACATATACATTTTGTGTGTGTGTGTGTGGGGGGGGGGGGCAGCATAGCTCAAAATCAAAAAGCCCGTTGAAATCCAAACTTATATTTGATTTCAGTACCTTCCAAGGATGTGACACAAATATTTTCGAGAAAATATCCCTCCCCAACTACCCTTTACATGGAAAAATTTTAAGAATTTTTTATATTCTCAAAAATGACTAACGATTTTGACTAAAATATCGTATATTAAAAATATTTACTTGAGAAATAAAATGTACTCGTATATCTTGAACTTTCTGCGAATAACCTCTGAAGATATCTTTATTCTGGATGAATTTTACGGAGCTTTGCATAACTGGCAAACCGTAAGAGATAGATGAAAACTTACTTACTAAAAAATATAGAGCTCGTTAAAACACACACTTTATATTACATACTTTTTTTAGTGAAGTTGGCCGTTTTTGAGATATTCCTTGTTATGATTTCAGTTTTAAAAGTATGCTATACCTTTCTCATATGGGAACTTGTCAGTCCCATAGTAACCACATTTTAAAATATTATACCCTTTATTTCCCTTCTACTTATATATAAGGAACTAAATTATGAAACAGTTTTTGCTAAAGTTTATCTCGATTAGCATGAAGTAGAGAGAAAACGAGCTTATTAAGAATGCTTGATATGTCTCAGAGATGTATAGAAAGGCATGTGAATGTAGCCCATGAGATTTTTACTACAAAGGCTCTCACAGTTGGAGCCAAGTATGCACACCACGTAGCAATGGTGTCGTTAAAACATGTATTTCTCCGTACGGTATCGGCTCTATACCCTAGCACGTACAGCAATATCCAGTAGCAACCCAAGAAAGAGCTGTTTGCTTTCATGTTTCCAAACCTAGTTAGTTTTGGAATAATTAGAAAGTAATATAAATGAGTCAAAGCACCAGAACTGAACAAAGCAATAACATGGCAGGAGTATCCACAGAAGTATACAGGGAGTTCAAAACGCTCAAGCTGTTTATAATGGTAGCATTTAGGCCACCTTAGATACATTTTACTTTCCCTACGCATACTATGTACATAGTGTAAAGAAAAGGTATTGTCTTTCCAGTAAAATCTCGGCACCGAATTTTTTGGATGTATTATATGTTTTGGGTACCCCTGAATCCAAAAAAAATAGAAAAAGGTCCGTGTGTACGTATTTGTGTCTGTAGCTAGCATAATGCAAAAATGAAAAGTCGGCAAAATACCACATTTGGTATGTAAGTTTAATATTTTCCAGGGATGCGACCCGAAAAGTTTCAAGAAAATTCCTCCACCCCAAACCATCCTTTACATGGAACATTTTTAAATTTGTTTTGATTTTCTCAAAAAGGTTTTAAAGATTTCATTAAAACCGTATATTAAAGATATTTACACGACATATAAATGTATATCTTGAATTTTCTGGAAATATCCTCTGAAGACCTCTTTATTCTGGATGATTTTTATATTACTGGCAACCACAATAGATAAACAAAAACTTATTACAAAAATACAGATCTCATCATTTGTAATATAATGTGTTATATGTAATATACGTTTTTTTATTGAGCTAACCATTTCCGACATATTCCGGATTATTGGTTTGAATTTTAGACACTTAAATCTTTCTCAAACGGGAAGGTTTCTTTCTTCACGTTTCTCGTTTGTTTGTTCCTGGCAAGCAAACAGATTGGAATTTTAATTGTTTCACACAGCGACCGGCTTTTAAAGCTGGAGACGATCTCTTTAGTCTTTGCATTTTCTTATTTTCCTTCTTCTTACAAGGAGCTAAGTAATTTAGATAATTTCTGCTAATGTTTATCTCGATTATCATGAAGTAGATAGAAGAGTGAGATTTTTAACAATAATTTTTACAGAGATGTAGAGAAATTCATGTGAATGGAACTCGTTAAATGTTTTATTTCTTTATCCGGCATGTACAATGTACATAGTGGATAGAGAGGGTACTGTAATCCACTCAAAAATTGGATATCGAGATTTCAGTGGAGATATATATTTTTGAGATACCCCGAATCTCCTAAAAAGAGCAAAAAAAAAAAACAAGTATTTTATAACGTGTGTGTGTTTTGTGTGTGTGTGTGTGTGTGTGTGTGTGTGTGTGTCTGTCTGTTTGTCAGTCAATCTTTCTGTGTGTGGGTAGCATAGTTCAAAAACGAAAATTCGCTTGAACAACAAACTTGGTATTTAAGTTTAGTATCTTTCAAGAATGGACACGAGGATTTTCAAGAAAATACCCTACATGGAACATTTTTCCAAAATTTTAATTGGCTAAAAATTATTATAAAAAGTTACATTTTATGATAAAACGTAATGTAGATATTTAGGAATAGCCTCTGAAGACCTCTTAATTCTGGACGACTTTTTATACAACTGGTAAACCGTAAGAGACAGACAGAAACTTACTACACAAAAATATTGATCTCATTAAAACACACCATTTATGTCATACAATTGTTTTTGTATATTTAACCATTTTCTAGATATTCCGCGTTATTTTTTTCAGTTTTGTGGTACTTCAACTTTTCTCAAATGGGAGACACATTTCTTTTCGTCACACTTTTGTTTACTCCTAGCAAGCAAAGAGAACCAAATTTCAATTGTTTCACTTAGCGATCGGCTTTTAAATCATATGACTCGCATTAGCTTAGTGTAGTGACATATTTCTCTTCTACTTGTTAGGAACCACATAATAAGACCAAGCCTGGCAATGTTTACCTTGTTTAGCATGTATATAAGTATATTGAAGAACAATCATTTGTAACGAAAGTTTGTTTCTGAAACAGTGGAATAGAACACATAAGAAGCTCTTTCTTTTATAGCTCCATCTTGGTTGGTCATATCCGGCGACGAAAGAAATCGGTAAAATGATGCTCTAATGATTTCGGGGTCATGGAGCTTAAAGTTACTCGACATTCCGAAGAAAACTAAAAAAAATTATCCGGGTAGCTCACCCCAAGAGATTTAATTCGCGAAATGTGAGGCAGACACGCTACCCCCATACTACCAAAGCGGGCGTATTTTTTTTTCTTTCTCTCTTTCTTTCTTTGTTCTTTCATTTGCATAGCACGCTTTAATTTGACTTCAGAAGCAACTAACTCCGTTGACTATAGATTTTTACTTTCTCTACTCTAGTACTTATAGTGCGTAGGATAGGTACGAACCTTTTGTATTCGTAGAAAAAGTATTGTATTCTACCCAAAATTTTATATAAGAAATACATGTTTTTAGTACCCCTGAATCCAAAGAAATAAATTTTTCGAAAAAGTATACGCGTGTGTGCCCCTTTTCCCAAACATACCAGCCACCGGTTTGGCAAGACACTTTAACTCCCCTAAAATATGTCCAAATTGCCGAGCGGTAAAACTACAACTTAAACCTTGAATTGTCATGCAATACTGACGGTTTATTGATACACATGTGTGGCTATTCCGTTCGATAACGGCAAAAAATTTAACCTTCGTGTCCATGACGCTGTTAAAATCTCTCATATACGTATCATAGCAGTTGTCCAATTTAACGACATATGCACATAATTTTCACCCCTTCGTTTAGAATGCCAAATAATGTAATTAATGCTTATTTCACATGACGGATAAGCAGGATAGAAGTTGAAAAGGTAGATTCAGACTGGTTACAACTAAATATTTATATATTTACCTATGTCTCATGTTATTGAAATTCAATATACTGAAGGTAACCTCAGTATTTATAACTACCTCAATGCACGCCTCAAATATTAATAAATAATTGTTATTCAATTACTAATTAGAGCTGCATTTATATTTAAATTTAATAAATTAATTGTAAAAAGTAAACAAAAACTTCAGAATATATAAACAGAAGATAACTTTATTATGAATGAATTTTACGGAACTTTACATAACTGCTAAACCGTAAGAGATGGACAAAAACTTAACCACACTAAAAATAAAGAGTACGTTAAAACACACAATTTATTTATATATATATGAAGTAGTTGATCGTTTTTTAAATATTCCTTGTTTTTGGTTTCAGCTTTAAAAACTTATACTTTTCTCGTACAGGAATTTGCCAAATCCTGTCTATACAAACAAAGGAACTTCAGTAATTTAGCAACCAGCTTTTGACTACCACTTTAACCTATGGTACTCCCTATTTCGCATCTACTTAACAAGTAAGCAAGTAATAAGACTATTCCTGCCAATTTTTTCTCGATTAGCATGAAGTAAATACAAGCAAAAGCTTTTTAACAATAACTTTTACAGAGATGTAGAGAAAGTAATCTGAATGGAACACATCAGATTTTTTGCACAGTGTTTCACACAGATAGTTACATTGGATATCGAAAGGTTATATTTAATGTGAAAATGGAAAGGAAAATCAAACTACCAATAAAATGTATGTATTGAAGTTAGACGGTAATATTACAAACCTTCATTTACATATAAAGGCTAATAGATGCTGATTCAGGATTTATTAATGTATTTATTATTTATACATTTAAACGTCATTAATACTCAAATTAATGCTCATGCTTAATGATTGTGTGGGCTTCAAACTCATTTACAGTGTGTAAATAATTTATTTCACTCACCTTTTCGTCGTCTCCATGTTAGCAATTGCTGAAGGGCATTAAAACTTAATCCAACTTCTAAGGTCTGAGCTTCTTTGAGAGTCTGTAAGGTTCTTTGCCCTTACTTTAACAGTTAGCTTGGTAATAAAGTCGCCTTTACGAGTTCTAAACGAGACGTTTTATGATGTCTATGATCTTAGAGAACTTGCGGCCTCATAAAACAAAACTTTTCAAATAGTTTTACTGGGTATAAAAACACAAAAACCAGCTTTAAAACACGTTAAGACACATTTACCTTTTTTCCAGTCCAGTTGTTTTATGTTCCAAGTCAAAACAGACATGTCTTGTTTCGAAATCATTATTGTTAAAATAAATGTTTGCTGTTGGAAATGAATAGGATGGTTCACAAGTTATTATATACTGCATACATGCTCACCACGGCTTAGTTATAACTGTACTTTACAGCCTATTTCCATTATTTCGGCTAAATGGTGGGAAATGACCGGTTCCTGCATTCATTGACACCCTTTCCCCTCCTACAAACCCTAGCCCAAAAGAATACGAATGGACTGTATAGTTTCAGAACAACCGTATTTATGAAAAACAAATTTTGGTTTGTTAAGTTAGCTTTGACGAGGATCATAAGGGAGTAACAATCATTTGAGTAAAAATCTGATGTGGTCCATTCACGTTAGTTTCTCTAACTCTTCTGCAAATAAGCTACGAGGGCCGTTTTTTTTAACCTCTGATAAGCTATAAATAAAAGACAAATTCATATAACAGTTTTGTACACTTACGGTTACTTTTCAACATAACCACCGAAAAGATCGAGACATTTATCGTACCTGTGCATAAGCTTTGCAATGCCCACGTCAAAAAAAATGTTGCCACCAATGATTTCAATTGAGCATTGACGTTGTTTTGAAACTCTTCGTTGGTTTGAAAGTGCTGCCCACTTAGCCACGTCTTCAGTTCAGGAAAAAGGTGAAAGTCGTTGGGTGCCAGGTCAGGACTGTACGACGGGTGATCGAAAATGTCCCATTGAAGTTGTTCAAGGAGCCGATGGGTTTTGCCAGCAGTGTGTGGACGAGCGTTGTCATGGAGCAACACTATTCCTGAAGTCCGCATTCCTCTTCGTTTGTTTTGAATGGCTCTCCGCAAATGTCGTAAAGTTTCACAATAACAGCTGCATTGATAGCAATTCTGGGCTGCATCATTGGCGGAAACATTTTTTGAAGCATTATTGCAAATCTTGTGCCAAGGTACAGTAAAAGTCTCAAGCTTTTCGGTGATTATGTTGAAAAGTAACTATAAGTGTACAAAACTTTTAGTAATAATATAATGTTTTTCTATGAACTTGTCTTTTATTTATAGCCTATCGGAGGTTGATGAAAAACAACCCTCGTATTGCTACAAAATGTTATTCTTATGTGTAGTCCATACTGTCAAGTCAGCACTAACAAAAATGAACATGCTACTTAGATCCATATAAGTAGAAAGGAAATAAGGGAGTACATTAGGCTAAACCGACTATCATATCTTTTAAAGCTATCGGTATGCAAGCCCAGGTGTAAAATTAAAGAAAAACGGATGACGACTTTCCGTTTTAGAAAGGTATAAGTATTTTAAAATTGAAAACATTAGGCTTAAATAGAAACTTAATTAAATTCCTTTCATCCTTATTTTACATTTAAAGACATTTTACTAATTTCAATTATGTTTCTTCTTACTTAATAAGGAATATTGACAATTCAATACTTTTTCAGTAGATATTAAATGTTATATTTTACTACAACCCTATTTTGAAAACAGTTACCTCTACAATATATAAGACAAATTTTGTGTTTTAATGAGACTTTCATCTTTTGTGTTGCAAGATTTTCTTTATATCTTACGGTTTACTATTATGAAAAAGTAATTTAGAATGAGCAAAACTTCAGAGGCTATTCCCAGAGAATTCAAGATATATTATTTTTCACATTTTTATTATCCAGTAGTTGAATCAAAATCGTTAAAAGCTATTTTTGATAAAATCAAAATTTCCAAAATGTTCCCATTTAAAATCGCTGGTAGGCATGCTGAAAAAGGAACTTGAGCACTTTTCGTTTTCCAGCAAACAACAACTGGAAATGAAATTAAATAGAGTTCATTTTTGTTAATTATACAATCCAAATAAAAATAATAGTTCGGCGTGGAGAATTTTCTTGAAAAATCTTCGTGTCGCATCCTTTTAAGTTGCTGAATTTAACTATCAGGTTTGTTATTTAACCAATTTTTTGTTTTCAGTTATCCTATTCACGGACACACGGACGGAAACACATGAACCTGCTTCTAAAAATTCTTTTCTGTACAGAGGTGTCCATAAACCGTGTATATCCAGTGAAATCTCAGTATTAAAATTTTGGGTGGAATGCAATACCTTGTATTATATATGAAGCAGAGAAAGTAATAACAATATTGTTTGTTAATATCTAATGTTTCTGTATATGTATTTTTTTATTTTATTTTAATTTAAACTATGTTTTCTTTAACTCTTTTCATTAATTACTGAAATTGGCTAAGTAATCAATGTTTCCTTTTCCGATTAAGATATTCGCAATTCGCGGCCCTATCGGAAAGAGAACGTGAATTCCCTTCCCCAGCGAGCCTGATGTTATTCTTTTCCACCACAAAAAGATACATATCATGGCCAAACGTTTCAAAAAGTTTTACTACAAATCTATAAAAGATAGAAAAACCTGATTCTAAGCTTTTACAGCGTACTCGTTGTAATTTGTCTCCGGGTTATAGATTGGCAGCTGAACCTCATCCATTTTTTTTCTTTTTTTTTTAAATACGGTACCGGAGTCTGATCGGGACTCCGGCACTGTTTACCCTACTTTTATTTACCTTTTCTTTTTTACCTTCTTTTTCTGTATTATTACTGGATTGCTGTTTTCTTACTGTTACAACACACACGTAAACACAAACATATAACACCCATGCCCAAGGCGGGACTCGAACCCACGATCCCCAGCGCTACGAAGCACCAAAGCGGGACGCCTTGGCGAGCGCGGCCATGGGGACCGGCTCCATTCGGTAGAGAGCTAACTATGCAATAGGCATCTTCAGTTCTGTTAATTAAGCTTCATCAAATGAAACACTGTACATGAATATGTACAGTATCTTATGGTAGCTAATCTCAAGGTCGTAGGGTTTTAAGTGTGCTTAAAAGCGACAGCCCCATATCATTAGATTTACTGGTGCGTTAAAGATGAAATTGCGGAAAACCGACTGCGCTGATAATGAATGATCCTGATAAGTGATACCGTCGTTCTTCTATTTTTTTTATATAAACGTTATCAACTTGTTGAATAATTTACTATTAAATTTGTCTTTTCGATGTTCATTTGTCCCACGACAGCTATTTCTTCTAGATGTAAAGTTATTTACCTCTAGCTGCACCTTTATACATTAAGTTTCTGAGTGCTAGAAGCCTTACCAGCAGTTGCTATGACGTTAACCTGATCTATCTCTATACGCTTGTCGGTTTCCAAGACCAACCTGATGGGGCAGTGTACTCAATATCGCATCTAATCAGCGCGTTCTGCTTTTGGGTAGTTATTTAAACTTTTGGTATAAATAAGTCAAAATTGCCATTTTGTTCAAGAAACATAAAAACCTTAGATGTTTAAATACACACTACAAGATGAGATATTAACATTTCTGTTACATCATTTATCGTAAGATCATATCAGACAATGGGCGAAGTTATGCTCGAATCAGGATGGGTTCCATCGAGCTTTAAGATGACCGTTATTCGTTATCTGCAGATAAGGAGAAACCCTGGAAAATTCGGGTCCTGTTGAATGTAAGGCAGACGCGATAAAAGAATACTATCTCAAATATCAAAAAATGAAGGCTTAAGAATACAATAAAGAAAGTATAAGACAGTTAAAATAATCATAACAGCATTATTTTAATCGGTACGTTGTTCAGCTCATACTAATTTAGCTTTTTATAGAGCAGTTCATATTTGTTGAGATGTTAATTCCCTCACACTAAGTTAGTTAAGGGATTGTATTAACTCATTAGCATATAAAACATTTTAATAGAGCTCATCAAACTAAATATCCTGCTATTTTAATCTTGCTTCGTATATAACCCAGCTTCAGCATTTGGCTACCTAACTGATCGATTAAATTACACTATACTTTACTCATCTACATGCATGAATAATGGAGTTTCAAGAGAGCACATGCAGCTACCCCATGCTGCAGTTTTAGTGAATATCATCATTATCAAAGCAGTCTTTCAGAAAACATAGCCTCTTTAATGGGGGCCGTGACGTGAGAAAAAACTTGCTGATGATTCTTTAATCTCTGAACTTTCTCATTAACGGCATCCCACAGTCAATTTCACACTCACTCTACAGCCAGGTGGCACAGGTTGTCTCGGAGTGGCTTTTGGGAGGTCATAGGTTCAATTCTCGTGACCAACCCATGGCTTTTTGGGGTGTTTTTCCGGGCCAATGCTGGGAATTTGCTCAAACACAAACACTCAAACACACTGACCGCTTTGTAAAAATTATATTTTTTGCATTCGGGGTGTCTCAAAACACATTTCCGATGTATTCTTGGTATCAATTTTTTTGATGAAATACAGCACCTTCTCTACCTACTATGTACATTGTACATTCATCCTTGAGAAGTAAAAATGGCCCTGCTTTTATGTGCTTGATAAAGCCTCGAACGTGAACACACTCTGGCAATACGCTCTTACGATTTCTTTCTTGTTAAACGCCAGTTTTACGTTTTACCATTCAGTCCATTGCAACTGTAATATGTACTTGTAGATAGAACATCACGATCTTCCTTAGTGACTTCTTCATTCCACATCCCGCTGGCCACATCGTCCTATCAAATTAGCCTTTTTGATCTGGTCTTCCGCTTTCCCAAATTTTGTCATGCATTTGTATTACATTATACTCGTAGCTTGAAAGTCATTTAGTGGATAATTAACAATAAAGAAAATATATGAGCCCACCAATCGATAGTTTAAAGAAAAATACAATCTCAAAAAATTAACAATAGTAGGCATGTTTTTTGGATATCAAGGACAATTACAAATATGTTTGTGAAATGGAGGGCAAAGTGTAAAATTAACAGATGTGTGGAGCAAGCAATCATGGAAAACATTCCATAGCCATTTTTCCAAATCATTTGAATGATTTAAACAGAACGTAAAATGTTCTGGTTTATAATTCACTTTATTTCTGTAGTCTTTTCTCTTTATTGTTATAACTTTTATTGCTGTTGCACATATTTTATAATCTTTGTTAAAATTTGTTCTCATAGCTTAATTTTTATATAAATATTATAACTTATGGCAAAATATTTTTTGTAATAATCATAATATTTTTTGTTAAAACCTCTAAATGTATATTATTTTGTGTCACTAGGTAAACTATTTATGAGTCCGACTAATAAATAAATACTATCTTGTTAATTTAGATTCTGGTACAATAATATTAAATTGCATTTATGTGAAATTTTGTTTTAGTTAGCCCTTAACGAAAGAAAACCCGTACTTTGAAGCTTCTTATGTAACATTCCTTTGTTTTAGTTAGAATAAAATATTTGTCTATATTACTTCCACAAATTGGCAAATCTAAAATATTCCATAATTGTTAGGATATAAAGGCTGATAATCATAATTTATATGGGCGAGTTTGCTTTTTAAAAAGTAATATTTAATGGATTTTATTACACCATGAATCAGAGTACTCTATGATGAAGGATCAGAATTTTAATCCTCCTTAATATTCGAGAGATATTTTGCCACTGATCGTTTTTGTGGCCTCAATATAAGACGCTCACCTCCGTCAACACATCCGCATATAAGCAAGCACCGAGAAGTGAGAAAATGCTGTAAAATTACTGGATTATACTGCCACGCTTATGGACATATGACGGTATCTGGCACCAAAACAACTTTTGCATTGAAATGGGAAGATCATCTCCCGTCTCGTAGGTAAAAAGGTCGCTTTGCTTTGACCACAGCGTTAAGTAGACCATAGCTGGACCACAGTCTAGCACATGGAATCTTGCCAATATAATCCCCAGTGGTTTGTGCTAGTAAGAAAATAGAAATGCTTCTACAACGCCAAGACCAAATCCTTATCTGACTGTAACTTATTATGCACTTAGTTTTTTTTTTTACCCTCCTCATTACCTTCGTTTTTTAGTCTAAAACTGACCTGCTCTCCTAGGTTGATACTGTTTGAATGTCAGACTTTAGACATCAAACCAATACGAGACGGGCGTATCCAGCTAGTGGAACTTTTCCGTTTCACCGCTCACTTAGGCTTGACCTTTGTTAATGAATAGGTGTGGAACACAGATAATAAGAAAGATAGAATTAATAAATCTGGTTTGTCACATTCACGTAGATGGTTTCCATCTCTTACAAAAGCTTGTTATTCTACCTTCTTCAATTTAAACGTTAACTAAGACGGTTTTATTTCATATAACCTTGTGGGTATAAGCGGGACAGACGAACCTTTAAGAGATAGCCGCTATATGATGGCAATAAAATTACGTTCTCTTTGCCTGACTGGGAGGACGATAAAAACGAATAACTACTTTCCATTTTAAAATTGAGGCCAGTCACAAGGAATACCTTGGGAATGATTAACTCTCCAAAACTCAGTTGATATAAATTGTGTGCTTTAATAGGATGAACATTTCTGTCTAGCAGGAGTTTGTCTATATCTTATGATTAACTAGTTTTGCAAAAGTCATCCGGAATAAAGAGGACTTAAGAGGCTATTCTCAGAAATGTCATGATATACATTTCATTTGTAGCGAAAGTGTAGATTCAATTTTTATAAAGGAGAAAAAAATGGAATCTGAGTGTGCAGTTGACATTTTTTTGAAAATCAAAGTTTTCGGAAAATATTCCATGTAAAGGATAGTACAGTTTCGTCTTGCATCCTTGGAAGATGGAAAACTTAAGTATGAAGTTTAGGGTTTAAGGACTATTTTTCGTTTTGAGCTATACTGTTCACACACACACACACACACACACACACGCACACACACATAAAGAGATAGCGAACTGACGACTCAGATATACCTCATATCACCCAGGGAATAAATCCATAGATCTTATCATTAGGATGCAGTCTGTTCTATATCCTTGATTTTGCAAGGACGGAAGTAGATACGCCACTTACACCCAAAGGCAATAGTTTCTATCTACTATGTACAAATCTCTCAGTGTTAATAGCTAGAGACGTCTCACAGCCCGCTCAGTTGTCGCCGACCAGATGTACCCAATTTTCCACAGGTATCAGGAACCACTGCACCGCCGAGTCCAACCCAATCCTAACAGATCCAGAAATGTATGCCCGAAAATTTTTACCAAGGTCAGAAGGATCACTAGTCTCTGTGTCTCTCTCTCTCTCCCCCTCTCTCTCTCTCTCTCTCTCTCTCTCTCTCTCTCTCTCTCTCCCATACACACACGTCGATGTGGGTAACTCAGCTGGTTAGGCGCTGGCCATCGAATCCCAAGGTCACAGGTTCAAACCCAGCCCAGACTGATGGTGTTTTATTGTGCTTAAATGCGACAGCCCCATATCAGAACTCATGCTGTACGGAATTATATTCCAGCATAACAATGACGCTGATATAACTGGTAATTAATAGCATCTTTAACACACGCACATTCTTTTTACTTTCTCTCGCACGTACATAAGTACAATGCACATAATAGGTAGAGATAAAATTCGATACCGAGATTTTACCGGAAATATTTTGAGACCCCGTGAATCAAAAAAAAAATGCAGTTTTAGAAAAAGGCCAGTGTGTGTATGTATGTCTGTTTCTGTGGACAACATAACCCAAATTTTGGTAGTTAATTATCTCTCTAGAGTACTTACGACACGAAGATTTTGAAGCAAGTCCCTACTCCAAACTACTTTTTACAATGAAAAAGGTTTAGAAAATTTGATTTTTCTAAAAATGACTGTAACGATTTTGATTAAAATACAATATATTAAAGATATCTATGACAAATAAAATATATATCCGTAATTTCCTGGGAATAGCCTCTCGAATCCTCGTCATTGTAAATGACCTTTGCATAATGATAAACTGTAAGACAGCGAAAAAAGCCTTATCTTATGTAGAACTCGTCAAAACACCAATTTATATTCCTTACATTTTTGTTGTAGAGCTAACCGTTTCCGAGATATTCCTTTTTTTTTTTTGGTTTCAATTTTATATATTCCTTTATACCTTTCTCAAACAGGATGTGGGCTGGTTTCTTTTGCTTTACTTCTGGTCATGCATTGAAGCGAATTTCAATGACTATTGTTTGCAACGGCTTTTAAAACATTTGACTATCGGTTTAGCCTAGTGCATTCCCTTATTAGTGATAAGATAATTCAGCTAATACTTATCTGCATTTGTATGGAGTAGAAAGAAAATAACGCTTTGTATAAAGTTTGTTTGTAGAACAGTAGGGAAAGTCATGTCACTGGAATACATCAGATTTCTTTTTTAGAAATTAGTTGCCTTAAAACACACATTTAAGAAAGCCCGACATTAAATATTTCAGTGAAATATAATATTCTTCTACTCAATATACGTAGCGGTGGCGCCGTGGCAGAATGGTTAGAGCGTTCGCCTCCCACCAAGGCGGAAGGATTTTACCCCATGTGGGATTTGTGGTGGGCGAAACTGCGTCTGGGATTCAGATCAAAACGGTCAACTCAACTTGTGTGTTTTAAAGAAATCTACATGTTTTGCGTAATACATTTTTGTCTGTTTTACGATTTACCAGTTATTCAAAATTCATCCTGGATTAACAGGACATCAGATACTGTTCCCAAAATATTCAAGATATGCATTTTATTTTCGATGGAAATTGCTTTAATATGCAGTATTTTATCCAAAAATTTTGAAGGCATTTTTAAGAAAAACAAAGTTTTCGAAAGAGTAGTTTGTGGTGTGTCGCACCCTTGCAAGATATTCAACTTAAATATCAAGTATAAGTTGTTCGATTATCAACTTCAAGTAATGGAATGTTATAGGGATTTAATTCATTTTGAGGAATTATATAGGAATCAAATTCAATATCTGAAAAATCTAGTGTTCCTTGGGGCAAATGTGTGTTTAGTATTATTAATTCAATCAAAGAGTATAAAACTTAATGATTTGGTATTTTAGCCATTTCGTTTTTGAGTTATCGTGTCCACAGACACACTGACACACGGACCTTTTTCTAACATGCTTTTTTTTCGGATACCGGGGACCCTAAAACGTCACTTTCCGGTGAAGTCTAGGTATAAATATTGGGTGGAATGTAATACCTTCTCTATACACTATATACATAGTACCTGTAGAGAAAGTAATTATGGACCTCAAAATATATATTTCTGAGTATAAAATTTTTGGGTGAAATACAATCCTTCTCTATCCACTGTGTACATTTACATAGGGGCTAGAGACCGTAAAAACATCATAAGAAGCCAAAAGCATCAGCACTAACTAAACTATATAGGCTTTGTAGCTTCTACGCACTAGATAGGAGGGTCCGCTGATAAGTCCCGCGCCTCAGGCAGATATGGCGCCACTAGGCCAGTTAGATGGTAGCATCGTGTAGTTTAACTCCAGGCTAGCTTGTACCCATAGTTACAGGTCAATAGCTTGTTTAGTTTTCGAACTCCAGGCTAGCTTGTACCCATAGTTACAGGTCAATAGCTTGTTTAGTTTTCGAATGACAGCATTTTAAACAAGACAACTTTAGAGTTTTCACGAAAATGGAGGATTTGGAAAAACGAGCAGTGATTAAATGCTTCCATTTGAAAGGCTTAACGCCTAAAGAAATCAAGGAGGAAATAGACAGTACAGTGAAAGGCTCTTCCCCTTAAGATTCAGTGATTAAAAGGTGGGTTGTAAAGTTTAAATGGGACGTACGAACACCAATGATGAGCCTCGCTCTGGACGCCCTGTAGAAGTGACAACTCCAGACATCATTAAAAAAATTCATCGTTTAATACTGGAATATTAAAGTTGTTTGAGATAACAGAGGCTGTAAAACTATCGAATGAACGTGCAGATAATATTTTAAGTAATGTTTTGGGCTTTCACAAAGTTCGTGCAAGTTGGGTGCCACGTTTGTTGACACCTGATCAAAAGTTGCAAAGAAAAACTGTTTCTGTTAAGAATGTGGAGCTCTACCGTAAAAATCCCAGTGAATTTTTGAGACAGCTTGTTACCATGGATGAAACTTTGATACATCCGTACACTCCAGAAAGTAAAGTACAGTCAAACCAGTGAACTGCGTCAAGTGAACCAACTCCAAAAAAGGCTTAGTCAATTTTGTCAGCTAACAAAGTTATGGCGAGTGTTTTCTGGGATGCATAGCAAATTATTTTATTGATTACTTGGAAAAGGGTAAAAGTATCACTGCTGACTACTACGCAAGCTCACTGCAACGTTTGAGTTATGAGGTGAAAAGAAAAAGACCTCATTTGGCGGATAAAATATCCTGTTTCATCACGACAATGATCCGGCTCATCGTTCAGTCATTGCATTGGGAAAATGTGCGAATTAAAGATAGAATTGTTTGAACATCCACCCTATTCGCTAGCACGCAGTGACTACCACCTGTTCCCAAACCTCAAGAAATGTCTAGAAGGACGAAGGTTTCACAGCAACGAAGGTGTCACAGGTATTTTGAGGACCTTGATAATTCGCACTACAGAGATGGTTTGATTAAATTAGAACACCGATATGACAAATGTATTTGCCTTTCTGGAAATTATGTTGAGAAATAAAGATTTTTTTTTAAATGATGTTTTCGTTGAGAGGCCCGGGACTTTTCAGCCGGACTAGTGCAAGATTTTACGATGAGAGAGAAGGTATCTGCACGATTACAGCTCTTTGAACACGAGAGGAGGTCACAGTTATGAAAGCACCTTCACCTCTCAGTTTAATTGAATGTTGCTAGCTTGTAATTTACGTGTAAATATAGCCAGAGAACTTGAGATGGCCATGCAGAGGAACAGCACGTTATGATAGATACTGGTAGAACACGAATTTCGGCTAATGGCACAGTCCCAATTGATCTGCATTAATCCCTCTCTGGCTTTGTGCTTACCGCTGCCCATATGTGTGGATGAGAGTTGCGATATCCCATCGATTGCATTATAGCCTGGGTTTTATGCAAAACAAGGGTTTACTACTACATGAACTGCTTTTCCAATTACAAAGTGTTTGTAGAGCATGAAGCATGGATACCCAACAAATGGAAAACCGGTAAATCCTAACCTCTGTTCGTAAACACTTTCGTGTAATTAATAACGAAACAAGGGCACCCAGAGAACAAGACAGTTGTTGTGTGTTTTCTTGTTAAAGGGGGAATCAAAAGTTCCCTGTTCCCTAATTATCCATTCACATAAGACGGGTTCTTGCTGGGAGCAACTGGGAGGACTTTTGTGGTTGAAATCTGGCACTCTATCACTGCCTAATAATGCTATACAGTGTGTATAAGAAGTATACAACACTATTTTAAAGTTTGAATTTTAATTTTAGAAACATCTATGATGTGATTGGTACATTCACAAGTCTTACTATACCCGTACTACAAACAAACTAGTCTACAAAAAAACTATTCGTTTATGTCTACCTTACTAATATTAGCAGAAATGATCGTATTACTTGCTTCCTTCTCAGTAGAAGCAAATGTATTAACCTAAAGCGATAATTTGTTTAAATCCGGTCACTATATGAACTATTGAAGTTTAGTTCCCTTTGCATAACCAGCAATAAAATAAAAGATATGAAATGGAAAGGTAACTTCCCATTTGAGAAAAATTACATGGTTTAAAATTGAAAAAAAATGTACTCCATCCACATCTTTCTTTACATCTCTGTAACAAATTTTTGTTAAGCTTATTCTTCTACCTACGTCATGCTAATCGAGATAAGCATTAGCAGAAACGGTCTTATTACTTAGTTCCTTAAAGTACAAGTCAAATAACTGAATACACCAGGAAAAATTGACAGCCAAATGCTTGAATATGTATTTGCTGTGGGTATGAAATTCGTTTCTTTGCGTGGCCAGGCGTTGAATGATTCCCTGATGTAAAAAGTTTGTTTTTAAAACTGAAATCAATAACAAGGAATATCTCGAAAACGGTCAACACGACGAAAAAATGTATAGGACATAAATTGTGTGTTTCATCGAGATCTATATTTTTTGTGTAGTAGGTTTAGCAAGCTTTTGTCTATCTCTTACGGTTTACCAGTTAGGAAAAAGTCAATAAAAATCATCCAGAATAAAGAGCTTTTCATAGGCTATTCAAGATGTGCATTTTGTTTGTCGTGTAAATGTCTTTTAAGTATAAGAGATTTCAATCAAAATCGTTAGAGCCATTTTTGAGAAAAACAAAATTTTTGATAATTTTACTAGTAAAGGTTAGCTTGGGTTGGGGGGGGGGATTTTCTTGAAATTCTTGAGTCACATTCTTGGAAGATTGATCTTAAACACCCAGTTTGGTATTTAACTGAACTTTTGTTTGACCTGAAAACATGTATTTCCGGTGCAATCTCGGTATCGAGTTTTTGGGTGGAATACAATACTTCCTAATGTGTGCAAAGTATGTGTATAGAAAGTAAAAAGATAAAAATAAAAGGGAAATAAGCACTGGAGTCCTAACAAGACTCCGAAAAAAAAAAAAAAAAATATTGTTGGTCACACACGTTTACGCTGAATTCTAATCTTCGGGTTTTATTTTCTCTGCTAAAACATGAAGCAGTATGCATCTTCTAGACTCTAGGGAGGATAAGGAGTAATCGCGATAAAAAAAAGAAAAGCGATGTTTTTCATTCACTTGTCTTTCTTTAGCTGTTCCATAAACAACGTTCCTTACAAAACATTCTTTTATCTACAGCATGCTAATAAGGTATACATTGTCAGAACTGTCTTGCTGCTTGCTTCTTTGTAAAGTTAAAAGAAAATATGGACATGCACAGACTATAGTGATAGGCAGATTTTTTAAACGTCGGTTTCTAAGTGAAGCAATGAAATTCGGTTCTCTTTGCTGCCTAGCAGTAAACAAAAGAGAGGCGAAAAAAAAAGATGTCGAAGTTTAGGTACCTTAAAACTGAAACCAATAACTCTGAATGTCTCTAAAACGGATAAATCTACAAAAAAAAAATGTGTATTATAATGTGATCTGCATTTCTATGCAGCAAGCGTTTGTATATCTATTGCTGTTTGCCAGTTAGTCGTCAGGTCTTAATATAAAATTCAAGATATACATTCAGTCATAAAAATATCTTAACACATCCATTTTAATAAAAATCGTTAGAGATATTTTTGAGAAAATCAAAATTTTCGAAAAAGGTTCCATGTAAATTGTAGTTAAGAGTGGGTGGATTTTCTTGAAAATCTTCGTGTCGGATTCTCTGAGATACTGAACTTGAGTACCAAGTTTGGTATTTAACGGTCTTTTCGTTTTTGAGCTATACTGCCCACAGATACACACGGACATATTTCTAAAAATAGTTTTATGAATTAGTGCTCTTAAAATATGTATTTCCAGTGAAATCTTGAAGTCTATTTTTGGGTGCAATGCAATATATACTACGTACATTACATATACGGGTTAGAGAGAGTAAAAATCTGACATGTTCCATTCGCCAAACTTTCTCCACATATTCCGGAACAAACTATTTTTGAATTTTTTTTCCTTTGTTTACTAATCGGGATAAGACCGTTTCTGGCAATGTTTATTTACTGCAATTAAAAAGTAGATAAAAGGAGCACACTAAGCCTACGCGTTAGTCAAATCTTTTAAAAGATGATCGTTATGAGAGAATTTCGAATTTCCGTTCTCTTTGCTTTACCAGGGGAAAAACTAATAATGACTTTCCATTTGAGAATATTTTAAGCATGAAATATTGAAATTAATAACATGGAATATCTCGGAGATAGTTAAATCCACAAAATGTATTTGCCATAAATCGTGTAATTTGACGATATTTACATTTTTGTGTAATACATTTTGTCTGTCTCCTAAGGTTTACCAGTTATTCAAAATTCATCCTGGATTGACAGGAGGATGTTATTCCCAAAATATTCAAAATACATGTTAAGTTTTTAATAGCAAATATCTTAAACATATTATTTTAATTAAAATCGTAATCCATATTTGAGAAAATAACAATTTTAGGAAATTTTGCCATGTAAACAATAATTGGGGTGGGGGATTTTTAAAGAATCTTCATGTCTCATTCTTCAAAGATGATAAACTTAAATTCCAAGTTTGGTATTTAATGGTATTTTCATTATTGAAGTATGTTGTTTACAGACACACACACACACACACACACACACACACACACACACACACTCACGCTGACCTCTTTTCTGAAAATGTTTTTTTTTTTTTTGGATTCAGGGGACCTGAAACATATATTTCGGCGGAAATCTCGGCATCAAATTTTTTGGTTGGAGTGCAAAATCTTCTACCATGCATGCATGGTACGTGTGGAGAATATAAACATGAATATTGTGAAAATGAATGATGATAGCTGGAAACTCTTGGGGTATTCAGAGGTTTTCACTCGAACAAGCACAATGGAAAAAGGAGAGAAATATGGATCATCGCATCATATCTAAGTGTAATTTGCAACATTTGTGTTCAAGTTATTATTGCGACTGGATATTTTAATCCTGGGAGTCCACCAATGTGCGCTTAAATGGGAACGAGCGTCAAAAGACTCGGTGAAATGGGTTGAGGTTACTTAATTTCTCTTTTCTATTCATGACCATGGGCATGGTAATGATAATCAGCTACACCATTTGTCCTAACGCAATGTTACCCCCCGTTAAACACGAGGGGTTGCAGGCGCAGAGTGAAATCACTCGAGGAAAGGCTAGTTCCCTAGTACGGGCAATTTGTCCCCCTGCGGTGCCATTATACTTCACGCCCGCTGGCTCTAGCACGCATCCCTTTGCGGTAATGTGCTACGTCCTTCCTCCCCGACCATTCCAAAAACTACTGACGTTCACAAACGAGTTCTTCGCCTCAAAAATTAAATTTGAGCCTATTTACTCGCAATGGACCATAAATTCTTTTAACATCATCCGCATTTGCAGCATTTCAAATAACGGTATATCAACTATATCTTTATAGGCCTGTGAAACGTTTTCACAGCTGGTTTGTAGTACAGTCTCGTCCCTAGTTTTCGTGGGTTGGTTACGGTACCCTATGGAAATAGGTTTTACTGTTTTTATAACCACTATAATTACACTATTGATATTTGTTGTAAAGGATTACTTTGAAAAGCAACACAAACGTAATGCTTGTTCTTATTACATTCTCTAGCCCATATGTACAGTCAAGGAAAAAATGATTGAGCGCTGTAACCTTTCAGTGTCGCTTCGGCCTCACGGAAGCACATGAAGCGCCGGTCCCCATGGCCGCGCTCGCCAAGGCGTCCCGCTTTGGTGCTTCGTAGCGCTGGGGATCGTGGGTTCGAGTCCCGCCTTGAGCATGGGTGTTACAGAACAACACAGAAACACAAGGTAAAACAAAAAAAGGTAAATTAAAGTAGGGTATACAGTGCCGGAGTCCTGATCAGACTCCGGTACCGTATTTAAAAAAAAAAAAAGCTACAGCTGGGTTTACACGTGCACGTGCACTATGATAAAAAATATATTTTTGTACAGCGAGGTAAGACGTAGTTTATTGCTTTATAACATAAAACAGCAACCCGAGAACAATATATATATATATAAAACTGATTTTCGCTAATATGCACAGAAGTACTAAACCTTGATAGTTGAGTTATAAACAAAGAAAAGTGTGTGACGTGGTAGGAATGGCTCAGTTTTAAGGTACTCCATTTGAAAATCAGTGTAATATCTAACGAAGGTTCGAGTCTAGTAACCCGCATAACTTTTTTTTTATTATTTTGTTTTCAGTTCATATTAGTACTCTTTACAACCGATGTAGATTACGTCATATAAATCATTCATTCTGTGAAATCTTTATTTGCCGTGCCCGCAAATTAGAAAACAAAGAAAAACACTGCAACTGAATCTCCGGTTACTTTTAAATGCAACAAAAGGCTAATAAAACAAGAGAAAACAAACTGGTATACTTTACATGGTGCCATTATTTGCCATCACTCCTTCATCTTCGGAGCATGAAATCCACTAGCGTTTAAAAATAAGTAATGTCTTCCGGTAGTGAATCCCAGTGTCTGTCATGGTACCTTTGCCTTTACCTTATTTTGAATTTTGGTTTTCTTTCCTACTAATTTATCATTGTTACTCACCTACAGTGTTACTCAACCCATTGGGATACTGTTTCGTTTTGTATAATTTTAAACACCTTGACTTACTCTTATGCTCAATATTTTTGGATCCTGAATTAATTTTATTGCTAGGATTGATATATAAAAATGAATTTACATGTTATAGCCAAATAAATAGATGTTTAAGCGCCGCAGTTCTTATCAATTTCTGCATCAATCCTCCATATATAGGCTGAAGCCACGAAAGGCTAATGGTTGCCAGGTGACGCAAGCCTCTGATAAACCTAGAGTAAAAGGTTCAGTTTAGTGAAACGATCCTGATGTAGGATAAGATAGGATAAGTATGGAAAGGACTGGGCGCAGAAACAGCGGGTTTTTTGTACCTGTGCCTCATAAGGGGGCGAACCGCCGGTCCCCATGGCCGCGCTCGCCAAGGCGACCCGCTTTGGTGCTTCGTAGCGCTGGGGATCGTGGGTTCGAGTCCCGCCTTGGGCATGGGTGTTATATGTTTGTGTATATGTGTGTGTTGTAAAAGTAAGCAAACAGTAATAAACAGCAATAATAGGACAAAACAAAGTAAAAATAAAAAAAAGGTAAATAAAAGTAGGGTATACAGTGCCGGAGTCCTGATCACACTCCGGTACTGCATTTAAAAAAATAAAATAAAAAAAACCCGTGCCGATCCCCATGCCCGCGCTCACTAAGTACTACGCTTTGGTGCTTCGTGGCGCAGGGAATCGTGGGTTCGAGTCCCGCTTTGGGTATGGTGTTTATATGTTTGTAAAATGTGTATATCTGTGTATGTGTATCTGTCTGTCTCTATTGGCAGAAAACAACAAAAAGGTAATCAAAGCAGAAAACAAAGTAAATGCTAGGAAAATTGAAAAACGACCAGACACCGGGACAGTATTTGAAAAAAAACGGGAGCGAGGGGTGAGGTGAGAGGGTACACCTGGCGGCCAAAACCAAGAGCAACGGCAGGTTTCCATTAGCTACCAGATTGAAACACTCTAAAATTCGGAAAGGCAGGCCGGGAACCCCATTCCGTACAGGATTCAACGCCTACAAGGGTCGGTCCTTATACCCCAGCGATCAGGAAGGCCGGCGGATGGCGAGAGTTCTACAAAGTATCACTTTTCCTTGCCACGCCACACCGAAGTACTATCGCCGAATTTGCGGCCGGTCCCCATGGCCGCACTCGCCAAAGCGTCTCGCTTTGGTGTTTCGCAGCGCAGGGGATCGTGGGTTCGAGTTCCGCCTTGGGCATGGGTGTTATATGTTTGTGTATGTGTGTGTAAAAAGTAAAACAGGAATTCAGTAATCATACAGTAATCAAAGTAAACAAATTAGGTAAAAAAAAAAAAAAAAAAAAAGTACCTTATACAGCGCCGGAGTCCCGATCAGACTCCGGAACTGTATTTTAAAATAAAAAAAAATTGCAATCTTGAAACAAACCAGTGGGGCTAGGAATGAAATGAGCGATGTGGAGGGACAGGGAATTCAGGGAGTAGAAGAAACCACACCAGCATTTGCCTCACGACTCGGGAAAAGCCACGAAAAAGCCGATGGGTCTGAATGGACTGTTGTTGTTGACTTAAGACATGGAGTTCGGATAGTACAGACATAGTAACATTATTTAGTGGTATGTTTAGAATGTGGGCTTCGGGTTAAGATGTTAAAAAGAAAAAGTAAAAAAAAAAGTGACATAGGCACTAAAACATGCCTTTGGATCATATTTGAACTGTTCTTAAAGTCTAAATAATTGATGTGCACTTACTTTGCCTTCTTCAGTTTACATTAAGCTATGTTGGTAAAAATGTCGATTTTTTTAATTTTGTTGCAAAAAACTACCATTATTTAAAGCAAAGTTTTGAAATATTTGATTCTTCTAGGGCGGAGTAACACTTGTTTTGGAAATAAAAAAATAAAAACAATTGAAAAGAAAACAGAAATATTTCTCCAATTAAAGGCAAGAAAAACCTAGCATTTAAAATAATTTAATGTGCAGTGGGATGATAACGAAAGTTTCTGCAGTTGGTAAGTAGTTTCCAATTAGTTAAAGCGAAAACACACTTAAACAAGGTTTCGTGCACATTCCAAATTATCGTTGCTAAGTAATACACAAGTCTCAATCGAAAATCCATTTAAACTACAAGCCGGTCTTTCTAAGGCACGGACTTTGTTTTAAATTAATGGGCCGTTAATTGAGATTTAGAGTTCAATAAGTGAAACAAAAGAGCTTTTAGTAAAGTTGCATGTTGTTTTAGATCAACAGATCTCCCTCAGCTATCACGACTATCTTTGAACTATAAACATGATTTAAATGACATTTTGTAAACACATTTTAATAATTATTCGTTTGAACAGTTACGACTCACATTCGCAATTTTAATTTCTGTATTTGCTCATATGCAGGAAATTGTAGAAATATTGTAGCTACCATACAGTTCAAATATTTTCTCTCTGCATTGGAATTCTGGTAACGGTAATTTATTATTTTCATCGCCGTGGCTGATTTAACATCAATTTATCTTGTGTTGAAAACTTTCTTTTACTACACCGTACAAGTACGCAAAGAAGGTATTACATTCCACCAAAGAATTCGATACCGAGATTTTCCTGGAAATATACATCCTCTGAAGGAAAATAATTTTTAGAAAATGGCTCATGTGGGTGTGCGTGAACAGCAAAATTCCAAAACGAAAAGTCCGTTAGAAATCAAACTTCATATTTAGGTTTAGCATCTTTTAAGGAAACAACACGAAAATTTTCAAAAATATTCTCCGTTCAAAACTACACTTTACATGGAAAGTTTTCGAAAATCTGGATCATCTTAAAAATGTCTCAACGATTCTAACTAAAATACTATATTTTTAAGATATTTTCATGGTAAATCATATGTTTATCTGAATATTTTGGGAACACCCTCTGAAGTCCTCTTCATTCTGGATGACATTTGAATAACTGGTAAGAAGTAGACAAAAAGTTACTCCACAAAAACGCAAAGCTCATCAAAACATATAATTTATATCAGATAATTATTTTAACTAACCATTCCCGAGATATTCCTTCGTATTCATTCAAATTTTACAATACTTATACTTTTCTCAAATGTGAAGTCGTCATTTATTTTCTTCTTTTACTACGTTATTTCTCTCGAGCCTCTTAAAAATAACTTATAAAACCATTTCTGCTAATGTTTGTCTTGATTAGCATGGAGTAGATATAAAAATAAGTTTCTCTGAGAATAGTTTGTTGTAGAATGGGCAGAGAAAGTCATGCGAATGAAACAAATAAGATTTTCTCTAATCTTTGGTACACACATGCCTTGATAGGCTTCCTGTACTAGCTGTTTAAATTGCTTACAGATAGACCACCTCAGATCGTTGCTTTGTTTTATTATTTCTTATTACTGGGGCCGTGAAAATGCAGGCTGTTCGGTTGGTACTCATAGTTCAATATTCTACTGACAGATGGCCTAGTGCTCAAGAGATTTCAGGTTGACAGTACTATACGGATTGATGATGTCAGAGTCAGGGGGAAAGATTAGTACACTCAGTGTCCGCTCATGAGTGATGAGGCTATTACCCCGCATGTCTTGTGTCGTCTCTATTCTAAAGATTTCTATTTGGATAGCGTCTACACCTAAATGCGAAATTTTAGATTCACAAAATGCGCTCTATAACAATAACCTCCAAGTTTACGAAACTGCCTTGTAAAATGTTTATTCACAGCTTTATGCTAATTTTAAATAGTTTTGTTTTTTAAAACCATTGCCTTAACTCTTGACGATCTTGCAAATGTTTCATACCTTCTTTTTTTACGTATACCAGAATAATATAATTGTCACTATATGACAGCAAAATTGCAAATTAGGGTTGACAACAAAATCTTGTTTTACATTCACATGACTACGTCTATCCATTACTTAATAAACTGTTCTTACAAAGGCCTATTATATTACCTATTTCATTTTAATAGAGATCAAAATTTCTATAAATGGCTTATTACATATTTCCTTATAGATATGTACAACGGAAATAGAGCATGTAGAAGCTTAAGCAATAGTCAAATGTTTTAAAAACCGGCCGTTACGTGAATGCTTTTACGTTCTAATTTTTGGATTATCAAAGGAAAAATCGAATATCAAATTTTCTTCTTAAAAAACCTAAAAACAGAAATATCTTGGAAATGATTAACTCCAAACAATTTATGTCGAATGAATTCTTTTATTTAACACGGTGTGTGTGTGTGTGTGTGTGTGTGTAGCAAGTGTTCGTCTATCTCTTACCGTTTACCAATTATGAGAATAAAGAAGATTTTAGTCTATTCTGATAAAAGTCAAGATATACATTTCATTTGTCATGAAAATATGTTAAACATGTATTATAATCAACATCATTAGACCTATTTTTGAAGAAATAGTAATTTTTGAAAAAAAATGTCATGTAAAGGTTAAAGGGTAAGATTTTTTTCGTTTTTGAGTTTCATGTTCGCAGAGAGACGTACACGCGCGCGCGTCGTAGCGGAAGTAAAGATGAGTGCCATGAACGGAATTTAAAACAACGGATTCTGGCTCTCCTTACTGTAATTTTAACAAAGAAATAATATGACAAGATGTCCGCATGCCAGATCCGCGGTTAGTGTGTACGTAGTTTGCGGAAATATTTTTGTAGACGTCACATAGCAGGTAAATTGAGTATTGTTATTCTCATAGATACAAGAATGCTGGCGGGCGCGATTGCTAGACGGTGGCGGTAGTGGCGGCGGTATCTGCGAAGGGACGAGTTGGTGGTGGTGGAGGAGGGGGAGAGAAATGAAGAGAGGAATTAGTAGGGAATATGTAAACATTAAAAGGCTTTTGTTGTTTCATGATTCTATTTCTTGCCTCAACGTTTATTTTAGTTCTTAGGAAGAATCCAGAATAGAAGGTGTGATAACAAAATAATGGGAATTTTTGTTTTTCTTAAACAATCTTTATTTATGCATCTGCATCGATGTTGTGCTCTTCAAAACAAACTCCCTCTGATATAATACACTTTTGCCAGCACCTTTTCCAATCTGGAAGCAATTCTGTATCTCACTTTTCCTTACGGTGTTCAGCTACTTCAGTGACACTGTTTTTAGCTCTCCTATAGTGGCTAAACGACGTTCATTCAGCCTCGGGAATAGAAAGAAGTCGCAGGGGGCTATAAGCTTCTGAGGAAGCATAACGTTTCTGGTTTTTGCCAATAAAGAAAAATCGGGAACAAGCGTTGAGGTGTCAGCAGGAGCACTATCCATGAGTGGTTTTGCGAAACTTCTGTTTTTTTTTTCGGATTACTACATCAAACGATGCACAACTTCTAGGTAGTATTCCTTATTGCCTGTATAACTAAATGGCTGAGACAGTTCCTTGCATCTTCCACATTGTCGTCAGTAATTGATGCGTTAGGACGTCCAGGGGATCGTTGTCTTCAGAGTCTTGTTGACCCTCTTTGAAACGTCGATACCACTCGAAATCCCTTGTCTTACTCATTGTAGATTTGCCAAAAGCCACAGCCAACATTTTGAACACTTTACTGCATTTTTCAAGCAACATTTAATGCAGATTCGCCGTGCCTTCGAAAACACGCAGAACCCTTTTAACTGTCAACAATAAACTTAGTATTAAAGCAGCAGAAAATGAAAACACATATCAGAAGTATGTCTACCTATAAGATAAAAAAAAATTTGAGAAACGGTTGTACAAAGCCCGCGAAATTAAAACTGTTCGTTATTTATTTTATCGCACCTCTATACCAAAAACTATTACTTTGTTTTTAATAACTTCAGCGTAGCAACTCTATCACAATTACATTTTACAATCAAATTTAACGAAGGTCTCTTTCTTTCCAAAATAATAATCTGTATTTGAATACAGTTTGTGATCGATTTTTATTATCACTGTAATAAACCAAACTTTAGCCGTTACATTCCTTTCTAGAAAATAAAGATGTTTTAAGTATTTAGAATTGTAGCGTTCATAAAATATTGACAAGTTTGTCACGGTGTTTGTAAAATTTTCCGATTTGTGAATCAGTGTAAAAGATGAAATATCTTAACTAGCTTAGAAACATTAATTTAAATTCCCGTTTAAGAAAAGTTCTAATTCTACTAAAAACTAAAAGTATATAGATCTATAAAACACATAATTTATGTCATATACATTTTATTTGTAGCGTTAACCGTTTCCGACATTGTTTTTGGTTTCAATTTAAAACTACTTTAGCTTTGGTCAAGCGGTTAGTCAATGTTTGTTTTACTTCTTTTTTACATTCGGGAATGCAAAAGAGAACCGCATTTTAATTGTTTCACATGGTGGTACGTTTTTAAAAGATTTTACTATCGCTTTAGCCTAGTGTACTTCCCTTATCCTTTATACTTACAAGAAAGCAAATAATAAGATAAACTCTGCTAATGTTTTCTCGATTAGCATGATCAAATTAAAAAAGCAAACTTTAGTAAGGAAAGGCATGTGAATGGACTACTTCAGAATTTTTAGCTTTGGCTTCTCAGAGCTGCAGCAATATCTCATCTCTGAACTGCAAAGAAGCAAATGGTACGATTAGAAGCTTCAGAACTTTGCAAAACAAGGAGTTGCATCACATTACATATTTTTTGCCAAAATGAGATATAGGAGTATTCAGAAAACATGTTTTACATTATTTATTTCACACGTTGCGTTTATCTTTAAAATACTATCAAGTACTCAGTTCAAATGTTAGGCAGTTGCACAAATTTCCTTAGTTGCCTTTTTCCTCATATTAAAATACAGCTAGAGGTTTAACAGGTTGACGTATGTTTATTCCGGATTGCTCCTTTTTTCTGTATTATGGCCTCTGAACTTTAGAACCTCATATCGGACATCTGTGTATCTGCTTTTATAGCAGTCCAGCGTAAGGCTACAGTGTTAAAGGTTTCCGATAATGCGTCGGAGGAAGTCTACCAAACACTTCGTGTGCGCCATCTATTGGATTTTTCTCAAGGTGATAAATGGTATATTTCAGGAGAAAAATGATGCAAGCTTCAGAATGAAGCTTTAAAAAGTTCTATAAAGTGTATGCAAGGTATGAATACATATAAGTTGTTCTACATAATTCTAAAAGAAGCTACATTTAAATAGGTATAAATTAATGCAGTTGAGCAGATGTGTGCTACCATTCTTATACTGAAGATGAAAACATTTGTTTTACATTTACTGCTAATATCTTGGATTATAAAAATCCCACTTATAAACTAAATTACTTGACATGTCACCTTACTGATGATATTTCTATAATACCACTGGTATTGTCGAACCAACAAGTGGTGTTTGCTAAAACTGTTTACTGTACGAAACAAAGTAAATGAAATAAAAATAAATTACGCATATAAAATTATTATTTAACTGAGTTAATTGCATACCAATATCATTTAGCACAACATTTTACTGCGTTAAGAAAGTTTTCATCGTTTCTTTACCTTACAAACAAGAAACAAATACGAAATATTACACAATTTACAAACAAGCGAAGAAAGTGTAGGAATCTCACCTCGACAAGTTTTCAGTGACAATTTATGTCAACTATTAAATGCCAATGCAAGTACCGAGATTAGGCAATTTCAAACAATACCGGTCATCTGTCTGGGGTGATATTGTCAAAACATCTTATCGCAGCTAATGTCAATTTCTTTGAAGTCTTGTCGCACCTACCTTTGCTTGTTTGATCCCCTGTCTTGGACTTTGGTAACAAAATGACAATCCAGTCAGCCAACCTCCACTTTTAATAACTGTCAGCTCCACAATTATACTTTCAATTAATTCAGTTACATTGTTTATGAACTGCATACAACTTTAAATAATGTATTTAGTTCAAAAAAGCAGTGAAAATAATCATCATTTATATTTCTTATGTATGAGATGAGTGCAATAAACTCAAATAAAATTAACGTATGTTTCCATTTCATTTATTAGTTATTAAAAGCTGAAATAAAATAACGTTCCCTCTTTCTATTGTTGATATGGATATTCTTGCATTGCATATAGGCACGGTCGGCCATATCAAAATGCAGGAGGCAGTGAAGCAATGGAAAAAATCTGATGTGTTACACTCACATGACTTTCTCAAGCCGTTCTACAAACTCCTGCATAAGATTATTCTTCTGCACCTTGTTAATCGAGGTATTCAGTACAGCGTTCTTATTACTTAGTTCCTTATAAGTAGGAAGAAAATAAGGGAATACACTAGGCTAAATCGATAGTCAAATATTTTAAAAGCTGTTGTTATGCGATTGTCATTACAAATCGCTTTTTTTCTTGGCCCGTCTGAGAAAAGTATCAGTACTTCACAACTGAAACTAATAACAATGAATACCTCGAAAACGGTAAGCTCCACGACAAAAATGTGTATGACGTAAATTGTGTATTTTAACAAGGCCTACATTTTTTATAGTAAGTTTTTGTCTATCGCTTACGGTTTATTAGTTATGCCAAATTAAGCAAAATTCATCCATAATAAACAGGTCTTTAGAAGCCATTCCCAGAAAATTCAAGATATACATTTTATTTGTGAGCAAAATATCTTCAATATACGATATTTTAATCAAAATTGTTAGAGCCATTTTTAAGAAAATCAAAATTTTAGAAAAAAGTTCCATGTTAAAGGTACTTTGGGGTGGGGGGATTTTTATAAAAATCTTCGTGTCGCATCCCTGGAAGATACTAAACTTAAATACCAAGTTTGGTATTTTAGCTACTTTTCGTTTTTGAGTTATCGTGTTCACGGACACACGGACACACACACACACACACACACACACACACACACACACACACACGCACACATGGAACTTTTTCTGGAAATGCTTTTTTTGGATTAAGGGGATCCTAAAACATGTATTTCCGGTGAAATTTCGACATCGAATTTTTGGGTGGAATGCAATACTTCTCTATCCATATGTACATTGTACATACGGGGCTAGAAAAGGTAAAAATCTGATGTGTATCATTCACATGACTTTCTCTATATCCCTGCAACAAATTATTCTTAAAAAGCTTATACTTCTATTTACTTTATGCTAATCAGAAAAAAATAGCAGAAATACTCTTATTACTTGCTTCCTTGTAAGTAGAAGCGAAATAAGGGACTACCATAGGTTTTAAGTGATAGCCAAAAGCTGGTTTCTATGTCCATGAAGTTCCTTTGTTTATATGGATAGGAGTTGACAAGTTCCTGTATGAGAAAAGTATACGTGTTTCACAGCAGAAACCAAAAATAATGAATGTCTCAAAAACGACGAACTCCACGAAAAAAATGTAAATAACATAAATTGTGTGTTTTAACGTGGTATACATTTTTGTGTGTTAAGTTTTTGTCCATCTCTTACGGTTTAGTAGTTATGCAAAATTCACCCAGAATAAAGTAATCTTCAGAGTTTATTCCCAGAAAATTCAAAATATACATTTTATTTGTCAGGTAAATAACTTTAATATATGATATTTTAATCAAAATCGTTAGAGCCATTTTTGAGAAAATTAAAATTTTCGAAAAAAGTTCCATGTAAAGGGTAGTTTGGGGTGGGGGGATTTTTCTCAAAATCTTCGTGTCGCATCCCTGTTATGTACTAAACTTAAATACCAAGTTTGGCATTTTACCGACTTTTCGTTTTTGAGTTATCGTATTCACAGGCACACGGACACACGGACACACACACACACGGACCTTTTTGGGAAAATGCTTTTTTTAGATAAAGGGGACCCTAAAACATATATTTCCGGTGAAATCACGGTATCGAATTTTTTGGTGGAGTGCAATACTTTCTCTATTCACTATGTACATAGTGCGTATAGAGAAAGTAAAAATTGGTAAATAAACATGATCAAATGCATCATTTACCATTTTTGAACTAATGCATTACAATCCTATCTAATAAAATTTCCCTATATATTACAAATTACTAAGAGTCTACTTCGATGATTTGCTTATCAAATACAACTCATGTTTTCATCTCTTACCAAGATAGTATTGCTTATAATAGTTTAAAATTGAGCCTCTTTCAGATTAATGATTTCATTTCGGGACGTCAGCCAGGTTAAGTGTTAGATTAATTCCCAAACTTTCAACGACGTACTCTGCTGCCATCATCAGGGAACTGGAGAAAAGTTGCTCTGGCGTTGGTACGTCGTTGAAAGCTTGGAAATTAATCCAACACTTGCCTGACAGACGTCCCGAGAAGTCATTAATGACCAATGTCGGGAAAGTCTCAAGTTCTTGATTATATCTATTTTGATCATTTAAATCATCAGTCATAATCCAACTGATAGTTTTAAAGCATGGTGCTCAAAAGTTATACTTTTAAATTCTTACTTTCGCTATTGCGTATGTTAAGCACCGAAAATATGTATTGTATTACAGAACAATTAGATATTGATACTTCACTGGAATTATTTATGAAAGATGAAAATGTAAAGGGTTGTTTTGGGGGGAATTTTCTTGAGAATTTTGGTGTCGCATTCTTAGAAAATTCTGAACATAATTCAAGTTTGCTATTTAACACACACGGACACAGTCATAACTTTTTCTAAAAATTATTTTTATATTGCGGACTCTAAAGCGTGTGTTTACCATGGAAACCGGGCATCAAATTTTCGGTTGGAATGCTCTATTCTCTACTGTACTAAGCAGAGAAAATAAAACAAAATAAAAATTCAAGCATGTTAATATTTCTTGCATAAGCCACTTATTCCACAGAGATAATTTTGATATACATTTTGTGTTAGGCAGAAGAGAGCCACAACATGAACTGTTCAAAAACTCGTGTTATCTTACTTTAGCAATGACTAAAGTTTTCCTGGACGTAGTGACTAAAGAAAATACAGTAAATTTGATAGGACACACCATACAAAATTACAGAGTCTGTTATGATGTCTGTTACAAGAACGTATAAGGTTCTGATTGAACGCCTGATTGTTAGGCAGCTTCTCCAGCATACAAGTTCCACGGCTCTGCGAAAGTGCCAGGGGTTTTGAATTTTAGAATCAGCGGGTAGACTAGTGACGCTATAACCGTCCCATGGCACACTGTAATGAACTCTGTATAATTCCTCTTTACAGAATGCTCCAGGCAACTAGAAAGCTTTAAAGAAGTCTACAGAATAAATGCGCGAATGAACTTAGGGGACGAAAAGACCAGAACTCATGATTTGGCCTGAGGGTGGAGTGCACAATTCAAGATCCAGCATTCAGATACCCTCGTCCTGAGTCGCTAGGGATTTCATCAACGACACGATTGCCCCACTAGCCGAGTACCGCAGTTCTATCCTCGTCACATGTTACCGACTGGGATAAAGTGAGGCTAGGGAGAGATATTCCACCGCAAGGCGTTATATTTAGCTCGCATAATGCTAGAGCGTCAAGGGACCGAATCTAGTCGCAGTAACACAGCACGACAGGAAAATTGTAGTGAAAACTTTGTTACTAAACAAAACATAAAAGAACCAATATACCGAGTACTACTATGTGCATACATAGGAGGTCCATATTTCAATGGAAATGTATGATTTGAGAACCTCTGAATAAAATCATTTTTAGAACAACGATCGTGTATGTATGTGTGTCTGTGGACACAATAATTTAAAGTCGGTTATATACCAAAGGATGGGACACGAAGATTTTTAGAAACCCTTCCCCCCCCCCCAAACTGCTCTTAACATTGAACATCTTTAGATTTTTAGTTTTATAAAAATGGGTACAACGATTGTCATTAAAATGCCGCATACTAATATCATTTCTGTGAATGGCCTCTGAAGACCTTATCATTCTGAATGTCTTTTGCATAACTGGTAAACCGTGATAGAGAGAAACTTCATACACAACACTGTAGATCTCGCCAAAACACACAATTTATGCCACATAGGTATGTTTCGTTTGTAGAGTTAACGATTTACGAAATATTCTTTTACTGTCTTCAATTTTATAATACTTAACTTATCTCAAATGTGAATTTGTAATCACTATTTCTTTTGTTTTACTTTTGGCCATGTTGCTGAATTTCAATTGTGTCACATAGCAACTCCATTTTTTTTAAAAAATTGAGTATCACTTTAACATAGATATTCCCTTCCTACTCTTTCCTTATAAGGAAATAAATAGTAAAATCTCTTACGGTAATATTTTATCTTGATTAGTAAAAAACACAAGAAAAATAATCTTTTGTAAGAACAGTTTGCTGCAGAATAGGTAGGCAAAGTCATGAGAACAGAACGCCTGCTTTTTATAGACTTTCTACAGAATGTGCTTACGAAATATTACTTCTATATCTACTTCATTTTAACATATATTAACCTAAACAGTATCATTATACTTGTCGCTGAATGTAGTAGGGGATAAAGGAAACTAAATTGCCAATTTCGATTATAATCAATTGTTTAAAAACCGATCCCCTATATCCTGTCCAAATAGCAACAGCAATTTAAAAAAAGAAAAAAACAAGTCACTGAAAAATTCCAACCAATAATTGCAACTGTTGCACCTCTCTTCTGTCGCCGCGTACCTGCTCTAGAGAGTTATCTGTTGCCCGCTTCCTTTTGCTCTCTCTCTCTCTCCCTCTCTCCTGGGCGCTGCGGTGTCTTCGTGCCGGCGGCTGAAATATGATATTCGTCTCTATCTCAGGGGGTGGAGAAAAAAAGGACACGAGACATTTTCGCTGACTCCAATTTATTTCCTGGTTGAGAAGTCGACCTGATTTTATAATGTTGCTCGAAACCACGCGCGATGCGCTAAGAATTTCCCACTTCGCTATTTTCTTTCCTCAGACGCGAGCGATCTAAACTCACGCACTTCATCTTCTTTACCGCGCTTTCCTGCTTTGGCCAATCTGGGCACTAGAGCACACAACTAAACGAAATATGCAACAAGGCCCTGTGTCTTCTGGGCACCCGTATGTGGTTTTTAAAACCTAGCTTTGCGCCTTAAACTCACCTTCTTATTAGCCGAACGTTTTCGCGTCCGTTTCTTAATTTCTCGGCAGTTTGTAAGCTGTCGGCTTCCTATTGGCCGAAATTCATTAGGTGTAACAAATATCGGGAATCTCTGGTGACCTCCCTTGACCTCGTGCGCTGAACGAAACTTTTGGAATACAATAGCAACATAACGGTAAAATTCCTAGCGACTCCGGCCCCTTTCCAAAATAGCCTGCGAGAAACTTGCTTTTTCCTCTCAAAAAACACTCCAGGTTCACAGATACAATCGTTTTATATAATAGAATTTAAAATATTTCATTACTATTTTATTACTAAAATACAAATAAACATTGATGTTTGGATAAATAATTAGATGACCGGGAAAAAAATCCCCCCTCATAATAACAGATAACTTTTCTGCGAAATCGTCATTTCCAAGTTATTTGAAATCAGTGATGTATTTTAAAGATTTTTGTGCATACATTTTTCTATCTGTTATATTTTACCACTTATAAAAATTACAATAAACTTTTCCAAATGAAAAGTACTTCACAAGCCATTACCAGAAGATCTAATATATACATTTTATCACGTAAATGCATTAAACATGTACCACATAATTAAAAGCATTAACTTTTTTGAAAAAAAAAAATGAACATTTGGAAAAATCTTGTATGTAAAGGATATTTTGTGGTAGAGAATTGTCTTGAAAATCTTTTTGAATATATCCCGTCTTTAAAAGATAGTGAACCTAAAGATCAAGATTTTCAATTATCAAACGCGTACGATCCTTTTTTAGATGCAGAAGCCACAAAATATATACACCGTGTGAAATGTGTATATTGTATTACTTTTTCTAGCATATATGTAGAAAGTACATAGTTGTTACAGAAGCTATCGTATTCCATACAAAATTTCGGTACGGAGAGTTCACCTTAAATATATGTTTTGAAAATCCTGAGTCTAAAAAAAAAACATTTTTAGAAAAATGTACGTGTATGTATCTGTCT
The DNA here is from genome assembly GCA_030762935.1 of Hymenopus coronatus. Taxonomy (NCBI): domain Eukaryota; kingdom Metazoa; phylum Arthropoda; class Insecta; order Mantodea; family Hymenopodidae; genus Hymenopus; species Hymenopus coronatus. The sequence continues at coordinate 37,817,318 of CM060898.1, read as the reverse complement.
GCGTGTGTGTCTCCAGCATAGCTCAAAAACGAAAAGTACGTTAAATACCAAACGACGCGACGCAAAGATTTTCAAGAAAATTCCTCCACTTCAAACTACCTTTAAAATGGAAAAATTTTCGAAAATGCATATTTTCTCAAAAATGGCTGTAACGATTTTGATTAAAACACCGTATACAAAGATATTTACATCACGAATAAAATGTATATCTTGAATTTCCTGGGAATAGCCGCTGAAGTCCTCTTCATTCTGGAAGAACACTGGTAAACCGTAAGAATGACTACACCAAAAATGTATATCTCCCAAAACAAACAACTTATGTTCCTTACATTTTGTTGTAGAGGTGGGTGTTTTCGAAATATTCCTTGTTATTTGTTTCAAATTTAAAATACTTATTCTTTTCTCAAACAATAAATCATTTGTGTTTCTTTTGTTTTTTTTTCTAGCCATGCAAAGCAGCGATCTTTAATGACAATCGCATAATGACAGCTTTTAAAACGTTTGATTATTGCTTTAGCACAGTGTATTCCTTTAGCTCCCTTCTACGTATAAAGTATTAAAAACATTATTCTAATACTTGTCTCAATTAGCATGAATAGAAAAAAAAATCTTTTATAAGAAGTTTGTAGAATGCTAGAAAAAGTCATGTGAGTGTGTGTCCGCACGCACGTGCGGGTTTGTTGGTGTGTGTGTCTGTGTGTGAAGAGCATTGCTCAAATACTGAAAGACCGTTAAATACTAAGCTTGGTATTTGTTTAATATCTTCCAAGGATGTGACAGGAAAATTTTGAAGAATATACCCCCTTCCCAAACTACTCTTTACATGGAAAATTTTTGAAACATTTGTTTTTCTCAATAATGGCTCTAGCAATTTTGGTCAAAATACTGTAAGATATTTACATCACAAACAAAATGTACATCTTGAATTTTTTGAAAGGGCTTCTGAAAACTGGATGTCGCCCTCCGTGGTGTGATGGTTACCATGCTAGCTTCATATACCCAAGTCGCGGGTTCAAACCCGACGGAGGACGATGGATTTTTTCGGGCGTAAAAATTCTCAGCATGGCTTCCTTCGGAAGGGAAGTAAAGCCGAGGGTCCTGTGTCGCAGATTTACGGCACGCAAAAGAACCTCAAGCCTGATAGAGAGGCCTCTGAGCAAAATTAAGCGATCTTTCGCGCCATATGTAGAATGGGACGCTGAGAACCACAACAGTTAAAGAGCGTCCATAAATAAAACGCCATTTCATTTCATTTCTGAAAAATGGATGAATTTTACATAACTGGTAAACCGTAAGAAATACACAAAAACTTACCACACAAAAGGTTTAGAGCTTGTTAATTTTCTTGTAGAGTTGGCCGTTTCCGAGATATTCCCTGATATTGGTTTGAATTTTAAACTATGTAACTTTTCTCAAACAGGTTACCTTTCTTTTCATCTCCCTTTTGTTATACTGGCATGGTAAGCGCACCGAACTTCCGTTGTTCACATATCGACCTGCTTTTAAAACATTGACTATCGGGTTAGTCTAGTGTATTCCCTTATTTCCCTTCTACTTACAAGGAAGTAAGTAATAAGACCACTTCTACTATTGAATATCTCCATAAGCATGATGTAGATAAAAGCATAATCTTTTGTAAGAATAGTTTTTTGCGAACAGGTAGAGAAAGTCACGTGAAGACAACAGATATTTTTTCTTCTATCACTGTATAATGATTCTAGCACGTGTTTCTTGTTTTAACTGAACCTGAAGTCTCAAATTTATTCACAAGGTCGTTAACTGAATTTCTAGAAGCAGGCAGAAAACCTCATAATGAAATCTACCAGCACAACGCGCATACAAATGTATTTTGTTCTAAAGATAATTGTCTTATCACCTTAGCAAATGAAAATGGATTATTAACGCTAATGATTACATGGCAACTGAAGGACAGCAAGCCTGTCATGAATATAAGTGTAGAATGGGAAAGACAGACTGAAAAAAATAAAAGAAAAAGCTGTTAATGTATGTCCACTTACGTAAAAACCCAGGTTCCACAGATGCTATAGGAAAACAGCGCATTGGTTGTTGGATCTTTGCGAAAACGTACGCTCAGCATTTCTAAGAGCTTCTAAGCATCACCGACATTACGCCCTGTAATAATATCAGCTTAGAAATTACGAAGAATTTATGGAAAAAATATGAATGGAACATATACTATATGGATGTGAAATTTTGTTAATACTAAAATCAGAAAGAAGAATAAAAGTATTTGAATCGTGTTACAACAGTAAAATGCTGAAAATTATTTTGACAGAGCTAAAGAAAGGTGAAACTTGGAAACTAATAAGAAAAAAAATCTGATGTGTTCCATTCACATTACTTTCTCTACATCTCTGCAACAAATTATTCTACTTACTATTATTTAATCGAGAAAAAAATTAGCAGAAATAGTCTTATTGCTTGCTTCCATGTTAGTAGAAGCAAAATAAGGGAGTACCATAGGTTAAAGTGATAGTCAGAAGCTAGCTGCTATGTGACTGAAGTTCCTTTGTTTGTATGGATAGGATTTGACGAATTCCTGTATGAGAAAAGTATGTTTTTCAAAGCTGAAAAAAACAACAAGGAATATCTTAAAAACGATCAACTGCAAGAAACAAAATTGTATAACATAAATTGTGTGTTTTAACGTGCTCTATATTTTTTTGTGTTTTAACTTTTCGTCCATCTCTTACTATTTAGCAGTTATGCAAAGTTCGTAAAATTCTTCCAGAATAAAGTAGTTTTCAGAGGCTATTCCTAGAAAATTCAAGATATACATTTTTGTTAGGTAAATATCATTAATATACGATATTTTAATCACAATTGTTGCAGCCATTTTTATGAAAATCAAAATTTTCGATTTTATTTTAGTTTGGGGAGGGGGGATATTTTTTTTTAAATCTTCGTATCGCATCCTTAGACGATACTAAAATTAAATACCAAGTTTGGTATTTGACGGTCTTTTAGTTTTTGAGCTATGCTGCCCACATACACACACATACACATAAACATACACACAGTCAGACTGACACACTCGGACATTTTTCTAAAAAAAAATGTTTTGGATTCAGGGGGTCTCAAAGCATATATTTCCAGTGAAATCTCGGTATCGAATTTTTGGGTGCATTACAATACCTTTTCTATATACTATGTACATAGTACGTGTAGAGAAATAATAAGAATAAAACTCGTGGGAATTTATTAAGACTACAAAATATTTTGAAAGCATTAATCGAAGGTGCAATTAAAGGCAATAATAGCAAAGAAAGAATAATGCAATGCATGAAACGAAGTACGAACGGCATGCAGTACGAAGAAGTATAAGGAAAAGTGAGAGGTCAGAATGAAGAATCGCAGCAAACCAATTCAAGGATAGATGACAAAAGAGGAGAATACTGGGAACAAAAAGAACTTCTAATTGAATCCACAAAATTGCCAATTTTGTCTACTCAGACAGGCAGAAGGAGTTGGTTTCGAGGCGCTCTGAAGTAAGGTATCTTGTTCAATGGTGCCGGTCCCAATGGCCACGCTCGCTAAAGCGTCTCGCTTTGGTGCTTCGTGGGCAGGGGATCGTGGGTTCGAGTCCCGCCTTGGGCATGGGTGTTATATGTTTGTGCAATGTGTATATGTTTGTAAAAGAAACAGTAAAACCAGTAATCAGTAAAACCTACGGGGGGAAATGTAAAAAAAAAAAAAAATGGTAAACCTGGCATTTAAATTGGCTTTTACTTTCTCTATGCGTATTATATCCATAGTGTAGAGAAGGTATTGTATTACACTCAAAAATTCGATCCCGAGATTTCATCGGAAGTATATGTTTTGAGAGCATCTGAATTAAAAAAAAACTCGATTAAAATACCGTTAAATACCAAAGTTAGTTTCTAAGTTCAGTATCTCCCAAGGAAGAGAAACGAAGATTTTCAAAAAAAATCCCCCCAACTGCAACATTTACTTGCAAAAATTTTAAGAATTTTAATTTTCTCAAAAATGACTGACAATTTTAATTAAAGTATCGTATATTCAAGATATTTACACGATGAAAATGTATATCTTGAATTTTCTGGCAATAGCCTCTGAAGTCAGCTTTATTCTGGAAGAATTTTGCGGAATTTTGCAAAAACTGGTAAACGGTAAGATAAACAAAAGCTTAATTTAGCAAAAAAGTGGATCTCTTTAAAAACTCAATTTATGTTATACACATTTTTACGTTTAGTGTACCATTTTTGTTTGTTTGTTTTTTTGTTTTGTTTTTTTAGGTATTTCAAGCTGAAATACCTGCTGGCCGTACAAACTGCTGGCCGTACAAACAAAAGAACTTCAATCACATAGCAACCACATTTCAAAATATTTGACTACCGTTTTAGCCTATGATACTCCCTTATTTCCCTTCTACTTAATAAGAGCATTTCTGATAATGTTTGGCTCGATTTGCTTGAATTAAATAAAAGAATAAGCTTTATAACAATAACTTATGATTTTCTCTACATCTCCGCTATGTGATTTTTTAAAATGATTATAGCTGTAATTATTTCTTTACTGCATGCATTGTAGGTAGAATTAGTATTATAACGCATAAATGTGATACCATTACTTCACCGAATTACGTATTTTCAGCATTCCTGAATCTAAAAAAGAATAATTTATAGAACAAAAAGTCTGTGTGTCTGAACAAAATAATTCAAAAACCAAAAGTTCGTAAAATGTGAAATTCGCATTTATATGCAATATCAAAATTTTAAATAAAATCCCTCCACCTCAAACTATGTTTTACATGTCACATTTTTCAATAATTTAGATTTTCTCAAAAATGACCAAGAATTGAATTAAAATGCATATGTTTTTGAATTTTCTGGAAATAGCCTCTGAAATGCTATACACTCGGGATGGCTGTGGCACAACTGGTAAATCGTAAGAATTAGACAAAAGTTTACTATACAAAAAAAAATATAGATCCCTTTAAAGCACACAATTTATAATAAATATATTTTTGTGAAGTTTCTGAATTATATCTTATTGGTTTCAATTTTAAAGCATTAAGTTTTCTCAAACGCGAAGTGGTCATTGCTCTACTTCTGGCCAAGCAAAGAGAATCGAATTTCACATACATCACTTAGAAACCAGCATTTAAAAGAGTTTCCCTGGTGTATTTCTTTATGATTCTCTTTTACTTCAGAAAGCAAGTATTATAATGATGTAGATAAAAGAATTCCAGGGTGCACTCAGCCTCGTGAGGTCCCTGGGGGACCAATTGAGGAGCTACTTGATTGAGAAGTAGCGGTTCCATAATCGAAAAGCCCGCATCAACCGCCCGAGAGGGACTCGAGGCTCTGACTACGTTTTACCCTCCAGCAATATATCCCGTTTATGATGCCTTCTGGCCGAGATGGAGGTTGCAGCGCCCGGGCGGTGTGGACTGTTGTGCAATGAAAGAATAATCTTGTGGGAAGTTTGTTAGCAGAACAGGTAGAGCTAGTCATGTGAATGGAACACATCCGACTTTTTCAAATGTTGTTTAATTAACAAAAACTATACAAAAGTGGGATTTTCTAAGAATGGTTACTAGTCTCAATAGAAAAAAACAGGTGAACGTGATACATTACCTTTTTAACAATACAGAAGTAAAACTATACTTTCTAAATAACTTGCATTTATTATAACGTTGGGGAACTAAAAATTAGTTTATGTAAATGGGTTTTATATTAATTATAATGCTAATGAAATTTACAGCTCCGCCTGATATGTAATAAGAACTCTCGTCTTCTAAATAATACTTCTAATATATTAATAACATGTTTCCTTTTTTTTCCCTGATTGTAATAGCAATATTCCATTTTTACTTTCTCTACACGTACTATGTACATAGTGTATACAGAAGGTATTGCACTCTACCCAAAAATTCGATACCGAAATTTCATCGGAAATCTATGTTTTAGAGTCCCCTGTATCCAAAAAAAAAAAAAACATTTTCACAAAAAGGTCCAAGTGTGTGTGTGTGTGTGTGTGTGTGTGTGTGTGTGTGTGTGTGTGTCCGTGTGACTGTGAACACGATAACTCAAAAACGAAAAGTGGGTAAAATACCAAACTTTGTATTTAAGTTTAGTATCTTCCAGGGATGCGACACGAAGATTTTGAGAAAAAAACCCCAACCTTTACATGGAACTTTTTTCGAAAATTTGGATTTTCTCAAAAATGGCTCTAACGACTTTGATTAAAATGTCGTATATTAAAGCTATTTACCTGGCAAATAATATTTATTTCTTGAATTTTCTGGGGATAGCCTCTGAAAAGTACTTTATTCTGGGTGAATTTTTACGGAATTTTTAATAACTGCTAAACCATAACAGATGGACAAAAACTTACTGCACGAAAAATGTAGAGCACGTTAAAACACGCAATTTATGTTACATACATTTTTTTCGTGGAGTTGATCACTTTTTAGGCATTCCTTGTTTTTGGTTTCTGCTTTGAAAAACTTATACTTTTCTCATACAGGAATTTGTCAACTGCTGCCCATACAGACAAAGGAACTTCAGTGACATAGTAACCACTTTTGACAATCAGTTTAACCTACGGTACTCCCTTATTTCGCTTCTACTTACAGAGAAGCAAGTAATGGGAATATTTCTGCTATTTTTTTCTGATTAGAATGAAGTAAATAGAAGTATAAGCTTTTAAGAATAATTTGTTGCATAGATGTAGAGAAAGTCATTGAATAGTACACATCAGATTTTTCCTGTATTACTCAGAAACAAGAGAATGTGACTAATAATAAAGCTATTCAACATTGTGAAATTTGGTCGTGTAGACAGAGTGAGGGAGTATACTAATGGGCAGCGACCCTTAACAGTTCCCACGAAACGCTGTCGAGCTGCTAGAGAGGGTCAGAAAGGGTTTGGTTCTTCATTACCGTGTGTGTTTGTCGACGTGTTTGTTCCCAATATAGCATTTAAACAATTTCTCTCGTTAGGTAACTGATTGAATGTCCCGTAGAGATTTTGATGTATGAAACGCCAGAGATATCAATATGCTCAGATATTAGACATGTTCGTTTGTGATACGATTATATTATCAGAGTGATGCTGTTACACATGTTGGAACAGTATGCCTCGACAGCGTTTTGATAGCTGTCAGCTTTCTCCTGCCAGAAATACAGATAAGCTTATCATGTAAACGAATAGAACAGCTAAATGTATTTCTCTCTCAAAGAGAATTATCGTATCCAATGCTTTATACAATCCACCTAAACTGTGGAATATGGTTAAGTGTGATAAAGTATTATAATTGGAATTGGTTGGCCCTGTTCAGTAGGTATAGCACTTGTCCTCTGTGTGATGGGTGCCGGATTCGACTCCCAGCTCGGGTGAGGAATTTTTCCCTGAACAAGAGTATTCCCTATATTTCTACAGTATGAATAAGAGTGGGAATGTGTGAGTGATCTAATGAAGAACAATCTGATGTGTTCCATTCACATGACTTTCTCTATATCTCTGCAACAAAGTATTGTTAAAAGGCTTATGCTTCTATCTACTTCATGCTAATCGAGATAAACATCAGCAGAAATGGTTTTCTTATAGGTAGAAGGGAAATAATGGAATACACTAAGCTAAAACGATAGAAAAATATTCCAGAAGCTGGTTGCCATGTGGATGAAATCCATTGTTTTGAATTGCCAGGCATCGACAAATTCTCGTATGTGAAAAATTTAAATATTGTAAAACTGAAAAAATAACAAGGAATATCTAAAACATAATCAACTACACGGAAAAATATACATGGCATAAATTGTGAGTTTAGCAAGATCTATATTCTTTTGTATACTACGTTTTTGTCTATCGTTATGGTTTACTAGTTATGCAAAATACACCAAAATTCATTCAGAATTTTTTAGCTATGTATATTGTTCACACACAGATGGAATATGTGTGACCTTATTGGATTTCCCCTACTTGACTGGAGTCCGGGAAATGGTTTTCTTAATCAATATCTCGCAAGAGTAATATTGGAACATGTCTGGTCTAAATGTTCTTTCCACTTCTTCCGGTAGTTCTGGATAGGATCTAGTACGTGTTCTATTTATTCTTATGTACAAGTTGAGTTTGAATACCCTTTAAACACTACCTTCCCATGTTTGTGAGTGTAGTCTCTTAGCCCGTCTTATTTTTCCCCATCTACTGTACTCTCTCTCTCTCTCTCTCTCTCTCTCTCTCTCTCTCTCTCTCTCTCTCTCTCTCTCTCTCGCTCTCTCTCTCTCTCGCTCGCTCTCTTTCTCTCGCTCTCACTTTCTCTCTCTCTCTTTCTCTTTCTCTTTCTCTCTCTCTTTCTCTCTCTCTCTCTTTCTCTCTCTCTTTCTCTCTCTCTCTCTCTCTTTCTCTCTCTCTCTCTTTCTCTCTCTCTCTCTTTCTCTCTCTCTCTTTCTCTCTCTCTCTTTCTCTCTCTCTCTCTTTCTCTCTCTTTTTCTCTCTCTCTCTCCCTCCTAATACATTTTTGTTTTATCTTTGCTATAAAGGTTCCTATTTTGTTATTCTACTCTTTACCTTCCCATTCAACATTTTTATCACTATCATCTCTCATGTATACTACTCTATATATGTTCCAAATTTTCTCTCCGCTATGTTTCTCTTTAAATAGTAATATAACACTAGAGTATTAAAACTATAGTTTGAGTTTAACTCTGAAGCACATATTACTACGCAATTCTTTTTACTTTCTCTACGCGTACTATGTACATAGTGTACAGAGAAGGTATTGCGATAGACCCAAAAAATTCAGTCCCGAGATTTCACCGGAAATATGTGTTTTGAGACCCCCTGAATCCAAAAAAATCTTAGAAAAAGGTCCGCGTGTGTGTATGCGTCTGTCAGTGTGTGTGTGGGGGGGCAGCATAACGAAAAAGCATAACGAAAAAGCCGTTAAATATCAAACTTGGTATTTAAGTTCAATATCTTCCAAGAATGCGACACGAAGATTTTCAAGAAAATTCCCCCACCCCCAATTACCCTTTACATGGAAAAAATTCGAAAATTTTGATTTTCCAAAAATAGTTCTAACGATTCTACTTAAAATATCGTATATTAGAGTTATTTACATGAAAAATAAAATTTATATCTTGAATATCCTGGGAACAGAAATCTTTATTCTGGATGAATTTTGCGGAACTTTTAATAACCGGTAAACCATAAGATATAGACAAAATCTTACTCAAAAAAGAACGTAGAGCTTGTTAAAACACACAATTTGTTATATGCACCTTTTTCGTGAAGTTGAACGTTTAGGATATATTCATTGTTTTTGCTTTCAATTCTAAAATACTTATTTTCTTATACGGGAATTGTCCATTTCTGTCCATACAAACAAAGGAACTTCAATCATATAGCAAGCAAATTTTAAAACATTTTACAATCGCCTTAGCCTTCGGTACTCCCTCATTTCCCTTCTACTTCATTGGAAACGGTAATAAGACCATTTCTACTAATTTTTTCTCCATTAGCATGAAGTAAATAGAAGAATAAGCCTTTTAATAATACTTTGCTGCAGAGATGTAAGAAAGTCGTGTGAATGAACACATCAGATATTTTGTGTTAATTTCTTGGCAGGCTACCTGACGAACATAATCATTTGGGCAAAATGTTTAGTCTTCTTGCAAAAATGTTATCTTTTAGCTCATCCCTAAGAAATAAATCCATAAAGCTAAGATGAGAAGTTAGTGAGTATTCAGTTAATTCCTTTTGTCCAATTGACTTATTTGAAACTTTTTTGACTAAAAATGCTTTCACCGTTAATCGTTAGTTAGCAGGAGCTCCATTTTTCTGAAAGATGAACTTACCATTGTCTTATCTACCGCTTTATACTATGTCCATTTAGAATAGGCGGTTCAAGGTCATACTCATCTTTTAGATTGCGCACATACATTACCCTGAGGCTGCAGCACTTACTTTGTTTATACATTGAAGAAATAAAAAGAGAAATAAAAAAAAAAAAAGAAAAAGAGGAGGGAGCGAAGGCAGAGGCACAGAAGTAGGTGTGGAGGAGATGGGTAGTAAGTCACTAGACGTGACCTTGAACATTCTATTCTAAATTAAAGTACTATACATGGTTACTGAAATCTACTGTACACCTAATTTGGCCCCTGTATAGTCTCTCGTTCCCTTAAGGACAGAGCAATAACCGTTTTAACCTTCAGAAATAACCCTAGTTCTAAATATTATCAGGGAAATAGTTCAAACGGACACATGAGGAACAGCAAATTAAGAGAGTAACATCTAAATTCTGTCTAAAAGTTGGATTTATTTTAAGAATTATTCAACTTATTTCAGACTTAACTTGTTCCATAATAGCTAATGAACAGCCCTAGGAAGTCCATACCGATTTCCTTATGAAGGGTAAGAACGGCCAGGGTTGCAATATCATGCGGCGCTGCTTGTGCGAACAAAGATCAATGTAGAGTGCAACCCATTACTGCAAAACAGGTATCAATACATAACAAAGAACTACGTTGGTCTAAAGGAAGGCGTTCGTTTAACATCTTTACTCTGCTTAAATGTGACCAAAATTAATTTGTTTTACAACATAATAAGTTTTCTAGCAGTGCAATTATGCATGTACTTATTCAGAAACCGATGGCAGTTATAAGTTTACGAACCGTCAAACGTCTAGTAACAGAACAGCTTCACAAAAACATTATTGATTGCAAATTTGCTCAGAAAGTTACCCACAACTATCACACTGTAATAGTCCTGAGGTATGGAGCAGAACTGAATCTATGCGACATGTAAAAGAACTGTCAAAATGGATCTACAAATCCACGACCATCCTACCCGAAATAAAGATAAAAATGAAAAGTGTTTTTTTTTTCTTTAATAAACAGTACCGGAGCCTGATGAGGACTCCGGCGCTGTATCCCCATTTACATTTCCCCCCGTAGGTTTTACTGATTACTGGTTTTACTGTTCCTTTACAAACATAGACACATTGCACAAACATATAACACCCATGCCCAAGGCGGGACTCGAACCCACGATCCCCTGCCCACGAAGCACCAAAGCGAGACGCTTTAGCAAGCGTGGCCATGGAGACTGGCTGTAATTGAAAAGAATGCAGGGTTCAGCGTGATGTATCGCATACAAGCTGCAATTTTAGATCCTAACAAATGCCTTTTGCTAGGTGATACTGAAACGGAACTGATAAAATATTTCAAATATGCCCCGATCACATCATGGGAAGTGGAACGAAGTTTTCCACATCATAAATTTTGTTTGCCGGAATGTAGAATGAGATTTACATTTGAAAGGCTTCGGAAGTACATATAGTTTTCGGTAATACAGTTGCATATTATTAAAGATTTAGTTTAATTGTTGCTTTCGTTTTTACCTAGTAAGAATCTGGAGATATTTAAGAAATTAGTGTTATTATTCGGACATTATTTAACATTCGATTATTAAATATTTCAATCCAAGCTATAACTGATTGGGTGTTTATATAATGCACATATATAGAAATCAGTTAGTCACTCTTATATATGTAATAATTTGTAAGTTGTACATAATTATCTAACTAGGTGCTCACAAGTCAGTTTTATTCTCTGGAAGCAGTACTGTTTACTTGAAAACAGGTTTGTTTACCTCTCCACCTTGTGTTCTTATCAATTACTTGTTTTGATGCGTCGAGATGGTTGGTCGCAACCTATATAAGGTACGGTACGAACTTCCTAGCTCTGAATGAACAACGAATCCAGGTCCGATTTGTCTTTTAATGGGAATACGGGTACGCCAAAACATTAAGAGCCCATAAATTAAATATCTTGAGTAATGAAGCTTTATACATACGTAAAAGATACTAAGTATGTCAAGTTAATCGCATGTGTGTACATCGTTTGAAGTTTCGGCTTCGATTCCCTGATTGGATCAGCTTGCCTGCAATGCTCCCAATTACTCCAATCTATTATCCATCTAAACTTCTCTACAGTGATGTCTGGTATTCTGATGTAGATTAGATTTGATTGGATTTAGGGCGATTCACTCGCACAGAAATAACCCACACAACATGGATTTGTGTCTACTAAGATGAATAAGGTAACACACATAAGAAGAATAATCATAATCACTATATCTGCATGAATAAGTAGATTCTTCTCTTCGGGCTAATTATTCTAGTTCTTATCAGCTGTCCTTGACCGGTGATCCTTCCATCTTCCTATATCACGTGGCCCAACTGCGCCGTATTTGACGTGTGCAAATGCTTCTTCGTGCATTAAAAGAGTTGCAGAACTGAATTAAAAGGGCCACTTACGTCAGTTTCTTACTGACCGGCTTTTATTTGGAAGTTCCGTTGCGTTCTGCAACTCTTAAGGCATGAAAAGATATCTGCACACTTCAAATACGGGGCAGTAGGTCCATCTGGTGGGCTCATAATTATTGTATGCAATTTTATAGTGGCGGATTTGTCTACGGTATGTTTTGAAGAATTCATTCGCAAATATTGGTAACTTTTTAAACTGAAAAGACAATGAACATAAATCAACTAAATCCACTTAGAAGTCATTGCAGTAAATTACAAAATACATATTTACTATATCGAAAGAAAATGCTCTCATGTCACTCAAAATATGTTCGAATCATCCACAAGCTGTTCAGTGTCGAACATCTACCCTTTCGTATTATCGACATTTTTCAATCTACGCTCCCTTTTACTGTTCTATCTACTAGCAGGAACTCAAAGAGGTCAGGCAGTGATAGTGCAACACGTTTGGAAACGGGCTATAGAAATAACGTCTACTCTATCACATTATAGTTAGACTCTATGTGCACTGAATCTAAACCAGCAGTTCGTGACCCTGGAACCGAGCGGATCGCGCTCGTGGAATAAAACGAAGGCCACTCCCTCCAGTTCTTCACTAGTGGGTTTTAACTTGAAATAGTTGAGTTCTGCAACACTTTTAACGCACAAAGGGATATCTGCACAGGGTAGTTGAGCCACCTGTATTCAGACATACCATGTATTCGATATCGAGATTGCATCGAAAATATTTTTTGACTATAAAAGCGTATCATGTATGTTAGAAAGGAATAATCTCGAGAAATCTTCTGTTGCATTCACATCCGTTTCCTTACTCGTTCCTCAACCAACTATTCTTAAGAAAGCTTATTGCTTTATTTGCTTAATGTTATTCAAGATATATATTTGCAGATTAATTTTCTTAAAGATTTCTGAATAGCTACATTGGATGGGGTAATGCGGTAGATTACAGTCACTGCTCTCTATGTGATATTTTTGAAATTCAGTAGCTTATCATGTGCAAAAAAACAAAACAAAACAAACAAATAAAAAAACAAGTTTTAAGGACTTACTATTTCAGAAAAGCGTAAGTATTGAAAACGCAAGTGAATAACAAGGAATTCCTCAGGAATTAACTCCACAACAAATAATGTATATTATTACTTATATTTATATATTATACTTGCAATATAAATTGTATACCTTAACTAGGTCTTCGTTCTGTGTGTAATAATATTTTATCTCTTACTGTTAAACAAAGTTGGTTTCAAAATGAAGAAAACTTTAAAACCTATTTCCAGATAATTCAAGATTTACATTTGGTTTGTTATAAAATGTTCTTAAATACGGTGTATTTAAGTCATTGTAGTTATTTAGAGAACTGACATTTTTAAAAAATGTGATTAATTTAGTTTATTTTCTGGAACATTTTTGTGTGCTGTTCCTTGTAAGATGCACCGACCAAATACCAAACCTAATATTTAACTACTCGTTAGTTATAATGTTTACACTCATACGCACGCACTTTTGGATAAAAATGTTTTTCTGAGTTCAGGGGTCCTCAGAATATATATTTGCTGTGAAATATTGTCATAGAATATATGGCTGGAGTACAATATTTCTCTACTTATTATACGAGAAGTAAAAGTCAGAATAAAATCACTTTTAACGTGTATACATTTTTAAATAACCCTGAATGTAAAATTATTAACAATTCGCCTAATTTTTATGTTTGTGGGCATGCATCTGTTAGCTTGGTCTACTTTGTTGTTTGACTTTCAGAACACCAGCGTTAGAAACAATATCACTCACACTCACAGCATTCTATAAATCGAGATAGAAGACTGTAGTATAATAACTATGTTAATCTTCCGAGTTCCGCTTCAAGTATGTTGTTTATAGAATTTATAGTATTTACTAATGCCTAATAATACTAATGCATTAACCTTTTCCGAAATATTCCTTTTCATTGGTTACAATTTTAAAATACTTTAACTTTTCTCAAAAGGGAACTAACTGGTCATTCCTTCTCTCTCTCTCTCTCTCTCTCTCTCTATCTCTCTCTCTCTTTCTCTCTCTCTCTTATTTTGTTTTATTTTTTTATTTTATTTCATTTTTTATTTTATTTGTTTTTTATTTTACTCCTGTCCATGCAAAGAGAATCGAATTTCAATCACACAGCAACCAGATCTTAATATATTTGACTATTGCTTTAGCCTAGTGTATTCCCTTATTTCTCTTCTACTTATAAGCAAACTAAGAACTAAACTATTTCTGCTTTGTTTATCACAACAGAAGTAGACAGAAGAATAACCTTTCATAAGAATAGTTTGTTTACAGAATAGGTAGAGAAAGCCATGTGTATCATATACTTAAGTTGTTTTAGTTTCTCTACCACGTAGAGAAATAATTTTATTCGGAATTTCACCGGAATTACATGTTTTTCGGATCCCTGAATCCGAAAAATGCATGCTTAGAAAATCTTCTGTGTGTATGTGTGTTTTATCTGTCTGTCTATATATGGACAGCACAACACAAAAATGAGAAGCTGGCTAAATACCAAAACATGGCATTTAAGTATCTTCCAAGAATGTCACAAGAGAATTTTCAGGAAATTCCCCGCACCCCAAAGTATATTTTATAGTGCAAATATATTTACACTAATGAAATGGGTATATTTAATTTTATGGGCTTATCCTCTGAAACTCTTTTCGTTCTGGGTGGCTTTTATGTAGCTGCGAAATCCTAAGATACGGACAAAAACTTAGTACTCAGAATTGATAGAACTCGTTAAAATGCAAAATTTATGTCAAATACACTTTTAGTGTAATTAGCTTTTCCGATATAATTCTTATTATTGGTTTCAATTTTAAATACTTATACTTTCCTCATATTAGACGTGGTTATTCGTTTTTCTTGTTCCGAATCAAGCAAACAGTAAAAGCCATCACTTATCGACCATTTTTTAAAAGAGTTGTCTCACGCTTAAGCCAACTGTATTCTCTCATTCCTTTTTATCTATAAGGAAAAAATTAAATAAAAGCATGTAAGCAAATATTTATCTAGATTGATATAAAGCATTTCGAAAACTTAAGTATTTTAGGAATAGTTGTTAAAGAGTGGGCAAAAAGTCATGTGAATGTAATACATCATACTATTTGTTTGTTTAATTTATACCGGCCTTTAATTGTATGTTCATATCCGTAACTTTTACCTTTGGAAATATTTATTATCATTAACGGTGTCAACTTCTGTGCAGTTAGCTTGAATTTCTGGGTTATCTTTGGGTTTTATACGTTAGATCATGCACGTTCAAGATTTAATTAATACTTCCTCATTCTGGGGAGAATAGGGAATAATTTGACTAGAAAAAAAATCCTACCCCCTTGCAGGAATCGAACACAGAACACCTCACACCTCTACTGATTGAGCTACATGGCCAGCATGTGTTGAACTGCCAAGTCTTTGTATAAACTTATCCTTCATATACTCATGAATGCTCAAGTTAATTTAAGCGAGTTGGAACGTTAGCAAAAATATTCCTCCCGACGAGAAAACACGTGTCTCATCTTAGTGACACACTTTTGCAAGACAGAGCACGCAGGCGGTAACTTACCTCTCGCTCACAAAAGACACGTGTTGTCAGTGTTCTCGTAATTTATTCCTTCTTGTAATAAATTAGATATTGTGTATCATCTGCGTCGTATTTTCCTTTCTTTGGAAGTTTTACAGCGCTCGTTTATTGGAACAAATTTTCCTTTGAGAGGGCAGTTTCATCACAAACATTGACAGAATACACTGTTGAGTCTTTACAGGAAAACGGTAACCTAATTAACTCTGATTGAAAACAATATTTCACAAAGCTAATGTCAGTATTAACCCAGAGCATGGAAACACAAACAAATGAGGACTTAAAGAAAAGAGGGAAACTCAAAATATGAGTTAGTGCATCTCACTGTTATTTCATGTAGTGATAAAGCGGTCCCCCCTCTCTCTTTCTCTATCTACCTCTCACACTCATGCTGTTCTCCAGTAATAAAACACAGCCAAAATTACAGCATATTTTACAGCTTTTTATTTTCTCTACTTATGTAGAAAGATATTGTATTCCACCCAAAAATTCGATACCGGAATGTCACCGGAACTCAATCTTTTGAGTCCCCTGAATTCAAAAAATCTGATGTGTTGCTTTCACATGATCTTATAAAAGATCGTTTTTCTACCTACTCATGCTAAACGAGATAAACATTAACAGAATTGGTCTTCCCATTTATTTCCTTATAAGCAGAAGGGAGATAAAGAAATATATAAACCAGGCTAAAGCTTTGCATTTCCAGAAAAAAAAAGGAAACAAAAGGTGATCACGTTTGAGAATATGCGTAGTTTAAAATTGAAACCAACCAACAACAAGGGATATCTCCGAAACGGTTAATTCTGCAATAAAAATGGCGAGTTTTAACATCTACAGTTTTTATGTAGTAAGTTTTTGTCTATCCCTTACGGCTTACCAGTATGCAAAATTCATTCAGAATGAGAACATTCAACATTTATTTGTCAACATATACCTTTTATTTTATACGATATTTTAATCAAAATTGTTACAATAATTTTTGACAAAAACAAAATATTCAAAGATTCTTCCATGTAAAGGGTAGTTTGGGGTGGGGGGATTTTCTTGATCATTGCGTTGTATCCTTGGAATATATCAAACTTGAATACCAAGTTTGGTTTCTAATGGTCTTTTATTTTTTGAGCTATGCTGTCCACACACACACATACGCGGATCTTTTTCTAAAAATTAAAGTGAAAAGAAAGTGAAAAAGCGTTTTGGGAAAAATGTCCGTGTGTGTGTGCGTGTGCGTGTGCGTGTGTGTGCGCGTGCGCGCAACAGCAACGTTCCCTCCACTTTTTCTCTAGCCAGTAAGGTTTCACCACCCTCCTTTCGCCTACAGCTCATCTTGCAAGGGTAATGATTGCCATTTTACACCAAAAGGAGTACGTACTTTACAACTGCATACTACCGTTCTTTGGATTTGTCTTATTTCTGTAATTTACTACCTGCTGTTGAGTGGTTTTGTGCTTTCAAAAAAAAATAGCAGTGTATAACAATTATTAAAGCGTATTCAACGTCCAAAAACTAAAAATTGTACCGTGTATTATTGCATGCTTTGTAATATTGTCTTTACAATATTTCATTCATTCTAACACACATACAAACTCGCCTCTGTGGAGTAAGGGTAGCGTGTCTACGTCACAAACTAGAAGTCCCGAGGTCAAATCTCGGTTATGGTTAAGGTTTTCCCGGGGTTTTCTCTAATCCTGAGAAGAAGAATTCGAGTAAATTTAAGATTTATGGACCCTGGGTACATATGAGCGTCATTTGACTGATTTCATTCATTCGTCCAATATGGAATACAAGGTTAAAGGACGTTAAACTACAAAATATACACATACATACCTAGCGAATTACACACACACTCACCCACCTATCCACTCGCTACCTGCCTGCTACTCGGTTATGCGGTTAAAATCATCAAAAAGCTCATTATTGAAGTGGAGCAGGTAACAATGGAAACAATGGAGCAAATGACATGTGGTAACTGGGTGGCTATGATATTACATAATGAGAAACTTATCGAAAAACAATGGGAATAAGAAAATGTTTAGACGAAAGCGTAGATAAAATATTATCACCTTCATCACCGGATCGTATTCTTCCTTTCCTTCTGCTGACGAAGAAACCGACTCATTTCTTGGGGTAGCCCCTGTTATCACAATTGTGTAATTATTCAATTAATCGCCGTAGTAAGAGTAGCGTTTAAGATTATTTTATTTACAAAAGAAACGCTGACAGCATGGATAGCTTTTAAATCATTGGAACTAGAGAGTAATTTGAGCTAAATAGTTTCCTTTTATAGGTTATGAAAGATCTTTCGTACTCAGCGATCTACTTGAATGCTGTATATTAGGAGTGGTGGAGCCGCCAAGTGCATTGCAAATATATTGATTCGTATTTTAAACGCAAAATGTTATCAATTAAGAATATCGCAGCACTAAGATTCTTAAAGCTGTAATTTAGTGTATAATTCTAACTCTAACGTATAACTTTAGTATATTCTAATTCTTAATTACAAATAACTGTATCAAAGAATAGTTTAATATAAAACTTTTGTGTTGGAAATTAATGATAAGTTCTAATTTTACAGCTTGAAAAAAATTCTTATTTTGTTTACAACTTCAATATTTTTTATACTTTTAAAATTCCCGCTAGGTGTTTACTATTCGACGCATAATTTACACCTGACGGATACTCTAATACACGTGTCATTACAGCTCTCTCACCTCCTTTTTGGATGAACTGTCAGGAGCCCTAAGTTGTTCAACACTTTGATGTATTGGCTATCGCGCACGTCCACTAGCTAGGCTACTTCTGTTACTGTGTACTCGTAAGTATTCTGACTCAGCCGAGCAGAGTTGGCACCAGCTGGTATAGATAAACTTTTATCCGCCAATGCTGCCAATCAGCAGAAGGAAATTGCTAAAATCAAACTGTTGAGCTGAATTGAATTTCTTGGCACTTAATAATACAATAAGTTAGGGATTCCTCCCGAGATGCTCTGTAACCAGGTGCCCCGAGTAGCTTCAACCTTGCAGTTATTCAACTATCAGGCCAACCTACATCTAGAGATAAACTCAATCTTTATCCAGATTAAATTTATATTTTAACCCGTCTGGTTCCTCATTTTGTTTACTTTCTTCAGCTATGTTCCTTTAACCTAGTCTAGATAAGCTTCAAAATCTAAGAACTCCTGTCTTGCTTTTATTATACTCACCAACTTTTCGTCCTTTATATGTCGATTGCTAAATTAGCCCACTTCTCAATTTCATTTTCCTAACATTCTGATTTTTCTAGCCTGTACGTATGATGCACATTGTGGATAGAGAAGGTATTGTATTCCACTAAAAATTTCTGGTCGGTATTTCACCGGAAATATATGTTTTGAGGTCCCCTGAGTCCGAAAAAAGCATTTTAGGTAAAGAAAATTTCCCCCCCCCCTCCCCAACCCAAACGACCCTTTATATGGAAAAGTTTTGAAAATGTTTTCTCAAAAATGGCTCTAACGATTTTGATTAAATTTACCTCACAAATAGACTATATATTTTGAATTTTCTGGGCACAGCCTCTGAAGATCTTTTTATTTTGAATGAATATTGCATAACGGTGAAACCATAAGAGGTAGATCTCGTTAAAACACACAATATATGTCATATATTCTTTATGTATAGCTTACCGTTTATGAAATATTCCTTGTTATTAGTTTGAATTTTAAATTACAATTTTAAACAATCTCAAACAGGAACTGGCGTTTCATTTGATCTTTCTTGTTTTACTCCAGGTCATGCAAAGTAAGTCGAACTTCAGTTGTTTCACATAGCGACCGGCTTTTAAAACATTTTACTCTCACTTTAGCCTAATATATTCCCTTCTACTTACAACAAAGCAAGTAATAAGGGAATTTCTGCTAATATTTATCTTGGTCAGCATCGTAGATAATCTTTTGCAAGGAGAGTTGTTGCTGTAGCAGCTAGAGGGATCATGAGAATGGAGCACATCAGATTTTTATTTTTGGTTTCTTCATGTTTCAAAATCGCAAATCAATTGTTAACTTGTATTCCACACATGAGACATTCCACTACATTAAACCTCTTGTCCCTTTCCATTTGCTACCCCTGTTTGAGCATGCATTTCTCTTCCTCGTCCATCTACCACCTTTATCTACATAAAACTCTCTACCTGATATTCTCTTTACCTTCCTGTACACCAGTGATTATTTGTTGCTGAAAATATCCAATGTCTTCTTTGTTAATGTGTAGTCAAGTTTTTGTTTAACTTTTTCCAAAAGCCTCTTTCTTTCCTCTCTCTCTCTCTCTCTCTCTCTCTCTCTCTCAAGCCACACCATATCCAAGCTGCCTTTATCCATGGTCTCATAAACACCATTAACCCCTAAGTATTTTTCCCTCACTTTTTTTTTTGTGTTCAAGAATCTCTTCTAAATTCTTGATCATAAACTAATATTTCAGATTTTTTGTAATTATTACTTCCTCTGTACGTACTATGCACATATTGTATAGAGAAGGTATTGTATTACACATAAAAATTCGATACTGAGATTTCACGGAAATATAATTTTGACACACCCTGAATAAAAACAAAGGAATTTAAGAAAAATGTCCGTGTGTATGCCCGTCTGTCAGTAATTTGTATTTGTATTTTACCAACTTTTCGTTTTTGAGTTATCGTGTGCACGGACACACACACAGACCCTTTTCTGAAAATACTTTTTTTTGGATACAGGGGACCCTAGAACATATATTTCCGGTGAAATCTCGGTATCGAATTTTGGGTGGAATACAATATTCTCTATCCCTATGTACATTGTACATATGGGGCTAGAGAAAGTAAAAAGGAGCCTACAGACAACGAGTTGTGCAAAGCCCCCGATATGACTTTAGATGTTTAAGGGGGCTGTATAAATGAAATAATGAAAAATCAAACCGACAAGACCTAGTGTATTGACTTCTGGGGTATAATGGTCACTGAGCTCCAACAATATACATTAAAGGTAACTAAATACAAAGCTGTATTATGAAAATTATGACACATGAAAAGGGTTGAGCTATTCTGACTGTAAAACCTACATCAGTGTATCGATTGGCCATGATCAACACGAGTTTTAATCGCAGAACCGCAGAAGCAAATTGCGCCCCAGAGCAATAGGAAAACAAGCACGCATCATATTCACTGTATCGTAAAATTAATGCATAGCATTAAACGCGAGTAAACTGGTAATTAAAATTATTTCAAGAGAGAGGGAAATAGAACTCGACCTTCATAAGTTAATGAAAATGTAGGCTCCATTTACAGCTCGTATTTATTTCATAAGCATTTTATAATTAATATCCAATTTGTGTGCGTTGTGGTGGCGATTAGTGACCTAGTTATGGAGGGCAGGGAAAATCTATTTTGTAGACGCGTCACTCGCGCTTTCGCTTTTCAAAAGGCATCCTTTCTTCCTAACCGCTGTCGTCTGTTGTCAGGTTTTCATTAAGCTCTTAGAAAAGCAGGAAAGTTATTGATGGTACTTCACCTTTCGCTTAATGACTCTTGGTCTGAGTTTCTTGGAAAGCTTTCAGCATGCCTCACGTGTGCCTTTATGTTACGCTTCTAAGAGAAGACGGATGAATGCCGGTATAGAAAATGTCTATACTCTTTGGTTACAGAGGCGGATGTGTCCGGTGATAGTGTTAGAAGTTTGCATTGGCAGATCTCGAGTTCTATTACCATTAGACCGAACACCCGAGCTTCGCTTTCATACGGCAGCTGTTGTGATAGATAGCAAAGTAATGTCGTTTTCGACATATGCCAGTACCCCCTCGATAATGAGTCCCATTGAGGGAGGGAGGGATGAGGTGATATGTGCCGGAACAAGTCCAACACGTCCCCAAGGAGGCAATAACATGCATAAGGAAGGAGTATCGATTTCTTCTACCACGCTGCACCAAAACACCATCGCCGACACTTCCAATCCTGAAACGGACAAAAAAAGGGTAAGAGATAAATGAAATGAGCACTATGATCCTGCCGTGAAATTTGACCATAAAATTGCGAAAAATTAAACAATTATTTTGTTTCTTAATAAAATAAAACTAATTCTAAAATTTAAGAAAAGATATAATCTTTTTCACTTGACGCACTTCAACAACCAATTAACTGAAGCTCTAAATGGATGCTTTTCAATAAACTAGCCCAACTTTAAATCTTTTTTCATCCAATACTCTTCTACACTCAAAATGTAATTTTTGGCTAATTTTTAAAATATTTGGACTGCCTCTCAAAAACATATTAAAGCAATGGTCATATATTATATTTTATTAATAAATAATTGTTTAAATTTTGAAAATACAAAACTTTTGAGGTGTACAAAAAGTAATTAGGGCTCATATAAAACAGATATTATGTAGATACCTTTGCAAACTCTTTTACTGTAAAATTTTAATTTTCAAAGTGAATAATTTTGAAAGTTCATCACGTGTCTCATGTTTATTAAAACAATGAATTTAGACAGTAAAAAGTATTATTTAATGCCATGCAAGTTAGAATTTTGACACGTGGTAAAAATATTACTATTATGGTAAATAACCCTTGGTATAAACTTCAATATTTTACAAATTTCACAGATGATTTACCTTAATGGAATGATGTAGAGGCATTAAATTCGACATGAGGAAAATCACTCCGGCATTCGCCTGAAGACCCGGGAAAACCCACGGGTCAGAATGAGCGGTCAACGGGAATCGAACCCAAAAATCTGCCGAATTCATTGCACGCGCCACCGCCGCTCCATCTATTGGTTGGTTTATAAAGTAAGACCAACTGAATTGACATTAGATATTTTCTTTTTGGATGATTATAGTTTTAAATGCTTCAGTGAATCCAGAGAAGAGAAAATTTTCTGCAACACCTTCAGTTTTCTGTTTACTGCAGTTAGGGAATGTTTTATTCAGTACTTCGTGACTACAATTAAATTAGGAAATTTGGAAGTATTCTCTTTCTGCAGTAAGCGATTCAATTTTCATCCTTATTGGCGCTCATTTGTTTCGTTTCAACGTGCAGGCAGCAGGGTTAGACGCGATGGACGAGACACTGCAGCGTATGCGGAGATACGCTTAGAATAACTAGCAATTGACGTCTTGTGTTATATATGCATGTACTAGTGATTCATGAAATGGACTTATTGTGAAAGGAAATTTAGGAACAAAACATTCTATGACTAAGTGTTATAGTATTTCTCCGGCATTTGACAATAATAAGGACTGAAGAAAATCTTCAAAAGAATTTAGCAAAACTGATGTTGCAGAGCTTGAACAGCAGAGACCTGTTCTGCACGAGTGCTTGCTCTAACGACCTTGGCTACATATCCTGAAATTGTTTATTTTCAAACACTTGCACCTTTTTTCTTCTCAATTTTTCTCATAGCGACCAAGTCTTAAACGAGTTAATTATTGCCTAAGCCTACTGTATTTTGTTCGTTTATACCTAAAAGGAAATACAATATAAAATAATTTCTGCTAACTTTTATCTCGAAGTGAATGAAGTGGTTAGAAGAATAATATTTTGTAACAATAGTTTGAAGTACAGAAAAACCCATGTGAATGTAATGCATTCTACTTTTAGTTTCTCCTCCAAGTACTGTCTAAAATTTACACATTAGTGAAGGCACTATATTCCAGCCAAAAATTCTATACAAAAATCTCGCCAGAATTAAATATTTTGAGGACCACCGAATAAAAAAAAGCATTTTAGAGCAATATCCATGTGTATGTATCTGACATGTGTATCAGTTTGTGTGTGTGAACAACTTAACTCAAAAACAAAAAATTAGTTAGATGCAAATACATTATTTAAGCTTGTATCTTTCGATGATTTTTCAGAAAAGTCGTTTATATGACTCTTAACGACTTTAATTAAAAAAGAGTTTATTAAAGATGTATACATGGTAAATAAAAAGTATTTGTTGGATATAGTCCCTGGAGATTTATTCATTTTTAATTACTTTTGCGTAAGTGGAACACCGAAAAAAACTTGCTACACAATGCATTTTGCTGAATTTTGCTTAACTGTTAAAGCGTAACAGATGAATAACAATTTACGACACAAAAGTTATAGATCTCATTAAAACACACAGTTTGTGACACATACATTTTTCTTGTATACCCGGTAGTTCGAAATATTCCTTATTATTTGTTTCCATTTTAAACTACGGTCTTCTGAAATAGGAAGTCACCTTCGCTTCGTATCTCGTTTTACTGCTCTCCATGTAAAGCTATTCGAACTTCTATTATTTCACATAATGATAGCTTTTAAAACATTTTACTATCACTTTAGCCTAGCGTGTTCCCTTCTATTTACAAGGAGGCAAGTAATGAGACCATTTCTGCTAATTTTCGATTGGTGTGATGTAGATAAACGAACAAGTTTGTGTGTGGAATAGCTAGAGAAACTTATATGAATGGAACACATAAGCTTTCTTTATAAAACAATTATTAGTTTAATACGGGTTAATTTCGGTATCAAGTCTGACGTTTATATCACTTTTTAAATGTGGAGTTTTAAGCCGGGACCAAATTAAATAGCCACCATTGTTACTATTTAACGGACAGAAAATGGAAGTACCTTATCTTCTTTACACAAGAAATTGCCCAGCCTTGCTCACAAGGTGTAGGGAGTTTAATGGCAGTGTCAAGGAACTGAAGGGGGAAGCATGCGTCAACGTCCTATTGTAAAATTAAGCCCATGAATCAAGAAAAAATTCAACCGGGGGATCAGCATTTCATCCAGCACGTGAGCTGCCTCCCTATTTTGTCTTTCCCCTCAATACGTAGTTCCGATATAGGTGTCCCTTGGGACGTTAGGTAAGCTTTAGAGATTCGCAATATCTTAATCGTTATGGATAAAACAGTCTGCCTATTTTTTAAATCTTTATGTGACCTTTAACATCTTAAGCCCCATCACTTTTGGAACAACTTTATTGCCCACCCACAACAATCTACATTGGTTTACCATTCTGTTAACCTTAGGTTTTATTTACTTTGAGTTTGTATTTTTAATTTCTCTTGCCTACTTAGTAAATAGATAGAGAACATGTTGCATTCTACCCAAAAATTTGATACCGAGAATTTACTGGAAATACACGCTTTAGGTTCCCCTGAAAAAAAATCTGTTCCACTCACATGATTTTCTCTATATGTCGATAACAAATTATTATCAAAGTTTATTCTTCAAAACTGTCATCTCGAATAGCATGAAGTAGAAGGGAAATAAGGAAAAAAAATAGGCTAAAGAGATAGTCAAATCCTTTAAAATCTGCCTGCGATATGAATTAAATTCGTTTCTTTGTATGGCCTGGAGTTGACAGACTCACCTATGAATAAAGTTAAAAGTATTTTAAAGATGGTATTCCAATAACTAGGAATATCTAAGAAACGTTCAACTCTACAACAAAACATATATGACATAAATTGTGTGTTTTAACGAGAGCTATATTTTTGTGTATAAAGTGTCTATCTCTTACGCTTTACCAGCCATGCAAAATTCAGCATTTCATTTCTACATCTCGTTATCAAATTCTTCTTAAAAAGTTTATTCCTGTATCTACTTCAGAGTAACCTATATACACATTTTTTTAAAAAAATTTTAACGCAAAGGAGCTTGTTCATTCTATTTTAACTATAACAGTTTCCTATTACAATTCAGGTTTGAAACGTTTGATTGAAACAATTTATTCTTCCAAGAAGCTGTAATCGTGGTGCATATTAGTGGAATGTCTTTTTTTGTTCTTTTTTAAACTACAGCATGCTATTTTTTTTTCAAACGAAAGATGAAAAGTAGGGAGGAAGATGCAGCAGAAGAGTAGTGTAGTATTAGAGGAAAAGTTAGCAGGAAAAAAAGAATCAAACCATTTAATCCTAAGTTGTTTTTTTATTGTCTTATTGCTTAGTTCCTTATAAGTGGATAAAAGGTATATACTAGGCTAAGGCGAGAGTCAAATCTTCTAAAAGCTGGTTGTTATGTAATTGAAATTCGTTCTATATATAGGAGTTGACAAATTCCCGTATAGAAAAGCATAAGTATTTTAAAATTGTAACCAATAACAACGAAACGCGCCTGGATAGTGGGGAGGTAGCATGTCTGCCTCGCATTCAACAGCTCGCGAGTTCGCATTTCGCTTACGGTAAGTTAACCAGATAAGGTCCCCCCCCCACCCGATATCATTTGAGCATCATTTCATAAATGTCATTCATCGCCCGATATGACTAACCAGGTTACAGGTCGTTAAGCTACAAATAGAAACACACACAGAAAAAAAACATGAACATCTCGAAAATGGTTAACACTACAAATATATTGTATGACATAAATTTGAGTGTTTTAACAGGCTCAACATTTTGTGTAGTAACGTTTTGTTTATCTCTTTTATATTAATATAATGCAATTTATAGCAAATTAGCTCCACAGAATTAATCCTCTGTTGCTTAGTTATATCTTTTCAATAATAATATTAAGGTTTTAGCAACGCAATACGATCTTACACCTGCACTAAACCTATTTACCTTTGTAAAGCCGGTAATACCCCAAGGGACCAAGAAACTCGTTAAGATACGTGAATAATGAAGTGTGCCTTTACGGTTCTGGTCTTCTGTAAATTGGTCTGTATTGTTTCCGGTGAAGGTTAGAGTACTGCATTAAGCCAACAAAGCATCAGACCGCTACCATCCCTCACTACTTAAATACTTATGCGCATATTATCTCAATGTTTATTTTGGGATATTTTCATCTTATTTGAGTATTCCACACTAAAATGATAAGGTATGCAGAGTATCTGAGGTTAATGTATATATTATTCGAAACAATTTTAGTTGTCAATAATCAAAGCAGCTAGATTTACAATATCTGCAACAAACTGAGGAATAACTGAAATGTTTACTGGCTTTTGAATTATTTACAATATTAAATTGTACATGTCCTTGTAATTAAGCAATATACAGGATGAGAGATAAATAAGTACAAATATTTGCATCAGCATTTGGGAAGGATGTGATGATGATATTTGCAGTTTTTTCGCTATTTTCTAAATTTATGTTCATGAGGAAAATGTAATATTTTTAGGGTGATCTTCCGCTGCCTTCTGCCCTTTCACCTTCCCGACAATAGGTGGAGTTATGCATATTGTGACAGTGTCGTCTTATGCAATAGTTCTCACGCTCGCCTCTTATGTAAGTCATCGCAGCTGGGATACGTAGACAACATGGAAGAGTGGCATGATGTAACCGGAACATTTGGAACGCGAGACATCAAGATTCTTCTCGATATTCGAGACGTTTCTCCAAGCTTCGGCTTCCAGTCTCTTTGACAAGTTTCTAGAAAGGCTGTGGCGTAATTTTTTAGCTATAAAATGAATTGCAGTACAGTGTTGTGAATTGTACCGAGTCGAGTGTGACTGCAGTTTTAAGGTACAGTAGTGCACAAGCAATGGATATCGTGCAGCCATAAACTGTCTACGTGTCGAAAAGTCGAGTGAATTATTTGCAGCAGTGAATTTAAGACTTTATTTTCAACTACATTTTGAGTCAAACAAATTTTTTACAATATAAATACATCAGAGACAGCTCTAGACCGTTTAAACACATTATACCCTGAAATTTGTGTGTCATTGATGGAAATAATATTAGTAAGCGGAAAAATAAGATATGCTTATATTTTATACATATCATTTTGTACTAAATATCTAATTATTTGTACTTATTAACCTCATTTAAGACGAGATTGTACAATATCTAATTGCGCCCTTCGTACACAGCCATTCAGAATATTCGTTCTTACTTACGTTGGTGGTAAGAGAAACAGCACAGTGCTTTAGATACATTTTATTTGGTTTTTTGTGAGGAGAGAGAAAACAACGTAGAAAGTTAGGTTCCCATTTAAAAAAAATATGTGTTCCATTACATGACTTTCTTTACATCTCTGTAACAAATTATTGCTAAAAAGCTTATGCTTTTATTTACTCCATACTAGTCCAGAAACAATCACCAGAAATATTCCTATTACTTGTTTCCTTGTAAGCAGAAACGAAATAAGGGAGTACTATTGGTTAAAGTGATAATCAAAAGTTGGTTGCTATGTGACTGAAATTCCTTTGTTTGTATGGACAGGAGTTGACAAATTTCTGTATGAGAAAAGTATGTTTTTAAAGCTGAAACCAAAAACGAGTATCTAAAAAACGACCAACTCCACGAAAAAAATGTATACAAGGTAAATTGTGTGTTTTAAGGTACTCTACATTTTTTGTGTTGTAAGTTTTTGTACATCTCTTACGGTTTAGCAGTTACGCGAAATTCCTTAAAATTCCTCCAGAATAAAGTCTTCAGAGGCTATTTCCAGAAAACTCAAGATATACATTTTATTTTTAAGGTAAATATCTTTAATATACGAAATTATTTAAATTTAATACGAAATCGTTAGAGCCATTTTTGAGGAAATCGAAATTTTCGAAAAAAGTTCCATGTAAAGGGTAGTTTGGGGTGGGGGATTTTTCTCAAAATATTCGTGTCGCATCCCTGGAAGATACTAAACTTAAATACAAACTTTGGTATTTTACCGACTTTTCGTTTTTGAGTTATCGTGTTCACAGGCACACGGACACACGGACCTTTTTCCGAAAATGCTTTTTTTAGATAAAGGGGACCCTGAAACATTTATTTCGGGTGAAATCTCGGTATCGAATTTTTGGATGGAGTGCAATACCTTCTCTATACACTAAATATAGTACATATAGAGAAAGCAAAAATAAATTGACCGTAAAATAAGCATCACAGTATTATCCAAATAAAACACGACTGACCGCAATTACTTTCGCCCATATCAAACACGTACGACTTCCTGTTTAAGAAAAGTTTAAGCATTTAAATCTGAAACCATAACAGGAAATATCTCTGAAACAGTTAGTTCTATAAAATGTATGAACTGAATTGTGTGCTTTGAGATCTATTTTTTTTTTTTTGTAGTGATTCTTTGTCAATTACTGTTTCTTCTTCTTCAATATGATAGTTTCCCGCCATTTCTCCGGGCGCAGCTCAGTATGGGACTTATTTTGCTATCTGTAAAGTTTAGAAACAACCCATTACACCTGCATCCCTTAAAAAGGAGTACAATCTTGCAATGGGTGTGGATGATGCTTCTTCTGGTTATATAAGTATTTCTCCAAAAGCTTTGTACCTCTTGCGAGCCAAAGCTTCGCAGGAGCATAACATGTGCTGGGCTGTTTCAGTCTCCTTCCTGCAAAATCTGTAGTAATCTCTTACTGTTTCAGTTATTCAAAATTCATTCAAAATGACGACTTCAGTGGCTATTCCCTACAAATTAAGGTCATACTCTCTATTTTCCATATAAACATCTTAAATAGTCGGCATTTTAATCAAAATCCTGTGCTATTTATTTAGAACATCGAAAATTTTGAAAAATGATCATGTAAAGGGTAGTTTGGGTGGAATCTTAGAAATCTTACTATCGCATCCTTGCAAGTTACTAAGCTTAACTACCAAGTTTGCGTTTCTGATTTATGCTGTCCACACACCCACACCCACCCACACACACACACACACACACACACACACACACACACAAAGCACATACTGAACTCTTCCAAAGAGCTTTTTTTTTTGTATTCAGGGGTGCTTAAAATGTATTTCCAGTGAAAATTCGGCATCGATTTTTGGCATAGACTACAATACCTTCTCTACCTACATTTATATTACATTGTGCTAGAAAAAGCAACAAAATGCCGTGTGTTTCCATAAAAAGGAAAACACTTGCAAACTATTCTGAAACAATGAACCTGTTTGTGAAACTTACGGTGAAGGAAATTTGACTGATTAAACGGATTGTCAATAGGAAATAGTTTTTGCGTCCACATTCCGAGCAGCGGTAACACATTCAGTGACATGCTTTTGTCTAGTGTTGCATACTTTGTCAAATAAAACAAAAACTCTTTTACCAAACAAGGCGTAAAAAATCTATCTAAAACCGCCAAACCAATGAATATTTGTGGGACGCAAATATGGCTTTGTTTGACAGAACCTACCAAAGCATGTAAATGGGTGCGCGGTATTTTTATGGTCACTAGCTCACGTGAGTTTTCGGAAAGGTAATCAATGAACAAATTAATTAGTGCTTATAAAACCGTAGAAATTTCGCCTAAAGGCATTTTTGAATGGAGCCACACTGCCCCAGTTTTCAATAAGGGGGTGAAATGTGCCGATATAAAACATTCAGCTAGATGTAACGCTTTAATTTAATTGTCTATAAATTTCTTTGGATGTTTACTGCGTTCATACATTTTTTAGTTTAAAGTACGTAATTGAAGGATATTTATTACTTTCTGTACAACACTATGTACAAAGTGTATAGAGAAGGTATTGTATTGTGTCCAAAAATTCGATACCAAGATTTCACCGAAAATGCATGTTTTGGGAACCCCTGAGTTCAAAAAGAAAATTTTTAGAAAACCGTCCGTGTGTGTCCGCAACAAAGATCGCTGAATACAAACTTAAATATAGCATAATCCAATAATGCAACACAATGGTTTTCAAGAAACCACCCCAACCCTAACTACCCTTTACATGGAAAAAATTTAGAACATTTTGATTTCCTCAAGAATTAATCTAACGATTTTGATTAAAATCTATTATATTTAAGATATATACATGATAAATAAAATGTATATCTTGAACTGTCTAGTAATAGCCTTTGAAGACCTGTTTTTTTCTGGAGGAGCCTTTCTGAATTTTGAATTACTGGTAAACCCTAAGAGACAAAACCTTACTACACAATAAATTTAGATCTCCTTAAAACACACAATTTATGTCATATAGAATTCTTTAGTGGAGTTGGCCGTTTCCGAGGTATTTCTGGTTATTATTTTCGGTTTTAAAATACTTAAACTTTTCTCATACGGGAGCTTCTCTACTCCTGGCCACGAAAAGAAACGGATTTCAATCCCGTAGCAGCCACATTTTAAAACATTTGGCTGTCGTTTTAGCCTAAAAGTATTCCCTTATTTTCCTTCAACGTACAGCAGGCCAAGTAATAAGACCTTTTCTGCTAATTCTTATCTCGATTAGCAAGAAGTATATAGAACAATAAGCTTATTAATCATAATTTGTTAGAGATATAGATAGTCATGTGAATGGAACACATCAGATTTTTATCCCAATATGTTGAAATGTGACCATGATTTTAATTTTATCTATGGAAGTTTATAATTATGGAATTTACTTTTAAACTCTTATGACTTTCTCTGCTAAGTTTAGAATACTTGGTAGAGAAGATATTGGAATCCTCCCAAAAATTCATACCTAGATTTCACCGGGAATGCACGTTTTAGGATCCCTATTAAAAAGCATTACAACGAAATAATCTCTGTGTGCGTGTGTGTGTGTATCCGTGTCCCTATGAACATGAAGACTTTAAAACGAAAGGACGGTAAAATACCAAAGTTTGTATTTAAGTTTAGTAACTTCCAAGGATGCGACAAGAAGATTTTGAAAATCTCCCACCCAATCTACTCAAATGTGTATTGATTTTGATTAAAATGCCGTAAATTAAAAATATTTAATGCAAAATAAAATGTACATCCTGAATTTTCTGGGAATATTCTCTGAAAATCTCTTAGTTCTGGATTACCATTTAATTGGTAAACCACAAGAGCTATACGGGAAAAAATGTAGATCACATTAAAAAACACAATTTATGTCATGTACATTTTTCGTGGATTTAACCATTTCCGAGATATTCCTTGTTATTTGTTTCAATTTTAAAATATTTAAAATTTTATCATAAGAGTATTTGTCAACTTTTTACCATGTAAAGAAAACGAATTTCAATCACATGGCAACCAGCTTTTAAAAGATTTGACTATCGGTTTACTTTTACTTATGAGAATCTTTTTCTAAAAATTCTGTTTTTGGATTGAGGGGTCCTCAAATCATGTAGGTATATCCAATGATAATTGTTATCGAATATTTGGATGGAATAAAGTCCTTTTTATACCTACTATGTACTCGTACTTTGTACATACATGTTAGAGAATGTAAAAATATAATTGCCTTACTTCTGTAGATACATTATAGAGACTACAAGTACGGAATATTTGCAAGCTTCAGTATTATACTGCGTTTGGTGAGACACATAGCATTTAGCCACCATAAAATTAAACGTCTCTGAAATCGCTATTTGCCTGACGAGTGGCTAACCGCGGCATGGCAAGTTACTTCGAGAGATGATATAACTGTAATGTAGTTTTCCCAAATGATTTAATGCGGTGTATTCTTCTTGCCACCACACTTGGAGAAACCTGGGCAAACAAACTTTAGAAACACCTGGCTGTTTTGTGGCAGCTGGAGTGTATCTCAGTGGATGAGAGACTGAAACTCATTAGTGTTTAATGGTTCAGCAATGTGACTTCGGTACCTCTCCTTTCATACCTGCATCTTTGTTTTGAAACGATGTATTACTTATTTATATACCTCGGTAGATTTCCTCGCTAAAAATATAAGAAATGCAAAAGTAGTTATTGAGACAAAAAAATAGGCCAAGAGCATGGTTTTACGAGGGGCACTATTTATATTTGTGCCTAATAATAAGAAACAGTATGAAAATTGCTTTATTGTTTCTCCAAAAACTTCTCCTTCATGAGCAATACATTTTTGTATGCGTTCGTTCGATTTGTAATAGCAATTTTTTCAGTGTGCTTGAGACATCTTCAAAACATAGTTTTTGAACGCATCAATGGCTTCTTCTGTAGGCGAAAATCATTGTCCACGCATTTTTTCCTTGCTATTCGAGAACAAGAAGTTATTTGGTGCCAAATGAGGACTGTACGGCGGATGAGTCATCAATTTGATTGTTTGAATGTTGAAATAGTAGGTTGTTAGACGAGAAGTGTGGGCGCTCGCATTGTCTCGATGAAGTACGATCCGACGCATTAGTTGGTTTTCTTTATTTCATCGAAGATTTTCGGCAAAAAATGGGTGTGTACCATTTATAATTGGCCACTTTGTTTCCCTAAAACACAGTTGCCCCATGACAGTTTTCTGAAGAAGAAAAATTGTTGGATTTAGTTCAACTTTTGTTGGATTTGGCTCATCTTGGAACATATAGTCGACTGATGTTTACGTTCTGGCTCATATGCATGGATCCCTGATTTGACACCTCTTAAAGTCTTATGTACGACTTTTGAAGCCACACCATGTATTTCTTTAGCAACTGTGCGACCAATCGACACGAGCTCCTTTTGAGATTTGTACGACATCAAACCTTTCTCAAGGCTAAATAATCGTGCAATAGTTTATGTATGATGGTGAAACTAATGCCTAGAGCTACCTCCGTCTCACAGTTTGCGGTATGAGGATCTTGCACTATCATTTTTGCACATTGCAAAACTGATTTTGGATGACCTTCACGAATTTCGTCAGTGAGCGAACAGCGGTCACGATCAAACTCGTTATACCAGCTTTGCATAGTGGCAAAGGATGCAGCTTTGTTGCCAAATACAGTATTAAGTATCAATGCACTCTTATCTTGATAATCCACGTCAAATAGCATAATAAATCATCGCAATATAATGTTCACAAATTAATTCCATTTTTTCGTCATTCTAAAACAACACAAATAAAGCTCCATTCACAAAATATCTGAAGTAGGTTAAGGTCAACAATATCAAACTTTCCAGTGAAAACACAGATGACGCCTACATAATCATTGTTGCCAAGGCTCAAAATATAACTAGTTGCCCTCGTGCATATCTTAGCAGTATCTAAATATCGATAAATTAATTCATGATCTAGAGGAAAATACACAGAAGTATAATCGAATAAATGGAACATTTTGGAATAAATATGTTAAAAGATGTTAAAAGAAAATTCTATAATGTGTTATCAAAGCCTGTGTTTCTGTATGGAAATAAACGTGGATTTTGAAGGCCCAAGATAGGCATAAGGTATAAAGCGAATTGAAGTTACACAGACGAGGTTTCTTAGAATTTAACTGACTAGAAAAAGAACTAAGTACAGTGACATACAAGATAATGATGAAGGAAATTAAAACTTGTCAGAATATTATACAATAATGTGAATAAAATGCCCTTTGATACACTGCCAAGACATGTCCTTGTTGGAAAGCGTGGCTTGGGTCAGCAACGACCCAATTCATAACGGGAAGAATAAGATAGATAAATAACCAAAATAAATAATTTCAAATGCTAAATACAAATAATAATGTACAACGTAGGTGTTATCATGGCGTTTGGCAGGTAAGGTCATAAGCAACACCAGTTAAGAGTTGAAAATGCAGATAGCACGAAGTCAGAGTAGAGAGGGTAAATGAACCAGAATCCATTAGATCAGGGTAACTTTATAAAAATGTTGTGTGTTTCATTCACACGACTGTCTCTACATCGCTGTAACAAATTATTGTTAAAAAGCTTGTTTTTCTACCTAATTTATGATAATCGAGATCAACATTAGCAGAAATTGTATTGCTTGCTTCGTTGTAAGTAGAAGGGAAATAAGGGAACACACTAGACTAAAGTGATAGTCAAATGAGATGCCATGTGGTTGAGATCCGTGTCTATGCAGTGCCAAGAGTTTACAACTTTCCATGTGAGAAAAGTTCCAAGTATTATAAATCTGAAACAAATGACAAGGAATACCTCAGAAATGGTTCAATTCCACGAAAAAATGTAGGTATATGACATAAATTGTGTGTTTTAACGTGATTTTTTGTGTATTAAGTTTTTGTCTATCTCTTACGGTTTACTAGTTGTGCAAAATTCAATAAAATTCACTCAGAATAAACAGGTCTTTAGAGTCTAGTCTCAGAAAATTCAAGATATACATTTTAGTTGCTATACAAATATCTTTAATATACGTTATTTTAATCAAAATCATTACAGCCATTTTTCAGAAAATAAAAATTTTCGAAAAATGTTTCATGTAAAGAATAGTTTGCGGCAGGGGATTTTTCTCAAATCTTTGTGTCACATCCCTGGAAGATACGAAGCTTAAATATCAAGTTTCGTATTTTACCGACTTTTCGTTCTTGCGCTTCTGTTCACAGACAGGACCTTTTTCTGAAAATGATTTTCATACAAAGGACTTTAAAACGTGTATTTTAGGTGAAATGTCATTTATAATTATTGTATGGAGTGCAGTATCTTCTCTAACTACTATGTACATTTATAAATTCGTGCTATAGAAAGTAAAAACAAATATATAAAAACCCAACAGATTTATTCAAATGAGGAAAATAAATATTATTAGCATGATTTAAAGTGTAACCTTCATATAGGCATATACAATTGCTCTATGTGGTTTAATATTGTAAAGAATGTTTAATATATAATTATAAATATATAAATATAATTTAATTTTTAATAGTATTAAAAATATGTTAAATTATGTTTCATTATGACTGTTGTCTGTTTACCTTTCTGTTGACATTGCATTAAATATTCATAATTAAATGAAATAATTTATATTCCCTGAATTAAATTCATTTATTAAAAAGCTATATATCCTCAAAAACGATAAACATTTCATTACTAATAAAGCATTCTTAATTAAAACACTAAATTAAACTCACAAATAAATAGATCCATTTAATGAATACATAATCTCCCTCCTGTTGAACCACTCATAATGATGGCGTATGTGTTCAAGCCTTGCCTACTTAGGTTGCTTATTCTTGTGTGTATATAATATATACACACACAATTCTTCTCTTATTGTTTCATTTTTTATTCTGTCTCATCTCACGACACTTCTTTGTCGTGTTAAAAAACTCATCAGGATTTCCTGTGTTACACCTGCATTTTGCTTCGGCGTAAACAGAAGAATGTGTAAATAATGCTATTTTATTTTGTTTTCATTTGCATACCGCCTTAAACATCTAGGTTCACAGCAACGGTTTTTCCTTTGAATACATTACCCGTGGCAACGGTGACCACTGTTTGCATCTTTGGGTTGCCACCTATAAGTTCTCACGTACATATTCCAATTCTTATTCTCACTTCCAGAATATAGAGATTAATGTTTGCTACAGAAAAATTCCTATCCATCATCTGGGAATAAAATCCGGAAACCTCTTGTAAAAGATGTATGTGCTCTACCGACTGAGCTACGGGGCCAGAGAAAATTGTTTTGTAACATATTCTATGCATATTTTCTTCACTTTTTCCTATGAAATTTTACATTTGGCACTAATTTCCTGTAATAATAATAATTAATAATTAATAATTAATAATATCAAGTATTGTATTTCACCCAAAAGTTCGAATCAAGATTTCACTGTAAATATAGGTTTTGTGACTCCCTTATTCCAACGAAAATAAAAATCAAAAATAGAAAACTTCCATGTGTCCAAACGAAAATTTTGTTAAATACCAAACATCATATTTAAGTTTAATGTCTTTCAAGGAAATGGTACTAAGATTTTATTGAACTACCTATTAGATACAATTTTCGATAACGTTTTCGTTCTTAACAGTTTCACTATGATGCCATATGTTTAAGACATTTCCATGACTATTGAATTGTCTTTGAATAGCCTCTGAAGTCCTCTTCAACACAGAGGTTTTAGCATAAACTGGAATACTGTAAGAGATGGATGAGATATCACTATACAAATCACTCACTTTGTGTCAATCGTAAAAATCCTTAACATGGCTTCGTTCGTAAGGGAAGTAAAGCCGTTGGTCCCGTGTCGTAGATTTACGGCAATGTAATTCTCGCCCAACATAGAATGAGACGCTAAGAACCACACAAGTTAAACAGCGTCCATAAATAAAACTCCATTTAAATGTTACTTTCTCTACACGTACTATGTACATAGTGTATAGAGAAGGTATTGTGATGCACTCAAAAATTTGACACTGAGATTACATCGGAAATACATGTTTTGGTCCCCTGAATCCAAAAAAAGCATTTTGGAAAAATGCCCGTGTGTGTGTGTGTGTGTGTGGGTCTGTGGACAGCATAGCTCAAAAAGAAAAGACAGTTAAATACCAAATTTGGTATTTAAGTTTCACATCTTCGAAGGTTGTGACACGAAGATTTTCAACAAAATCCACCACCCCCAACTACTCTTTACCTGGAAACTTTTTTGAAAATTTTGATTTTCTCAAAAATAGCTCTAAAGATTTTGATTAAAATATCATATATTAAAGATATTTACTGGACAAATAAACGGTATATCTTGAATTTTCTGGGAAAAGCCTCCGAAGACTACTTTAATCTGGATGAATTTTACGGAATTTTTCATAACTGTTAAACCGTAAAATATGGACAAAAACTTACCTCACAAAAAATGTAGAGCGTGCTAAAACGCTCAATTTATGTTATGTTGATTGATTTTGAGATATTCCTTGTTTTTGATTTCTGCTTTAAAAAAAACTTGCACTTTTGTCATATGGGAATTTGTCAACTCCTGTCCATACAAACAAATGAACATCAGCCACATAGCAACCAGCTTTTGGCTTTCACTTTAACCTATGGTACTCCCTTATTTCGCTTCTACTTACAAGGAAGCAAGTAATAAGACTATTTCTGCTTTTTTTCTGATTAACTTGAAGTAAATAGAAGCATAAGCAATTTAACAATAATCTGTTGTAGAGATGTAGAGAAAGTCATGTGAATAAAACACGTCAGATTCATTACTTTGGGTCAATTATGCTTTTTGTGGTGTTAGTTATTTCCAATATATTTCTTGTTATTGATTTCAATTTTGAAATACTTCCACTTTTCATAAATGGGAAATCCTTATTTTAATCTCTCTTACTCGCTCTTGTTTATCCAAATAGAACGGAACAGAAATAATCACATTGGCTAGTTAGGGCTGCTATATTTCTCTATACCCATAAGGAAATGTGTAAAGAAACTAGCTATACTAAAGTTTATCTCGATTAACGTAAACTAAATAGAAGAATGTGTTGTAAAAATGATTGATGAATGGAGAAAAAGTCATGTAAATGAAACAAAATATATTTTTACTTTCTCTATACGCACTATGTACATAGTATATAGAGAAGGTATTGCACTCCACCCAAAAATTCGATACCGAGATTTCAATGAAAATATATGTTTTAGGGTCCCCTGTATCCAAAAAAACTTTTTCACAAAAAGGTCCGTGTGTGTGTATGTCCGTGCGTCTGTGAACACGATAACTCAAAAACGAAATGTCGGTAAAATACCAAACCAGGGATGCGAAGATTTTGAAAAAAATTCCCTCACCCCAAACTACCCTTTACATGGAACTTTTTTCGGAAATGTTGATTTTTCTTAAAAGTTGCTCTAACGATTTTGATTAAAATTTCGTATATTAAATATATTTACCTGACAAATAAAATGTATATCTTGAGTTTTCTGTGAATAGCCTCTGAAGTCTACTTTATTCTGGATAAATTTTACGGAATTTTGAATAACTGCTAAACCGTAAGAGATGGACAAAAACTTACTACACGAAAAATGTAGAGCACGTTAAAACACACAATTTTTTTATGTTATAAACATTTTTTTCGTGGAGTCATCGTTTTTGAGTCATTCCTTGTTTTTGGTTTCCGCTATGAAGACTTATACTTTTCTCATATAGGAATTTGTCAACTGCTTCCATACAAAGGAACTTCATAGCAACCAGCAAGGACAAGCAAACATAGCATCAAGGAACCAAGTAATAAGACTATTTCTGCTATTTTAGTCTGATTAACATGAAGTAAATAGATGTATAAGCTCTTTAAGAGTAATTTGTTGCAGAGATGTAGAGAAAGTCATGTGAATGGTACACATCAGATTTGTATTACTGTGACATATTGGGTGTTATATTGTCATGACAAGCTAGCATCAGTTGTCTAGCCGCGGAATCCAGAATTTAATCCCCTAGCACTTCCGCAGAACTGTATGCTTTATGTGTCAGAGTAGTTGCCGGGGAGCACGGCGTATCACCACTTTCATAATACGAGGGTCACACACTACCTCGACAGGATTTGTTACCATATTAGTACTCCACACTTTTAAAGCTGTGCTTTGCAGGCAACTTCCCTGCATTTCTTGTATACACAAAGACATTAAAAATACACCTGGCACCGATGGGATGAAATGTGAAGGATTTATGGGGTTCTCATTGGTGCTATTCTGGTGTAGCATGCCACGCGAAGGCAAACCGATTAAGCAATCCACATCTTCATCCTTCAACTCTACTCAACGTTCTTTCCAACAGATTGACTTGTATAAGCAGTGCATTAATTTAGTCCATCATATGCGCGATTAGAGGTTCAGTAAATAGCGCAGAAAAAAGATTAACATAATTTTGTATTAGCCGGTGAGAGAAATGATTATTGTCCAACTATAAAGTTGTGGGATCGCTAGTTCGGAACTCGAGACTTCATATATGCGTTTCATGTCCGTGCCCTTTTCCGTTCGATAACGTGGTCTGTCCAATACGATTTAAGAGAAAGGCTATATGAAAAGCCTCTCCAGAATCGGAAGGTGACAGAAGCTTTCATTTGTTGATTTAACTGTTTTCTGGGTTTATGAAAAATCTGATACATTTCAGGCGTTATTTGAGCTGATAAAATCACGCAATTCTTACCAAACACCTGAATATGATGCACAGAGGCCATGTCTGCTGCTAGTGATAGAAAAGTCTTAAGTCGTTCTTTAGTTGTTCCACAAACAAACTTTCCTTACAAAAGATTATTCCTTAACCCACGTCATGCTAATTGAGATAAACATTAACAGTAATTGTGTAATTGTTTATTTGTAAGTAGAAGAGAAATAAGGGAATTCAGTAGGCTAAAGGAATAGTCAAATCTTTTAAAAGCAACTGAAATTCGGTTCTCTGCTGCATTCCTGGGATTAAAACAAGAGACGAAACTAAAATTGACGTCCCGCTTGAAAAAAGTTTAAGTAGTTTAAAACTGAAACCAATAACAAAAAATATCTTAGAAAAAGCTAACTCTAGAGAGAAAAAAATATATAAAATAGTGTGTTTTAATGGAAGTTACATTTTTTGCAGTAATTTTGTTCTATCTCCCATTGTTTACGAGCTATAAAAGGTCATCTGGAATGAAG
The DNA here is from genome assembly GCA_030762935.1 of Hymenopus coronatus. Lineage (NCBI taxonomy): Eukaryota > Metazoa > Arthropoda > Insecta > Mantodea > Hymenopodidae > Hymenopus > Hymenopus coronatus. The sequence goes on along the minus strand of CM060898.1, from coordinate 37,777,289 downwards.
TAACCTTCAGAAATTCTTCCCAGAACATTAAGATATACATTTTCTTTGTAATAAAATATCCTATAGATAGAACTTTTTAATTAAAATCATTAGAGCCATTTGCGAGAAAAAAATTCGAAAAATGTTTCATGTAAAGGTTGTGGGTTGGGGGTGAGGATTCTCTGGAAAACCTTCGTGTCACATCCTTTGAAGATACTGTAACCACGTTTCGTTCTTGAGCTATGCTATCCACAGGGGCGCGCGCACACACACCTGGACATGTTTCTAATTTTTTTTTTTTTTTTTTTTGATTCAGGATGTCTCAGATGACCTGTGAAACATGGTATCTAATTTTGAAATACCTTCTCTATCTACTACATTGTACTTGCTTGCTAGAGAAAGTAAAATATACTCAAAACAATGACGTCATGACACATAGACAGGACTCGGTATTCTAGTTCTACTGGTGTCGGACATTCACACAGTATTTATAATTACAAGTTTACTCCTCAATGATTTTGGAGTATTTACAAGAAACGACACTGATCTAATACTGCGTTAAATTGTAAGGAATAGCTAAGAACCATTGCCTCAACTATATATTTATCGCATAAACTACACGCTTAGTTCATCAAGCCAGAATTTATCTTTTTGAAAAAAAACAGTTGAACATATTTAGCACTCTTTTTGGAGTATATTTCCTGTAATTTATTACGTGATTATTTAAATGCGCTTTAATGGGCCCTATAAAATAATAAAACGTAGATGTACTGTTTAACCCAAGCTTGTTTTCTCTGTATATAAGCACCTGACGTTTTGAATTTACATGTAATGTGTATTTAATTGTTTTCTAACGGGCTAAAACACCTATGTTATCCCATATAAATATACCATACATATATTTTATTGCGACCAACGCGCTAACAGAACACTAATACTCCCATTGAAAATGAGCGCCAAATAATCTGAAAAAGACTTCGCACGACTTTCTATACTCAAAATTTTGCAACTATTGTTACAAAATCGTGTTATTCTATTTGTTGTTAATCTAGATAAGCCTTCCATAAATATTTACACATTTCGCTGTAGGATACGGAATATACGCTAATAGATTCTAAACAGCGTGATGCTACCCCTTAGTGCGTTAAGAGTTGCATAACACAACGCGACTTTTAAGTTGAAGATCAACCAGTGGATATTGGGCGAGAACGAAAGTAAGTTTTATCCCTCGCAATAAGCCGACCCGCACACAGTCCCCGCTGATAGCAAGACGTATATCGCAAGGTCAAGCTCGCCTCTACTCCACTAGTCTGATTTTAACTTGAAATAGCGCCGTTGGGTTTTGCTACTCTTTTAGTGCAACAAATGATTTCTTTAACCATTGTACACGGGGCAGTTAGGTCGCATTATATAATGACTGTAAAAGTCCGTGCTCTTTGCACACCAACTAGGTAGAATATCTTATATATTCCAATCACTTGACTTTCTGTATCTATTGTTTAGCAAACTATTTTTACTAGTGTATACTCGTCTATCTACTTCATACTAATCAAAATAAACATTAACAGAAGTCACCTTATTACCCAGTTCATTATAAATAGAAGGGTAAAAACAAATACATTAAGCTAAAGTGACAGGTCAATCTTTTAAAAGGTGGTTGCTATGGGAACAATTAAAATTCGGTTCTCTTTGTAGGCCAGGAGTAAAACAAAAAAAAAAAACAAAAGAAAAATAGGAAAAATAAATTTCCGTTTGAGAAAACCATACCAAACTATTTTAAATTGAAACTAATAACAAAAGATATGTCAGAAAAAAGTATGAGGCATAAATTGTGTGTTATAACATCTAAATTTGTTGTGCAGCAAGTTTTCTCTACCTCTTAGGTTCATTACTTACGCAAAAATCACGCAGAATAAAGAGGTTCTTCAGAGACTATTCCTAGAAAATTAAAGATTAATATTTTATTTGTGAAATAGATGTGTTTTAACACGTGGTACTTGAATCAAGAACGCTAAAACCATTCTTTGAGAAAATAAAAAAATTAGAAAAAAGTTTAACCTAAAGGGTAGTTTCGAGTGGTAGTATTTTCCGGAATATCGTCATGTCGCGTCCTTAGAAGGTATTAAATCTAAATACAAGGCTTTATATTTCAAAGACATCGTTTTCGAGTTACGCTGTTCACAGACACAGGAAACGTTTTTTAAAAGTGTTTTTCTTTTTGGATTCAGGAGTACTCAAAAAAGTGTTTTTCCTGTGAAATCTCGGTATCGAATCTTTAGTTGGAATAGAATACAATCTATATTTGCTATGCACGTACATAATAATTGGAAGATAAAAGTAAAACATCGAATTTTGACTTCCTAGATGATAGAAGTATAACAAAATTCAGTCCAATAACTATAAATATCCCAGAAATAGTCAATTCCACAAACAACTATATTAAGATTAATTGTTTGCTTTAACAACATTTATATTTTGTCGATATCTACATTTTTACTCTTCCAAAGTCGTTTATAATGAAGAGGACATCAAAAGCTACTTCCTAAAGCTTCATAATTTGCATATAGTTTGTCATATAAACGTTTGTATTTTAATGAAAATCGTTAGCCATCTTAATAACAGAAAATAACTAAACACACAAACTGATTTTGAGAGGTGAAAGGCTTTTGAAAATCTTCATGTCGCATCTTTCAATCGTATTGAACTTTAAATACCAAGTTTTGTAATTATTGAACTTTCACTTTTGTAGTTATGATATATGGATCTTCATTCATAAATACCTTTTTTCTAAATTCAGGAGCCTCAAAACATGTAACTCCAGTGAAATCTCGGCATCTAATATTTGCGTAGAAGACAATGCTTCCTCTACTTACTGTAAAGTACTTAGTAGAGAAAGGAAAATGTAGCAAAATTCAAAGAACGGTTCAATCGTTGCAGCTCCAGTACTAATGTTGCTTTATTGACTGGCCCAGGTTTCATTTTCTGTAGTATTAGTCTAATTACACATTTAAAGACACCTAAAGAGCCTAAAGGCCTCAGCTATATTTCCCTGAATGACGAAATTCAGATAAGCGTATCTCAGATGCATACAGATCGGTTAGTTGGGTTGCCTAATGTAATAGGTGCTTTGGAGGTTAAAAATACCTCCTAGCCCCCTTATGACAGCAATTTCTCTACAATGAATCTGTCTACTCTCAACAAACGCTAAGGCATCATACCCAGCTTATACTTTTAATAGAATTGATCATCACACGTTTATCCGAAACCTACAATTATGACCGTACCCTCTCACCAAAGCGGCCCAGGTTCGATCCTAGGTGACCGCATGTGGGATTTGAGGTGGATATACCGGAGCAGAGTGGGCTGTTTCAATGTTCTCTGGTTTCCCCCGCCAACACATTCCATCAGTGCTCCATCTTCATTCCATGAATCATCAGCGATGATTGTACTAAAAGCGGGCGTTAAACACTACCAATAAACAAACTCAAATGATTTTAAGACTCAAGGTAATACACCGGTAAAATTGGTCAGAATTGCGACCAATTAAATTGTTTTGTTAAAAATAAAAGTATTTAAATTCTAAGCTTTAAGAACACCCACCGGTTTTGCTTTCCCTAGCACGCATATACAATGAACATAGGGAAGATAGGTATTGTATTCTACCAATAACATTTATTTCGAGATTTCACCGTGAATACGTGTTTTGAGACCCCTAAATCCAAAAAGAACATTTTTATAAATATTTTCATGTATGTCTGTGAGAGTTCCAGTTTCTTTGTTTGTGTGATGCCAGCATAGCTCAAAAACGAAAAGCCAGTTAAATTCCAAACTTGGTACCTTCCTAGGGTGCAAAACAAAGATTTACTAAAATATTCCTCACCCCCAACTACTCTTTACGTAGAACATTTTTTCGAAAAATTTTATTTTCACAAAAATGACTAATGATTTTTCATGACAAACAAAATGTATATCTGGTTTAGCCTGTGAAGATCTTTTTATTTTGTGTAACATTTGTGTAACTTTTGTATAACTGGTAAATTGTGAAAAAATTTAGATCTCGTTAAAACACACAATTTATGTCGTGTACTTTTTTTTTTACAGTTGAGCATTTTCGAAATATTCCGAATTATTGGTTTGAGTTTTAAGCTACTGAAACTTTTCTGAAACGGCAAGTCATCTTTCTTCTCATCGTTCTTTTGATTACTACTAGAAAGCAAAGAGAATCGGATTTCAACTGTTTCACATAGCGACCAGATTTTAAGAGTTGACTAGCGCTTTAGCCTAATGTATTCCGTTAATTTCCTTCAACTTACAAAGAAGCAAGTAATAAGACCAACTCTAGTAATAATTAGCTTGATTGGAATTATGTAGATAAAATATTAATCTTTTGTATTAAAAATAGCTTTGTTTGTAGAATAGCTAGAGAAATTCATGTGAATAGAACATGTCAGATTTTTTTCTTTTGGCGTATTTTATATACCAATCAACCGAAGCTAATAAACGGTTAGAAATATGTTTATTAATAGACACAGCCAACTTTAAAGTTTCTTTCAAGAAAACCGTTTTCAACACGTTTCAAAATACTCCATGCGAATAATTTTTCACAATTTTTTTCTCAAAATATTTGTAATGTATCTAAGAAGTGCATTAAAGAAAATGAGCGTATACTTTTACGAAATAATGCTCCGCTAGAGGGCCGCTGGGTTGAACGGGTCGTACATTGCCCTTTCTGGGCAGCTCCGGAGCTGCAACTTCGAGCTTGCAACTGTTAGGAATGCCCGTCTCTATTACCTCCACATAATAATTAAATATTTGTTTTCATTAAAATATATTTCCGGGAATAATTTAATAAATTAATTTCACTTTCAGCTGTTTAAAATAGAATTATGAAGCAAAATCTGTTGATTTTTTTTAATTCGCTTATCAATTTATTATTTTTTCGAGATTAAAATTAATTTTCCAAAATATTTCTATCTTTTTCTTCATTTCAAGGTTTTGGCATGCTGCTCGTTTCCTTAATCTTCCCACACTTCACCTTCCCTTAGGCTTTCTGTGCTTTGTTTGGAATTTGTAGCATTTCTGTAGCGCTACCGTGGATCGTTAAATGAATGCAATAAGAAAGACAAATTCCTTGCGTAATAGGAAAAGTGGAGGAGATTATTTTTAATTAAATATTAAAGAATCTGGAGCAAAGTATTCCATACTACATTATGAAAGAATTCTTAACTGCATTTACCTACTATAACAAACTTCCACCTGGGAGGTAAATGTGATTAACAAAAACAAAGCTTTACAAAGCCATTAAATGTAAAATAAAATGGTTTCTTATCTGAAAACACATTTTACTTTTTTAAAAAGTTTTAAAAAATCAAATTTTCCCATAGAATTTTAGCCCAAAATTATATCCTTAATCTAAAGAACCAGGTTCTAAGGTTCTTGCCCAGTAGACCGAAAACAAACTTATTCAGAAATGTTGAAATCCGAAACGTGCCTTAACTCGCCTAAACGACCTCGTGCCAACCCGACTACCGGTGTTTCTAGCTGGCTTCTTCTCGCCCAAGCTTTTAGCGATTCTTGCTCGTTGCCTTCTCCGGGAGCCAGTGACCACACTTTTCGTGCATCTTCTTCAATTCTGTTGACTACCAAGGAGAATGATTCGGGACTGGGCCGCCGCTTACACGTGGAGAAATATAAATATGCTATTCCAGCGCTCTGTTCCCGTAACTTCAGCTAATCTTTCTTCATCCATTCTTTGAATGTCTGCTTTCTACTTTTGTTTGTATGCTTCTAAATTATCATTTAAATTATAAATATTTAGATCTTTTCTAATGAAATCTCTTATGTGGCTCTTTCTTGTGCAGTCTTTTACTTTTCTGAAAGATCTATGGTGCTTAATTTTAATTTAAAATATGAATTACTTAGGGACTTATATGGTTGAAAATTTGAAATTCCAAACTAATCAACCTAGCTTTTTGAAATGTATACTACCAGTATAATATAATATAAATCAGTTACAGATAAATTTCATTCATTTTGCTTTAATGGTTTGCAAGCTATGGTCAAATTCATTTGTTTTTTTGTCACGTCACAAAAAAAGATCCTTCAGACAAAAAACATTAAAATTTGGTATAACATTTTAAACCTAGGTTCACAATACATATTTTTTTTTATTGCCCTAGGTTTCTCGGTGTCTTCTTAGATTTAGGAACCAAACAATTTTAAAGTTATGAATCTGCTTTATTTATCATACAAATCTCATGTGTTACACTCACATGACTTTTTCTAGCTATTCTACAAACTTCTTACATAAGATTATTCTTCTTTCTGTATCTTGCTAATTGAGGTACTCATTAGCACAATGTTCTTATTACTTACTTCCTTATAAGTAGGAAAAAATAAGGGAATACACTAGGCTAAAGCCATAGGCAAATGTTTTAAAAGCTGTCGTTATGCGATTGTCATTACAAATCCCTTCTTTTCTTGGCCAGGAGTAGAACAAAAGAAAACCGCACACTCCCGTCTGAGAAAAGTATAAGTACTTTACAACTGAAACTAATAACACTGAATACCTCTAAAACGGTAAGCTCCACGAGAAAAATGTATATGACATAACTTGTGTATTTTAACAAGACCTACATTTTTGTATAGTAAGTTTTTGTCTATCTCTTACGGTTTATTAGTTATGCCAAATTAAGCAAAGTTCATCCAGAATAAACAGGTCTTTAGAAGCTATTCCCAGAAAATTCAAGATATACATATTATTCGTCAGCTAAATGTCTTTAACATACGATATTTTAATCAAAATCGTTAGAGCCATTTTTAATAAAATCAAAATTTTCGAAAAAAGTTCCATATAAAGGGTAGTTAGGGGTGGGGAGATTTTCTCAAAATCTTCGTGTCGCATCCCTGGAAGATATTAAACTTAAATACCAAGTTTGGTGCTTTACCGACTTTTTGTTTTTGAGTTATCGTGTTCACAGACACACGGTCCTTTTTGTGAAAATGTTTTTTTTTTATATACAGGGGACCCCAAAACATATTTCCGGTGAAATCTCGGTATTGAATTTTTGGGTGGAATACAATACTTCTCTATCCCTATGTACACTGCACATACGGGGCTAGAGAAAGTAAAAATGTAATCTTTGTGTTTGAAAATGGAAAAAATATGCTTAAATACATCTGATAGACGAATTTTTATTCGTTATTTCTCTATACATGTGTACAGCAATATTTATTTGTCTAGCAGAAAAACTGCTCCGTATGGAGTATCTTACAGGAAGAAAACTGAACACATGGCTCACCTAAAATCGCATGACTTGTATTAAAATCCACCATGTTGGTAGGTTAAACCCTCAGATTTTCTCTCCCCTGCTGCGGCCTTCTCTGTCCTTTTTTTCTTGCACTGCTGCTTTTCTTCTGCATATCATTTTTACTTTCGCTATACTTACTATGTATATAGTGTATGGAGAAGGTATTGCACTCCATCAAAAAATTCAATACCAAGATTTCACCGGAAATGTACGTTTTAGGGTCCCCTGTATCCAAAAAGAAATTTCCGAAAAGGTCCATGTGTCCGTGAGTCTGTGTGTCCGTATGCCTGTGAACACGATAGCTCAAAAACGAAAGTCGGTAAAATACCAAACTTGGTATTTAAATTTAGTATCTTCCAGGGATGCGAACAGAAGCTTTTGAGAAAAATCCTCCCACCCCAAACTACCCTTTACATGGAACTTTTTAGAAAATGTTGATTTTCTAGAAAATGGCTCTAGCGATTTTGATTAAAATATCGTATATTAAAGATATTTACCTGAAAAATAAAAAGTATATATTGGATTTTCTGGGAATAGCCTCTGAAGACTACTTTATTCTCGGTCAATTTTACGGAATTTTGCATAACTGCTAAACCGTAAGAGATGGACAAAAACTTACCACTCATCAAATGTAGAGCACTTTAAAACTCACAATTTATGCTATATAGCTTTTTTCGTGGAGTTGATTGTTTTTGAGATATTCCTTGCTCTTGGTTTCAGCTATAAAAAACATAATTTTCTCATACAGGACTTTATGAACTCGTGTCCATACAAACAAAGGAACTTCAGTCACATAGCAACCAGCTTTTGACTGTCACTTTAACCTATGATACTCCATTACTTCGCTTCTACTGACAAGGAAGCAAATAATAAGACTAATTTTTTCTCGATTAGCATAATAGAAGCATAAGTTTTTTACCAATAATTTATTGCAGAGTTGTAGAGAAAGTCATCTGAATGGAACACATCAGATTTTTTACTTTTAATAATGCGAATAAGATCTCGTTGAACTGAAGTTTTTCTTACCGAGTCCAAAAGAGTTTCACCTCTAATGCTTTGCTGTAGCTCCAGTTGAAGCATTTAAAAACGCTACCTGTTGCTCAATAATAGCCTTTCTGCATTCAGGAATGTTTAAATCATTTTATAGAATTAAAATTAAAAATCCGATTTTTTGTAATTTTTCATGAAATTTCAGCCCTCAAATATACTGTGAAAATTCCGCGCCATCTGTTTAGCTTAAAACGCAATAAATTTGAGAAAGTAAACCCCTATGGTCAAGCATTGGAACAGGCTTTGACCAACTACTCTTCGAGAAAGTTCGCCGTTCTGGAATAATGAAATAAATGACTCCCTAGCAACAGCAGAAAATAAACGTAAAACTGCCCCCACGGTAGAGTGGTCTTTAACCAGAATCTTTCCCTATCCCCCATAGAGTCTGGAAGTATGTATGTGTCTTTTGAATAATAGCAAGACAATACTGATAAAAAAATAAATAAATCATAAAAAATCTGATGTGTTACACTCACATGACTTCCTCTAGCTGTTCTACAAACTTCTCACACAAGATTACTCTTCTTTCCGCATCTTGCTAATCGAGGTACTCATTACCGCAATGTTCTTATTACTTAGTTACTTATAAGTAGGAAAAAATAAGGGAACACACTAGGCTAAAGCCATAGTTAAATGTTTCAAAATCTGTCGTTATGCGACTGTTATTACAAATCCCTTCTTTTCTTGGCCAGGAGTAGAACAAAAGGAAACCGCACACTCCCGTCTGAGATAACTGAAACTAATAAAACTGAATACCTCTTAAACTGTAAGCTCCACGAGAAAAATGTATATGACATAACTTGTGTATTTTAACAAGACCTATATATTTTGTATAGTAAGCTTTTATCTATCTCTTATGGTTTACTAGTTATGCCAAATTAAGCAAAATTCATCTGGAATAAACAGGTCTTTAGAAGCTTTTCCCAGAAAATTCAAGATATGTGTATTATTTGTCGGCTAAACATCTCTAATATACGATATTTTAATCAAAATCGTTAGAGCCATATTTAAGAAAATCAACATTTTCGAAAAAAGTTCCATATAAAGGGTATTTTGTGGTGGGGGATTTTTCTCAAAAGCTTCGTGTCGCATCCCTGGAAGATACTAAACTTAGATACCAAGTTTGGTGCCTTAGCGACTTTTCGTTTTTGAGTTATCGTGTTCAGACACACACACACACACACACACACACACGGACCTTTTTGTGAAAATGATTGTTTTTTTTGGATATTGGGGACCCTAAAACATATATTTCCGGTGAAATCTTGGTATGGAATTTTTTGGGTGGAATACAATACTTCTCTATCCCTATGTACATTGTACATACGAGGCTAGAGAAGGTAATAATTACTGACTGTTCAGGCTTTACTGATTACTGATAGGATATTACTTTTTATGTTCAGTAATTATTAGTTTTCCAGTAAATACTTAAAATTTGTTTGAATAGGATTCAGCGATTACTTGTTGAGTTAAGTATTTGCAGAAATATTTTTAAGTTTGCAAAGAGTTGACTTGCAAAAGCATCAGCAAATAACTATGGCAGCCTTATTACCCATACATCAGGCAAAGAGTTACAATAAGGGATATTAGTCCCAGTGATTCAAAGAAGCTTCTGAAGTTTGAAAGTAAAAGTGAAAACTTTTTAACAAACTATTTTCTAGACGGTAAGGATGAAACAAGGGGTGGAGCATGAAGTTCTCATCATAAAAGTAGATTTTTTTACGCTATTTAGCTGACCCAGCTGCAGGAAATTTTGGTATTCACCATTCCACGTGTGCAAGACCATAGAATTCGTGCCAAATAGAATTGAGGCAAAGGCGGGTGACTCGATAAAAATTCCAACCTCAAATTTGAGATTCAAGAAGTGAAAGAAAATGTCTCTTCTTGCTTTAGATTTCCTTCAGCTATTGGTGCGCTTGACTGTACTTACGTACAACATACTACTATGTGCTCCTCCATGGCAAGGCCTCCCATCCAGCTATTCATTTGTTTATTCAGTTTATATTGAAAATGTTCCAAGGTATTGCTCATTAGTAAAAGTAAACTGTTATTGAATTAAAACTCAGTAGTTACTTTTACTGATAAGTCTTAACTTTCCTTGTCAAGTAATTACTTGACAGTTCACTGATTTTATTTAACTGACCCAATGTGCGAGTTTGAGGAAAATTAAACGATTTTAACCCAAAGTAAAGAATCTCCAGACAACGAGTTGTTTCTGGTGCAAAGCCCCCGATATGACCTTAGATGTTAAAGGGGGCTATATAAATGAAGCAATAAAATAATCTGATGTGTTTATTCACATGACTTTTTCTACATTTCTGCAACAAATTATTGTTAAAAACCTTATGCTTCTATATTCTTCATGATAATTGAGAAAACATTAGCAGAAATAGTCTTATTACTAGCTTCCTTGTAAATAGAAGCGAAATAAGGGAGTACTTTAGGTTAAAGTGATAGTCAAAAGCTGGTTGCTATGTGACTGAAGTTCCTTTGTATGAACAGGAGTTGAAAAATTCGTGTATGAGAAAAGTACAAGTTTTTCAAAGCTGAAACCAAAAATAAGGAATATATCAAAAGCGACCAACTCCACGAAAAAAAGTGTATATGACACAAATTGTGTGTTTTAACGTGCTCTACAAATTTCTGTGTTGTAAGTTTTTGCCCATCTCTTATAGTTTAGCAGTTATGCAAAATTCCGTAAAATTAATCCAGAATAAAAGTAGTCTTCAGAAGCTATTCCTAGGAAATTCAAGATATACATTTTATTTGTTAGGTAAATATCTTTAATATATGATATTTTAATCAAAATCGTTAGCCATTTTTGAGAAAATCAAAGTTTTCGAAAAAAGTTCCATGTAAAGGATAGTTGTGGGGTGGGGATTATCTTGAAATCTTCGTGTCGCGTCCTTGGGAAGATATCAAACTTAAATATCAAGTTTGGTATTTAACGGTCTTCTAGTTTTTACTTTCTCTGTACGCACTATATACATAGTGTATAGAGAAGGTATTGCACTCCACCCAAAAATTCGATACCGATATTTCACCGGAAATATATGTTTTAGGGTCCCCAATATCCAAAAAAAGAATTTTCATAAAAATGTGTCCGTGTGTCTGTGAACACGATAACTCAAAAACGAAAAGTCGATAAAATACCAAACTTGGTATTTAAGTTTAGTATTTTCCAGGGATGCGACACAAAGATTTTGAGAAAAATCCCCCTACCCCAAAGTACCCTTTACATGGAACTTTTTTCGAAAATTTTGATTTTCTCAAAAATGGCTAACGATTTTGATTAAACTTTGTATATTAAAGATATTTACCTGACAAATAAAGTGTATATCTTGAATTTTCTTGGAATAGCCTGTAAAGAGTAGTTTATTCTGGATGAATTTTACTGAATTTTGAATAACTGCTAAACCTTAAGAGATGGGCAAAAACTTACTGCACAAAAAATGTAGAGCACGTTAAAACACACAGTTTATGTTATATACCTTTTTTTTCGTGAGTTCGTCGTTTTTGAGACATACCTTATTTTTGGTTTCTGCTATGAAACACGTATACTTTTCTCATACAGGAACTTGTCACTCCTATCCATATAAACAAAGGAACTTCATTGGCATAGCAACCAGCTTTTGACTATCATTTTAGCCTATGGTAGTCCGTTATTTCGCTTCTACTTACAAGGAAGCAAGTAATAAGACTATTTCTGCTCATTTTTTCTGATTAGCATAAAGTAAATAGAAGTATAAGCTTTTTAAGGATAATTTGTTGCAGGTATATAGAGAAAGTCATGTGAATGGTACACATCAGATTTTTAACTATGCAATCCACACACACACACACACACACACACACACACTCCCACACACTCCACACGGACCTTTTTTAAAAAATGGTTATTTTGGATTCAGGAGGACCTAAAATATGTATTTCCGGTGAAATCTCGGTATCGAATTTTTGGATGCATTACAATACCTTCTCTATACACTATGTACGTAGTAGGTTTAGAGAAAGTAAAAATAATAAACTTGAGTTACTTATGAGATGATTGCGAACAAGTTACAAGAAAATTACAGAGCAGAGTGTGCAAAGCGTGGCTTATAATACATTTCGCATAAGTTAAGTTTGTTCCCAGTTAACTGGTGTATTTGTTTGTCACAATATATATAGTAGGTGTATAACAAATGTGAATAAGGAGCTTGGGTACATCTAATGCAATAAACAAATTGCTTTAACATGTACATAAGTTGAGAGGAGCATAGGAAGTTATTCCCAGAGGGCGCTTCTGAAAACCTTTTCATGCCAACAAGCTCTGCAGAAAGTTAATCTTACTGAGAGGGTTGCCAAGTGCATGTCCCTCTCTCTCCCTCTCTCAGCAAAACTAGACGAGCGACCTACAGCCTAACCCCAGTCGGGCACTTCTTGCAGATATGGCCCTTAGGTATTTAACTTCATTTGCGATGGTATATTTCATTCTGCAAAGTTTGGACACCTGCATTAAGTACCTTTCTAGGAAACCAAGCTGCTCATTAATAATTACGCGGGATGAACCTTGACACGACTTTCGCTAAATGAGTGTAAGGTGAATTATATTCCCTATATTACTGCAGCTAGTCTGCACAAATATACCAACTTTAACATAAGATATGAAAGATGTCATATTCGTATGTTATTTCACTTAATACAGTATAAGCATTACATGCTTCTCTACACGTACAATGTACATAGTGCGTAGAGAAGGTATATTATTCCACTCAAAAATTCTCTATCGAGATTACACCGGAAATATATTTTGACACCCCCAGAATACAGAAAAACACAGAATAGTTAAAAAAAAAAAAACGGAATCACCGTGAAATACTGAATTTGGTATTTAAGTTTTGTATCTCCCAAGGATTTATTACGAATATTTTCAAGAAAATCTTTCCACCCCAAACTACCCTTTACATGGCAAAATTATCTGAAATGTTTATCTTCTCAAAAATGGCTGTAACGATTTTGATTAAAATACCGTATGTAAATAAAATGAATATCTTGAATTTTCTGCGAATAGCCTATGAAGACCTGCTTATCCCGGATGAATTTTACTAATTTTTGCGTAAATGGTAAGCCGTAAGAGATAGACAAAGGCTTACAACACAAAAAATGTAGATTTCGTTGAAACACACAATTTATTGCCTATACTTTCTTTTTTTATAGCTCACCATTTCTGAGATATTCCTAGTTACTGGTTTTAGCTTTAAAATATTTAAACGTTTCTCATGTGGAAATTTGTCAGCTCTTGGCCATGCAAAGAAATGGAATTTAAATTACATTGCAACCAGCTATCGCTCTAGCCTAGTGTACTCCCTTATTTCCACTCTACTTACAAGGAAGCAGGTAGTAAAACTATTTCTTCTAATGTTATCCCGATTTGGATGAAGTATATAGAAGAATAAGCTTTTTAAACATTTTTTTAGAGATGTAGAGAAATTCATGTGAATGGAACACATCAGGTTTTATGTTTAATATTAATCAATATTAAGTTCAAGTCGCCCAAATCAATAGAATCCTGTAAAGCTATAATGGGAAGTATTCGTATAAACCAAAATCTCCCTGAAACAATTAAATTTGTTCTCCCATTATTTATAACAATCATGCGGAACTTTTTGACAAATCTACGAGGGACGTTTTGTCATCATGGCTTTGCAAGGGGCCCAGCATTTGAGGAGGTTACATTTAATACTATTTCAAATATTAGACTTGAAATCAAGTCACTGAATAAAATTTAACATAGAAAAAAACGATTTTCCCACATAGAGATAAATTGTGAAACAATATTACGAGCATTATAGGAAAGGAATATAAAAAACCTGATGTGTTCCATTCACATGCCTTTCTATATTCTCAGTAACAAATTGTTAAAAAGCTAATTACTCTATCTACCTCATGCTAATCGAGATAAACATGAGCTGAAATGTTTATATTACTTACTTCCTTGTAAGTAGGAGGAAAATAAGGGAATACACTAACTAGACTAAAGCAATTCTCAAATATACCCTTCTGTGCGTGTGTATGTGACTGAACCCCTCCTAAACGACTGCGCCGATTTTAATGAAATTGTTTGTGTGTTCCAGTGGATTCGAGAAAGTTTAGATTCTCAGTTCGGTTCGATGGAAATTCTTTATTTAATTAATTGTTTATTTATAAATTGTAGTTGATTTTGGAATGTTTTAGATTGGATCCGACAGACTGCGCTACAATCGCAGTATCGAATAATCAATAATATTTTATTCCAATTCCAGTTTTTCCCAACAGGTGGTGCTACGATCAAATTCAGGAAAATATTTTATAACTTCGTGTTATTATTGTTACAAAAAAAATGTGCTAATTGAAATATTACAATAAGATTCAATTAATGTTTCAAGAGTTTTAAAGTGTGCATAAAAAACTATACATTTTGCAAATTCAGTGTGGAATTGATGTGAGTACTTTGTATAATTTTCTATCAAATTTACACGTGCGTTAATTAACAGCCACCCTAACCTACAAAAAAGTTTTAAATTTTCGAATTAAAGACGTGACTACAGGACAACGTCTGTCGGGTCCACTAATCTTTTAATAGATTGCCATTTGGTTGAAATCCGTTTCTTTGTATAGCCTGGAGTTTACAAATTCCCGAATGAGAAAATTTTACGTATTTTAAAACTGAAACGAATTACATGGAATATCTCGGTAATGGTCAATTGTACGAAAGAGACACATATGGCATAAACTGTGTATTTTAAGGAGATCCAGACTTTTTGTAAAAAGTTTGTCTATCTCTTACGGTTTACCAGTTAGCCATATACATTTTCCCTTAACAGTTCCAGGCTTGACAAATTGGCCACGAGAGTCGCTCCGAGACATCCCTCCGAAACCGAGGTTAATAATCCTGCAGAGCAGACTTAACAGCGTTTCCTCTGGTAGGACCAAGAAGAAATTTTAATTCGAAGTCCTCTACACCATCTGCCCACCACCAGCCCAAGAGTCAACCGCAAACATGCAAGAGGGAAATAAAATGAGAGGAAATGGGATGGGGAGAGAGAGGAACTTGGTAAAATACATCACTGCAGCAGTCACCTTGGTCAATCAGAGAAAACAACAGGCTTTGGTCGGAGATGGCGGTAACCGGGAGTCAAACCCGGTGCCTCACTAGCCATCTTGCTTAGTATCTTCTTCCTTAATAAAATAAAGGAATCCTTACGCCTGTAACAAACAGACCTTTCTTTTATAAATCTATTGTTATTGGAGTTCTTTAACGACTGCTCAGTTACAGGGTTTGTAAATGGCCTTAATCTTCATGAAATGTATAGGTTTGCCTTTTCATTATTACGTGTACCGAGCTGTAATTGCATCGAGGGCAATAAGAAACGAGTGTAATAGAGTAGTTGGCAATTCCATTAATTGAGTTTACGTTAATGGTAAATACCCATTATATTCTTGAGTCTGAACACTGGCTCGCAGAAATGCTCGTTTATGTATAATTCAGTGTGTTTATTATCGTTTGCACGCTGATGTTTGCTATTAAGGCCAGTCAGGATCGATGTAAATGAGCTTTCTAGTTATTTGGTCCCGTTTAATATTTAAACGAATATGGTACGTTAAACACTTGGCTACGCTACTGAAATTGCTGCATATATAAAGTTAAATATTGGTTAAAATTGTTAAAATTAATTAAAATCACAAATGTTAAACATGTTAACAAACACTTCCATTTAGGACAATTTTGGATAATTTTCTCAGTTAATTTCCATGCGTTTATCTTGCACTCGGTAAGATATCATCGCTGGCATTTAGAACCACAATTAATAGTAGTACACTACATATAGTAAGTAGGTAAGTATTGCATTCATACAAAGATTATAAACCGAAATGTCTACAGAAAGAGACGTTTTAAGACCCCCTGAATCCGAAAAAAATATTTTTACAACAAAGCCCTCTGTGTGTGTAAGTGGGTGAGTGTAAGATGGATAGAGAACATCACTCAAACAAGAAAATTAGTTTAATATTCAAGTTCAAAGTCCACCTGGAATACCACCCAGGATTTTCAAATAAATACCCCAACCCCAAACTACCCTCTACATAGAATTTTTTTTTAAAATTTGACCACTTTAAATACAATATATCCGATACATTTTAATGCCAAATAAAATTTATATCTTGAATTTTCTAGAAATGACATTGTAAGTGTGATTGCCTTAAAGATGCTCCAACAGTTTTAATTAAAAACCCACATGTCCATACATTTTAATAGAAAATAATGTTTAAATATTGAATGTTCTAGAAATAACCTCTGAAGTCCTTTTCATTCGGGATGACTTATGCATAACTCGTAAACCGTAAGAGATAGACAAAAACTTACTCAAAAATATGTAGATCGCTTTAAAAAACACAATTTATGTGAAAATATTTTTCTTGTAGAGGTACTCTACTTCCGAGATATTTCTTTGTTGGTTTCAATTTTAAAAAGTCGTATGATTTTCTCAAATGGGATGTCCTTATTCTTTTTCTTGCCTCTAGTCAAACTAAAGGAACAGAGGGACCTAATCTTAAAATATCGCTGAAGTTTAGTGTACGTACTCCCTTTTTCATTTGTATCTAGAAGGAAATATTTAATAAAACGTTTATGCGAATGTTTGTCTAGATTAACGTCTAGTAAATGGAAAAATAATCTATTTAGAGAATGGACATATTCTATTTAGAGAATGGATTGAACTTAGTTTCCTAAATATATATTAATGCAGTAAGTTATAAAATTGATCTCTCTTGCTTATTATTGTGTTTGATGAAAAATGCATTACTTTCTAAAAGCGCTTCCCATAATTTTTAGATAAGTTTGATTATTTATATAGTTGCATACGCATATTTTAGAAGGTGTTTGATAAAATAAATGTCATTATTTCACGATCTCAATGGGAAATAGTATAGTTCTGATAATCTAAAACCATTTGTTTCTCGCCCCTCTTCAGCAAATATTCTAACCAGAAGTCTGATTTAAAAATAGATATCAAATTACAAGTTAAAGAATGCTTATATAAAGTTCCCTAACTTATGTCTAAGTTACAGAGTCAACCATATTTTGTTAAGATATATCACATACAATGATTTCAACATGCATCAAAATATGACGAAAAAGTGTAGAATAAAGACTGAGAAACAAGAACATTATAAAACACTTGATGTTATTGAGTTACAACTTTATCAATTATATTTAAAACTTACAATCAAGATGGATTTCCTGTTTGGAGAAACTTTGAACACAATTATTACCCATAACTACATTTTGTAATGGTGAAGAAAATTAAAATTTACAAAAAAAAAAAAACTATCCGTCTTAAATACGAGCACTCGCCTAATTACCAACCAAAAGATTATAAAAATGAAACCAGTTAATCATGTAGTAAATTTATCAAGTGAAACCTTCAATGCTAAGGAATTACATCTTTTGAATGAAGGCTTTAAGATCAATTTGTCATTTTTTCAAGACATCCATATTAATGTGGCCAACAAAAGTTTAGTTACCTTTACACTCACTCAAATAGCTTCCAACACATTGAAAATGAAACACTCTTAAGATCCTTAAGAAATTTAATAAACGCATTAAGAATCCAGAATTAAAATTAATGAAAAGAACTCGATGAGCGTTCTGTAGTGTATTTAAAATCTGATAAAGGCAACCAGATAACAATTTTAAATGATGATGACTAAAATGACAAAGAGTATTGAAACTGTTACAGAATGATGATTATACCCAAGTAAATAAAGAACCATTAAACTCCTGTGTTAAACTTATTAACCAAGCAAAATCTGATTTAAATCTCATGGCCGCTAAGGGAAAGAAAAATTAAAAATAGTAACCCAATATTATCAAGGACGTATTGTCTACCAAAGTTACATAAATAAAAGCTTGAGACCTATTATTAATAATATAGGTTCTGCTAGTTATGAATTTTCAAAGTTTTTAAGAAAAACATTTAACTGGTTCAAAAAATGTGAATTCTGAATATAAAATATATTTGCAGTTAATCAGTAAAATAAAGCATGTAACACTTATAGAAGAGGAGAGCATCTTTTACTTAAAGAATGTTTTTCTTCTATTTCGACTGATGAGAACATAAATCAAGAATTAATTATTCTAACTTCTCGCTGCATCAATCAGAGGTTCTTCACCTTTGACAATAAATTTGATAAACAGACGCAGGGATTGCTTACGAGAAATCACATTATACACTTCTTAGTAGATTTTTATATGACTTTTTTAGAAATTAAAGTTACTAAAGACCATCTTGAAATATTCTTGGTATGTAGATGGTGTGTTGGCTGTTCTTCCTTGCAATTATATAATATCTGAAATGCTCAGCACGGTAACATTAAGTTTACAATGGAAATTGAGAAAAACCATGTGCTTCCTTTTCGGGATTTGAGAGTATTTCAAAACGATAATAAGTTACATTTGGCATGTATAGAAAACCTAATCATATGGATAATTGCGCATAGAATAATAAATGTAGTCCTAAAGAGTTTTAACGTGCTGTCTTTTAAGCTTAATATATAGATTGAACAATGTGCCCTTAACAGGTGAAAAATAGAATTGAACTATAAGTTCCCAAAAATAAAGAACTTACGGGTTAATTGATTTATAAAATACTTAAAACATAAAAACAAAATCAAGAAAAAACAGCTACTTTATTAACATTAATAAAGAAGAATGACAATACAAAATATGAAGAACTTATACCTGATCCAAAGTTATACCCATTGTTTCACAGTGTGTTTGGGAAACAAAATAATATTGGCACCTAAAAATACATCCAATTTGAAAATAAGGCTAGCAAAAAATATATATGCTAAATAAGTCTGGTATTTATCACATCATTTGCAAGAATAAGGAAAAGGTTTATTTGATAGAACAAAAACAAAATTAAGAACGCGTTTAAAAGAATACCAAATAAATATTAATCTAAAGCAATTAGAAAGATCAGCAGTAGCAAATCATATTTGGAATCAAAACCTTGAAATAGGGTAAGAAATAAAATTAGTAAAAGCCATTATTACATCATCAGAGTTAAGTATTTGGGGAGGGGGAATCTTCATCCATAGAAACGACAACAATGTTGTCAATTTTGATTACCGCCAACTGATGTCATTTTGCTATTAATACAATCTGAAAATCCAGCTAAAGACTTAGCTCGTCGGAAGAAGGCAGATGTTACAGAAGACCAACCACTACTGCCAGGTGTCGTCCCAATCGGTGTCGCCTATATTAGGAGTCGAGATAGAACCATCCCTAACCCACAGATCTGTTAGAGGATGACTGGATTACTTATCGAAACGCGTCCAGGCAACTTCCAACAATATTCCAGCGAAGAAAGTGTAAATAATGGAAATCCAAAAGAGTATAACATGTAATTCTCGCTTTTAATAGTGTTTTAATACTCATTAAGCGTATACAAAATTACAAAATTAGAGCTATTGGCGGATACTGGTAGCCGAAATAAAGACTTTTTAATTAATTCTCAATATACTGGTAACTTTATTCTCTCGGAAATAAAAGCTCTGTAACGGAAGTGGAAAACATGTTAACCTTTCGCCGTTTGCACTGTTCCTGTATACAAAATCATAGACTGTAATACAAACCTGGAACTGCACTTGGTGAACAAGATTCCTCACCGTTTCCTCTGATATACAAGAATTTAGCTCTCTGGCAGTTTGGTCTCTAACACCGCCACTCATCGGCGTTTAGTTGCATTTGCCCCGTTGACCTAAGTAATTCTTTAAACGCACGAAAGGTTTTTTGCACTCACAAAATATAGTGATGTTGGGCCACTTGGTATAGTTTATTTAAACTGTGCCGTCTCAATCTTGCACCTCAGTTTTTGTCGCCATCCGTGGTGTAATGGTTTTTTCATACACCCAAGGTCGCGGGTTCAAACCCGGTGGAGAACGATGGATTTTTCCGGGTGTAAAAATCCTCAGCATGGCTTCCTTCGTAAGGGAAGTAAAGCCGGTGGTCCCGTGTCGTAGATTTAGAACCTCAAGCCTGATAGAGGGGGCTCTGAGCAAAATTAAGCATTCTTTCACGCCCAATTTAGAATGAGACGCTGAGAACCACACCCGTTAAAGAGCGTCCATAAATAACAAGCCATTTACATTTTATTTTGTACCTCAGTTGTAATTAATTGTGTTAAGTAGCAAATAAATATTGCCTGTCAGTATACTCTGCCGACGTACTGCCCTGCCAGAGAAGTTGCCTAGTCGTCACGGGGTACTATTATTTAGGATCAAACATCGACAACCTTGGAACCAGCTTACCCAGCACCATTGCATCACAGGAGTTGCTAGCAACACTGAATAGGAAAAGATAAGGAATACATCTAGAATCCTACAGCAGCGCGGCCATGGGGGACCGTGCGTGAAAACTTCAAAATGAAATACGTCATCACTAGGTTGGCAGACCAAGCATTCCAGCAGATATGTAAGAACACAACATTTCATGAACCAAATTTAGATTGTAAATGTATGCTATGTGAAAGGATAAGTGACTTATATTACATTGAGGTATGCACAAAAAGAACAAAGACAATATATGAATATGCCAAAATTTAAATTTTAATGTATTCATATTTTAATCTTCACTATTTGACTGCAATATATTATTATTGTTATTAGTAGTAGTAGTAGTAGTGGTAGTGGTGGTGCAGGTGTCGTCGTTAGTGTTGGTGTTGGTGTCATTGGTGGTGTTGGTGTTGGTGGTGTTGGTGTCGTTGGTGTTGGTATCGGTGGTGTTGGTGTTGGTGTCGTTGGTGGTGTCGGTGTCGTTGGTGGTGTTGGTGTTGGTGTCGTTGGTGGTGTTGGTGTTGGTGTTGGTGGTGTTGGTGTTGGTGTCGTTGGTGGTGGTGTTGGTGTTGGTGTCGTTGACGTTGGTGTCGTTGGTGGTGTTGGTGGTGTCGGTGTTGGTGGTGGTGTTGGTGGTGTCGGTGTTGGTGGTGTTGGTGGTGTCGGTGTCGGTGGTGGTGGTGTTGGTGTTGTTGGTGTCGGTGGTGTCGATGTCGGTGGTGTCGGTGTCGGTGTCATTGGTAGTGTTGGTGTCGTTGGTGGTGTTAGTGTTGGTGTCGTTGGTGGTGTTGGTGTTGGTGGTGTCGGTGTTGGTGGTGGTGTTGGTGTCGGTGTCGGTGGTGCTGGTGTTGGTGTCGGTGGTGGTGGTGGTGGTGGTGTTGGTGTTGGTGGTGGTGTTGGTGTCGGTGGTGGTGGTGTCGGTGGTGTCGGTGTTAGTAGTGTTAGTATTATTAGTGTTAGTGGTGTTGATGTTGGTGTTAGTGGTGTTAGTAGTGTTGGTGTTGGTGTTGGTGTTGGTGTTAGTAGTGTTAGTATTATTAGTGTTAGTGGTGTTGATGTTGGTGTTAGTAGTGTTAGTATTATTAGTGTTAGTGGTGTTGATGTTGGTGTTAGTGGTGTTAGTAGTGTTAGTGTTAGTGGTGTTGGTGTTGGTGTTAATAGTGTTAGTATTATTAGTGTTAGTGGTGTTGATGTTGGTGTTAGTAGTGTTAGTATTAATAGTGTTAGTGGTGTTAGTATTATTAGTGTTAGTGGTGTTGATGTTGGTGTTAGTAGTGTTAGTATTAGTAGTGTTAGTGGTGTTAGTATTAGTAGTGGTGGTGGTGGCCCAATTGAAAGAGTTAGTTTCTTTGTGCAGAGGAGGCTTACATCAACATTACATTTATGCTTTTGTCCCTCATTCCATCTCAAGCACTTCATTTCCTTACTTTCATATTGGAATCTGACATTCTACTGGACGAAGCGAGGAAAGGTCGACACTATTTGCTGAAGCATTCTGACTGCTTCTAAGAATGGCTATAGAGTCAAGTATTCCCCTACATGAAAAGTCGACACTATTTGCTGAAGCTTCTAAGAATGGCTATAGAGTCAAGTATTCCCCTAGATGAAAAGAACCATGAGTTCATATCTTGCATATTTAAGATAGTTATAAACTGAAGTTTTGTCTGGAGAAGCAACATTCTGATGAAATGAATACTACCTTCAAGGAAAGCTTGTCATTCAAATACGTTATTCTAATGGAGAATGAATTCAGAAAGGATTAAAAGGAAGCATTTAATAATAACTCTACATATTTTCTTAGGAGAGTAGGAAACTATGTAGATCACTTAAATTTGCATTGTAAATCATATTTAACTTCACAGATTTTCTGAGACCTTCAACACAGCTAAATGTAACTGTTCTTGTGGGAATTAAATTCCACTTTGAAGACATCCTCCACTGCTCGCCACTGCATTGTGAGAGCTAGTTCAGAGATCTTTCTTGAAGGGTGTGCGTGAGTGGCTGCGGAATTGGTTTTACGATAAATAATCAAAACTAAATCTAAGCATAAAACTGTAAATGCCCCTGGTAGCTATCAATAGCTTTAAAAGTTTAAATAATATTTGTTTCAGTATTAAAAGTAACAACTGTAAGTTACAATGACTATGAAAATACTATGACGAATCCACTTGCACTCTCTGTTAAGTAGACAATGGAATTATCACCCAGAAAGTTTACAAGACCGTTATTTATTATTTTATACTTTATATGTTTTTCTGTCATTATTGTTAAAAAGTATATAGTTATATAATAGTTTGAATTAGTTTCGTTTCCTATTTAGTTTATATAATTTTTTTATGATTGTTATTTATATGGTAGAATAATGTTAGCTAGCTCGATACTCGTGTCCCACCAACTTCCATATAACTGTTGTTACTACTGTAAGGAGTAGAGTAATAAGACGTAAATTTTCAGAGTGCACGAACTATTATTAATATAAGTCCAGCCTACATCCTCACTACACCACCAAACTGCCTACGTTAAGTTGCCAAGTATTACGTTCCCTGCTCAGTTTGACACAGCTTTTCACTCTTTGAGTTGCTAAATTTCTGTTTTCTCTCTAATTCCCATATTGTTCTGGTGTGCGTTTTCAGATATTCTTTATATTTCCTAACGTGCTTGAATTGCAATGAACTGAACCTTATCTTGCAGAATTATAGCCTTAATTTTTACATTATTCGTTTGATTTTAATATAAGAAACTTAGTTATTTTAGTTTAACTACTTTCCCATTATTTATTTATAAAACAATTAGTTTAATTAGACACAAACTTTGGTATCAGCACTCTGAATGGAAAATTCCCTTTGACAAATTAACCCAATTAGGAATCAGAACGCACATTTTTCGACACAATGGGTAAAATAGATAAAAATGCAATCATAGATGTACTTTTTATAAAATATAAAAATAAGAATATAAGTTATAAGTAAAATAAGCGAGCTCTGAAGTCCAGGGTTCGATTCCCGACTGAGCCATGGAGTGTTTATTTAAAAATAATATGAAATTCTTTGCGGAATCTGGAGAAAATAACAAGAAAGGGTATAAGACTGCGTTTAATAGGAAAAAAAAAACATTAAGATAATCTATAGTCAACGAGTAATAGAGTCGTTAGTTGTTTATCAGTTGAAAATTCCCGATATGATCATAAACTTAAGCGGAGGATAAATTGAAAGAAATTGATAGAGGGATAAAATTGTCAATCTGAGGCGTGTATGTGGTCAATCATTCAATCGTTGTTGCCACATGGTAATTTCAAATAAATCAAGTTTTGCGAAAAACAACAATCCTAAATTTTGCAAACTAGGTGCTGAATGAATAAAACGAAATTAATAAAGTATTTAAAGTAATCTCATATACCAAACTTGCTTCCCACTCCAAAACTAGCTTTTCCATGGAACATTTTTCGAAATGTTTGATAATCTAAAAAAACGCCTCTAACTAATTAAAAAATTGATTCAGCACATTTACATGGAAAAAAAATATAAAACTTGAAGTTTTTGGAAATAGCCCCGTTAGTCTTCTTCATTCTGAGTTACGTTTGCATAGCTGGTAAACTGTAAGAGGTATACAAAAACTTACTGTAAAAGAAATGTAAAAACTTTGTCATGTAAGAGTTATTTGTAAAGTGAAACATGTTATAAATATTCTCTGTTATTGGTTCTAATTTTAAAATATTCGAACGCTTCTCAAACGGGAAGTCTTAATCCGTTTCATCTCTTTTTGTTTTACTCCTAGCTATGTACAGGTAACTGTAGTTCAATGACAATCGCATAGCGATCGATAGCTTTTAAGCTCTTATTTCCTTTATACTTATAAGAACGAGTATTTCTAGTAACGTTTATTTTGTTATCATGATACAGATGGAAGAATAAACTGCTGTAGGAATGGTGTGCAGAACTGATACAGAAAATTCTGTAAGTGGAATACCTCAGATTATTTTTATTTATTCTTCCCCGTGTTCGCTTTCTCGCATATGCTACGTTCTTTCTTTTTAGTAGCAGAATACTCTGACTGCTTTATGCTACATATACTGCTCATTCTGTAGAAATTGTAGAAGAATTAATTTGCACGCTTCTCTGCCGTTTAAAATTCTTCCCCTTTTTTGTCTTTTTCACCTCTGCTAACTTTCTTTTGTTGTTCCGCTTTAATTCCCCGTTTTTCTTCTGGGATAGCTCATTGTATTCCGTTTCTAATGACATTCATGCGCATTTTCTGCATTCTTGTTAAGCAAGGTTTCCGAATTTGGTATTCAAACAGCACCCTAGTTTTCCTTTATTGCCAAAGAAAGGTATAATTCACAACTAAGGGTACCTTCTTTATCGTCTGTTATAGGCAGGGTCTGGAATAAAGTTTAATATCAGCTAAACACAGAATAATTTGTAGCGAATAGCTGCGAGTGCGCTATTAGATAATTTTCATAACAGGGCATGCCCTTGTTGGAGATAGTATTCAAAGCCATACTACAAGAAATTGGTACCATACCTATATCGGCGGAAAGAATGCTCATGCTAATATTCATATACATGGTGTAAATAATTGTACAAGGTGGCGCAAAAGTAATCTTTGTAGGTAAATCTTGAAGGCCGCCGGGAATAAAATAATAATTTCGGGACATTCTTGGGTACACATTAATTTATTTTTCAGTCAGCGTTTTTATTTTTACCAAATAACACTGCCCAACAGTGAAAATGTTTCGGGCTCAAAAATAGTTAATTCTTGTATATTTCCATCTGCTGAATTAAGAAACCACCATAAACATGACAGATTAGCTCTTGCTTTGAAGATAACGTGACATTTCATATCAACAATTTTAGTTTGGGCAAAATTTTGTTTTGGGAATTGGCACACCTGTCCAATAACAAAGTACAAATGCCCATAAGCTGTTTGTAAGTCATAAACGTAGATACTATTGCTGTGACTGTGAGTGTCTGCTGTAACTAATGCAGAATTTCTGGTTTCAGAGTGCTTTTGTAGTGTAAAATTCATAAAAAAATTCCACGAAAATGTGTAAATATGATCAATAATTTTTGTTTCATTTGTGGTGAATAAAATTTTCCTTACAGAAACGCAATCTAGCCCTCTTGTGAAGACTGTCAGCACTGTTTCGGTATGAAAGTAGGGGACCAGGATAAATCTTGGGCTCCACATATATGTTGCAATGCATGTTCAGTTACACTGCGATAATGCATGAAAAATAAGAAACGATCTATGGCTTTTGCTGTGCTTATGAAACATTGAGCTATGAGCCAAGGAGGACAGGCTTTTAAGTACATAAGAGAGAAAGTTCTGAAATTATTGATGCAAAAGTTAAGGAAGGTATTTTTGTCGGGCTACATTTTTGAGAACTTGTAAAGGATCCTGCATTTGACCAAGTTTTGGAGGGGAAAGAAAAGGGAACTTAGGAAGACTTCAAGGGAGTTGTTCCTGGAATTTTAGGCAACAAAAGAGAGAACTACGCTCAGTTGGTGACAGTGCTCTTGCAAAAATACCATAACCTTGGATGCAACATGCCCTTAAACTCCATTTTCTCCACTCCCACCATTTTCTCACTCAGCTGTGGAGCTCTCTGTGACGATCGTGGAGAAAGATTCCATCAGGACACTTCTGTTACGGAGCGAAGATATCAGTGCCATTGGAATGAAGCAATGATTGCGGTTTAGTGTTGATATGTTTGTAGGGATACTTCGGAACTCTTTTACAAGAGGCAAGCTAAAAGACAACTTTCTCATGAAGTCACTGCATGAATCTCTTCAGACCCAACTATCTGGGAACTAATATTTAAAAAATTCAAATGTACTTTCAATGTATTAGCATATGTAATTAAAATGTAGTTTTTTCTCTTGATCCGTTAATATGAAATACTTTCACCTAGTGTGTATCACAGAAACTAGAGCTGAGAACCAATTTTCATTGTCATATTCGTTTTTCTCGACCCAAAATTAGTAAGAATTGCCTCATGAAGTGCAGGAAACATTCAAGATTTGGTTTTTGGTTTTTTGTTGGCCAGTGTAATTATACAGTTAAAGCAATTATTGCACCCATTCAAAAACTATAGATCGAGATTTCAATGGAAATAGCCGTTGAGTCAAAATTAAAAATCAGATATGTTCTATTCACATGAATTTCTGTATAGCACGGTAACAAATTATTGTTAAAATCCTATTCCTGTACCTACTTCCTTTTCATCAAGATAAACATTAGCAGAAATGGTCTTATTACTTAGTTCCTTATAAGTAAAAGCAAAATGAGAGAATGCACTAGGCTAAAGCAATAGTCAAATCTTTTAAAAGCTTTTGCTATGTGATTGATAATGCGTTTCCTTGCATGGCCAGGAGTTGAAAATTCCTGTATGTGTTTAAGTATTTAAAACGAAAACAATAACAGGAGTATCTGAAAAGAACTCCACGAAAAAACTGTATGGATCAAGGGATTTTCCTCAAAATCTTTGAAGATCCTTGGGAGCTACTAAATTAAATATTTTACTGAGTTTTCGTTTTTGAATTATCGTATTCATAGATACAGAGAGAGACGCGTAGATACACACGGACATTTTTTTAAAAATCTGTGTTCCATTCACACCACCTTCTCTACATCTATGTAACAAATTATTGTTAAAAAGCTTATTCATCTGTTTCATGATAATCGATATAAACATTAGCAAAAATTGTTATTATTTGCTTCCTTATAATTAAAAGGGAAACATGGGGGTGCACTAGGCTAAAGGAATAGTCAACTCATTTAAAATTGGTTGGAATGTGGTTGAAATTCGTTTCATTGCATCGCCAGGAGTTTACAAATTCCCGTATCAGAAATGTTTAGTTATTTTAAACCTGAAAAATCAATAGCAAACAATATCTCAGAAATAGTCAATTCCATGAAAAAATTATATGAATGAATTGTGTGCTTTAACGAGATCTACATTTTGTGTGTAGTAAGATTTTATCCAGCTTTTACGGTTTATCAGTCATGTCTTCACAGGCTATTCCCTGAAAATTCAAGATGTACATTTTATTGCTGGTTTAAATATCTTTAAATTGCGATTTTTTTAATCAAAATCGATTGAGCAAATTTTGAAAAAACCAACATTTTCGAAAACATGTTCATGTTAAGGGTGGTTAGGGGTTGGAGAATTTTCTTCAAAATTTCATGTGGTATCCTTGAAAGTTAAATACCAAATTTGATATTTTACCGGTTTTTCGTTTTTTTGTTTTCGTGTTCACAGACACATTGACACACGTATACGAACATACACATACGGACCTTTTTCTATAAATACTTTTACTGGATACAGGTGTGTTTAAATCGTGTATTTCCGATGAAATGTGGATAGTGAGTGGAGTGCAATATCTTCTCTACCTATGTACTATGTGGTATGAAGTGAAAATAAAAATAATATTTAGAAAAAGGAAGGTTTACATTTTATAAAACTAGGGGATCATGTTCAATAGCACTTTTTAAATGCATCCATTAGTGTCTCCAATTGAAACAATAGTAAGCAGATACGTTTATCAAAATGTATATAAATATTGGGTTTTGTACTAAAAAAAAAAAGTCAACACATAGAAAATATTTCTGGCTTTTAACAGCAGATTTTCAAGTTACATAAAGTGGAGGGAGTTCATCCATCAACGACATCGAAACTGGAGTTATTTTTCACGTATGTCAATATGATTGTGCTACCTTGAACTCTATTATGATGTTTGATTTCAGTCCGAAATTGTGGCCATATGTAAACACTCGCATTTAAACAAAAGTTTTAATTGTTGCATGACCGGAAGTACTCTGCCCTAATTTACTGCTGCTGTAAAGGTTTAAGTGTAACAATTGAAACTAAATTTGTTTATCTACCCCGGGTATAATTGCTAATTAACCTGTGCCCGATGCTAGTAACGCAGACAAACTTAAACTGCTCAGTGAAATAACACATATATTCATAATAATACTAGGTCATCGCAGCTTCCTGAATCGCTTAGCAACAACTGCATAGTACAGAGCGATTCAAATAAATCTAAACCACTTTAATAGGTCATAATTTCTCTCTGAAACCCCGTAGAAATGTGAAATTTGTTTTAATGATCTCAGTGGCTCAGGCAGAATCGTCAACAATCCTGCTAACAAACGATCAATGCCATCTGTTGACTATATTGATTATTTCGAATGGAAATTACGAGCATTTACATGACATTGTAGACATTTGCAGCTCTTCAACACGTGTCATATGAATCGCCTGATTCCTGGCTCAATCGACACAAAGATTCTTGGCAGAGTTCACTATTCTTCTTCAAACATTTGTAACAGTCTTTGCACTCAATGGTAGTCTATGTTTTCCACTCTCACTAACGAGTATACCAGTTGTCTCCAGCTTTCTTGCTAGCGATAAAATGTTTGTCTTTGTCAGAGCATCCCGCAAATTAAATTATCTTCGAAGTTCCCGTTGTGTAGTTGCCAAGGAACTTGTCTTCCAATATGTTTTCACAATGAAAACACGCTCTGAAAGTGAATACAGCATAATTTTTACTTTCTCTAGCCCCATATGTACAATGTACATAGGAATAGAGAAGTATTGTATTCCACCCAAAAATTCGATACCGAGATTTCACCGGAAATACATGTTTTAGGACCCCCTGTATCCAAAAACAGCATTTTGAGAAAAAGGTCCGTGTGTGTGTGTGTGTGTGTGTGTGTGTGTGTGACTGTGAACACGATAACTCAAAAATGAAAAGTAGCTAAATTACCAAACTTGGTATTTAAGTTTAGCATCTTCCAGGAATGCGACACGAAGATTTTGAAAAAATCCCCCCACCCCAAACTACCCTTTATATGGAACTTTTTTCGAAAATTTTGAATATCTTAAAAATGGCTCTAACGATTTTGATTAAAATATCATATATTAAAGATATTTACCTAACAAATAAAATGTATATCTTGAATTTTCTGGGAATAGCTTCTGAAGACCTGTTTATTCTGAATGAATTTTGCTTAATTTGGCATAACTAGCAAACCGTAAGAGATAGACAAAAACTTACTATACAAAAAATGTAGGTCATGGTAAAATACACAAGTTATGTCATACATTTTTCTCGTGGAGCTTACCGTTTTCGAGGTATTCATTGTTATTAGTTTCAGTTGTGAAGTACTTATACTTTTCTCAGATGGGAGTGTCCGTTTTTCTTTTGTTCTACTCTTGACTAGGAAAGAAGCGATTTGTAATGACAATGCATATTGACAGCTTTTAAAACATTTGACTATTCGTTTAGTCTAGTGTATTCCCTTATTTTCTTCCTACTTATACGGAACTAAATAATAACATTGTGCTAATGAGTACCACGATTAGCAAGGTGCAGAAAGAAGAATCTTATGTATGAAGTTTGTAGAACAGCTAGAGAAAGTCATGAGAGTGTGACACATCAGATATTTTTAAGAGTTATTTTCGAAAAGAAAGATTGCGACTTCGATGTTGGATTCTCCATGGAGCTGTTATGACTCCAACTAAAGATTGTCTACAATGCCTTGAAGATGCTCGTAATTTCCATCAAAATCATCAATATAGTCAACGGATGGTATTAATCGATTGTTGCCATGATTGTTATCGATTCTCCCTGAGCCACTGTGATCATTAAAACAAATTCCACATTTCCACTAGCTTTCAGAGAGAAATTACAGCCTATTTAAATGGTTCAGGTTTAGTAGATGCACTGTACTTTGTTTAACATCACACCTAGTAATAGAGGCAGTGATTTGAAATAATTAGAGGGAAACAGAGCCAGAGGTTAGCAGTTCATGTCCTGCAACGAGAGCATACAGTTTAATTTATTTTCTCTTGACGTTGATTTTTTGTTCATTTGGTTTAAAACTAGCCAAAATAGAACAGTCCTATTGCTGGGCAACTACTCTTATGGCCAGTCACAAAGTTTTACAACGCAACATTACGTTCCAGCTGTTTGACCTGCAATGCACGCTCTAAACGAACCATAACCACTACCCCACATTCAGCACAATTAAAGTTGTTAAGATAAATCTGTATTTTAAAATTCAAGAGGATATATAGGTATACCCGCCTTCACATCAATTCTACAAATCATCTTTTTAAAAATCTGATGTATGTGTTTAAAGCTGAAACCAATAACAAGGCATATCTCAAAAACGATCCACTCCACACAAAAAATGTATATAACATAAATTGTGTGATTTAATGAGCTCTACAAGCTCTGTCAAGCATGTATTTGTCTATCTCTTACGGTTTGCCAGTTATGCAAAATTCCGTAAAATTCATCCATAATAAAGTAGTCTTCAGAGGCTATTCCCGGAAAATTCAAAATATACATTTTATTTATCAGGTAAATATCTTAAATATACGATATTTTATTCAAAACCGTTGGAAGTATTTTTGATAAAATCAAAATGTTAGTAAATTTTTCCACGTAAAGGTAACTGAGGTTGGGGGATTTTCTTGCAAAGCTTCGTTTCGCATCCTTGGAAGATACTGAACTTAAATATTAAGTTTGGTGTTTAAGGGAATTTTTGTTTTTGAACTATGCTGTCAACAGTTACACACACGGACCTTTTTCCAAATTGTTTTTTATTCAGGGGCACCCAAAACATGTATTTCTAGTGAAATCTGGGTATCGAATTTTTGGTTGCATTACAATACCTTCTGTATACACTATGTTCATACTACGTGTAGAGAAAGTAAAAATATATTGCTACTTCATAGTGACGATGATATATTTTTGTATTTCAGGCTGAACTGTTGGCATTTAGATGACATCACATTTTTTTCTGTGTAGGTCAGTTTTCATTTACTGCTTTAAAGAGTAGCATGAATAAGCGTTTACTGTAATGGGGAAATTGTACCATTAAAGCTCTCTAGTTACCTTAACCATCCAACTATGAGCTATTTATCAGCATAAATGCTGAGATTGCGAGTTTACGAGACGCAAGAATGTTATAAATGTTACAAATTTAAATATTAGAAACAAACTATACGTCACCTCAAAACTGTTGACATCCACCCTTCTACTCATTGTTCACTAGTCCTCTGCAAGAGACAATGCGTGATAATCTCGCTGCCCATTATCGACATCATACGGGACAAATGGCTGGCCGCAAAGACTATATAATTCTGAAGACCCTGTATATATATATATATTTTTTTTAAATATGTGCACGAGCATTGTACTTATATAACTAGAATGCTGTGGATATACTTAAAAGATTCTCTTCAAAAACATTTATGAACCGCACTAGATGCAGAAATAACATTTATCAATTATACATAAATGTAGAACGCTTCGGGCATGTTTCTGTCGCAGTCAAATTGCAATAACGTTTAAACACAATCGAAAATATATATCTATCGCTTCTGAGGATAATGTTTTTTACACACGTACAAACGAAAAACAAACCTCTGTACGGAAGGCACAGGCAAACAAAGAACATAAAATATGACGGTCCTTTTTCATATTTACGAATAGAAAGGCGCGAATACTCTCAATTTGTAAATGTCCATTGGAACGATTGTAGGGATTTCTATAACGACACCATAAATACTCTCCGAAACCCACTTGTATGTAAAGCGAGAGGTTCAATTGGAGAAAGAGCCAAGTTTGCTCTCAGCTTGCATATAAACAAACTTTCCTATAACTTGAGCAGCATTGTGGTCCAAGTTTTGAGTATCTCACACAATTCATTCTCCAAGTTTCCTAGTAATTTTGTTTAATTATATTGTGTGAATTTCAGTGTTCAAATGTAAAGAAGGTTTTATCTTCAGTAATTTACTGAATTGAAAGTAGAAGTAACACACCTTTGTTGTGTTGGGGTAGCGTCACTTTTCGGAGGTGCTGAGTTTGGATCTCGGTTAGAGCGATTTACACAAATCAGTTTTCCAGGGTTTTATTTATCTTGAGAGGGCAACCATCGGATAACGAAGTAGGCTCTAAAATCCCCGGACTCTTTTTAATATAATTTCTTTCCTTTCAATTATTCTATTTACCAGTTAAAGGGCTTAAATTCCAAGGTATTCGTAGAGTATTCCTAGAGAGTATTAGTATTAGCCAATAGCGTCCCCTAGGGACAAGTGCCTCTCTCCTTTTAGAAGTGGCTTGAGTTGGCAGTTCTGGTTAGCCATTCCAGGAAGTATTCTGCTTTTAATCTTAACCGATCAAGTAATTTGTACTAAATAATTTGTTTAGTATCTTGTATGCATTTAAGTACTTGTCTCTAGTCATTATTTATTTTTCCACTGATTAATACTGGTTATCTGAGCTAATGCATTTATGTACTTGTGTCCCGTATAGTAGTCTTGATCTGATGCTGCCAACTTTAGCTGTGTTGGTCCATCTGTTGCCGGATGTTTTCTTGAGATGGTCTGACCATTTTGTTCGTTGACGTCTCACCCTTCTTCGTCCTTGGTTCCCATGTCGATAGCCTATGGGTCCATCGGTTGGGGCCTTGTAATTTAATCTGCCCATATGGATCCTAGAGAGTAAATGATCATATACAACCATACAAGCGGGGTAATCTTTACAATGCTAAACTCCTATTGTCGGAGAAATACCCGAAACTCAGATTAGAGTAAGTTATGAAATACTTAATAAGTATTATTATATGCTAATTAATGCCGGAATTTGTGCAATATAAGTTGTTTTAATGCAGCGCCGTTGTCGAGACCAAGGAGAACTCATATGGGATTTGTGATGAACATAACGGGTTCTGGGTGTTTTTGTTTTTTTTCGGTATCTCCCGACATTCATTCCACCACATGCTCCATAAACGCCTTTCCTTTCATCCATTTCACCCTAATTTCGTATCTTCTTCCCCACTTTCCTATCAGACGAAAGACTGATCACCCATCGTGGATACTCTCTGACCCGGAGTCTGTTCCTCAACAGATAGTTGACCCCAGGGCTAGCTTGTAAGTCTTTCTATACCAGGAGAGTAAATATTGAAAGAAGAAATGGTTTCTTTGCACACCAGTAAATCAGCTGATTCTAGGATACTTCATTTAAGCTCGCTTAAGTATTCCAAGATATAGGCTACACCTGAATCCTCCTCCTTCAAAAATATATACGAGAGTTGGAACTTTAATAGTGGTTAACTATTTAATTACAACTGATACAAAAGAGATGCATGTTACAAAGTTGTTCTCCAAAGTGGTCACCAGTTTTTTATACCACTCGTTGTCACAGAATA
This sequence comes from Hymenopus coronatus, assembly GCA_030762935.1. Taxonomy (NCBI): domain Eukaryota; kingdom Metazoa; phylum Arthropoda; class Insecta; order Mantodea; family Hymenopodidae; genus Hymenopus; species Hymenopus coronatus. Next base: position 37,743,363 of record CM060898.1, on the reverse strand, counting down.
CCCTTAGCAGCAATTGTTGTGTTGATAGTTTGAATGGAGCGGTCCACTGCCTGACGAATCTCAAGAGCAGTTCTGAAACGATGCCATGAAGTGCGAACTTCAATTTCGGATTCAAGTCAAAAGCCACAAGGATTTGGGTTCTCCAAAAAGGGAGTATGGTGGGTGATACAGCACTCCATTGACCGAACACAACAGCCACAATTTGTGCTGAATACGGCCGAGCATTGTCGTGCAAAATGACGGGTGGGCACTGAAGAAAGTATCGTCGAAGATCCAAATATCGAAAGTTCATGCAAAACTTATGATACTTCTCATGTAAGACACTGATAGTGTTATCCTAACGCATTCCGTTCCGCCACAGCAGACAGTCGTTGCGCAGGGTTATTGCTCATTTTTGGAACACAATCTGCGACCAGCTTTGAGAAAGAAGCAGCAACATTGGACTTAAATCCTTGTGACTTTGACTTGGCTCGAAGATGTAGGAACCACTTCGTGGCTTTCGCTTCAGAACTGTTTTCCAGAAATTTGTCAGGCAGTAGACCGCTCCATTCGAACTATCAACACAACAGGCGCTCTAAGGGTATTCTATGATTTCCACATCTCTGACAACGAGTGGTACACGAAACTGGTGACCACTTTGAAACTTGGCAACATCTATCTCTTTTGTATCAGTTGTAAATAAATGGTTGCCGCTATTAAAAGTTCCAACCATCGTATATATTTTGAGTCCGGAAGTATATATTTTGAGGGCTGGAAATGTGTGTTTTGAGTTCCCCTAAATCCAAAGAGACATTTTTAGAAAATGATCCCTGTGTGTGTGTGTGTGTGTGTGTGTGTGTGTGTGTGTGTGTGAACAGCTTAATTCCAAGGAATAACTTGAGTGTTTCGACAAAATTCCCTTACACCAAACTACTCTTTAGTAGAAACATATTTTGAAAATGTTGATTTTCTCAAAAATGACTAGCAATTTTAATTAAATTGCAAAATGTTTAAAGTACTTTCATGAGCAATTAAATGTTTATTTTAACTCCCTGTGGAAACCCTCACAAGCCCTCTTCATTTTGGAGATAATGCGCTTGTTTTTCTTATTCCACCTTCGCACATTTTCAATCTCCCTTCTTTGCAGTTTCCAAGAGCAATACGGATCCTGCCCCATGATGTATGTTCTCTTATTTCCGTTCTGCAATTACAGAAAACGGCGGCACCGTAGCTCCACTCTCACCTAGGCGGCTCGGGTTCAAACTCAAGCGCCCGCATGTGGGATTTGTGGTGGACGAAGCGGCGTCTAGGCGTGTTTTCTCCGGGTCCTCCGGTTTCTCCGCCACTCATTTCACCAAGTTCTCCATTATCACCTTTCCTATTATCCTTTCTCGTGCATATCACATCATCCACTTCCTCACGCTCATGCCTTGCTACGGCCTGACCACTTGTTCCAGGTTCTCCTTGTGATTTCGTGCCGTTGGCTCGCAAACAGGATTCCGACCCCTAGGCATGCGCTTGACAGTCTTAAAGGGGTGACAGTATTACATACGAACAAAAATCTGATGTGTTTCATTCATGTGCCTTTCTCTACAACTCTGCAACAAAGTATTGTTACAAAGCTTATGCTTATATTTATTTCATGCTAATCGAGAAAAAAAAAATAGCAGAAATAGTCTTATTACTTGCTTCCTTGTAAGTAGAAACGAAATTGGGGAGTACCATACGTTAAAGTGGTAGTCAAAAGCTGATCGATTTGTCATTGAAGTTCCTTTTTTGTATGGACAGGAGTTGACAAATATCTGTATGAGAAAAGCATGATTTTTAAAGCTGAAATCAATAACAAGGAATATCTCAAAAACGATCAACTCCACAAAGAAAGCCTACGTAACATAAATTGTGTGTTTATCGTGTTCTACATTTTCTGTGTGGTAATATTTTGTCCATCTCTTACGGTTTAGCACTTATGTAACATTCCGTAAAATTCATCCAGAGTAAAGTAGTCTTCGGAGGCTATTCCCAGAAAATTCAAGAAATAAGTTTTATTTGTCAGGTACAAATCTTTAATATAAAATATTTTAATCAAAATCGTTAGATCCATTTTTGAGAAAATCAGAATTTTCGAAAAAAGTTCCATGTAAATAGTAGTTGGAGTGGAGAGGTTTTCCTGAAAATCTTCGTGTCGCACTATTGGAAGATATCAAACTTATATTCCAAGTTTGGTATTTATCGGTTTTTTAGTTTTTGAGCTATGGTGCTCACACACATACACACACAAGGGCATTTTGGGGAGTCTTAACACATGTATTTCCGGTGAAATCTCGGTATCTAATTTTTGGGTGCAATACAGTACCTTTTCTATACACTATATATAATACGTATAGAGAAAGTAAAATTTACAGAGAGCCAGTACAAATCAAGCTCACATGCAGTAGAGCTAAACGGACATACTTACTGGCGAAATTTATTTTTCTTTCTTTCTTTCTTTCTTTTATATTTAACCTGGTTGGTCATATCGGACGATTAATGAAATCGGTGAAATGGTCAAATGGAGTCTATGGAGTCTAAAATCACTCGACATTTGTCTTCGCAGGATAAACCATAAAGCTTTATTCGAATATCTCACCATAAGCGTTATCCGAACTCACGACCCAGCAGGCTAGCGAACTTAAACAAGAAAAGAAATTGGAATGCCAACACGGCATTAGATTTTCCAACTGATTCGCATGTTCGCTAGGAGATGTCAAAGTATTTTGAGATGACATATCACAGTGTCGGCTTATTCTGTCGCCAGTAAGTCCCGGGCTAACCAACAATTAGGTTGATTAGTGTTAATTTGTTCTTCCATACAAACCTGTATAAGAAAGGAGTTGAAAAGATGGTCAGATTGAAAATAGCCAGGATTTGACCATGGATCTGCTGGTCTCCGTCCAACAAGGCGTTAAAATGGCAATTACTTTGATTGAAAATAGCATGAAATCCCCCCTTTTTAAGTTACATAATTACACAGTTTAAAAATATTATTTCCATAAAAAATCTTATGTATTCCATTCACATGACTTCTCTACATCTCTGCAACAAATTATTGTTACAGGCTTATTCTTCTATTTACTTCATGCTAATCGAGAAAATATTAGCAGATTGCTTCCTTATAAGTAGAAGGGAAATAAGGCAGTCCCATAGGCTAGAGCAATAGCAACCAGCTCTTAAAAGATTTGACTATGTGATTGAGGTTCCTTTGTTTGCGTACCCTGAATTTGACAAATTCCCATATGATAAAGGTGTAAGTACTTTAAAACTAAAACCAATAATAGGGAATGTCTAAGAAAACTGCCAACTCCAAGAAAGAAATATATAACATAAATGTTGTGTTTTAATGAGTTCTACATGTTTTGTTAAATAAGTTTATCTCTTACGGTTTACCAGTATGCAAAATTTCATAAAACTCATTCAGAATAAAGATGCCTTCAGAGGCTATTCACATAAAATTCAAGATAAACATATTTACATAGCAAATACAATGTATATTCGATGTTTTAATCAAATTCATTAGAGCCATTTTTGAGAAAATCACAATTTTCGAAAATTTTCCCATGCAAAGGATAGTTGGGTGTGGGAGGACTTTCTGAAAATCTTCGTGTCGCATTCATGAAAGTCGTTTTTGAGTTATGCTATACACACACACGCACGCGCGCGCAAACATTTTTCTAAAAATGCTTTTTTTGGAATCAGGGAGTCTCAAAACATATATTTCCGGTGAATTCTTGGTATTGAATTTTTGGGTGAAATACAATACCTTCTCTACACACTATGTATATAGTATATGTAGAGAAAGTAAAAATGTGAAGACCGCAATTCCCTAAATGTAAGCAAGCGTAATTTGACCGTATATTAGAAGCATCAAAAGCTTGGCACCATTACAACACAATTTATGGTCCAAAACCACTCCAGAGTTTCCTCAGTCATTATTCACCTGGATTCATTGTAATTCAAATATGGCCCTCTCGTGGCTAAAGACAGTGACCATGCCGCAAATGAAACGTATGAGGTCAGTCTAGATGAAATATTAAGCCCCTTGCTAGTAACATGCTATCATAAATCACAAAGGACCAGGAAAATAACTAAAATGGATGTTATAGTGTCGAAAATAGATTTAAATAATCACTTTTGAAAACGTATGCTTTTACATTTTGCTCTGATCTGTTTTCCTAGCATTTGGTTTGAAACTACAAATGTTTGGCAAAAACTTTTGGCAGATAAGATGCTTTGTATCTGTGCTTTACCAGCATAGCATGTTAACTCTGAAGCATCTTTTGTAGGTATAGTATGTCTCAATGGTTGAAATATTCCTTCAGCAAGTTGTGACCAAAATGATTGCTTTAGTTCCAACTGTAGAAAACGATGATTTTAAAATTACTTAAAATCCATTAAAATGAAAATATATTTGTAATTTCTCGTCACTTAATTACAACCGCGTAAAATAAATATATTTTAGAGTCAGTCTCTCTCTCTCTCTCTCTCTCTCTCTCTCTCACACACACACACACACACACACACATTTTGGGTTCGGGGCTTGAAATCATATTTCCGCTGAAATCTCTGTATCGAATCGTTAAAATGCACTTCTTCGTTGGTTTGAAAGAGCTGTCCTTCTAGCCACGTCTTCAGTTCAGGGAAAAGGTGACAGTCGTTAGGTGCCAATCAGGACTGTACGGCGGATGATCGAGAATGTCCCATTTAAATTGTTCAAGGAGTCGATGGGTTGTGCTAGCAGTGCGTTGTCGTGGATCAACACAATTCCTGAAGTCAGTATTCCTCTTCGTTTGGTTTGAATGGCTATCCGCAAATGTTATCAAACACAAAGATCGTCAAAACAACGTCAATGCTCATTTGAAATCATTGGCGGCAACATTTTTTGAAGCGGGTATTGCAAAGCTGGTGCACAGGTACGATAAATGTCTCAATCTTTTCGGTGATTATGTTGAAAAGTAACCATAAGTGTACAAAACTTTTAATAATAAAATAATTGATTTTTTATGAACTTTTATTTATAGCCTATCGGAGGTTGAAAAAAATTGGCCCTCGTATGTTTATTCAGCGCTTTTAATAAGTTTGTAGTATGTAAGTATATATTGTAATATTGGGTCATTTTAGTGTTTCGCATAGCAGGAGAAAATACTCTATTTGGCACAAAAAGCGAGCAATTTAAACTTCCCAACAAAGGTAACATACCTAGTTGCGCTATTGGTTTATCAGCTTAACCAATCATATATAAGTGCAAAAGTTGCCACCGTTTGATGGAAGGTTTATGACCCACCGTCACTCTTGGTGCCCTCAGAAGCGGGTCTACTGATATATTTACAATAATTCTTGACTACGCCAACAATTTTGGTATGTAAAATAAATGCTACAGTTACTTAGATATATCCTATGTGATAGTGAAAAACCTGTTTTAGCAGATAATAGAAGTAAGATATTTCAGCAAAGCATAACTAAGCAATATATACAGGTTGTTAATGAACTACACCGAAATAATTTGGGAGATTGTGCACGTGACTAATATAAGTAATTTGAGATCGGCGATGCATGGTCCCCGGATAAACATAACGCAGCTACATAGCGTTAAACGTGTGGTGTCAGGTGCTGATAAGTCGGTGTTAAAGCAAAGCAGGTTGAAAAAATGGCTTAGAATGTCTTTGAAACTGCTGCCCAAGTATAGAAATATTGATTTATAGCAGCTCGTTACTAGCGTTCTCAAGATATAATGTCGCAAAAATCTGTGAAATCTCGAGCTAACCACTTGACAGTGCGACACTGAGCATTCATTAACTACGTTCTTGAGTTATGTAGCCTACTCTAGAGGCGTTTTTTTAAACTGCTCTGGGGGCTTAATGCATAAAGGGAAGCTGCTATCCCAAAGGTCATAGAGTTTGAATCCTGGCATAGAGTAAATATTTATTATTTTTTTCATTCCAGACGAAGTGCTTATTAACACCCTGTATATGTGAATATACGTGTGTGTATATATATATATATATATATATATATATATATATATATAAGTTTTAATTTTCACATACCATTAACATTAGCATTTTTGTTTTTTGTTTTAATGTAAAAGAAGTATTGGTATAGAATAATCAGCAGTTTAAGATGTGTGTACATTAATATCTACAAATATCCAGCTTATTTTCTGACACAGATGACACGAGAGTCGGAGAATTTATTATTCCTGATACGTAGATTTTGTATGTGTATAATATTACCGCCATTTTCATTATAAACTGTTCATCCGATTATATTTAATGCTCTGTCAGTGCCTCTTGATGGCTAATGTAATATGAGCATATCACGTCCTGTCGATAAAAGCGATAATAAATTCCCAAATTAAAACATATTATCAGCACAATCGCTTGTACATGATGTGTTGGTGCATTTGTTGATATCGATTGATTGTGCCAATCATTGCATATTTTCTAGTTGGGGGAAGACATTCATCATCATAATCATCATCATGATTATAAGTTAACAATTTTGATGGCAATAGCGATTTTGTGTTTTCCTTATAAATCATAATAGGTTGCTCCTAATTAGATAGCCACTAATGAGGTTTTGGGGCGGTGCCTACTTGGTCCGGGCCGCATGTGAAATTTTTAGTGGACAAAGTGGCGTCTGGACGGGCTCTTTTCGGATTCTCCTGTTTCCCTTGTTATTAGATCCACACTTCATTAACCTTCCTTTCATCAATCCATATCACCTTCTTCCTCACTCTTATACCTGACGGCTATCCGATCCCCCGTTCCGGGTTCTTCACTTTGATTTAGTGTTTGCTCCTCGACAGCCTTCTTGCCCTAGACACTCGTGTGCAAGTCCTAAGGGATAAATGACTAGATAAGTTATTTAGTTTTTGGCGTCTGGGATGGGATAAACTATTAAAAATGTAAGTGTTGCTATTATTTATTCATTTTAGGTTGATCCGCACCACAACAGACTCAGAATAAATGATCAATGCTCGCAGGAATGTAACCCCATACTAATAATCTCAATTTCAGAATGAAGTTATTCTTAAATGCTATAATATTCTATACAACTGTCTAAGAGTATGACTAACGCTGGTTCATACCGTAAACCAGAACTACAGATTCCAATTTGCAAGTTGTATTAGTCGCCTGATACCCAGTATATTGTTTACAACTGTTGCTGTTTGTTGTTAAGAAGCATGAAGAACGATCGCCGTGAATTTGTTCTTGCGTCTTCGGCAAGGAACGTAAAGCATAAAGCTGGCGGCTGGTAAACACTAGTGGTGATAAAAACAATAGTGTTGATTATTTGTTATAGTTTTGTGAGAAATATCAAACATTTCCCATAAAATAAATAGTGAAATTAACTTTCAAGTTCAGGTGTTTCGACTACAAACATAAACAGTACTCGTAAAGAAGAAGCTGAAAAGGGAAAAGTGGTTACACCCCGCTAAAAAAGAAAGCATAACCATTAATAATATCACGTTTAATCCCTAACACAAGACTAAAATTACCGGAATAGGGGCTTGTTCTTTTTACATTATATGTTACGTGTACTCGCCACGTGGTCCTGAAAGTATGACTATTTCTGGGGGAAATGGCGGAAGGCTACATTATAACAATGAACTGGTCGCCTGGGTTTTGTTTTGTCGCGGATCAACGTAAGGGTGAATAGATTATAGTGACGTTTGACCAAAAACCATTCCATTATTATAAACCCTTTAAAGATCCAAATAATATAATTTAGAGAGTTCTTAAAGAAAATGATGGGAATTCTTTTAGTCTTGCCGTTGCTCAGCAAACTGGGTTTCGTAGGTCCTGGTGGACTGCTTTTATTCATTATTAAATATGGAGTCTTAAAACTTTTTGTGCACACACACATATATATTAATAAGAACATTAAAATGAATCTAGGAAAGTATTGTTCCTAATTAATTTTCAGTTTAATGAATCAGAATTAAATGCTATTTAATGAATAATGCTGTTTTAACAAAATTATATAAAATAAAAAAGTATGCTTCTCAAATTGTATGAAATCATTATAATGTGATAGAAGTAATTACTTGAACAATATCGATACATTTCTTTAAAGAAAATTATAGGAGAAAACTATCTTAGAGATTAAAAATTTGTAACGCTTTTTAAAACCACTATTCCACTAATAGTGTGAGGAATATATGTGTATTTTATAAACTATATGAAAAATATAATTTCGTGAAAAGGTCACCAATTTCCATTAAAATCTAAATAGGCGTATGATTAAAATTTTCAGTGAAAGTTGTCACTTCCCAATAATCTTAATATGCTGTGTGATTTATAATCTGCTGTTCAAAATGGTATTAGTGATGAGTTGCTATAAAGTTTTGAGACATAGTTTTCCCTTGTTGTGTTTCGTGCTGCTGAACTTCAACAAGTTTTAACACGGAGAGACTGCAGCGGGAGATTTGCATATTTTATGAGAATAGCAAATGTGATAGAAAATTGCCTTTCCCTGGGAGTCACTGAAAGTAGGTCAGGCAAGCTCTTATTACGGCCATAGGGGTAAGCCGGGAATTACCTTAGGTCAAACAGCCATCTCATTAGTCTGCAGTGATGATTGCAATAGTATTTCTGTGTAAATCTCTTTCTCGCACTGTGGATATGCTGGAATTCCAGTTTCAAGTCAATTGAAAAACATGGCAGCTTATATTCATCCCAAATAAGTTGACAAGAACAGTCGCTCTTAATCTTCTACTTCGAAATATCCTGTCTAGACAGAATAGTCGCATGTTGTGAGGAAAACCAAAATTATTTAAGTTGATGCGTTGTAAAAATGTAGAATAGGCACAGTTTATTAAATACTAAGATGCATTTTAACAGCACAGGTGTATTAATTTTCTCCGAATACGCTGCAGAATTCCGAATATATCCATAACCTTAATGGAAACTGTATACGAAGCGACAGTTAGATCCACGATGACATGTGGAGGAGAAATATGGGGGTGGGAACAAACAGGGAATCTGGACCAAGTGAGGACCCAATTTTTTAAAGGAATTCTGGGTGTAGGGAGGGGTACGGCAAACTGTGGAGTAATGAGGGCATTCGGGGCACATAGTGAAACGATAGAGTGCAAAATCAGAGCAGTTAAATATTGGATGAGAATCGTTCTCGGAAACCAATCTCTATTTAGGGCAGTCTGCTACCGTGAACAGTTGCGAATGGAAGGTAATTCGACTGGGCATCAAAATTAAAGAAAGAGTTGGAAACCATTGGGATGGGATATATTTGGATGGTGGGGCAGGCAAACAGGCGGAGTATTTGGAGGAAAGTTAAGAACCGCCTCTGTGATATTGACAGACAGCAAATAATTGCGCAATGCACAGAGAAGGTTTCATTATAAGTACAGTCTGGGCTAAAATCGGAGTGGGGTATGGAGCAATACATCAAAACAGGTACCAAACTCATTAGAGAGGGGCTCGCGTGGATTAGACTAGGAGCATGGAGGAGCATGAAAATTGCTGACGAGAATAGTACGAGAATCTGTCCCATTTGCGAGGAGGAAGAGTCGTGGACTCGCATCCTGGCAAGGTGTAGGGGTATGGAGGAATGGCGGGAAAAATGTTCACCGCGATTCTTTACCACCGCGAATGTAGGGCTAGGAGCATGTTGGACGCTACTGGCAGGCACGGAAAACCTGGACGGGCTAGGTAAATTTATACTTGGGCAAGACAGCTGAGATCTGAGGAGGCTGCCAATACTGGAGGGAGGGATGTTCTACATATATATTATGTCATACTTAGGTCACTGTTGTGTTATGGTTTTATATATTGTGTATATATTTCTTTAAAGTGTAATTATCTTTTATACAAGGGTGCACTTATGAAGCTGTACTCTTTGCTATAAATTTAAATTGCTATATTTGAATATCTTTGTATTTTTTATTTTTGGGTTTACTCTTAATTCTTTATTGTTTTAATATTGCTTTTGATTGAGTATTATCTTTGTCTTTTTATTTTCGTGTTTACTCTTCTAATTCTTTGTTGTTGTTGTTGTTGTTGTTGCTTTTTTAGTGTGTATTACAAAAGCACGTACGGTCTGTAGACCCGTGCGATTGTTGAAATCTACGTACATATGATATTGTTATGTCAATAAATACACTTATTTATTCATTCATGTTATACTATGCTTACTCCTATAAAATGTAGCTATCTCTAAATGAACGGAGCTGTTGGTACTGATAAACTCTAAAAATGTGACACTTGATTTTCCCGAGCTAAATCTAGCCACGTATACTTTAACTCCCCTAAAATATTACCAAACTGCCGAAGGGTAACATAAGAACTTATGCCTTGTATTTTCATGCTATCTCACCTTTATATCAATATGGGTTCGGTTGTTCCCGTTAATGACAATACCTTCTTCTACATGAAAGCTCTGATAATGTAAGAGTTGTAACCGTTGTCCATCGTTGTGTAAACAATTCAGCCCTTTTTCCAAAATGCCGAATAATATTAATTGGTTTAGCGTTTTCGCTGTGTAACAATATTTCATAGACTTACACAACGTTATAACACTGTTCATTGCTTACTTATGTTCCTGTTCATTTTGCAGGCCAGTTACATAAAGAACTGCTACCGGCTAAAGCCACAAAATAGCTGCTTAACATAAGTTCCAAATTTTCAAAGATTATATGCATTTCTAAATTAGATTATGACATTTGTCCTATAAATTCCAAATTGCTGAAACTATTTTTAAAGAATCATTTATTTGCCATTATATTTGTGCTATATATTGATTATAAATAAAATATTATAGTGAATCAAACCATATATGTTCTTATAACATAAAATATAACGAAGAGTTGTACATTTACAACCCACAGCGAATGTTATGGAATTTCTACGAACTTTCAGACGGGAATGTTTCTAACATAACCAAGCTATAAATAAAATAAAAATAAAGTATGTTTGTATAATTTAGATGTTTCATTTCGTAATCAGCTTGCCCTCCCCAGGACTTACAAGCCAGTGCCTATGGGTCAGAAGCGTGCGGGGAGCGTACGGCACGAAAACACAGAACGGAGAACCTGTTACGAAGGGTCGGCTCATAGCCAGACATAGACACTAAGTACACGATATGAAATGTAAGCGAAATTAATGATTGAAAAAGTGATGATAGAGCAATTTGTGGAATGAGTGGCGGAGGAAACCCGTCCAGACGCCGCTTCGTCCTCCACGAATCCACATGCGAGTGTTTGGGATCGAACCCGGACCGCCAAGATGGGAGGTGAGCTGTCCAACCACTCACCCACGGCGCCGCCTATTATTGCCTATATATATATATATATATATATATATGTAGGCAATAATATATACTATGTCTATTATTGATGGAATACTCATAAATAAAGTTTCGTTCTAGAATATATGCCAAATTTTCTATTTTTGTTTCTTAGAAATATTGACGAATATTACTGAATTTTGAAATGTGCATTTAAGTAAGTTCAAGTTCTTCTTTTGGACAACCCGCAACGTTTTTCGTAGTTACGTCTTCACATCGAATTTGAAGTTAGTTCACTGTCAAGAAAATTATGCTAAAAGTTATTTTTTGTGGAGCTGTAGATTATTTTAATTGATAAATTTATCACAATATATACCCACAAGAGTTTTATAGTTTGATCCCAGTACTCTATTTGTGTTTCAGAGTAAAGGCACATTCACCCTTGTGACGTGGAAGTAGATTTCCCTCCAAATCTACTGCATTCCCAGACTCGAAACTTTTGACCAGTGTGTTCTCGTAGCTTCTCGTGTAGGCTTTGGATGCCAAGATCGCGTATTTCATTAAAACTTTTGAAGCTTGAGGTATATACTTGAGGGTTAAGGTCCTGATGTTTCGAGAATATTGCCTTCTCTGCCATTGTCTTGTCCCCCCCCCTTCTCTTCTTTACTACAATATCTTCCCTTTTATTTCACTCTCCTCTTCATTTTATGTAGGACTTCCTCGATCATCAAAATTTTATGCACCTGATTGTTAGTCTTAACTTTATCTCCGGATATTGATGTTTATCATCATTATAGTTTGCCTTATTTGTCTTGAAGTGTTTTTGTGTTTCTTTCTTACATTTCTCCCTGTTTTACTTATTATCGTCATTTATTTCTTCAATATTCCTTCAAATACATTTTACCGTGTTCTGTTTTCCTCTTATATGATTTATTATGTTTTCGTTTGATCCCTTTGCTTTCCTTTTTCTTTATTACTATCTTCATATGTGGAAAAAGAAAATTCAAATATAGTATATTAAGAATGAGGAAGTTTTCTTTGATTCCTCGATTGCACTTCGTTTCTGATTTAATCACTCGCCCCATAATTTGTCTTGGTCATGTAGTTCAATTTTTTGGGGTGATGATTATAGAAACTGTGAAACAGAGGGAAGTGTATAGCGGGGGTAATGTGCATGCATGATATTTAACCATTTTTATTTATGTTGTTATTCCGTTCCTTAGTGCCATCATAGATAACTATAAACGAATAGATGGTTAACTCAATGTTAAAAAATCTGATGTGTTCCATTCACATGACTTTTTGTACATCTCTGTAACAAATTATTGTTAAAAAGCTTATGCTTCTATTTATTTCATGCTAACCAACATAAAACTAGCAGAAATAGTCTTGTTACTTGCTTCCTTGTAAATAGAAGCAAAATAAGGTAGTACCACAGGTTAAAGAGATAGTATAAAGCTGTTTGCTATGTGACTGATGTTCCTTTGTTTTCAATGGACAGGAGTTGACAAATTCCTGTATGAGAAAAGTTAAGTTTTTCAAAGGTGAAATCAAAAACAAGGAACATCTAAAAAAACGATCAACTCCACCAAAAAAACGTATACTACATAAATTATGTGTTTTTAGTGTGCTCTACATGTTTTGTGTGGTAGGTTTTTGTCCATCTCTTACGTTTTAGAAGTTATGCAAAATTCCGCAAAATGAATTTTATTTGGTATGTAAATATCTTAAATATAACAGATTTTAATCAAAATCGTTAGAGCCAAAATGTTCGAAAAAAGTTCCATTTAAAGGGTAGTTGGGGTGGTGGGATTTTCTTGAAAATCTTCGTGTCGCATCCTTGGAAAATACCAAATTTAAATACCAAGTTTGACATTCAACGGTCTTTTTGTTTTTGAGCTATGCTGTTGACACACACACACACGGACCTTTTTGTAAACATCCCTTTTTTTTTTTAATTCAGGGGGATCCGGACATGTATTTCCGGTGAAATCTCGGTATCGAAGTTTTGGGTGGCATGCAATACCTTGTCTATACACTATGTGCATAGTACGTGTAGAGAAAGTAAACATTGTACTCGCATTCCACTTCCGGCGATCGACGCGACTCCAAGTGTTCTCACACGGCAGCCAGTGGAAGCAAACGAGTCCAATTCGGTCAATGGTTGGACGGGGATGGCGCCATTAAGCGTCGCCCTCACCTCGCTCCGTCCAGATCCCGCAGACCTTCCGTTCCTTACGCATTCTCCTCATTTCCATCATTGTTTTCCTCCTCTTCATTCCCATTTTTTCAATTATCTCCCCGTTTATCCTCGGTCGTCCTTACTCCTTCCTTCCATTCTCATTTCCATTACTTGTCCTTCTTCTATATTATTAATGATTTCTCTTGTTTTACCTCTTCTCTTATTTCTTCATTCCTAACCCTATCTCTTCTGATCTTTCCACCATTCTTCTCATGTATTTCATTTCGTCTGCTGTCACTTTACTTCTATTTTTCTCCTGCATCGGTAAACTTTCCATTCCATATTGTAGTATAGGGCTTATTACTGATTAAAATATTTGCATTCTCGTCTTCTTGTTAATCTCCTTCTTTCCAGCCACTGTTATTTATGCCATAACAAGCGTTTAGTGCCTTCTTGAGTTCGATTTAGAGTCTCCTATTCTATTTTCCCATCTCTGCTTATTACTGTTCTTAGGTACTAATATCGATCAACTTTCTCCAGAGCATACTCCTTGCATTTAATATCCAACTGATTAACCCGTCTGCAATTTTCATTTATAAGTATATAAATTTATAAGCGAAATTATAAGCGCAAGAGTTAATGTGGATAAAAGAATGTTTCCAAAATTTACATTCACTGTGTTTAAATATGATAATATAAAAACTAAACATTTAATTCATAAATAGTGAATGCTTGGGATAAAAAGATGAAAATTAAAATATCAGGTCTGGCCAGCCAGATGATCGCCGCGCAATTTTCTGTCAATCATTGTTAATTGTCTTGATACTTTTATAGTCAAGTTCATTTTCCAAACAGAAAATAACACGGGCAAAGCAATACTACCTTCTAAACGAATGTATGAGCAGAACATAACGTGGTGTTTGAGCAGTAGACGACCCTGGCATTTTAAATCAAACCTGACATCTCCTTTGAAGGGATGGCGGCAATTATTCCACCATCTTAGCAATGACTTCACATATAATTGATGCACATAAATTAGCTGCATTTTGTCCTGTTTATGGTAGATGTCATTGGTAATGAACGCATCAAACAAACCCAAAACTTTTTAATTTCATAGCCTGATTTCGGCTTTTGGTGGACAAAATGCACGCATAGACTTAATATTAATTTTCATAATGGTATTCCCCCGTATTGGTAGTGGAGGTGGTATGTCTGTCTCACTTTTAAAAGCTCTTGAGTTGAATCTTGCTTAGGGAGAGTTACCCGGATAAGTTTTTGGGGGGATTTTCCGCGTATCTTTAAGATCTATGGATCCAGAGCTCATTTGAGCATCACTTCACCGATTTCATTCCTCATGACCAACTAGGTTAAAGGACGTTAAATTACCCTAAAAAATGTATTGTACATTTAATTTGTTATATGTTTCAATAGAATGTTTTTATAATTAAAATAATTCTTACTTTCTGTAGTCTAAGAGAAAGTATTGAATTCCACCCAAAAATTCGATACAGACATTTTACCGGAAATATAAGCTTTCTGTACAGCACAGCTCAAAAACGAAGAATCGCTTAAATACCAAACTTGGTATTTAAGTTTTTTCTAAGGATGCGTCACGAAGGTTATCAAGAATATCCTCCCACCCTCAAGTACCCTTTGCATGGACCAGTTTTCGAAAATTTTGATGTTTTCAAAATGGCTCAAACGATTTTAATTAAAATACGGTATATTAAATATTTTACATCACAAATGAAATTATTTTGTATTCTCTAGGTATAGCCTCTGAAGAGCTGTTTATTCTGGTGGATTTTTGTAGAATTTTGCATAATGGTTAAACCGTAAGAAATAAAATAAAACTTAGTGTACATAACATGTAGATATCGTTTCGTTTTTCTTGTAGAGTTTACCTTTTTGAGATATTCATTGTTATTGGTTTCAGTTTTAAACTAATTAACTTTTCTTAAACGCGACCATGCAATGCGAAACGACCTCAAGTGTTTCACATTGCGACCAGCTTTTAAAATATTTGATTATTCCCTATTTTACCTTCTACTTACAATGAGGCAAGTAATAAGATCAATGATGCTAATGTTTATTTAGATTAGCATCACGTATATAAAAGAATATCTTTTGCAATAAAATTTTGTTTATAGAAAACATAGAGAAAGTTTCGTGAGTGGAACACATCAGATTTTTAATAATACACACATCTCATTCTTAGCAATATTGAAATTGTAAGTAATAGGATACTTTGGTTAAGAATAATAAAAGTAGGTAAATCACACTTCAACGAAAGTTGTCCAGGCCTGCTATATATAAATGATTATTTCGTAAACAATATCTCGTCATGGCCATACTGATATGAGGAAGGAATGATAAAATTGGTACATATCAAATGAGTTACATCCTCTATAGTCCTGTAAACAAAACGTTCTAAATATAGGATGCCTCAATATATTTTATTTTCATAATATACAGGAGCTAACAACTTTTATCGATAAATTCTCGAGTGACTTGTTGCGAGCGAATTTATCTAGAGAAAAGTTGTGGCTCAAGTTGTATTTAATAAGACTATTTCGTAAATAAAATAACAATGATTAGCCTTTATAGACTCGAAGAATAATATTCCTAAAATTCTATTTGCCTTGACGTATATTTGCACCGAAATCACTGCAACTAGATGCTTACAGAATTCGTTGAACCGAGTTCACACAATCTCTCTGTTTAGTATTCTGCGACTTTGAGTTTTCAATTAATATCTATTTCAACGATAGACTTTCAGCCATTATGCACGGGAATATCACTGAACACTGATACTATTATTATGAGACGAGCATTAGTTCAGAGACAAAACAAATGCACATGGGTGCGATAAATTTAGAAAAATAATTGCACGTGTATGTGATAAAAAACAACACAGATAATTAGTTCCCATTGGAAGGGATTTTACGCGCCAATGTTCTGGACTGGCCACTTCCTACGATCACGTGTCATGAACGAAATAATCTCTGTAAATAATTTTATTTGTAATAACAGTAGCTTTGTCGACACCTAACCTGAGGTTATTGTACTCACCCTCGAAGAGCCTCCCAGGAGGGAGGGATGAGATAGAGGATACACCGGGCGGCCGGAACCAGGACGGATGGCACAAGAATGGCAGTCATTACAGTTTCAAAATCGAAGCACCTCGACTGTCGGAAAGGCAAACCGGGTCTCCTGCCCCTCAGGGTCATATCCCCCCGGCAACCAGCCGAAGTCGGGGCACGAAGACTCACTTTGAGAATACCTTTTCCCTATTCGCTCCGTACCGAGCACCATTGCAGACACTTCCAACCCTGAAAGAAACCAATGGGATGAAGAATTAATGAAATAACAATGGAAACATGGCTAAGATATTCTGGGGTTGAAAGTAACCTACTCAGCACTCGCCTAGCCACGAGAAGAAACACCCGACAAAAACCATGCCTCAAGTGCCGACCACGGGAAGCGAACCCGGACCTCACGAATGCGGGCCACCCGACATAGCACACGAGATATCCTACTCGATCCTGAGGTGTAAGTCCTCCACATGCGGAGGATAAACAGGTGAAGAAGAAAAAAATTAAATGATTTTTGCTGTACAATATAATAATTCTTTATTATCTGCATTGATTTCAAATTACATATACGATATATAATTGTGATATATGAAGATCATGTTTACTTTATCAAAATTTATATCTTATTTTTACTGCCTCTAGCCCCGTATCTATACAATGTACATAGTAGTTTGAGAAGGTATTGTATTCCACTCAAAAATTCGACACCGAGATTTCATCAGAAATAAATATTTTAGGACCCCCTGAATAAAAAAGAAAATTCAGAAAAAGGTCCGTGTATGTGTGTGTCTGTGGACAGCATGGCTCAAAAACGAAAAGCTGGTTAGTATTTAACTTTGGTATCTTTCAACGCTGATTTTCAAGAAAGAAAAAAAAGCACCACTCCTAACTACCCTTTACATAGTAAAATGTTCACAATTTTGTTTTTCTTAAAAATGGCTCTAACGATTTTGATTAAAATACCACATATTAAATCCAATTTCATCAGAAATAAAATGTATATCTTGAATTTTCTGGGAATAGCCTCTGATGACTTCTTTATTCTGGATGAATTTTGCCGAATTTTGCTTAGCTGCTAAACCGTAGACAAAAACTTATTATACAAAAAAATCCGATGTGTACCATTCACATGACTTTCTCCATATCCCTGCAACAAATAATTCTTAAAAAGCTTATACTTTTATTTACTTTATGCTAGTCAGAAAAAAATAGCAGAAATAGTCTAATTACTCGCTTCCTTGTCAGTAGAAGCGAAATAAGGGACAACTGTAGGTTAAACTGATAGTCAAAAGCTGGTTGCTATGTCAATGATGTTCCTTTCTCTATATGGATAGGAGTTGACAAGTTCCTGTGTGAGAAAAGTATACGTTTTTCATAGCAGAAACCAAAAATAAGGAATGTCACAAAAACGACGAACACCACAAAAAAATGTATATAACATAAATTGTGTGTTTTAATGTGCTCTACATTTTTTTCCATCTCTTACGGTTTAGCAGTTATTCAAAATTTAGTAAAATTCATCCAGAATAAACTACTCTTCAGAGGCTATTCCCAGAAAATTCAAGATATACATTTTATTTGTCAGGTAAATATGTTTAATATACGAAATTTTAATCAAAATCGTTAGAGCCATTTTTGAGAAAATCAAAATTTTCGAAAAAAGTTCGTTGTAAAGGGTAGTTGGGGGTGGGGGTATTTTTCTCAAAATCTTCGTGTCGCATCCCTGGAAGATACTAAACTTAAATACCAAGTTTGGTATTTTACCTACTTTTCGTTTTTGAGTTATCGTGTTCACGGACACACACACACACACACACACACACACACACACACACACATAGACCTTTTTGTGAAAATGTTTCTTTTGGATATTGGGGACCCTAAAACATATATTTCCGGTGAAATCTCGTTATCCAATTTTTTGGTGGAGTGCAATAGTTTCTCTATACACTATGTACATAGTGCGTATGGAGAAAGTAAAAATGTAGCTCTCATCAAAACACAGAATTCATGTCCTATACGTTTTTGTTGTGGAGGTAATCATTTCCGAGATATTTCTTATTGGCTTCAATTGTAAAGTACTTATACTTTTCTCAGACAGGAAGTGTCCGTTTTTCTTTTGTTCTACTCCTGGCCAAGAAAAGAAGCGATTTGCATTGACAATCGCATAACGATGGCTTAAAACATTTGACTATCACTTCAGCCTGGTGCATTCCTTTAGTTCCCTTCTACATATAAGGAACTAAGTAATAAGAACATTGCTAATGTATATCTCGATTACCACTGTGTAGAAGGAAGAATAATCTTTTGTAAGAAGTTTGTTTGTAGAGCAGCTAGAGAAAGTAATGTGAGTGTAACACATTAGATTTTTACTGTAACAATGTAAATTATTCATTATTTGCATTGATATCAAATTGCACATATGCGATAAATAATTATAAAATTTCACAATTTATGTCGTATTTGTTTAAAATCAAAGTACATTCTAGCTGCAGAAAGGTCACGATGAATTACAGCGAAAGCTCAGATTCAGGGTTCCTCTGTAAGATTGTCTCATCAAGCAATTAGCTAATCTATGTTTACATATCAGCGACGCGTGCACGGAACTTAATATCTGATTTCAATCGCCTGTATCGCATTACGTCACACCAGTTGATATGACTAATGAGGTAAACATTAATACAGATAATAATATACCTTGTTTACCTTGCAGTTCGATGCCCGGAATCCAACTGAGGCGAGATAATAGCTATTAGTGCGTCTTTTGTTCGTTAACCTCTCCTGAATGATCACATCTCTGTACGTCACTAAGGTCTCCTTTCCTTACCTTGTGCTGTTGTTATCCCATTCGGTATCTAAGATGATATCGGGGGCTTCAAATTATAAACAGTTGTAGGTTTACGTTGGGTTTAAACCATTTTATTTCCTCAAACATTCACTCTCGCATACATACTTCCAGACTTTGTGGGGGGATAGGGAATAATTCTGGTTATAGAAAAATTCCCCACCACAGCTGGGAATCGAACCCGGGACCTCCTCGACCAAACTTAGCAGAAATGGTCTTATTACTTGCTTTATTGTAAGTAGAAAGGAAATAATGGATATACTAGGCTAAAGCTATAGTCAAATGTTTTAAAATCTGGACGCCACGTGGATGAAATACGTTTCTTTTTATTGCCAGGAGTTGACAAATTCCCGTATGTGAAACCTTTTAAGTGTTTTAAAACTAGAACCAATAACAAGAAATATCTCGACTACATATATATAACAATAAGGAGATCTAAATTTTTTGTGTAGCAAGTTTTTGTCTTATTTTTTGTGATTTACCAGTTATACAAAATTCACCCAGAATAAACGTGAATTCTTCAGAGGCTATTCCAAAAAAAATGCAATATAAATTTTATTTGTGTTATAAATATCTTGAATATACAGTATTTTGACCAAAATCATTACAACCATTTTTGAGAAAATCAAAATGTTCGAAAATGTTTCCATTTGAAGGGAAGTTTGGGCTAATGTGGGATTTTCCTCAAAATCTTCGTGTTGCATTCTTAGATGACACTAAGCTCAAATACCAAGTTTGGCATTTTACCAATTTTTCACTTTTGAGTTATCGTGTTCAGGGCCTTTTTTCTAAAATGCTTCTCAAGATACATGGGATCTTAAACCGCGTATTTCGGTGAAAGCTGACATAATTTTTGTGGAATGCAATTTTCTATAGACTATGTACATAGTACGTGTAGAAAAAGTAAAAAAGCAAGTTTGCTTAAAGGCCTGGAGAGAAAGTTTCCAGGAAACTACAAAGAAGCACTCAGAGAATTTCACAATTTATTAGAAAAAAAAAACCTTTTAATAACCAGCCATTGAAGATAGATCTGATTTTACCACTAATACTTTTAGCTAGAAAATGTTACATTTGTTACATTTTTAAAGTAGCAGTTGTAAGTTTCAATTAAATGTTACAGACCATGAAATAAAATTTGAACAGAAATGTTTTTCTGAAAGAAACATCTAATTGTCCCGACTAGCAATGTGGGTTTAATAATAATAATAATAATAATAATTATAATAATAATAATAATAATAATAATAATAATAAAGTTAGACTTGCTGAATGAATATACATACATACACACAGTTCCGGAGTTTTGTCAGGACTCCGGCGCTGTATTTCTTTTTCCTCGTTTTTCATTTTCCTAATATGTATGCTTCTACTACACACATATTTACATAACAAACACCCATGCACAAGACGGGACTCGAACTCACGATCCCCTGCGCCACGAAGCACCAAAGAGAGGTATTTTAGCGAGCGCGGTCTTGGGAACTGGCATATTTAAACCCCAAATTTTGCCCTAGCAGAAAGAAAACCCACTTTTGCCTACTCTTGGCGGCAACACAGTTAAGCTCCGCTGAGCTGTAAAAGGTCTGTTCCACAGGATAATGTACGTGTTGTTCTCTCCTATTAGCTGCTGGAGCTATAACGTCTCCCGCCGTAGAAGCTAGTTCCCATGTTAAAATTATAATTTATTTCAGACAAATTGCTTTCTTGTCAATTATACATGTGTAGATTATTATTCTAAGTTATACTGGGCCGCGCCGTGGCCGAGTGGTCAAGCGACCGCACGTGAGATTTGTGGTGGACAAAGCGGCGCAGGGGCGGGTTTTCTCCGGGTTCTTCGGTTTCCCCACCACCACATTCCACCGGGGCTCCATCTTCATGTATCTTCAGTGTCATCGCCTGCGGTGCCAGAGCAGTAAAATTTGGGCGTTAAACACTAACAAAAAAAGAGTAATTGCCGGTCCCCATGGTGTCTCGCTTTGGTACTTCGTAGCGCAGGTGATCGTGGGTTCAAGTCCCGCCTTGGGCATGGGTGTTTAGTGTATTTGTGTATGTGTGTGTGTGTGTGTAACAGAAGAAATCAGCAAATCATTAATCATGCAGCAAAGTAAAGAGTTAGATAAATAGAAGTAGGGTATACAGAAAAGAAAAAAAAAAGAAGATATAAAGGAGGTGACCTCTCTTGTTTATACTAGATTGCTCATAGCAACAGTACGTGCGTCTTCATTACCTCATCTTCACTGACGAAGCTTCATTTCATTAACGGTCATTGCAATTTCTTATTACGTGAGGCAAATCGTACATAATAGCAGGAAGAGGAAACTAGGGGGAAAAAAACCGTACTCGGCAAGCGTGGTGGTTAATGAGTGATGTGATGAGTTTGTGAAAACTTCTTCATGACAAGAAATAACACTACATTCAAATTGTTAGAGGCTAGGACACTATTTAGTAATGCATTTCACAGACTAACAACTTCAATTAGAAATGAACTATTACTCGTGTGTTCGAAAGGGAAACAAAGCGTGGGAGCTGGATGACCATTGAGCAAGATTATCGAGAATGTCATTAACCTTGTCGAAAGCAGTATTGCCAACATATGATTATTTTTTCACATAGACCAACGCACAAAAATTCGTCAGCATTAAAAATTTACTTATGTTCCTTAATAAATGGAAATTAAATTAAAACCCAAGGTCAGCACTTAAAAAAAGTCTTATTTAAATCTGAAAGATGATCAAGGGATTTAATTAACTACAAAAAATGAAAGAGCAGCTTCTGCAGGTCACATTCATACGTGTGCTTGATAGGCTGAAATGGAAATTTTGACTGTGAAGTTGAAAAGTATTCAGCTGTTTTTAAATGGTCCCTATTTTTTCTTGAATAAGTACATCTTACTAGCACATATTCATAAGGTATGATAGAAGGAAGAAGTGGCAAAGGAAGAGCAAGATCACAATATATAAAACAAATTATGGA
Organism: Hymenopus coronatus; assembly: GCA_030762935.1. NCBI lineage: Eukaryota > Metazoa > Arthropoda > Insecta > Mantodea > Hymenopodidae > Hymenopus > Hymenopus coronatus. Next base: position 37,721,009 of record CM060898.1, on the reverse strand, counting down.
AGATATGAAATGCAGTAAATGTGAAGAACTCAAACAGAAAGCAGAGAGAAGATCTGAATGGAGAGTCGCTGCAAACCAATCCAAGGATTGAAGACTCCTAACTAGCATATTCATGTTGCATTAACAATATTTGCAACTTGCATTATTAGGTTCCCCGAGTACCTAACCATTCCTTTGATTGTTGATTATTAACAATTCTTCTCTAAAATGCCGTACATACCGTTTAGACTTCTGTTCAATAAGGCAATTAAAATGAAAAAAAAACAACACTATAACACCATAAAGTTAAGTGTTAAACATGCACGACAATGGAAGACCAAATCAGTACTAGATTCACAATGCTGCATTCCGAATTCACACTGAATCACAAAGTAATGCACGTTCATTGCATGTCATCATTATATGCAGCAATATATATACATACATACATACATACATACAGACAGACAGATGATCATAACGCAACCTTGCAAGTACACAAAGATTTACATAGACTACCTCCGTGGTCGAGTGGTCAGCGAGCTTGCTTCTCACCCGGAGGTCCCGGATGCTGATGAAAGAACAACACACCCTGACCTACCAGCGGTGAAGAAAATCCCCTCACTGGTACCGGGAACCGAAACCAGGTCCCCTGCGCCGAAGGTAGATGCGCTTCCTAGAGACGGACCTTAACAGAAAATTCAACATATACCTTTTATATATCGTTTAAATATGTTAGTACAGGGTGTTTTACTAAATAAAAAGAAAACGTTGCCTATTTTTGAGCAAGCCAAACATTTTGAAAAAATGTTCCATCTAAAGAGTAATTGGGAATGGAGGATTTTCCTGAGAATCTGTAAGATATTGAACTTCAATACCAAGTATAGTATTTAGCCGACTTTCCTTTTCGAGTAAATGTTGTTCACACACACACACACACACATACATCCGAGCACCTTATTCTAAAAATCTAATGTGTTGCAGAACCACTTTTTCCCCACTTAAAGGTTATTTGGGGTGGGGGATTTTCTTGAAACTGTTCGTCTCGCATTCATTGAAGATTAACTTAATTATGAACCTGATCACACACACAGATAAAGATAATTATTAATTAATAAGGTTTTATTAAATTTAAAACCAAGAATAGTATTATGATGACTTCTGTTATCTTGTAATATAGCGGTATTTCCTATAGATGTATTAAAACTGATCAAACATTTCCAAATATTGACCGTCTATTATATGTCGGTCTATAAATGTATTTGTTATTAATAATAAAATTGCACACAAACATACCTAAAAATGCTTTTGAAGATACAGGGACCCCTAAAACATGTATATCCAATGAAATTCTGGTAAGCAATTTCTGGATAGAATGCAATGCCCTCGCTACCTACGTACTATGAACTAATTAGAGATAGTTAAAAAAATAATTTAACATATCGTACCCATTATATACATTCGCGTCAGTCGGTCATCCAAAACAGAGAATTAAGAGAAAATGTTATTCTAAGGTTTTATTACAAAGATGTCTAGATTTTCTAGTTTGCAGGAAGGTTCTGCATTATCGTGCTTTGGAACTTCCCAGGCATGCGCAAATTCCCTTCCGGCTTGCTCTCCTCAATATCTGAAGTGCTTTCCAATACATCCGCGTATATTGGCTTACACACGACTTGAGTGGGTTGCTGCTTCCATTCTGGAAACTCTAATAATACGGAAATACACCATTAGGTTCGGTCTCAGCTTCTGGAAACTTCCTTTCCAATAATATCTAAACTGTCACCAGTAGCCTAATGCATTGGGTTTCCGAATGGTCACGCCATTTCTTTTACTCCGCTGAAATGGCTATTTTACAAATGAAATGCGTGTGGACTGATATATAACAGCGAATTCCTGGACCAGCTTTATCACACATCATTTATAAGTTAGAGTGGGTATAAAATATATATTCTACTTACATAACTAAAGCCCATGTATAAAACATTATTTCTTTCTCTTACAGTACAGTTTTTCTTCATTGGCTTCTCATGCATTCAAAAAAGGATTTTTCTGTAATCTCTGTAAGATTTAATAGCGAGAATTTTCGCTATCCAATGTACACAGAAACACCAACGGCTCCAATAAAAGCAAATTCCAATATACCTAATACATATATAGATTAATGTATTATGAATAACTCATAGCAAGAATGGAAATCATATTGGCGCAAATCATAGATTTATTTGTGCATATTTGCAGTATCTACCAAAAGTTTTGACACCTGTGTATTTCAAGGGAAAGCATTCTGTCCTTAAACTATAATTTACAGCGTTCCTATTTTTCATCAGAAGAATTATCTTACAGAGAAATACATGTAAATATAAGGATTGAGTAAAAATCTTTATTTTTATATGAATTATGGTATTCTACACGATTTAAATATGTAATTGGAAAGTGTTCTCACGCTTAACCTTTGTCGAAGTCTGGGCACGTATGTATGTGTGAATATATAGTCTATTCACATTCCTACAATCCCTAGCCAAAAATAATAAGAATGTATATACATATTGTCACGTGTATTCTTTAGTAATATTTCATTAATTAGGAATTAATTTGAATTAATTGGGATATCATTCTTACATATTATTGGAAAAATAAAAGCTTTGGCATTCCTAGTGGACTTTTCGATGACACCAACTTCCGTTGGGCTACATGCACATTCATGAGAAACTCTTGTTCTTTGACGTCACCGGATGTTCTAGAACATTTAAGCATTCATGCTGATTGGCTTAGACTACCCACTATCAGGGTGTTGGTTCTGTAGATTATGAGTAGGGCCACCATGGAAAGGACTGCAAACCTAACCACCAGATTTTGACCGTCGGGGAACCTCTGTTTCGTTGGTGCGTTTTGGGCATCGCTCCGGGCTCAACCACTCAACCACCTCGATCACTTCATCACTCGCCTCGCCCAGACACACGTGACATATCTCTTAAGGTAAGGCTTGGTATTAGTAGACCTCGTAATCAGAATGATATTGGCCAGGGTTAATGGAATATATTGCAATCCCAAACATTCGCAACCAACAAATTACTTAATCTTTCTTAATATATTAGCTTAAACTGAGTCCCGTTGCTCTACCATCTGCCTTCCTTTCACCACTCTTAAATAGCTATAACCCAACGTCACAAAACCTTGTTTGCGACAATATATGCCATATATTAATATTCCATATATGTATATGGGATTGTACTACTATTTTTCTGAAGAGAAACTCACATGCATAAGGAATATTTATAATTATAATATTTTAATGGTGCACTTGTTTATCAAGAATTTATAAAAATGGCTATTTCTTTAAAGGAGATGGGGTTAAAAAGTCTGAAATTACCACAATTTGGTGATGGATTAAACAGCACAGTAACAGAATTAGCTAAGTCCGAGAGGTCTCTGTTTATAGTGCATCGTACACACTGCAGATCGCACCAGGGAATGCGTGTGCTGCGGCTTCCATTTTGTCCTGATGCGAAACGACATTTCTGTTAGATAAATATGGGGGGGGGGGTTGTGAAGCAAGATATAAAATGGCAAAAATTGGTACAAATACCTAAGTGCGGCAAGTCATACAGAGATATTGCAACTCAACTGGAGATAAGTAAAATATTTCTAACACAGACAAGAATTTCGAGAGGGATTATCATAACCTTGAAGTGAATTACCGTGCCAGAGAGTAACAATCTTGAGAAAAATCTCCACTCCCAGCTAAGAACCGAACCTGGGACCTATCGCACAGCAGACAGGAGCTCTTCATGTCTCTCAACGCACGAAGGGATATCTATCTACATACGTCAAATATGGGGCAGATGGTCCATATTTTAGAGCAGAACAAGGTTTTATAAGAATAGTTCTCTGAAAAATGTATAGAGAAGGTCATGTGAATGAAACACATCGGTTTTATTGTTCAATAAAAATGTTAGTTGTGTTGTAGCAATGGACTGAGTAAAATATCAAAAAAGTTAATAATGATATTTGATTTTAGGAGGCGAGTAAGATAGATCATGAGTGTCTAAAAACCCTGTGACGTGCGATGTAAAAGAGAAACAAAGCACAAAGTGTGAACCATGAAAAAAACTATCTCTTTAAATAGTGGAATTACTGGATTTTCATTTATAGTATCTGTTGGTAAAATGTATGATGTTTATTACTTAATTGTGGGCATATCCTTTATATTTTCTAAGTAACTAATTATTTTAGTATACACGGAGAAATTATTTTAGTGTCGTTAGCGCCGATAAAACGTACTTGAACAAAAAAGAACTTTTTTTTTTTTTTTTTTTTTTTTTTTTTAATGTATCATTTAATATCGTAAATCATTTTAACCTCACTTAGTTGAAATGCTGAGAGATCGCAAATATTGTGATAATTACGTTTTAGCATTCACTGAAAGGCTAGCTGTGTTTTATTAATTATATTAAGTAATTACGGCAAGAAACTCTTCGTGAGAATTATTTGATAACTAAGAATACTTGATGAATATTTACATCATAAATTTCGAGTATAGATAACTCGACACATTTGCATGCCTTATACCAGGAGTCGGCAAGTCTATATCAGCTGATATGACGTAATAGTACCGTTAGAGGCAAACTAATAGGTCACCCTTCTTCAACCGTAACCAACGAGATTGTCTGCAGCGCGAACTGAAATCACGTGATTCATCTAAACCAGTCATTGCACAATGAAGTAAAATTAGTCACCTAATACATCTATATTCTACACAAAGAAATAAATTGCTTGTTAAATTTGTAGAAAAGTAAAGTTAAACCATGGAGGTATTCAATATTAGCAATGTTAAAAGTGACATTACTATGTAACGCTAATTCGTGCCGTAGCCTGTCTATCTAGTTAGCCACGGTTTCAACACTTCCTCTTTCCACAAGCAGCGGTGTACACCGCATCAAGAGAACTTGGCTCTTTCGAAACCACGAAAACGGATAGACAGCTTTGAGTTCCAACAGAAGTGGAGTAAAATATTTTGTTGCTCTATGGGTGAGAATGTGTTTAAAGGTTTGAATAGTGTTTACAAGTCAAACTTTAAATGACTTAAAAAAGTTGCTACAAAGGCCAGAAGCATATCAAACGTAGGACATCTTTAGATGTTTTAAAATAATATTGTAAAACATATCTTTGTCCATAAATGTAACATGAAGTTTAAATACTCATTGAAGTTTCTTAGGCTATTGAAGTGAATTACAAAGTACACACATTTTATGAATCCTAAAATATGAAAGGTTATATAAGCATAACGGGTGTCTCCGCAGTGAGGTAAATGCGCTAGCACCTTTCAGTAGACAGCGGTCCCCGCTAATTGTTGCGAATGAAGATGAACTGAACTGAAATTGAGAATAATTATTTACCACTATCACCGATGATGCTAGAAATACTTTCCTCATCCTTACAGGTATAGTTTGACTCTTTTGCTTTTGTTTCGGACACTGTGAAGGGTTTCCCGCGTAATCGTGGATACATAATTTGTAATTTCTTCTTTTAGTTAATTTTGTTTTCGTGATCCTTTACAGTTGTAGGGACGCAATTATATTTCCTTTCTAACAGCTAATTCCTCATTCATTTAGTGGGGCTTCTTAACATTACATTTGAAATTTCTCCCCGTTTAGCTTCTGTTAAAAGTTTATCCCTGCCGCTTTTCGAAGCATCATGTACACAAGGCACAGAAAGAAACCGGCACTGTCTTGTTCCGTACACCGCATTCCTTACCGTTTGTAGAGTACTTTATTACGTAATGTTTTTATTTCATTGGCTGATACTGTCACTTTGTAGGTGAGTGTTCTATATCGAACCAATAGAGCATGCCTATGCTGGTTTTGTCAACTCATTCGCTAATAGGATTGGCCACCTCTCTCAGCTGGAAGCGAGATTAGGTAACGTGTACTACAACAGTAAGCTACAACCCCTCCTCCTTCTCCAATTAGGGTGACGGAGGGGCCAGCGGATACCAGAAGACACGCCCTATAAGTCCCCTACAGATAATCAGAAATTTGATGTCTAATACTATTTGTGCTCTGTGTACAGACACGGTTTCACGGAGTTTGGTAATTAAAGTTGTCATGTATCGCGATAAGATCATACCAAATGTGGAATATCTTCAAGAAATTTACGTTTTACATTTTCTAAAAGCTTATCATTATCAAAGAATACGTCAACTGAAAACATTCTCTACTCGTTTCAAAAGCACAACCACACACTACTGACTTCAAGCACATAGTGCTCACCACGGATAGCATCTACGGGACCGATAGTGGGACAGATGTAATACCAGTTGCATACCAACCTAGTAGAAACCGACCTGCATTGGCCACTGCACGCGCCGCATGTAAACAACCTGTAGTAACGCAGCAGTATGCTATACTGTATATTATAATACTGTTTTGCAGGTAATTAATACTTTGATGATCAATCAAAATTATAAAATCTCTTGCTTCAAATGAAGATTTGCAATTCATACAGAAGAACTTAAAGATATATCTACGACAATAACACATATTTGAAAACATCGAACATTGCAATACAATGAATTTGTGCAAAAACCCGTGACACCCTTAAAGAAAGTAAACACAATGCTTGGAAAAAAATGTCGGATTTTCAATAATGCGTGAAATACGAGGTGTGCTATAAGGTGTTGTTACGGAAATAATTTCTGATGGAGTATCTTAGTCGATTGTGTGTCATATTTCGTTTTGTTCCAATCAAATTTTGTGATGTGGAGCGAAGTTTTCACAACATAAAGATTGTTTACGTGCCTATCGGAGACGACTCACAATTTAGTTGAATGTATGTTGTACATAATAAATCTGTCTTGAGAGAAAATGAAACGGATAATAAGCTTATTCCTTTATATACATCATGGTAATCCAGATAAAAATTAGCAGAAATTGTTTTATTATTTGCTTCTTAGTAAGTAGAAGGGAAATAATGGAATACACTAGGCTAAAGTGATAGTCAACTCCTTTAAAAGCTGTCGCTGTGATAAAATTGAAATTTGATTCTTTTTTTTGTCTGTATTAAAACAAAATAGATATACATGGCCTCCGTGGTCGAGTGGTCAGCGAGCTGACTTATCACCAGGGGGTCCCGGGTTCGATTCCCGGCTGGGGCGGGAAATTTTTTTTGTTTTTTTTTTTAGCCAGAATTATTCCGTATTCCCCACAGAGTCTGGAAGTATGTATGTGAGAGTGAATGTATGTGTGTGTTTGAGGAAAATAAAAGTATTTAAACCAAACGTAAAAGATGCTACAGTCTAGTTATTTTAAGTGCAAAGCCCCCGATATGACCTTAGATGTTAAAGGGGGCTATATAAATGAAACAACAACAAAATAAAATAAAAAATAGATATGAAACGAATGACATCTTCCCGTCTGTGAAAAGTTTAAACTATTTTAAAATTGACACCAATAATAAGAAATATGTCGGAAACACATAATGTCGAAAAAAACTGTATCCGTCATACATTGTGTTTTTTTGACAAGATCTATATTTTTGTGCAATAAGTTTTTGTCTATCCCTTACGATTTCCCTTTATGCAAAAGCCATCCAGAATGAAGAAGTCCTTAATGGCTATTTCCAGAAAATTTAAGATGTACATTTTATGTGTGACGAAAGTATCTTAAATATACCAATCATTATAGTAATTTTTTCAGAAAGTCAACATTTTCGAAAAGGTTTCCATGTGAAGGACAGTTTGGGGTGAGAGCATTTTTTGAAAATCCTTATATTGCGCGCATCCTTGAATGGTGTTGCACTTAAATACAAAGTCTGGTATTTAATGGACTTTTTGCGTTTTGTTATACTGCCCCTCCACACACACACACACACACACACACACACACACACACACGCACGCGCGCGCGCTCATATACACAGTGTGCTTTTTTTTCAGGGTGCGTAATTTCTCTATATCACTGCAACACATTATTCTTAAAAAGCTTATACTTCTATTTACTTCATGCTAATCAGTAAAACATTAGCAGAAATAGCCATATTACTTGCTTCCTTGTAAGCAGAGGTGAAATAAGGGAGTACCATAGGTTAAAATGATAATCAAAAGCAAGCTGCTATGTCACTGAAGTTCCTTTGTTTGGATGGACAGCAGCTGACAAATTCCTGTATGAGAAATGTATAAGTTATTCATTGCAAAAGCCAAAAATAAGGAATTTCTCAAAAACGACGAACTCCACGAAAAAGGTATATAACATAAATTGTGTGTTTTAACGTGCTCTACATTTTTTGTACAGTAAGTTTTTGTCCATCTCTTAACGGTGTAGCAGTTATTCAAAATTTAGTAAAATTCATCCAGAATAAACTACTCTTCAGAGGCTATTCCCAGAACATTCAAGATATACATTTTAATTGACAGGTAAATGTCTTTAATATACGAAATTTAAATCAAACTCGTTAGAGAAAATCAAAATTTTCGAAAAAAGTTCCATGTAAAGGGTAGTTGGGGGTGGGGGGATTTTTCTCAAAATCTTCGTGTCACCTCCCTGGAAGATACTAAACTTAAATACCAAGTTTGGTATTTTACCTACTTTTCGTTTTTGAGTTATCGTGTTCACGGACACGCACACGGACCTTTTTCTGAAAATGCTTTTTTTTAGATAAAGGGGACCCTAAAACATATATTTCCGGTGAAATCTCTGTATTGAATTTTTGGGTGGCGTGCAGTACCTTCTCTATACACTATGTACATAGCACTTGCTAGGTAAAGTAAAAATGAATGTAAATGCTCTATCAGTCGTATAATAAGCATTATAATATTATATGTGTGACATTACTTGGTAGAGAAAGCATAAGTTAATGTAAATGTATAATAAGCATTAAATAAACATACAGCGGCCTAGAAACCCTATCCTTCGAACCGCGTTAATGTGTGCATGCCGGATTGTGTTCACTTATATCATCATTCCTGTAATTGCTATGACGAACTTGTCGATGCCTGCCCTACACATTCTGGAGAGATTAATGTAAAAGTCCATAGTGGGTACCAAGCTCTACATGACGGAGAGAAAGGCTTGCGCGTCTGTTCTTAGGGATGGTTCATTCATAATTCTCTACACCGTGCATCCTGATTGCTCCCTTGAGGCACCACATACAGCTGATTGACCTCAGCCAGTCAGGCGTAACATTGCCAAACTGACTGGAACAATATATCTCTTGGTACAGAGCAAAGCACTCCCAAACCGTGGTTAATAGCCCCATTGTCTACGTCCATATTCAAAATTAACACAGAATTGAAGCTATTTTTGCTGGAATGGCGGGAAAAATATTTGCCGCGATTTTTTACCACTGCGAATGTAGGGGTAGAAGCATGTTGGACGCTACTGGCAGGCATGGAAAACATGGACGGGCTAGGTAAATTTATACTTAAAGCAAGACAGCTGAGATCTGAAGAGGCTGCCAAACAAAAGTGACTACAATGTTCTACATACATATATATTATGTCATACTTAGGTCACTGTTGTGCTGGGGTTGTATATATTATGTGTATATATGTTTTTAAGTGTAATTATCTATTAAAAGAGGGTGCATTTATGAAGGTGTACTCTGTGCTGTAAATTTAAATTGCTATATTTGAATATCTTTGTATCTTTATTTTCGGATTCACTCTTAATTTTTATTGTTGTTTAATATTGCTTTTGACTGTGTATTTCATTTGTCTTTTTATTTTCGTGTTTACTCTTTTAGTTCTTTTTTGTGGTTGTTGTTTTAATATTGCTTGTAATGTGTATTACAAAAGCACGTACGGTCTGTGGACCCGTGCGACTGTTGAAATTCTATGTATGATATTGCTATGTTAATAAATACACTTCTTCATTCATTCAAATAAATTGCTGTATTTGAATATCTTTGTATCTTTATTTTCGTGTTTCCTCTTTTAATTTTTTGTTGTTTTAATATTGCTTTTTAGTGTGTATTACAAAAGCACGTACGGTCTGTGGACCCGTGCGATTTTTTAAATTCTATGTATGATATTTTTATGTCAATAAATACGCTTATTCATTCATTCTACATAATATTTAATGTACTTAGGTTACATTTATAATTGAAAAATTGAATGGAATATGGACATAACTAGAAAATACAAGTTTTAAGAAACTGACAGTTGAAACAGTAATTAGACACATAGGTTGTTATTTATTTAATTATTGATATTCAGGAGTAATTCAAGTTAGTGTTTGATAAGTCAGGTATATAAAACATTTTTAGTGATGCAAATATGTTTAAATGAAGGACAATATAGGACAGGTAGAGTCAGACTGAAAAATTCAATGCCATAGCCGGGTTTTGAACCACGGAACTCCCGATCTCTAGCCGGTTGGTCTGTCACTGAGCCACCATGGCAACATGCAAACATAGCATTGAATTTCTCAACTGACTCTCATATTTCCCGGTAAACCACAAGATGTTCTCAAATTATTTTGAGATGACAACCCCAATGGCGACTTACAAGTTGCAAGTATTCAAATTCCAGGATTCATAGTATAGCCAACTATTATGGTCAATTGGAATTGGAATAATTGTGTTTTCACACAAGCCGTGTGTAGGACAGGAGTTGGATAGGTATAGAATTTTTCAGTATGACTCTACCTATGAATTCTCGGAGTACTTGCAACATTGTCGTCCGGCTAGGGCGTTGAATTTTTCAGTCTGACTCTACCTATCCAACTCCTGTCCTACACATGCTTGTGTGAAAAAAACAATTAATCCAGTAAGCAGCTAGTCTAACTATTGCAAAAACGTGATATATTCGTCAGCTAAATCAGCTCCATTAGCAACTCAGTTAGCGCTATAGATTAAATGAGTATCTCTACTCTTTTTAACCTATTTTATATGTTTTCAATTAGAGACAAGAGTCTATAGAATGATGCATACCTTCACCCATAGAAAAAACAGTATTGTCCAGCCAATCCTTTGGAGATACGAGAAAGGCAATAATGAAGCTTTCACTACTTTAATTTCTTATCTGGCATAAAGTTAAACGTAATAACTTTAAACAATGCGAAATTTAAAGTATGGAAGGTTTGTGTCTTCGTATTAGACATACTTCATTATCAGCGTGTATCGAGAGATTCGAGATTTCATCCTTAATAATCTAGTTTGTATTTGTCTTGCCAAATTGTATAAGTATATTATGCTGTCTTTAGGAGTAGCATGATACTACGGAGAATTCAATTGGTTCGTTAACAGTCCCTATGATAGCATAGATGTACGACGGGTATGCAAGCTGGTTTGGCTTTCACAGAGAAAAAAATAATTTTACCATGTTTCTTGTTCTTTGTTTTACTATTTTTAAGAAAATAGGACTTAAAGCTATGTACAATTAAAAATAAGTCATCTGTTTCAAATCTCCTCTGTTGTCCATGGAAACTGAGCAGAATTTCAATGATAATCGCATAGCGACAGCTTTTAAAAGGTTTGACTGTCTATTTAACCTGGTGTGCTCTCTTACTTCCTTTCCGCTTCTAAGAAACTAAGTAATAAGATATTTTCCAGTAATGTGTTTCTTGATTATTATGGTATATGCAAATAACAGAATAATCTTTGTAAGAAGTGCTTGTATGCAAAACTGATAGAGAAAGCCATGAGATTGGAACATATCAGAATTTTTGCTTTCTCTATCCTGAATGTACATACAAAGTGGATAGAGAAGGTATTGTATTCCACCCAAAAAATTCGATGTCGAGATTTCAACACAAATACATATTTTGTGGTCCCCCTAAGACGCAAAAAGCATTTTTCTAGAAAAAGGTCCATGTGTGTCTGTGTCTGTGCCAGTGGACAGCATAGCTCAGAACGAAAAGACCATTAAATACCAAACTTGGTATTTGGGTTTAGTATCTTCCAAGGAGCACAAATTAACCTTTACATGGAAGATTTTACGCAAATTTTGATTTTCTCAAAAATGGCTGTAACGATTTTGATTAAAATCCCATATATTAAAGATATTTACATCCCAATTAAAGTGTACATCTTGAATTTTTTAGGAATAGCCTCTGAAAACCTCTTTATTCCGGATGAATTTTACCAAATTTTGCTTAACTGCTAAACCGTAAGATATAAAGAAAACTTACTATTCACAAAATGAAGATCTCGTCAAAACACAATTTATCTCCTTTACGTTTTTGTTGTGGAGGTAACCGATTCTTTGTTATTAGTTTCAATTGTAAACTACTTATACTTTTCTCAGACAGGAAGAGTTCCTGTTTGCTTTGTTCTACCCCTGGCCAGCAAAGAAGCGATTTGCAATGACAATCGCACAACGAGAGCTTTTAAAACATTTGACTATCACTTTAGCTCGGTAAATTACTTTAGTTACCTTTTACTTACAAGGAACTAAGTCTTAAGAACTTTCTGCTAATGTTTATCTCAATTAGAAGAAGGAAGATTAATCTTTTGTAAATTGTTTGTTTGTAGAGTAGATCGAGAAAGTTATGTGAGTGTAATACATCAGGTTTTTAAACAAAGCAGTTCTTTTAGTATTTTTGGCCATCTATATTCAACACCATTTGAATTATTATTGTTATTATTTATTGTTTCACACTTCCCAATACGTGTAAGCAGATAATACTTAGTGTATACATCGTAAAAAATGCGATTTATGTTGAGACATAAAATTGTAGGATGTAGCCTAACTGACGCTGTAACTCTGGCATAAAATGTGATAGTGTCCGCCACAGTAGTAATACTTTCTTTCCTTTTAGTACACCAAAATTAACAGATGCTGTATTTCGCCCCAATGCCGCTGCTGTTAAAACAAATGTAAAGCGGTAAAATGTTATGTTACGGTGTATCGAGAGACCTGCAAAAAAATATCATAAATTGGTTGAGAATGGTTTGGGGTCTCTTAACAAAAAAGAAAAGGTCTATTTTGCTAAATAAATCTATTCCATTGTGTAACAAAGCTCTTTGTTTCTGGCCGTATGATAATGTTCGCCTCATAGCATGGTTTTAGATTGCGAAGCATACTTTTTACTTTTGCTACCCGTACTATGTACATAGTGTACAGAGAAAAAATTAGAAAAAGTTTCGTGTGTGCAGTATAGTTCAAAAACGAAAAGTCCGTTAAATACCAAATTTGGTATTTAAGTTTAGTATCTACCAAGGATGCGATACGAAGATTCTCAATAAAATCCCCCCACCCCCAACTGCCCTTTACATGGAAATATTTTCGAAAATTTTGATTTTCTCAAAAATGGCTGTAATGATTTTGATTAAAATCTCTTATATTTAAAAGATTTACTTAACAAAATATATACCTTGAGTTTACTGGGAATAGCCTCTGAAGATTTCCTTTTCTGAATTTTAATAACTGGTAAACAATAAGAGATAAAGGAAAACTTACTGCACAAAAAATGCACATTTACTTAAAACACACAATTTGTCATATACATTTTTCCGTATACTTGACCGTTTTCGAGATATTCCTTGTTATTGATTTTAATTTTAAAAACCTTTCCCAATTGGAAACTTGGCAACTCCTTGCCATGCAAAGAAATGGATTTCAATCCCATACCAACCACATTTTAAAACTTTTGACTGTTGATTTAGCTTATTGTATTCCCTTATTTCCTTCTACTTATAAGACTTTTTCTACATGAAATAAATGGAAGAATAAGCTTATTAACAATAATTTATTACAGAGATGTAGTTGAGGAAACCCAAAAAACTGTTCAAAAACCGAAAAATATTACATTAAAAATCGCATATATGCTCTTTACCTGACATTCTCCAGCTGTTCCACAAGGCTCAAATTCAAAATATGCTAACCATTTTTCTCAAATTTTGTGTTGAATGGATAAATTTAATATGCAATATATACTTACATAATACTCTTTACGAAGAGATTTATATCTTGAAAAGTATTTACCCAATTTTAATGAAATATAGTACACAATTTAACTTAAACTTCTGGTAGAAATTTTCTGTATCCATTTTTTGCGTGTAATATTCGTACAATACTTTCCCTACTTGCTGCCAAGTAGCTCAACGTGCGCTAAAAGAGTTGCAGAATCAACGGGGCTATTTAAGTTTAAAACCCGCTAGTGGATAAATGGCGAGATTGACCTTGCTTTCCCCCTCTTGCTTATCAGCGAGGAAGGTGAGCGGTTCGCGAACATTGAGAGGAATAAACGGTCACCCTTGTTAGTACTCCACAGCCGGATTTTAACTTGAAATAATGCCGTTATATTCTGCAACTCTTTAACTCTGGAGGGGATAGCTGCCACCAGGTATATGTAATTAAGAAAGTAATATATTTAATCAAAACTGTTACAGCCCTTTTTGAGAAAATTATTTTTGTAAACATTTCCCAAAGAAGGGTGTTCTAGGAATTTCTGGAATAGGTTCGTGTAGTATTCTTGGAAGATGTTGAACTGTATATTTAAGTTTATACTTTCGTTTGTTTTTGATTTCTTTTTATTATACTGTACACATATAAAGGACGTTTTTTATAAAATTTCTAGGGAAATGGACTCGTGGGCCTTAAAACGAATATTTCCAATGAAATCTCAACATCAAATGTTAGTTTTTTTAAAATGTTGCATACAGTGAAGCTGTCAATTTTGTTAAAATCTGGACATCTATCACCAACACGTGCTTCTCTTGGTCATGGTGTAGATGGAGTACCCTGGACGTGCGTATCCACAACCTTCATTGTCATCCCCTTGCAGGTTAGCAGACCTCTCAAATGTTAGGTTGGAATAAATATTTTCTAAAACTACTAGACGTAATAGTGAAAGTAAAAATTTATTCAAAATATAACTATCGCTCTCCAATAAATGAATAATATATTAAGGGAGAAATTTCGACTAATAGGACTGCGTAAAGTATTAAAGTGCGGCAACTTTCGACCTTAAGTGTCTCTCTCTCCCCTTAACTATATTGGCCAAGCTGCGCAGTTATATTCGCTTATTATGGAAACCAACGGTGCTACAAACCAAGACAAAGTTAAAAGAAGAACATAGAGGAAATAGGCTTAAGAGAGAATGCAAAATCGTTTCCATCAGGAGAAATAATACAGGCTAGAAAGCCAGAATGCAACCTTCAGATTTAACAGTTTAAATTTCATTTAGATGCAAATATTTTTTCACACCAAAACATTCTGAATGGAAATGAAATTCACTGGGAGCGTCCTCAAGTAGATTTGTTTTCGCACATCTTTGGAGATTTTGAAAGCGTTAGCATAACTATAATCTTAAAGGGCGCGAGAGATTAAGGACCTGCATCCAAATTGTGCTGAAAGGCTTTTAAAGTACAAAAAAAAAAATTATGTTTCCTCCTCTGATATACTAGGTGAAATAAAAAATATTCGTTGAATTGTATCTTAAGGAGAAAGTTAATATGCAAATAGATAAGTACGCTAAAAGAGATTTTTTCTGCACTGCCACAGCTGGGAAGAAAACCTTATTTTGCAATGAAGTCTTCTGCGAGAGTGAATTCACCAATGCAGGCATTAATTCTGCTATTTTATTACTTTTTCTGGCAGCTATCTACGTATAGGTTTAATAGATAAATATTGTATTCTACCCAAATTTTATGCTGGAATTTCACTAATTTTTTTTATTCTGAAGCACTCTTAATTAAATATACTAGAAAAAGGCCTATCTCTGCCTGTGAGTGTCTGTAAACGGCAAAACTAGAAAATAAAAAGCTGCCGAGTGGTCAACGAGCTGACTTTACATCGGGAGCTCCCCGGTTCGACGGAGCGGAATCTTTCCCTATTCCCCACAGAGTCTGGAACTATGTTGTAAGAATGAATGTGCGTGTATTTGAAGGAAAGAGAATGTTTAAAAATATTAAAAAATGTTATTTCAAGAACCAATATACCTATATTTATATATATATATATAAATAAAGCAATGAAAAAAATGATACATGGCCAAACCTGGTATTTAAAATTCAATATCTTTCAAACAAAAAAAAAAAAAAAGGTCATCCCATCAGAAACCATTTTTTATGAAAACATTTTCATATTTTTTATTTTCTCAAAAGTGGCTCCAACGATTTAAGTAAAATGCCACATATTTAAGACCACTGCATGAAAATAAGTCGAAGCAATCTTACATAATTTTGTAAAATTGATAAAATAATTGATACACCACTCTACTTTAAGTAACTTTTTTGCCATCAATCATTTTTGAAACTTACGTTTAATATTGTTATAAGTATTGAAAACGTTTATCACTTTTTAAAATGCTATCACTGTTCAATTGTCTTACGCTATATTATGTAAAGATTATAAAATATTAAAACTGCCTCTCAAACATGACTGTCAATTCGATTTTCTCTTGTACCTTCAACGAAACACGACAGGAAACATTTCTGCAAAGATTTATATCAGTTAGCATGAATTGAATAGAAAAGCAGAGATGAAATAAGTTTTCGTAATAAAAATTAGTAGAAATTCTATGAAAATAAAGGATAGTGAGTGTAGAGAATGGTGTGAATGTACGACATATATACTCCTAAACATTATACAAAGTGATTCCCGATCCTTTTTTTAAATAAAACTACCGGAGTCTGGTCAGGACTCCGGCGCTGTATCCCCTATTTACATTCCCCCTCTGTATGATTACTGGTTTTACTGTTGCTTTACACAAACATATACACATTGCACAAACATATAACACCCATTACCAAGGCGGGACTCGAACCCACGATCCATTGCCCACGAAGCACCAAAGCGAGACGCCTTAGCGAGCGTGGCCATGGGGACAAGCATCCTTGAGCTTTGCTTACTGCTTCACAGCGTTTAGTATCTGTGGACTCCCGTTTAAATCTGCTGTGAAATTCATTTCTCACAAGTTTGGGGCTGAAGTTATATTCAGTCATCTATGCTGTAAAATTATAACCCAAGAGCGCATGCTTTGGTTTCAGAAGCAGATCATATTCGGGTGGAATTTAGTCTGGACGAGAGAATATTTCCCGATTGTAATCGGTCGACACGTACCTCGCCGATAAGTTGTCATTGCGTTATCACGGAGATGCTTCCCCCCCCCCCTCTCTCTGTCTCTCTCTCTAAGATGTCCTGTAATATTACGACAAATCAATGAACAGATAATATGTGACCCAACGTACCGTATTTGAGTGTGCAGACATCCTTCGTTCCAGAATTCAACGAAGCTATTTAGTTAAAAACCGGAAGACTGGCGAAACCGACCTATTACACCGCTCAAAGAGTGCGACCCGCTCTCCGCCCCCTCTGATAATCAAGACGGCGATAGCAAATGTCGCTCTCCCCATTTCTCAACTGGCGGGTTTTAAACTGAAATAGCCCCATTGAGTTCTGCATCTCTCTTAGCGTACGAAGGAATATCTGCACAAGTCAAAGGGAGGGAGCTGTTTGGATTGGGGTGGACTCGGAGTGGCAGTGTTCCCGCTACCCATGATACATTGGGTACGTCTGGACGTTTGTGAGACGCCTCTATGTCCTCCGGCACTAGCCTAGACAGTAAACAGCTGCTAGCATCCCCACCGAGATTGTTAGTCTTCTCCTTAGGGTTGACGCGCGTAAGTGGCGTATCCACTTCCGCCCTTGCACGAACTAGGGGGCCGGTGTATAAGATAGACGTCGTTCTAATGGAAAATCCCATGGACTATCCCTAGGGAGCTCGGCACACCTGAATAGTCAGGTCACTGCTGCACGATTTTAAACCGAAATAGCCCCGTTGAGTACTACAACTCTTATTACGCATGAAGGTATACCTGCATACACCTAATACTCGAAAAGTGAGGCCCCTGTTATAGTTATTTTGGGGGCTGCCTTTAAACTATTCTGTTTCAAAACAAGTGCAACTGCGAATTGCCAAGATTATGCCAAATTCCATGGTTTTGATGGTATATTTTTTATATATTTAATACAACACATTGCGTAAAGTTAGGGGTTCAGCAGTCTTTAGAGAATGTAATTAGGGAGAGGGTTCTGCTTTTGCATTGTATTTGTGATATGATTGACTACAGAGCTTGCGGTTGTCTTTGGGATCGTGATAGATGGCTTCCGTGCATCGCGAAGCACTTGTGGAGGTGTTATGGCACCGCATGAATGAAGATGGAGCACCGATGGAATGCGATGGCGGGGGAAACCGTAGAACCCGGAGAAAACCCGCCCCAGCGCCGCTTTGTCCACCACAAATCTCGCATGTGGTCGCTTGGGATCGGAACCGGGCCGCCTAGGTGAGAGGCAAGTGGTCTAACCACTCGGCCACGGCACGGCCACTTCTGTTTCCATAATCTTAGCTTTGTTTTTCTCTTCGATGTGTGTTCTATAAGCCTGGGTTTCAGCAAGGTGTGCAGATTGATGGTGTATTATCATAGCATAAACTTCACAAAAACATAGTTACCTCACAAAATTGTTTAGAGTTGCCTCATACTTCTTCCTACGCTCGCTTGTGTGTGGAAGTATCTTTGCCGATTCTGGTCTTAACTAACAATTCGTGATAGTGAACTACCAAAAAGTTTTGAAGTTCCTTGGTTCGAATCTTGAACTAAGTAAGGTTTTATATGGTTGCTTATATGTTGAATAGACTTTTTAAAAGTTCTATGATCTTTTGTCATAGATTCAGGATATATTATGCTGCATATGTTAAGCAGAGGTTGAAAATAAGATGAAAAATACAATTTTATTTAATACAAAAAATTATTATGCACCTTACAATAAAAGAACTCCTCTTCCTTCAATTAAAATAAAAACATTATTAATAATACAAATTTTAAAACTAAAAAAATAACGTATACAAATTGCTTGTAAAAATAAGATTAATCTATAAAGGATGATTGAGAATTAGGTATATAATTCTTGGAAATTTATCAATTTTTATGTTTTTAACTTCTGCATGCTTTACAGTATCAAATTTTGCTTTATGTGATTTTATTCTAAGGATACAATTTTAGAAGTAGTTTCTTTAAGAGATTCAAATATAATTATATATTTTTTTATATTTTTTTTTCTACAGGACTAATAGTTTGTTATTCTTTTCGTGTTTTGATCCATCAAACTGTATCAGCAATTATTTTATTTTTGTAATGTTACGTGAAAATATTTTCTTTCTATAACATAGCATTTTGTGCCATGTTTATCTACTATTGTCGAGTGTGGCCAATACCAACGTTTGCTTCTTGGAGGTGAGTCAAGCTATCTTAGTTCGAATTTGGTTCTTGTTTACTAGACAACTTATATATATTCTGCTTCAGATAGATCTCATGCCCCATGCAGAAGTTTTGTGCGGCTGTTGAAGTAATGGTTAAACACCTCACGTGCTGCCTCCCACATTTTGCATACTCTACCGAATAATATATATTACATATACGTTTGTATTCCATCCAAAATTCCATTGAAATACATGTTTTGAGGCCTTCTGAATAAAATAAGTTATTTAAGAAAAAAGTCCGTGTAAGTGTGGGGCGGGTAGTATAACTCAAAACGAAAAGTCCGTAAAATACCAAACATTGTGTTTAAGTTTAGTGCCTTTCAAGAACGTGACACGAAGATTTTTTAAGAAATCCAACCCCACCCCAAACTATTACGTGGAAAATTCTTCGAAAAGTTTAATTTTCTCACAAAAAAAGTAACGATATAATGTATGTAAAAGTGCATATCTTTAATTTCTGTGAATAGCTTTTGAAGCACTCTTCATTCTTGACGACTTTTGTATAATTGGTAAACCGTAAGAAATAAACAAAGGCATACAACACAGAAATGTAAGTTTATGTGCTATAGAGTTTTGTTGGGGAGCTATTCTTTATGTATGGCGACAGCTTTTAAAAGATTTCGCAATCGGTTTAGCCTAGAGTATTCCCTTATTTCCCGTCACTTACAAGCAAGCAATAAGACCATTTTTCTAATGTTTATTTCGATAAGCATGGAGTAGAGAGAGCAACAATCTTTTGTAAGAAGTTTGCATCACAGGTAGAGAGGGAAATATGAATTTGTCCCCGTCATTTGTGTTGGTTTTTATACAGGTCGTTTCAAAACGACACCAAACGAAGATAGCAGTCGATTAGCTTACACTTTGACTTGTCCGAAACTTGATATCGTAACTTTCAAACTCTTCTATTTAAAGTTTTATGTGTGTTTAAAACCGCACACATTTGGGATTAGGCAGCGAAGGAACAACGATTGCCACTCGCATGCTACGTTTCCATTACTAAGGTGACCTGTGCCGCCCGGCGTGTCTTATCAAACCACGCCTACACCACTCGACTGGGACCTTCGCTACCAACCGGCATCTCTCTTGGAGTGGGCCAGGCACGTGCCATCTGGTTATGTGTGACTGGCAATCCATGGTGATTTTATGGCAGTTTTTGTATGTGCCGAATTTAGAACTGAAAATTATATTCATGTATTACAATAAGGTCCACATCTTCGTTTGGTGTCGTTTTGAAACACCCTGTATGACGAACAAAAGAGGAATAAGAATATTTCCAAGCTGATCTGATACGTACTGAAATATTTTATTTAAATAAATATTAGAATCTTCGCTGTAAATTCTGGAGCACGCGGAACTTTTCCAAATACCATCAGGTAATACATAAGCCTTGCCCTAAGCTGTTGCATCTACTTCAGTGTGGATTATTTCAGTATGGTAGAGCACTGCATACCTTGGATATATTATGTCTCTCATGAGAGTATTTAGCTAGCTTACAACATGTCTGCTGTAACGAACCACACCTAAGGGATCCCTCAAACACTTATTGGTGTTAATTTAATATAGCAGGCATAAACTACAAAAGCCACCTTTCGTAATATCCTTCCCCAGATTTCATTAGCTAGACATGTTTCAATGTCGACAACGCAAACCGTTAACTGTTATAAAACGTAAGTATTTAGGAGAACCTGCTGATGATAATTAAAATATAAATAAGAGTACACTTCAAAACATCATCATTATCGTTCTCATGGTCCGTTAGATGACCCCCCTCCATCTTATTTATGCTCAAGCTACATTTCTTTAACAGATGACTCTGACTGTGGATTTTCATTTGTTGTTCTTGTTCCATTCGTTGCTTTCTCCACTAAGTATAGTACTAGGGTAAATATTTCAATGTCGAAATGTCACCATATATAGACACAGACAGACTGTTTCAAAACGACACCAAACTAAGATAGCAGTCGATTAGCTTACACTTTGACTTGTCCGAAACTTGATATCGCAACTTTCAAACCCTTCTATTTAAAGTTTTGTGTGTGTGTTTAAAAATCGCACACATATGGGATTAGGCAGCGAAGGAACAACGGTTGTCATACACCACGTAAACAGCTCAGAACGTGTTTTGGACCGGCACGCGAGAAACACAGTTCCATGTGTGTTATCGGGACTGCAGGTGAAGGTACAAAGTCCCCTTTGCTTTCGATTACTGAATGATTTCGAGTTTCGTATCGAACGCAGAACGTATTCTGACCTTACAACATGAATATTGTATTTCAAGCATTAACTGTTTCCAAAATATGGAGCGTTGCACAAACGCTGAAATGACAGACATGGTTTTGGCGCTTGGCAGAGCTGGAGGAAGTTCAACAATGGCACGTAGCATTTACGAAGAACAATATCCTAATCGACGCATCCCTTATTGTGCAACGTTTACAGCAATTGAACAACGCCTAAGGGATTCTAGTAGCTTTAGACCTCGGCTTTATGACGCAGGACGCAGTAGACCAGTAAGAACTGTGACATTTGAGGAGCAAATATTAAATAGAATTGCAGAATCACCTGGAATTAGTACGTGTCGATTGGGACTTGAAATCTACGTGGAGAGTGGCACATGTTCAACAACTACATCCATATCGTCCATACAAAGTTCACGCTCTCACACCAGACGATTATCCACGAAGACAGGAGTTTTGACAATGGTTGTCACAGAAGTGCAATACCGAGTCCAGTTTTACAACATCCATTTTATTCACGGACGATGTGAAACTGACCTGAGACGGACTAACTCCAGTAAATCACGGTCATTACTGGGCGGCGAAAAATCCTCGGATTTCCATTGAGAGACGACATCAACACTGATTTGGAATCAACATTTGGGGAGGCATACTATCAGATTTACTCATCGGACCGTACCTGGGAATTTAGGTTGGAGTCCGTTCCATTAAGTATATGGCTAAAGTTGATGTACCAACATGATGACGCCCCTCCGCACATTTTTTCCCTGCAAGTTCGCGAGCATTTGGATGCGATATTTCCAGACAAGTGGATTGATCGCGGTGGTCCCATCCATTGACCACCTCGATTTCCAGATCTTTCACCGTTGGACTTCTTCCTATGGGGCCGCTTGAAATCTTTAATGTATGAAACGCCCATAACAACACCAGAGGATCTGATAGCCAAACTCCATGTTGTATGGGAAGAAGTTACTGCAAATTCAGCAGTTGTACGAGTGCATAGATCACTGTTAGGGAGATGTCTTTGTTTAGAAACTGGAGGTCAGCAGTTTGAACATCTACTTTAGGGCTTTAGTAATGCAAAACAGCTTTTCTGTTGTATACCCACTTCTAAGATTATAATTTGTTTGTTAAAGAACATAAGATATTAATGCTTCTTGTGACCTAATATATTATTTAAAACTTACTGTAAAAATCTGATGTGTATCATTCACATGACTTTCTCTATATCCCTGCAACAAATTATTCTTAAAGCTTGTGCTTCTATTTACTTCATGCTAATCTGGAAAAATTAGTAGAAATAGTCTTATTACCTTCTTCCTTGTAAGTAGAAAGGAAACAAGGGAGTAGCATAGTATAAAGCGATAATCAAAAGCTGGTTACTAGTGACTGAAGTTCCTTTGTTCGTATGGACGTGAGTTGACAAATTCCTGTATGGGAAAAGTTAAGAGTTTTAAGATTTTCGAAAAAAAAAATGTATACCACATAAATTGTGTGTTTTAATGTGCTCTACATTTTTTGTGTGGTAAGTTTTTGTCTATCTCTTACGGTTTAGCATTATACAAAATTCCGGAAAATTCACTCAGAATAAAGTAGTTTTCAGAGGCTATTCCCAGAAAATTCAAAATATACATTTTATTTGTTGGGTGAATATCTTTAACATACGATATTTTAATCAAGATCGTTAGAGCCATTTTTTAGAAAATCAAAATTTTCGAAAAAAGTTCCATGTAAAGGGTAGTTTGGGGTGCGGAGATTTTTCTCAAAACTTTCGTGTCGAATCCCTGGAAGATTCTAAACTTCAATACCAAGTTTGGTATTTTACCGACTTTTCGTTTTTGAGTTATCGTGTTCACAGACACACGGACACACACGGAAATGTTTCTGAAAATACTTTTTTTGGACAAAGGGGACCCTGGAACATATATTTCCGGTAAAATCTCGGTATCGAATTCTTTGGTGGAGTGCAATACCTTCTCTATACACTATGTACATAGTGCGTATAGAGAAAGTAAAAATTTACACTAAGTTGGGTTTTAAAGTACTATTAGGCTTCATTTATGTTCTTAAATATACCAGAATAAACCTTTTATACTCGCTATAAAATTATTATTTATGTTTTAACTTTTCACAGCCCTTTACTGGTTCCTTAATACGCAGGTTTCTCTTTATCGTAATTCATTTTAACCATTCTTTTAATCACTAATAAGTATTGTCTCTTATAAGATGACCACATTTGCTGGTAAGTTCATTTCATTCGCAGTCAAATATGATATTCTTTGCCATTATTTTTTTTTTTTTCCACACAGGATTTTTCCAAATCTGTATTTTTTGTAGGAAGTTAAACGCGAGAAAATAAATAACTAAACCAATATACGAAACACATAACAAAACCCAAATGCTCGTTTTCCATTACTAAGGTGACCTGTGCCGGGCCGGCGTTTCTATCAAAACACCCCTACACCACACGATTGGGACCAACAGGCATCTCTTGGAGTGGGCCTGGCACGTGCCATTTGGTTACGTACGACTGCCTAATCATGGTGATTTTATGGCAGTTTTTGCATGTGCCGAATTTAAGAGCTGAAAACTATATTCACGTATCACGTACGGTATGACCAATAAGATCCACATCTTCGTTTGGTGTCGTTTTGAAACATCCTGTATATCCAAAGATATGTGTTTTATAAAAATTTACGTGTATGTTAGTGTGCGAGTCTGTTAACAGCATAACTCAAAATTTAAAAGTCTGTTAAATACCAGTTTTATATTTAAGTTCAACATTTTTCAAGGATAAGACACGAATATTTTCTAGAAAATTCCGCAGCTAAACTAGCCTTTATATGGACATTTTGATTTCTTCAAAATAAATGTAAAGTCTTTGAATACGGATCCATATATATATATATATATATATATATATATATATATACGATATTTTTAAGATATATCTTGAATTTGGCCGCGCCATGGCCGAGTAGTTAAACCACTCTCCTCTCCTCTCTCCCTGACGACCGCATGTGGGATTTATGGTGGATAAAGCTTTCAAGTGGCGGATTTTATCCTGATTCTTCGGTTTCCCCCGCCATCGCATTCCACCGGTGCTCCATCTTCATTCCATTATCATCAGTGTCATCGCTTATAGTGCCTGTGTAATAAAAGCAGGCGTTAAGTACTATAAAAAAATCTTGAATTTTCTGGGAATAGCCTCTGAAGGCCTCTCCATTCTTAATGACTTTTACATAACTAGTAAACCATAAGAAATAGATAAATTCTTACATCAATATAGATCTCGTTAAAACACCTCTTATATATATATATATATATATATATATATATATTTTTTTTTTTTTTTTTTTTCAGTTAACCATTTCCGACATATTCCTTATTATTGGTTTACATTTTGCAATATTTATACTTTTCTCAAATGGAAAGTCGTTATTCGTGTTGTCCTGGTCATGAAAAGGGAACTACATTAAATATCATCACATAGCGACCAACTCCTAAAATTCTTTATTGTTGTTTCAGCCTAGTGTATTGCTTAAATTATATTCGGTTTCATTTAATTGCTATGGTTCTAATCGTTCCATCTATTTTGAACATGAAATACCGGTAAAGTTAATCTTTATCAACTTAGAGTTTCTTTAATTAGTCGCAAATCTATGACACGGGTTACTGGCTTTAATTCACTTGCGAAGGCAAAGGATCTTTAGTATTAAAGCTCTGCCGAGTGTGAATCGGCGACCTCTGAACTAGAGGTCATCACACTATGCGTGGCCGTTTTCTAGGGCGCTCGACTACCTAGACTTCACTCGATAGATTTGGCGCATTTTGGAAGCAGAGCAACAAATTTCTGTTATGAAGTATGCTATACACCTTAATATCTTGTGACTAAGGTTTCATTGTGTCTGTAAATACCAGACAAATGCATGTGCGCTGTGTTTCGTATAGTAAACCATTTAGTTCACGGTAAATTAGATAACCTATTCACCATAATGACTGAGAGACTCGAAGATTTTCGCCGACAACAGTGCAGAAAGAAGGCGTACGACTCGGTCTCCACGTCCCTCGGCCCTCGCTATCCCATAAAACTAGCGTTCAAGAAAAGGTTAAGATATACTAATATTCATAAACCATTGATAACCATAGTATATTATTTCATTCCCCTTGTAAAAGCCGGCCAAGACGAGTGAAGTCCTACACCGGTGAGCGCCACTTGCACATGTAACTGCCTGTACAGTCCAGTTGGATAAGCGCGAGCGATAGTTCATGATGGCATTTCCCTTGTGTTAAAATCGTGTATATATCCATATCATAAACAATCAAATATATTCTCAAATCCATTACAATACAATACAATCTCTCGCGTGCTGGCTTTATTCCGTGATTTCTCCCTCGCTTGCCGGGATGGTCTCCGATCCAGTGGCCGTTTCTTCTCCCGATCAGCATTGCTGTCCAATCCTGGATTGATTATTATCCTTTCCATTTCTTTTTCCATAAGCGCATATCTATTTCAATATGTTTCTTGAATATTTGTTACCTTCTGAATCAAGTTTTCCCAGTCATTTGCTGTTATTGATCCAGTAGCATGCTAAGAAATGATGTTATTTGAACCACTACGTCAGAGCATTCTCTCAGTTAACTCCGTTTATCTTTATACATTTTAAATTTCACTATTTTCGTAAACGTTTCTTTACATCCAAAGAAATGAATCTCCTTCTTGCAAAAGTTTAATATTTTTCAGCTAGGGATTTATAGATCGATATGTTATAGACGATCAATATCTAGAAAAGATTTGAACAGTTTTACCTGCAGTAATTCTAGTTTTTATTACTTTACCATCTATTCGAATTCTCTACTTTAACTGATGAAAGTATTAAACCCACATTAACACTTAAAATTATTGGACATCAATGATATTGATTTTAAAATAAATTTTAACCTCGTAATATTACTGATATTTTCGTCCATTTCGTCCAAAAATGTTTTGTTTTTGCAAATCTTGTGAGGTAATATAATTTTGCTCGTCCCACCTTCTTTAAGCCGGCCCTCCTTTCTGATATTGCATATTGTTGTCTTGTTAACCGGTATATGCGACAAGTTCAGTGACATTCATAATAGGCATGTTCTGAACTTTCATTAGGCCTACTAGTATAGTCTGATTTATTTCACAACATTTCATGACATATGTGTGAAGTCATATTGCGTCATCGTGTTAGTTCGCCTGCTCTCTGCTCCCACTGCAGAACTGCACTGGTCTTAGCCGGCTTACACTTACACAGAATTATGCTATAATCATCGCAAAACTTAAAGGCATATGAACACTGTCTAGCGAAGCGCTGTTGCCAAACGTAGTGGGCATGTACCGTTGGTAACCGAGTAAGTGAGAGCACGTTTTAGACTCCAGCCATGGTAGCATCCATAGGTTTCCTAGTTCAACAAAACATTTAACATTCTTAAAACATTAAAATCTTACCTCGATGATGTTAACCCATAATAGGTGTTTCGTAATCAATGAAACGGCAAACAACTCGGGGGTATCTTCATCTTCTTCGAAAGCACTTAAATTCGGAATCGTCTCGTTCATCCCTTAAGTTAGTGATAATCATCTTCACGGCTCATCCCTGGCAATTTTTTTGTTGAAGTCTCCCTGCTGAAACAGTTTCCGCTAGTTTAAATGTTTTTCTATCGGCGGCTGAGAATGAACGACTCCTCGTTGTTAATCAAAAAATCACAGTCCTAGCTTCGATGGACACCTTCACACACTCCTATCACAAAGAGAAATATATTAACTTCATTCCTATATTAACAAGAGTTCAGCTCGAGTTTGAAACACGATTTTATATGCCCGTATTCTTTAATAATAAAATAAGACTACACCAGTGTTAAAACAACTGAACCTTATGAATGTTGGTTATCAATAACTATATGAAATTAAAAGGCACATAGCTCGCGTATATATATATCATAGAGATAGGATTTTTGTACGGTCCAGTTTTTCTTTTCCTTTTATTTTATTTATTTATTTATTTTGGAAAATGTTTTACCACACATGATATATACAGGTGATGACACTGCTGATACTGGAATAAACATGGAGCGTAGCTGGAATGTGATGGCAGGCGAAACTGGAGAACCCGGAGAAAACCCGCCCTCGCTCCGCTTTGTCAACCACAAATCTCACATGCGCTCGCCTGGGATCGATACCAGACCACCTTGGTGTGAGGCGAGAGATCTAACAACAGTCTTGTACGATCAGAAAATAAAATCCCGTCTAATTACAACATTGGCATTTATCATTTGGTAATATTTATCCGGACGTAATTAATGAACATTTTCAGTCCAGACACTAAGATGTATGTACCAAAAGGACGATACTTCCAATACCATTAAGTTTTACGCACACTATATCGGAAATAGTCTTATCTCGATTAGTATGAAGTACATAGAAGAATAAGCTTTTGTAAGAATAGTATTGCAGAACAGATACAGTCATATGAACACACCACATCAGGAAATATATATATATATATATATATATATATATATATATATATCCAATTTTATTCATTTTTTTTTTCTCATTTATATAGCCGGCACCCCTTTAACGTCTAAGGTCATATTGGGGCTTTGCATTAGGTTCTTTACGTTGGGTTTAAATCGTTTTATTTTCCTCAAACGCATTCTCACTCACATACATACTTCCAGACTCTGTGGGGGATAGGGAATAATTCTGGTTACAGAAAAATGTCCCTCCCAGCCGTGATTCAAACCCGGGACCTCCGAAACAGAAGTCAGCTCGCTGACTACTCGACCACGAAGGCAGTCACTTATTTTTCTATTTTATTAAAGAGAAGAAAAAGCGTAAATTTTAAAATGATGGTAATAATAAACATTGAATGATCATGAAAGTATATAAGTGGTTCTATTAAAGATGAAGCATTATCTTGTAAACCTAAATTTAATTGTGTAGACATGCTGTAAAAAAGTGTAAACTTTATTTCTGGAGCTTAAATCCACTGAAAACATAAAAACATTATATCTGCAACACAAAGGGCGAATGTGTAACAGTTTTAAAGCTGCTCCTGTCTGAACAAACCTTTGTATATCGGAATGTGTCAGCCTGAAGCATTCGATTGCTTATTTGTGTACAAGACAAAATATCGCTGGGACCCAGCTGTCGATTCCAGGACATCATTACTCGGTCGGTAACTTCTGGATCAAGTTCTGAAGCCTAGGCACGAAGTTGGTGAGTAGAGAAAGGACAGTAGGAAAACAAATGACGGAGCCCAACGCAGACAACATGGCGGGCGCCAAAGCTGAATAATCACAAGAGCAGAAAACCAATAAGCTCTTAAGGAAATTTAGTGTTGCAACAACTGTCATTTGTTCCATTAAAGCCACTCTGAAGTTTGCAGCATGTACCTGATCAATTAAGGGTGTGTTACAGCGTCATAAACATGCTTTTCTTCGTTTTTCGCAAGGATGGTTTGTGATATTCGAGGTTAATGGTACTTATTATTGAGAACAGGCAATGTGTCAACACTGCCGGGATCAGCTTATAGAGCATTGAGCTATATTCCTAGACCATTAACCTGATTTGACCCTTGATAATCACCACTTCGGTGATATTTATCATAAATTTTCTTCACAATGTGTTTGTATGCATAGTCGATGTCGAAATACCGATATCTAATGTCCTTTATATCTCTTATTCTGCATAAGAGGCCCATAACAAGTCTATATTTACTTTCTATGCACATAGTGTATAGAAAAGGTATTGTATTGCACTCAAAAATTCGATACCGAGATTTCACTGGAAATATGTTTTGAGACTTGAATCCAAAAACAGAATTTTTAGAAAAAAGTCCGTGTATGAATGAATGAATGAATAAGTGTATTTATTAATATAGCAATATCATACATAGAATTTCAACAGTCGCACGGGTCCACAGACCGTACGTGCTTTTGTAATACACATTACAAGCAATATTAAAACAACAACCACAACAAAGAACTAAAAGAGTAAACACGAAAATAAAAAGACAAAGGAAATACACAGTCAAAAGCAATATTAAACAACAATAAAAATTAAGAGTGAATCCGAAAATAAAGATACAAAGATATTCAAATATACCAATTTAAATTTACAGCACAGAGTACACCTCCATAAATGCACCCTCTTATCATAGATAATTACACTTAAAAGACATATATACACATAATATATACAACCCTAGCACAACAGTGACCTAAGTATGACATATATGTATGTAGAACATTATAGTCACTTTTGTTTAGTTGATCTTATCCCCCCCCTTCTCTATTGGCAGCCTCCTCAGATCTCAGCTGTCTTGCCTTAAGTATAAATTTACCTAGCCCGTCCATGTTTTCCGTGCCTGCCAGTAGCGTCCAACATGCTTCTATCCCTACATTCGCAGTGGTAAAAAATCGCGGCAAATATTTTTCCCGCCATTCCTCCGTACCCCTACATCTTGCCAAGATGTGAGTCCACGACTCTTCCTCCTCGCAAATGGGACAGATTCTTATACCATTCACGTCAGAAATTTTCGTGCTCCTCCATGCTCCTAGTCTAATCCACGCGAGCCCCTCTCTAATGAGTTTGGTACCTGTTTTGATGTATTGCTCCATACCCCACTCCGATTTCAGCCCAGACTGTACTTCTAATGACACCTTCTCTGTGCATTGCGCAATTATTTGCTGTCTGTCAATATCACAGAGACGTTTCTTAATTCTTCTCCAAATACTTCGCCTGTTTTCCTGCCCCGCCATCCAAATGTCTCCCATCCCAATGGTTTCCAACCCTTTCTTTAATTTTGATGCCCACGTCAAATTACCTTCCATTCGCAACTGTTCACGGTAGCAGACTGCCCTAATTAGAGATTGGTTTCCGTGAACGATTCTCATCCAATATTTAACTGCTCTGATTTTGCACTCTATCGTTTCACTATGTACCCCGAATTCCCTCATTATTCCGCAGTTTGCCGTACCCCTCCCTACACCCAGAATTCCTTTCAAAAATTGGGTCCTCACTTGATCCAGATTCCCTGTTTGTTCCCACCCCCATATTTCTCCTCCGTATGTCATCGTGGATCTAACTGTCGCTCCGTATACAGTTTCCATTAAGGTTATGGAGATATTCGGAATTCTGCAGCGTATCCGGAGAGCTTCCGCCGCTTTCACCCTTGCCTTGTGTTTCGTAATGTCAATGTGTTTTGTCCATTTTCCGTTCATTGTAAATGTGAGTCCTAAGTACACAAAGGATTTAACATTGTCCAGTATCTGTCCTGCATATGTCCAAGTCTCCTCCCTGCTATAAACACAACCCTTTTTGAAAGTCATTGCCTTAGTCTTATTCACATTAACTGTAAGTAGCCATTCATCGCAATAATTCTTAAGTTTGTCCAGTCCTCGTTGCAATCCGTTTACTGTCGTAGAGCACAATACTAAATCGTCTGCGTATAAAAGTGTTGGGATCTGCAAATCCGCTACTACTGGTGCTTGAATATTCTCTGCTATCATTGTATCAGTAATATCATCCACAAAGAGATTAAATAGCAAGGGAGATAAAATACAGCCCTGCCTCACTCCCCTATAGCTTCGGTAGCTGATATTTTAGTTTATTGTATTCCAAGGATGCAACATGAAGATTTTCAAAAAAATCCCTCCACCCCAAACTACACTTTACATGGAAAAATGTTTTAAATATTTTTTTCTCAAAAATTGCTCTAACGATTTTGATTAAAACACGTATATTTAAGTTATTCCCAAAACAAATAAAATGTATATTTTAAATTTTATGGGAATAGCCTCTGAAGAGCACTTTATTCTATGTTTTTGCAGAATTTTCATAACGGTTGAACCGTAAGATATGGACAAAAACATACTACACAAAAAAATGTATATCTCGTTAAAACACACAATTTATGTCATATGCATTTTTATTGTAAGGTTGGCGTTTCAAGACATTCCTTGTTATTGGTTTCAATATTAAAATATTTCTCAGACAGGAAGTTTCCGTTTTTCTTTTGTTCTACTTCTGGCCATGCAAGCAAGCCAATTTCAACGATAGCTTTTAAAACATTTGACTATCGCTTTAGCATAGCGCATTCCTGTAGTTCCCTTCTAATTATAAGGAACTAAGTAATAAGTACATTCTGCTAATATTTATCTCAAGTAGCATGGTGTAGAAAGAAGAGTACTCTTTTATAAGAAGTCTGTTAGTAGAACAGTTAGAGAAAGTCATGTGAGTGTAACACATCATATTTTTTGTTTAAGGGATGCCAGGATCGAATGGGATGGCTTCATTCGGGAGGTCAGGCTTCTCGATCCATGTGTTTTTTCAGCGTTTTTCCGGGTCGCCAGGCGAATGTATGTTCATTACATCACCGAGTTTACAGATCCACCATTTTCTGTTCCCAACATCACTTAATCATCTATTTCAGGATTGAAGGACCAGGCAAAGCTGTTCGGCGGGTTGCGGCCGGATGGTGAATTGCGAATTGTTGAAGATTCTCCTGATGTCGTTGGAAAACCTCGGTTGGAACCCGCCTTGAGGTTTAAGGCCTCCTTTGGGGTTCCCGGGAGGCTCGGGGAATGTGAGCAGGCCTAGGGCGGTGTCGTAGGCATTCCAGATGTAATCGATAGTGATTCCAAACATGCTCAAGCTCACAGTCATCCGGATCTGTTTGCATTTTGAGGCTCTCCCTTTATCACTCCCTGGGATCGAGTTAGTGGCAAAGGGCCTTAAAGACTTATGTGCATGTCTAACCCTAATCCTATGGAAGGAATGTTTTATAACCATCGTAAAATTATATGATGTGTTCCATTCACATGACTTTCTGTACATCGCTGTCACAAATTGCTTATTCTTCTATCTACTTTATAATAATCGAAATAAACATTAGCAGAAATTGTCTTTAATTACTTTCTTCCTTGCAAGTAGAAGACAAATAAGGGAATATACTAGACCAAAACAATACTCAAATCTTTTAAAACCTGGTTGTCATGAGGTTGAAATCCGTTTCTATGCATGGCCAGGCGTTTACTAATTTTCGTGTGAGTAAAGTTAAAATGGTCAGCTCTACGAAAAAAATGTGTGACATGAATTGTGTGTTTTAGCTAGATGTACATTTTTGTGTAGTAAGTTTTTGTTTATCTCTTACAGTTTACCAGTTACACAATACCCAGCAAAGTTCATTCAGAATAAAGAGGCCTTTAGATGCTATTCCCAGAAAAGTCATAATATACATTTTATTTGCCAAGTAAATCTCTTTAATATATGGTATTTTAATCAACACCGTTAGAGCCATTTTTGAGAAAATCAAATTTTTTAAATTGTTTCCATGTAAAGGGTAGTTTGTAAAGCGGATTTTCTCAAAATCTTCGTCTCGCATACCTGGATGATATCTACTAAACTTAAGTACCAAGCTTGGTATTTTATCGACTTTTCGTTTTTGAGTTATCGTTTTACAGACACACGGATACACACAGGGACATTTTTCTAAAACTGATTTTCTTGTATACAGGGGACATAAAACGCGTATTTCCCGCGAAATATCGGTATCGAATTTTTGGGTGGAATAAAACATCCCCCTTCTTTACACACATGTACATAGTACGTGTAGAGAAAGTAAAAATCTAATTTGTTAAGTAGTAAATGGTTGGAGCCTTTGGGCATCCACCAAAAGTTAACATTTATATGTACCTCCCCTCGCTTGGGCCTTTATAGTCAACAAATTATTTTATAAAACCGCGTTTTTCTCAAAACTAGAATTTTCACACTTTTAAAATGTTCCACGTGTCTCACTAGTTAAAACTTCTATTAAAATTTACCATTATGTACAGAAGCATCAGCATAAAATTTTATGTTAACCCAATAATAATGCTTTTAAAGTTGTTTCTATGAAAATATGGTCAGTCTGAAATGTTGTAATAGACTTGAGTTTACAATTTGCTATTCATATTTATTTAAAATGTATTTTCATGATTTTTTTGTTTGTTAATCTAAGTTCCAATTACAAAAATTTCAGCTAATTTTCACAAATTATGAGACAAATAGAACATTATGATTGTGCTACATGTTCACTTATATGTATAAAGCAATTTTTACCTTTCAGAGTAATCCAATTTGAATAAAATGTGGTATACATATTAACTAAGCTACAATGTACACACAGTAAAATATTCAGTAAAATTCAGAACATATGGAACTACAAAAATTGACTCTCACTATCCCTTAAAATTAGGAAAGAAATGCATATTTCACCTTTTTAATGAGGCGGCAGAGTAGTTAGACCGCACAGAGTGGTTAATGGTTTTGGCAGAGTGGTTAGATCGATAGCCTCCCATCTAGGCGGCCGGGGTTCGATTCCAACCGCTCGCATATAGGATTTTTGGTGAACGAAACGGCATCTGGGTGGGTTTTCCCTGGACTTCCGGTTTTCCCTGCCATCCATTCCACCAATTGCTCCATCATCACATTTCCTATCATCTATTTCGCTTTCATTTCATATCATCTACTTCATCACACACATGCCTGGCTAAGGGCCGACCACTCGTTCCAGGTTCTCATTTTTTGGTTAGGTAGCGTTGGCTCCCAGACAGGCTTCGGACACCCGCTTGTAAATCCTAGGAGGGTGTCAGTCCTATATACGGGGATGACATGTAAGTTTTTAATGAAACATTTCAAAAATGACTCTTAACAATTTTGATTAAAACTTCTTATGTTTGAGATATTTACATGACAAATAAAATGTGAATCTTGAACTTTCTGGGAATAGCCTCTAAAGACTTCTTTATTCTGGATGATTTTTTTTTTTTTTTTTTGATTTTTACACAACTAAGAAACCATAAGAGAAAGGCACAAAGTTACTACACAAAAATGTAGAGCTCCTTAAAATAAAATTTGTCATAAACATATTTTCCCTAGCGTTGACCGTTTGAGTTATTCATTGTTATTGGTTTCAGTTTTAAAATACCCAAATTTTTCTTAGTGGAAGTTGTAAAACCCTTGCCATGCAAAGAAACGGATTTCAATCCCATAGCAACCACATTTTAAAACATGTAAACCTAGTGTATTCCCTAATTTCCCTTCTATGTGCCCAATAAAGGATGATGTAGATAAAAGAATAAAGTTATTAATAGTAATTTGTTACAGAGATGTAGAGAAAGTCCTGTGAATGGAACACGTCAGACTTTCTATAAAGTTTCAAACTAATACCAGGATGTTTATTCCACGTCTTATTCAGTCCGCATTCTCTTGTGTAATAACTATGTACATAATTATGTCTTGACTAAAAAGTTCATGAAGTTACAAATACAGTTAAAAAATACATTGATGGTAAGGTCATAATACAAATCCCTTTAAAGAATTTCTGCTGTATCTCTTGAGTAATTTAGAGGGCGTAAAAATGTAGTTATAATTAAAATGAAATAAGCTAAGTAATAAATTTGCATTTTCATAACCTGGATGATGACGACGGATATGTTACAAAAAATAAAAGGGGCGTGTCTTCAGAAACCGGCCCTGGCTATCACATTTGTTCTGCATATGAATAAATAAATAAGTGTATTTATTGAAATAACAGTATCATACATTGAACTTTATCAATGGCTCGGTTCCACAGACCGTTCGTGCTTCTGCAATACACAAAATAGTAAGCAATATTAAAAAAAAACAAAAGACAAAGAATTAAAAGGGTAAACACGAAAGAAGGAAAAAGATATTCATATACAGTAATTTAAATTTACAACGCACTGTACACCTTATTCAGATGCTTTAAAGCACCCCTATTATAATAGACGAATACTCTAAAGAAAAATACATATACATAAGATATATATCATATATTACACACAACACAACAATGCCATAAGATGACAGCAAAATGTGCTAATACGACGTGATAATTTTATTTCATTACTCTAATTCATCTTAATCGTACTTCAGGTTACACGACGGTCTGTGTCGTTGAACTGCGACCTCCAAATGGGGTCAGTGGTTTAAAAGAACCTTACTACAGGTGGAAAAACACAATGAGATCAAGCTCTGAATGCAATGCGACGAAATAGAGCGAAGAATAAAGCGAGTTTGTATTGTTACGAAATGTCCAGTGGCTGATCCTAGCTCAGGTCCTTTGTTTACACACGCTTGTGTTTTATATACCTTCATCACCCTGGTGTTATTAATGCAAGGCCTGTCATTGTATCCCGGAGTTCTGTCAAAGCTTGCTCGGGTCTCAGGTATTCCGGGATTAACCCTAATACTGTAGCGGTAACAGCTAAAGTTTCCACAGGTAAATCCGCCCTGCGTTTCCTACCACACTCCTTAGTGATGGAAATATGCTACAATAACCTGGCCAAACTTGTTTCCTTTTTACTTTATCTAGCACGTTTTTTTTCAACCTCCGATAGGCTATAAATAGAAGACAAGTTCATAGAAAACAATTATTTTATTACTAAAAGTTGTGTACACTTATGCTTACTTTTCAACATGATCACCGAAAAAATTGAGACATTTATCGTACCTGTATACAAGCTTCGCATTACCCGCTTAAAAATGTTGCCGCTAATGATTTCAAATGAGCATTGACTTTGTTTTGAAGATCTTCGTATTTCACGACGTTAGCGGAGAGTCTGAATGAGGAATGCTGACTTCAGGAATTGTGTTGATCCATGACAACGCTCGTCCATACCCTGCTGGCACAACTGCTCCTTGAACAATTTCAATGGGACATTTTCGATCATACGCTGTACAGTCCTAACCTAGCACCCAGCGACTTTCACCCTTTTTCTGAACTGAAGATGTGGCTATGAGAGCAGCACTTTCTAACCAACTAAGATCTGAAACAAATAACAAGGAATATCCCAGAAATGGTAAATTCCACGAAAAAAAACGTATGACATAAATTGTGTATTTTATCGTGATCTATATTCTTTGTGCAGTAAGTTTTTTTTTTCTATCTCTTACGGTTTACCAATTATACAAAATTCAATAAAAATCATCCAGAATAAAGAGGTCTTTAGAGGCTATTCTAAAAAAATTCAAGATATGCATTTTGTTTGGCATGTAAATATCTTAAATATAAGATTTTAATCAAAATCGTTAGCCATTTTTGAGAAAATCAAAATTTTCGATTTTTTTTTCATTTAAAGGGTGGCTAGTGGTGGGGGGATTTTTGTTGTTGAAAATCTTCGTGTCGCATCCTTAAGAGATACCAAACTTAAATGCCAAGTTTGGTATTTATCGGTCTTTTCGTTTTTGAGCTATACTGTCCACACACACACACACACACACACACGGACCTTTTTCCAGAAATGTATTTTTTGGATTCAGGGGGACCGAAAACATGTATTTCCGGTGAAATATCGGTATCGAATTTTTGGGTGGAATACAATACCTCCTCTATACACTATGTATATAGTACGTGTAGAGAAAGTAAAAATACGGAGACTTCACCGGAAATCCAAAAAGACATTTTTAGAAAAAGGCAGTTGTGTGAGAGAAATTCTGAGGACAACATAATTCAAAAATCTTGTGTATTACATTAAAATTACATCTCAGTAACAAAACTACTGTTCGTGGAGCTTATTCTTCTATCTACTTCATGCTAATTGAGATAATCGTTAGCAGAAATGGTCGACTATTTACTTGCTTTCTTGTAAGTAAGGGAAATATACCTAATAGGCTAAAAGGATAGTCAAATCTTTTAAAAGCTGGTTGTCATGTGATTGAAATTCGTTTCTTTGTATTTCCAGGAGTTGAAAAATTCCCGTATCTGAAAAGTTGAAGTATTTTAGGACTGAAATCATTAACAAGAAATTCCACGAAAAAAGTGTAGGAGATTAATTGTGTGTTTTTAAAGAGATCTACATTTTATCTGTAGTAAGTCTTTGTATATCCCTTACAGTTTACCTATTACACAAAATTCAGAAAAATTCATCCCAAATGTCTTTAGATGCTATTTCCAGAAAATTCAAGAGATACATTTTATTTGTCATGTAAATATCTTTAATAAAGTTATTTTAATCAAAAGCGATGGAGCCATTTCTGGGAAAAACATCATTTTCGAAATTTTGATAGTTGGGGTGGGGGAACTTAACTGAAAATCTTCGTGGCGCATCCTTGGAAGATTTTAAACTGAAATACTAACATCCACTCTAAAACATATACTTCCAGTAAAATCTCGGTATCGATTTTTTTGGTGCAATAAAATACCTTCTTCATACTCTGTGTACATAGTACGTGTAGAGAAAGTAAAAACGAAAAGTCGGTTAAATACCGAACATTCACATTTAATTTGACTTTTTCACGGATGCTATATGAAGATTTCCAGAAAAATCTCCCCACTCCAAACCTTTACACGACTGTTTTTCGAAATGTTCTATTTTCTAAAAAAATGGATCTAAACATTTAGATTAAAATGCTATATTAAAGGTGTTTATATGGCAATTAAAATGTATATCCTTGGAAGTAGTCTCTGAAGTCCTCTTCATTGTGAATGACTGTTACATAACAGATAAATTGTAAGAGATAGACAAAAGCTTATTGCACAAAAATGCGGATATATCTTTAAAACACACAATTTGTGCCATATACTATTTTGTAGCCCGAACCATTTCTGATATATACCCTGTTATTGGTTTCAGTTTTCGAATTCTTAAACTTTTCTTAATTGGGAAGCCCCCTCAGTTCATCTTTTATTTGTACTCCCGGCCATGGAAAAAAAAAATCCGGATTTCAATGGCAGTCGCATAGCGACAACTTTTAAAATATTTGAGTATTGCTTTAGCCTAGGTATTCCCTTCCTTCTACCTTTAATGAACCGGCAGGGTATTTTACCTTCCCTAACACATTACGAAGGATAACATTACAACGTACATTCTACATTATCGTTTTTTTAATATCTGTTTTATTACTTCCGTTCCGTCCGACAACTTTATTCACCCTTCGTCTCCATTTACCTGATGGAAGCTCACCAATCTGTAAAAGTGAGACCTGTTGACCAGTTTAACAAATAATTTCTTTAGCCCTCCGGATAGAATACCGAATTCGTTCTAAAAGGTTTAGACTTTCCTATATACCAATGGAAACAAAACTCTTTCACCCTTCTATTTCATGACGTTTCAAACTTTGTTACTTGAAGGTAGCCTTACGGTGAGAACATGGTTGCAATCTGAGGGAAGGTACCATCCTTTTATACACGTAAGCTGCACATTGTAGGTAGAGAAGGTACTGTATCCCACTTAAAAATTCGACACCAAAATTGGTTCACAAAATAAATAGAAAACCTGGTTAGAAAATGTCCATGTACCGGGCCTCACACAGATATGGCGCCACAAGGCTAGTTAGACGGTAGCATCGTATAATCTAATTCTAGACTAGCTTGTATCCATAGTTACAGGTCAATAGCTTGTTTAGTTTTAGAATGACAGCACTTTAAACAAGACAACTTTAGAGTTTTCAGAAAATAGAGAATTTGGAAAAACGAGCGGAGATTAAATACTTCAATTTGAAAGGCTTAACTCCTAAAGAAATTAAGGAGGAAATGGACAGCACATTGAAAGACTCTGCCCCTTCATATTCAATGATTACAATTTGGGTTGCAGTTTAAAATGGGACCTAAGAGCACTAGTGATGAGCCTCGCTCTGGACGCCCTGTAGAAGTGACAACTCCAGAGATCATTGAAAAAATGCATCGTTTACTACTGGAAGACCGCAGATTAAAGTTAATTGAGATAGCAGATGCTGTAAACACTGAACGTGCAGGTAATACTTTAAGTAGTGTTTTCAGCTTTCACAAGGTCTGTGCAAGATGGGTGTCGTGTTTGTTGACACCTGATCAAAAGTTGCAAAGAAAAACTGTTTCTGTTAACATTACCATTGATGAAACTTGGACAATCACTACACTCCAAGTAGATCACAGTCAAAACAGTGGATTGCTCCAGATAAACCAGCTCCAAAAACGGCAAAGTCAATTATGTCAGCTAACAAGGTTATGGCGAGTGTTTTCTGGGATGCACAGGGAATTATTGATACTGATTACTTGGAAAAGGGTAAAAGTATTACTGGTGAAACGACAATGCTCCAGTCCATCGTTCAGTCATTGCAATGGAAAAAAATGTCTGAATTAAAATGTGGAATTGCTTGAACATCCACCCTGAGGACCCGATCTAGCACCCAGTGTCTACCATCTGTTCCTAAACCTCAAAACATTTCTTGAAGGACGAAAATTTCACAGCAACGTGGAGGTCATCAATGCGGTAAACAGCTATTTTGAGGACCTTGATAAATCGCACTAAAGAGATGGTTTAATTAAATTAGAATACCAATACGACAAATTTATTAGCCTTTCTGCAGATTATGTTAAGAAATAAAGCAAAAAAAATTAAATATTGTTTTCATTGGGAGCCCCGGGACTTATCGGCCGACCTAGTATGGTATGCCCGTAAAGAGCTTAAATAAAAAACGAAATGCCTTACCATTAATTTTAGAAAAAAAAGAATATTGAAACAAAAATTTCTTAAATTATTACAGATTCAGAATATTAAACATTTTTTACCACAGCTGTATGAAAAAAATCTAAAATGTGTTCTCACACCACACCTGGCCCACGTTATGAGGTGTGGAAACAAAACGTACAGCCTATACTGACATGCTGGAAAACAAAATTCTGATATTACCATTCACATGACTTTATCTGTATCCCTGCAACAATTTATTCTTAAAAATCTTATACTTCTATTTACTTTATGCTATTCAGAAAAAATGAGCAGAAATAGTCTTATTACTTGCTTCCTTGTAAGTAGAAGCGAAATAAGGGACTACCATAGGTTAAAATCATAGTCAAAAGCTGGTTGCTATGTCAATGAAATTCCTTTGTTTATATGGATAGGAGTTGACAAGTTCCTGTATGAGAAAAGTATAAGTTTTTCATAGCAGAAACCAAAAATAAGGAATGTCTTAAAAACGACGAACTCGCGAAAAAAATGTATATAACATAAATTGTGTGTTTTAACGTGCTCTACATTTTTTGTGTAGTAAGTTTTTGTCCATCTCTTACGGTTTAGCAGTTATGCAAAATTCAGTAAAACTCATCCAGAATAAACTACTCTTCAGAGGCTATTCCCATAAAATTCAAGATATACCTTTTATTTGTCAGGTAAATATCTTTAATATACGAAATTTTAATCAAAATCGTTAGAGCCATTTTGAGAAAATCAAAATTTTCAAAACAAATTCCATGTAAAGGGTAGTTGGGGGTGGGGGGATTTTTCTCAAAATCTTCTTGTCGCATCCCTGGAAGATACTAAACTTAAATAGCAAGTTTGGTATTTTAGCTACTTTTCGTTTTCGAGTTATCGTGTTCACAGACACACGGACACACACACACGGACCTTTTTCTGAAAATGCTTTTTTTTGG
This sequence comes from Hymenopus coronatus, assembly GCA_030762935.1. Classification (NCBI taxonomy): domain Eukaryota; kingdom Metazoa; phylum Arthropoda; class Insecta; order Mantodea; family Hymenopodidae; genus Hymenopus; species Hymenopus coronatus. The sequence continues at coordinate 37,680,152 of CM060898.1, read as the reverse complement.
ATATTGGGGACCCTAAAACATATATTTCCGGTGAAATCTCGGTATCGAATTTTTGGGTGGAGTGCAATACCTTCTCTATACACTATGTACATAGTGCATATAGAGAAAGTAAAAATGTAAGATTTCGGTCTGTTAGAAGTATAGCAATAGCTTCTGCTAGAGGCATTTATTAAGAACTATGTTAAGATTAGAATTTATTGTTTTGACTTTATTTATTATTTTATATAGCATGAAGGATTTTTTTTTATTTACATTTAACAAATCTTCTTTTAAGAGTTGCTCATTACGTTGGGCATATAAGATCATGCAAAAAACTTCAAGTAATAATTTATATAACTGGTTTGCGGGAAACTGTTAAATGGAAAGAAAACCCAATATACCGAAGTGAACGTATATTAAAATACATTTATCAAATTTTTTGCATCTATATCTCAAAACACGTTGCACAGCGCAATGCTGAAGTCTAAGTTTGCTGGAGTTCAGTTATTAGTTTTTAGAAAATGTGTCGGAAGATTATTATTATTTTGTGAATAATTCTACTTCAGTATTATTGGAAACTAGGTTTGAAAGCAATTATTGTGTCCCAGAGAGCATCTGTAAAGTAGCGCACAAAGATGTGAACAAATCGAAAAGGCTGCACAACTCCAATATCGGTAACATCTGCATTGAGTTTCATTTAAATACCCGTCTATGAGAGACTGCAACATTATAGGATTAAATACATAACCTCCAATAAATAGAATACAATACCAGCATTCGTAAGCTTTAATACTTTAAGCTCATTCTGCCTTGTGAAGCTAGCATTGCCAAAGGCGTTTGGCATAATTCTCGTTCACTAATATTAGAGAGATGCTAAAATAAGTTGAAATTAATAGCAATTTATACCAAAATTAATGTATGCAGGAGTGAATACAGCACGAATTGCGATTAAATGTTTTTGGTTAATTTGTAGCTGTTGATGCAAGCTTTGTTAATAGATTTTATAGGTTTTTCTCAAGTATGCTTACTTGATATACTCATTACTTTCTCTACGCGTACTATATGCATAGTGTATAGAGAAGGTATTGTATTGCACCCAAAAACTCGATACCAAGATTTCACCGGAAATACATGTTTTGGTACATCCTGGACCCAAAAAAACATTTTTAGAAAAAATGTCATGTGTGTGTCTATGGACAGCATAGCTCAAAATCAAAAAGTCCGTTAAATACCAAACTGAGTATTTAAATTCATTGTTTTCCAAGGATGTCCTCTACATGGAAACATTTTCGAAATTTTTTACTATCTCAAAAATGGCTGTAACGATTTTGATAAAAATATCGTATATTCAAGATATTTACATGACAAATAAAATATATATCTTGAATTTTCTGGGAAGATATCTTTACTCGGAATGAATAAAATATACATTTGTGTCAAATAATTTTTTCGTACAATTAGTCGTTTTTAAGATATTCTGTGCTGAAATTGTTACCCTTTCCTAAGCGTCACTTAACGGAAATGCTTGAAAATTATTGATTCTTTCTTTTTTCCTCCTTTTTCAATTTCCCAGGTGCCAATTTTACATAAATAGAAATGCGATGTTCATTTGTTTGATCAACTATACTGGCTTGTTACTTCTACACAAGCCTTTACAATATATTAGGAATAACGTGAAAAATTCCTTTTTATCAGTGTAGTTGTATATAAGGTCCGTATGAAAGACTAATGCATCTCTTACTCATTGACTGTCCCCTGTTTTTGCGCAGAGGAATCTATTTACACCTCTGTGATTTTAAAAACAAACCTAAACTAAACCTATCGTAACGTTATTAAACGGTATATTTTGTGAAATTCTTCCCAGTGGTTTATGTCCAGAAGAGTACCGACAGAAAAAATTCGTAAGACTGTTTCATTTAAAGGTTAATTCATATTTTAATCCACTGTAGAAACTATTTCCAAGTGCCTCTTCTTTTGGTTTATGTTCTTTAACTTTTCATTGCTTTATTGCACTTTTCATAATGTCTAGCTTTATTTTTAATGTTATGAAGCCTATTTCCGTTAAACCTACTGTAGTTATTGGTGGTTTGCTTAGCCAAAATAATTATTATTTTTGGTAGGTAATTAAATCACGTTTCTAAAAGAATAGTTTGTTAATTACAGATAGAGCAAGACATGTGAATGGAATACACTAAATTTTTAAGAAACTGTTCATTATTGTAGGTTCATTATACATAGCAAAATGTCGTAATTAATGTCTATTCCATTTATAGTTTGCTCGTTACATGTTCCTTTGGTTCTTGTATTGTTAGTTTGCCAATACAAATATATGTTATGCAACGAAAGACACCTCACGCACTGTGACCTACGTAGACTATTGTGGCCAAGAGGAGGGGATGAGCTGAAGGGAGTACAGCAGGCTATATCCGTGGGCAGATACAACCCACAGAGAAGCGCGGAAGTGCATATGTTCCTGGCTCGAAGATACGTTCACAGCTGGAGCTGCATTGAGAAGTCGACGGACCACCTGTGAACCAAGCATCCGCGCCATCTGTCTCATATGCCAATTAAAGCATAAGCACACCCACAGCAAGGAAACGGATTGAAAGGAAAGTAAATAATGGTAAATCAGCAACCACCATACCACTTTCCAACAAAGATTCCCTTAGTGTCCTTCAGAGCGTTCGTGAGTTGTACAACACCATCCTATCGTTCAGGTTCTCCTACACATTTTGCACACTTCTGGTATTAATGTGGTCACGTCGGCTTGCCGGGTAATGAACTGACTGATTTGGCAGCTAAGACTGCACCAACGTTATTCCCAATATGACCTCGCGGACTTCAGGCTTGCTATGCGCAAGGCGGTACTTTTGTGCTGGTATAACGAGTGGTCCTCTATGCGCATGAACAAGCTCAGGGAAGTTAAGGTCTATCTGTAAACTGGTAGCCTCCTTTCGTACACCTCTCCGGGAGGAGGTAATGTTGACTCGTTTGCGTGTCGGTCACTATTTTTACTTTCTCTATACGTACTATATATATAGTGTATAGAGAAGGTATTGCACTCCACCAAAAAATTCGATACCGATATTTCACCGGAAATATGTGTTTTAGGGTCCCCTGTATCCAAAAAAAAGTGTTTTCATAAAAAGGTCCGTGTACGTGTGTGTGTGTGTGTGTGTGTGTGTGTGTGTGTGGTACGTAAACACAACTCAAAAACGAAAAGTCGGTAAAATACCAAACTTGGTATTTAAAGTTAGTATCTTCCAGGGATGCAACACGAAGATTTTGAGAAAAATCCCCCCAACCCAAACTACCCTTTACATGGAACTTTTTTCGAAAATTTCGATTTTCTCAAAAACTGCTCTAGCAATTTTGATTAAAATATCGTATATTTAAGACATTTACCTGAAAAATAAAATGTATATCTTGCATTTTCTGGGAATAGCCTCTGAAGAGTAGTTTATTCTGGATGAATTTTACGGAATTTTGAATAACTGCTAAACCGTAAGAGATGCACAAAAGCTTACTGCACAAAAAATGTAGAGCACGCTAAAACACACAATTTATGTTATATACATTTTTTTTCGTGGAGTTCGTCGTTTTTGAGACATTCCTTGTTTTTGGTTTTTGCTATGAAAAACTTATATTTTCCTCATACAGGAATTTGTCAACTGCTGTCCATACAAACAAAGGAACTTCAGTGATATAGCAACCAGCTTTTGACTATCACTTTAAGCTATTATACGCCCCTATTTCGCTTCTACTTACAAGGAAGCACGTAATAAGACTATTTCTGCTATTTCTTTCTGATTAGCATGAGGTAAATAGAAGTATAATTTTTTTAAGAATAATTTGTTGCAGAGATGTAGAGAAAGTCATGTGAATGGTACATATTAGATTGTTTATTCATATTTGTGTTGATCTGTGGCCTTCGCCATTAGTAGTTTTATTCTCTGGATTTTGTAACATACCCTTTATTTTATCTTTTTAATTTAACACTAATTTTAGCTGTGGTGTATTTATTGGACCTTGGTTTTATAAGGGCGATAATGGTCATAGTAGTCGAGCGCCCCTAAACACCAACCACCATCATCATCTTTGGCCTACAAACCAGGGGAAACCAGCAGAACTTAAGGCCAGAATGAGCGCTTGACCGGAATCGTGCCCGAGACATTCTGAATACGAAACCATGAACCCATTTCGCTCGGTCCGAGAAACATTACATTGATTTTCAAACAATTGTCAGCAAGTATGAACAATATAAGAAATGAAATATACATCCAGAAGGAGAGCAAGAGAATTGCCTTTTTTTCACAATTGTTCGAAATGTATTTGATTCCAAATTAATAACAGCACGAAAAATGTAAATTTGCAGTTCAGTGTTAGTTTTCTAAATCACATGTTTACCATTTTACAAAATAGAGATATTAATACGTTTTAATTTCTCTGTCAACTATTATATACCACTTAATAAGTAGGAAAAATGTTGTATTCGACCCAAAATCTCGAAATGCAGTTTTAGAAAAAAGGCTCGAGTGTTTGTGGTTGTGTGTATATGTGTGTGGGAGTGTGCGCGGTGTGCGGACAGCATAATTTAAAACGAAAAGTCCGTTAAATACCAAACTTCTTTTTTAAGTTTAGTATCTTCAAAGGATATAACACGGCGATTTTCAAGAAAAATCGCCCTCCCCAAACTACCCTTTTCACAGAAAATTGTTTGAAATTTTCGATTTTCTTAAAAATGGCTCTTTGATGAAAATATCCTATATTAAACATACTTGCATGGTAAATAATATGTATATCTTGAATTTCCTAGCAATAGCCTCTGAAGTTCTACTTCATACCTAGTAACTTTTGCACTACTTGCAAACAGTAAGAAATAGAAAACAGGTACTACAAAGAATGTAGATCTCCTTAAAACACACAATGTCGTTGTTTAGTAGAGCAAACCATTTCCGAGATACTCCTTGTTATTTATTTTAAAATTTTCAATACTTAGACTTTTTTCTAATGGAAAGCCGTTATTCGCTTTTTTCATCCTGGTAATGAAATAGAATTAGTTTCAATTTAACCGCATTGCGACCGGCTTTTAAAAGATATGACTATCACTTTTACTTAGTGTATTCCTTTTCTCCCTTCTGCTTAGAAAGAACCAAATAATAAAAGCGTTTCTGCTAATATTTATCTCGAATAGTATTCAGTAGAGGGACGAATATACTTTTTTAAGAATAATTTGTTGCGGAATAGGTAGAGAAAGTCAAATGAATGAACAGACATATTTTTATTTTGAAATACCTAACAAAACATCGGAAAAAAAAATCATTAGGTTTTGTTCGATACTTAGTCATTACCCATCTTGGTTGTGTAATAAGTGATAAGTGTAATAAATGGTGTTTCTAATTCGAAGATGTATTGTTGTTTGTTTATTTTCCTCAATTCTTTGCACAATCCAGTACCACCTCAGCTCTCACCTAGACGGTCCGGGTTCGATCCCAAGTGACAGCATGTGAGATTGTGGTGGACAAAGCGGCGCAGGGGCAGATTTTCTCCGAGTTCTCCGGTTTCCCCCGCCATCACATTTCACCGGGGCTCCATCTTCATGTAGCATCAGTGTCATCGCCTGCGGTGCCAGAGCAGTAAAAACGTGCATTAAACACTACCCCAAAAAAATCCTCAATATGGCTCAATATTGATGACGGCTCTTCTAAAATGTTTTAAGATAAATCAATCTGTACGAAATAATTTGATTTAAATACCTGCAGCTGATTCCGAAATGGAATGGAGTTTTATTTTGTGGACGCTCTTTTACTACTGTGGTTCTCAGCGTGCCATTCTAAAATTGAGGTTCTCTTACGTGCTATAAATCTACACGGGACCAACGGTTTTACTTCCCCTCCGGCGGAAGCCTTGCTAAAGATTTTATGCTCGAAAAAAGCCATCGTCCTCCCCCGGGCTTGAACCCGCGACCTTAGGTATATGAGGCTAGCACGGTAACCATTAGACCATGGAGAAAGATAGCTGATTCCGAAGGCTCATTAAAAATGAACATACATACTCAGACCCAAAACTCATCTATGACGTTGAGGAATGCCTTTCTCTAAATATTCCAGAACTTATATCTGTTTGCGTCGTCGAAATGTTGTTGTCGATTTATTTCTCTATGGACTGAGTTACAGTTAACATTCAGCCCAAAGAGGACGTATCGTTCCCTGAAGCCGTTTATGTATTCAGAAACATCCTTTTATATTTTAATTATGCGATTAGGGAAAAGGTTGGTAACAAAACGTTCACGTACTAAAGAAGTACAGTAGACGGAAATTTAGTTAGGAGAAGAAAAAGATTATCAAAAAAGAACTATCTTAGAGTCATTGAACCTATGCTTTAATATGAAAGCCGTTGAAACACACTAACTTTAAACAACTTTGCAGCATGTCACAGTTTTAAATTTTCTTGTGTCAAAGTCGTTCCCAAAGGCCATTTAATACAGCGAAGACAGTTCCCTGTTAAGTAACCGCGAGACACGTTCTAACAGAGAATCTTCCTGCACCCCGGGGAGACAAAAACCCTGCTGATCCATCTCCCTCCCGCGAAGACTAACTGAATAAAAGCGTTAGTGCGTCATGCACTTGCGCGGAGAGCGATGATCTTTTGCTACTGACGTCACTCTCCGTGAAACCTTGTCCTTCTTACACACATATTATTGGATCTGAAATTAGCTCAAAAACAAAGGAAGGGACTTTCAATTGATTCCAGATAAAATAGATCTACAGTAAATAGCTATTTTCTCAAGTGTAAGACGATTGAAAAGTTTACAAGTTTATAGGCTTGGCAGTTGTTGTGGTGAACTTCGGAAAGACATGAATTTGTTTAAGGAGGAAACGAAGTAAGCTGTGTTTGCATTTTGGGAGTTGTACAATGCAGTTATGAAAGGAAAAAACTGAGGATGTTGTAATTCAAAATCGGAAATTCGTGAACACTGTCAGTAAAAGCATAAATGTATCAACATTTTGCAAAATGCATCATCAATGTAACATGTTGAGCTAACTTATATTTAAAGTGCAATATTCGGCACTATGTAGTTTAAATGAGTGTAATTTAAATTTATAATTCACTTTTATTTATTATACAATCTAAATAAAAAGTATAATTCCATCAACTAAAATAAATATTCATACAATAATTAAAGGATTTATAATATAATAAAGAACATACAGAATTGCTAAAATTTAGGATCACAAACATCCTTAATTGCAGACCTACTATCACATTGGGCAGTAATTTTACTTACTTGGAATGAGTTATCCTTCTAGGGGTTTATTTTTATAAGTACGGCAGTACTACTCCCAAAGTTCCAAACAATCGATTATCTTCGGGAATTGAGTTTTAGTTGACACCTTTACCAATAAATAGTTTTCCAATGTGAAGGGAAGCGACTATAATTTGATAAACTAGGGTTGCATCGTCTAGTAAACAAATATTTGAAATGGGTGTAGCGCAAAGACTGAATAGACCAAAGGTTGATAAAGACACGTACGCAGTGGACGAAGCTATAAAGGCAAGCCAGACATTTACAGATCAAATGCTGCATTATTCAGCAAATAAATTTGGGCTGCGAATAAAGTTTGAAGAAAAGGACATTCCAATATTGCATCGTTCAGCAATAAAGTACAGAAATGTATATTCTAAATGCTGCATTGTCCAGCAAATCAAAGCTATTCTGTGATGAAGCTGTTGACGAAAGTCGCATATTGCATTATCCAGCAAACAAAGTTGTTCTGTGGATGAAGCTGCAGAGGAAAGTACAGAACTTTGTACTAAATATTGCAACATCCAGTAAAAAAGTGTGTGTTGTGAGTGAAGCTGACGTTATGAAATTGTAGAGGATTAAGTTATTTTCAACCTATCAAATTAGTGTGTGTATGCGCGCGCGTGCTTGCTGTGTTATTTTCGTTTGCTGAAAGGTTATCCAGTCGAATAGTGTCTAATTCTTGAATAGTGAATACAGTACACTGTATTCCAGGATTAGATCTTATTTGGATTGTGTGATTAGCTTATGCTTATGCTTTATATTATATGTTCTAAGGATATGTTATTATCTGTTTAATTCTAATTTTTACTCTATATTCTTTAATAACTTTATCATATCATGACGAATCTGTTCGGCAACATACCTCATTGACGATATGTTGTGTACAGTGACCTTCAAAGTCTCATTCCCATATCAGATTCGCTTCATGCCATGGTGTTCAGAGTGCTGTGAATAAATTGCTGCAAAATGGAATTGTCCTCTCTTTCCTATTGTTTTAGACTGAAGCTGGAACTTTGTGTCATGTTATTACATATGCAATCCTGTATTTATCCTGGCGACTAAGGGAAACCACAAAAATATCCCAGCCGGATTGGTCGGACTATGAGATTTAAACTCAGGGCCTCCCGAATACGTACAACAGTCGTAACGGCCTGAGCAATCCCGCTCGATAATTATTGGTGATTGTCATATTTTACTTGAGAAAATGTAATTTTATGAATAATTTCCTACTAAGTTTCTGCGGTAGTGTACGCAATAAAATTGCGTGTCTCTTGTCTGCGCTTGCTTACGTCATGCAGATTATTTTACGCATTATGAACATCGAATGACTTTTAATTCATTCACTGTCGTTAAAAAAAGAGGGAGAGAGCGAGCGAGAGAAAGAAAGATTAATTTTTAGGATTTTTCGAAAGTAATTTTAGATGTTAAATGTTGAATAAGAAGAGAAATAAAAGCAACACTTTGTTAGCCAGATAATGAGGTTTGATTTTCACACGAGATGATCAATCCCTTATGTAAACATTCCGCAACGACTCACCAAAAAAAATAACTGATAAGTTAGCTTAGTGTTATACTGATTCCAAATAAATCTGGTAAGTTGACAAATTGTCTTTAAACTTTCACTTAGATAAATTCAAATCCGCTTGTGCGGCAATTTTCCCACATAACTGAGAAGTTCTGCAAATATCTCTTGTTCTAAACTACCATTAATTTTGTACGTATTTCTACCAAATTAAAACGTTTGTTTTCTAATTTTATTTGCCGCCTTTAAACTCTTAGATCACCATGTTTGAACTCCACTCCTATGAGTCGGAGTATCGGTGCGTACTCAACAACAGGTCTCCTAGCTTAACTGGAGGTGAAACATGCCTCTACGTCACTGGGTGAAGCTCAAAGCACAAGTGTTTGCACTTGTTGGCATTTCTTTCAGCCCTGACGACAATTGCCCAAAATGTTGACCTGGATTGCATCCTCAGAAATACCCCTACAAGTAAATGAGTAACTCGCTGCTCTGTCATGCGTAGCCAAGCTATGCAACGTCTTAGGTTATGACCATTACGAATACTTTACAGTTGGTGTAGTTACTCATGTCAATGTCGTTTACTCGATGATGTTGACACGCTCACACTCTCTCTCTCCCTCTTTCTCTCTCTCGCCCTCTTTCATACATACAAACTTTAGGGAGGATAAAGAATAATTCTGGCCAAAGTAAAATTCCGATTCTCCAGCCGGTAACTGAACCCGGGACTCTATATTTGGAGGTTAGCATGATAACAACCAGACCACAGAGACAGTGAATCTATTTTCTGGAATTTAAGTCTTTAGCGACATTATTTTCACCCTAAGTAGAGTCGAATGCGTGGATAAACGCCGATAAAATACGCAGTTGTTTATGTTGGTAATGAAATAGAAAACCGTCTCTACCACGACCAGGCTCTTTCCCTTACCTAGCTCTAGCACTCCGCTTAATGTTTGCCTTGCTCTACCATTTTCCTTTGCCCCTGACCTGAATCGACCTGTATCCATAGGATAATATTTAAGTGCCAAACGTTTTACATAAAACCAACACGAGACATTTGTGTAGACACTCATGGCGAAACATACCTTCCAACCATTCAGGTGAAATGTTTCCGTATCCCTTCCGTTTCACCTTTAACCTAGGCCTAATAATAGTTGTTCATATGCTAATATATGTGTGTGTAGGGTTGAATTCAAACCAATAAGAGATGGGCATATCCAGGGTTTCTGTGGTACACGGATAGTAAGGAGTATCTCCAACATGATAAAGAAAAACACCAAGGGAACCTAAAGTATCGACATATTTCGATGCATTCGATTGAACATTAGGAAAACTTGCTAAACATACTCCAAAACCGTATAACAAAGTTTATCACATTTCCTGTTCCAGATCTAAAAAAGCTAAACTTGGTTTAGTCCAACTTCAACTTCTTGCTCGTGGAGATATCGCTGCCGGAAAACAAATCCTCCCAGATTTTAATCAAGTTCTGTTTGACTTTGTATGTGTAGTAGAGGCTGATTAAATTCACCAACATTCTCTTCTCAAAGGAACAAAAAATTATGAGTAATGTTAGCTGGAGTGGCAATTTAGCTTCCTCGCGTTTCTCAGCCTCCTCTAAATATTTGTTTCAAATTAAGCACTTAATTGTCAGTTATTACGCTTTTGATACTCATACTTTCAAATATAAATTAAGACCTGAGAGTTATTTTCTTTCTTCTATCCAAGCACGAGACAAGCGTAATGTGGTGTAGTAACTTATAATTATTATTTCGGCTGCTTCAAATTTGGTAGCGAGTGATGACTGCCTCTCAGACCGATGCTTTTCGAGAGTCATACTGAAAATAGGTCACGCCGTAGCCTAGTGGATAGGTAACTCGCCTCTCACCAGATTGAATCCGGGAATTGTGGTGGACAAAGCGGCGCAGGGGCGGGCTCTCTGGTTTCCCCCGTCATCTCATTCCACCGGTGTTCCATCTTCATCCATCAGTGTGTTCGCCTACGGTGCCAGTTGTAATAAAAGCAGGCATTAAGGGTATGTTTGACTGAAATTTCACGAAACATCACAAAAAATTTACTTGTTTAATTTTAATTCTATGTAAACATTCTTGAATATACAAAAAGTATAATTGCCCACCAGGCGACATTTTTAAATGCCTTAACTAGACCTATAGCAAAGCATTAGAGGTGAAACTACTGGCTTCAATAAGGAAAACTTTAGTTTGACGAGATCTCATTCGTATCAAGCAAAGTAAAAAACAAAGTTGTGCAGAAGAAGAGCAACAATGTAAGAAGAAAAGGATAGAAAAAGATAGCAGTAGAGGAGAGGAAAATGAAAGCTGAGAGTCCTACCTACCAATCTGGTGTTTTCTCGCTGTTGATATGTTCAGCATATTTCTTCTTGTTCTGTTAAGCAATTAAAATTTGCTGTGCATGTTCATAAAGGTACAATGAATAAGAATTTCCCTAGGGTTTACTATCAGATCTATTTAAGCAAATGTTTACAATTTTCAAACATAAAGATTCTATTTTTAAGACAAAAAAGCACATTCACAACTTTAAAAAAATGTTTGAACCTAAAACAAAGAAGACAGAAAAACTTGGGGCAATTTCAAAAAATAGATATATTGTGACCCTTTGGTTAAAATATCACACCAAAATTTAATTTTTTTTTTGCAAGGGACTTTTTAGTGATGTGTCGAAAACATACACATTTGACCATAACCTCCAACCCATTAGAGAGAAATGGACGAAATTTTCACTATAACTTATTTGCATTATATTACATCTGTGATATACATTTCAAAAAGTTAGCATCAATAGTTTGAAATTTCAAACTTTCATTTATACATACCCTTAAAGACTATCAAAAAAAAATGCATTACCATAGTCGGGGTTTGAACCTTGGTCTTCTGGTTTCCGTCCAGTGGCTCTAATGGTAACACGCCGGAACGGCACTAAATTCTATAACTGACTGATTTTTTCCCCGGTGAACGAATTCCGAGCAATATATAAAGCAAAGAGTAATTAATTTTTCACCCTAGTGAAAAGGTTAAAGCAACACACCCACTTACAGTCATCCATTTAAATCGTCACGTGTTACGGTTTAAAGCGGCGAATGGTAATAAAAACAACAGGAAATTGAACTACAAGCATTACATTATTGAATTAAGCAATTTTTTTCTTCATTTTTTGCACTTTTTGATCAATTTTCACAAATGGGACCCTTAAGTTCCTGAGCCATGCTGTTCACGGCTATACACACGCACACAGCCATTTCCTTTCTTATTCAAGAAAACCCCCTCACCTCGAACTACCCTTTACATAGAAAATTGTTCGAATATTGTGATTTCCTCATTAAGACTCGTAACAATTTTGGTTTAAATACCATATGTTTAAGACATGTTCGTGACAAATGAAACGCACATCTTGAATTTTATGGGAATAAGCCTTCATTCGGGAAGAATTTTGTATATTCTGTATAAATGGTAAATGTTAAGCGGTATATGAAAACACATTATCAAACAATTTATATCTTTTTAAAACAAATAATGTATTCCAAATGAGCTTTATGTGCCATAAACCAATTCTAAAGGCATCTGTTGCAAATGATATTCATATGTTTCTCGCTAGAGCATGGAAACAATATAGAATGTTAAGGCATCCAACTCTTGAATATTTCTTTGTAACTGTAACAAATGTATAATGTGGACATTTCTGCATTTATCTCAATTAAAGTGGAAATAGACGAGATAAATGTATGTGTTCCATTTACATGACTTTCTCTATCTTATCTGCAACAAATTATTCTTATAAAAATGTTATTCTTCTCTCTGCTTTTTGTTAATCCAGACAAACATTAGCAGAAATGGTTTTATTGCTTGCTTCCTTGTAAGTAGAATAGAAATATGGGAATACATTAGGCTAAAACGATAGTCAAATCTTCACTATGTGATACAACTGAAATTTCAGGATGAAAAAAGTGAATAAGAACTTCCCATTTGAAAAAATCTAGTATTGAATACTTTATAATCATAACAATGAACATCTCGGAAATGCTTTAAAAAGTACTTATATTACATAAATCATCTGCTTTAACATGATATACATTTGTTGTGTGGTAAAGTTTTTGTCTATCACTTACGGTTTAACAGTTATGCAAAACTCATTCAGAACGAAGAGGGCTTAGAGACTATACCCAGAAATTTCAAGATTTATTTTTTTTTCGTACAAATCTCTTTAATACACGCGTTTTGATTCAAAATTGTTAGCCATTTTTGAGAAATCGAACATTTCTAAAAAAATGGTAGTTTCGCTGGAAGATTTGCCTAAAAATCTTCGGTTGCATCTTGGTAGTATTTTTTGTAGTGCTTAACGCCCGCTTCTACTTTTTGTGGCACCGCAGACGATGTCCTGGTGATGCATGGAATACAGATGAAGCACCGGGGGAATACGATGGCGGAGGAAGCCGCTTTGTCCACCACAAATCTCACATTTGGTCGTTAAAGTGAGAGGGAAGTGATCTAACCACTTGGCCACTGCGCGGCCCGTTTGCATCTACTAACCTTAATTATCAAATTTGGTATTTAACGGAATTTTCCTTTTGACTTATGCTGCTCACAGATGCAAACACACAGACCTTTTATTCTAAAACTGTTTTTGTTTTTAATCAGGGATCCTCAAACAACATTTCCGGTGTTGAATTTTGGGTGGAATACAATTCTTTCACTATTATGTATGTTGTACATACGTACTAGAGAAAGTAACAAAATCTGTATACAGAAATTGACACAATAGGGCCGGAATGCAGGGTGGTAGTTCACACGGTGCATCACGTTATGCTCTTGTTTTGCATCTGTATTACTCATTCAGCATGGATGCATGCATTGAATCAGAGAACGTGCATCCGGTTAGCAACATGTGGCTGTGAGGCAATGAATTAACTAGAACAAATGACGGTGTAGGTGCCCAATCATGGTTTCGCAAGCGCGTATAACGATTTTGTAAACGCTCGGTGCCGTTAGTTACCCATTTATCTTTCTCAGCTGGTATGGTACTCACTATAAATGTATGTGCTGCATTCATATGACTCTCTCTCTAGCCACTATGGTTTAATTTAGAAACTCTATCTCAAAAACACACAATTTATGCAAAATAAATGTGTAGTTGTATTAAGCACACAGAATTGTTTATTGCCATTGGTCAATTTTCAATTCCAAAGTGACTATTTGTTTTATTTGTTTTTCTTTCCTTTTGCATGGTTATTTAAAGAGATTTCATAGCCACCACATAAAAATTCGATTTTTAAAACACTTGACAACTTACACTTTCCTCATACAGGTTGGTCAACTCCTGTCCATACAAACAAAGGAACTTCAGTCACATAGCAACTACTTTTGACTCGCCTTAACCTGTGGTACTCCCTTATTTCGCTTTATCTTGCAAGAAAGCAAGTAATAAGACTATTTCTGCTGATCTTTTCTCGATAGGCATGAGGTAAATGGAAGTATTAGTTTTTTAACAATAATTTGTTGCAGAGATGTAGAGAAAGTCGTGTGAATGAAACACATCAGATTTTTGCTTTTCTTTAGTGTAATTGAGAATTTTTGTTTGCTTTTTTGTTTTTTTCCTGGTGGGTCATATCGCACGATGCATGAAATCGATGAAATGATGCTCTCGGGGTGCATGTAGCTTAAAGTTACTCTATATTCCCCTATTCAGGTTAAGGGAAAACCCCGAAAAAATACCTATTCCTGGTGACTCATCCTAAGCGAGATTCGAACTCGCGATCTTTACAATGTGCATCCTGCCCTCCTACGATTCGGGCAATTGAGAATTAATTCTCAAGAATACCCGCATACAACCTTAATTCTCGCAGATGTCTCCCTGTCTGTTTTCGTGAACTCCAAATGAAACGCAGCGAGTAATTCGATGAACCTGGTTCCTTTGCTGAAAACTTTAATCTAAACGGAAGGACAAGGAACGAGCACACAGCTATCGTACGTAAGAGGAAATTAGTGGGCGTGGAACGTTCTTGTTTACTAGAGGAGTCTTAATATCTTAGCTAAAACAGTTGACATACAACACTATATGTTTACTTGAAATGCCAGAAGTCACGAGGTCTAAACTGACTTCAAACTAGGATGTTCTCTAAAGCTAACAATACAATTTCTGCATAATGTAAGTGAAGTTAGACTATATTATACGATCATATTCCACCTTAAGGAGAGTCGGAATGTCCTTATTTCGGCAACTATTTAAAATATTGAGCTAAATTTTTCGAGATGTATTCAGCTACATCTTTGCTGATTATTGATGAAAAATAAAATAATTCTGTTAATTAGAAGGAAATGTATGACTTTTTAAATAAAGCTCTTAAAAGATTATTGAAAACTAATGATATTTAAATTTAGAAAAAAAAGTAACTAATCCATTTGCATAACTACTTTTCATTAAAATAAAGCCTATATAGGTGCAGATGTGTGATAAAAATTTCAGCCCTCAGTGTCAATTAATTTGAGGTAATGGGGCATTTTTATAGAATATTTTACTTCTTCAGAAACTCTTTCAAATACAAAATTTAAAAAAATGTAACCTAATTTTCAAAACACAACTTCGCATGAATACGCAAATCCCACACGAAGGGAATGTGACTGGGACGACAATGCTGCCAATAGCTAAAGTAAAACTTTCCGATCAAAATTAAAAAACTTCTCTTTTCTAATACCAATATTTACTAGTTAATTGTGTTTTACCAAGTGAGTGCATTAAAATGTTCTAAAAATTTACTGCGCAAGATTATATTCAAAAATATTTTTAAACTATTTACAATTAGCGTACTTCTATGGAAGTTATACCAAAATGAGCGGAAGATTAAAAATTTCCATATGCAATTAAAACGTGAAAATGGAAAAAAAAAAAAATTATGAAAATCGCCATTAAGTTCTGAATGTAGCTCGGTAACACAATATTATTATAAAACTTATTCTTCTATCTACTTCATGCTAATCTAGATAAACATTAGCCGAAATGCTTTCTTTTAAGTAGAGGGGAAATCATGGGATACACTAGGCTAAAACGATAATCAAATCTTTTAAAATATCCTTTAATCTTTCATACCATGTGGATAAAATCGCTTCTTTGTATTGCTAGGAGTTGACAAATTTCCGTATGTGTAAGTGTTTTAAAACTGAAACAAATAACAAGAAATATCTCCAAAATTGACAACTTCACGAAAAAATGCATGTGACATAAATTATGTGTTTCAATGTGATCAGATTTTGTGTAGTAAGTTCTTGTCTATCTCTTACGGTTTAATAGTTATGCAAAATGAGAAAAATTCATCCAGAATAAAGAGGTCTTCAAGACAATTCCCAAAAAACTCAAGATATACCTTATATTTGTAGTGTAAATATCTTTACACTACAAATATACACGGTATTTTAATGAAAATCCATTTTTGAGAAAATCAAAACTTTCGAACATTTTTCCATGTAAAGGGTAGTTTTGAATGGGGGATTTTCCTCAAAATATTCGTGTCGTATCCTTGGAAGATACTAAACTTATACACCAAGTTTGGTACTTTACCGACTTTTTGTTTTTGAGTTATGTGCCCACGGACACATGGACACACACATAAACCTTTTTCTAAAAATGTTTTTTTTTGGATACAGAGTACCCTAAAACATTTATTTCCGGCGAAATTTCGGTATCGAATTTTTTAGTGGAATATAATCCCTTCTCTATACATTATGTACGTAGTTCGTGCAGAGAAAGCAAAAAGAAATATTTGATTAAAAACCACAATTGACATTTGAGTTTAGTATCTTTCAATGAACGCAATACGAAGATTTTCAGGACCCTCTCACAACCAACTATGCTTTGCATGGAAAATATTCTAAAAAGTATTTTTCTTAAAGGTAACTCTAAACTCTTTTATTAAAATGCCGTATATTAACGATATTTACATGACAAATACGAATAATATCTTGAATTTTGTATAGAATAACCTGTGAAGACCTGCTCATTCTGGATTACTTTTACATAATCGGTAAACTGTAAGAGATAAGCAAAAGCTTACTACGCAATTGACGTTCAAACACACAATTTATGCAATGGAGCTAACCATTTCCAAGTTATTCTTTGTTATTGGTTTCAATTTTAAAATATTGTAATTTTCTCGAACAGGAAGTTCTCATCGTTTTTCTTTTATTTTACTCCTTGTCTTGCAAAAAGAACCGAACTTCAGTCACATTGCAACCTACTTTTAAAAAAATCTGATGTGTGCATTCACATGGCTTTCTCTACATTGCTGTGACAAATTATTGTTAAAAAGCACACTCTTCTATCTACTTTATAATAATCGGGATAAACATTAGCAGAAATTGTCTTAATTACTTGCTTCCTTGTAAGTAGAAGCGAAATAAGGGGATAAACCATACTAAAGTGATAGTCAAATCTTTTAAAAGCTGGTTTCCATGTGGTTGTAATCATTTCCTATGCAGTGGCAGCAGTTTACAGCTTTCCGTGTGTGAAAATTTTAAGTATTTTAAATCTGAAACAAATAAAAGGAATATGTCAGAAATGGTCAATTGCACGAAAAAAGGCATATAACATTGTGTGTTTTAACGTGATTTATATTTTTTGTGTAGTAAGTTTTTGTCTATCTCTTAACGGTTTACCAGTTACGCAAAATTCAGCCAGAATAAAGAGATCTTTAAATGCTTTACCAAGAAAATTCAAAATATACATTTTATTTGCAATATAAAATATCTTTAATATATTGTGTCTTAATCAAAATCATTAGAGCCTTTTTTAAGAAAGTCAAAATTGTCGATTTTTTTTCCATGTAAAGAGCAGTTTGGAGTGGGAATGGGGTTTTCTCAAAATATTCGTGTCGCATCGCTGGAAGATATAAAACATAATTACCAAGTTTGTTATTTTACAAAATTTTCGTTTTTGGGTTATCGTGTTCACAGACACACGGGGACACACGGACCTTTCTCTAAAAATGCTTTTTTTGGATACAGGAGATGCTAAAATGTGATTTCCGGTGAAATCTCGGTATTGAATATCTGGCTGGGATGCAATACCTTCTCTATAATATGTACATAGTACGTGTATAGAAAGTAAAAGTATTAACTATCGCTTTAACTTGGTGTATTCTCCTATTTCTCTTCTACTTATAAATTAGACAATATATAGTAATGCTTATCTCGATAAGAATGATGTACTATTGTACAATAGTTTGTTTCAGAAGAGGTAGAGAAACTCATGTGAATGCAAGAAATCAGATTTTTTCATTCATTCCACATTAATACTCGCAGACTCTGTGAGAGATAGGGAATAATTCTGGTTAAAGAAAAATTCACCTCCCCAGCTGAGAATCGAACCTGAGACCTCTCGATAGTGAAGCCAGAATGCAGACCACTCGACCACTGGGTCAATCTTCTTTTTTGTTCTAATATTTATTTTTATGTTTCAGCTGCTTTATCTTCTTACGATTTCTCCGAATTGTTTAACTGCTACGTAAGTTAATCGTTCAGGTTTTTACAGTTGATTATATAGACTAATATCCGACGCAGTAGTAACTTGTCGGGAGATCCCGGTATGAACCTCGGCAACCGTTCACTCTGGTCCATGGGTTTTTCGTATTTTCCCCGGGTCGGCGAGCGAATTCTGGGATTTTTTCCGTTATTAAACTATAAACTTGATAATTCCCTTCGGATATAGTACCATAAATAATCATGTTCAATCAAAACCATGTTGTACCACACAGCCCTCTACCCAATGAGAGGTGACTATCCTGCGACAGTTAAGAGAGATAGAACATAGCTGTCTATAATAGACCTGAGTTATGTCTTCGTAGCTTCGGTAACTGTTACTGTTACACTATTCGTTTCCGTATTCGTTACTTTGGCAACTCTTACTGTGTAAGTAGTTACTTTTATACGTTACTATGCTATTTGTTACTGGGTATCTAGTTACCTTTATTCGTTACTTTGATAACTGATGCTGGTTAACTAGTTATTTTTATTCCTTATTTGGTAACTGTTACTATGTAACTAGTTACCTCTTTCCTTACTTTGTAACTTTTGCTATGTAACTTGTTACTTTTTTAACTGTTACTGCGTAATTAGTTATATTTTTTCTTTAGTTTTGTAGCTGTTACCGTGTAACTAGCTATTTTATTCGCTGTTTTGATAACTGTTTATACTTTGGTAAATGTTATTGGATAACTAGTTACTTTTATTCGTTACTTTTATAACTTATGTTGGGTAACTAGTTACTTTTATTCATTACCTTGGTAACTGTTACAATGTAACTAGTTACTTCTTCCGTTACTTTGATAACTTTTACTTTGTAGCTGGTTACTTTTATTATTTACATTTTAACTGTTACTGTGTAACTAGTTATTTTTATTCCTTACTTTGGTAACTCATTGTATAAAGATTTATTTTTATTCGTTGCTTTTGCAATCATTAACCCTTTCAGTGCTACGGTTGAGATAGCTCGACCGTAGGTTTGAGAACTTGTAAGTCTTAGAATTTCATATTTTTCTGCAGCAATTTTTAAATCAATAATATCTGTCAACTCTCACGGACTGTTTACACTAATTCCGAGTAATATATAATGCAAAGAAAAACTGCATTTGGTCCGACTCTGCCGCCAAAACAGTCTCTATTTCATGGCCGGAAATATGCTAATGGTGTGAGGAGGTCCGCCGGGTGCTCTATCTCGCCTGAGTTTTAGGATGGGGAGGGCTCAGGTTAAATAATCGGTGGTACTGCATGCCTGGATGATGACGGGGCAGGTAGAACCAGCCGGTGTGAGACTGTTTTGTAAATTTTGAAACGTATTACTATACTCACTTTTTTATTTATTTGTGCGTATTATTGTATTTTCAACTTGAAATACACACATTTAAGGCCAAATATTGGTCAAAACCAAATTTCGATTTTTAGCAATTTTTCACCTTAGTGTCGTCTTAACTAGTAAGGAGGCGTTTCTCTCCTAAAAATATGTTTGCAGTGAAAAGGTTAATGGGCAACTAGTTACTTTGAATTCGTTACTTTTGCAATCGTTATTGGGTAATTAGTTACCATAGGTGTCCATCACAATAAGACGATGTTACAGCGTAATCTGGCCATATCTAATTACCACAAAAAAAAATCTGATGTGTTCCATTCACATGACTTTCTCTACATCTCTGCAACAAATTAGGTTTAAAAGGCTTACACTTCTATTTACTTCATCCTAATTGACAAAAAAATTAGCAGAAATAGTCTTATTACTTGCTTCCTTGTAAGTAGAAGCGAAATAAGGGAGTACCAAGGGTTAAAGCGATAATCAAAAGCTGGTTGCTATTTGACTGAAGTTCCTTTGTTTGTATGGACAGGAGTTGACAAATTCCTGTATGAGAAAAGCTAAGTTTTTCGAACCTGAAGACAAAAAAAAAAAAAAAAAAAAAAAAAAAAGAAGATCTACTCCACGAAAAAAAATGTATACAACATAAAATGTGTGTTTTAATGTGCTTTACATTTTTTGTGTGGTAAGTTTTTGTCTATCTCTTACGGTTTAGCAGTTATGCAAAATTCCGTAAAATTCACTCACAATAAAGTAGTCTTCGGAGGCTATTCCCAGAAAATTCAAAATATACATTTTATTTGTGAGATAAATATCTTTAATATACAATATTTTAATCAAAATCGTTAGTGCCACTTTTTAGAAAATCAAAATTTTCGAAAAAAGTTCTATGTAAAGGGTAGTTTGGGGTGGGGGAATTTTTCTCAAAATCTTCGTGTCACATCCCTAGAAGATACTAAACTTAAGTACAAAGTTTGATATTTTAGCTAATTTTGGTTTTTGAGTTATTGTGTTCACGGACACACACGGACCTTTTTCTGAAAATACTTTTTTTGGATACAGAGGACCCTAAAACATATATTTCCGGTGAAATTTCGTTATCGAATTTTTGGGTGGAGTACAATACTTCTCTATCTTTATGTACATTGTACATATGGGGCTAGAGAAAGCAAAAACCGAATGGCTTAGATCGTAAGCTGAATTAAATTTTTATTCTCTATTATGTTTGGTGAGACTACTGTCTTTCAGAATCTCGTCACAGTGTTCCTCAACGCAGGCTCGTCAGTTTTCTCTAGCGCCATCTACAACTGCAGGATATCACGTACAGAAGGCAAGATTATGGAAATTAGTCACAGAACGGTGTTCTAACACTGGCGGAGAGTGTCAGAATGATATATTTGATGAAGTTTTGGTCTTCCTGAGAACTATGCAAATTCTTGAATGTCAAGTCTAACATTTCCAGTCAGGATATTATTCAGTCACTCATATAAAATATTTAACTTCTATTCTGCTATTGTATCGTTACTATAATCCTCCTCTGTACCAGATTAGAAGACAAACATTCTGATGACTGTTAAATATTAAACATGTTAGATATTAAACGACTCTTACAAAACCTTGTGTTTCTATTTGTTTCATGTAAATTTTCATAATTACTTTAATTTCTCGTTATGTTGTAAATACAATTGGAATAGGTACAGGAGGGTGAAGCGATATTAGCATTTTTAAAAGACAGTCCTAAACGCTAACTTTGAAATCCTACCCTCTTCATGATACAGTGAGTGAGAAGCTAATGAATGGAGACCAAGCACTTCAAAAGTATTGAAAAATTAAAACCAACACCAACAAATCTCATAAACTTCCTATATTACAAAACATGCTTTGTATAACTTTTGTTCTTTAACATGACCTAATCACAGGCTCCAGCTTGGGTACACACTAAAAGAGGAGTGAGTTACTCACTAGCCAAAGGGGTCTGCCTGTTATACACCTCAACATTGAAGGCATTCGTCATGCCTGGGTCAGATCTTAGAATCCAAGTACAAGCATTGTTTCATGAACTTTAGATACTGATGTATTGGCATCACCTTCCCCTCTAGCCGAGCTCCGAGGTGTGTGGTTGAGTAGGTGTCAGAACTTCTACTCATTCCAGTTGAGTTGAAACAGCTTGATCTAGTGGTTTACTAATCGTACAAAACTGTATAAAGCAATAACAAGCTACTCATAGAAAATTCAACATATTCATTTCATTTTGTATTCAAATGTAACGAAAAAGTAGCAAAAAATATTGAACTTAAATACCAAGCTTGTTATTTTATCCATACTTCCATTTTAATTATATTGCTCATATACGGATACACGTAACCTTTTATAAAAAAATCTTGTGTGTTATATTCCCATGACTTTAACTGTTGTACAAACAAACTATTCTTTAAAATTCTGATGTGTACCATTCACATGACTTTCTCCATATCCCTGCAACAAATAACTCTTAAAAAGCTTATACTTTTATTTACTTTATGCTCCTCAGAAAAAAATAGCAGAAATAGTCTAATTACTCGCTTCCTTGTAAGTAGAAGTGAAATAAGGGACAACTGTAGGTTAAAGTGATAGTCAAAAGCTGGCTGCTATGTCAATGAAGTTCCTTTGTCTATATGGATAGGAGTGGACAAGTTCCTGTATGAGAAAAGTATATGTTTTTCATAGCAGAAACCAAATATAAGGAATGTCACAAAAACGACGAACTCCACGAAAAAAATGTATATAACATAAATTGTGTGTTTTAATGTGCTCTACATTTCTTGTGGAGTAAGTTTTTGTCCATCTCTTACGGTTTAGTAGTTATTCAAAATTTAGTAAAATTCATTGAGAATAAACTACTCTTCAGAGGCTATTCCCAGAAAATTCAAGATATACATTTTATTAGTCAGGTAAATATGTTTAATATACGAAAATTTAATCAAAATCGTTAGAGCTATTTTTGAGAAAATCAAAATTTTCGAAAAAAGTTCCATGTAAAGGGTAGTTGGGGGTGGGGGGAGTTTTCTCAAAATCTTCGTGTCGCATCCCTGGAAACTTAAATACCAAGTTTGGTATTTTACCGACTTTTCGTTTTTGAGTTATCGTGTTCACAGACACACGGACACACACACACACACACACACACACACACACACACACACACGGACCTTTTTGTGAAAATGTTTTTTTTGGAAATTGGGGACCCTAAAGCATATATTTCCGGTGAAATCTCGGTATCGAATTTTTTGGTGGAGTGCAATACTATGTACACAGTGCGTATGGAGAAAGTAAAAATATTAGAATACTTAATGTTATATTATTAATATTATTCATTATGTACAATATGCTTATTGAGATAAATATTAACAGAAATTGTCTTTTTACTTGATTCCTTGTAAGTAGAAGGGAAATAAGGGAATACTCTGGGGTAACGTGATAGTCGATAGGTATATCGCTATGTGAAAGAGTTGAAATTAAGTTTTCTTTATTTGAAATAAAAGGGAATGAAACAATAGATGGTTTTCGGTTTGAGAAAAATTTAAATTGTTTAAATTGAAACCAATAACGTGGAATATCTTAGAAACTGTTACCTCTACATATGACATAAATTGTATGTTTTAATGAGATCTATATGTTTGTGGGGTAAGTTTTTGTCTAGCTGCACCATGGGTCAGTGGTTAGACTGCTCGCCTCCTATCTAGGCGGCCCGGGTTCAATGCAAAGCGCCCGCATGTGGGATTCGTTTTGGACGAAGCGGCGTCTGGGCGGGTTTTCTCCGGGTCCTCCGGTTTCCCCCGCCACGCATTCCACAAATTGCTCCAACATCACCTTTCCAATCATCAATTTCATTTACATATCATATAAGTCACTTCCTTATGTTCATGCCTGGCTACGGGCCTCTTGAACAGATTCTGCATTCTGCAATTTCGTGCCGTTGGATCCCCGACAGGCTTCTGACCCCTAGGCATTGGCTTGTAAGTCCTACAAATATAGGGAGGGTAAGCTGATGTACGAAAAGAAAACGAAGTTTTTGTCTACATCTTACAGCTATGCAAAACTCATCCAGAATGAAGAGATCTTCAAATGCTATTCCCAGAAAATTCAAGAAATGCATTTCGTTTGTCATGAAAATATCTTAAACGTATGTATTTAATAAAATGCTTAGAGCCATTTTGAGGAAAAACAACATTTTCGAAAAATGTTCCGTATAAAGATTAGTTGAACTAACTTTTTAATTTTTGAGCTCTGCTGCATTCACACATACCTAAACTCGGACTTTTTTCTAAAAATATTTTTATATCTTTAGAATTTTTGGGTGGAATACAATTCTACTATGTAAATTGTACATATGTGTTAGAGAAAGTAAAATTGAGTGTTAATTTATAGAACTGGTTTTAGTAACCTAGCATCTTTAAATTATTTGAATTGAAATAACGGTTTAGCTATGGAAATCGAGTATTAGCATAACTTAATCCAGCTGAGGCAAAGAATTATCTTTTAACAGAATGAACCCAGGTCCAGAAATACTGTTTTTATTCTCTCAATAAATATGTAAGAAAAGCTTCTTATTTTCTTAGAATCTACATGTTTTAAGTAATACTTTTACAGCATGGCTAGGGGCTTAAACGTTTCAAAAGTCAAAACATAAAATCTTGACTTATAAGAGAGGAAAACGAAAGTTATAAATATGTCTTTCTAAAATGCGAATAACAAAAATACTTCAGTGGTAGAAACTTCGGGTTAAGCACCTTAGTGAAAGTGTTTAAGCAGCTTATTTCAGACTACGTGAGCAGGTAATTGAATGCGTTCCAAATAGAAAACAGGTCTGCAAGATCTAAGCCCTACAAATTACGCTCGCACATGAACTTCCAATGAACTGTTTGTATAGGATAAAGCTGTGTATTGTGTACACAGTTGGTCAATGGGGAAGCGCGTAGATACGTCTCCGCATGAAAAGGGGAGCTTCTGTAAATATGTATCGAAAATTAACACTTTGATTGCTTCACTATATCTCGTTCCATAGGTAGGTATTCAGTTTTTACTTTCTCTAGCAAGTACTATGTATACAGTACCGAGATTTCGCAGCAAATATTTGCTTTGAGAACAACTGAATGCAAAAAAAAAAAAAAAAAAAAAAAAACAGTGATCTGCATATGTCTGTGCCCAACGTAACATTAAAACAAAGAGGCCGTTAAATACGTAAAATAATGTATTTAAGGGGAGGGAGTCAAAATGCTCATCTTGGCAATGTGTTAAAAGTTTTACCCATTATCTTAGCAACTGTTCAACATAATGACCTAAATAAAACTTTCAAGGTACATTCAGTATTACCTTGATTCGTTTGATAAAAAATAGAATACTTCTGTTGATTAGAAGAAAAGGTATGATGTTTTTTTAACAAAGTTCATAAAAGTTTATTGAAAAACTACTATTTTTAACTTTTAAAAAATAACTACTCCAAGTGCACAAAAAGGTTTTCGTTAAAATAAAGCCTATTTAGGTGCAAATGTGTGGTAAAATGTCCAGCCGTTAATGTCAATTACTTTCCGAGATAATGGAGTATTTGTATAGACAATTTTACTTCTTCAGAAATTGCTTTAAAGCATAACATTAAAAAAAATGTAACCTAACTTTTCAAACACAACTTCACAGTACTTCGAAACTCACACAGGAAGGAAATAATGAACGGGATGCCAATGCTGCGAATAAAGTAAAACTTTGCGATCAAAATAAGAAAAAGATATATTCTTTAACACTAGTATTCTATTGATGTTTTACCAAAGGACTGTACCATAATGTTTAAAAGCTACTACGCAGGATTATTTTCAACAATATTTTTAAACTATGTTCGATTAGCGTACCTCTATGAAAGTTATACCAAAATGACCAGATTTGAAATATTCATATGCAATTAAAAATAAAAATGGAAAAAAAAAGTATTAAAATTCTATCTCGACTCCCATTAAGCTCAATATCTTCCAAGCATTAAAATGTTCAACTCTCCTAACTGCTCTTTACTTGGAATATGTCTCTAACAACATTTATTAAAATACCGTATGCTAAAGATATTTATAATGGCAAGTAAAATGTATATCTAGAATTTATTACGAAAAGACTCTTAAAGATCGTTTTATTATAGACGGTTTCGTAAACCGTAAAGGACGAACGAAAACCTACCACAAAAAATTGTAGATCTCGTTAAACCACACAATGCACGTCACATACATTTTTCCCTTTTCCCAGATATTATTTGTTATTTGTTTTAGTTTTAAACTACTTAAGCTTTTCTCAAAGCGGAAGTCAACTTTCGTTTCAACTCTTATTTTACTAATGACCTTTGCAAAGAGAACTGAATTGCCATTGTTTCACACATAGACAGCTTTAAAAACATTTGAACTATCGTTTTAGTATTGTGTATTATTCCACAAATTCTTTTCTGCTTATACGAAGCTAATAAATAAGACTATTCTGCTAATCCTTCTCGATTAGGATGGAGAAAAAAGAAGTTGTTTGGAAAATAGGTGGAGAAAGTCGTGGAGCAATCAGATTTTTAGAATAGGTTCTGTCTGCGTGTGTGTGTGTGTGTGTGTGTGTGTGCGCATGAACAGCATAACTCACAAACGAAATTCGGTCGAATAATGGTATTTGAGTTGTGACTTCCAAGGATGCAACAGGAAAATTTTCAACAGAATCCCTGTCCCCCCCAAAAAACTACAATTTACATGGAAGAATTTTCAAAATGTTAGAATTTCTCAAAAATGGCTCTAATGGTTTTGATTAAAATACTGTATGTAAAATTATATACATGATTAAATAAAAATTTATTTTTAATTTCTTGGGAATAGCGTCATTATAAATATGTACATGAGTAATTTTAACAGCGTCATGGGAGTGACTCGACAGGGAAATTTGGATTTCTAAATGTCACTATTAATATATTCTTATATGTAACTTGGCTAAATTTATAAGCTATTGCACGGACAAGTAACTAATTTCTTTTGTTACTTTTCACTAGCCCAAAACTGACGCGTTTTAAATATACTTATTACATTGATACGCGTGTTAACTTATATTAAAGCTCTGTTTCTTAAGCTGCCAGGAAGGTATTTATGTTCCAGGTAACTCTAAATAATGCTCAGGCAGACTCCTTAAATATTAAACTTTAACTAGGTTATCTTACAAAATACAAACTTCCATTTCAGTTCATTTTAATGGATCAGGATACACATTTTACCTTATATGTAACAAGATCCGTCGGTTTTTTGATACTTTAAATCATATTTAAAATAAATTTGTATTAAAACGAAATCTCATTTTATTTTCCTTAAAATATTGAAAAATCAATAACTACACAAATATAATAGAGGCAAAACCTATGAACATATTTGTTATTAGTTACGTCCATTATGAATGAAAATTGTCAATAACCTACTTCAAACAATTTCCTCGTTGATACTAGTGCAATCTGGTGTAATGAAATTGATTTCTCTATGTATCTACGAGCATTTTTGTATTCCTTTTTATTTTCTCTGCAGGTACTATGCGCATAGTCTATAAAGATGGCATTGTATTGCATCCAAAAAATTTATAGCGATTTCATCGGAAATACATGTTTTGGGACCATCTGAGTCCAAAATACATATTTTTAAAAAAAGGTGCCTGTGGCAGCATAGCTCAAAAACGAAATTTGATATTTAAGTTCAGTATCTTTTAAAGATGCGACACGAAGATCTTCAAGAAAACCAACTACCCTTTCATGGAAAATATTTAGAAAATTTAGGTTTTCTCATAAATGGCTCTAACGATTTTAATTAAAATCTCGTAGATTTAAATGCATGACAAAATGTATAGCTTGAATTTTCTGAGAATAATAATCTTATTTCTCATTTCCTAGTGAGTACAAGGGAAATAGTGAATATACTAGGTCAAAGCGATAGTATAATTTAACGGTAGTTAGTCGATAAGTGATACCATGTTCTCTTCGTATGACTAGGAGTTAAAAAACAAAAAAACAAAAATATTGACGATTTCCTATTTTAGAATAACATAAAAGTATAAGTATTAAAAAAGTTAAACTAATAACGATGAATATCACTGAAATGGTTATGGGTTTTAAACGGGTGTGCATTTTGCAAATAGTAAGTTTTTTTCTGTCTCTTACTATTTACCAGCTATGCAAAAAATTCATTCAAAATGAAAAGGGTAGCAGAGTTTAATTCCAGAAAATTCAAGGTATACATTTCTTTTGTCATGAAAATAATTTAACACGGTATTTCAATCAAAATCGTTAGAGTCGTTTTTGAGAAAATCTAACCTTTTTTAAAAATGTCCTATATAAAAGATATTTGGCGTGGGGTTGTTTTCTTTAAAAATCTTCCTTAAAGTATTCAGAACTTAAATATAAATTTTTATATTGGACGAATTTTCATTTTTGAGTTGTCCTGTTCACACACATTACGGGCCTTTTCTTAAAATGTTTTGTTTGGAATCAGGGGACCTCAAAATATATTTTCAGTGAAATCCCGTCATCAAATTTTTGGATAGAATACAATAAGTACTTTTCTTATCTACTATCTTGACTGTTCCATACAAACCATTCTTGAAAAGTTTATGGTTCTGTCTATTTTGTTAGTCCAGATAAACTTTCAGTACGATTTACGCATTGATACGCATACGATTTACGTATTCAAGTAACCTTCTCTGTTTATTGTTGTGAAAACTATTCTTACAAACACTTATTTTTCTATTTCATACAAGCCGTGGCCGAAAAATAGGATTTGCTCCTGACATTTCGCTCAACACAGTTTTGATCGAAACTTCAGGAGCAAATCCTACTTTTCCACAGCCTACAAGCTCGAATAAATTTCGCTTCAAACGATAATGGTAGTTTTGTTCCAAAAGTTTAAGACACGCCCTTTCGGAATAAATGTAGCCTTTCGAGAAGGTATATAGCTTAATCTTATCAAAGTGATGTTTCCCAAATATTTTCTATTATAATAGCTCCGCACTAACGATGTTATGGCGCGAAAACTAGATGGTTCGAGAGAGACAGAATCGATATTTCAGTTTCGCTACATGTAGGTACCATGTATCTCTGTGTGCGATATGAGTGTCATTATTTGCTTGTCTTACACGGCATCTATATCATGTGGGCTCAAGAGATAAACCAACACATTTAGTTGTTTCTTCAGGCTTTTTATAACTGACGTAACTTACCACAAAAATAAGAGTAGTTCTCATAGCAATCTCAGTAAAGAACTTGAATTCAAAGACAGATTTACTGTGACAAATTATACGAGTGGAATTTTATTCTGCTTGATTTAATTACACCCTGAGTTTCATCAATTTCAATAATTAATGTAAGGATTAGAAAAAAATAAAATTATTTCAGTATAATACAAACCTTAAAGCGCCCACATGTGGGATTCGTGGTGAGCGAAGCGGCGTCTGGGCCAGTTTTCTCCGGGTCCTCCGGTTTTCCCCGCCACTCATTCCACCAATTAATCAATTTCCTTACATTTCATATCATCCACTTCCTCGTGTTCATGCCTATGGGCTGACCCTTCGTAATAGGCTCTCCATTCTGTGGTTTCGTGCCATAGGCTCCCCGACAGGCTTCTGACCCCTAGACATTGGCTTGTAAGTCCTAAGGGGCTATCAGTTTTACAAATACGGGGAGGGAAAGCCGATTACGAAATGAAACAAACGTTAAATTTAATAAATCAGCGGTGTTTCTCGTTATAGTTCAAATGTTAAGAGTGTTTCATACACACGAGGAAAGGGATAGTCAGAAAATGATAAATCAATACAGATAGCGAGCCATTTTTGTGAAATTCTCATTTCCTTCCGTTTTATTAATTGTTAGATTAGAAACATGTGCTAAAAATGGAAGAGCTCAATTTTATTAGTGGCTGAATGGTGTTCTCATACAGTAACCAAACAATTCGTCTAGTTCTTTCAAAAAGAAAATATGTAACTATAATATATAATTTGTTAAATTATTTTGTTTAGAGTATTTCAGGATCTTAGGAGCTTTAAATAAAACCTCCTATATTTCCAGACTTCGAAATTACAGGAAATCACGTTTCAAACGCTACCAGAAATGGATTGTTCTCGAAATAGAGATTACGAATCTTTGGGATTGCTTTCTAGGGAAACGATTTGCCCGTCTATTGTTTTCTTTCGACCAATTGTTATGCGAATTCAGGCAGCGGTTGCCCGGTCGTCCGCCGCTGATACACTGTGATAACTGTAACAAAAAATAAAATTTATAAGAATAGTGGGAAAGACCAAATGGGATAGAATTTGAGATATAAGAATTTGAGAAGAGGCTGTACAACAGAAAGCGATGAGTAATTAACTTTGAGGAATGGTAATTGAAATGGTAGGTCTTGTTAGAAGAATGGGTGAGGAAAGGAAAGCGAAGCAGGTTTTTGATATGCAAGTGGAAGGAGGAATTAGACAAAGAATACCTCCTATTACATCTGAAGATAGAATAGAAAGAATTAGACTGAAACGAAGAAAAACATTGGCAGAAATGAAGAGAATATGTGGGGATCGGAGTGGCAAAGATAGACCGACGCTTACCGAAAGCTGGGAAATGAAAAAGAAGAAAATTAGGTGTCTGCAGTAGTTGGTATATTATTTCATTCTCTACCGTAACATAGTTGCTAAATTCTAATCTAAGACAAAATATACCTTACCTATAAAATAATGGATTGCTCCCAAGCAGCTCAAGCGAAAGTAAATATACTAGAAATAAATACTTTTTGCACGCCAAGTCCGATATCTCATCTGTTTATTTTGTTTCTCAAACTAAAGAAACATTACCGTTGCTGTGGCGTTAGTAAACAAATGACTATTTCTTTCTATGTTTGTTGTTATGATTGGGCACTCTCTGATATTCGAGGACAAAGCAAATAACCTCCAGGAAAACCGATAATTTTTTGTGGAGACAGCAAATAGAGATCTAGATCTTTGTTTACTGCTGGGTACAGGAACACCAAAAAGACAATCTAAGGTTGTTTGATCTGATGAATGAGAAAAAAAAAATATGTTTGAAATATTTTACCAGCTGCTTCAAATATGTTCAATATTTATATTTCCACTACCGCTTGCCTTAGTTGACGCAGGTGCACAAGATTGCTTGTAATGTTATTAATCAAGATTTATATACGCTTTATTAAAAGATGGTGTAACGCTTCCATCATCAGATACTTATTTTGGCTGATATCAGATAAAATTATTTGTACTTGAATACATAAATTTAGCGTTCACAATTTCTTTACGTTTTAGTTTAAAGCAATACATCCGAGAAATTTGGAAAATCCACACTATACAACACACCTTTTTTAAATAACACTTTTTAGTTTAAATACATTGTTCTAATAAAAATTAGCTAGTAATGCATTTTTAAAAATATTCACATAAAAAGTCCAGTTTTACGGTGAATGAATTTTAAAATAAATCTTTCGTATTATATTTGTTAATATCACCTATACTAATAGTGTAGTGAAATTATTATTTTTCGTACTCTCCAAAACTCTTAATTTTTAAAAAGGTAATAATTAATTTATAAAAATTAAACATTATTTCAAAAATCTGAAGAGCATCATCATCCTTATGACTTTTTCTAAATCTCTGTAAAATTATTGTTAATAAGTTTATTATTCTGTCCACTTAATGATAATCGAGATAAACATTAGCAGAAACGTTCTTATTACTTAGTTCCTTATAAGTAGGAGGAAAATAAGGGACTACATTAGGCTAAACCGACTGTCAAACGTTTTAAAATGTGGTTGCTATGGGATTGAAATCCGTTTCTTTACGTGACCAGGAGTTGCCAATTCCAATATGAGAAAAGGTAGTTAAAGTTTGCCACGATATTTTTTCTCAAACTTTAGAATTCATATACTTTTATTATGAAAAAAAATATTTATTTTAATTTTTCACGATTTTTCTATCGTCTTAAATCTGTAAGAGTTGATGATACTTTTCACGTCTTCTATTTGCGGATGACAAGTAATACTATTTAAGAGTGGAGGATATCGAATACGCATTGAGAAATCTCAAGGAGCAATATAACAAATGGAGTATGGCAATAAATTCGGACAAAACGAAGTGCATATGTATGGAACAGGATTTGGAGGAAATATACGGAGAAGAATGAGGAATATAAACCTGCAGACGTCATAAATATTTAGGAACAATAATCAATAATTCCGGTACGTGTAAACAGGATATTAGCTTCAGAATAACAATGGATAAGCAAAGCATGGGATAATATGCAATAATATTGTTAAGCAGGGAATCAAGAAAATAATTTTCATAGTGCAGTGTAAAATATAACAACATATGTAACACAAATGTGGCCCCAAACAAAAACTTGTATGTGTTCCATTCACATGACTTTCTCTACCTACTCTGTAACAAACTATTCTTACAAAATCGTATTGTTCTGTCTACTTCATGCTAAACAAGATAAACGTTAGCAGAAATGCTCTTATTACTTGCATCCTTGTAAACAGAAAGGAAATAAGAGAATACAATAGGCTAAAGCAATGGTCAAATATTTTAAAATCTGGTTATGTGCTTGAAATTCGGTTCTCTTTGCATGGACAGGAGTAAAATTAACAGAATAGAAAAAGAAGTTTAAAGTTTGAGAAAAGCATCGTGAGTATTTTATGTCAACCAATAACAAGAAATATCTCTGAAAGGGTTAACTCCACTAAAAAACAAATATTTGGCATAATTTGTGTTTTAACGAGTCTATATTTTGTGCAGAAATTTTTGTCTACATCTTACAGTTTACCGTTAGTTAAAAGTTATCCGGATTGAAGAGGTCTTCAGAAGCTATTTCCAGAAAATTCAAGATGCACATTTAATTTGTCATGTAAATATTTTCATATGTGATGTTTTAATCAATATCGTTATCCTATCGTTATCTTAAAATTTGTGCTGCATCCTTGGAAGATCCTAAACTTAAAACCCAAGTTTGGTAATTAACGCTGTTTTCGTTTTTGTTTTTTTTTCTGTGCTGTCCACACATACGCACACACATGGGTTTTCTAAAAAATCTCTCTGGATTCAGGGGTCCTCAAAAGATATATTTCCGGTGAAATCTTGGTATCGAATGTTTGGTGGAAAACAATAGCTTCTCTGTCTACTCGATGGAAAAGTAAAACATCAGTGAAAAATTATGAGGGCAGTTTTTTTTAACCTCCGATAGGCTATAAATAAAAGACAAATCCATATAAAACAATTTTATTGCTGAAAGTTTTGTACACTTATGGTTACTTTTCAACATAATAGGCGAAGAGATTGAGACATTTACCGTATCTGTACACAAAGTTTGCAATACCTGTTTCAAAAAAGGTTGCCGCCAATGATTTAAAATGAGCATTGATGCTGTTTCCAGTTTTCTCGAAAACGGTTGACTCTACGTGGTTTTAATGAGATCTACATTTTTTGTGTAGTAAGTCTTTGTATATCTCTTACGGTTTACCAATTATACAAAAGTCATCCAGAATGAAGAGGTCTTCAGAGGCGACTCCCAGAAAACTCAGGATATATCTACATTTCGTTTGTCGTACACATATCTTAAAATAAAGTATTTTAATCAAAATCGCTAGAACCATTTTTTAGAAAATTATAATTATCGAAAAATGTTTCATGTAGAGGGTAGTTTGGGGTGGGAGGGTTCGTGTCACATCCTTAGAAGATACCAAACTTAAATGCTAATGTTGGTATTTGACGGTCTTTTTGTTTTTGAGCATTGCTGCCCACAGATACACGCATGGACATTTTTCTAAAAAATGTTTTTGGGGGGGGGGGATTCAGAGGGTTTCAGAACATGTATTTTGGTATCAAATCTTCGTATCAAAATTTTGGATGCAATACGATACCTTCTTCATACATTATGTGCACAGTACGTGAAGAGAAAGTAAAAAAGTTAAAGCCATGGCAGGAAACGAACCTGTTGTCTTTGGGGCATCAGCTTTTGGTGTTACACATTAAGCCTCTGGGGCAATTAAATAAATGCCTCTAGAGTAGCCTACAAAACGCAACAAGGAAAGTAATCCATTGGAGTGTCCCACTGTCAAGTGATCTGTTCAGATTTCAGAGAACTTTATGGCAGTAAATCCTGAGCCGATTGAGAATGTGAATTAGGAGTTACTCAAAATCGAAATGAAATGAAATGAAATGGAGTTTTAACTGATGTGGTTCTCAGCGTCCTATTCTATATTGGGCGTGAAAGACCGCTTAATTTTTCTCAGAGGCCTCTTTATCAGGGTTAAGGTACGACACGGGACCAACGGCTTCACTTCTCTTCTGAAGGAACTCATGTTAAAGATTTTTATGCTCAAAAATATCCATTGTCATCCTTTTTATTTTTTTTATTGTGTTTAATGCCGTTTTTTACTACTTGTGGCACCGCAGGTGATGACATGGTGGTATATGGAATGAAGATGGAGCACCGGTGGAATGCGATGGCGGGGGAAACCGGAGAACCCGGAGAAAACACGCCGCTGTTCCGCTTTGTCCACCACAAATCTCGCATGTAGTCGCTTGGGATCGAACCGGGGCTGTCCAACCACTCGGCCACGGCGCGGCCTCCATCTTCCTCCACCGGGTTTGAACCCGCGACCTTGGGTATATGAAGTTAGCATTAATAGTAAACATTACACCATGGAGGGCGACTGGAAAATCGATATTTTAAAACGCGCGAATCACTTTTAAAGACGTTTCAAGCCAGATTTTCAACTGACTTTGATTTAATATTGATTTTTCTGCATTTGAAACTAATTTATTTAACACCTTATTACTGCTGTAGACTATGCATTTCCTATCTGAAATTATTTATATCGGACACGTCTATAATCTCGTGTAGTTGATTAATATCTTGGATGAAATGCAATACTTTTTCTGCCTATTAAACGTAGTAGAGATAGAAAAATATATTTTTTTTTACATTGTGAAATCACATCGAGCCATGAACTCTAGAAATGGAAAATGGTTTCCTGGCTGCATCGATACATAGAGGGAATTTTGACATCCCTGGTTTGTAGCTTATATTACCTACATATCTTTGCACTTTTAGTAAACCCGAAAAGGGATACCTTCCTTCATGTGGTGCTGAGAGCCAAACGGTAGAAAGATTTAAAAATTTAACGGTGTCGTCGCCACTTCTGCGCCCTAGAGAGAAGGAAAAAACAGGTATGGTTTGAAAAGCAGCGTCTGGAATAATAAATGAAGGCAGATCATCTTTGCTCCCTTCACTTCGTGCCTGCGGTGCACAAAGGGATGCATGTGTCATATTCAAATGAAGATTTAAGAGTGACTGAGAGTGAGATTTGACCTGCATGGCGCTTACAGTCATCAACACTATTCCTTCTGCTTGGCTCTATGTGGGCCTTTACTTTATAATGGGATCATATTTTCTTCCTTAATGCTTTGATATTTTACTACAGTTATACACTTGACCACCTCGTGATCAAGGTACGTTTTTACCAAAATATTTATATTATAGTATTTTGTATATTCATTTTTAATATCTCTAATACCTATAGTTAAATAGGGAAACCATTGTATTCCACTGGAAATATATACTTCGAGGTTACCTAAATACAAAAAAAAAAAAAAAAATATTCAAAACATAAAAGCTATACGCCAAATTTTCAACATAAATTCATGTTTTAAGGGCCCCTGAATAAAAAATTCACATGTGTTCCATTCACATGACCTTCTGTTCCGCAAGAAACTTTCCTTATAAAACATTATTCTTATTGTACACCATTTATATTTACTTTCTTCGTTGTAAGTAGAAGGGAAATAAGGGAATACACTAGGCTAAACCGATATTCAGATTTTTTAAGAGCCCGTCTCTAAGTGCAACAATTGAAGTACGGTTCTCTTTGCTGGCTAGAATAAACAGAAGAGAGACGAAAAGAAAAAGTTAAGATCTTAAAACTGAAACTAACCACTCATAATATCTCGAAAACGACTAACTCTACAAAAAAATGTATAGGACACAAATTTTGTTTCAGTAAGATCTAGATGCTTTGTGTAGTAAGTTTTTGTATATCTTTACGGTTTACCAATTACACAAAAGTCATCAAGAATTAAGAGGACTTCAGAGGCTATTCTCGGAAAATGCAGTATATACTTTTCGTTTGTCATGAAAATATCTTTAAAATTTTAATGAAAAAATTGTTAGCGCCAGTTTTTAGAAAATCAATATTTCTGAAAACTATTCCATGTAAAGTTAGTTGGGAGGGAGGATATTTTCTTTAATATCTTCGTGTCGTATCCTTGGAAGATACTGAACTTAAATACCAAGTTTGGTATTTAACCGACTTTTCGTTTTTGAGCTACGCTGCCCACAGACACAAACACGGAAATGTTTCTAAAAATGTGTTGTTGTTATTTTTTTAATTTAGGGGTCTCAAAAATGTATTCCCGATGAAATCTCGATATCGAATTTTTGGATGGAATACAACATCTTCTCTATTTACTATTTACATTTTACATGTGGGCTAGAGAAAGTAAAAATAATTTCTAGAAATATGTATGCGTGTGAGTGTGTGTTTAGTTATGCAGCATAATTAAAAACATTTGTATTTGTACGTCAGCATTGCCAAAGATGTGACACAAATATTTTGCAAGAATATTCTTCTTCACTAGCTATCTTTTAAATAGAACAGTTTTCAAAAATATTGATTTAATCAGAATGGCTTTAAATATTTTAAGAGAAATACCATGTATCAAAGATATTTTCATGAGAAAGTAAGTGTATATCTTGAAATTTCTAGGAATATCCTTTGAAATCCTTTTCATTCAGGAACGATTTGTATACTTTTTATAATTGGCAAATATTAAGCAATGCTACATCCAATAAATTCAGAATGTGCATTTTATTTGCCATGTAAATATCTTTAGTATACGGATTATTATCAAAATCAATTTTGAAATAATCGAAAATTTCGATAAACATTCCATCTAAAAGTTATTTTTGGGTTGAGGGATTTTTCTGAAAATGTCTGTATCGCATTTTTAGAAGATACTGAACTGAAATGCCAAGTTTGGTATTAAACTGACTTTTCGTTTTTCAGTTATGTTGTTCACAGCATAAACAACACACGCACGCACATGTACGGGTTTTCTAAAAGTGGCCTTTTTGGATTCGAGTGTCCTCAAAACATGTATTGTTGGTGTAATCTCTGTGTCTAAAGTTTGGTTAGCATGTAATACCTTTACTGTTTACTAAGTGCATTGTACATAGGTGCTAGAGAAAGTATAGAACATTATATTTTCTTTGTTTAAGCCGCCAGGATGAAATCGGCGCCGCTATTGTCTTTTTAAAATTTAATATTAATATTATTTATTAGTATGACTCATAAATGAGTTTGACTGGAGACAGAATAAAATATACACTTAGGGATTTTTACAAAAAAAAAGTTATAAGTGAGTATTACAAAAAAGTATTTTACATACGTTATAATGGGTGTATAAAAATTAGGCTATGAGAATAAATTGTAACAAAGATTATAACAATATAATAGAAAAAACTACAAAAATAAATATATTTATAAGCCATAATGCATTTTACGTTCTTTCAAACCATATATTTGATTTCGGAAAATGTTACGGAATTTATTATGATGTTCTCTGTAATTGCTTGTTCAACACTTCTGTTAATTTTAATGATTAAAAGATTAAATTACCTTGGGGATAACAACATAATTTGTTTTGAGTTCTTATTTCTTATTTGTTCTTGAGTTCTTATCGAAAGAGAAAATTGTGACTTCGATGTTGGATTAAAATTAGTTTTGGGTGTAGATGTAGATGTTCATGTCATTCCATCCTGCAAGAGTTCTTTTACGTGTCAGTAAATCTACTGAATATGGGTTACGTTTTTAAACACACTTAAAAATCGTGGTCTACGCCGATTTGAACCCTCTAGAAGGTCAGATCAAATGAGTCACCCAAACCTACAGATTTATGCATAAAGATCCCCTTAGCCAAAATAATTAGAAAATGATCCAGGTGTGTGTCTGTGTGTGATTGTGTTTTTAAAAGCTATGCTGTTCTCATACCAAACTTGGCATTTAAGTTTAATATCTTCAAAGGGTGCGACACGAAAGTTTTCAAGAAAATCCCCCCACCTCAAATCACCCTTGACATGGAAAAAGTTTCGAAAATGTTTATTTTTTCAAAAATTGCTCTAACGGTTTGATTAAATTATCAGATATTAAAGATATTTACGTGAAAATAGTTTACATCACACTACACAAACAATGTAAATCTCATTAAAACACTATTTATGTTGTATACATTTTTCGTGGAACTGGCTATTTCCAAGGTACTTCTTGTTATTATTTTCAGTTTTAAAATACTTGAACTTTTCTCATACAGGAACTTGTCAACTGCTGGTCATGCAAAGAAATGAATTTCAATCACACGGTAACCTGTTTTTAAAAGATTTGACCCTCTTTACGTAGTAGTCTCTTATTTCCCTTCTAATTACAAGGAAGCAAGTAATGTGGCCATTTCCGCTAATGTTTATCTTGATTACCCTAAAGTATTAATAATAATATAAATAATAATAATAATAATAAATAATGATAATAATACTCAATAATAATTTATGTAAGCTTCTAAATATAAAATACAATTAGCTAACTCATTTTGCATAAAGCTTAAAATAAACATGCAATGGTAAATCTTCCAATTAAAATAAGTATATCAACAACTTAGAGACAGTATTAAAGCATTCCTGCATATTGTAAAATGAGTTTTCTTTTAGTCTTGAACTTGCATAAGTCTTTGAGTTTAAAGTTCTTACTCTCTCAGGAAGAATATTGTATATATTAATGGAAATAAATATATTAAATTTAATAAGCTTTTCAACAATAATTTAACACAGAGTAATAGAGAAGGTCATGTGAATGGCCACATCAGATTTTTTAAACAATGTGTATAAAATCAAATGATAAATATGAATTAATCCCGAGTAGAAATATTTTTAAAAATCTGACGTGTTCCATTCACATGACTTTCTCTAATCTCTGCAACAAATTATTGTTAAAAAGCTTATTGATCTATTTACTTAATGCTAATCGAAAAAAATTGGCAGAAATAGTCTTATTACTTGCTTCCTTGTAGATAGAAGCGAAATAAGGGAGTACCATAGGTCAAAGTAATAATCAAAAGCTGGTTGCTTTGTGACTGAAGTTCCTTTGTTTGTATGGACAGGAGTTGAATAAGTCCTGTGGGAGAATAGTATAAGTTTTTAAAGCTGAAACCAAAAACAAGGAATATCTCAAAAACGATCAACTCCATGAAAAAAATGCATATAACATAAATTGTGTGTTTTAAAATGCTCTACATTTTTGTGTGGTAAGTTTTTTTTCCATCTCTTACGGTTTAGCAGATATCAGAATTCCGTAAAATTCGTCCAGAATAAAGTAGTCTTCAGAGGCTATTCCCAGATAATTCAAGATATACATTTTATTTGTCAGTAAATATCCTTAATATATGATATTTTAATCAAAATAGTTAGAGCCATTTTTTAGAAGATCAAAATTTTGGGAAAAAGTTCCATGTAAAAGATAGTTTGGGGTGGGTGATTTTTCTCAAAATCTTCGTGTCGCATCCTTGGAAGATACTAAATTTAAATACCAAATCTGGTATTTTACCGACTATTCGTTTTTGATTTATCGTGAACCGGACACGCGCATACACACACGCGCGCGCGCGCGCGGACCGACCGTTTTGTGAAAATGCTTGTTTTGGATACAGGGGACCCTAAAACACATTTCCGGTGAAATCTCGGTATCGAATTTTTGGGTGGAGTACAATACCTTCTCTATACACTATGTACATAGTACGTGTAGAGAAGGTAAAAATATATTTTATATTTGTAGATTAAATGCAGAAATTGTAATTAAAATTAGGTTTTGCAATTAGTTATTACATTTTTTGGCAAAGAAAAGGTTTCATCACCCCGTGGGCTCACAACCCCTGGCTACGCCTTTGTCCTGAATACAATGACGTGATGATGCTGATATTTTTTCCAACCAAATTAAATTAGTTTGTTTGCAGGGGGCATTGTGCGCCAGTCCTCATTCCATCTTCCAAATAGCTCCTAGCTTTTCTCCGGTGAAATATGCGGTCATTTATCTTGCAGGCCTTCGCGGGCTTCTTGTTTTCTTCACCAAATACATCCCTGAAGTGCTTCAGGAGTGTGACTAATAAAATTACTCTTTCCTCACTTACCTAACTTGCCAGCTCTTTTTGAATACTGCAGATATTATTCCATCTTTCCATTTAGATGAAGAATATCGTTACTTTCCAACGTGGCGTTTTTCTTTGCCTGTTTTTTTTTTTTTTTTTTTTTTTTTTTTTTTTTTTTTTTTTTTTTTTTTTTTTATCTATTGCCTTTTCAAAGCTCTACTGGCGTAACACCAGTTTCCCAGACTCTCTTTTCTTGGATCGAAAGCATATTTTACATTTCGTCTCTCGTCAGCTAGATCTGCAGTTGTTTTATTCTTTGTCTGCCGGCCGTATTCTATTTGCCTTCTAACTTCGCTCTAAAGTTCTGGCAGAAATCTGTGTAAGGGAGTTTTTAAAATGATTAATGCTGAATTCATACACACGTTTTCGTTATGTATGCTCTTCTCAGTGGGAAGGCAAACAAAACATTAAACCGTGTTGCAGCTTAGCACAGTTTGTTGCAAAGAATATCCACAAAACAAACCTGTAACATTTGAAAGATAGCGTAAAATAATTTTAAACAAAAGGCTAAAGGCAGTCGAGTGAATAATGGTTTTTCCCGATATTGGAATAATACTACATAGGTCACTTCTACCAGATTTATTTATTTTCTCCACCATATAGAACGATATTTTGTACTACGCAATGATTT
This sequence comes from Hymenopus coronatus, assembly GCA_030762935.1. Classification (NCBI taxonomy): domain Eukaryota; kingdom Metazoa; phylum Arthropoda; class Insecta; order Mantodea; family Hymenopodidae; genus Hymenopus; species Hymenopus coronatus. Next base: position 37,639,535 of record CM060898.1, on the reverse strand, counting down.
CAATTGATATTTTACCAAAAATACATGTTTTGAGGACCTTGTGTCTTATAAAAAGCGTTTTAAAAATCGTATAAATATGCTCCATTCAAATAACTTTCTCTACATGTTCTGCAAACAAAGCATTCTTACAAAATATTAACCATCTTTCTAATGATATACACATTAGCAGAAATATTCGTATTACTTGCCTCCTTATCAGCAGAAAAGAAATAAGGGGATACACTAGGCTAAGGCCATAGTCAAATCTTTTTAAAGTTGGTCGCTAGGTGAATATTTGAAATGTGTTTCATTTTGCATGGACTACAGTAAAACAAAATAAAAATAAAGTGAAAAGTGACTTCCCGTTTGAGAAAAGTAATGCAGTTAAAAATTGAAACCAATAACAAGGAATATCTCGGAACCGGACACTACAAAATCATGTATAGTATGACAAATTGTGTGTTTTAACGAGATCTACATTTTCTTTATAGCAAGTTCTTGTCTATACCTTACGGTTTGCCAGTTTTGCAAAATTCATACAGAATGAAGAGGTTTTCAGAGACTGTTCCCAGAAAATACTATACCATTTCATTTGTCATGGAAATAAATATACGGTGCTTTAATCAAAATCGTTTGAGCCATTTTTGAGAAAAACAAAATTTTCAAAAATATTTCCATGTAAAGGGTAATTCGGGATGGGCATCGTAATTCAGGATAATTCGTGTCCCATCCTTGAAACATACTAAACTTAAATACCAAGTTTGGTATTTAACAGTCTCTTCGTTTTTGAGCTATGCTGTCCACAGACATACACACACGAACCGTTTTCTAAACGAGATTTTTTATTCAGGAGACTTAAAAACATTTTGGGTGAAATCTCGGTATCGAATTTTTTAATGGAGTACAATACATTCTCTTTACACTGTGTGCACAGTACGTGCAGAGAAAGTAAAATAGGTGATCTGTGTGTGAGAGGGAGAGAGAGAGAGTGAGCAGCATTACTAAACCAAAATCGAAAAGACTTTAAATACCAAACTTAGTATTTAAGTTTAGGTTCCAAAAATGCAACTCGAATTCCAGAAAATTGTTCCACTCCAAACGGCATCTATCATATTTGGAATTTTTATATTTTGCCAAAAATTAATATTGTGATTGATGTTCCATAATTTTAAGATATTTACATGACAAGAATTGTATACTTTGATTTTTCTGAGAATAGCTTATGAAGTACTCTTCATTTATAATGACTTTCACATAATTATTAAACCGTAAGATAAGGAAAAAAACTTGATGCATAAACACGTATCCTCACTTAAATCTCATGATTTATATCAGGGAAACACTTTTGTGGCATTAACCGTTTCTGAGATATTCTTTATAAGTGGTTTGAACTGTCGAATATGTATACCTTTTAAATTGCAAAATAGCTATTATTTTTACCTTCTCTAGCACGTATGCATAATGTACATAGTAGATTCAGATGGTATTGTATTCTATCCAAAAATTCTATACCGAAATTTCACCCAAAATATATGCTTTGAGTCTCGCTGAATCAAAAACAAACAGAAAACTAAAAAGCAGTAGTAAAACACAAATATTCTTGTGCGCCTCGCAATGTATGTGTGTGACATTGTGGACAGCATAATCAAAATGAAAAAGTTTGTTAAATGTTGATTTGGTATTTAACTTCATTATCTTCCAAAGCTACGATACGGAGATTTTAAAGAAAATCCCTCACCTCCAACCATCCTTTACGTGGAAAATATTATTAGACTCTAAAATGCCTCCAACGATTTTGATGAAAATATTGTTTAAGATATTTTCATGGCAAAGAAAATTTATATTTTGAATTTTCTAGTAATAGCCTCTGAAGATCTTTTCATTCAGGATGACTTGTATAATTCGCAAACTGTAAAAGATAGACAAAAACTACTACACAAGAAATGTAGATCTAAACACACAATTTATGACATATACATATTTTGTAGTGTTAACCGTCTCCAAAATATTCCTTATTTGTTTCGATTTTAAACTATTTAACCTTTTCTCAAGCAGGAAGTCATCATCCGTTTCATAGCGCTTTTGTTTTGCTCCTAGCCACGCAAAGAGTGCCGGAGATGCATGTTTTAGAATCCCCTGGAAGATACTAAAGGTAAATATCAAGTTAGGTATTTTACCTACTTTTTGTTTAGAGTTATCACACGAACCTTTTTTTTAAAAATGCTTTTTTTTTAATACAGGGGACCCTAAAACGTATATTTTCGGTGATATCTCGGTATCGAATTTTTGGGTGCAATACAATACCTTTTTTGTTCAATATGCACATAGTCTAGAGAAAGTAATGAGTAATAAAGAGAACGTTCAGAAAATATAACATTTATTGAGTATAATGTAAGTAAAGCTACAGAATATAAAAACGGAAAAGCAGCCAGGAAGGATGTTAGAGGTTGTGCTTTAAAGACGGAAAGAGATAGACCTAGCAACGCACGCATGTATGACATCGTTTTGAGGGAGAGGGTACAAATTAAGTTAGGAAGATAGAAGTTGAAGAAAAAAATAAAATTATAGTTGATGTATTTTGCTTCTATGCCTCTCTTGAAACGTAGTTTCTGTTCAAAATTGCCTGAAGCCGCAAGCCAGGTACAACGTGTGAAAATAAGAGAATGTTTCAAAAAAAAAAAAGACTGAGGGGGTATAATTTATGGCTCTAAAATAATATTTAAGCATTGTGTTATGTCTTGGTACATTATATATGTCACTGAATATATTATAACACTGTAAATAGCGAGTTCTGATAATCTTTTACTTTCTCTACTATTTACATAGTGTATAGAGAAGGTATTGCACTCCACTAAAAATTCGATACTGAGATTTCACCGGAAATATATGTTTTAGGTCCACTGTATCCAAAAAAATCTCATGTGTACCATTCACATGACTTCTTCCATATCCCTGCAACAAATAATTCTTAAAAAGCTTATACTTCTATTTACTTTATGCTAATCAGAAAAAATTAGCAGAAATAGTCTTATTACTCGCTTCCTTGTAAGTAGAAGCGAAATAAGGGACAACCGTACGTTAAAGTGATTGTCAAAAGCTGGTTGCTATGTCCATGAAGTACCTTTGTTTATATGGATAGGAGTTGAAAAGTTCCTGTATGAGAAAAGTATACGTTTTTCATAGCAGAAACCAAAATTAAGTGATGTCACAAAAACGATGAACTCCACGAAAATATGTATATAACATAAATTGTGTGTTTTAAAGTGCTCTACATTTTTTGTGGAGTAAGTTTTTGTCCGTCTCTTACGGTTTAGCAGTCATTCAAAATTTAGTAAAATTCATCCAGAATAAACTACTCTTCAGAGGCTATTCCCAGAAAATTCAAGATATAAATTTCATTTGTCAGTTAAATATGTTTAATATCCGAAATTTTAATCAAAATCGTTAGCCATTTTTGAGAAAATCAAAATTTTCGAAAAAAGTTCCATGTAAAGGGTAGTTGGGGGTGGGGGGAGTTTTCTCAAAATCTTCGTGTCGCATCCCTGAAAGATACTAAACTTAAATACCAAGTTTGGTATTTTACCGACTTTTCGTTTTTGAGTTATCGTGTTCACACACACACACACACACACACACACACACACACACACACGGACCTTTTTGTGAAAATGCTTTTTTTGAATATTGGGGATTCTAAAACATATATTTCCGGTGAAATCTCGGTATCGAATTTTTGGTGGAGTGCAATACTTTATACACTATGTACATAGTGCGTATGGAGAAGGTAAAAATATGATGTGTTCCATTCACATGACTTTCTCTACATCTCTGCAACAAATTATTGTTAAAAAGCGTATGCTAACATTACTTCATCCAATCGAGAGAAAAAATTAGCAGTAATAGAGTTATTACTTGCTTCCTTGTAAGTAGGAGCGAAATAAGGGATTAGCATAGGTTAAAGAGATAGTCAAACCTGGTTGCTATGTGACTGAAGTTCCTTTGTTTGTATGGACAGGAGTTGACAAATTCCTGAATGAGAAAAGCATAAGTTTTTCAAGGCTGAAACCAAAAATAAGGAATAGTAAAAAACGATCAAGTCCACGAAAAAATGTATATAACATAAACTGTATGTTTTAATGTGCTCTACATTTTTTGTTCGGTAAGTTTTTTGTCTATCTCTTACGGTTTACCAGTTATACAAAATTCCGTAAAATTCATCCATAATAAAGTAGTCTTCAGAGGCTATTCCCAGAAAATTCAAGATATACATATTATTTCTCAGGTATGTATCTTTAATATACGATGTTTTAATCAAAATCGTTAGAGCCATTTTTTAGGAAATCAAAATTTCCTTCACATTTCCCCCCATTTTCTTGAAAATCTTCGTGTCGCACCCTTAGAAGATGCTGAACTTAAATACCAAGTTTGGTATTTAACGGTCTTTTCGTTTTGAGCTATGCGGCCCCCCACTTACCACACACACACACACACACACACACACACACACACACACGGACATTTTTCTAAAAATGCTTTTTTTAGATTCAGGTGGTTTCAAAACATATATTTCCGGTTTAATCTCAGTATCAAATTTTTGGGTACAATGCAAACCCTCTCTATACACTATGTACATAGTTCGTATAGAGAATAGCAAAAAAGCATTTTCAAAAAAGGGTCCGTGTGTCTTTGAACACGATAACTCAAAAACGAAAAGTCGGTAATATGCTAAACTTGGTATTTAAGTTTAGTATCTTCTAGATATGCGACAAGAAGATTTTGAGAAAAATTCCCCCACCCCAAACTACCCTTTACAAGGAACTTTACAGAAAATGTTAATTTCCTCAAAAATGACTTTAACGATTTTGATTAAAATATCGTATATTAAAGATATTTACCTGAGAAATAAAATGTATATCTTGAATTCTCTGTGAATGCCTCTGAGGATTACTTCTTTCTGGATGAATTTTACGGAATTTTGCATAACTGCTAAATCGTAACAGATGTATAAACACTTACCACACAAAAAATGTTAAAACACACAATTGATGTTATATAAACTTTTTCATGGTGTTGATCGTTTTTGAGATATACCTTGTTTTTGGTTTCAGCTTTAAAAACTTTACTTTTCCCATACATGAATTTGCCAACTCCTGTCCATACAAATAAAAGAAATTCAGTCACATAGCAACCAGCTTTTGACAATCACTTTAACCTATGGTACTCCCTTATTTTGCTTCTATTTACAAGGAAGCAAGTAATAAGACTATTTCTGCTAATGTTATCTCGATTAGCCTGAAGTAAATAGAAGCATAAGCTTTTCAACAATAATATGTTGTAGAGATGTAGCGAAAGTCATGTGAATGGAACGCATTCGATTTTTTAATCTTAAATAAGTAACGGATATAATGGGCTACTCTAAAGTCGCATTTTAAAGTATTTCTTATGTGAAAAATTTAGGTAAAAAAGTGAGTACTATTGAGTTTTAAAAACAGAATGTTACATGACAAAATTATTTCTTAAGCTAAGTCGTTACAAAATATCAATACGATATAATATTTACTCGTATACACATTATAATTTTGGATATTTTATTGTCGTGGACAAAACCTTACTTAAAAAGTATATAGCAGATCAAAATACATAACTTATGTAAAATGAATTTCCGAACTATTCTAATTTTTTGGGAAATTATAAATATTTATACTTTACACAGCTTTCTTCTTTCTTCTCTCATGGTGATGCATAATGCATGGAAAAATCTCAATATCGTCCAAACTACAATACCGAACCTTGAAATGTGTAAATACGTATTAACAGTTTATCTGGATTAACAAAAATATAATAAGTATGTTTAGGATTGTTTGTGGAAAAGTGAACAGAGTAGGTTATGTGAATGCAACACATGAAACGTTTCAATTATATTATCCACTTCCTCACGCTCACGCCTAGCTCACTAGTTCCATTTTCTCCATTCGCTTGTAAGACCTAGGGGATGTCATTCTTATATAAGGTAAGTGTAAGCCGACTAGAAAAAATAAAAACAAAGTAGACTTCTCCAACTCTATTCGACTGAGTCGGGGTACTCGCACGTACTCAGCAACAGTGCTCGGAGACCGGATAGAGGAGGATCGTGATACCCAATATATCACTGGGAAGGTCATAGCACAAGTGCTTGCGCTTCCTACCAATTCATTCCAACACTTCATTCAGCCTTGACGATACCTCTCGATGCTTAGCTGTATTGCATATTGCTGACAGCCGCCTGTGAGTCGTGAGTAAACTTCCTTCTCTTCTGGAATATCCTGTCAGGAATCAATATTTTTAACCACTGTGTACATAAAACCAAATTATAAGAGTCAGTTATAGTGAAGTATAGGATACAGCTAACATTGACTAACAACCAACGTTTCCGAGAGTTTCTATTTAGTTTGGAATTACTTGATGGTATCTGTAAAGCAGCTCTTGCATGACTTGATTCAAGTTTGTAACAAAAGAGACCACATTACGTTAAGCGAAAGTAATGAAGCAACAAAGATCTCTCAAGCGACAAGCCATTAACTGCAGCAGCTAATGCACTGAAAGCTTGAGGAGGTTGGCTTGCAGTTTGATTGATAGGTCAGGGCTTCTGTTTGAACAAACCGTGTACAGACTGAGAATTCATTAACGAGCACAGTGTGGTGACCTAGATTTTAATTTAAAAACATCACGCCACGGTACGAGGTGACCACAGAGGACGCTTTTGTATACCTTCAACACCGTGCTAAATTAAAATAACAGAGTTATCAAACTGAATATGCATGACGTCATTAATGGGGTTATTGTATGTTATATTGATACTTCATATTTTTGGACCGAGATTAGAATTTTGACATTAGATTACCCAAAATGATTACAGCTTAGTTCGTATGGGTGTATATTTGTTTTTCTACCAAGGTCGTCTTCCGTTGTGTAATGGTTGCCATACTAACTTCATATATCCCAGGTTGAGGGTTCAAACCCGGCGGAGGACGATTCATTTTTTTCGGGCGAAAAAATCCTCTGTACGGCTTCCTTTGGAAGGAAAGTAAAGCCATTGGTCCCGTGTCGTGGATTTATGGCACGTAAAAGAACCTTAAGCCTGGTAGAGAGGCCTCTGAACAAAATTAAGCGGTCTTTCACGCCCAGTATAGAATGGGACGCTGAGAACCACAGCGTCCATAAATAAAACGCCATTTCATTTTTAACTAAGACTATGTGCGTATTTATACATCTATTTCCTGTGAAATCACGGCATTGAATTTTTGGGTGGACCCCTGAATCTAAAAAACAAAAAATAAAAATGTGATGGGTTCCATTCACATGACCTCCTTTTGTTCCACAAACAAACGTTTCTTCCAACATTGTATTCCTTTATCTATGTAACTCATGCTAGTTGGGATAAACATTAACAGTGTTGTCTTATTACTTACCTCCTTGTAAATAAAAGGGAAATAAGGAGATACATGAGGCTACACCGATAGTCAAATCTTTTAAAAGCCGATCGCTATATGAAAGAATTGAAATTCGGATCTCTTTGCTTGATGGGAGTAAAAAAAAAAAAGACGAAAAGAAGGATGACTTCCCGTCTGAGAAAAGTTTAAGTTAAAACTGAAACCAATACCACAGAATATCTCGGAAACTGTTAACTGTACAGAGATGTATAGGCCATAAATTGTGTGTTTTAATGCGATCTTAATTATTTTTTTTTTTTTTTTTTGCAGTAAGTTTTGGTCTATCTCTTACGGTTTACCAGTTATGCATAGGTTATATAAAAGTCATCCAGAATGAACAGCTCTTCAGAGGCTATTCCCAGAAAATTCAAGATGTACCTACATATGATTTGTCATAAAAATATATTAAGCATTTGGAGTAAGGTCGAGGGAACCGGGTCAAAAAGTGGAAAAGTCTTCATGGCTGACAAGTATTTAATATAAACTCCGATTACTTTATATTCCTTCAAACAGTAGTCTTTTATGAACACTTTTCACTATTTGAGAATACATAAATACCTTCCAGTATTTTATATAATGAGTTTGTTAATAGTGCTGAATGACCCTATTCGTCCTCCTCAAATTAGATGAATCGGGTCAAAGAGATAGGCAAATAGTGTCAGTAGCAATATTAAAATATCATTCGACAACAATACATTTCCCCACTATACCAACACATCTCTCATGATATCATTCTTTACGCTTTCCTTGACATTGAATTCAGTCACCAAATTTGACGGTAATGGGATCACTGTGTTTTTATCTTGGAGAGTTCACAAGATGTCCATCGCTTTCTAATGATTCTGATGATATGTACACCGTTTACGCATTCATTTATTACTGGTCTGCTTAATGTTTTGTTGATAAGGAAACAGTTTTCTTTTCTTTTGCAGTCTCTCTGTGGTCTCGAGAATATGTTCTGGAGAAGTCAGAAGATATGTTATTTGCTTCATGCCTGAACGTTTTGGCTTCGTTTTGTTTCATGTAATGAAATCGAAGGGTTTGAAATCGGTTCTTTTTGTCCTGGATTTGCTGAAGCTACTCAGTTCAAGATTTAGAACCAGAAGGAAAAAGTCGCGTTTTAAAAACTTGTGAAATATTTTGAGAAAATGAATATATATTTTTCTCCCCGTTTAAAGCCTTATTTGCATGGGGAAATTTTGTGATGATCTTCGCGTTGCCTTCTTAGAAGATACTGAGACTAAATACTTGTTTTTTTGTTTTTAATTATACTGGTCAAGTTTTTTGGAGCGGAAACACTAAAATGTGATTTTCCAGTGTAATCTCTATAACAATTTTGAGATGGAATGCAATATATACCGCTCGCCTCTCATCTAGGCGGCCCAGGTTCGATCCCAAGCGCTCGTATGTGGGATTCGAGGTGAACGAAGCGGCGTCCTCCGGTTTCCCCCGCCACTCCTTCCATCAATTATCCATCATCACCTTACCAATCATCAATCGCTTACATTTCATATCATCCACTTCCTCGTGTTCATGCCGACCCCTCGTACCAGGATCTCCATTCTGTGGTTTCGTGCCGCTACCTCCCTGACAGGCTTCAGACCCCTAGGCATTGGCTTGTAAGTCCTAGGGGGGGGGCGTCAGTCCTACAAATACGGGGAGGGTAAGCCGATTAAGAAACGAAACAACACACACTTCCTCTATCTATGATAAGCAAGCTTTAGGGACAGTAAAATTCCTTTAAAACTGATACATAATTTGATAACTGCTTAATGACTTATGCAAGAAATTGTTATTCCACAATGAATCAAACTATCGATTAATCGATAGCGTCATTTCCATCTACAGCACACTGCACACCAACATGCATCAGTGATACGAATTCCCTTGGGCAGCATTTTTTACAATCACAGGACCTCCATTGCTCATACGCGTCCCTGAACAGCACTATACGTCTTGCTTTCTGAGACGTGCTTTCTCAAAGTCAGTGGAATGAAATATCTTTTGTTGTTCTACTTCTGCAAAGAGCAAGAAAATCGCATGCCAAGATTCCTTTATTCTTTCCAAAGCTACTTGTCGAAGTTGGACTAATAGCCAAGAGGTGAATACCATTTTTGGCTCAGATATTCAATGCGACTTCAATCTTGTGCTTTTAGTAGCGAAAGGAGTTTGAAGATTAGTTTAAATTTATGAATCTGCAATATTACAGCATTGAAATTTTGCCAAAAATTGTGAAGAATTTCATTTTCTTCATTCAATTCTAAATTACAAGAAAATATATTGTTTTTTTCCACTTGGCGTATTTCAACTACCATCAACTGAAGCTATAAATTGACAACCGAATTATTTTTAATAGTCACGCTCAAATTTAACATTGTTTTCTTGCAAACTTTTTACTTTCTCTACAACGTGCTGGTTGTATAGTAGGTAGTGAAGATATTGCGCTTCACCCAAAAATTCTATGTCGAGATTTTACCGGAAATATGTTTTCAGATACCCTGAATCCCACAAAAAAAACATTTTAAGAAAAAGGTCCATGTGTGTGTGCGTCTGTGATTGTGAACAACATAACTCAAAAACGAAAAATCCGTCAAATACCAAACTTGGTTTTTTAGTTTATAATCTTCCAAGGATGCGACACAAAGATTTTCAAGAAAATCCGCCACTGTTAACTACCTACTTTGAATATATTTAAAAAAAAATGATTTTCTCAAAAATGGCTCTAACGGCTCTAACAATTTATATAAAAATATACTCAATGTTTAAGATATGTTTATGACAAATGAAAGGTAAATTTTGAATATTCTGGTAATAGCCTCTGAACACCTATTCATTCAGAATGACTTTGGTGTAACTGGTAAACCGTAAGAGCTAAACAAAACGTACAATGAAAAAAAGTAAATTTTGGTAAACACACTTCATGCCATACACATTTTTTGTAGCGTTATTGGGTTTAATTTTATAATACTTAAACTTTTTTCGAACAGGAAGTCGTTATTTATTTCATATCTCTCTTATTTTACTCCTAGCCGTGCAAAGAGAACCTAATTTAAATTGTATAAGTGACAGATTTTAAAAGATTTGACTATCGCTTTAACCTGGTCATCCCTTTATTTTCTTCTACGTACTTACTTATTTGTATGTAGAAGGGAAATAAAAGAATGCACTAGATTAAAGCGACAGTCATTTTTTTTTAAAGGCGGTCGCTATATGAAACAATGGAAAATCTGATCTCCTTGCTTGCAGAATAAAAGGAAGAGAGTCCAAAAGAAAAATTACTTTCCGTTTGAGAAAAATTAAGTAGCTTAAAATTGAAACCAATAATACAGAATATCTCGGAAACGGTAAAGTCTACAAAAATGTAATATGACATAATCTGTGTTTTAACATCTACATTTTTTGTGTACTAGACTTTTGTCTATCTTTTACAGTTTACCAGTTATACAAAATGTACATGGAAGTCATTCAGAATGAAGAGGTCTTCAATGGCTATTGCGAGAAAGTTCAAGATAATGCATTTCGTTTTTCACAAAAGTATCTTAAACGTATGGTATTTTAGTCAAAACCGTTCATCATTATTGAGAAAATTAAAATTTCGAGAATGTTCCATGTAAAGGGTAGTTGGGGGTGGGGGAATTTTCCTGAAAATCTTTATATCGCATCCTTGAAAGATACTGAACTTAAATACCAAGTTTGGTATTTAGCCAACTTTTCCTTTTGGAGTTATGCTGTCCATAGACACACATACAACACATATGGACCTTTTTCTAAAAATGCTTTTTTGTTTTTTTTTTTTTGATTCAGAGGACCCTAAAACTACTTCTGGTGAAATCTCATTATTTAATTTTTGGGTGAAATACAATACCTTCTCTATCAACTATGTACATTACGTGTCAAAATTTCACAATGTATAACCAGAAATAATTTAAATGTAAATGAAAACCATAATTTTTAAGTTTAATCTGTTTTCTACTCTGTTACGAAATTCTCGTTTTAATAATGCATGTTTTGAAGTTTCCTGCATTATAAAACAGCTTGGTATTTAAGATTATTTCCTAAGCATCTATAAAGAAGATCCGTCCACCTCAATTTATTCTTTATAAGGAAGAATTTTCTAAAAGTTTAATTTTCTCAAATATGCCTAATGATTTTGATTAAAATGGCATATAATAAGGGTATTTACCTGAAAAATAAACTGTATACTATGAATTTCTTGAGAATCGTCCCTAAAGTACTCTTCATTCCGAATGGTCTTTGAAACTATGACACAGACAACGCCTACTACACAAAAAACGGCATAACTGTTTAAAACACACAATTTACGTAAATTAAAGTTTTTCTGCAGAGCTAACCATTTCCCTTTTTGCTTTCAATTTTAAAGTACTTAAAATTTTTATCAAGCATTCGTCCGTTTTATCTCTTTTTGTTTTATTCCTAGCCATCAAAAGAGAACCAAATTTCAATAACAGTTGCATAGCGAAAGCTTTTAAAATATTTGACTGTCGCTTTAGCCTCGTGCATTCCTTTATTTCTCTTCTACTGACGAGGAATAAGCGAAGACCATTTCCGCTAATGTTTATCTCTATCAGCATGAAGTAGAAAAAATAATAATGTTTAGTAAGGACAGTTTGTTTGCAGAACAGACAGGGAAATTAATTTGGATAGAAAACATCAGAGTTGTTACTTTCTCTAGCACGTATGTAATAGTACGTAGTAGATAGAGAAGGTATTGTATTTTATCCAAACATTCATTACCGAGACAACCGGAAATATGTTTTGTGTGTGGACAACATAATTCAAAAATTGGTATTTTTTAATTATTATAATATTATATCGAAAATTAATATTTTCGCATTAAACAATGTGTATTTAAGTTTAATCTTCAGTGAATTTTCGTACTTGAGAGTGAAATTTAAATGAAACTTTGTTTTGTTTTGCAGGCTACTCAGCTGCTGCGCTGCTGGCTATCCTGTTTGCCATTCCTTTTGGACTGCGTGTCCTCATTTACAAAGATTCTGGTAGATGGACAAGTCTTCCTCAAGCTTTCTATCACGCCCATCTGGAACTGTTCCTGGGAAATGGATGTCTAGGTGAGCGACCCGAGCTTGGAACCACCGTATCATTATTCAATCACGCATGGTTACACTTTAAATGCCGTTAATTACCCGACCGAGGCGAGCGGAGTCTTTCAAACCATAGCGCCACTAGATATATCCGGCAAGTTGAGCGATTAGGGCGCAAGCTAACTCTTTCCGGGAATTCCCTCACCTCGGTCGGGCAATCATACTGCCGCCTGACAATAGGCATCAGAGTATTATTATTGGTGGCGATGAACTATTTTCGCTAAACTGAAAAGCATGAAACTACTGGGGGTTTTCTTATAAAATCTACTGTAAGTATTTAAAGTATTTTATGCAGTACTATTTAAACATGTGGTAAATAACAAACTGAATGTAATTAAGCATTTATATTGCAACCATTATTAACTGCATTAAAATAAATGTGCAAACATTACTTCAATATTAAATAATAATCTTCAGATATTTACCATAATTTTTCATTTAAAGTAGGCTCAACACGCAAGAGGCTTATTCTTATTTTTCCCACTAGGTAACTAAGGAGCAATTATTGAGAGTCGCCTTTTGTCATTCTGTCGATTCTTATGTATGCAAAATTTAAAATGCTACGATGCATATAAATCTAGCATTGTACATATAAGCTTTTAAGAAAACTTATCATAAATAATAAAATCGGTACAAAATAAACGCCCGATTCCATCAACAGACGCATTTTTGTTCTTAACGCCATTTTGTGACTAGCGTTTTACCAAGTTCTCCCACAAAATGATAACTAATATGCGATGAACGTACCCGACGAATACTATCGAAAACATAATTGCTTGATCAAGTACCTTCTAAAGCTGCAAATTAGAATACATCACAAAACAAACAGACTCTATGGTGAGGTTGTATACACTGTATTGTATACCCTTTGACTGCGTGATACCTCTGTTTGTTTACCTTGATGCAACATTTGCTCACACGTGTCAACTTTTAATCGTAGTTCGGAGTTTACAATCCCCAATTCTGGCTATCGTAAGGAAAATTTAGTTTCAATATTGCGAAATTAAATTTTACTGCATAGCATCTATCACATCTAGAACTCCAGGAAAATTAACATACTTGATGGAAGTTACTCTGAATACCTTTTTTTTTACTTCCTCTATTGCATATAGTGAGAAAGGGAAATATTGTATTCCACCCAAAAATTCTATGTCAAAATTTCAACGGAAATATGTGTTTTGAGGTCCTCTGGATACAAAAACTATATTAAAATACGATGTGTTTGAAATTTTTTCATAAAAACTGAAAAGTATATCTAAATTTTCCGGAAAAAGCCTCTAACGCTTGCATAACTGGTAAACGGAAAGAAAAAGACAAAATGTTAGTATACAAAAACTCTAGATCTCTTTAAAGACACAATCTGTATTACACTGCACATAAGTATGTGTGACTCACTAGTATTTCATCTATTTGGCTGGAGTCGGGAGAAACGACGTTCTGACATCAGTACCTACTAATAGATACCTTTTGACAAGCGCAAAATAGAGTATCCAGGGATGTGAGATCAGCTCAGTTGCTGTTATGAACGCAAGGAGGTAAATAATAGGAAATTAGGCGAAATCGATGATAGGAAAGGCGATTATGGAGCAAATGGTGGGATGAATGGAGGGGGAAACCGGAATACCCGAAAATGCTGCTTCGTCCACCACCAATTCCCCATGCGGTCGCCTGGGATTGAACCCAGTTCGCCTAAGTAAGAAGTAAGCGGTCTAACCACTCTGCCAAGGCACGGTCTTGAAAGATTCATAACTTAAATACCAAGTTTGGTGTTTTTTAATTATGTTGTTCATATACACGCAAGGACTTTTTTTTTCTAAAATTCGTCTTTTTTTTTAATCAAGTGTAGTCAAAATATGTAATTCCGGCGAAATATTGGTATTGGAGTTTTGGTTGGAATGCAACACCTTCTCCTCCTATATACATAATTGAGAAAAAGGAAAAAATGCAACAATGCTTTGGTTCCCTGTAGTTTTTCTTTATTTAATGTTGGCAAAATTCCTTTATCAGTTTGGTATTTAACGTTTCTTAGCTATGCCGTCCACAGGCACATACACGGACATTTTTCTAAAAATGCTTTATGTGGATTCAAGGGAACCCAAATCTTGTATTTCCAGTAAATCTCGGGATCGAATTTTTGGGTGCATTACAATACCTTCTCTATACACTGTGTACATAGTACATGTGGAGAAGGTAAAAAGGACCATAAGACAAATATTAAGTGGGATGGTTGCATGAAATTGCCTGGAAACATTGCTACATTTATTGTATAGGTATAAGTAATTTTAAAGAAACAAAGGATATGGACAACAAATCTAAAATACTGTCCTGTTGAGCAAGAGTATAGGGCTGGGGAGCTGTAAGGAATATTTTCAAGAACGGGATCAAGCTGGTAGAAGAATTGCCATGAATGGGATTACATAAAAATAAAAACTCGTTAGAAGGATTATCTTTCCAGAATCCCTATCCCAATTGCATTCCGAAAATCATCAGCGAATGTTGTAATGTATTTTAAAAAATATTTTCGTTGTATAAATAGATAGGAGCATCCAAGGAAGGATGAAGTGTATTTAAACTAAACCATACACCTAATTTGATATTGCAAAAGAAAGAAGAATGAAAATTAAGTGAGGCGAAGATTGGTGTGATGCATGTAAAACGTTTAAGGAAATAGATTAAGAATTAGAGCTAATAGATGGCAATGAAATATATATATATATATATATATATATAAAAAAAAGATAGATAAAACAAAAATAGATCCACAGGTCTTAACCTTAAAAGCCTTCATGCACCTTGATCTTGGTACATGCTAGTCATCCTATACATATGACACTAATGTAAGATTATTATGTCTCACCTATTTATCATTATCTTCAGCACATATGCTATTGTAAGACTATGCAGTCTAAATTAATAATTATTCTCAGTGCATGATACTAATATATTATGAAATCTAACTTAATTAGCTTATCCTGAACACACAATACTAATATAAGATTGTAAAGTTAACCTAACCAGCTTATACTAATCTATCTTCAATGTTTAATTCAAGATTAACAGGTCTAGTCTATCTCAACTTGGGCTAGACATTGTGATGCCATGACCATATAGTATATCAACTCAAGTTACTTGTATAACCAACTTACTTCCTTCTTTTTTATTATTTATTTAGTTCCAATTTATCAATTATCTAGTTATTAAACTTTTCTTGCTTTTTTATAAAATGTCGTTCTTGGAAATATAAAATGCTCCATTCTCAGCTTATCACAGGTCTGTACATAATCCCTATTACCTATATAGTGTTGCATTTAATGTTACTATTTGAACGTAAAGACAATATATCCTTACTTTAGGTTTATGACCTTAATTTTAAAGCTACTTGTTTTTTCTCAAACTTACAGGAGTTGGAGTAATGATGCTTTTAGCTCTAACTGTGGAGCGTTATGTATCAGTATGTCGCCCAGTGGGTCGGGGCACATTGCAGAGACCATTTTTGGGCCCACCACGTCTTATAGTGACCCTGATACCACTGTTTACATTCCTCATGTATCTACCAACTGCCTTCAGATCGCAGCTTGCCTCTTGTCGACTTCAGTCACAGCTTCTTTACCATAAGAAACCGAATCACAGCTTCCAGAATTCACTGTTTCATTTTATATACAAGGTAAGTGAATAACTGCCAGCGCTCTGGCTTCTCACCCAGAGGTCTGGATTAGATTCCCGGCAGGGGCGGAGAATTTTTTAAACTAGAAATATTCTTTATCTTCTACAGAGTTTGTGGAGAGAGAGAGAGAGAGAGAGAGAGAGAGAGAGAGAGAGATAGAGATAGAGAAAGATAGCGTGCATATTATCATTATTTTTTTTATTTAGGTTTAAAAATATTCTTTTAAATATTTAGTTAAGTAAATAATAAATTTATTAAGGGATTTCAAACCTTTCTCTAAATGGATTCTAACCCTTTAAAAGTACAATACTGACAAACTAACCTTAATAAACCCTACAGTTCAGCGAGAGGGGCAACAGTTGTTTCTAAAGCAAAGTCCCCGATATGACCATAAAAGTTAAAAGGGGTTATATAAATGAAGCAATTAAAAACAATCCGATGTGTCCCAATCCCATGACTTTCTCTACAACTCTGCAATAAATTATTGTTAAAAAGCTTACTTCCTGCTAATCGAGAAAAAATTAGCAGAAAAGTCTTATTACTTGCTTCCTTGTAAGTAGAAGCGAAATAAGGGAGTACCATAGGTTAAAGTGATGGTCAAAAGCTGGTTGCTATGTGACTGATGTTCCTTTGTTTGTAGGAATACGAGTTCACAAAGTCCTGTATAGAAAAGTATGTTTTTATAGCTGAAACCAAATACAAGGAATATCTCAAATACAATCAACTCCACGAAAAAAAAAGTATATAACATAAATTGTATGTTTTAAAGTACTCTACATTTGTTGTATGGTAAGTTTTTGTCCATCTCTTACGGTTTAGCAGTTATGCAAAATTCCGTAAAATTGACTCAGAATAAAGTAGTCTTCAGAGGCTATTCCCAGAAAATTCAAAATATACATTTTATTTGCCAGGTAAATATCCTTAATATATGATATTTTAATCAAAAACGTTAGAGCCATTTTTTATAAAATCAAAATTTTCGAAAAATATCCCATATAAAGGGTAGTTTGGGGTGGAAGGATTTTTTTCAAAATCTTCGTGTCGCCTCCCTGGAAGATACTAAACTTAAATACCAAGTACACACACGGACCTTTTTCTGAAAATCTTTTTTTTTTTTGGATACAGGGGACACTAAAACATATATTTGCGGTGAAATCTCGGTATCGAACTTTTTGGTGGAGTGCAATACATTCTCTATTCACTATGTACATAGTGCGTAGGTATAGAGAAAGTAAAAACACATAACCGCATTTTTAGAGAATAAATTAATGATGCTAAGGGTAACCTACATAGGTGATAGTTACATACATTTCAGGAACGTATTATACATGATCTTCGGTATGAAATCTGAACGGGATTTTGAGTCTGTGCAGCACGCCATGTTGCAACCTGTCTCCGCTGTATGACTATAAACCCGTACATAAATATAACAAAATTAAATCATAGTAAAAAGCATTATAGCGAGAAATCACATTTAGATTTACACGATTTAGCTCGGCCACTGCAATGTTTTGTATGTTAGTTCCTATACTTTCCTTAAACCCTTTAAATGCATCAGTGATTTTTGTGGCAAACGTTCAAGATTTTTGCCAATTTCCTTTGTTTTTCTTCTACTATCACTCTATATGTATGCATATCGCTTATGTGGTTTCGTTTCTAGCCCACGTTCGGAAGATCGATGGTTCGATCTCTGTGGCCGACTTATCTGAGCTTTTTTTCGGAGGATTTCTTAGGTCGTCAGATGAATGTTGGGTAGGTTTCTTCCATCTCCCAAATTGCTTCTCCCTCTATGTGGTTTCCATTGTCCTGCTTGTTTGTTTCGCGGTAGGAAGCGACGCCGATGGTGCGGCGAGGCAGGAAAAAAGGATGCTCATTGTGACTCTCTCCGACCCTGACTGTTTGCCAGAAAGTTCTTTTTGAGGGGAGGGGGTGTTGGACACCGTATGGGGTTAGGTCCCCAGTCCGCTGTCGAGGTGTTTCAATCCGAGAACTGTAGGGACCCTGTCATTGCCGTCACTCCTGGTTCCGGCCGCCCGATGTGGCCTCATCTCACCTCATCCCTCCCTCCCGTGGGCACCCCTTAGTGGGGTGTAGGTACAATAAGCTGCATTGGTTTGGTATCGTGTCCCTCCCCCTTTCCCCCGCTTATATCCTGATCCTACGCACGTGTTTCTTGTTTCCCACTTGAATAGCAGTATCAAATTCACTCATAAATTATCTCCATGGTCGAGTGGTCAGCGAGCTGACTTTACACCTGGAGGTCCCGGGTTCGATTCCCGTCTTGGGAATTATTCCCTATTCCCAGAGAGTCTAGAAGTATGAATGTGAGAGCCAATCTGCGTATGTTACGTAGTAAAAATGATTAACATAATGTTCTAAACCTACAGTAATATGAGTTGTTTCACAAGTCAAAGCCCTCGATATGACCATTGAAGTTAAACGGAGTTATACAGAAGAAAAAAAAAATATTAATAAGATCTTAAATTGAAGTTCCAGAAGGAGCCAACTGTGCAGGAAACTTCAGGAGAATTTTTCACAAATGCTACGAGCCGACTTGCATTTAATACAATATTTGCAAACAAATATGCATTGCTCTAAAGATAACTGCCTTCTCATCTTCAGTAATAAAAGTTGGACTACTGAAAATTTGGTTCGGGGTCACGAATTTACCGCATTGAAGTTCGGTGCACACAGAGTATAAATAACACAATGGAGTAAGCGTGATCTCTCCAGCCCGTTTCGAAACGTGCTGCACTATCACTGTTGCTCACTGCCTGGAGTCGTTCAGTTCCTGTTAGTAGATACACCAGTGAACACTGAAAGAGAGCGCAGATTGAAACATGTTGAAAATACGAAAGGGTACTCGTTTGACGCTAGGCAAATTTGTGAATAATTCGAACATCTTTTGAGTGACAGGATGAGAGCATTACAGTAAAGATGAGTGTTATAATTTTCTGCAATAAATTCTGAGTGCGTTTGGTTGATTTATGTCCATTATCTTTTTAAAGCTCTGCACATTTTGTATCAAGCTTTATACTTTTTATTTGTAAAAGTATAGAACATTTTTATTTACTAGTCATATCATTAAATAATTGTTTTATTATGTTACTTTATGAATTAGGTGATGCACGTAATGTCAATACTGTGATGAGCTACTTTTGAAACAGATTATATGTCAATGTGTGCATTTTTATGCTACAAACCCTTCCCCACTACCCTCTCTTTATACCACTGACTGCTCTGTGTGTTCGTAACTGTGTGTGCTTCAGAATCCAAAACTGAGCTCTACTGTCACTAATGAAGGACAGAAATCCCATCATGAATGTGGTATGTAGGGATTGGGGAAGCCAGTTTGCATTTGCTCTGATTTACAGTACTGTGTGAGCAGTCAAATTTTATGCCAAATATCCTGTATCTGAGAATGATTATATTCAAACAGAAGAAAACATTTCACTGTATAAAAGCAGTTGGCACTGGTATAATAATGTGTCTTCATCTTTTAGAGCAGCATATATTACTAATTTATCTTTAACATTTACAAACATTTTATATTTTTCATTTAAGTGCTATATCTTTTTAAAGACTTTGTTGATTGCTATAGTTGCTCATATACTAAAATAAGCACAAAATAAATAATGCCATCCTTAATAAAGTTCTCTTGTACAACATTTTGTCATCATTAAATTGAAGTTAAGATTAATATTTTTGCAAATATAACTTTTTCATTAAATTCATGTGAAAATTCAATGAATCCAATTATTGCAATCAGAGTGCTTGTGATGTAAGAGATTTTAAATTAATTTTTCCTAAGCATAGATATTAAATGTATCCTTTAACAATCTGCAACACAGTTTGTAGATAAGCACAACCTATAGTAACCATATTTAGCAGTATTATGCACATTTATCTATGTATTATTCTGGGTTATATAATAATATAAAGTTATTATTATTATTATTATTATTATTATTATTATTATTATTATTGTTGTTGTTGTTGTTATTTATTGATTATGGGGTTCATGAGAGTTAGTTTTGCCATCAAAGTTCTTTACTCTTTTCAGTAAGTCAATGAATAACTTTCTGAATAGAAATTCACTTTCTGTTCTATAAACAAAAAGCTGTAAAATGTGGCAACTTAAGAAGTGATGGCACACAGTAAAATTGCAGGAAGTTGGCTAAATATATTACAAAGAACAGAAAAGTAACATTTCAGCCTTTGCTTCATTAAATGGATATATTTTTCAAACCAGTTGCAGCAATAATCTTTTATAAGATCTTCTGCATTTAAAAATAAACAAAATCTTAGTAGGTACATAGGGGAAACACCTAAGTCATCTTAAATGTAAAGAATTTATGGAACAGAAATAAGAATACATTTAGGGATAAAAAAATTAAATCAAAATAGGAAATAATTATTGAATGAAACAAACTAAAATGAACAAGGAATGTGAAAACAGATTGGAATAGTGTATAAGATGCAAAGCATTTACATAAATATAAATAATTAAAAGAATGCAAGAATGTCATGTATGCATGGAGAACTGAGGTGTTTAAAGAGTAAACTTTGTACAGAAAGAAAGATGTAATTAGCAACAGATCACCAAAAAACAAAGCAGTGAGGAAAATAGTGACTCAAGCAAATGAGACTGGTCATTTGTAGTATACTTGTTTCAGGTGTATATAGTTTATACATTTCTTTGTAGTCCCTCATATTGTGACTTTGTAAGCATTTCGGGCAAGTTTCCTCTCCTAGCATCAAATCATATATTTCTGATAAAATCTCAACATCATTTTTAAGTGTAGAATACAACACTTCCCCCTACTTGTTATACCTAGTGCAGAAAGTAATAATAAAATAGTAATTCAAGAGCATATTATAATGTTAAATCAAAAGAATTTCAGTTTTTGTAACATAAACATCACTAAGTAATTACTTACTGGGACCAGTTTCAGGAACACTTGTTCCCATTTTCAGCCATTAATTCCAACTAAATCTTGCTTCCTTGGTGTCAACTATGATGGGAGTGGTGTATCACCAATGGAGGCATCTGGGGCTGAATCTATGAACTTCCAAAGGTTGCTGTATGGCGGTAAATCAAAATTCGTGATATGGTTCTTTTTCTTCATGATTTTTTTTTTTTTTTTGGAAGTGTTTAACGTTCGCTTTAACTACTTATGGCACCACAGGCGGTGATACTGATGATACATGAATGATGATGGAGCACCGGTGGAATGCGATGGCGGGGGAAACCGGAGTACCCGGAGAAAACCCGCCCCAGCGCCACTTTGTCCACCGCAAATCTCACATGTGGTCGCTTGGGATCGAACCCCAGCCATCTAGATGAGAGGCGAGTGGTCTAACCACTCGGCCACAGTGCGGCCTTTCTTCATGATGTAGATCTTCTCCCAGACATCTAATTCTGTGGATTATGCTGTTTGAATATTAGGTGTGATATCGTGTCCTGATGTCCAAAAATGGTAGGCAACTTGATTTTTCTGTTTGTATTTTAAGTTTCTCATACATTCCTTTGAATCTGATTTCCAAACTTCTTTTCGTTCTTCCTAAATATTTTAAATTATGGACTGAGTATTTAAGTTCATAAATTTCTGGTTTTTTGTTCGATTGGATAGGATCTTTTAATTTTTTTGTATAGAAAAAGTGTTTTTGCTAATGTAATAATAATTTTATAATGTAGTAATACAAGATGGCAATATAAGCTATGTTTTTAAATTTAGGGTGTCATAAATGTGATCTATATTCTGTTTGTATTCTCTACCTATTTGTTTGTATTTTAGGTGGTGTTAGAGCTGGTGTTTAAAGTGGTTCCTACACTTCTATTGGCAGTCCTTAATACCTGTATTATGGTGGTATATCAACGCAGCTGCAAAAGACGTCGGCGCATGACAGCTTCCTTAAACCCTGAGGAGGACCCAAGAAAATTTGCAGAGGAACACAGGCTTATTCTGCTACTAGGCTCTACATCCATTTTGTTTTTGGTGTGTGTTTCTCCCATGGTTATCCTCAATGTTACACTTTCAGAGGACAACCTTACCAACTTTTCTTATCAGGTAAAATATTTGTTAACTATTAATATTTTGAGGATTTACAACAGCAGATTTACATTACAATGAAATTGATCCCTGTAACCAAGTAAAATGATCTAAGTCAACAGATGTTGCTTATTCAAAAAATCTGATGTGACACACGCATGCACACCATGCCCACTCACATGCACATGCACACTCGTACTCACACTCGTTTCTAAAAATGCATTTTTTGTATTCAGAGGTCTCAAAACATGTGTTTCTAGTGCATCTCATTATCAAATTTTTGAGTGGAATACAAAACCTTCTCTTCATATACATTATACAGTCATGCTAGAGAAAGTAAAAACTATTATAAAAATGCCAATAAATATTTGGAGCTTGGACCTATGTGGTAACAAATAGGTTCTGTCTTTGTGCTAGGTAGAGGAAAATTTTGATAGCATTGTAATATTCCAGAAAAGAATAATCCTTATATGCTTTCATTACAAACATAAATTAGCATAGAATTTCTCCGTTTTAACTATAGACACGTGTATAAATTTTATTTAGATTAGTAACATGCTATAAAAAGATATATTGAATCTTTCTGGTTCAAGTCACTTTGCTATACATAAACATAAAAAATTCCACACTGTCTTTTGAGACATGGAAGGGGCACACAAGTAACTGAGCAACCTATTTTTTTTTACCTTTGGCCTTTGCACTCTCAAACTACACTGGCCAAAGAATAATTTTGTGTTTATTATATTTCTGCCAGCAAAAAATAAAATCTTAAAGCTTATTTTGTGTCACTTCTTACTTTCTTATTTGTCTTCTTAATAATATAGAAACCTATTATAATGAAGCAGTGAATCTAGGCAGAAAACATATCCCAGTATTCTGGTGTATAAAGTAAAGCTAGAGTGTTTATAAATCCCAATTTGTGCATATAAATGTAATGAAAAATAAATAAACAAAAAAAAAACTTCACTGTGTTTCTCAAAAAAGATTTACATTTCCTTAGTAAACAAACTTACTGGATAAAAGTAGACCAGTGAACTAAAAAGGTATGGATCTACATACTGTAAAAATATTCTTAAATAATTTCTGAATTTAGCAGATTTAACATTGATAAAATAGGGTTTCTAACCCCTTCTTTTAACCTTTGATGACACATATTTGTTTTATGTGCAGATAACATAAAATAGAAATGCTGGTAAAGTTATTTTATTTTTCCAGGTTTTCCGTGCGATTGCTAATCTCCTTGAAGTTACCAACTACTCCATTACTTTCTACATTTACTGCCTGTTCTCTGAAGATTTTCGCAACACACTCCTCAGGACGTTTAGGTGTCCTTGGATAAAAGACAATGGTTCTCCAGCAGCAAAAGTGTTTCTCACTAAAGAGACTGCTAAAGATGCTACCATAGTCGCTGCTAGAAAGTCAGCATTGACTACAAAAATTAGTGCTCCAACAACAGTAACAACAGCCAACACAACTACTTCCAACAATAACAATAACCATCACCACCAACAGAGAGCAGCAGGATCTGCAGCAACGTCTCATCAGGAAGCTCAAAAAGTCTGGAAAGGACTCTGGGATTGCCCAATTATGCATGGCTCGTGTCGCCACAAACATGACGATAGTACTGCTAGTGTTTAAATAAGTGCTTTGTGGCTCCGAGAACATCAGCTTCTTCTCAGCATTTTCTGATGTCTTATAATATGACTAAGTGCTATGAAATGTTAAAGACTCAAGAATGATATTAAAATATAAGCTTAAGTAAATGTTATTGCATTTTCTTACTATAAATTGTTGCCATTGAACGAAAGAGAAACTTTCAGTACTTTATCTAACATCACTGCCATTAACATTGCAGTCAATATTGAGTGAATGAATGTGTGAACAAATGAGAGAGAGTGAACAATATGCAAAACAAATGAAAAAGCTATTTATAATTGCTGCCAACTGTAGGCTAACCTTGCTATTTTACTCAGCTTTTAATTTTCTTTGTGGTTTATTGTTCCTGAGGAAAATGCTTTCCTATGATGTTGCAAATAATTATAAATAACCAATATTTCTGTATTTAATGTCAAACTTCACAGTTCCATAGACATAGTATGGTTCCATAGCTATTAAGCAAACAGAAATTCATTAATTCTCAATACATAAATAATTTATTCTGCTTATGAATACTGTAATCACTGAGCAGATACAACATAAAATGGAGGGAATGATAGGTTATCTTTCAATAATCATTTATTATTAATAGGTTCTTGATGACTCGTCTCCCACCAAAGCAGCCTGGGTTCAAACCCAGAGAACCACATATGGGATTTGTGATGTACAGAGCTGCATCTAGGGGGGTTTTCTCTGAGTTTACTGGTTTCTCCCAACATTCATTCCATCAACTGCCACATCTTCTTTCTCACTCTCACTCTGGGCATTGGAATGATCACCAATCACCAGAGTTCGTCTGCTCCTCAATAAGTGTCTGACCCCAGGCACTGACTTTTAAGCCCTGGCTAGTGTAAGGCCTCCATATGAGGAAGAAAAACAACTGTAGAAAAAGTAGTTCCCTGCATTTGGCCCATCATTGTTTCCTCATCATCAGCATATATTTCAAGAATCTATTGTTTTAATAGATTTTACCAGTGATCTGAAAACAACTTTTTTACATATTTACATTATTTTATTAGTATTATCAGTATACCTCTCAACAGTTGTATTCCAGTGTTTAATCCTTGTTAAATGTATGGTTGGCATTGAAATTGTGAGTCCTCAGGGGAAAAGATAACTATTCAGAGCACCCAGTGGATCCTTAATAAGCTTCAAGTATGGCATAAAATGTTATAAAATTTGCAAAGTGAAATAATATATTTTAGAGGAAATACTATGAACTTTCAGATTTGTGTTACAGTGAAGCATCTTCTATGCAGACAGCTAGCATTTTCTTGCCTCTCAAGCTGCCAGATAAAATATACTTATATGGAAATTAAGCCCAGTAGATTGGAAGTTCCCAAGAATATTTTTAAAAAACTAGTTAAAGTGATTTGTGTTTGGCCTATGCAGTACTAAGAAGGTATAGAAAACATCAAAGTACATGATCAATTATTGAAGAAACAAAATCAGAGTGTTGACCATCTTAGAAATCACTGAACATAACTGCTCTTGAGATGAATGATGACAGTAAGTAGAAGCCATCAAGATGCTAAATTTGTGCTCAGCAAGGCAACACAGATGAGTACATGGATAAGTACCATTACATTTTACTATATAGTGCAACATAAGCCATATTGAAGGTCCTGTAAACATACAGCCTAGGGAACTAATTGCAAATTAGTTTTCTTTTTATTAGATGGGGCCTCATGGTATAAACCAAATGTGGTTAATAGTTATCATTGTTAATAGGAAGTTAACATGAAAAATCAAGTAGTAAAAGTTACTTTAAAGTTAGGGGTTTGACACTGCATTAATTTTCATGTGCTTTAAACAAAAATATGTTAATTTCAAAAATGTTTTAAGATAAACTTTATTAAATAAATTCTGACCATAAAATTTAAGATTTTAATATACCTTTGTAAATTATATTTAAGAAATAAAGCTAAGAAGTTTTATATTCATAATATTTATACTTTTGGTGAGGAAACAACCATATTTACTAAGCATAAACATGGTTACCATCTGTATATAAAAATAGCATGTTACCAGAACCATCTGATAGGTTGAAATAAAACTACTACCACCATGGAAGTTCAAGGGTAAACTAAGTACATTGAAAAATAGTGTGCCATAATGTTTTTTTTTGTATGCACCTGTAAAATTAACCCCAGCTTACCTAGTGAAATGTGTGGGGAAATTTCTGACTGCTGATTTTTTACTGATGATTAGGATTAGAATATGGACAGAGGGGACTCTGCACCAAACTTTCTATTTCCATGAGGGGGCATCCTGGGAGGGAGGGATGAGATGAAAGGAGACAACAGGAGGCTGGAACCAGGAGCAATGGCACAGCAGCATGTAAAATATTTATTACAGAATGTAAAACAGTTGTATATGTAAGTTATTTTGTCATTTGCAATGTATGTCCAAAGAAGGTTAAATCCATAAAAAACAGTAGAAATCTGTATGATATATCATTGTTCTGTGCAGGTTGATAAATGCTTGTGTGAGTAACAGCCTTGTGGCTTTACTAATGGTATAAAGTTAAGTGGTTCATTTTCCCTTTGTGTAAAAATAAAACTCACATTTTGATATACAGATTCCAATCAAAATAAGCTTTCTGCTTTAAGCTGGTGAAACAAGATGTTATATTGAACATATTAGTTAGTAAAACCTTTCTTTAAATTAAATTAAACAATAAATGAGCAAATGTATTGCAAACTCATTGTTTGTTGGGGGACATAAGTTGGTCCCATGTCCAAAATCTTCACTATTGTTTTTATTTTCTCCGAATCTAAAATAAATACACCTTCATGTCCTTAACCTCATCCTCTGGCTCGGGTTAAGTATACTTTGAGCCTCTAGCATGGCTGAGCAAATTGCTGCTGTAAAACACTAAAAAAACATCAAAGAAATATGTTTTATACAGGTTCTTTTAAACTACCCCAAAGACAAAGAAATATTACCATCTTTTATTGCCAGCAACAAAACAAAAATTATTTATAATTTCCTAAATATTTCTGAGTAGGTTATAATTATTCTTCCCCCCTCCCCACGTAACTAAAACAAAAAAAAAAAATATGCATTTCTTTAACTTTGTTGTTTTTTGTTGCATGATAACAGTGCTTGTTTTCTACCTCTCTAATATGCATGAATAAATTTTGGAAGTAAGTTTTAAAGTTTTAGGATATTACTTAAGCTTTTTAAACACAAAGGGAACTGTTTTTATGAGATACCTATACATATTTGTAAATACTATTAATCATGGTAGATTTAATATTAAATGCTCACTCTAGTGAAGCCATTTAAGGCATTAACAATGTATTTTAATTGTTATTAAGGTTAATAAAATGGAGGAAAGGAAATAATAATTTTCAAAATGCATTTTTATAATGTTATTACATGCATTTGAATGCATGAATAGAAACTATTATAATATCTGAAAGCACTTTTATATAATGTGGCTCTAATAAAGAGCACATATTTTCAAAATACTGTCTGCTATAGCATATCCTATGGTACTTACTCTGTCTATCCATCCTTATTGAAATAGATTGATTTTAGGACAAACAACACAGGAATGGTTTGTTCAAAATAAGTTAATAATAAATAAGAATAAATCTGTAGCCAATTCATTTAGTCATGTTCAAAATACCAATGTTCATAAGCCACAAATAAAACTAGAAAATGAATTGTTGCACTATATCTATGTTTAGATCCCTAAAAATATTGCAAACCTGAAAGCTTTGAAGAATCTATACTTTGCACATTTCAACAGTTTATTAATTAAAATTTGGTGTGATATTTTGGGGTAACTGTGATAAAATATAATCTTCAAATAACAATTTTAATGAAAGGATGTTTTGGAATATGATACAATGAATAGAATATTTCTGAGTTGGGTTTGTAACACTTAAGTATCACTTGCGTATAGTTTATCCAGACTGGTTTTGAAGCCGTGTGGCTTCCATCGACAATGAAGGCCACATGGCTTTGAATCTGATCTGGAAAAACTATACGTAAGTGATAATTAAGTGTTACAAATCCAACTCAGAAATATTCTATAATCTTCAAAATTCAAAAACAAGCTATTAGAATAGTAATGGGAAAGAAGCAAAGGGATTGCTGCAACACTTTATTGCCACTTCCTTGCCTATATATATTAGAAGTTGTCACATTTGTTAGAAAACATGTGGTATACTTTAGCGCAAGCTGTGAAAAGCATATTATAACAATATAACACAAGAAATAGGCCTAAATTAAGCATAATTGCATATAATACATCATTGTTTGGCCAAAACAAAGGCATTCCGGGATTATACTATATAAAAAGCTACCTGATGGTGTGAAACTTAACACCTCAGAAGCTACATTTAAATGTAAAGTGAAAGAATTGTTATTACAACATTGTTTTTATTAGTTGAAGAATTTGCAAATACTTTTAAACAATTATGATTGTAATTTAATGAGTAGGTAATTAAGTGTATATATTTATTCATATTTTGCTCTATATTTACTTCTTTGATGATACCATGAATTATTATAATTCCTACAGTTGACAATAAATCTAATCTAATTTACATTAGCTTTTACGTGATAAAATGTTTTACAATGATAAAGCACAGCATGACACATTTCAGATGCAAAGATCATTGTTATAGACATTATCAGATTTAAGATGGATTAATAGTAGTGAACATCAGTCTTAAAGTCAAACTTCATGCAGTCAACAATCTCACAAAAGGGCAGAAACAAACATGTGTATGATGTGAGAAATGATAGAAAAATTTTGGGGGAAGTTCCAAAAAATATATTTAACATTTTCAGACAGTAAACCAATCCACAAACTGATCCACTTTATGTTCCACAACAAAAGAAGGGAAATTGAAGAGATGTTGGCAAGAACATAATCTGTTCTTCTTAGTTATTACTATATTGCAACAGTTCCACTTGAGGAATAAAACACTGTCACTGCCAGTTGGTAGTACAGCACAAAGTGGATATTGCAATTCTTCAATGAACTGAGAAAAAATATCCTAAGACTGGTCTGCATGGAATTTTGTTGCATCATAGCATGAAACAACCAATTTCTGCAGAAACAGGAGTCAAATATTTGTCCTATCCTAACTAAAGTACAAATCTGTTCCTGTGTGACATTTTTCTATCCCCCAAGCAAAAGAAAAAAATTTGAGTTAGCAATTTGAATTGCATGAAGTTGCACTAGCTCCTCAGAAAAAATGTATTTACAGTTTCTCCACAGAAGAATGATGTTAGGAATTTGAAAATTGATTTGAAAGGATGAGACATTTTACAGAAAGCAGTGGAGAAGAAGTTCTTTTGAGTTGAATTATAGTAATACTATAACATCACTAACAGATAAAAAGTGTGCGTTCACTTTATCTTTGACTCCAACTGACGCAGTACTTCCTCCAGCATTCAGCTTTAGTGTGCTTTTGTTACATATTTCCACAGAGTGCTGTGTGGTAGAAAATCAAAATTCATTAAGTTGTTTTGATTCTTTATGATGCGGATCTTTTCCCAAACATCCAAAGCTGCTACATATCTTGCAAATTTTATGTGTTATGTTTTGGTTTATTTCATTGTTTAATCACCAAAAGTGTTTTGAAGTGGCAGATTTGTCTGTCCGTTTGTATTCTATTGTTCTAAGATGTTCTTTCAGTCTTGTTTCTAAAGTTCTCTTCATTTATCCTATATAGAGTTTGTTGCAACCTGAACATTCTATTTTGTAAATCCCAGATTTTTAGTATTCTGAAATGGGGACCTTCAGGTGGGTGCATGATATTTTCTCCAGGTTGTAGTTGTTTTGGGGTGCTAATATGATATTGCTTTTTTTGAAACTTTTTTGGAATGTATGATGTAGACATGAATGGTATGTTATTTTCTTGAAGATGCATTTGTCTTTCACTTGGCTTAGTTTTGTAATGTCTGTAATTATTTTTTGTATTTTTTTGTTAAAATTTGTATTTAAATTGTTAAAATGTTATTGATTCATTTTTTAAAGCTAAAGCCGATGTCCCATGGTCAAAATTTGGTACCAAAATGTTTTATACAACGTGAACATTGTGTACAATTTCTCCGTACTGTTCCCACAAGTGTGTGTATCGGTCCAAATATTTCTCACATGCACATGAACAGCTGATATAAAATGGTGGAGGTTGCTGATCCACAATTATTTACGTTACCTGCCACAAGCTTAGTTTATGTATCCATTGAAGAGCATATTATAATAGAAAGAAAAAATCATTAAAGAGGTGTTGGTGGACTAGACCATGGCTGGAACGTAGGAATGCAGGCCAAGGAAGAGGTGTACTACATATGCTGCAAAATGAGCTCGTTTCTGGCCCTGTAAATTATTTTAACTTCCTTAGAATGGACGAAAATTTGATTGGAAAGTCCTTAGTTGAGGCAAAAATCAAGTGAAAGCAGTCCATACCAGCAAATCAAAGGTAGCATTTTTATATTTTGTTGAGAAAAGGAGGTTAGATACAAATGGATCCAATAAAATACATTTGCAGGGGTTATAAATACCCAAGTCATTATTTCATAAATCTCTGCCGCACAAAAAAATATGTATTTCAACCATTGCTCAGCTACTATAACCCTATTATTTAGGACAAAGTCTACAAGATACAGCCAAGTTTCACACAAACAATCACGTTGGCAGGAAGAAAGACCCAGCACTAGCTACCATCTTATTACGTCATTACCACCAGGTCGCTCATTGGTTAATTTCATATATTTGGACCAAAAATTAGAAACCGCTATATCCTGTTGTAGCAAACTGGAATTGGACCAAAAAACAGGATGGAAATTGTTTTAGGTTAGGAGTCTTCAATCCTTAGATTGGTTTGCAGTGACTCTCCATTCAGATCTTCTCTCTTCTTTCTGTTCAAGTTCTTCATATTTACTGCATTTCATATCTTCCATAATTTGTTTTATGTATTGTAATCTTGCTCTTCCTTTGCCACTTCTTCCTTCTATCATACCTTCTATTATAATATTCAGTGTGCTCTGATGTCTTAATAAATGGCCTATTAATTTTGTTCTTCTTTTAATTTGGTTCCAAATTCGTTTTTCCGCTTCTGCTCTTTTATATACTTATTCATTTTTAATTTTGTCACTCCATTTAATTTTTAGCATTTTCCTATAGCACCATGTTTCAAATGCTTCTATTCTCTTTCTTTCTGCTTTTAAAATTGTCCAAGTTTCACATCCATATAACATAATACTCCATACATATGTTTGTAATAAATTCTTCCTGGTTTCAAGGCTAATATTGTTTGCAGTAAATAGCTGGTACTTTTTATTAAAAGCAAGTTTTGCGTGTTGTATTCTACTGGTTATTTCTGTTTTGCTCCTTCCATGGAAATTGTATACAATGAAATTATCCGATGTCCCACGATCCATCCAATTTGTAGTTTGAAGAGTATTGGACCAAAATATTTGACTGTGGGACATCAGCTTTATGGACGGCCCTTATACTAGTCACAGACAGAAGTAAACTGTACTCCAATCTTATACACAGTATTATTAAGACTGTCCTA
The DNA here is from genome assembly GCA_030762935.1 of Hymenopus coronatus. Lineage (NCBI taxonomy): Eukaryota > Metazoa > Arthropoda > Insecta > Mantodea > Hymenopodidae > Hymenopus > Hymenopus coronatus. The sequence continues at coordinate 37,608,044 of CM060898.1, read as the reverse complement.
AGACAAAGACATTGAATGATAAATACATTTACTATGACAGGGGAGGGGTAGCGCAGCTACCTACCAAGCGGGAGACCTGGGTTCGATCCCCAGTACCGACATGGGGATTTTTCCCCCGCTGGGAGACCTGGACCGGGGTGCACTCAGCCTCGTGAGGTCCCTGGGGGGCCAATTGAGGAGCTACTTGATGGAGAAGTAGCGGCTCCAGGTCGTGAGGACCGCATTAACCGGCCGGGAGGGGCTCGAGGCGCTGACCACGTCTCACCCTCCAATACTGCACCCCATCCATGACGTCTGTAGTGGACCGAGATGGGGGACGCAGCGGCCGGGCGGTAGGCCAAGGTTCCCCGTGAGCTGTCGTGCCATGGAGTTATATATGACAGGGGAGGGGATTTTTACTAGTCATGGAGCCCATATGAGTTATATGAGGAGCTGTACCTATGTTAGATACTAGGTAATGGCATTTTAATCACATGACAAGCACAACTCTCAAGTATACTCTGACCAGTTCCATGAGGGTAAATGGGAAGGAGGCATCATAATAAACTGAAATGTGGCGAATATAAAACATGGTCCGCAAAAAATGTGCTATGTATAAAATGGAGGGATAGCAAAGCTGTTTATATTCTATTGATTAAACACAAAACTGCTGATACTATGGTAATAGGTTGCAAAAAGGTAAAGACTCTGTCTTGAGTAACAAAAGCAAAGGAGAGTGATGATTTGTAAGAGTGTTCAATTGTTTCATTCTATTGTGCAAGATGACTGATAAGCAAATATTAGAAGCAACCTCTTAGCAGCTGCTTCAAAATATAATGCAATGATGGACATTGACATTTATCTCATGAAGATTGCAAATCTAAAAACAGTCATATTCCAACTACAGGCAAGAAAATAATATAACAGAAAGATATGTGTTGTTATGCTACAGTAAATGGGCAAGAACATAAAGTGCTTGGTGATTAAAATCTTCCCCATTCATAATAGGCCACTAAAATTAGTGATTCAATACTTCATGAAAAAAAATTATTTTGTTTGATTTTAAAGGATTTTTAAATGTTAAAACATACTTGCGCAGATGAGCAGGAATACAGACCAGATTTCCAGGTAGCCATGAGTATCCTACCCCAACAATCAGCTGCCTTGTGGTATGCAAGACATCGATAATGAATTTTGCTCCCATCAAGGCTAGAAACGTCAGCTCAGAACATCATACTGAAGATAACTCACAATCAAGATTTAATAGTATGGAGACGAATTCAACCATAATGGTATTTAAGTTTTTTTCTGTAATGGATGCTCCCAAGAAAATAATTGAAGAGATAACAATTCTGCAATAAAAGTTATTTTAAATTAAAATTAAACATTCACATTAAAAAGTTATTTTGTTTAATTATTAAACAGAGATATATGCAAGGAATTAGGTATTAGTACACCATTCTAATTTCTTGTCAAACTTGACCTATGGCAGAGAAAGCCAAGACAGAGGATTTTTATTTCAATCTAATTTTCTAAAAAAATTCCCAGCTTGATCTGTAACATCAAAGTGACAATGACATCTTGTAGCTCAGGCTTTTTTCAAAGTGACAATATCTGTAATTTTTAATGTTTGTCTTATTTAAGTAAAGTATATTATAAATTTATCAATGGTTAAATATAAATTAAAAACATAAATATTTTCCCAGCCTTGAGTTTTGAAAATCTGAGGACACCCCAATAGTTTTTTAGTTGGCCATGCCCATGGCCATGAAGGTATTAAGATTTGTAGCAAAGATGTTTTAGGTAAAAACATCTTTGATTTATACATTTAGTTGGTACAATCTGAGGACATGCAAATTTGTCTCAATAGGACAGGGGATACAGATACCATAGAATATGATCTAGCAGGCAGAATTAAAAAATACTTTATAATAGAATAGTTTCTTTGAAATTAATACAATGATCTGTACTTTGTGATGTAAAAAAGCATGATACTCAAATTCCTTGCCATAGAATGCATTTGGGTTTGAGTCTTCCCATGGATGCAGAATTTTGAAGGATATGGGAAGCTACAATAGGAAGCAATTTGCAGCTTCAGTAGAGAAACATTTCTGCTGGGGGAAGCACTATTTTCCCCATTTCAGTTGGAATGAATACCCAATTCTGCCATGCACATGTGGGCATGAGGTCACCAGTCAAGTTGGCTACAGCCTGGCAAGGTTATTGGATCACATATTATTAACAGATGATCTGATTGAATTAATGAAAGCTACCATTATAATTTTGCATATTATAAACAAAAATATCACATGTGTACTTGAAGGAAACCCTTGCATAACTGATATCAACGCACAATTTTTCTCCATAAATTAATTAACCTAAAATTTCCAACTTCAAATGTTATGGTGTTATTACAATTTCTTCATATTGCATAAGAAAATAGATGTAAAAAATGTCCTCCAATATTTACAGTAATTTCATGTTTCTAAGAAGCATTTACCAGCCTCATGTAATAGATTCCTATGTGTAAAATGTTATGTTTACAATTCATCTGCCTTGAATAGGTAAAAGCTTGTGTATGTATATGTACATATGTACAATCTGTATGATGTAAACATGAATAAAATATCTTAATACAAAGAGCAAATATTCATTTTGATTGATGTTCTGTCTATATGAAATTATCAGTTTTAAACATTCATTGATACTATGCAGAAGTTGATCTTGTAGCGTTCAACCATTAAATTTCACAACTGTGTGCAAAAATATTAAGTAATCTAGAAAAAGGAGAGTATTTTACTGGGAGATGAAAAGTCATATCTGTTAAGTTAAATCTCTTACATGACTCGTGGCCCATTATCTCAAAATTATTTAAGATATTGGACTGAACTTTTTACAGTATAAATGCAACCTTATAACTTTGCTGATTTACATTAATCACACCGGAAACTCTGGACCAAGATAATTAATCAATAAGTTTATTTGTTAATGAATTAATTAATCTTTTGTTTAAAATTTATTGTACCATTTATTTTTTTAAAAATAACCAACTTACTTATTAGCAACAAAGCAGATTCAAAGGTTGATTTTATCATCATAAAATTTAATTAGCTATCTTCAATAATTTCTGAGAAATGGGTGATTTATAACAGAAATTTTCATTCACAAATATAGCTATTAAAGACAAAATGGAGAAAACAAGCTTACATGCATTTACAAATAAAAAACAATGGTTCTACACATGGAAAGAACCTTATTTAAATGATTATAAATTCAGTGGTGCCTATAGAAAGTCCACAAATTGCATTATACACATGCTGCATTATATACTCAGAATCAAACCAACAAAAGTTCAGGTGTTCAATTATCATACTCATAGTTAATCAAAGCCTTAGTCTCAATAAAGTTACCGAAATGTGAAACAGCTATTTGTGAGAATTATTTAAAATTGCTTACTGAAATGGATTCATACCTCTTCCCGCCCCCCCCCCAACAAGAAGAGCAAAACTTCCCTTAAAACACAGGGGAGGAGCTTATGGGGTTCTAATTTTTTTCTGTGAAGTTGAGCAGAATTCAAAGCAAAAAAAGTACAGATGCAAAATGTGTTTCAAATATAACAATGTATATGTATATATATATTACAATTACAATTACAATTTATAAGACTGCTCAAAAAACAAGTTCTCAATTCTCATGGCTGCTATCTGTCCCGTATGACACCAATGATATTGTGTAATTTTAATTGCACAACAAAACTCTACTCTAGCAATATGTCAAAATTAATGATGAATTTTGAATACTGCTACAACTGTTTAACATTTTATATGCATGGTTAAATCAACTGTTTGCCTGTCAAATTTTTAATACTGGAATTAGAAGATCTTTATTGCCTACCATCAATATGTTCTTTCCAAATGTAAAGGATTATCCAGAAGGTTAGAACAGTTATGTGAGAAATGAATTTCAACATTTTCTTAATTTGTCACTAGGTTAAAGATTTTGTACTTTATTTCATAAAGTAAAACGTTGAAAATTACAGAAAAGTAAACAATAACACCTTATGACTTCTCTATTCTTTACATTATATCAATCATTGCAATATATTTTTCTCTGGTAAATTCTACATAGATACAGATTTATGGGTATTTATTTTCCTTGAAAACATACATCTTCCACATATGAGGTGCTAAGTGACTGAAGAGGTACAAGTCACAGAAAAAAATAATTTTTGACTTGTAAGCATTTCAAATATCTAAGTGAAACACCTCTGTGAACCAAACTGAGCTCTGCATGCTTTGCAATCCAATTTTTAATTCAGATTATAAATAAGAGCATACTAAAAACATTTTATGGTGCTTAGTGTCATTCATTGATGACCTATGGAATAATATTTTGGGGAAATTCAGTAAATGCTAAACAAGTATTCAATATACAAAAAAGGTAATAAGAATAGTGGCAGCAAAGATGATCAGCTCACTGCAAACCATTTTTCAAAATATTTGGAATTTTACCATTAGCCTATGAATATATTCTAGCCATATTGTCATTTGTAATAAATAACCCAGAAAATGTTACAAAAAATACAGATATTCATAAGAAAGAGACCAGACATAGGCAGGACTTACATAGACCAACAAATAATTTGCAGTTATTCCAAAAAGGAGTTTACTACAAAGAAATAGTTTTGTTTAATTCACTTTCCTCTTCTATAAAAGAATTACAAATGAACAAAAACAAGTTTAGATCAGAATTAAAAAGATACCTTTTTACTCTCACCTTCTATACAGAGGAGGATTTCATTCAATAAAACAACACTGGTAATAATGTAACATTGTAAATATAATAAACATAACTATTCTAAGATTGCAAGTTTAACAGACATACTTTTGGAAACAGACATGTAATTGTAAATTATGCATAACTGACATCTCTAAAAATTCATCGTCAGAGTTATTATTTGTAGATAAATATATTAATAAGTATGATTAAATGTAATTTTTGAGTTTGGGCTTTGAGTCTAATCTCATAATAGGATCTACAGATTGCAATGTCATATATGCATGTGTGTGTATGACATACATCAACTTTATGATGGCCATGTGCAAGCAGCTTCCAAAATCAGATTTATAGTAAAGAAAAATGCTGCATTAATTAGTATGCTTAAGTGTTTACATCTTAATACAACATTTTATAAGCTGAAATTCAAGAATCTTTCTCCTATTCTATTAGTGACTTTTAACACTTCACCTCCCAACAGCTCAAATTTGAAAACTCTCCTAACTTAAAAAACATGTTTTCCTTATAAAAGTCTAAAGCAGGTAGCCCCAACTCATGGCCATGTACTAGCAAGTGGGTATTGTGTCTGTTTATTTATTCAAATGTAGCAGCACCAGACATGTGCAACAAATATGCAGGGTCGGCTTGCAGATATAGGAATGGTAACTTTGGCTTTGGTGATCTTTCTTGTTATTGTAAACTGGGATGATTAAGTCACGGTGCGTTACTGGAAAGTCATTCAAAATGTTTCAGCTTTGATATATCAAATTATGAACTTTATTTTTTCCAAACACATTAACAAAAACCAAACATTTTCATCAAATATTCCCATTTTAAGAATGGAAAATTATGTCAGCATATGACCTCCTCTACTGTGCTGACATGCAAGAACTCTTGTCTGTAAAATTTGCTATGACTGCCTGACAAGTAGATTTTGCTGATAGTTTGTAAATTTTCTCCCTTAAGTCGTCATTGTTTTAGGTTTATTGATATACACCAATAATTGAAGAGTACTCCAAAGAAAAAAAATCATAAGGGTTAAGTCAAATGACCTTGATGGCCAAAGATTGTCAGCATTATGCAAAATGAGATGATCGGCATAGAGCTAACTGAATTGTTTTGCAGGAAATATGACAGATGGTTCAATCTGGCTGAAACCATAACTCTTGAATGTACATTCCATTGAAACGTGGTATCAGTTTCCATTAACTGTCACCTATCTTCAAAACAAAAGGGCCAATGATGCTGTCACTCACTGTGGATGCAATTCTCTTCCTTGAATCATGAAAGGCTTTTGTGATCCCCAGAAATGGCAGTTTGGCTTATTCACAATTCCATTTAAATGGAAGAATACCTTGTCATAGAAAAAGATTTTGCTCACAAATCTGTATTTCTCCTGTCTTCTGTTCAGAATCCAGTCGACAAAATGTTGCCTCTTTCACCAGCTATTATTGTATAAATAATCATGAAAGGTGATTGCATATAATTAATTAAGGATTGCTTGCATGTAAGGTTGGATGCTGGGTGTCACAAAATGGGTCATTTCTAGCTAATTTTTCACAAAGGAGAAACTAGATGAGCAAATATATGTTTATATTTATTGTTGATTGACACAAAGGATATAAATCTTATCGGCCACTTTCAGCTGCTATGATAGAGATCATACCAGAGAATTCTACATGTTGAAGAATATCTTGTGCCTAGTTCTTTGGAATGGCAAAGAACTGATTTCATTGGACTTGGAGCAGCTCATATCACTTCAATAAACTATTTGTATATTCTTTTGTCTACAATCTGAAACATGGAATCACTAAAACCAGTTGATATTCATCATCATTCTACAAAATTTGTGTTCAGCCATCCATAGTTCAGGACTTCATTATATGTATTTATCCAACAGGATGCAGTGCAGAAACACTCCAGCTGATCTACAATGGACCATATTGAGTGATCAAAAGGTCACCTCATGATCAGCAGACAATCACAATTGATATGCTTAAACCACCCTTCCTGTTAAAGAATACAGATTCTACACCATTGTGACCAACCTTTGACCAACTCTTTAGAAAGCCAGCAGCCCAGCCAGTGCACAACATGTTCTGGTCGCACAGTGCACTTCCCAGCCCAATTTCTCAAAGTTATCACTACAAAGGGAGTAATATGTGGCAGCACCTGACCTTCAATAAACTATCTGTATATTCTTTTTATATTCTTTGCTTTGCTTTTTCTTTTTCTTTCTTACATTTTTTTTTTTTTTTATGGCTAGAGAAAATTTTCTTATTGAATATTGTTATACCCAACATAACAAGATATTATACATTAGGTCTTAATGTTCTGTGCTAGAGTCAATTAAATAAAAACACCCACAGTCTAACAACCAGACTGCCACGAACCACCACAATGATTTGCTCACATCGGCCAGAAGAACAGGACTCAGGACATTGAATGTTCAGTATTGAATGATAGCTTTTTGATGAGTCTGAATGGTGATTCATTCAGTGCTTCATTACACTTTAGAATTGTGTGAACTAGCCTGACAGTTGCTGCATTCTTTCTCTGTTCTGATATGTTCTCACAGTTAGCACATGTTGTACTATAGTAAACTGCTCCAATGAATCATAATGTTTATAGATAGCAGCAAAAAAAACAAGTTTAACAACTGACAAACAAAAATTTAACAGGCAATTCAAAATCTGCATGCTTTTTAAACAATCCTATTTTGACTTAAGAGAGGAAATAATCACTTTTAGAGGAAAAAGGTATGCGTGTTTCCAAACTGCATGTTCAAAGTGATACTTATTTGTGTGAGAAACTTTTTCATTAATGAAACACTGTAAACCTCACCAGAGAAACCAGTTGTCTGATGACAGTTTGAAATATAGTCTTTGTTTTTGTACAACAAAGACCATTACTCCAAATATTGCAAGGATAATTAGCGGGGAAGGGTGCAAAATGACTCAAAATGTCTGAATTAGGAATGAATGCAGCATAAATATTATATGTAATACTGATATATAAATGGCAGAGAACTAAGATACGGAATGCTAATTTTCTCTATTAAGCATGCAGTAAAAAGTAATACAGAGTGATTTGTATAGAACTGACACGTTTCTTTCTTTAATTATTCTGTTGGAAATTCATTCAATGACTCAATTTTAGCACCAAACTAAGCAGAATGTTCTGGAGTTTTGATTCCTTGTCACTAGATGTGCAGATGTTTATGTTTAATTCCTGGAGTTTCGATTCCTTGTCACTAGATGCACACATGTTTATGTTTTATTCCTAATTGCATTGTTTGCAGCTGTTTCAACATTTTGTTCTTGTAGTCAATGGGAAAATGCAGTACACATTAAATCAAAAACTCTTCCTTGTGAAACAATACTGGATGAAGAATTCAATTACAGCTACTCAAAGGGCATACTAGAGAGAATTTAACGTTCGCAATCCTCCCAAAAGAAACCCAATGCTGGGACTGAAAAACAAATTGGAAACAACTGGATATCTGGTGAATGAAAAAAGGCAAGCATCGTTCATCATGGCTTCTCACGGTTGTTGTTGATGTAAGAGCACGACTGGAGCAGTCACCCAAAAATCATAAGATGTTTGTCGCAGGAGATAGGGTACACCTACTCAATGTGTCAGAGAACTGCGAAAAGTGCAGGCCTAACGCCATTTAGGATTGTGGTTGTTCATCAGCTACAGGAACCAGATAAGGATAAAAGATTGAACTATTGTCGTTGGTTTCAGACGTTCATTGTGCAAAATCCTGCCTTATGGTCCATCACATGGTTCACTGATGAAGCATGGTTCCATTTATCTGGTTATGTGAACTCGCAGAACTTGTGCCATTGGGCCATCGAAAATCCACATGTCATCCATGAAGCACCTATGCACCCGGTTAAAATTGGAGTTTGGTGCACAATATCTGCACAGAGAATAGTGGGACCAATTTTTTTTAACCAGAATGTGAACACTGCAGAGTACTGACTGATTTTCATGGGATTTGTTGAGCAACTGGACGATGTAGAGCTGAGTGAAGGATATTTTCAACAAGATGGCGCTACATGCCATACATCAAATGAATCCATGAACCTAATTGCAAGTTTCTTTGATGACCGGATAATTTCCAGGAACCTATGGCCACCGAGATCTCCGGATTTGACATTGCCAGACTTTTTTCTATGGGGTTGCTTAAAAAACAGGGTTTATGCCACATGTTCCCAGACATTGGAAGGTTTGAAGCACAACATCACAAAGGAGATTAAAGCGATTGACAACAGAGTCCTCCGAGTGTCCTTTAACATGGAACTCAAAAGGATGTGTTGAGTTGTACCTTATGCAGGATGGAGGACATTTTCAACATTTACTATAGAGGTAAATAATCTCCCAAATTCCTCAACAATTTAGGTGTAATAAGCTGTCGCTAGCACAATTCGTTTTAAAACTATTAAAGAAAGAAACGTTCAGCTCTATATAAATCAGCCTGTACAAAATATCATTTCCATTTTTCTTTGTCAATACTGCCAATAAAAGTTCAAAGCTTCTGATATTACAAGTCATAGAATTGTGACTTGTATTAATTTTTTTTTTAATTAGTTTATATTCTGTAATGTTATTTATAAGAATATTATGTATAATTTTTCTTGATTTTGTTTTGAATTCATTTATATTACTTCAGGGCTGCCATAGGCAGTTTACTTAGGCTGCTGAAATCATCACCACATTCCAAATGAGTTACATATTCAGATGTTTTGTTTATCGTGGTAACATACTGAGATTTCATTCACTCTAACTAATGGCTCTTCATCAGTGTTCTTCCTTACAAAATAAGTTATTTTCTGCTTATAAGAACATTCTAATGATAAGTTGTTGAAGTATATATTAATGTGCAACAAAAAACTTGTGCACTATTTTTAGTTAGGTAATAACCATGTATGCTTTTCATTTTCCTCATTTGGTTAAATAAACACAGTGCCTTTTCTTAGGGGATGAATCATTCATATTCTTTCAATAAATAGCAAATACAAGTAAAGTTTTAATTATCACCCGGTAGTTTTTATGGTAGAGTGATGAACATTTTTCAGTGTCATCATTGATCCCTCGGGACATAATGTTGGAAGTTTCAGTGATTTGAGTTCTTATTTTTTTTTTTTTTTACAGTGAGTGCCAGAAGTGACTGAGGTGTAAGATGGAGAAAATTGAGGTTCATAGTGTGATCAAGTTCCTGCATTTGAAGGGCAAAACTGACTGGGAAATCCATGACAAGATGACGACTGTTTATGGAAATGATTGTCCATTGTATGACACTATTGTGAATGGAAAAGGAATTTTCAAACTGGTCATATGTCCCTGACAGATGAGCCAAGAGCTGGTTGACCGTCAATGACAGATGATGCTGTCACAGTGAAGAAAGTGGAGTATTTAATACTGAAAGACAGATGAGCAACCATCCAAATGATCATGAATGAGGCACATCTTAGTTATGGTAGTGTGTGGAAAATTATTCATGACGAACTGCACATGTCTAAGGTGTTTGCACGACGGGTTCCACTTTTGCTAACCCCTTTCCAAAAGCAAACACGGCGTGACCTTTCAAGACAGATGTTGATGCTGTTGGAACAGGATGAAGATGATGTTTTTGATCGTCTGGTAACCATGGATGAATCCTGGATCTATTAGTATGATCCAGAGATAAAAGCCATGAGCATGGAATGGAAACATGCCGATTCCCCCCCTCCCAAAAAGGCAAAGT